>OX388203.1:29717699-31181638 GCA_947578815.1 Epinotia ramella
GCTCGAGCAAAATGGAGCATATAAACGAAAGCAATTCACATACGATATCAATTTGTTAATAGAGCCTTTTCATTAAAAGATCATCTAGAATAAGCTTTAATAATGGACGAATCACGATGATGTGGACAAAATAGGCAAACTGTTGATGCTATATTTTTTATTTTTTCAACACAATGTACACAGTTTTGACAATAAAAATTATCTTATCTTATCTTAATGAGGGTGGTCAATGGCACTCTTTGGGGGATGCCTTTGTCCAGCAGTGGACAGTGGACGTCTTTCCGCTGATATGATGATGATGGTGGACTAATGTTCACTGGGCCGGTGTAATGTCTGTGGTCACTTTGGCACTCTTTGGGGAAGGCCTATGACCTATGTCCATTTTTTGTCTAATTATCACTTACATTCTACATTTATTTTGGTTACGTTGTGATAAGGTTTCCGAACGTGAAAACCAATGAAACTCAAATTATTAAATAACGATAAAATTAGAGCAAACTTAACGATCTAACATGCACATTATTCATATCCCTGACATAATGAGATGATCTAACATCGGTTATTCAACCCACTTGGAAAGTAACAGAGAAATGCAGAGAAATTCGCATTAAGACACCAGCGATCATGCTAGGCCGAATCAGTCAACGGAACGCCACAAATCACACCATTTCCAACCTTATTTCTTGATAAATAAGGTATGCAATGGGACGACAGCATTTAAACTATTTAAGGGATATAAAGCACTGCATTTTAAACCTTATTCTGTCACGGATAAGGTACGGATTAGAATAAGAGTATTTAAATTATTTAAGGTATGATCACGATTTCAATTTGTCTGATAGGAGTAGAAATTTAGGTGCCTAATAAGTGTCTGAACATGATCTAGGTTTCTATTTTCTCTTTGGAATTGGAAATGCCTGGTTATTTGAATGTCACATTGGGCTTGAAATTGAAGCTATTATTTCAATGGTAACAGATGACGTAAGGAAGCGTATTAAGTTCGGTGAAGTGTAGACATACAAGGCATTACCTATAAATAATTACTTGAGGTTATTTGAGCTGAATTGAATAAGTAAAGTAGTCCATTCAAAAAGCCACTCTTTATAAAAAGTCCGCCACAAAATGATAATCTTAACCATAACTCAGATATATTTCCGTTAAAATTGTATAATTTTTGTTTACTCTTCTAGTTTGTATGCAACAATATATAGGTAAGAATAAGAAAAGTTTTTCCCTGTCAAAGTGGGCTAATAGGCCAGCAACTACAGCTCGTTCCCTCTCATCCATGAGAGGAGGCCGATAAAAAAAAATGTCTTTATGACATTGACAAAAGATTCATCTGGCTTGTTAAAGAGGTTCTGCCACTATATTAGCTGTATAAATATGTACTACTTGCTCTGTATGTGTGGGTGTTCTCTTCCTGGTGGCGGGTAAGGGTGCCAGATTTCCCGACATCGCATTGTTTTGAGAGTTAGGGAACCGGCATTTGTCTCTAGCTGTTGACACAACAAATCCTCAATGCAATAAAATGTCGGCAATGCGGTTTTAACTCGTCAGGAGCCGCAAACGTCCTTAGGCTAGATTACCATCAGGCAGGAAGTGTGCTTGTTTGCCAACATCGTGGTATAAAAATAAATACTTGCTGGTATTTCTTCTTGGACGCCTAAAGTCACCTTGTTAAAATGTTTGTATTTCTAAACTCAACCACAATTTGTTAAGCCGAATAAAAACTGGGTAAAGCCTTAAAACACGGCGTGACAAAACCAAAAAGAACGTGCCGTATCAATCACTACGTGCTCCGTACTCAAAACACCTAATTTCATTGACACTTTCTATCAAAAAAACGAAAAAAGGCTATTCACAAAGCACTTTTACCGCACAGTGGGCTGTAATACTTAATTCCGACCTCATAACCGACAAAAAATTACACAAAAGTGTCGTCGGCTGTCACGACATCATTTCTTTATTTCCACACAGTGACGGAATGTTCCCACTGTTAGAGGCCTTCGCTACGCTCGTGGCTAATTTGGTGTCGAAATTTCTATCCTTTGTTGAAGAAAGTTGTTATTGTGTTTCAGGGATCTTTGTAGACATTAGGTTTACTAACGAGGTGCAATTTCTGAATGATTTATGACGTATTCAAATTATCTTTAAATCGTCTGGGGTGATGCGATCTGTTTTGTGTAAACGCATATCGACGTGTGAGCGAGAGCGGTGACACTCTGGTATTGAAATGGAATTGTTAATACTAGAATGTACCGCGAGGTATCTGTTGATGAAAAACACGTTTTTTTTACCTGATCTGATGTTGCACCCACACAATATTTCAATTGGAATATATTTTCAAGTATTCCTGACTACAAAATTTAGGGTTTTTCGCTAAGAGTTGGGAATCGACCGATTGTTAACTAATCCTCAATTCGTCATGTTTTGAATTTATCGTTTGATCGAATAGCGTTTTTTTTCTGTAGTGATTAATCGATTAGTCCAATTAATATCGAAAGTTCTTGTAATGCTACATTAATACATTAACAAAATCCTTTTACACACTATACACAGTTATTTCAAACTTTTAATCCGACATTAACATTGCATCAAATCTCAACATATCAAAAGCATTTAGGGCAATCCTTTAATGTAATTGAATGCAGGTGACAACATTTTCTTACGTAAGTAGTGCATCCATCCCTCAATTGAGAAAGGTTCTATGTGTATGTGTGTACACGATAGTTAATCTCTTTGCTTAGAGTGTAATCATGTGTAGGCGATCAAACAGTCTACAGGGCAGGTGAAAAGATGTGCAATCGTTGTGTAATGTGGTTAATAATTTTGATGTTTAGCTTTGCTTTGGTGTGCTAGTTAGTTAGTATCGAATATATTTATTTTCTAAACTAAATTAAATTAAGTTATCTCTGAAAAAGGCCCTCGAGGCATTATACCGAGGGTGCTGGCGGCATTTCCCCCCTGAATTGCAATGCTGATGCGTTGCGCGAGAAAGCTGCCAGCTGTTCAGTCACCAGCGGGGCAACTGACGCCCGGGCAATCTACCCTCCTCTTTCGAATCTGTACAGCGCGAGTAAGACAAGAGTCGCTAAGCCGCGCGCGACGCGCCTTGACAGCATGTTTTGCTAGACACACAGTTACATCAATCAGACGTTTCGCGATTTCCGCCAATAACGTATGCGCACTGGAACCCGACGGACCGAGGGTCTCGTCGCCAAAGGGTACAAAGTTGTACTCTCTACCGAGGCCTCTGTATTTACTACGTTTCAGATTTGAGTTAGCCCTGAGTTTTCCGCAACTCGCCATCCAGCGCCTATTTTGCGAGAAAAAGCTTCTCTAACCATCCCAGCTCCTCCATCAAGTTGCATTGCTGACTGCGTCCTGACCCCGTATCATGGTCGGCCTTATCAGGCGATAAGTGGTTTCAGCCAGTGACGGACGCTCTATCCTGTCACAAAACTTATCGTGTGATAAGGCCGACCACGATACGGGGTCAGTAATATATAAGGACCCTATGTGTCTTTTTCCTGTGGGTATATTTCGCTTGCTCTGCCTAGGTGTGTTTTTGAAAAAAATATACAGGGTGTCCCGTAAATCGACGTCAAGCCGTAAACCCGTGATAGTTATAATAGTTATCAGAAAAAAAAAATCCAAGTAATGTGTCTCAAAAAATACAAAGGTTTTAAAAAAAATCGAAAAATCGACATCTTGTGATGGTTTTTTAGTTCCCGGGACTACATACTTCTACTTTTTTTGTTAATTTTATTTTTGTATGTAATCCTGAATAATGCTATAGTAAACTGGTGCCTAAAATTTAAATCAAACTATTCCGACTTGAAAGGAAATGAGGCTTTTTGCCCAAACCAATGATTCGAATTTAATAGTTTGCTCGAATTTAACTGACTGTACTGAAAAAAAAATGTACTACGCAAGTTTGGCAGGTAATTTTTAAAGTTGGAGCAGTTAATAAGGATTCCAAAATGGTATGACACTTGCTAGATTATTTCTTAAATTTTGGACAATGTTGATTTTTGTAAAGGAAGTCAGTTTTCAAAATTTTTTTCTTACTTACTTAAACTGATTCAAGTGTACCCAGGACTTTCTTCTAAGTGATATTAGTACAGAACTGTTAGCATGTATTTGAAAACAGTGGAGTGTAAAATTATAGAAGCATAACATCATACATTATCGTCGTAGACCTCTTAAAAAGAGCATTGCTCATAAACGGAATAAGCTTCTGTCAAAAATTTAACTTTGAATACAAAGCTTGTATTCAAAATTAAATTTTGTATTATAAAGTATTGCCGACTATACTTTTCTTTATACCGTCATCAACTACCTATTGAGACGATTCTAACGAGACCAAACTCAACGGGGTTACGTCGGTTAAATACTGAATTCCCATGGCCACCTCCTCCGTCTCCATCGTCAGATCAGGTCGATGGTACAATAATATTTAATTGTCATACAAACTATATCTTTACCAAAAAAATTCAGCTCAATCGGTTGAAGACATCTGCTTCAAAATTCAGTTGCAAGATTCCACCCGGACAAACATACATTACAAGTTATTTAAAAGCTTGTAAAAATGAGATAAATGTCAGCATTTGACGCTTTTGGATGTACACAGTAACAAGTTTCACCTTTTATGATTTAACGTATTATGTTATTCAAAAGAATATGTCAGAAGTATTAAAAGATCGTTAACTTTGAGCGTCAGAGATAAACATAAGACAGTCGATATTTTTTAAAGTTCAAACTGTCAAAAATGTCAAATGCGTAAAGGCCATGCATCAGGAAGTAAAACATTAGTTAGAGGTTAACATTCTTAAGCAAGGGCTAAAGAAAGCAGCATTTTTTCCGCCTCACATACGACTCAAACTTTCACGGATCCAATGGGCTAATGTACAAAAAGTTATCAACATATAAATTATCAATGCATAAAAACAAAGAAAATCAAACCGTATCTGTAAGTAATTAGGCTCCTTATCGATTGTTGTGCGCTACAGCGCCATCTAGCGGGAAAAAGGCGTAACAAGCATGGTTTTTGGTATGACATAAGTCGTTTTATGTGGGACGGGTAATAAATCATTTATAGCGAGGCGTGACGTGACGTGTTTGACGGACAGTCCGGTCAGATAACAAACTGGTCAACTGGATTGTGGAAATATTTTGTGGGTTCCGTCTTTTGAATCCAAAATATCGGTCGTAATATCCAGACATTAACTTTGGTCTAAGTCAGATGGACTATTATTAGGACTGGAAGAGATACCTTACAGGGATAAAATAAATAAGTGAAATAAATGAATTTTATTCTGCAAGAAGGCTGTAATAGTAAGAATAAGTAGATAAGTTTTGTACCGACTTAACCTATTTTGTCCGTGTATTTTACCTGTGTCTTGTGAAAGTTGTGTACAATAAAGTATTTATATGCATAGGTACATAGGTGTACGATTCCAAAAAGTCTAATTAGTGCCGTCAAATTTTGTGTTTTAGTTTGATTGTTCATACTCACTTCATATTATTCAGACCTTTAAAAACACTAGGGTCCTGCAGTACCTTAACAATACGAGTATGTTAAAATCAAACCAATGGCATAAGTTCACGTTGTTCGAAGCAATCTTGTGTGCTATCATAAAATGAGTAAGAACTCAACGTTTGACATCTTCTATACTGCATTAGCTACCCACAAAAATGGCAACTGGAGATTTCAAACGTAAAATTTGGTATACTTTATATTCTCGCGCTTTTTTTTTTGGTACGGATAGTGTCTGACAGTAAATCGGTACTACAAGCACTGAGCAGTGATAGCATCACATCTAGCTTCATATACGAATGCCACCAAATCCTCACAGAGGTGTGTGCAGATAAAAACAACGTTACTATACAATGGATCAAGGGGCACAGTGGCTCAAGAGGAAACGATGCAGCGGATGAACTGGCCAGAAAAGGCTCAGAAACAACGGCATACGGACCGGAGCCAATTATGCCCCTGCCACAAAGCTACATATATAATCAACTGGACCTATACACCAAAGACCTACACCAAAGATACTGGGAGGAGATAGACACATGCAGACAGACTAAAGAGATTTTGTCGAAACGCGACAACAAACTCACAACCGCACTACTGAGGACACAGAGAAGCCAACTACGCAAGATAGTGGGAATAATAACAGGACAAAACACTCTGAACAGACACATCTATAACTTAGGTATCACAGACAGCCCCATGTGCAGAGCGTGCATGGAAGCAGAAGAAACAACTAAACACATTCTACTGGACTGTAAGCAGGTAGAAGTATACAGGAAAAAACACCTAGGGTCTCCGGACACACTATTGAACGCAGTCAGCAACACCAAGGCACTCACAAACTTCCTGGAGGAGCTGGGGTGGTTAGAGTAGCGCTACCCCACCGATTCACGCAAAATAGGCACACTGGATGTCGACTTGCGGAAAAAAGCCCAGTAAAACTAACTAACTAAAACTATTCTCGCGCTTTATATACAACCACACGTGTCGAAAGTCGAAACGTCAGAAATAAAGGTTAATAAATATCACGTAAGATCCGTGTAAAATATTAAATTAAATTAATTTGGTTTTGTAAATTCATAAAAATGATATATTTCACTTTAAACGTCTATGTATTCTGAAGGGACCCCACAAATAGCCGGCGCGCCTGTTGATACGAGATTACTAGTTTCGGATGCAGTTAAGCTGTTTGTTTCAAATTGACCGCTATGAGGCTGTCCATAGACATAGTTACTCATCGTGTTCAACTTACAGAATACCTTTATTCATAAAATGTTTAAGTTTAAATATAATATTACGTATGTACGTATAGCTTTTATTCAAATATTATCAACCATGTTTGAACTTAACTATACTGTTATCACTTTTAGAATAGTTTAACTTATTATTTTCTTCCTTAACACAAGTAATTTTTCAAAAAGCCCCGCAATCGCAATTTTCAGAGCAAAACCTCTATTTTTGTCGATGTCGATAATAAGTTATTCCTCTCTTTTGTCCTAGTGTAGTCCCGCTTGCATCTTAAAGTAGCCTTGGAGTCACTAAAAAGTAGGTATATCACCTACATTGCAAGTTGTTATATTTTGGGATAAGTAACTACTTAAACCACACAACAGGCTTTTTAAAACCAACTAATCATCTATCGACATGCAGGAAAGCACATTAAATCCAACTGTACAACCCGAATACGATTTCGGGTGATTGATGTACCATTTAACAACTCGGACATATGATTGTAAGCATTCTTGTCAGCATTGATGTATTTCCTACTTGATATAATTAATTGGTTATATTGATGATAGTAATGTTTTTGTTACAGGTATGTCCAGTACAGAGGCCGAGTAACTGGTTTAAAGTTAACTGGTTTATGTAACGTTAGTGCATGTTATTGTGATTAAGGTTAGTACTTAGATAAGAAAGGAAATACATAATCTCTTCATGTGAGAAACATTTTTTTAATCGCTTGTAAAATTAGACAACTTGAGTGTCGTTGGTAGGTTGGACGGCATTTTATTCCGAAACCGTTCAAAATAGCGTTATTAAAAAGTTAAAGTTGCTTAATAAATGCTTTGCAAAAATAAATCATACTCTCATACAAACTTCTTGCCTTTTAGGCATATTGTACAATGTGCCTTATGATTTGATAAGGTTACGGGCCGCACCGCAGTCATAATTTTTTTTTCTTTAATATTCACGAAATTACTACTTAATAAATATGTTCACGTTCTCTTAACAATCTAAATGTTTAAATACGGGTAGGTACCTTTTAAAACTCTTTTTCTACATTTGATCAAAGTACCTGCCTACTCTTCGTATCATGCTATGTTAACAGTCTTGTGTGTGTGTGTGTGTGATAATACGTAACTCATTCCATATAAAATTAGATTGCATAACTCCTATACTTTATAACCATAATTTAACATAATGCTAAACGGGCATTAGCATAGACAACAAATAAAAAAACGCGGATCACGGATAAAAATAGAATGCCTAAGTTACATAAAAGTTAAAAGACCATAGAGGCCATCTTTGATGAACGATGATTCATTTTTGAATTTACTTTCATCCGGTCGTGCAAATGTCAGTACTGTCACTTCCTGTTCCATTTATGAATATCGATATTAATGTTTCAATTTATCGATAGTTCATCGGTGGTTCTATACTTTTCTTTTAAGGTCATTTGGTGCTCAGCTAGATTCGTTGCTTGATAGCGTAACACTAGTTTAGAATTGCTTGTTTCGAAATTGTGCATCGAAATGTCTTTGGAATGGAGTCAGTCTGGTGAGTTGTTTTTATCTTGATTAAAGGGAACCTCAAATACATCAACCGATTGGGTTTACAAAAATATAAACTTAAAACGTTTGGTTGACTAATATATTTTTATATGTAAGTTTTAAAATATAACCCTAAATGTAAAAATAAAGATATAAATATCATTCCGAGGATGTATCTTCGAAGACTGCAATTTTGGGCGGAATTTGTTGCTTTCAAAATACAATGACGGCAATGACGCGTAAATATCGTTTTATTTTTTCATATATTTTGAACATTAACATAATTATATATACCTACATTACAATCGAATCGATATTTTTCCACCCCTATCCCGGGCGATCTGAATGCACCACGAATATAAACAAGTCGGCGCTGTAAATGCAGTTCGAGGAACCGCCCG
The DNA here is from genome assembly GCA_947578815.1 of Epinotia ramella. Taxonomy (NCBI): domain Eukaryota; kingdom Metazoa; phylum Arthropoda; class Insecta; order Lepidoptera; family Tortricidae; genus Epinotia; species Epinotia ramella. The sequence continues at coordinate 29,726,408 of OX388203.1, forward strand.
TCTGTCCGCACGTAGCTGCGGAACTTAACAGTAGCCGCCCGATATGAGTTTGATTGAAAGGCCATAGAGCTAAGAAGGGAAATAGAGTTGTTAAATGTAGTCAAGTGACTATATAAACTAGCTCGATTCTTCAGTAGATTTGTTGGTAAATTATACAGTTGATGATGAAATACATCGAGTCAAAATCATCATAAGTATAGAGAATGGAAGTAATTATGTTTTGATAGGTACATAACAAATTGTAATTTTAATCAAATTAGTAGGTACTTACTTGCAGAAAAAGTGTTGCAATATAAAAATATTAATGAAATTGAAAATTAAACTTTTACAATAAAAAGATTTGGTGAACTGATTTAAAAAAAATTGAAAGAACAAATGAAAAGAACTTTTATTTTGGTACTTAACCACAACTTTTTTTTTGTAAAGTTAACCTTTGACATGCCTATTAATCCTTCATTGATAGGTCTCTGTCAGGACCTAATATAACGGTTCGCTATAAATAATATTGAAAATTACCATCAATCTAATTGTACAAATTGTACAAATTGTAGTGTTGTGTAATTGTCAAATTGTATCTAGTTGTTATGTCTATTTGTTTCATGTTTTACGGTGTGCAATAAAGAGTATTTGTATTGTACAGTTTTCAATAAACTAATAAATAATCCACCATTACGAAACAAACATTCTGTACTCTATGGCATGGTAGTGACGTGACACGCCAACCAATCGTATCGATACATATCACCCGGCATACTAATCGAGTGAAATTGGAATGTTTATATAAAAAAAGTCGTCGCCCGCTAACAGGATGTTCCAGAAGGTTCAATAAAAGATTTATTAGAACTAGTTTGCATAAGAATAGGGGTTCATATTAACTTAGATGTATGTAACGTATCATGTGTGTGTTATGGAAGTTATTATAGGAATATGATTCACCTAGTTTTTAACGAGATAAATTACTGGTAAACAATGAGTATGACTGTTTAAATTCGTGCTAAAAATTAAACCGTGTGCATCAGCATAACTAAGTAATTGGGGATATTATTATATTATGACTTCGTTGCATACTCATACTCATACTCATACTCATTTATTTATAATGCACAAATACATTAAACGTCAAAAAGTTAATATTAGATTAAATTTAATTACTACACATCATACATCATACTTCCCTACATACAAATTTTTAAATTTTCAATATACAAACTTAACATCATATACGGGGTGTGGCCTGTAATGGGAGCAATAAATTTAAGGGCTGACTCTATGTATTATCCGCAGTGATTCTGTAAAGGTACCAGTGTTTCAAGATTCTTGAATTCGGAAATAATCTTATCTGAAGTTGTGATACCTAAGTAATGGATCTCGACATCTCGATATCGTAGCATGCCAGTCATTAACTATCTTGGTAGAACACTGGGCACTTTCGTAATTGCGATTATACTAACTTTGGTTTTCTAATTCTTTTTGTTTTTTTTTTTTTCAATTTTACAAGATTTTTTGGTGTTTTTGAAGTAAAACAAAATGGATATCATTCCAGTTAAGCAAAAGAACACGTACGCTTTTACTTATTTTTTTTTTCTATTTTTTTTTCAATTTTTTTTTCAATTTAACCACTTGGAAATAATTACTGATTAACTTAATAAGCCACCGTTTAATTTTTTGCTCCTATTACAGGCCACACCCTGTATATAGGTTGAACCTCAAAGCATATAATACTATCTGTGGGTTGAACCCATATGATAAAAATTTATTTTGAAAATCTGATAATTATTATGCTAACTGAAAATGTTTAATGTTCATCAAATATATCTAAGAACACATTAAGATACATTCTGTTGCTTGCTACTTAGATTCAATATTATTCAGATTTATTTTCACTACTGTGTGTAGATACTGCAGTAAATCTACTTAAAAATACAGCAGCTATCCATCTTGATTAAACACGTTGTCAAAGAACACCTACTTAGCAAAAAACCTATTAGTCACGAATCGCGTGGACATATCTCTTAAACTAGCAATTTACTGTTCTTAATTCAGGATTAATTGTTACCAATCTGCTTACGAGGATTGTCTCTGTCACGCAACAACCTCTATGTATTCGCTTTTAACATCACTATCATCATAAGCATATAGCTAAGTAAAGTTGTAATAAAGAATAAACTCTATTTCCTACTGCCAAAGTTGCTTATTCAGTCAAAGATTGCTCAAGATACGAGCTTGGAAAGATACAGTCGATTCAGACTAATTTACGTTTAGCAAGACATGCTGCATGTATCACTCGATTCTACAATCGATTTACGATGTACTCGACGGTGTTTCGATCGATGTAGTCTGGGTTCTTTTTAGGCATCGCTTTGAATGTATGTCCTCACGAACAAGTGGTCGCTTGTTTTTAAACGTTGAGGTTTTAGAACTTTAAGGTGCCTTAAAGCCAGAACGGCTCCACCCGCGTATTAAAATGGATGCAGGCATCTTACAAAAATATAAAGCCATCTGTTACAAAGGTTCATGTGATCCAGGGTGAGCTACTTAAACGAAAAATTTCTACATACTTACACTTTACTTACAACTCGCAGCCTTTTTCTCTTTATGGAATAACTAAGTATAAATTTATAAAATGAAACAGTTCCTTATGGTGTGTTGTCGGCTGCACATCTCCACTACTCATTACCATTTTCCTAATCATTATCCGCACTACAATTTTAATTGCCGCTCTTTGCCCTACATCCTGGTACTGCTTCCATATCACAATTTCATATGATTACGTTGGTAAGGTTCAAAATGTATAAGCCATCTGCTGGTCACAAGATAGAGCTGTCTGTGATGTGTCATCAGTGTGTAAATAATATGCGACGTCATACATTCTGTATCGTACATTCCATACTAAGGTTCCCATAGTAAATAGCTTAGGATTAAGTCATACTTCCTGTAGAGTTGAAGAAATTATTCATATTTTCGTTACACAACCAATTGTGAACAAGAAAGTCATGGTCCTAACGGCTATAATAGCAACAATGTTCCCGGTGATCTGTTATTCATTGTTGAAGTACCAATGTCATAGAAAAACTAAATAGACATAGGTATAGTCCAAAATCTGTCTGTTTTGCCAAAGGTTGACTGGTAGAGAATACTTACGGCATTAAGTCCGCCTTTTGTTCGATAAGTTCTTCTTTTGTTAGTAAAGATTAAAGAAATAAATAGTTTTCATGATATCCCTCAAAAGACTTGGGCCAGTACCAATTTCATCAGCATTAATATTAATACCTCTAGGACAGAAAACATGGCCCCCTTTTTAGGGTTCCGTAGCCAAATGGCAAAAAACGGAACCCTTATAGATTCGTCATGTCCTGTCTGTCCGTCCGTATGTCACAGGCATTTTACTCGAAAACTATAAGGTGTATTTGAATAAAATTTTGAGGATAGTTGTATTTTGTTAACCGCTACATAGTTTTGTAATTAAATTACTAAAAAAAAAATTTTTTAGGGGTGTGCTCCATACATAAAACTGAAAGTCAAAAAAAAAATTTTCATTGCAAGCCCACGTGTGGCACATCAATCGATAGGCCTTTCAAAATAAATATTAAGTTTCTCAGCAATTTTTTTTGATTAAGTGAATAGAATAGTAGATAATCGCCTCGAAAGTCACCAGAATTGTCCCTCCCCCCCCTCTATTTTTTGAACCGTATATTTTAAAAATATGAAAAAAAACATGCTCATAGGGCTTATTAAATTCTTTCAGCGAAAATTGTTTTGAACAAGATCGGTTCAAAGGTTTTTGAGATATTTCTAAAAAACTGCCTTCCTTAAAGAAAAGGACGTAAGTGCCATAAGATTTCAGTAACGATACGACCTTTTTAATAGGCACGGAACCCTCGTTGTGCGTGGTCCGACACGCACTTAGCCGCTTTTTTTTATGAAAAACTGAGAACTGTCAAATATTGTTCATGAAATGCCCTGATAGTTGTCCGTGTTTTATTACTTCGTAAATTTCGATAAGTATATAATCAATCGATATATTTACGTTATCATAATCATTATTGCAATATCATGACATTCATGACGCATCAAAAACTATCCTGTATATTTTTGATAGTTACCCCATTTTTGCCACGGAGACCTTAGCACACACCAAAACACCCGACCGTTATACGCGTAACCTATTGGCTTATTGGTTAGTATGCGAGTCACAGTCGCCTAATAACGGAGTGCCCGTCTGTCGCAGTATTGTCTGCCTGTGTGTATGTGTTACGTAATGTGGGACAGGGTACTTGCTTTTAGGCGAAGAAGTCAGGAGGTATAATTAGCCTGGTGGCGTTCTTATAAAAGCTATGGAGTCTTAGAGTCTGGCAAACGAAAGCGTGACCTGGACTTTTTTTTAAGTTTTAATATGCACATACATAATGCACGTCAAAGTCTTTCGTTAGAGTTTTTCGTATTTTGTAAACTCAATTATTTCTCTCTCTAATATGGGTATAACAATAAAAAGTAATGTGCGAAAGCTGCTACATACTATGATCAGTAAGTTCAAGCAAAAACAAGAGGAGAAAGAAGTTGTTTTCCAAGAGAAACAACCATGTGTAGATACTTTAGATGCGATGTCGGATTTTTTAGGTTAGTACTTTGTAATCTTAATCCTTGTCGGCTGCTTATTTGATATAATAATATTGACGATAATGATGATACCGTTTCTTATGTTTACAGATAATCTTGAAAATATTCACGGAATCTGTAAACATAATTTTCCTACTATAATTAGTAATACCATATGTGAATGTTTTGAGTTTGCCGAGTTTTCTCAGGTCATGCTTTCGTTTGCCAGACTCTAGCACCGGGTCTGGTTCTTCCTGGAAAATTTTGGTAAATTAGTAATTTTCCTGGTGGTGGTTTGGTTATACAAATTATTGGAGTAACTCAGTTTATAATATAATGACAATGGAGAGACATAAATGTCATACTATATTAACCACAGTGCATGTTGTTAAAGAAAAAAATAAAAAAATCTCGTATGGCCTGGCCTATCAACCTAATTTTACGAGAAATCAAATCAGGCTTAACATCCCGATCATTTTGTAATAAATTTTGAAGCCTATTATGGGACTACAAAATTGTAAATAGTTTATTATGAACAGTTTTTAGGACACCGGGCCGTAATTTCAATCGTCCTAATAATAGTATACATAGGTTAAACATAGTCTTGTTTTGTCAAAATAATGTAACAAAGATTAGTTTGATCGGAACGCCAGCAAGCATTTTGTATATCGAAGTTACGCAAGTTGATCTATAAATCTATGATCTAACGTTAATGGGTCCATCCATCATAGCAATTAATTAAAGATCGTGTCATGATCAACATTGTTTCGAGATCAGCAATTAATTCGACTTTATGGGAAACTTACGAACAAAACGTATTTAACTTTACTATATTTTGACATTGACGAAACTCTAAATTTAAATAGTCAATTGCAGAGGTATTGCTGAAATCTATGTCATAACTTAACTCTTAGGTAATAGTTTCAATCACTGTTTCAAATAAAAGGTATAGCTAGAAAACTTTTAATTGTCTATAAATTACTTAGTATTCATTTATGCATCTGAGTAATAGTTACCTGTGCTCAATTGTATCTTCGTTAACCTACTCACATTTGTTTTGTAATTAGTAGGTAGGTTAAAGTAAGGGTGAGTGTGGCAAAACAGTGTGTTCGTTTCTGAGTTGTTTCCAATACGAAGCATGAACACAATACCACCACATTGACAGCTGGATCCTCGGACCTATTTACTATAACTATTAAGTAGTATACAACAAGTGAGTAATGTCAAGTTTTAAGATCCATACTAATATTATTAATGCTAAAGTAACTCTGTCTGAACCAACTGTGATGAACTTTGGCATGTAATAAGCTTAAGATCTGGAGATGGACACACGTTACTTTTAGAATTCCAACCCCCGGGGGAAAGAAAGGTAGGTAATTGGCACAGTTCAAACCCCACTCGGAGTATTGTAAAGGATTTAAATTGTCTATTCAACTCTTGAACCGCCGCCTGGGTGACTCCTAATCTGACGTCTCACATCCGACTATACGTATTCACCATTTACCCATTATGAATAACCTAAGCCAGTGTCCAAACACACCGCCCCCTATCTTTTACGTGAATCGACCACTAACTCCCATTCCGAAGCGTGTGAATTTGAATATATCTTGTCCTGGACACTTCCTAGTTCACAATTAGGTGGTGACCAGCCAATGTCAAAATGAACTACGATTTATGAAGTTAATACTCGCTTACGCTCTTTTGTTTCTAAATGTGACAGTGAATGGTGAATTCATCCTTCTATCTCACGGTTGAGTTATACGATTTTGAATCTTAATGACGTGTTTACAAAGCGCTTCGTTGAATGTATTGGTTTGAATGGGCAGGTTATATGTGGGTTGGTTGTGGTGGTTAGAAAATTACGTATTTGGTCTAAACTGCGTTCAATGCTTCGATGCTGGTTTATTTAGTATATTGAGGTTAGGCTTTGTGTCAGATCAGATGCACCAAGCCTCTATGAAAATAAAACATTATAATAGTACATTCGTTGAGATACCTACTCACCAACAACATAAAGTTATAAGTACGGCTCTTTATAAAACAGAACATAATAAGCGTGTGATGTAAAACGACTGAAAGTAGGCAGTAGGCTTTTTTAACAAGACATATTTATGTTCATAAATAAAGGTGGTATTCACAATGTGCTTAAAGAGTGAGCGAGACGCTATGCACAATGGACAAAGATTTTGGAGAAGTGGAATACTACCCTAAGTACTTTTTCGAGATTTATAAACAATGCTATCAAAGACGAGTCGTTACTAAGGGTATGCAACGCTTTAGTGTATAATAGTTGGTGTATTTGGCAAATATTTGTCATCTTAGAAGATTAACGAGCAGCCCAAGCAGTTAATTAATAAAACAATAAAGTAGAATTTTACCATTATATAATGAATGCTCTTTGATATATACTCTACTGAATTCTAATTTTAGCAGATTACTTGACATTGTGTCACCTCAAAAACTGCTAATTTCCTATTTATAGACACGTACTTCACTATCCACAAATCATCAATATTTATGCGATTTTAATCTCGACTCCATTTAATAAACAATTACAAAACGAGTTTAATTGCCATTACGACATCGCAAACGGATTTCAACATCACGCTCCCTTTCACTCAACACAAAACATTGTTAAGGCAGAGTGAGATGCGAAATGCATATTACATTGTAATTTCGACTCACTTTAAGGCTAAACCTGAAATTTTTATGTTAATTAGTTTACGATAAATCTAATTATAACACTAGTTTGCTGTGTAAGTGGTAAGTGAGTGGTTGTGTGTTGTGTTCCGTTGTTACCTTGTGTTCTAGACAGTGTTTTGTTTTCCAAGATGGATCTGAAGAATAACAGGCTGTTAAAGTTTGTCAGGAGGAAGAGTGTGTTGTCCAGAGTCACGTCTGTATCCTCTCCGTGGTATGTATAGGATGTATGTCCTTGTGTGAAAGGAAACGTTTTTATAACGTTTTGTTTGAAGCCGGAACCGCCTTTGTCTTGTACAACAAATTGCGGTGATGGAGTTAATTAAGTTTGTAGGAAAGGTTTACTTGAGAATCTGTTTTTATGAATAACTTTAGCGTTAGCACTAAGTATTTTACAGGCACCTGTAGACTTTTAAGATAAAATCAGTGTTTTATTAGACTTTACATCAGATTAAGTGCATATCTAACGGCTAAGATCTAATAGGCACTTTGATTAGCTAGATAATTCATATTTTCTAAAACCTAGAAAACGAGTCTATGTAGACTGTAAATTTTGCATCAGAAGGACGGTAATTATTTGCTATTATAGTTCTAAGAAACTCTTAACTATAATGTCAAACATTAGAGTTTAATAACAGGATTGTCTGACAGTATTAACTACATTGAGCCATTTGTCACTTGACAAATTCCACCTTTTTTTATGCAGATTCAAAACATTGATTCGTGACAGATATTAATTTATTTTTATTTATTTATTTTAGAAACGGAAGGCAACACAGCAAGAAATTTACAAATAGACACAACAATATATCTAAGTAAACATTAAAAGAGGAACGACAGTTTTATTCAGTAATTTATACTAACTACTAACTTGTTGGCATATGTTGACGACAAGTTGCATGCCAGCACACCGCTACGCCTGTTGCGGCCTTTATAAAATGATGAACGCAGAATTTGACGTAGTAATGTGTGAAAGAGACAGCGTACTTTACTATAACATAATCCTACGTCAATTACTAGAAGTTTGACAGCACGTGTTAGGGTAAGTAGTTGGCTTGAGCCACAGACGCTTATCACTTTATCAATTGAGCTGTCCCTCAGGGCGCGCGCTGAATAGATTTATTACCAACTGCATCCGAGTTATAAGGGCCTCTTGTAGTTTAGAGAAAATAGAATTACAGAAAGCGAGTGTGACGGCGATTGAATTATTTATTGCGAATGACTTTGCTGCAAGACAAGATAGTTTATTCAAGTTTATTCGAGGTTCTCCTAGTAGGCTTGGAGTCAAGGGTTGTTTTAGAAAAAATCTAAATGGTCGGAAACGCACATTAGATACTATTCTTTAATATAATTGTCACTTTTGTAGGATGCAGAAAATAGTGCAATTGTCTCTTTCTGATTGTTTTTGTCACTATTGTATGTCTTAAATACGTTTTGAAGCCAAGTTCACGTCAGCAAGGATTTGCTTGCGACAAGTTAAGTAAAACAAAAACTGAACCCTATCAACAGAATCCATATGTCAGCCCTTACTCAGCTAAGTAACCGTAAGTTAAACTAACATAGCTTCCCAAGCAACCTATTATTATGCTTATCTGTGATATTAAAACATAAACCGAGTAAGTCACATACAATAGCGAATGACGGACTCACAGTAAAATGCGTCCTTCGTATAACCATGTAATCATGTGAGCCTTAATCACTATATCATTTACTCAGCTATTTATGTTGTTTGTAGTCATGTTGGCACTGTTAGCGACAAATGGCGTAATTACTGAGACGGTTAATTACCTACGCGAGTCCAGTTGTGAATGAAATATCACACTTTCATCTTTATTAGTGATCTTGTGTTTTAAGTGGCGTCTTAAGGGGCTACCCGAGGTTTTCATCGATTTTTGACAAGTTTTGAATCGTATCTACTACTTTTGCCCTACAGATAGAATCATAAATCAAACGGCTATCGGTTCTTCAATCTTTTATCTCCATTTTGACAGACCGGATTTTGAAACAAATTAATACTTAATTTTGTATGATTTTTTTAAACATTGTCTAAAAAAACACTTATTTCGCATCTCTATTGACGTGAAAGATCTAACATATACGAAATCTACAAATTTGGGTTCGTCTATGACGTCTCTAAAAACTGGCAGAGGGTTTTAATTTTAAACCAATTAACACAAAAGTTATGGCCAGAAAACCAGTTTTTTGGCCTAAAATTGTTCAACTTTGATGCCAAATATCTCGAAAACAATGAAGTTTGAAGTAAATATGGGATACTATATTGCTTAAAGCCGTTGTTGTTAATATAATAAGCTACAAAAAACATTAGAAAACTAAGGGATTCAGATCGAAGGTCATTGGCGTATGGGAGCCTCTTAAGCGTAATCGTGCTTGGGAATGAAGTGTTAAATGATGCTATAGTAGAGGGGGAATCCATGTACCGTTGGAGTGATGTGTCACTACTTCCGAAGTTCGGACCCCTCGCTCGCACTCGTGAGTCGTTTTAGATTTTTTAAAACATTAATTTTTTGCCTTGATAATGATAAAACATAGTTTTACATGTAATTTTTTATAGGGTCAAGATCTTAAAATAACATTTTACATAATATTATCACATTAAGGTAAGTGTGTCTTATATTACAACAGGTAGCTTCTTAGTTCTTAGGTTACAATACGATTTAATTATGATTAGTAGATTCATTTATTTTTCATGTTTCTAGGTAAGAATACTTTTTTTAATCGTCGGTCCTAAAACATTGTACATAGTATCTGCAGGTCGATCACGTAACGCATTGTACGTACGTTAGGCAGATTTAAAAATGTCAATTTTTATAGGGAAAAATGACAGTTGGATGGCATGCGTACCTAACGCGCGTTCAAAACGTTACGAGATTCCCCCTCAGGTGTTATCATTTATACTAAGGTGTAGTCGAGACCATTTACTTGGAGCTTGTGCCAGGCAATGTACATAGTGTACTAAAACGTCTGAAACTGGCTAAATCCCATTTAAAAACATATTAAAAAACTTATAACACCCCTCTCTTTGCGTCGGGGGTTAAAAATAAGCAATGTGAGATAGTCATCGGCGAAAACTTAATACTTAGTTTCGCTATCGTAAATGTCAATATAGTAATAGAATTTTATAGGTAATTAAGGAATTGTCAATTATAACTGCAATCTACACAATTTAACTATCATCCGTTCTAAATACCCACAACGGCATTCTCACGAGCTCTGATATGAAATGGTGTTGTATACCCATTTTAAGCAAAGTTTCTCTTTGTTCTAAAACGGCTTAAGATACTAAGAGTTATATGGTCACATACGTCGTTATTACTCTAGTAAAACTGTGATTGCACGGGTCAGAATACCATGTACAGACAACGCCTTATGCGTCTTAGGTTGCGAACTTGAAATGAGACAGTTTATTTTAGTACATTCAGACTGGAAAGATTTCGTTTTGAGGGGAGACAAATATTCTTGTCAAGACTTTTATTTATTTCGCATTAAACCTATTTAAACTAATAGAATTCCTCATCTATAGTTTGGACACTCTTTTCTTGACCCGTTGTATGTAAATGCACTGACATTGTTGAATGTAGTACTATCGACAACACAGCTAACTGACCATCCGTGCACTTTATTTATGTGCACTGTAATACGGTTCTATATTCATTATTATTATACTATCCAGGATGGTCAGTTAACTGTGACGGCGTTTGTACAATGTACGTTTCTGACGTTTTATTTTCACACATATTTACTATTTTGTCTCTGACGTAAATTCAACTTATGAAAGCACTGATCGATTCTTAAACAAAGTAATATGATCGCAACACTAAACTATATTCAATCCAAAAAAACTTAATAAACTATCAGACGTTGTGTTCTGTATCACTACGATCTTGTCTAAGGAATGCGAGGTATCTGTCTCAAGGCGATCGCGTAGAAGTGCATCTTACGATCGGCGAGCATGGGCCATTTTGCAAGGAGCTGTAATAGCTAGCCGAATTCTTGGGGAATCATAGTAATATCATAACTGTATATAAATACAATAATCAGTTACAGTAATAGGTTAGCTAACAATAAGATAAAAAGAGGAGAAGTACTTAGTGCAAATACTGTTCTGAAATTAGACCACTAATTCGTCTTTATATATTTACTTAATGACAACCAATAGAGGCCGGAGCGATCCTTACACATTAAATATACATTAAATAATATTAAAAAAAACTGTTAAATTCAATAATTTAACTCAGGTAGGCTACCAAGTTTTTTAGGCTCCCTGATACAATCGAAACAAGATACTTTTGGACAAAAATCAGCACACGCGATTGTGTCCTACCGATGTTACACTTAAAATAACTGGACACATTATTCTTTAATAATAAAATCTGTATTACTTGCAAAAACCAAAACTTAGCGGTAAAACCCTAACGCTCAAATTAATATCATTGTCAACCATAGTTACTCTAACCACAAACTAGACGCAAGATCCAGCGATTAATAATTGTCAACAACTTAAAAAAGGTTATACGTCCTTCAATATTACTAAGAGACTTGGGCTCTTTATAAATTAGAGGTTTACCACCATAATTGTCATTCTGCCAAGGAAGGATAACGGCAATAAAATTTGCGGACCACGAAATCTGATCCGATGGAGGGAGATAAGACGCGCATTAAGTCATGGTAGCGCCGTTACTCCGATGCCACATAAACTTGAGGAAATGGGGTCTTGTTCTCTCTTACACGTTATATATCCCCATCCCTGCTTTGTGCGTGTGTAATATTATATATATATTATGTATATAGAAATAACTGTCCATGGGTAGTGTGCAGGTCAGGTCTGGGAACCGTTTGAATCCTTTGACGGGTTTCTTCAATTCTACATGGATTCTAGCATCAAGTCTTGTCAATGCACTTGCTAAGATTTTCCCTAGAACCATTCTTGGTAGAAAATTGGTAGAGTAGCCACAAGTAGTGTTTAATTCGTGCAGAAGCACATAACACCATCTATGTCTCCCGTAAATCTTTTGTACGAAAACGTTGGGCTCTGACCGCATTTTTATTGCTGAGCATGTAAAGTCAATTAATGTTCAACTGTCTATTGGCACATAGACACCTTCTGTGTCCTAGAATCTGGGACCTAGATAATTGCTGCCAACATTCCCTGGAGTAGTTTAAGTAGACTACTTACTTGGCTATAACTTTAATCTTGGCAACATTAACGTTACAACTGGACCAGAATGAAGGTCGGAATCCAATGAAAGTCATGATTATTGAAATTGATGTTCCATTGGCTTACTGCAGATTTTAACTATGATTTAATATGGTGAAACTGTTTCTAGAATCGCAACTTGCTCAAACGGAAGGGTGTTGGGTAAAGACTAAAGATTGTTTCGTTGAGTTTCGAAATGGTTCGTTGCGATTCAAAAGTTAGATGCGAATAAAATATTATTTATTTCAACATCGTGGGCTCCGGGGACTTTCAGATTGAGTATCAGGTGAGGGAAAGGGAAGAGGAAAATATCCACCAAAAGTTTACTCATCGTAACTCGTTCACTCATCTCTTCCTATTGGTGTTTTTTTTTTACTCGCACACGCTCCGCTACCTCGCACAGCTCTGATGGATACTAACACTTGTTCTACCTCGGACTACTAGATCGTTACTATTGCTATTATTTTATGTACTGGACGCAATCAAACTAGGATTCTCTCAGTCCCCTTTGGATCCGTTGAAAACTACCCTATTCGAGCCGACGGTCATATGAATATATAATAAGCACGCAAAGTTCATGTCCGTGAACAGATTTATTTGTGCAAGAACACCGTTACCGAAGACGTCCGCTACGTGTCTTTATGGTCTCGTCCCTGTCGGTCTCAAGTCAGAAGCGAAGGACGGCATTATAGCTCGACAGATCCACGAAGAAACTTTCCACTGCTACTTACTATGAACATGACAAGCTAGAACGCAATGAGAAGAAGTAAGCTTAAGGGGCTCCCATACGCCAATGACCTTCGATCTGAATCCCTTAGTTTTCTAATGTTTATTGTAGCTCATTATATTAACAACAACGCCTTTAAGCAATATAGTATACCATATTTACTTCAAAGTTCATTGTTTTCGAGATAATTGGCATCAAAGTTAAACAATTTTAGACCAAAAAACTGGTTTTCTGGCCATTACTTTTGTGTTAGTTAGTTATACTGGGCGTTTTTCCGCAAGTCGACATCTAGTGTGCCTATTTTGCGTGAATGGGTGGGATAGCGCTACTCTAACCACCCCAGCTCCTCCAGAAAATTTGTGAGCGCCTTGGTGTTGCTGACTGCGTCCCGTAGTGTGTCCGGAGACCCTAGGTGCTTTTTTCCTGTATACTTCTACCTGCTTGCAGTCCAGTAGAATGTGTTTGGTTGTTTCTTCTGCTTCCATGCACGCTCTGCACATGGGGCTGTCTGTGATACCCAAGTTGTATAGGTGTCTGTTCAAAGTGTTGTGTCCTGTTATTATTCCAACTATCTTGCGTAGTTAGTTTCTATGTGTCCTCAGTAGTGCGATTGTGAGTTTGTTATCGTGTTTCGACAAAATCTCTTTAGTCTGTCTGCATTTTTTTTTTTTTTTTTATACAACGACGGTGGCAAACAAGCGTACGCCCCGCCTGATGGTAAGCGGACACCGCAGCCTATAGACGCATGCAACTCCCAAGGAGTAACATGGGCGTTGCCGACCCTTTATATGTCCTTTGTTTGTTTAGTCTGTCTGCATGTGTCTAACTCCTCCCAATATCTTTGGTGTAGGTCCTTGGTGTATAGGTCCAGTTGATTATATATGTAACTTTGTGGTAGGGGTAAAATTGGCTCCGGTCCGTATGCCGCTGTTTCTGAGCCTTTCCTGGCCAGTTCATCCGCTACATCGTTTAGAGAGGGGTGTTATAAGCTTAACGTGTCTGTGTATCTGTCTGTCGTATCGTAGCTCCCAAACAGATGGACCGATTTGAATGCGACATTTTTGAGATATTGGACTTTGAATTAAAAATGTCGGGGTTTATCAACTTTTCTAAGTTGTTTAACTATGTATGTTTTATCCTCAAGGACTACATCTGAATGTCTGTCGAAATAGACCAGTTTGATTTGACAGATTTCCTTCGTGGCGGCTTGACCTATTTTATGTGTTCCAACAAACTATAATGTAGAGTGTATAAATTGCTGTCAATAAAGTAGAATAGATTTTGAAAAGGATTTTGAATTCGATTATTTTAGGTTAAAGTTGATATTATATTTATTTCCAACCGACGAAAACCTTAATTACTACAGCTATCGCTCGATGCGCAATCGATAACTTGGCTATTTAATCTTAGATCCTAAACTAATTGCTGATGTCGTTAAAAAATAATTATTAACCTATTTCAAACCTGCTCATATTTTCAATGACGGACGTAGATTTTTCGAAATAAGTCTTAGTCAATGGTTGGTGGCGGTAGGTCATCAACCAATATTTGACTTGCTTATTTTAATTAAATAAATATAAAATTACACTTTGCAAGGTCAAACATGGAGCACATTGGAATTGTATTTAGGTAAGTGAAATTAATTATACATTATGTTCGCTCATCCTCTACGTATATTCAAATTCAAATAATGTATTTAGCTAGTTGTTAGTAAAAATAAAAATACGAAAAACTTAATTCTAGTGTTAGAAGGTACATAACATATAAACAAACATAAAACATTACTATTAGAACAGACAATTAATATCGTTCCAGTGCTTCTGCAAATCTGTCAACAACGGTACTCAGAAGAGTGATTGGGCTGCCCCGAATTCTACGCACCACGGATGCTACCCTTTTGCGCATTATATTCTTCTCACTGTAAATATTTTAATTGCTTACTTCGTCTTCTCCGTATTGAAAAGAAAACTTTATGCAATCGGTTTTTATATCCAATACCTTTCTTAAATTGAGAAAGGATGACAATTGTCAAGACTTTTCTCTAAAATTTTGTAGTAGGTAAAAAAAGAAATGGCTGCAATAATATAAGATTTTCGTTCTTAAAAATATTTTTTATTTAATTCCGTCAGGCAACGAGGCCCATATTTATAAATACCTTACAGACTAACATACAACTATAAATTATTGAAAGTTCATGGAATAACATGCGTTGTGTGTATGTTTTTCCAATGACTTTGATCCACCCAGACTGAACAATATTACTATCCCGCTTTCCGCTCGACACATGCACCTTTGCATCTAAGATTAAGATGACCACACCATTTGTGGCAACTAACAGGCTGGTCTACACTTAGCTCAGATACGTGATACGTTCGTTGCCCACAACAAGCGGATCCTACCATGAGTAACCTGTGGAAACCTAGATCGAAGCACATTATTATTGTAATTGCGTTTATCAGAGGAATGTCTTCTACATAGCAAATCAATAATCTATTAACATGAGCTTCTCTAATTCTTATCCGTCATTTTTATGGTAATTCATACATACATTTTGCAAAACAATCGCGTGCCTCAAATTGATCCCACCCATTCTTCATTAATCATACTCCTCTAAATCTGCGTCAAGTTAAATTAATTCCTCAATTTGTACCTCATTACTGTTACGATTTCTTGACAGTACAATGTGCAATTCCATTTCTTCTAACTATTGCTAAACCCTTGTATTTGGGATACTTACTTGAGTTAGTGGATGTTAGATTTACGTAAATAAAAATATTTGGCGTGCATTTGAATTCTGCAGGTTACAGGTTTCTGCAGGGTTCTTTATTTAAGACAGTAGTAAGTTTGAGAGCTATATTAACCTTAATAGTTGTACCTGTATGGTACCGGGTGTCTTGGGCCCGCCCGGTTTACTACCGCCATTTCCAGACAGTTATGTTAAGACATGACTAAGGTTGATCAGTGTGCTGCTGGTAAAAATTCCAACGCATTTGTGATCAATAGCGATCGCGTAAGAAGTGACAGATCCTCAACACTTTCATGCGACTTGTTTTCTAATTCACTTCTCCATGGTAAAAAGGCACAAGCAATACAATTACAAATTTAATGTACATGTCAAGGTTGAAATGTCGCTAAATCTATATTCACACATTATTTTACTTGTATCTATTAAATGTCATGAAACGAATATAAATATCACACACATCCTCCTTCGTTCGTATTTCATCATAAGTCACAAGATTGGCTGGGTATAAAGTTCATACATCTATTTGAATTGAGCAAGTTAATGAATATCAAGTAATATAATTATCATAATTAATTTTACGATTCGACAAAGTTTCGTCGTTTTATGACACCCTTGGGTCTTGTTACTTTTGCCACGTACTTTTTAATGATTTAATCAAATTTACGTCACTATTGGTTATTATATTATCATTATTTGTATCTCATAGTATCATGATTCCATGTCGTATATATGCCATGCCGATAAAACATCTTGAGATGTTTTATCGGATCATGTTGATTGACTGTCGTCTTTTAATTACGTCGTTGGCGGTTATATGTCAATTTAATGATCATCAATATGTTTTATTTCTTTAATTAAAGTTACTTCAATGATAATCTTACATCTTCTACTATCTTCAATTATAATTAGAATATGTTTTTGATACGGAGAGATTCGGAATGTAGAAGTCACTATTACTTTAGGAACTCATACTCATCCCTGGACTAACGAATTAATAGGTAGGTATATAGACAAAAAGTAATTACCCCTTTCGTAGGATTTATGCTATGAATTACAATGATTTCTTACATACAAAAATATTACCGCGACTAAACTTTAATTTTGTAAACGATTACCGTTAACGCCAGTATTACGAAACGCCATCTTTAAAATTCAGTAGAAATATCCCGGGGCATTCTTCTCAGCTTGTTTCCAAGTCAAATGACTTACAAACCGACGATCGTAATAGTGTTTCTATTATGTCGTCTACATATAACAGTACACCTATCCAACCTTCAACTGCAAATGTGTGTCATATGTATGGACGTTAAAGTTTGAAATTGAACGTAATAATGTCGAGTCCTTTTTGAATTTTTAAAGAACGTTTCTTTTGTTGATTGGTCGCGTTCCATTTTTGTGACATGTTTTTGTTCGACGAATACTTCGTGAAATGCATTTTCGCAAGGTCTTAGAAAAATGGGTTGGTGTTGTGGGTAGTCGTTGACAAGGTGATTCCCATGTTGCCAAACTTCAAAATTCTCCATCGTCTAACTTCTCCTAAACCTCGCTTAAAGAATATGTTAAAGACATCAGGCAAATCAATGAGTCATTTTATTTACTGTTGCTCCAAATGATTGTTTTTACGATTTGATATATCACGATATATCTATCAGTTAACAATTCTAGAATAGGTAATATACCAGGTACTTGCTACCTTAGGTAGCATTATCTACTTACCAATAATTTACTTCGTGTAAATAAAATTAAAAATCTACACAAGTTACTTGTAACTTGATACCTAATGTTTTTATTCAGCAAGCTTTATAGAACCTGCAAGTTATTATCCCAGCGGGGATAGCGTGAACGTAATGAAATAGATAAAACTATAATCGATAACTTTTGATAGCCGGCGGTCAATATTTTTATTCTATATCGCCCACGATTTATCCCCGTTAGTCTAAATTGGAGTTGTTAAACGCTAAGTAGTGTTAATGTTAGGTTCATGGACGCTCATCTCAATTACCATTAGACCTTATTTGACGTGACATTTTAACTAATAGCCCGCAGCTAGAAAGGCTATTATGGCTAAATATAGCGTGATTAGCATATGTTTACAAATATTGCTAAATGATTACAAACACGCTTAGAGGATTCTTGCGACTGTGTTCAAAAGCCTGATGATGTGTGGCAATAATCCTGACAATTTAGACATTCATAGGTAGGTTGGGAATAAAATAAGATTAATTTAATGGTTAAACTTCCTTTCAATATTCAAACCAAAGTGTAAAAAGTCTTCACAGAGAGGCGGCCACAACTGAAGAGCCGATAAAATTCACCCTCCTCATGGTATAACAACACAGGTACTCTCTTCCGAGACTCGCGAACCACGTGACTGACACAAGCCTACGTCATCACGCTGTTAAATGCCGTTTGATGACGTAGGCTTGTGTCAGTCACGTGGTTCGCGAGTCTCGGAAGAGATTACCTGTGTTGTTATACCATGACCCTCCTCATTCAAATATGCGAAGTGCGAGTAAGACATTATATCTGGCACAACTTGCTGCAACGTCGCGTCGCATGCGACTCAGCGACTCCTGACTCACTCACACTGTACAGATTAGAATGAGGATAGATTTTCTAGCCCCGCGTCCCGTCGCGGGCAGTTTTGCCATTATCTCAAGACTCGCAGCTTGGCAGCAACTTCTGCTCTGATCTGAGCACATTACATAAAGTAATCTCCAATTGTTTGCTATTCAAATCAATATTTATTCAGTATTGATCGCAAACCTGCTGCTGGATGTCTACAATGCCGCCCACGTCGGCCCAGATCAGCCCACTGTATTACAATTGCCGCCATATTTGAATGGCGAAAGTTGACGGACACTGACACTTGTGTTGTTTGATTGAATTGATTTAAATCGCCGCAAGTGTAATGTAGCCTAGTTAATATGCATTGTAATTAGGACAATACTTACAGAATTAGCCATATCTACCTACTCTGGGTCCCCAGTATCTAAACGGGTTTTCGACAATATTGAAATGATATATATGTATTATATGATATACAAAAATATTCATGTTCGTAATGAAATGTCTAGATTTAATAAATTATATTCTAGCCTTAATACATCTTTTATTTATTGTTTTATGTAAATGATCTGGGTGCAAACACGCTCTTGCGTAACAAGTGTGTGAGAGTCGCATTGATATTGAAATGGCGTTTGAATTAAATCAATTTGGCCTGAAAATAAAAAAGTTCTATTCTATTCTATTAAGTTTAAATTGAATTTTGGGTTGCAGAGTAGATACCATGATAGTCTATTTGTTGTAAAGACAACGTCTAGCGACGTTACAGATCATACAGTCTTAAATAGGTGCCTAAAACATGACGAATCTTACACCTACTTATATATATTTTTTTGAAACTGCTACCCCAACATTTATTCAGCTTAGTTGAAAACTGCACTAATTTAAAGCTACCTATGGTGACCAACCAAAGCTTTTGTTTTTCCTCTTGCTAAAATGCGTAGAGCAGACCCTATTTTTACCCGATTGCTGAAGGAGAGAAGTGTTATTTCGTAACCACTTGTACAGCCTGTACTTACCTCCCTGCCATACTAATTATTCAATACTAATGTAAATGTTCAATACTAACTTACCTGCTCTCTTTGTTTCGTGTCGACTTCTTCGGATGCCCTACTTGAAGTTTCTCGGCCATGTTCCACGTCAAGGGGCGGGTCTTGCCAAACGGAACCAACATGTCACTAATGTCACTATCCTATAGCAATGAATAAGAGCTGTCATCTGCCTGTCACACGAGTTCCTGACTATTATTATGCATAGTGTTGGCGGGTATATCGGTGTGGAAAGGGAAGTCTATGTGACATGAGATTTTGACAGTTGACAAGCTCTATAATCCTGCCCCGAACACATATGTTTGTTCAACCTATTGTTCGATTGGTAGACGCTTCTAGACATTATGGGCGCTATTTGTACTGTCTCGTTTTGAGTAATACATTTCAATCATCATCAACATATCAGCCGAAAAACGTCCACTGCTGAACATATACCTCCCCCAAAGAGTTTCAAAATGACCGGTCCTGCGCCACCGCATGCAGCGGACTCCCGAGACCTTTGCCAGGTCACCAGTCCACCTTTTAGGGGTCTACCTACGCTGGCGCATGCGCCCCTAATTTTAGTAGGATTATCAGATTATGACATGTAAGCTAAACACATAAGATTTGTTGTCTATTGTCTTCCTAGTCCCTTTCTGCATTTACTGAGACCGAAAGTACCTACCTATTGTATTTTGATCCGTAGCTACGGATAATAAATGTTTTCAAATTTTTAATAGCCACTCTTTAAAGCACCATAATTGACCTATCATCCATATCATTATAAAACTCCTTTGTACGCTTATACAGCACGTGGTATGCGAAGATATATCTGACCACCAATCGATCTTATCCCGTTGCAATACGGCTCACTATAAGTCAGATTACTGGCATAGCATAGTACAGTAATAGCGGGGATGCCTCCACGTGTCTATGGAACGAGAAAAAAAGGCAAACTCGTTCCGCTAGGCAGGCGTAATGACTAGTGGGGGCTGGCGGGAGCGACAAAGGGCCCAGTGAAGCGATTTTCGATAAGAATTACCTATATATAACAATTGAAAATCTCAGCTTTTTTAGATATCAGTATTGAACATCGATGAGTTTCGATAATATTTTAGCATTTTTTGAAATACTTTTTATCCTAGTGCGGTACCGGTTTTGATTTGAACTGCTTTGTTTGTAAGAAGTTGAAAATTAAAACATAATTGGCTAGGTCAAATTGAACGTGACTACATTATACAAAATAAATATATCACAGCAGCTTAGCTAGTATGAGCGCATTTATATTGGGCATAAAGCATTCGTCTCTCCCACTTATTAATTATAATAGGTATTATATTTTCGGGCGTCCCTTTCGCACTTACATAAGTACCTACTTGTTAGTAGGGGACGAATGCCTTGAGTTCCACATAAACACGACGGTACTAGCAGGGCAGGCAATGTTTTGTACAGTCAAGTGCAAACATATGTATCGATAACATTGCATCCTCTTATAAATAAGTACCAAAACCTAATCCGCTGACATAAGAGTTATGGGACATATTTATGAGTAAGTTTTATGCACCTATATTTTTACACTTGACGTAACGATGTATATACCTACAAACCTTATCACACGAAAATAAATGTACTTATATAAGTGTACGATGTGTATAATAAAAAAAATTGGTAATAACATAACTTCAATTAAATAATAATGAACCAATATAATACAAGCAGGTATCATAATTTCAATACTAGGCTAAACCATATCTTTTTTCACAAATCTATAAAATACAGAATAATCTATCGAAAACCGTTCGTTATCGATAGTCCCGCCAGCCCCGCTAGTCCTCGAAGCGTTAACCCCTCGATATATGGGTCAGTGTGCCCCGTCCTGTGACGTAATGCTGTGTAATGGCTTTACAGGTGCTGTTATAGGCTATTTACGTTTATAGTACAGTAGAACTGTTCGCAGTATGTGGAGTTCGCGCATCTTTTGCATTTTAGTGCTGACGTCCATATGAGTCAATAAACAGTTACTGTAAATACTGTGCTAGTCTTTTGTATGTTTAAAACGAATACTTTTAAGTGATGATTTATAAGTAGGTAGCCAAATTTAATAATTAAATTAAACTTATCTTAAAATCAACATCTTGTCAAAGATTGTGCGTCAAAATACACTCGCCATTTGCTTCTTCAACGGGAAGAGATCTAAGCAGAATACATAAAGTAGAAGCAAGAATTACAGTAAATGTTATACATTTATTTTATTGCCATCTTATTCATGTCGATTGATTTACTTTTTAGGGTTCCGTACCCAAAGGGTAAAAAAAAAACGGGACCCTATTACTAAGACTTCGCTGTCCGTCCGTCTGTCTGTCACCAGGCTGTATCTCAAGAACCGCGATAGCTAGACAGGTGAAATTTTCACAGATGATGTATTTTTGTTGCCGCTATAACAACAAATACTAAAAACAAAATAAAATAAATATTTAAGGGGGGCTCTGATTGACGTGATTTTTTTTGCCGTTTTTATAGATAATGGTACGCAACACTCCGTGCGCGAGTCCGACTCGCACTTGGCCGGTTTTTTATTATTCATGCAATTACCGTCTTCGTTTTCCGCGATTTTTATTCATGATATAATTTTTGATTGATTACGCGCACCAACGTATTTTAACATGTTCTTAGCTCATTTGAAAACTGATTCACGCAAGTGCAGATTAAAATGTTGTTTCAAACAGGTGTTAATACTTATAATAGTATTTTAAGTCAACCACCCGGCGGCGGCGCATGCGACGATCAACGACTCGGCCGGCATGCGCGAGAGTTTCTAAACGGATAACTTCAGCACGTTGACGTTTTTAATTTTAATAATTTATTTCATCTGTGATCAACATTTTTTTTACTTTATTTTCTTTATTGAGGATAAAACAGAAACAGAAATATACAGTTATTTACAGAAAGAAAAGAAGTTACTTAAATATTTAAAAAAACTTGTTCCTAAGGCATTCCTACTAGGCGGACGTAGTAGCTTTATTAGCAACGTTACCTATGTAAAAGCCTCTGGTATGGCAAATCGCTACATAAAATTCAAAACAAACGTATAATAAAAATAATATAGGAAAAAACATCCCTGGCAGAACAATCATTGATTGATTTAGAAAAAACACACTAATCGGTCCATCCGTTTGAGAGTTAATAATGACACCGACAGACACATAGATACACATGTAAAACTCACAACACCCCTGTTTTGCGTTGGGGGTTAAAAATACGGTAAAAAGAAGTACCTACAATCAATAAGTACAAATTCTTCTTACTTTAGCTAATTGTATTTTTAAACATCGCGTTTAATTTTCTTAGTTCAACGACAAATGTAAGGTAATGAATACTCCATTGTATCCTACGTAATCCATCCTTTCTAACAATAACAGTATTTAAGCAGTTACAAAATACTTATCTAACATGGCGCAAATTTCACAATACATTGTATCGGTGAAACCATAGATTCCTGTGCTATCGAGTCACCGGACAAAGGTATCTGGTCAGATGTTAGAAGGTAGATAATAATATAGATTATTGGAGCGAAGTAAATCGAGCGTGAAAGTACTAGCTGACCTACTGTTCGTAAGCGAAACTAGTTTTGTTTACTGCGGACGATATCATTTGAATCATTTATCTGTTACGTCATTTTGGTGATTGTGTTCTGTCGTTAAAAGTTATTATCTTGCTTTATGTTATCTTGCCGAATGTAATAGATAGATAAGATGTAGTTAACCTACGTAACAAATATACCGAAGCACGCAGGAATAAAATAATAAAGGAAAAAATGTACACTTAGATAAAGCTTTTGTTTAACGTGCTGCTTAGAATCGGTATTAAATATTATGCGAAATATCAATTTCAGGATTTATAACAAAATCAAATGACAAGGACATTATTACTTCAAATCATCATCATTATCGCCATCATCATCATTATATCAGCCGGAAGACGTCCACTGCTGGACATAGGCCGTCTCCAAAGTGACCGGCCCAGCGCCACGCGAATCCAGCGGACTCCCGCGAACCTATCCCAGGTCATCAGTCCACCTCAAATCAATAGGTATTACCACCACCAATCAATCAATAGGTATACCAGTTCTATATCAAATTACTGTTTTACTATAAACAATAGCAAGATTACTTATAATACCACGAACTCTTTCATACTGGAACCAGTCGTTCCACATCACCACCAACTTGAACTCTAGAAAGCAACTTACGTTTATTTTCACAGCCATTTAAAACTAGACCTTGTAATTACACGTTAAGGTTGAATTTGGGAGTACATTGAAGGGGAACATAAGCCTTTTGAAGATCACATGTGCGTCTTCTTTGCAACAAAGCTGCTTCCTTCCGACACCGAACAATGTACGGCATTGGGAGCGACATTGGTGGCGTTGCTAACGATCACCTTCGTTAGTTCCTTTCATTCATTGCTTGAATTTGGTGTTAATAAACATATAAGATACTAGAAGTTTTTTTTTTAATTTACGTGGTTATTTTGGTGACTGTGGCTTTTTAGTTGACTTCAGGTAAGGCAGTATTGTACTATTTCTAGATACTTATAATTTTATCATTTAGTGCTTTTCAAACATAACAATACTAATACTTTTGCGTGTTTGAATGGTTTTCTTTGAAATCGCATGACGATTAACGCACCATTTTTCTAATATAATCTGTAATTAGTGTGTAGTATATATCTTATCTATCTGGGGGCACGGGAGTGCCCCCGCCAAGACGAGCCAAGCGAAGCGCAAGGGCACTACCTACCTTTTCTCGAAGCGCTTCGTCGTATTTTTGAACCTTCGTAACTTGGGTTCGGATTATACCATTTAAACAAAATTTTCGGGATATGATGTCAGTGGTTGACTTATTAAAACTATAAAGTTTCAATTGCATAGCTCTTATACTTTAGATTTAATTGATATCTAAAATACCCCGATTTCGTCACTGACTCACTGATGATCATCAATATTCTTAAGGTTCTTCCTGAAGTCCTAGAAAGCTGAAATTTGGTATGTAAGCTAGTAATAGTATACAAACAACGAAAAAATCTTAAAACTTGAAACTTTTACCCCCCCAACCCCTTAAACTAGGGGGTGAAAGTTTGTATGAGACTTCCGCAAATTTTGATGCTAGAAGGTCCTTGTTATCCTTGTTATAAATAATAAGATATGTATTTCAGGATTTTTAGTAAATCACCCCCCACTCTTTAAATGAGGGGATGGAAGTTTGTATGGGTTTTCCCATTCACTTCTTTAGAAATTACCTTACAAAAAGGAATGAGATCCCACCAAAAACATTACATGTAAAGTGATGCCAAGACTCCATAGCTCATAAAGCTTTCAGCGTGAAAAAGATATCAGATCGCAATTAGCGCTAAGCTTCCACGCTCTACAAATTCTATATCTTGGCTAAAAAGTATAGACCCGTCACTTATTAATATCATCATAAATTAATTGGGCTTGAAAGTCTATGCGGCTACCGGGATGTGCCCAACAAAGCTATACTTTTTAGCCAAGATATAGAATTTGTAGAGCGTGGAAGCTTGGCGCTAATTGCGATCTGATATCTTTTTCACGCTGAAAGCTTTATGAGCTATGGAGTCTTGGCATCACTTTACATGTAATGTTTTTGGTGGGATATTATATTCCAGATAATATTTCCAGAAAACATTAGTATTGTTAAATTTTTAAATAAAGGAAAAATTTAAAAATTTAATGCTCCGAGCCGGATTCGAACCGGCGACCACAGGCATTCATGGCCCGTCGCTACTAACCAACTGAGCTATCGGAACAATCCGGTTCGGCCACCAAATCTTTCAATCAGTTCCTTCCTACAACGCCTTAGGGAGGCGTGTATTTATAATTTCGTTAGCAGCGTAACTGCTTAATACAAAATAAAATTAGTATTGTTATTTCTGAAAAGCACTTAATGATCGAAATAAATAAAACTAGTAGGCGTACAATATTTCCGTTTCCGATGAAAAAAAACGTAAACGAATTTGTTGGTAAAAATTCTAATGTTATTATGGAAAGAAGTATAGTTGCCCGCGCGGCTTCGGTCGGACGAGATAGAATATAGCATATGTTCATCTTGGAGATCCATTGTATATTTACTGGTAAAATATTTTTTTGAAATCGGATGTTCTTAGTAGTTTCGGAGATTAGCCCTTACATTAAGGTCATATGCCCTAGATGCCTAGATGGGGAGCGGAGGCCTTACATACAAAAGAAAACCAGAACCTCACAGACTTTTCTGTTTATAATAATATTTGTATCATTAGTAAAGACTCATAGGTATGTTTAAGTGTACGTACATGGTTATTTTGATGACTGTTGCTTTATAATTGATGTGTTGATGGCACGTACGAATAAACGTGGCTATTTTATAAATATTGATGTACCAGTGTCAGCAAAAATATAACGAACTTCTGAACAAAACGATTGTTCGGCCTTGGCCAATTGGTGTCCAACGAGTTTTCAAAATATACAGAGACACGTATTCATTTAGTTTATAAATAACGAGGCCGCTTTTTCTAGGAAACTTTACTAACGTTTGAGCCATCTTCTACTACGAGGAATCAGAGTAAGGAACCATTTTAAACGTCAATAACACATTCTTGTAAAAATAACTCATTCTACAAAAAATGCTTGGAAAACTCCATTCTAGGAAGACCCTGCTTCCGAAAATGGAGTTTTCTAAGCAAAACTCCCGCTTTTTAACAAGCTATTTATTAAATCGAATAGTTTAATTGTATGAAAATTAAGTCTACTTATTTTAGTGACAAATAAAATCAAATCCAAAGCTAATATAAACAGGGTTTATTTCGCCGTGATCTGCACAGAAAATGCAACAACCTGTGCACCGCTATTAGTAGTGCCTTGCCAATCAATTTGAGCTTAACCCATTAATAATGGGAAAGTCGAGAGCTGTTTTCTTAGCTTAACAATTTTCTCGAAGAAAGTGAGTTAATCGCGATTTGGGTGCGGTTCGGTGTGAAACCTGGGTTTGTTTGGTTTTTGACTTATTTCATGTAGTTTGGAACGTCTAAACCTTAACTACCTTAAGGTTTTGAACATGCGTGCGACTTTTGTCTCAGTATTATTGAATTCAACTTTTGAAATCCTCATCAAGCTCATCATCGACATAAAGGAAGATCACGTAGTAATCAATTATGTTAAATTTTGTGTTAAGCAGTAACGCTGCTAACGAAATTTTAAATTTTAATAAAAAAAAAAAAAAAAAATGCTCCGAGCCTGTGGTCACCCGTTTCAAATCCGGCTCGGAGTACATACAATACATTTTTAAATTTTTCCTTTAATCTAAATTTATACTACTGCTAGTGCTAATCCATCTTTACATAAATAAAACCATCCATCACCATCATTTATGCAAATGGCAAAGAATTGGGTTGCATGGAATTGTTGGTCCATCGAGAAAACATATATATATATATATATATATATATATATATATAAATATATGATATGTCCATCGACCTACGCTGCCACGATGGACAGTTGGCGGGAGAAATCTATATAAGAATATATATATTCATGAAAATAGCGGCTTACTCATGCTGATATCATATTACTTGATACCCTATCTCATAAAAGGACTTATGACTGATCCATCGATTTAGCTTGCCATATAAAGGCAAAATTATTGCTATAACAGCGTCGATAGTGGGCGGAGGAACTTACCTGGTAATTAAGGAATTTCCTTAACTGACTCATCAAAGTTGCTAAATTCTTGGATACAGAACGTTCTGGTCACTAACCAACGGTGAGAATGACTTGGTAAAAAAAAACAAGAACAGGTTTTTAAGAAAACTGTGCCTGGCAATATTTAACTTCAACTTAACTTCTTTTGTGTCTTTGATTTGAATAAAGGTATATTCCAAGTTCGTCCATCATTCGTCGTTATGATCATCAACATATATTATATGCATCCCATTGGTACGTACAGGTTTCTTCTCATAGTTGAAAAGGAATGGGCTGTACCTAGGCCCTACCTTTGAATGTCTACGTAGATTTAGTGGCATATATTTGCACCCAAAAATTGATTGAGACAACTACTGCTAACAGACCGGTCGCTGTATTTGGTTTGTCCTGCAATAAGATTCCATGTGTCAGTAAACTTATTAATACATATACCTACAACTGGCAAGGATACTATACCAAGAATCCAAGGCAGTAGAATGTCGCAACATCCGTAAGATAAACATTAATAAAACAGATCAGTCACCAAACAATCCAATACCGGATAATTCTCACGTAACTCCCACCATTTCAGAAACAAAAGGCACAAGTACATTCAAAACCCAGGGGACTTACGTTCATTCAAATTCAGAAGAGTGAATCTTTGAGACGTCAATTACAACTGAATGGGCCTCTGATGATCAGCTATCGACACCAAATCCCAAAGGTGATAACGTCCATGCTTTCTACCACACCATTGTCTCCATTTCATAATACAGTTACGTATTCTTAATCTGCTGTAGAAAGTCTTACAATTGTATCATGTTCATTGATGACGTAGCTATCGAGTTAATCTCAACATTTATCAACATCTTGTTGTCTTATTGTTGAATGAGCTAGATTATTATTGGTAATTTCACGGGCTGACGCACGGTTTTCATTCATACTTAAGAAGGCTCATAATCATGTCTATTATGTTCGTAAACGTATCGGGTTTCTAACTACCATTTTCTTTACCACTTCCGAGCGTTGTGGTTTATAGCTTGTTGGGGTAAACAGATGAAAGTTTTCCTGGCGTTTTGATGACTTCCTATGGCGAACCGTTGTCGTGCTTGCATATCTACTTGATAATGCGGATAAGTAACTACATAATCGTAGGTAGTATCTTGCGATCTATACTTTAAGTCTTAAACAGTTAACTAGATAGGATTAAACGTATAAATAACACGCATGCCTTGTCAATACACAGCATTTTTAAAAAGTGGAACAAATATTTTTTATAACATGGGGGAAGCCAATAAAAAACTGTGGGCTAGTAAGATTTAACATCACCATGCTAGTAATTTTCTGTCATATATCCTTTACCAAAATATAACAATCTTCATCTTTTCTTACCTACAACTTTTTGGCTTTGATAACATGTTAAGCCCTGACTTTTACGATATTTTCTTTGCCATAAAGCGTATAATACTACCTACGTTTGTCTACGTGCTCTAATTGCACATCTTAGAACAAAAACAAAACTAGATGCGAACAGGAGGCAAAAAAGCGATCTCTTTGATGTCAAATAGCACCGTTACATTGCTTAATTTGACATAGGAATCCCAAGGGGGGATAATGGCAAATCAATATTCATGCTTGAATTGAATAATAAGGAAGGTAACGATTCAACCAGACCACGTAAGGTGGGAAAGTTGGACCAGGGAGTTGTCTCACAAGAAAGATGCGGAAAATTTTACAAAACCACCATGCTGATTGCTGGTAACATGAAATGCATGGTGGCGGCGTAATACTGATAGCTTATTTCATAGGTAAAATTGTTGCCATATAAAGAGTGTCAAAGGTGCTTTTGTCACGACTCGCTGGCCAGACTCTATCTTCAAAGTGACCCCAGCTGTCTAACGTTGTATTATCTTTGTTCCAGCCTTGGTCCGTTCGAAGGGGTTACAGGGGGCGAGATGGTGTCCCGCCGGCGGATCCTGTCGCGTTCGCGCGACGACCTCACCCAAGCCATCTCCGCGCAGATTGAGGAGGAGGAGGACGTGTGGTACCAGAAAGACAAACTGTATAAGGTGAGAATTTGATATAATAATTTTGATATCATAATTCGGTACATAATTGTTGGGTGGTTTGGAACGCTTTGCGAGAAAAAAGAGATACGAGAAAACATTATTTAAGTCCATCCCGAAAGACCGTTAATTATACTTTTTTTTTACATACAAACTTACGACCTCACAAAGCTATTACGCAATAACAAACTTTACCTCTTTATTATATTAGTATAGATAATAAATGTTGTCTAACAATGTTGTTTTTGTTAGACAATATTTAAATGCATTTTATTATTGTAAAAATATTAACACATTAAAAAACAACTTACAAAGGTTTATTACTCGTAATAAAATTGAACCTATGGCTATTAAGGAGGTTAAAGTAAATTGTTTCGTACAAAATCGAGCCATAAAAAATACAGGTCAATAATAACGTACGACCAAATGTAAAGAATTTGTCTTACAATACGAGTTCGTCAACTACAGAACGAAACTATAAAAAACCTATTAGCCATTGTTAATGATAAAGGTCACAGAATATGGAAATTAAATAGACATAAAACACAATGCAATCTCTATAATCGGTTTTTAAAATGCACTAAAATAGCTATTTCTGGAGACGTTATCTGCACTGACCCACGGAGCTATTGCGGGTCCCAAGCGATACGACGAATTCTTCAACTTCACTTTTCAAATTCTAAAATATATTGTCGTATAGTACCACGTGTCTTATCGAGCTTTCTATGGGGATAGTCTAAATTGTGTAAAAGTGTCCCCTAAATTGTATTATTTATTTATTCTAATTACGCCGCAGAGAGACTCGCCGCGTCATCTACCTATTTATTTTCACTTTGATTGAAAACCCCTACGCTACGCCTATGGTATCACTAAATACAAAACAATAATCAACCAAATTGACCCATCTTCGGCTTCTATTATAACAAAATAACAAGCAACAACACGGAGCTATACGCCTAATCGTATCGACTTTCTATGCATCAATCAAATCATCGAAGCGGTATACACGGTTCGCTACTTCTATAATAACATAAGCATGCCGTTAAAAGCATAAGGGCTTAACGACCTGCAAGTTTCATAGGTTAATTTACGTTTCGTATTGGACAGTGTGTAGGTAAATGCTCGTATTATGTCAATGGGTTGGAGAAATCTTGCGGTGGCCCTGGAAACCCTTATTGTGGAATAGGCGGCGGACATGAGAGTTGAGAGACCAACTTGCATAATTTTAATGGGTGTAAGGGACACTTTCCGAGATTTAATCGTCATGACGTAGATATGTCATATTGATTGGATTTTCAGGTTAACTATTCAGTATTAATTTTGTATAAAGCACTAACGCCTGCTAAAGATTTATAAATTTCAAATGAAACGACAAAAAAAATGTAATGCTCCGATCCAGATTCGAACCGACGACTCAGGCATATGCGGTCGCTATTAACCAACGCGAACAATCCGTCTCGGTCACAAAAAAAAAACAATCAGTTCCCTCTTACTAATTATAGGGAGGCGTGTAGCAACATCTGCCTAAAAGACTCGGGTTTTCTAACGGCACCAACGTCTGAAATTATATGAGAAATCGCCAGTAACGAGAACCAGGATCGGGGCATTAAATAATTATAACTTATTCCATTAATTTCACAAATCTCTTTTCGATTCCAAACCTGGAACCCATCATGGTTTTAAACACAATGCCATAATGTGTAGGATTTCACAAGAATTGTCAAAATAAATAAGAACTTTACGTAACTTGCATGAAGCACGCAGTTTATTGAAAATGTTATGACAAGATCATAAATTCTTCTAAAGTCTTACTGAATTTCATGACATTTATTAGTCATTATGTTTACTAACATATTGTTATTGCATCTTTTACTTTAAATTATTTTACATTACATATTTGTGTTGTGACCATGGCAGTCCTAAATACAAGTAACTAAAAACGTATTTGTATTTGTCGTACCTACATAGACTCTTGTATATATTACTACCTAAAACGGAGATTTGAACATTGAACATTTAAAGACCAATTTAACAAATTAAGGATGTTCAGCATTAATCAAATTATTTCTAATATCGGTGGACATGTTTGCCGGTATCGAAGGCCGAAATATATTCACACATATGTGGACACGCTTCGTTGACCTCTCTATATACAGGTCATTTGATTCTACGCGAAAAGGCAAACAACTTTTTATATCAAAACTATGTTGCCTAAGCAAAAGGTTACGGGTTATATATGGAGCCTTCATTAATTGGTAATTTGACGTTAAGATATTCACCAACATGTCAGAAACGTTTATTTTGAGTAGCTGTTCTCAAATAAGGTCATTGACGTCCCAAAATAATTTCCCAAAATATTGTAGTTTACACATTTTTTTTTCTGGGAAAGGAGAATTTTGCGCAAATGGGAAGCCAATTTATAAACGTTTGTTACATAAGTTTCTTAAAATATCACGCCGTTAGCCTGGGAATGTCAAATAACGTTTTGTATGGATAGCGAACCACCTTAAACTAACTAACCCCGGGAAATTCGACTCTTAATGCAAACCTAGTTTAATTGGTTCTTATTTTAAAACGGCGTGCTGGATTTAAAATGAAACTAGATGATAACCAGCGGGATCTGAAACTTATTTCACTTGCTAGAAATTATATTAGAAAGTAACTACAACTTAGAAAAGTTGAAAAACCTCCGAAATTTTCATTTCAAAGTCCAATATCTCAAAAACGGCTACACAGATTTTCATGAAACATGGCTAAGAACACTCGGAATAAATTTATCTATGACAAAAAAAACCGAATCAAAGACGGTCCATCCGTTTGGGAGCTACGATGCCACAGACAGATACACAGACACGTTAAACTTATAACATCCCTCTTTTTGCATCGGGGGTTAAAAAAGGAACATACGAAGTTTTTCATAAACTTCGTTTGTCTGGGGAGCAGACTTGTGTCGAGCTTCCTGGGACATACTCCTCTCCATACCTCTCTCAATAGGGAAATAACCTTGACATAAAGTGGCTGTCACGTCGACTGGTTGATTAACAAGTTAATTGGACTAATCAATATGGCAACCGGTGTTATGGAACATTTTTAACTTATACTCGGTGACGTCACTAACGATGCATCTCTTCTCGCGAAAATTCCCCTATTTGTGAGTTTTTGTGGTGGCCAAATTACATCTGAGTAGGCTATTCAAAAAACAAATCTACTGTCTATGGTAGAAGAATCCAATTGCAATGACAGTTTTATAAAAACATCGGCCACATTAAATAATCTCATCAAATAATCTCAATTGCATCAATAAATTTGTAACTTAATCTACAGACTCCTAACACAATTAGCGACTTGACTCTCCCATTATTTAATTGTTCCGCGTGTTCACTATATTTTCCTTCCCTTTGTCTCTGGCTACGTTTTTGCAACCGTTTCCGACTGTCTACAGTTATTAAGGACGTGAGAATCTATTGTACAATGTGCTGATGTTGCTTACCGCGTTACATTTGCTACAGACATCTCTATCGATAAATTGCCTTGTTTACTTTCCATTGCCGGTTTATCTTCAGCAGTGTTTTAATCTTGTGCAACATTAGCCGCAATACATTTTTCCTTTTCATTCTTATCAACGACACTTTTCTAATCACATGAATTCCTTATCGCTATTATGAATAACTTTACCGTGACTTATGAATCTTATGATGCTAACAACAGTGAAAGTTTGCGTACTGGCGTACCTTAAAAAATGTGTACAATATAATAATCGTGACTTCTTTTTAATTTTTCACTGACAACAATCGCTGTCTCATTCACATCAATGCAAAATCGGTGGAACGAATTTACAATGGCTGGCCTGTTGACATATGATGTTTATCTACAAGATTTTACTACAACTTAAAATAACTTTTAAAATGCAATTGGAAGTAATAACCGCTTAACAACTCACAGAAGATGAAAAAACCGAACAGGTCTTTTACGCCTTCCACTTATAAGTCTGCGTTGATTATCATAAAAAACTAAAGAGCGTCAAGAATTCATAGATTTTAAATTGTAATATATATCGATACAAATTTCACGCCCAATTAGATGACAGGATCGATTAAAATAAAGTTACAGCTATTGAGATCATCATTTATTTTTGCACAGAACAGTACCTAGAAGATTAAATTATAACCAGGAAGCCAATAGTGGCTTCACAAAGCATTGTCGAACATTAACCGCTACCTAAGTAGCGGACTGTTTGCAAATAAAGGCTCGTGACCAGCTGTCAATCGCAGGAGCCGGTCAACTCTGACCCATTGATCGACTTCGTGACTGAGGAATAACAATCTGGCCATTATAGTCGTCCGGAAACCAGCTGCATCCAAACACCAATGTAAGATGGACCAGCAATCGAATATTACTGTTTTATTTGGAGCTCAGCCTGTTCAGATTGGTCTAGACGTTTGACGTCTGACCTTAGTGTCAATTATTGGCTATTATGGTTTAGGGTCTAAAATTTGGATACGACTGGTAGATTGGCAATAAGGTAGAATAGAATACTCAATTGACCACTGAGATTATACTTTATCTGTTCAAAATATACTATCCCAGACATTCTGGTAATGATGGCATGGAGTATTTTTGGTTCAAAATTTCCGGAAATCACTTCGATCCTGAAAATGTCAAGTGGATAAAAATAATAATTACGACAGGTCACTGTTCTCTCCAAGAATTGCCGGACGCAAAGTAAATCGAGAAGGTCACTGATCGGATTGACAATGAGGGTTAAATGACACTTCATTTTCTGCAAATCATTTTGCTCGCTTAAATTATATTGATACCGTCGTGGGGAATAACTGACGGGGCAGCAGGTGATGATTAGTCAATTTAAAAAGCCACATTAAATATAAGATACGTAACTTGATGCATCTCCGTAGACGCATATGATATTATTGTGTGTTAGCTTTAGCGTAAGTATAAATGGGTGAATTGAACGACATTATCGCTGAAAGCGTTCTTCAAAATTTACAATAATTATTGGAATGTTATCGCAAATATATCATACTATATAATATTACAAATGCGAATGTTTATATGTTTGGATGTTTGTTACTCAATCACACTTAAACAGCTCAACCGATTTGGATGAAATATTGCACGAAGATAGTTTATAGCCTGGATTAAAATATAGGATAGTTTTTATCTCGGGTCTACGCAGACGAAGTCGCGGGCGGAAGCTAGTCATTGTATAATCCAACAAACACCTGCTTCAGAAATGGTTCCAAGATGGTAAAGAATCTTGATTAATATTTTGCAATCTTGCCCTTTGCGACCTCCTCTAATTTGCTTAGTATGTTAGAACCATGTAGAATGTTGTTTGAAACCTGTTTTACTATTTATCGCCGTAGTTGGCGTTGAGCACTTAACCCAGCTCATCCAGCCAGAGTTTAGCTAATTTTGTCTCAGAGATTGGCAGTGCAACATTGTAGAACATTATCTTTTCATGTATTTTTGGTATTTACTTGGAATTTAAAACACTTACAGCCATATTATCGTAACTACTATGTTTAATTTATCATCATTAAAAATATTCTTATGCATATGTATAAAATATGATAATTCAATACTTGTAGAAACACAATAGTAAAAGAGAAACACACTAAATACTACTTTGACTGACATTGACTTCAAAAATAAAGACGTTGACTACTACAAATCTGACCAACTCTAATTAAACAAGGTCCTAACCTAAAGCACACTTATGATGCAAATTATAACGTGTCCTACCGTCGGCGGTCACTGTTCACGCACCGCGTGTCGCAACGTAACCAACACCGTTGGCCAACTACACCTGTTCGACTTGTTAATTTGTGACAACATCAGTGTCTGTGTTTGTTTTAAGTTTTATAACAAATTCTTCAATATTTGCAACGTTCGTGCAAAAAGGAATTGTACAATTCGTTAAACTTTTGTATTCATGCCAAGAGCTGGAAGCAAATTTAGCAGAGTCACAACATAATTTTGAAGGTTGACAAAAAATTTACACAAAATAATATTCTACTACGGATACATGTACGAAATACAGCTATAAAATATTCGTGGTCCTTCGGATCGACGAATCAGAGATTTATAAAAGAGGAATGCGCTTGGATCCTTTTTTCAAACTCCTATAATTATTACTAACAATATTTGCTCCATATTATGACACAGCTGAATGTTACTCGTGCATCAATTCATTAAAATTTCAAGAAACATGACCCTTAAACAAATTACGTTAGAAACCAATTTAAATAAATATGTAAAGGATGTTAGTCCCAATGACTTTAGTTTCGTCATTGTAAACACTGAATATAATCGTTGTGGATGCCTTAATTGCGGCTAAATCACGACTTTGTCCACCGCTAGCAATCTTTGAGCACACACGACGTGAGATGAAAGTGAAAACTTTACGTCATCATTAGATATGTACCTACAGCATCTACAGAATGGGCTCTTTATTTTTCACTTAGTGATAAAGATATCGGTAAAAACAAATATACTTTACGACCACTTTAGCTTAGTTGGTACTAGTGACCCTGCCTACGAAGCAAGAGGTCCTGGGTTCGAATCCCGGTATGGGCATTTATTTGTGTGATGAGCCCGAATATTTGTTCCCGAGTCATGGATGTTTTCTACGTATTTAAGTATTTATTTATCTATATAAGTATGTTTATCGTCGGCTAGTACCCATAATACAAGCTTTGCTTAATTTGGGACTAGGTCGATATGTGTAAGATTGTCCCCTAATATTTATTTATTTATTTTAAACAAGCTTGTTTAAAACTAGATAAACCAGATACTTTACATAATACTTGCAACAGAAACTAGTACCAATTAAATTTTGATAGCGTTCAGACGTCATAATGCAACTTATCTATACATCGCATACATAACGTATTTGGATGGCGATGCAACTTTTGGCAATCAATTCGAGATGAGCGTGATATATGATTTTGAAATATGCAGCTTTTTGCCCCA
Source organism: Epinotia ramella (assembly GCA_947578815.1). Classification (NCBI taxonomy): domain Eukaryota; kingdom Metazoa; phylum Arthropoda; class Insecta; order Lepidoptera; family Tortricidae; genus Epinotia; species Epinotia ramella. Next base: position 29,762,779 of record OX388203.1, read on the forward strand.
TTAGGGATGACCACAAATACCACACTCCTAAATTGACAAGAAGTGTTACCACAGGCAAGACAGGTGGCCGCATCTTCATGTCATGGGTCAACATTTGACATTTAAATAGTACGCAAAAGTGATATTGCGTCACTAGGTCGGCTGGCAGCCTTTCGTAAGATATGAATTGTCACTAGTGAAGCCACCTGATATATCGTTGCGTGTTAAGTAATTACTCGTTAGAAAAGGTCACTGTACCTGTAATTGAAGATCAGTGCAATGATGTCTCTGAGAGATAACATTATTGCATTACTGCTATTATTTTAACTGCCAGTTTAGTCAGTGGCATTGATATGGTACGTGTCTAGATGATTGTGCTTAAACGATATAAAATTGACATTAATAACACATGGGTGTTCATTTCAACGTAAGTGCCTAAGAAAAAAGAAAATATAGTATTAGGTAAAATATTTTGTAGAGTCATCATCATATCAGCCGAAAGACGTCCACTACTGGACATATGCCCCCCCCAAAGAGTGCCACAATGACCGGTCCTACTTGGAATAAAAATTGATTTTATCCCTTCTGTTCTCAAAACTTTACGACACAATTTTCAATTTTTTTGAGGTTTATTCACATGTAACACATCTGACGTAATTTAAGTTCTCATTAGGAACAAGAAAAAGAGAACATTCATCCTTTTATATTCTAGATTGCTTTAGTATAATAGTGTTAAAAACGTGCAGCATTTTTTACAAAAAGCGATCCCTGTGACCTTAAAAATGTGGGAACAGGAGGTAAACGAGGCGTCCTTGCACGAACAGACGCCTCAAAAAACAAGTGCCCTCCACATCCGCCTGCCGACGACGGCCGGAATAATTGTGCGTTTCAAAATAAAGCCATAAGGACATCGTGATTTGCAAAGGTTTCTCAATGATCACAAATTCACAATACATTTCGAGTGCGCTTGAGCAAACATCAACATTTCGATGAAATGTTATGATACGTGTGATTGGCCTATCGTTTATCAAAACATTCGCAATGATGCGCATCTTACATGCACGCCAAAACCTTCGGTCATCAAAGTCCATTCAATTCTTGCTTGTTTATTTTTATGAATTCCTTGAAGAGAAATTCGCGATATAGGCGGTTGGGGGTCTTCTTATCTGATACTTTTGATAGGCTCAAACGAGGTCTCAACTCATTTTGTTCTCAATCACGCTTTGTGTTATACAGAAATCGTGTGGCATTTGACAAGTGCCATAAAAGACTTTGTAATGCTTATAGGACCGAAGAGTATGGATTCCGCACTTGATCCTTAAAGGAATTATCCTTTCCAAACGTTTACCTTCAATTGACATTTAATTTAACTGCGACCTTAAAAGTTCAGCGTTCAATCGTGCCGCATATCGACGTATTTACTTCTTTTAAATATAAATCTTCACCAAATTTCTTGGAACTCGTTAATTTGCCACACTAAAAGTTAATACTGTTAATAGTTGTGAATAGCGAATTCGTGAACGCATTGTTGTAGTGTTTCAACATCAGCGATCAAGATGTGTTTGTGTGATGTGCAATTTTACCCTTAATAAACGGCCTTGGCTTTCCCTTATTGACTTGGCTTGACGGCCTTCAGTAACCTGCTGCGACAGTTGTATATTTAACTTTAATGGTTACTTATTGTGCTTCAAATAGGTAATTAGTCTGCATTGATCCTAATTATCCTTATCTAAAATAAATTTTATTATCACATTTAGCGCTATTACGCTCGCGCCGATTCCAGTTTCACTTTTTAGCGTCTGCCGAGTGAAAGTCGATTTGTGTTCCCAACTCTTCCTTTCATTTCTGTGCTGCATAAAATAATCATAAACTCATCCAGTTTGGTGACAATATTTCACTTTTATCTGTTACAACCTTAACTTTATGTTTTGTGTCATATGCTTCCGTGTTAACTGATATGGCTTACTTACTTAACTAGGTTAGTAAGTTTAGGATTTCGCCTTGTCATCTTTTTACTGTATCGTTCTTCAGTAGTGTTTATCAATTTTTTGTCAATTTCTAATCCAACAATATTACCGTAGGTAGTTCTTGAATAAAATTCCACTCCTATTTAAGATACAGTTGCAACGTCCTTGTCACCTTATCAAAGTCTAAGTGCCCCGCCATACCAGGGAACCGAGGCAAACGAGTGAACAGGAAGAGAACAACTTTCATTTTCACGCACCTGACTCCTGTCTTTGTTGCCAGACAATAATAAACCTTGTCTCATTAAACGTTGAATGCATTTAAAATTGCAATCTTCTGTACCACCAGTTTAAATTATTTTTAGTTCGGAAACTAAGATCACCGAGAAATATAGTTTCTTTAGTGTGAAATTTGAAGTTTTTATTTGATGCGAAGTAGACTCGAAACTAATCATGTTTTTGTTAGCTGTTAGCACTAATTACGTAAGTGAGGTAATTGAACCCGAATCTCCACGACTGGTAGGCAAATAAGAGATAGAATGATTCATGAGGGTTGTTTGACTTTTGTAGACGTCATGCTAGTTTTAGGTTGACCAACTGTGTGGGGTTAAAATCTTCCATCTTCTTATTTATTTTTATTTTTATAATGAAGTAAGAGAAATGAAAAAAAAAAACTATTTAAGACGGTTAACACCGTGCTTAGCGATAATGAAGATTTAAAATAAGTTCCTATCAGTTTTCATTTGACTTGTGTTGGTTTATTGTAATTGCAGCCATTTTCCAGACCGTCTAATTGCAAAACACTTTGATTTTGATGAGTTTGAAAGTCTCTGTTTGGCCCTATGGTTGACTGGTAGAGTGCCTTGAGGTATTAAGGCCGCCTTTTGTACTTTTTTGTATTGTGCAATTAAGTTTAAACAAATGAATCATTAGGCTGTAAAAGATCTCACAAATAATAGCAATTACTCCCCTTTGGACTACTTAACCCTTAAACATTTTCGGAAATAAGTAAAAATGCCCGTGTGTCGGTTTCATAATTCTTCAAATTACAAGACCCTTAAATTTACGTAAATCCCTTTCGCTTTTGCTCACGACACTGCGTGTGCGGCATGCGCGGGCGCACTTATTTCACACGACGCGAACGTCGAGACATCCTCGTTTCTCTTTATTTATCGTTGGAATATTAGTGTTACAAATCCTTAGTTTACCTTTTTTGTTTGATAGATTTGTAAGTCTGGTTTGGAAGTGTTTATCTGTTTGCTTTGGATACTGTAAAAGAAAATGTATAGAAAAGGCTCAGTCTACTCAGTCTTTTACACTTGTACTTTTTCAAACGTCTAGAAAAATAATTGTTTATGTGTTTATATTAAGTCAACGAAGCTTTACCGCACTTATTACGATTCTTTTCGTGTTGTTTATGTGTATCCGGATATGTATACATTAACGTACTGTCATGTTTTTTAAAAGGATAATTTATTATCCCTGTTTAGTAGTAACGTTTCCTATCTATCCGCTTTATGAAGTTCCTGCGTCTCATTTGTTTTCTAATAACGTTAACTTTTGACCTTGACTTCGTATTTGACCCCATCATTTCCGTCAAACCAACCTGTCGCTGGGCTGGGATGCTTCAAAGCGCTTAACGGTTCTAGCAACTTGTTTTAAAGCTTTTTTCCTCTCATAATCATCAATCAATCAACATCAGCTGTTGACAACAACACGAGTAACGTCCGAATGATAATTAATCTAGAAGACAAAGATTTCAAAGTTGAGACCTCTATTAAAGCGGCTTTTAGAGTCTACGGGTAAATCTATATTTTTAACGAACTACTTTAATATTTTTTTGTTACTTTACCAAAACAACCTTGTTTGAATTCTAGTTTTACGATCATTAAGTACAGATTTGTCCAATAAAGGCAATAGCTAGTCATAAACGTAACTTGCTACCAAACAGTAAAACGGTCTTCATGCGTAATTGAATCGTTTTTGTCATGTTCTTTATGATTCAAGTTAACAACTTTTAATTTTACACACTATAATAAGCATCATTAGATTGATTTACTTTATTATTAAGTATATACCATTTCTATGTGACAGGTAAGAATTATGAACCATATTAATCTCATCGACATTGCCGTTGCGATATGTATCTGATATAAGTCTGAACTCGTCATCCTATTCCCTAATCAGTGCAGTGGACATGTCACACTTGTAGTATTGTAGACTGGACACGCATTACCAATTTTCATGCAAGCATTAAAAACGCATTAGTATCCTTTTGTCTTTGTATTAAAGGTCAATTTTCAATGTTCTTCGGTTTGTGCACAGACAGATGTCAAGCAACACCTGTTAGTGTCATGCGTGGACTGCTTTGAGTTCATTGTTGCTTTGAAAGAGCCGGTGTCGAAAGTAACTGAGGTACTTAGTTAGTACTGTTATTGGGCACGTAACGTAAGCGCCTTGTATTTAGTTTAGTTTAACTTATTATGAGCTTCATTTTCTGCTTTCTGATGTTTTTGTTGTTTCGAGGTAGTTCCACAAAAGTATGGTAAATCGTCACTATTCTTCGGTTAAGCCTCGCTGCTCTGTGATCATCTAACTTTTGCAATGTGCCTTAAAACTTACAAGTTTTTTACAAGTTGATGCAAAAAGTTCTCTAGGTCTATGTTCTGACAAAAAAATTGCGATACATCAGTAGATACATCCTGCTGAGCTTTTGAAAATTCTGTTAACTTTATGCCAAGTTTCTAAATAATTGTAAATTATTATGTTTATTAATAAGTTAGTACAGCACAATAAATTGCGTGTAACCATAGCCTAGGTGATCGAAGTGTAAAATAAATAAATATTAGTGGACATCAATCTTACCCTAATTGACCTAGTCCCATAGTTAACTCAATATGGCTTTTGTTATGGGGACTAGGCGGCGATACATTTAAGAGATATAAATAATTACTTCTTGAGCAATAAATATTCTTGATCATCACATTTGCCTTTACCAGGATTCGAACCCAGGACCTTCATCTTTTTTTTTTTTTTTTTTTTTTTTTTTTTTTTTTTTTTTTTTTTTTTTTTTTTTTTTTTTTTTTTTTTTTTTTTTTTTTTTTTTTTTTTTTTATTCCAAACAGATTACACAGTATGACAGTGAGACACCAAGGCACTGTGAAATGCAAGTACAATAATTATATTTAACAATGAAAACTAATAATTGCATATACATATTTAAAAAATAAACTATATCAATACTTCACTGAAGATGGACGATCATCCAACGCCTCACATAACTTCTTACACTCATCACATATCATCTTCCAACTACTTTCTTCGTAGGCAGCGTCACTAACCTCTAGCTAGGCTAACCGGTCGTCAAAAGTGTTAACGTGACAACATGTGACAAAACACCACAAACTACTTAGGAATTACTGCTCCTGCAATTATAATTCCTATTTAGTAAAACAAATTTCGAAATACCAGCTAATTCTCATGATACAAGCCTTACTCAATATTTAATAATAGTCACAGAAGTCGTTATCGTATTAAATGCAGGTATTTGCCTGATTCTAGACTGTTAAAGGTCAGAGCTTCTTAGAATAGGTCTAAATCTAGTAAATGGGTGGCTTGTAAAATTCGCGGAGGCTTGGAATGGATGGTTAAAGGTCGAACCATGGCTTAATTTAGTTCTGTCAAAACGATAAATAATTTTGTTTCTGGGCGTTTACGAAATGAGGATCTTAATGTTCCAAATAATACTGACACTATAATTATATACTTTGGTAACTGATGGAGGCGGATGAGATAATATATGGATAGAAAAAATATGTTTTGACGTTTAAAGACGTTATCAATGATAGTGGGTATAATGTTTGCCGAAGTTCTTTTATTGCGGATATGGCAGAAAAAATGCCAATGTCAAGGATCAAATCTTTAGTAGTCTTGTAAACTTTGGTTCTAATCTTTACTTTAACCTTAAACCAAAACCTTTGTTCAAACATTTAGTTATCTGCTTTAATGTTAATTACTTCTCTTGATAGTCTGCTCTTGACGTACCTCAGTACTATAATGTCACTACTATAATGCTTAACATTTATTGAATTAAGCTCGCTCAATAAATGATCAATCCCACAACTGCCTGTAAGGTTGCTCTACATCATAAATGTTGCTAAGGCCATCAAGGGATGACCAAGGTTACTCCACTTGTCCACTACGTAAGCACAAGTAAAGTTGAAGCGGTCATTTGCAAAATCATGTTTTATTCATCGGAATGCTGTTTTCTCTTAATTATCTCGTTCAATGTCAATTTAGAACTACTTATATATGACCTGTTAAGAATTTATTTTATCAAACAGGTAGTAACGCAACGGAAAAACTGAAATCAATACTTAACAGACGCATTCAACAAACAACTCGTTTCACTTCACTTAGTCAAAGTAATTTCGAAAATTTCCGCTCATTATAGGTACATCAGTTCACACAAACATGTACTGAGGAAAAGTTGGCTTTACGTCCATTACAAACTATTGCACAATATATGTACTTTAACTTTACTAAAACTATTATTCTCTACGAGCCTTTACTAATTTTATCGCCTAAAACTTGCTTAAACCAAAAACATTCACCGCGCGGTCCCGCAAGGACGCATATCATGCCAGCACCTGTATTGTCTACCTTTTAAACAATGTGTTATAGGTTTCATCAGCCACAGAGTAACATTCGCTGTCGCTAGTATATCAAAACAATGCGTAGCTCGGCAAGCCAAGAATGTAGATCGCGGAAACGAATTCAAATGACCCTGCAAGGTTGCTGTTACCGCTGACGCTAACATTCGCTTATGAATAGGAGTAAGACAGGTTGTCTTATGCTTTTGTGTGTGTAATTTATCGCGTTTAACTAACTCTTTTTCATGTAAGGTTAAATTGAATCATTCAATAATTGACTTGATTTTTTTGTGTGTACTTATTCTTGCTTTCTTTACATCATTGTTTTAGTTTTACATCATTTTCATCTGTCTTTCTTTCATTATGATTTTCTGTATTCATTTCTTCTGTATTTTTCCAAACATTTTCATACTTTCTTTATTACCCGACTGCAGAAGAATAGTTCTGTTTTTCGAGCGTTTGTACTCGTAGGTATGTATGTGAACAAGAAAATTCTATTTTACAGCTACAGTCCAAACGGCTTGATGGATTTTGGCATGCGAGGTGTGGATTCCTTATAATTGTGGGAGTGACATAGGCTTATAATTTTGAAAATTGCAATTGGGTTTTTTGAAAAATCTTTTGTTTCACTTGTTTTCTTTCGTAGCCCTAATCATCGCATTAGCCTTAACTACAAACGTGAAGATGCCAGATATAGCGCGTCTTTAATATTTCACCAGCAAATTAGAATGGACTAGACCTTGCAAAAATTGTGCATTAAATTTTCACAATAAAATGAATGATTACTACAAAACAACGACCGTCTCGTTTATTAGTCTCGATGTTTTGGTTTAATGTCATCGGATAAATTAATGATGATTTCTTGAGCCAAGACAAGCTTTTAAGATATTACTATGGCTTTTATCCAGTCAAATAAATTTATATCGGACAAAAATATAAATAACTAGCATCCGCCCTCGACTTTTTCGGCGTGGACCCGGGATAAAACCTTTCCTATATTTTAATCCAGGCCTTAAACTATTTTCATGCAAAATTTTGTTTAAGTCTGGGAGCCGTTTAAGCGTCATTGAGTAACATACATCCCAACTTTTGCATTTATAATATTAGTAGGATATACAGACTAAAATATGTGTCTAATTCAAATATATTATGAATACCTATTTAATATATTTTTTTGGAAGTTAATGCCAATCAGCGTGCTAATAAAATACTTCAAAGTAGTAGGTATGTTAATGAGCAGAACAAGGTTCTTTTTTCAAAATCTATTTCTTCAAATCTAAATGCAACATACCTTACGCCAGTCCATCATGCAACGGGGAGCTGTTGGGCACCAAATACGGAGTACTTAAAGTAATACGAATCAACTAGAATGATTAAGAAAGCAAATATTAAAATAACAAGACAGAAATTCAAATAATTGAAAACAGATAGACCATACAAATATTTGATATCAACATTATAAAGACTAAGGCAAAGTCCCAGTGCTCGACGCTGTACTAGTATGGCTTAAATTCGAACGAAGAAAAATCCTCTTAGTTCGAATTTAACCCATATTGCTTTGACATAGAGATTTCATGCTATATATTAGTACAGCGTCGAGCACGCGGACGTTTACCTTATATACATTTTAAAGAGGGACATTTCACTCGCACGTGAGTGTTTTGAGGAAAAACAACCCGACCACACGTAGTCAACTCATTTCGAAATGTTATCCTAACCTAACATTTAACCAGTTCTTGAACTTTATTCGTACAACGTTATCGTGACCACAGCCTGACAACTACACTTGCATCACATAAACAGCGTTAGATGCATTGCGCTTACTCCGCTAATGCATTTGACACGATCAAATGCTTTCGATTGGAACAAACATTTGAGCAAATATCTGATTCGATTGAAGCTAATTTGAATTGGGCAGTGGAATTTGTAACCGCACACGTTGATTTGTCGTTCGATTTCCGAATGTTTCAAACGCCCCGCCCAACGGTTGTTTAATTTGTTTGAGTTGTTTAATGTCACCGTTTTCCGAGAGATGCCGTTGTTCCTAAAAAGAGAATCCTAAACCTCGCTATTAAGATTTTTCTAGTAACAGTTAACCCATGCATTCCCTTATATTTAAGTCCGGTGTCGTTTCTTTGAAAAATTCTACAAGAGACTTCATGTATCACCTCAAACAGATAAAATCACAATATCTCGGTGAAATCACCGATGTCACAAAGTATGGCAAAACTACTCGAATGTGTAAATAAAAATCGTAATGCATACTCATATGTCGATACTCGGATATACGCAATTAACTACAAAATGTCTTATGTAAAGAAGCAATGCTATGAGACTTTTAACCATAACCCGAACAGTCTAAAATAGAAAATGAAATGGAGACCATATTTCGAGATGTGTCTTTGTAACATAAGCGTTACATGCGCGTATATGCAACGGATTCAGTAATGCGATGTATTGCCTAATAAGTTATGTGTTAGTTCTAAGTCCTAACGTTATCACGAATTAGGTGGCTGGTTGAGTAATTTGACGGCTTGAGATCTAGTATAGGTTAATACAATGTACAGTCAGCTGCAGATAAACGTTAGCGTACAGTGTTCATCATAATCACTAATTAGACTTAGTTTCATTGTTGAATATAGCAAGGCAAGGATATCTAATACTAGCATAATTTTTCCTATTATTAATTGATGAATTAATAATGTAATTGATGGGAAAAATTGTTTTATGCGGCAAACAGTCATGTACTAGGTACAACTTTAATTAAGTAAAGGTAACAACAATTAAAAAATGTTAAACGATAAACAATTATGGTCAGTTGACTAGTTTCATCGGTTTACTGATTTAAGCCCTTATCCGAAAATTTCCGTCGAGTTAAAATTATATTCATAGTCGTTAGTCGTTCGACAAAGAAAACATTTTGACTGACCAAGGCATTTCTTATAAGAATGAAGGGGTCAACTTTGCAGCACTAAAGGCGTATTTAATATGGAAACGCATTATAAATGGCCTGATAATAATAGTCAGACCTATTCGTAATTTTGTTTGCTCCCGTTATTAAGCATGCAACACAGTGGGCATGCAATCAGAGCTAGTTTGTTATTCAACTCAGGCGCAGAACGAAATTCATCGAATAAGGTAATCGAGGTGTGGCCAGCCTTGGTCAGTTGCGACATGGTTTTATACGCCTTTATGACACTCGTGGTTAAAGAGGCTATAAGAATATGCGATAATACAATGTAGGTACAAAAAGAAAAAATATATATATATTCCGTGACCCAAACGAGGGGTTTTTTTATAAGTAACATGTGTATTCTGTAGGTATACCTGTGTGATTCTGTAGCAGCGCAGCTTCTAAACGTATGATTCGATTAGAATGCGGATTTTTTAATGGATGGTTCTTTGCTGTTTGAAGTGTCAGTGCTTGTAAAAAATGTAGTTTTTTTTACTCCGCAGTGGTTACAAATAATAATGCCTGATTGTAAACGTAAACCGCGGCCTAATGAACGCTTATTTCGAGCATTGAATACCCTTTCTCTTTCCTGAATTACCATGCCAAATCATGAATCAGGTATCTAATGTTATCCTAACAGAAGAGTTAAGCTTTGTATATATCTGCACTTACACATTATGATTGGGCAGGACATACCAAAGACAATCAATCAAGACGACGTAGAAGAAAGTAAAAAACCGCTTTCTAACAAACTGGAATAAACACGACAGAACGCCTCTAAATAGCCACAATATGCTGCTTTAGGAGACCATAAATCAGTCCAGTGATCAAGCATGACTGACCATACAGCATATTACAACTCATCCTATCCAATCTCTCAACTCCCACTGCGTCGTATTCAAATTTGAACTTTATTCCGAAGCTGAGAAGCTTGATTATACAATTGGCGAATCAAGCGAGATCGGAGATGGGGGAAGTAAGCTATTTGCAAATAAATACAGACCTGCCACACTAACGAACCTATTCAACAATAGTACATTATAGTACCAACGTACCATCGACAATATAAAGCTAGATTAAACGACCCTATGAATCGCATATTAGCGAAAGTATGAGGAATAATGTTGCCAGGGTGACTTAGATGGAATATGCAATTGATGCATGTTACAGAATGACTTTAAATTGCATTAGAATAGCATTCAGAGATGATAAATGTGTAATGTTATCGTTCTAATGGTGTCAAAACTATTACAAAACATATCGAAGACGTCATTAAATAATAAGCATTATTACCTCCTAGCTTTTGCCTGCGGCACCGTCCGCGTGGAAATCGTTTATAACGTACCTCCACACTAACTTCCGCCAACCATTTCACTCCCTTAGAGGATAATTTTCGGTATAAAAACTATGATCCCTTCCTTGGGATTCAAATCAATACCTTTCATCTCACTCGGTTTAGCGGTTTAAAAGCGTATTCTACACCTGTCAAACCAATCTTTTTTACTCCTTCAATTTGGTGACTTACGAGTATATGAAAGAAACAAAACTTATGCTAACCAACTGAGGCTTGTGAACCTCATATTATTCATAAAATGTCAAGATTTTCTTGGCATTTGTCGTCTGGTTTAAGTATATTAGGTACATATGACCCCAATTCAATGTTTATTTGATAATTACACATGTACTTGTTTTAATTAAGCCAGATCAACATTAGCTACGATGTTTAAAGGAATGCCGAAATTACATAAAACCAAGTAAATCACTTTCATTTTCGATTAAAACCTGTCCCCAACTTTCACTCTTTATTTAATTACGTAAAATGTTCCATATTTAACGCAGTCATTTCGAGAACCGACCGAAACTTCGTAAAGAAATTGAAAGTAAATTCACTATCAATGGCGCGGAGGCGGAAAGCAAAATGATTGCCATAACTGTGAACAAGTAGGGTTACCACGGTAAAAATTGGATACGTAATATTAATAAAGCCGTTATTACACGGTTTAACAAATCGTAACGTCTTAGTTGAATAAATATAATGACTTCATTTGTGACTTTGAAGAAAGAAATTGATTAGGGACACAGTTATAAAAAGTAATGTAGGCTGAATAATATGTAGACAATTTTATTTCCACTTGAAACAGAAATCTTTAAAAAAAGTCTTCAGGAACCATCAACCACTAAAGAAAGGAAGCGGATAGATTTGGTTATTAAACTTAAAAGTTTGTTGATTCTTTTTTTTTTAACTTGTAAAAGATAAGTTAGATAGTGCACTAGTTATACACAATACATTTCAAACGAGGGTAAACTCTATAAAGATGGTGATCCATTGTTTATGGTAACCCTAACACCACGTGCTAGACATTTCAAACCTGCCCCATTTGCCCAGTAACGGTCCGCTGAAAACCAGCTTTTTAGTGGTTACTTATTGTTACATACACACATGCAAAAACATCGTTTACACAGGCCAGTGCCCCCTTAAATTAGTCGTATCTTTAATATAGTGAAAATAGACTCAGTGCCTTACTCAATAAAGTTGTTATTTTCCTTGTGATATATTGAAGACGTTGTATATGCGTGCGGTTTTTGTTTTTGGTGCGTAATTGTACCACTTTCGAATAATTTCGCATGGTTTTTGCAGCCTTGGGTTTAGCGGCCAGTTATTAGAGTTTGTTAAGCTATGTGTTACCAGGCGCAGGACACTCCGCGATTTACGTTCATCGCTGCAAGTACATGCCGGAACCCCAATATTGGGGTCTATTCAGTGGTTCACGCTGTGCATCGGCATCGGACCGCACGCGCATGCTGCTTCACGCGCACACGCATACGTAAATATATCGCATAAATGTGGCGGTCTTGGTGTATTCAATTCGTCCAAATAGTGAGATTCATTATGTTAATAAATAATGAAATAATGTATATAATGCATGTAGAATATACATTTATTGCTACCTGCAACCATTACATATGCAACCCATAAATGGGCAATACATTATTATATATTTTCAGTCGTTGTCAGCCCTCACTATCGGCGACGCGGCGAGTGAGCCAATTCATTTTCACCGTTCGTACACAGCCTTAACGTTCCGTTTGGCTTGTGCTGGAGTCGACGACGCCAGAGAGCCATAAATCATAATGTTTTGGCGGAGAAAAAAGCGGCTTTTGTAAAGATCAAAGGGGTGTCCCTTCTGTACTTGTACTATTATCTATTCTGTGGTGTTACACAACTAGTACTTATTCTTTGGAGTTGAACAAGACGCCGCGATCGCGACGCGTGATAATAAAATATACCGTATATCAGTACGAGTGAGACAGCACAGTTAGCCCAAGACGGCACGCGAGCTCTCTCGCGCCGAGATAGACTATCTGTCTCTTTCTGTCAGGCTGTCTCTTTCTGTCTTTCTGTCAGTCTGCCAAGGCTAATTAGAACACTAAACTTAGTCTTGGCAGCCGGCTGTATTAGCCCGCATGTCCATTAGACTACCTATATTTTTTGAATTGAATAAAGAAAAGGGCTTGGATACCTACTATGTTCGTGTTTGCAACAAGATAAAGCAGTCGTTGCTTTATGAAACCACGTGATAGAAAGAGATAGCGTTTATCTTGTTAATGATAACTGCAACCCTAACCTGATTACGACTAAATTGACTGCAATTTGTCGTAACTTCCGTTGAAAAAGTGCCGACGCAAGAAGCTTTTTTATTTGTCTGTGACTTAATATTCAGTGAACCGATTTGAGTTTTCTATTACGAGCCAAGACAAGTGATCGATTTAATGCCTCTTAAATCGGGTATTTGGCAACAGTGAAAATGTAGTTTTTTCATTAGCAATAGATTAACATTACGAAAATACTCGGAAATTATCAATCTTTACTTGCTATTTATGGATTTAAAGTTTAAACCATGAACCTATATTACTCTGGACAGGCTGTACGTGATGCCACAGTGAGGGACGGAAAGGCTCCTATGCAGCTAAATTAAGAACTGGTCTTAAAATGGCTGATGACTTGCCATAAACAACCTATTTAATTTGGACGGGTAATGGTTTATGTGCCACAACTTCATACTAAATCAGTTGTGGCAAACAAAAAAAAAGTGGAACCAAGGGCAATGAATGATATTTCCCTTTCTGTCACACTTATCGAGATTTGTATGCTACCAGCTCGCTCGTACGTGGTATTATTATTACCATAGCCTGTCCAGAGTATTATAGGTTCATGATTTAAACTCATAAAAACTAACAATAAGGACGTTGTTTGATTGTGACGTCACAAGCAAGTAATCCCTACAAATTCCATACTAAGGCTGGTTTTAGTGTCATGCGGACCGTCAGTACGGATCGCTCTGCACGGACCAATATGTATAAGTAATGCGTGGGGGTCCGTACGGACGGACGTCCGTCCGCGCGGAGAGCTCTGTCATACATATTGGCGCTTGACACTAAAACCAGCCTATCGGAGCGTTTTTGACGTTTCATAAAAAGAAGCTGATTTGAGTTTTGTCAAATACCATATTCTACGATTCCCATTTAGTTGACAAAAAATACTCTTTTATGAAACGTCACCTTCGGGAGTCCGCTGGATGTGGGTGACGCAGGACCGGTCATTGTGGCACTCTTTGGGGCATTCATTGTTCTATGTCCAGCAGTGGACGTCTTTCGGCTGATATGATGATGAAACTTCACACATGTGTTAGCGAAGTAGAAGAGTAATTTTGACTACACGATATAATAAGTTAATTTTACTCTTTTGAGCGAAATAGTTTAACAAGGTACGGTAGCCTAGTGTCTCAGGCATGCAGCTGTCAAGCGGCGGTCGTGGGTTCGAATCCCGGCGCGTACCAATGAGTTTTTGGGAACTTATGTACGGAATACTTACCTTTAGCTTTTCGGTGGAGGAACCGGTCTAACCCCAATAAGGTCTAGTTTTCCCTTTGGGTTGGAAGGTCAGGTGGCAGTCGCTTTCGTAAAACTAGTCCCTATGTCAAATCTTGGGATAAGGTGTCACTGTTAACCCCGGGATCGTTTAGGGCACAAGCGAGAATAACGCTAGGAGGGTGATCATGAGCGAAATAGTTTAACTCCCATCAACCAGATAAAGTGCAATTTTATATTTTTGTAAAGTCTTTAATATTTACCATTATTTTGTGACCATAATGTTGAAAAAACATAAAATAATAGCCACTGAAACGTTTGTACTTTAGTTTACCTATACTAATTTCAAACAATAATTACGATTTGAAGTAATGTGAAACGGAACGTGTTTTAATCCGACAATGAGCGTCTGGTGACATCACTCCTGTCAAAAGTCAAAACTCACTCTATGACATCTAGGGACCAATCACGGGCAAACAAATGTGATGTGACACACATGAGTGACGTTACAGGAACTTTAGATCCGGTTAGGCGTGAAAGTTTAAATTTACAGTTTGTAACAGGAATTTTTGACTATAAATTATAGTATTTTAATTTTTTATTACTTTCGTGGTCTATTCTACATGCGATTTTTTCAAAACAAAGAAAAAATAAAATATTGCATCTTCCCTATTGTCACCTGACGAAGATCATTTTCCGCAAGTTTTTGGGTCTATAATTGGGTGGAGATGGTAGCTGGGTACCTAATATCATTTTTATCTACCCAGCGGGCGTAGCATGGTTGACATATTATCACTGGTCGCTGTGGATAATATATCCTTCACGTTCTGATAAGTATGAGAGTGCGAGAGTGACAGATGTCTTATCAACAACGATAAGTGCCCGCCGAAAAGTCAAATGGTCAAGGGAACGGGGTATTGAGACATTACTGATTGTTTACCATATGAATTGCCAATTTGTATGGAAACAAAAAGTTCACTGCAATGACATCAAGACTATACTTCTGTAGATAATGAAGACGTCTTCAACTCTTGCAAACAATTTACAGCACCAGGTTAACTACACCTACTCTCTTCTTAAGAAATCTAATCAAGACCAAAACACAAACACACACGCAAGCCTGTTACTAGAGCGGAACACAGTTGCGCGGGCGCTGGTCCGATGTCATCTCATTGCGACACTGTATTTACCAGAATAAGGTCGCAAGTACATACGGTTTTATTCAACTTAGGGCCTTCTTGTGTTAAGGCGCCGTTGCTACACGGATTAATATCTTAAGTCGCTGTAACACCTTGCAAGGTCGGGTTATATTTTTGCGAGAATGTTGCTGTTACTTTTCCTTGAAGGTTGAGGTTTTTGTTGGAATTGAGTGGATTATAATAGATTGGGTAGGGATTGCCAAAGAAGTTTGAACCGTTGTTAGATTCTGGACAGTTTTTTCGAGTTAAAGGGGCATATCTGCATGCTGCAATAGAAAACGCATTACAAATCCAGGGCATGATCCACTTTAAAATTTCATCAAAATATTGTTCGAGGCATAGCTATTAGAGTAACGACCGGAGATCATACATAATAGCCCCCTTTTTCTTATGCTTAAAGGTGGAGTAAAACTAAAAGGCATAGTAAAATTATGTTGGTTGAAGAGGTGGTAATGAGCTTTTTTGAAACTAAGATCCTTAATAAGCTACCCTCCAGGCGAAACAAACATGTGCTGAAAAACTTATAATATTTTGACCGTCTCCTAGGTTGATGTCATTATAGTCCTTTGGGTCTTGTATATGCAATTGGTAGCACATTGACAGACAAACAAATTTACCTACATATTACCACTACCATATTTTTTATTCAAAGTTTTAACATATATTTTCATTTGTCACCAGGAACACATACAGGAGGTGCTGGACAAGTGGACACAGATCGACGACGAGATCTGGGCGAAGGTGATAGTGTTCGAGCGCAACAGACGCGTGGCGAAGGCGTATGCGCGCGCGCCGGTGCTTACCATCAACGGCTCCGATGACGGATTTGACGGGATGAGGTTAGATCTATATTTTTAACTAACTAATTACACAAAAAAAATAAAGTTGTAATACCCACCATAGAAACTTGAGGAGGTTTTTATGCAGACACAGGAGCAACCTTGCCGAGTTAGATCCAACATTTTAGGAGGATTTGAGGAAAAATCGGAGGGATATCTCTGTAAATTGACACACAAAAATTGCGTCTTTTCAATGCCGTAGAACTCTATGGAGCCCTCAAAGACAGAACACGCATAGAGTTCTTCTTTCCAGATATTAAGTACACATATATGTGATAAAAGGAATGACTAAAATAGGGATCTACCTACTATTTCTTATCGATAAAACCGTTCAATAGCCAGTTTCATTCTACGATAACAGCACCTCAAGTAGTACTAAGCGAAGGCAATTCCTGTCCACAAACTTTAATGAGCTACATACGCGAAACCTATTGATACGATAAATAGCATTATTACCAAAGGCTAAGACCCTGAGCAAAACAAAAGAGATTTCTCCAAAACTGTAACAAATCATCAGCTATATATTACGAAATGCCCCAGGCAAGAGTTAACGGCAGTTTCAAACAAATCCTAGTATTGAATTGCAAAACGAACTAAATACGCTATATATTGCCCTAGTTATGCAACAAGGGCGTTTGTGTCAGGGTAACCCCAACACATAGGGCCTTATTCATCGGAAAGCAGAATAATAGCCGTAATAGGCCAATCTGGCACGTGGCTGTCCTACTTTTCTTATCTCATTGTGTCTTTAGTTAATTTATAACTTAGCACTGGTTATTAATTGTTGTCCCGATCGCTCGGTTAGTTGCTAGTTCAATTTGGGTTTAATTATTTTTCGCTTTGGTTCATTTATTTCATTGTCGCTTGGAGGCAGATTTGAAATGAACAGTTATTGGTTGCAAAATTTGTAATAGTTTTTGTTTCAATTATTAGGTTATTAGTTTCTAGGTTATTTATGCCTATAGCAAATTAATTTTGTTTGAATACTTGACAAATCAATAATTCCTTTGTCTTGCCGGCGCGGCATATAATCTCTCTCTCTTCTGCCATACCTACCTGTTTGTCGTTTCTTATCCTGTCATCAACTTCCTTTCTCTCACGAACTCCATCTATCTTTTTCTCCTCTGCACTTCAACTTATTCAATTTGTTTAAGTCGTAATCGGCAGCCAAAAGTGAATTATGCCCTTCAGCACAAGGCAACACTATTATTTGTTCAACTCATTCGGGCCTATTAGGTTACCCTAGACGTTAGAGCATAGAAACTTAGTCCTGCTGAATTTAAATTGTATGCGCAAAAGAAGGAAGCATGGCGTTCTCTTTTGTAAGATATTTCTTTGTCGCAGCTTGGTCCTAGATTATTCCGTGCTTATCAAACACCGAATGCTCCATGTTCTCAACGACATGCCAGTGTTCTATTTAATTATTTCGCAACCGTTATAATTGGCATTGTGCAACTCACGAACCATTTGCCCGCATTAAGACCTGTCACAGTCACGTTGTCGTGATTCGATAAAGTTATCGATTGTAATAAGCGTATTGGTTGATTTGGATGGTACCAATAAATGGCATTCATGGACTATGATCGAGTAAAGGTATTTGCTGCCATCATAAAATGTAGGTAAGTTATAGGAAACATATTAGATTCTACGAGTACCTATACGTTGACGGATACTTCCTTGAAAATTATGAGGAAATACATCGCCCTAGATAAAACATTTGTCATATTCCACAAATCAGTTCAATCTCTCTTTTTATCATCAATCTTCGTTCTCTTACGCCAAATATCAGGTGAAAGAGCAAGACATTAGACATCATATCTCTAAAACGCAGGTAATACTGTAGGGATGCAAGGTATAAAAAAAGCTTTGCCAGTATTCCGTGTGAGTGGTCTCACTCCAGTCAGGTCTCGATTAATTGCTCAATGAATATATAGCAACGTTTCGTTCAACGTTGAGTGTTAAAGGCCTGAATTCTGAGCAGGAGCAGCCAGGCGTGCGACGCGCAAGGTCGCCCGTCAGTTTCACCGGTACGACTTCATAAGATTAAGAGAGAGCTTGGTATTAAGCTAGGTTACATGTTACTTAGCACTGTATTACGTGCCTTTAATGTCATAGGTAATATGGTGTATGATAAGGTGACGAACGATAAAGTTACATAGATACCAAGATGTGAGTAAGATCAAGAATATGATGATGATAAACGTGGTTTGGTGGTAACCACGTGTCATGCCATAGCGTGGGGAAACCCCAAACACGGTGGACCGGTGATAAGGTCAGGATCGCGGGGAGCCGTTGGACGAGGGTGGCGTAAGATCGTTCATTGTGGAGATCCTTGGGGAGGCCTTTGTCCAGCAGTAGAAATGTTTCATCTTATATGAGTGATACTGTGTTTAATTGGCCCTCTATGCGCAGATGCCTGAACTACATGAGATCTTTTATGACCGGGGTAAACCCAGCTGAAGCGTTCTATATTCGCACAAACTGCATACACCTATAATGTGATAATTACATGATTATAATGATCGTGCATATTGTGAAAGTTCGAACCTGTCAAACATGCGCAACAATTAGGCAAGCGTGCGTGCAAATAGCTCGATAACTGTTCGATTATGCATCGATTGCTTAAGGGATCGATATTTATATTGAGACGTGAACTGCAGTTGGAATGTTATGTGACTTTAATGTCAAGGGTACGTCAATACAATGAGTTTTTCGGAACTTATGTACGGAATATTTACCGTTAGCTTTTCGGTGAAGGAAAACATCGTGAGGAAACCGATCTAATCCCAATAAGGTCTAGTTTTCCCTCTGGGTTGGAAGGTCAGATGGCAGTCGCTTTCGTAAAACTAGCGCCTATGCCAAATCTTGGGATTAGGTGTCAAAGCGGACCCCCAAGCTCCTTTAGGGGCATAACCGGGAACAACGCTAGGAGAATGATGATGGTACGTCAATACAATAATATATAATAATAATGTATTTATTCAGGAAAGAATAGTACAATAAGTGGATAATATAATCTAATTAAGTTATTAACAACAAAACTTATATCTAGCAGGATTATTCGTATACAATATTAATACGCCAATGCGTCTAAAAGAAATGGTCTTAGGGGACTAATATACAAGTTTATTGCCTAAACTAGGTTACAGTTGTAATCTGTGTTTTAGGCATTTGTTTTACATATATATTGCCTGTCTAAACATTTGTTACCTCGCGTCAAGAAAACAAAACTATATTTAACAAAAAGAATGCTTGCGATTGCAGAACTATTTCACTATAGTAAGCAAATTTTCTGTCTCGTCGTAGGTCAGGGTTAGCAACTATATCACTTCCGAGAAAATCTGAATGAAAATTCTTATTAAATTTCGGAATTTGACTCCGTCCTTTGACAGCTCCTTGCAATTGCAATCTTATGATATTACAGGAATTGGCCTAGTTGAATAGTTAACTTCATACATTTCGAATGTCAACATTTGACGGTAACCACAAAAATAGAAGTTCAATGATGTTTAAAAAACTTGTATCTCCTTTGTAAATTTTGTTTCCCCGGAAATATGCTTCAGAAAAATTTCGCCTTACACAACAAATATCTAATTATGTACGTGCGTGTACTCACGATTTTTATATCACCTGTCAAGTTTTATCTGTCCACATCGATGGCCATATCTCTTTGGTGCGGGTTATACAATTGTTTCACAACTATCAAGATTATATAGAGCACTATGTGGTTTTCACTTGTATAGAAATGACCTTGAGTTATGTCATTTCTTAACTTGCCAATTTAATATTAAATTAGAAATTTTAATTTTGATTTGGCTGATTGTATGTCTGTTTGATTTAGAAATATTCTTAAATACAAATATTGAAGTCTAAGCACAAGTAATAGGCTTAGACTTCAATATTTGTATTTTGGTATATTAAATTAATTTTAATATTCAAAGTCAAAGTCAATAGTTTATTTGTGCAAAAAGTAGGTAATGTTAACCCTTCAGCTGTGGCGAAAAAACATGGCCGCTTACCCACGTCTGTGGCACCCTCTGAGGGACGCTCCACCTCCAAGGTTTGTGGGGTGAAGTGATTTGGTAAAATTAAATTTTCTTTAGTTTTTTACATAATCACAGCCAGGATTTTGGACGAAACTCGATCTATATTAAATTATCTAACTGCAACGATATATCATCGTTACATTAAAGTCGTATTAAGGCTATCTAGCTGACCTCGTCACCAGGTCACCGAAGTTTACGACATATTTTGGTCATTTTTATTATAATAAATTGGATATTTGGGGTATTTAATGGGCTTAATTTGAAGAAATTAGTGTTATACTTATTCGAAAAACATAAAATGGGAGGCTCATGAGTATTTTTTTTACACTAGACCATTTGAAATATTCTACCAATATAATGCCTACACTCAGAAGTTGCTCGTGTGGGCTTCGATTTACATGTTTATATCTGAAGTGTTTTATACTGTATGTAATCAAATTCATGCCTAAACAATACATTTGGGCCATCAACTAGGTGTAACCGAAGCTTTTTTTATTGTAGGTGCAGTAGGTTTTATGTGAGAGTAAAATGAAAAAAGTATGTCTACTTTGACACAAAATAACCTCTTCCAAACGACTGCAATTATCACAGCAACCATGGGCTTTAAACCAAACAAATTTGGTTGGAAGCATCTTGATTAAATATCCTTTCAATTAAAATTACAACATTAATACCAGTTAAACAAAAAACACGTAAAACATGAACATTAAAACAATGAAAATCAAGACCATTTCGAAAAAAAATGGTTTGCTTAGTATGGATATACCCTTACCCACACCATGAGTTTGTAGTAGCGGTACAACCTGATGAACATGAAGGAATAGTGGTGATTTCTGAGTGGTCTCTCGTCTGTGTAGAAATTAGTTCTTACTTACGATGGTTCTTTGTAGATTGTACAAGCACCTAAATAACACAGCACACAGCTCAGTTAACACTTATTGAAACTATGATAGCACATGAACCATCGTATTCGTACAATCGAAAGCGCCACTCACTCACTTGATTAGTCGGAAGAGTCCGAACGAGCACTAAAGAGACACCTGAATATTTATTAATATTAATATTGATAAGCACATTAGGCACATCCACAAACACTAAGTATTTATCTAATGTTAGTTCACAGACATAAAGCTAGACAATAGCAACAAATCGCGAGCACAAAACAAGATCCAACTTTTCCGTTAACAGATACGAATTACGAACGTTGCAAGACAATCAATCCATGGCGTATCCATATTATGAAATCGCGCTGGTGCGCTGAGTAAGTGACGTCACGAGGTCTCATGTGAGCATCCCTCGGAGGGAAGTTCCTTGACGGCTACCATCCCTCTGAGGGCTCTGTTATGACCGTTACCAATTTCGATCTATTTATCTACTTTCGGGCGATTCTTAGTCCATTTCCAACATTTTAAATAAATTTTCGATAAATAGCGGTAATATTAATAGCTGTTAGTAATTCTAAATTAGTAGAAAAGCGCTAAAAAACCTGTAAGCAAATTTTGACCATGAGTAGGTATGGTGTGTTAGCCACAAGTTTATTATCGTTAATCAACTAAAAACTACATTTTTTTAACATAAAACGAAGGATTATTTACATTTCTCCAAGATATCTCTTTCTGGCAACGAAAATTCGCACTAAAACCATTAAAACTCACTCGCGAAACTCGACCGTGGTTAACGCGCCAGTGGCAGTTTTAGACTACCGATCAAATTCAAAATTTTCCTCCAATGGCCATTGAAATTGTCGCTTGTTAGCTGTCTCGCTTCATTGGCTATACGTTTCAATGGATTAAAACGAGATCAATACACGAATGGCGGTTTTATTTCTAAGAAAGTAAGCACAGCCAATGCGCCCCTCCGAGGGGGGCTCCACCAACCTGCAGGAAAAAATATGAAGCCCACAGAGGGATGACCACAGCTGAAGGGTTAACAACAGGTGTTTAATTAGAAATTTTAATTTTGATCTGGCTGATTGTATGTTTGTTTGATTTAGAAATATACTAAAATACAATTATTTAATATTTAATTCCTATAACACAATCCTTTAATGTAAAAAGTAGTTATTTACTTAATTTAATTCAAATCATATCAATTTCAGGTAACATTATTGTGAGCGTTGTCTTTAAATGTCATAGTTAAACTAAAAAAACATGACTAGATGTGTGTTATTTACTTTATGTGTTACATATAAAATTAAATAAGCTCTTAAATAACTCATCAAATCTTTACAATTTGACTATTAGCTTGATATCATAACAGAAATGTAAATTGACTACTGACACCATACAAACAAAACCAAAACGACAAGACACAATATTCTGCTAAATCCTTACACTTAAAACAGGTATCAAATAAACGAGAGACAGAGGCTGGTGCGCAGGCGCGATGTGATCGACATGGCATGTCTTGCGCATAATGACACGGAAGTCCACGTAGATCATCGCGGCGAGAGCTGGAAATGTATGGAGTAGAAAAGTAGTATATTATACCACTGTGTTACTACACAGTGGTATAATATACTACGTGTAATACACTTTTTGACTTTCGTAATTAAGACGAATGAAACGATACACGACATGTTAAGATACAAGACAAATAAATATACATGATATAATTTTCTAACGTTCAGAAATCAACGTTTGTCAATTGGATTCTATCTTAATTAGAATGAAACAATAACTTTAACTGGGATGGTATGCATTCACATGCAGTGCTGTAGCGTTTAAGTCGTTTGTAATGAGAATAAAATATATAACATTATAAAACAAATATGTGATCAGGCCCAGTTACTTAAGCGCGGGAAATACTCTTCTCTAGTTCAGAACTACGAGTTTGCGGCGCTTGCAGTTGAAACGATGGGACCCTGGTCAGCCGACATGAAGACCTTCATGAATGAGGAGCGTGTCGTCGCGGCTGGTCCACGCTTCAGGGGACCCCAGAGCTGGCGCGTACCTTTCACAAAGGATCGGTCTTGCGGTCCAAAGAAGAAACGCCGCCAGCGTCATGGGGTCCACGCCGAATGCATAACTTTTGGATGGTCTATTTTTTTAGTTTTATTTATTTCGTTCTTTTTTTTAAATTAGTATTCATTGCATTTCAATTTAATACATTTATAAGATAAATTCACTAAATTATATAATATATTGATAAATTAGTTTAATTACAACATAAAAGACTTATGATTTATATTTATCTAGTTTTTAAACTATCCAAATATAACTGCTGCGAAATGTATTTTTACATTTAACATAAATTAAACGAATACAAATAGCATTCACCGTTACAAAGTACCTCCACAAACCATGTGTACCTACGATCAATTTATTTTCCAATTGCCCAGCTTGCACCAACGCGACATTACGGCAAACCCTACTTTTATCGCCGCCAACCGAACAAGGAAGTGCGCTATCAGATGCACACACGAAAATGCTCTAAACGAGCTTACACTCCTATTTAATTAGTCTAGATCTAGCCACTAACAACGAACAATAAAGATTCAACATTGCTCCTACTAATAATTAGGAGCTGTGCTGAACACTAGGGAGCTAAAGCTTCGTTATCCCGGCGCTTATACACCTTTCTGGTCCAGTAATGTTGGATAGGGAAATGCTCGGTTTTCTCACTAGGGTTTGCGTTAATTTTGTTGGAATCAGTTGGATGTATCGGATTTTAGCTTAGCGTAGGTTTCTCAATTTTATTGGAGAAATTGACGTTAAAGGTGTGCATTGATTAAGGTTTTTCTTTGACGAATTGATGCCGAGACTCGTATATAATTACAATTAACTGTAAGTTGTTAGAGAGTTTAGAAAGTGCCGATTCCCTTTGCACATTTTATTCTCACAATATGAATTATTTACAGTGTACCCATAGTTTAAGTTAGTTTTAGTCATTTTAGTAGTTTCATAGGCATATTTGCAATATATTGTATACTTGGTTTAATAATTTCGTATATTATTTGTCACATTTCTATTTATCGGAGACGAATGCGCTTATTCAAAACGGCCATCAAATCTATTTCGGGTAAAATGGCTTAAGCTTGTCTTTTTCTGTCACTTAGATATTTGTGTTAGTGATAAGATAAAGTTACAATACAAGTTCTAGTATTGTTAAGTTTTATGAGTAAATAATTTAATTTGAATTTAACTGAACATTGAATGTGGGTTTTACTTTTATTTATCTATTAGGCCAGCACAACGCTGACATGGAACCGTTTCGTGCCAATGTTGTTTTCTCTGTTGTATTTGTGATTTATGTGTATGTATGTGTTGTTGTCATGAATAAATGATATTATATTCTATTCTTCTATTCTATTTCGACTGTATCTTTTATTCACTACACAGACTGTCTTTGGTTATGCAGATCCAACTAACATTTGAATTCAGATATGTCTTTTGCAAGGAGATAATCAAAATCTGATATGTAGACACAACCAGTTCAAGATAACAATTCTGAAATGGAAAGGAAACTAGACCGCGTTCTGAGGCGTAGATGTTCGCATTTGATTCTATAAATCTCGAGTTTCACTTGTTTTCGCGAGATAACATTTCTTATCCGAGACTCTAGTCATTTTAGCCCATTTTTGCTGAAATAGGGCGACAGCCCGGCCATTCTTTAGCATTGTAAATAAAGCAATTGTTAACCTAAAGAGGCAGGGATTTTATTTATCGCCTCGCGGTGTGCACAAAGTAGTGTGCAGAAAGTGCACTTTTATTTGCAGACAAGGCTTGTATGTAAATTAATTTCCATCGTCTTAATACACTCTGTGTGGATATAATTTTTAAGTCTTTCTTTCGGTCCTTTCGTAATATACTCTAGTATCTTTATTATAATATGATGCCGATTACCTCTGTCTACAGTAATATATAAAATGAAAAAAAAAAAACAATATCAGCTCCTATCCACACCATTAAGGAAATAGCTTAATCTATGTTGTACATACGAGGTAAGTAAGGTAATTATATTCTACCTGTATTTTTCTTCAATATTTTTTTCTTAATTAACTCCAAACAAATAAATAAATAAATTATGTAATCAACAAAAAAACACGGTTGTATCGTGACTTTTGCTTGTAGGCACTTTCTATTACAACACATTTTGATTACTCTCTCAAAATCAGTGCTTACCTACTATTGTCGCAAAAATAAATATGAGTAAATTTTTTATGTATCTTATCATAGGTAAATGGTCTGATTTATACATCGGATTCTTAGTTAAATTATATTTTCTGAGCTAATCAGCCAAACAAGCCATCTAACTAGCAGCCAAGTATTAAAGCATAGGTATTTATTACTTGCCAAATTGAAACAATGCATAGAAGTAGTTAGTATACAGTAGTACTAAAAGGTCAGTAGAACTTTAAAGGGAATTTAAGTAGACAATTAACTAGTTGGGCTTTCAACAGCAGACGTTATCCAATTCATATTCAAAATAAAATATACTGAAGAAAAACGCCTTTGTGAAATCTTAATAAATCTCAAAGAACATAGATTTAATTTGCCGCTTTACTTTTTAACTGTATACTAATACGATACGAGCTTCTTTCCAAGTAATTGACTTAGTAATTACCTTCGTGAAGTTCCATATTGTTAATAAATCATATAAGGATACAAATTTGACGACCGCTTTAGCCTTGTTGGTAGTGACCCTGCCTACGAAGCAAGAGGTCCTGGGTTCTAATCCCGGTAAGGGCATTTATTTGTGTGATGACCACGAATATTTGTTCCTGAGTCATGGATGTTTTCTATGTATTTAAGTATTTATTTATCTATATATGTATGTTTATCGTCGTCTAGTACCCATAGTACAAGCTTAGCTTAGTTTGGGACTAGGTCGATTTGTGTAAGATTGTCCCCTGATATTTATTTCTTTATTTAAATCAATATTTGATGAAATCGCATGAATGAACAGGTAACCGATTATTATATATCAAAGATAGTTCCATATTTTAAATAAGATTTGCAGATGCAAATGTTTGTATATCTTATATAAACATTTCTCTTTTTGTGGTTACATTAAGACCAAAATTATTTCATCCTCCTAGCGTTATTCCCGGTTGTGCCCTGTAGGAGCCCGAGGTTCGCTTTGACACCTAATCCCAAGTTTTGGCATAGGCAATAGTTTTATGAAAGCGACTGCCATCTGACCTTTCAACCCAGGGGGAAAACTAGACCTTATTGGGATTAGACCGGTTTCCTCACGGTGTTTTCCTTCACCAAATTTCATTTACTATACAAAAATACCATATGGGACAGTGGCGTAGTGTCAAACTAAGCTTCCACGGCTTATTTGGCTTGCCTTCTCTACTAAAACCATTCGATTTAGTCTGTCCAGCCGATAGGAATCGAGTTTTATGGATGCGTCGTCACTGATATTTGGATTCAGCTGTGCATTCAAACTAAAGTTTGGGCAAACCGTACACGACAACGTAACAGCATCGTTAGGTTGGCAACACTGCCCCAATTGCAGTAATGGCCGATCATTGCAACCTGCCCACGCGCACGCGTCGTTCTGTCCGCCTTTGTGCTTTAGGTACTTTAGTTTTAGTTTAGTTTACTTTAGTAGAATGCCACTTCAGTAACTTACAACTCCAGAGGGTTAATTGCGTAATTTTTTGTACGTAGGTTAGGTAGTACTAATTTTTTTTTTTTACGAGAAAATGTCAGTTGAGTTGTTCTTACGCTTTTTCGATAGTTACGCAATTAAAGATTTTCGCGTATTGAACCCACGTCCCATATAAATGCGTGAACATTTGCAGCATCGGATGCTTAATTTGTTTCGATTTAAAACTCGAAAGTAAGTTTCTGGTAACTTAGGGACAGGGTAGCTTCTATATTATTAAGCAATAATAAACCATTGAAAATGTATGTATAAAGAACTTGTAGCGTAAAAGCCCATTTTGTAATAAAAACAGTATCTAAACCAACACACGACCTTATTAATTTCCATCTAATTCAAACATACGAACAAACGCGCATTACTTCCGTACTCCAGCAACGAAAGGTCACATGTACACTCATATTACCAGACATCCGCCCAAACGCTCCTAAAGCAAACTTCTAACAATCATTTCTGTTCGGCCAATAAAGGCCTATCTACACAAGAGTCATAGTAACATGTGGCTTTTTTGCAAACTTCGTAGCTGCTCATAGCATTCCACATTCGCATGTTGCAATAGCTGAATGTTATTGTTTATTGTGTTCTTATCGATATATCGGCTTTGTTACCCTGGGCGGAACCTGACAATGGCTGGTTCTAGCCTCGCTTTTTGTCTAAACACGGGGAATGATTTGTACGACATTACTTGGTGTAATTATACCTAAATGTTTAATCGTATGTTAGGAAATGGTTTGGCAATTAAATAGTTAGCAATCGTTTTTTGGAAAATAAAACGATATTGTTTTTATTTTGTTTGTATGGAAAACTAGACGCATTGTACAGGCAAGCAGATGAACAAACATTAGTCATCCTGACATGGTTAATTTTTTGGGTAAGTAATTCTAATTGTTGTTTACCTTCTCATGATAATAAGAGATTCATGATATATTTTACAAATACCTATCTTAAGAATGTGGCCACAGTGCTTACTATATTATACGTACTTCTTTTACAATTGTGAAAAGCACTTAATCTTTTTTATTTCAAATGTAAAATAATCCAACGCTTTATCACAACCAGGTAAACAAGATAAAATGGGTGACCTTTATCTTAAAAACTGTTTATTTAAAGGACAAAGAAAATAAGCGACCATGTTAAAATAAAGTAATGTAATAGGTGCAAATTTATGAGTTTCGTGTTGCAAATTTAGTAATGTTAACGTTTTGTGTGATGTTATCTGTTTAATGGCGCCTTACAACATTTGCGTCTCTATCACAGATCCTGATACACCCACGACTAAATTTCGTAATTGTCTTGATTATTCTTACTACCGAAAGCCGCGCCTTGGCGCCAACTCACACCATATCCTGATTCCTATACGTACAAGCTAGAATAAACTTTGTATGCATCCATATTAGATTCAATTTAGTATTATTACGAACTAAAACAATAGAACGTTTTAAAATTAAATAAACTTGATCTTATTCCGTTGATTTTGCATTGTCTACTTGAATTAATAGGGCATTATTTGCTTCCCCGAAACTGCAATGTTGATCTCTAAGCTTTATAAATTAAGCTACATATTCGCGTAATATTATTCATATGACGTTGCATGGTAAATTTGCGCGTATAAATTGTCTCGAGATAGGAAAGTAGGGCGACATTGAGGTAGGCTTTTGCAAGCAATTGGTCAGTGTCAAAGAATTTGTCTTTGTTGTTATGCAACCTCGTGTGATTTAGGACGATAAAATGGAACAATGCATTATGTGCATTAAAAATCTTGTTGGATTTAACAGTCAAGATTTATGACTTACTTAAGTCACACTGGTAAGATCTTTTTTTGCAACGATCAGAGTGTATTTTGTAAGAATGAATATGCATACCGATGTAGGTCTGTGGAATAAACATAAAAAACATTATTAATCGTAACAGCAAGTCCATGTGTCTACTAACCGAGCCACTTAGTCCACATAAAACGATAAAATAGGTCTGAAGTGTCCCTTTCACCGTAATTATTTAACAAACCTTTATGGGCGGTTGCAACGCGAGTAAGCGTGCTAGATCTAATTTATAAAACAGCTTCTAAACTCGTACAAAGTCAATTAAGATTTAAATAAAATCCGCGCGTGCGCCGATCCACCTAATGTCAATTAAAAAGTAGGAATAGAGATAAATTGCTTTAATTTTGCTAACACGAGAGATTCTGCGTAGGGTCAGACTTTGTTTTGCGTTTTTCTATTTTAGAAATGGAAAGAGCGTGTGTAAAGACAATACTGATTACATGAAGGGATTGAGTTGTAAAACATTTATAGGAGCAATAAGGGCACAATTCAAAAAGACAAAACAGTATACTTTTATCCACAAGAATAGACATTAGGTACATAGTGCTTAAACCTATTGAGAGATATAGCGTTGGCTTAAAAAGAAGTCCACTTATCATGTGGACACGATGAGTGGAACGACGCTGATTTTCTGTTCTTTTGAAATAAACTAAATGCCCGGCTCTATTTTCGATCGGTTCTAAGTTGTCATACGAGTAAAATAGAGAAATTCAGTTTTAACGAAATCGTTATTTCTATTCTATCACAAACACAGTTGCCTACGTGTCCGCATTTTAGTCGTAAACGCCTAAAAGAGTAGTCGCTTTGATTTGTAGACTCAGAAAAAAATAACAGTCCCGGTTTCTTCCCTGAATCATGTCTGGATATGTTACACACTAGGTACTTACTTTTCTTAGTCGTATCCTCATGTCTATGGTGACTCTCAACCACAAAATCATCGACACTAACTCCAGGCCTAGATCCAAATGCAAATGGCGGACGTGGGCAAGTCTGCCCCTGCGCATGCGTTAGATGCGCGCGATTCGGCCCACGGCGCCTCCTGTCACATCTGCGCTTTACATGCTTTATTTAACGTCACTTGATACTGCTCCATGCTAGTGGTGGTTTTTGTTGAAGCTAGTTTTTAGTTCTTGATTTAGGATAGCTAATTTAATTTATTAGAAATCGCATTTTTTTTGAGGTGGTTTAGGTGTCTGTTAGTTATTGTGTATCTGGCTTAATTTGTGTAGATTGTAAGGCACGCACAATTTTTAACTTCTTGTCTCGTTTGGATATAATTACAATAATTATAACCAATTGTTATTATAAACACTGTTTTTTCTCGGGGCTGAATTCAAAATATCTGATATGTTCTTATAACACAAAAATTATGTAGGTAGTATAATTATAAAGTTTGTCTACATTACCAGTAGTATGAAGTTTATTTACATTAAAACAAATGAAACGCTGATAAAAAAAAAACATTTAAAATTAATTTTATAGAGTGCTTATAAACCCTAAACTTGACAAATATAAAACAAAATCGAGAGTTCAAACGTCAGATGCTGTAGGTACAGAGCGATCAGAATTCTTTTTAAATAAATGCAAAAAGGTGAAAACTGTTAAATTTACCTATGCCAAGTTAAAGGGCAAAAAAGGTTTATCATTTATCAATACAACTCGACTGTTAACTGTAGAGTTTTTAACTCCTGCATGAACACAGCCTTATCGGAACCTGTATTCCCTGTAAACGTTTCTAACGAATGACGCGCTCCATCCCCCGAATGATCAACTCATGCATTTGACATGAGCTTCTGTGTGAACAATGAAATATTGCTGGACGCGGATCCAACACCTTGTTAGAATAATGTTTGTGTTTGCCACTTTGCATGTTTACGAGGAATGTCGAGATTTTAAGTGAGATTTTAAAAAGCTTAGAATAGCTTAGAATTTAGATTTCTCGTTTTTTTGGATGGCTTTAGTTAGACAACAAATAGAAGCGAGCGAAGCGAACGTGCCTAGGCAGCGGCCGGAGAAGCACCAGAACCGACCTTTTATTTTTTTCTTTTTATGCCAAAAGTTCATTATGGCAATCGCAATTAGGTAAAACTTGTTTTATGCCATACAAATAATTATGGCAATTGAGATTATTGAATATAAAATTATGGAAATTGATCATTATTGATATTAAATGTTTATGTTATGTAAAAATTATGGCATATCAGATTAATGCTAATAAAATTATGGATTTAATTAGTAACCCGATTACTTAGATATCGTTAAATTTATTAAGAATTAGAAAAAAAATGGTCGTAGTTTTGACACTTGAAGAGGGTTCCTTCAACTGTGATCTATATTATCTGCTGCAGTTTAGTATTTTTAGTAACCTTACAAGGCTGCAATGCTTTAAAATAAGAACTTGAATGCGTCAACATGTTTAAAGCGATAAGGTACTAAGTAAGTGACCATTTTGAATTCACTACAAAATATTCACACCATCACGCGACAACTTATTTTAATTCATATTCATCGATATGAATCTCCACAATGGTACAAGGCTTTCAGAAGATAATAGGAGTAAATGTATGCAATACATAACGCTTCGTAGCACGGTGTAAAGTACTGTAAACCACCATGTGAAAATGTCTCAGTGAAAGTGAGATGACAATGTTATCTCGTCATCTCGTGGCAGCGGGGAAATGTGTTGTGCAATACAAGTGCCATTCAAAATTTACACAGACGTGAGTCTGGGTAGCAAATATCGAAATATGTGTGTTACAGATTGAGAGAGTGACAAGTGTAACTTCTTGACGTGCAGCTAAATTATCTCATCATAGTCATACCTACCTTATTGAGTTTTCTGTCCGACCAGGGGACCGATTTTTGACTTTCGAGCGTTCGAAAATCAAATAAAAGTAAATACGTTTGTAGTGTCAAAATGGCAGGCACATACTTTCTACCAATATAATTAATTACGAGTGGTCAATACCACTCGTTTTTCAATTTTCTATCGCTATTTCAAAGTAGCATTTCATAATTTTTGTCAGTTTTCGAGTGAAAGAGTCGAGCGCTCGAAAGTCAAAAATCGGTCCCCAGATAGATTTGTGTAAGATTGCCTCTTTAATTTTTAACTTAACTTGTAAATATTGTAATGGATATTTCACGTTTAACATCTTTTATTTGATTTCATTGCTTATCCATCCATGTAAGACGATGAATACTTGATTAAAATTTAAGCCAATCTGATATGACACCATAATTATAGAGCAGTTTGTTTAGTTCCCTATATTGCTATGCCATAACATAATACTTTGCACATTTATAGCATAAGATACGCTTTAGTTATTACAAGCTTTTATATAACTTGCATTGTATGTAACTTAGTTTGTTCGGGTGGAATCTTGTAACTCAATTTTGAAACGGATATCTTCAACCGATTGAGCTGAAATTTTGGGGTTAAGTATAGTTTGGATGACAATTCAACATTATGGTACCATCGAGCTTATCTATATCAATTCAGAACTGAACAGACTTAACCCCGTTGAGTTTGGGCTTGTTAGAATCCTCTCAGTCAACGATTGGTTGATGACGGTATACATAAAAGTACAGTTGGCAATAAAAGTTGGTACCAAAAATTTTGGAAAAAATAAATAAACATTGCTACGTATCGTTTCATTCAACAATATGCAATATAACAATTAATTACGTATGACCCAAGTTGTATTGCTCTATTCTGACCTACATCAATCGATGTCATCAGCTATTGTTTATTCGTTAAATATCGATTCGGTTTCGATTACCATGACCTGCCTTGTGGACGAAAGTTTCGATGATCGATCAAATAATCGCTCGTGGCTAAATTCGTTTGCCATCTTCCTACGCATTAGTTAATTACACAGTACACAGATTGCTAGAATGGTGTTCACTTAAAAGTTAGGTACAGTCACCAGTAATTAATATCTGCCATAACAAAACGGGCAAAAATATCTGACACGTCCTAATGGACCTAG
The DNA here is from genome assembly GCA_947578815.1 of Epinotia ramella. Taxonomy (NCBI): domain Eukaryota; kingdom Metazoa; phylum Arthropoda; class Insecta; order Lepidoptera; family Tortricidae; genus Epinotia; species Epinotia ramella. The sequence continues at coordinate 29,795,704 of OX388203.1, forward strand.
AGATAGAGTCCTGTCACATATACTTATGCATGCTTTATTATGATGACAGATGTGATTGTACTAGCCATTCATAAAATACTTTGTACCCATTAGTAAACTTGGCTATAGTACTTTGATTGATTTAGATATAGATCATTATTGGTACATTTTGGCCAATTATTTCTTAGTGTAGGTACCAATATCGTAGTGTATTTTCTTACTGTAGTACCGCCTAGCCTTGTATAACTTGATTTGCAATCGTTACTTACCTACTCCGTTTCTTTATAAAACTTAACGAACCTAGGTTAGCTAAAATGTGTTTTGTCCCTTTCCCACAAACAAAATGCCAAAGTGACAGACGAAGACAAAAGAAAATTAACGGCATTTTAACTAAAAAAATATTCGAGGAACGTTTATGAATAAGGATATTAATGTTTGGCACAATCCATAAGTAAGTTTATCATTTTTTCAAAGCTAATACTCGCTGAGCTGTTCTGTGTACTATGTAACGGTGCACTGACAAAATTATTGATTGCAACGAGCATTCTCCGCGGGTTCCCACAGTGATGCAACTTGTCAAGTGAGTCATCACCGTTGGTTGATTTTTATGAACCTCAAAAATAATGTGTGAAAATGTATAATTTGATCTCTTTTTCAAGCCTGTTACTAAAGGTTAGGTTAGGTTAGGTTAGGTTAGGCTAGAGCTCGGGCCGGGGGGTATGTGTAACACATTTCTCCAGGGTCAAAAAAAAAAAAAAAAAAAAGGTTAGGCTAGAGCTGGAAAACCCCTTTTTCATCTGATTTCGAAGAGATAATTATTACGAAAGTTTACAGATTGACTAAGTTACGCTTTCTTTAGCAAAACGAAATTAGTCCCCATATAAATTAATAAAATGTGTTACAATTTAATATATGAGTTACATTTTTTTTTTAATAACAACCGCAATTCGCTTGCTAATAAAAAAAATTACATCACTAAACCGTATTACTTCAACGCTTTTATTTGACTTTGTCCTCATTAAAACTTGATTTATGTGAGTTTATATGATCATCAAAAAGTGGATACCAATAACTATAATCGACTTTTATCCCAACCTAGTCACTTTAAATCACATATTGCACCAGTGTCATTACGAACGACATTTCGTTAGACATTAGCGGCTAAATGGCACAGCAATTTATTCTTAAATAATACGATAGTGGTTTCGGTAGGGCGTATGGTACTGTGAAGCTGTAGTAACATAAGTCTTTGTTAAAGTATGGTGTGTAAAGTATGTGTAGGATGAGCTCGCAACTTACCCGCAGGCGGCCATGTTATATTGTAATGAAGTCGCTGTTAGGATTTCGGTTAAACTATTATGCCGTATCTCGTTGGTTTTTGACTGTGTAAAAATGAACATTTCTCAAACATGCAATGAATTATTGACGTTTTGTTCCTTAAATGAATTTATTCTGCAAGTAGGCCGCACATGGCACCTTTACAAGTCAAAATAGGTCCTTAAATAGGCTGCTCACATTTCGGGTGCGGCGAGTCGAGAGGTAATGGAATTTTATACAACCTTTTTTCTAGCCTCTGTAGTAATGTACTATTGTGGACCTATGGATGGGACAAGACATATTTTTACGTTTATCATTAAGGCTTGAATCACATTGACGCGGCCAGCGGGAGCGGTCAGTAGTAAACTTGACACCTATTGTCAAAAACTATTGACCGCCACCGCAGGCTGCGCCTTTCTGTGACAGTTAATACATCGTCCGCCGAATACTGTGTAGTGACAGAAAAAGTAAGAAAAGTTTTTATCTGTCATTCTTTACGTCATTAATAAAAGATTGTATTGGCCTGGCCTGTTGTACATTGTTTTCTCTATATCTGAGGGTTGATCACGTAACGTTTCGTTTGTACGTTTGGACAACCTCAACTAACATTTTTCCATACTCAAAGTGACATTTAGATCTACCTGACGCGTTTACAATGCATTACGTGATCGACCTGCTGGATAGTTTTTAAGGGAAAATTAAGTATATTTTGCCTGAAATCATAGATGGGAGAAATACGTTATTCTAAAAGTTACACCATATATCACGCATTAACTATTTACATGATAGACCTTTTATATTCAATTATACAGACGAATTAAAATTAATTGTTTTTTAATGACATTGATGTTTGAACATAACTTAATAGATTTATGTTGCTTGAATATGACGATTATAACATGCTTAATGACTCCATTGATTTATTTCAATTGCGACATCCATCAAAACTGTAGTTTAATGATATTTTTATCTCAGTTGTTGTTGATACATTTACTTGTGCTAATCATTTGGCGATCGAAGATTATTTCGATAAAGAAACTATTATATTGTGAAGACGCTGGATCGTTTATTTAATAGTAAATGCTTGTTTTTAATCCGTACCATTCCTGGTAGTGAGTAACGTCGAAACTCCAGAGGCTGTGCCGAATTGAGAATAAGGGACGTGTATCTGTCTCTGTCTTCACAACAGTTCTCTCAAATCAATATTTGAAACAAACTAAATTAAAAACCGACAGTGAGATAAAGGCGAAAATAAAGATTATACGCAGATGACTAAAATTATGCCTACAATGAGTACTTCGTATTTAATTGATAGGTCCCTATGCCTTTAAATTAAAATAAAATCTTGTTAAATTAACCTTCCGCTGCCTTTAACCTTTCGAAAAAAGACGTTTCAGCGAAACACGAATACAAATTGACCAAGTAACCTTTTGGTTTAGAAACGGATTCCTATTTAAATACGTTATTTAGAGATACTAAAAGTCATAAGTTTATGACTTGGAAGAACTTAAGGTTTATAGTTTAAAATTAACGTAAATTGTATAGTTGAAGCAGACGTTGATATGTTTGCGACTTTACAAGTTAATTGTGAAATCTTGTAATTGGCGGCCAATGACATGACAAAGTATCATTAAACCTACAGCTATAGAATAACTATCAATCAAATCAGATTACTAGGTAGGATAATGAAGGATGTATTTCTATTCATGCAGAACATAATACTACACAGATAATATTAAAAAAATATTAATTCAATTTCGACAAATGAGGTACCGTACATATAACAGCTGTTTTAATGGCAATTAAAACATATTTATACTTCAACTGAATTAACCTTTTCATTTCGCCTATCATAGCATATTCTGTGATCGAAGATGACAACAAATAGTTATTTATCTAGCTGAAAACGTGATAAGCTCCGTAAATCTCGTCCATCATTATTGTCCACTTAAGTCATGCGAACATCCATTTATTCAGGTTTTTATAATACAGATAAAGTGAGCAAAGTTTCGATTGTCATATAATATAATGTTTCCTTAATTTATCATAATGATTTGCCTTAAGGTTTGACTGGTAGAGAATGCCATATGGCATTAAACCGCCTTTTGTACGATAAGTTTTCATTTGTGCAATAAAGTTTAAATAAATAAATAAATGACTAACTTATTATTAAACTTTACACTTTACTTTTGACTACAAATTTAACTATAGGTTTTTAGCGAGATCTCTTGATACAGGTATCTCTATACCTACTAGGAGACCTCAACCTTACTGTAATCTGAACCCTATTTGTTAAATGAAAATAAACATTTGTATTCGTATTTTTAAATAGACCTCTATGTGGCCTAAAGTACCACATATACCTCCGAGTCTGTATTTTTTACCAAACATAGTCCTTATGCATATGCATATGAATAAAAAAACGAGCATAAAGTGTAAGTACATCTTTTTAGCTATGTGCCGCTAAACAAAATGTGGCCCACTGTCCCCCACTCTCCCCTATTTAAGTACCTACACACAGATTATTATCAAGAATGTGCATTATGGTCGCGATTATTATCCGGAAAAGATATATAGATACTTTCTCATATCATTATCACACCATAAACACGATTTTTATAGGATGTTTGATGTATGTGATACATCAGTTGTTACCTTAATCATTTCTCGTCAAAATTACGACAAAAAGCCTTTTGACATAGAAATCAGTGATTGGCAGGTTGCTAATGTAACAGATTAAAAAGAAATCAGCTGGGGTCACAATTCAAGGCTCATTTCGTTGGATAACCAAATCAGGTTAGTTTAGACATGGTCGGTTAAAGGGCCAGACAATGCCTTTGAGTACACTTACAATAGGTATGATACAGTATCTAATTTAGACGATTTTATACAACGTTAACCTTAATTACGACTTAAAAACCTTGCTAGTCCGAAAACGAACAACAGCCGAAAAGTTTTCGAAAGAATAACAATTATCGTTTACAATACGAGAGCGGAATTGCAATTCCTTTCAAACTGTAACAAATTTTACGATGGGAGAGGCCTTGGCATTATTCGAGAACTTAAATTAGGACAGATTGTGGTGGTAATTTGTTACAGAAATTAGAGATGAGATCTTTAACATTTGATCCTTTGTTAGGAATCAATTGGAGATAACGCCCATGATTTGTAAAAAGATCAGTGAAATTGAATGGTTCTAACTGGAAATCACATCGTAGGAAAAATTAAGCCAGTAGAAGAAAAAGCAAGTGCATCGGATCTTTTGCCTTAAATACAGTGTAATACTTCACGGAGATATTCATGCAATTGAAAAACTGAACAGGGTTTTTTTATAATTTTAGAAACTTGTTGCTTTGGCAATCGTAACGGCGAAAAATAATTCAAAATATATTTAACAGTGGTCTAAAACGAATGATTATATGCCAGTCCGCAAAAAACAGGCAATCATCTCTTGAACACGAAGGAGCCTATCAGATTAAACAAAATCTACAAAGCTAATAAGTTTCTTATTAATATTGAACTTAGCATAAAGAACTAATGACAGGCAACTAATCCTCCGACGGCTCAATTTGCGAAGAATATATAGATTTTATCATCTGAAGTACTAAATTGTAAACTAATAGATTGCTAACTGATACTGGTAGTTCTGCTAATTCTTGGAACGAAAATATCAACATTTTTGTACCTGTCTGTATGATGTCATATCGTATATATATAATTAGATTCATTTTTAAATAACTGTATTAGATACCTTATTTGTTGCTAGAAATAATCAACAATAGGTATTTAAATTTATAATCGCAATCTGTACAATCTTCAATCAGGAATAAATATTTCCTTAACATCGATTTGAGAATTTCTAATTGTTCAATCATCTATCTTCTCTTAATCTATTAAACCAATAACATCATTACCTTCTTCATTGTTAAAGAAGCACGATTCTTTATAATGCGTACACGCACATATTGTTTCGAGATCATGCAAATCTTAAAGTATGACAAAAATGTACGTCGTGACAACCGTATCCTGCTTAAACTGGTACCTCGGTTCAGTGGGTGTGGCGAAGGTCGCCAGGTTCGATTCCGCGCGTGAACTTTAAATCATTTTGTCGACGCTTTCTTTATCGTCTGTAATAAATGATAGCTGTATTCATCTCGCTTGAAGTATGAATAAATATTGCACTTATGCGAAAAACGCATTGTGGTGTTTTTTCGTTTTCTTCATGTTGAAGTGACACTTTTGAAGACAGCGGAATTCATAGCTTGCTGACTTTGACTCCATAGTTTCTCTTGTTTTATTATTAAATTTTATTGCGTAGGATAAAATAAGTGGTGTAGTGGCTGGGCAGTGCTTTTTACATGCACAAAATTTAGACTACCAATATTTTTAACCTGCTGCCGATGTATGATGTATGTATGTGACCTTATTCTTTGGCACGCCCTGCAGCCTAAACCGTTTGACGGATTTCGACATATGAGGTGTCGTTGGATTCCTCTTAATCGTGGGAGCGACATAGGCTTTTATAGCCTATGTCGCTATTATATTTGAAAAAAAAGCAGTTGGGTTTATTGAAAAATCTTTTAATTTCAGTTGTTAAAGTGAAAGAAAGAAAGAAACTAAGTTAATTACGCAAATACAAAATTACACAATAACATACATTTTGACACTACGCTAAATGCACTTAGTTTTGCATATTTATTGGATGAACGATTTTTTTTAAGTATCCACCGCGCGATCACGGAATAAACGCGCGAGTTTTTTATTGGGGGTGACCACAAAAAAAAATTGTATCCAAATTGATAAGCATAATTTTTAATATGTAGACGAGAATACGATAGCATAAATACTTTTACGTCACACCTGGCCATAATGCGAGTTATACCGCACGCTGCGCGTACGGTAAAACTCGCATTGTGGCCAGGTGAAGACGTAAAATTGTGTACTCACCACGGGCGGTAATTCGTATAGTCCCAGATCGCATATTTAAGGCCCTCACCTTCGGTTCGGGCCACAAACACCTGCGATCTGGGCCATTCACGAATTCACCGCCCTAGGTACGAAATGTACTATTGTGAAACTGGTGACCAGTCAACCGTAAGTGATCATTGCTTACGGTTATAGCTGGCATATAATGTAACTTAGTATTTATCATTCAATAATGTCAACATTAAATATCACGGTCATCAATGCATCTCGAAGATAATCTACGACCTTAGCTACTAGGATATAAGGGTGCTTTTAGTTTAATCTATCTTGACTATAATGCGATTGCGATGAAGTAGTCCAATCAACAAAATTTGCTCAGATAAGTCCTTTAAAAAAAGTCACCCTCCATAACTTATTTTCTCCTATGGAAATCATTTAGTTTTACCACGTCACGTCATTACACTTCTCTCATTCATTTACTTGTTTCAACTTCGTACGGATCGTTCACTTTGACAAAAAAAAAATCCCTTGCAAAGTATTTATAACATTTATATGAGACAGATTTTAACCTGACTCTCTATTTCTTTTCGTTACTTTCCATTCATATTTGTAATCGAACAATTTACTTGAAAATCCTAACGTGACTCTTTCCATCTTATCTGTATTGATATTATTGATTGTGTGATGGAAGCTTACAAAAATATTCCTCATTGATCGGAGTAATGTATAAACCACTGCAGTATTTCATATTCGCGTTGAGTTACGCGTGTTTGGATGCGCTTTGCAATGTAATGAGATATGATCTCAATCGTTAGTCCCGTGAAATTATCTAATTGTTACCAGAACATACTGCATGAATAATGGAAATACTATGATTAATTTGGTTTACTGATGTGGATGAAATAAATGGCTTTTGAAGGTGTTGATAGTAAATTACTACAGGCCACGAACTGGAAGACGAAGTATAGGTCGACCCTATACTAGTTGACCCATGTTGGATTGACAACCTGTTTGAAATGTCAGTTTTCGTTTGGCTACCTGTCAAATCTCTAACCGACTGGCAGAAAGAGTATTACACAACTATAATGTCGAAACCCGTCGGAAACGAAAAACATGTGAACGTTCGTTACGGATTATTTTGGAACTAAAACCGATACCCATGCTCATTACACAAATGTTTGCCGTTGCCTTGATTTGAACCCAGGACCGTCTGCTTCACAGGCAAGGACCGACTAGGCTAAAACGGGACGGGATATAATTGAGTGAGTTAAGCGGGCCAAGAATTTGGTCCTTACTTAAATATCTGTGATTGCACAATATTTGTGTGCAATCGATTGAAAGTCTTCTAGTCATACGTAAGAACATTTTTTCAATAAACGCGCTTACTAAATGAACTCGTCAAAATCGAAATACCAGCCTCCCATAAATCTTTGAATAATAAGGCGCAGCAGTATGCCCTGGTTGAACTTTAGTTCTGAAATGCTAGATCGATAATATTTCGCATACAATGAGTTATTGTGGCATTATTCCTAAAACGGTTTGGATAATGGGAAAACGGGGTACCGGTATCGAGTTTTCGTGAGGTTAACGATATGTTTTCCTTGTTAACGAGTTTATTTATGTTCTTGTATAGGATAGTGAACGTTTCAAAATATTGAGAGCGTTTTTGTTTTTTACTTGGATGTAAACGATGTTGCGGTTCGACCTTGATTTCATTTGATTGTACGTTGTCAACAAATAGGTTCTTTCAAAAATTTAATTTTTGGTACTAGCTTTTATTGGCGACTGTACTTTTCTGTATACCGTTATCAACTACTCATCGAGACGATTCTAACGAACCAAAACTCAGCGGAGTTGCGTCGGTTAAGTACTGAATTCCCATTCAACTTCTGTCTTCATCGACAGATCAGCTCGATTGTACCATAATATTGAATTGTCATCCAAACTCAACCTGTACCCAAGATTTCAGCTCAATCGGATAACGGCAAGTGACAGGAAAAAGGATTGCAAATTTTGACGGACAACTTACATAGGTACTTACTTACATATTTACATACATACGAACAGTGCAAGTTAAATAAAAGCTTGTAATAAAGATACAGAGGTTTTAAATGCGTGTTTACTGGAGCTGTGGCTATTCTGCGGTAAATCAGATAAAATTGGATGTATATGTGCACCTCGCTCTTATTTGGTTGCGATATGTACATTAAGTAGTAGCTACCCTCTAAGGCTCAAACATTCAATTGAACGAGCGAGCGAGGCGAACGAAGTTTTCCGTATCACCAAAATTCTTGGGCCAAAATTATTTCATATGTCCGGATGTCCCACTGTCCGGCTGTCCAGCTGTTCACCTCTATAGGTCACATATCGCCACCGATTCTGAAATTCGTGAAATATTGTGAGCAGGATCGATAATTATATACTACTAGCTTCTGCCCGCGACTCCGTCCGCGTGGAACTCTTTTATATCGTAGCTCCATACAAACTTTCACCCCCCACTTCATCCCCTTGGGGGATGATTTCCGGGATAAAAACTATCCTATGTCCTTCCCTAGGACTCAAACTATCTCTATACCAAATTTCATCCGAATCGGCTCAGCGGTTTAAGCGTGAAGAGGTAACAGACAGACAGACAAACAGACAAACAGACAGACAGACACACTTTCGCACTTATAATATTAGTATGGATTATTTTTGGAGAAAAAAAAACATTTTACTCGTGAGTTCTACATTAGTGGCTATACTAATACTATGTAGTCTCAAGATAGCATACGTTGTCAAAAGACCAATTTGTTTTTATAGCGCAACGTTACTTGCATATCATGGATACAATTTTATAGGGTCGGCAAGGTGAACTGATGACCTGTACGTCTAGCACCACTTGCTGCTCAGTCGCTTCGCGCGCGATTGAGCGTCTCCTCGCTCACTCGCACCGTGCAAATTAGAAAAAGGAAGGTAGATCTTTCTCGACTCGCGTCGCGGCGCGGCGTCAGTTGTGCTAGCCCCCCTGGTAAAAGTCGCGAGAGTCCGCTGGATGCGGGTGGCGCAGGACCGGTCACTTTGGCACTCTTTGGTAGAGGCCTATGTCCAGCAGTGGATGTCTTTCGGCTGATATGATGACGGTGATGGTGAAGGTCGGCAATGCTCATGTTGCATTGCACTTAGCAAGACAGAAAAGTAAGAGACAAACAGAATACTGTCCGTTAGCAAACTTTATGGTACCCTTTATGGCTTTCGCAGTAACCTGAACCTAACACCAGTTGCCCCATTCCCTCAAGAGAAAGCTGTAAGATAATCTAACTAGACCGCTTTGTGGCAATTTACGGCCCAATAAACAAGATATTACGCCATTTTCTTTATCACCTAAAGGTTAGGTACCCTAACCAGTGCGTAGCTAGTAAACGGCTCACAACGCTCTAGGCGAAGCACGCTGAGACCATTAACGTAGCCCAAAGTAATGTTTAGTTTCCAAATCAGGCTAAACTGTCGTAATATCTGAAAACTATAAAAGGTACGGTTTTTAATGCGATTCCTGGGATTTGGTTTTGTTGTGCAAGATTTTGTGCTCAGTTTTTATGCCCTTATTTATTAACATCAAATCTATTCTAGTGACCTTAAAATTCGTTTATCTAGTCTAGTACTCTGACATCCTACTAATATTATAAATGCGAAAGTTTAGATGTTTGGATGTTTGTTACTCAATCACGCTTAAACAGCTCAACCGATTTGAATGAGGCACGAAGATAGTTTATAGCCTGGATTAAAATATAGGGTAGTTTTTATCTCCGAGTCCACGCAGACGAAGTCGCGGGCGGAAGCTAGAATAAATATATGTGTGTAAGACAGAAGTGAAACCTATTAAAAAAATGTTAAGTTTAATATGGAGAGTGGGTTAGAGTCTTTTCGTAGATACTTTATATCGTCTATGCAATAAAATGGTAATGTTTCTAAAAGATGTAGATAAGTACCTTCTATAGAATTTAAGTGTTCATGTCCAGTAGCTTTTGGTTTTTGTGTTATGTTACTAGTTTTACAAGGAAAATATCCGTCAACAAATCTCTGTTGTAGATGTCGCTACACGCCTCAGTAAGGCGCCTAAGGAACTGGTTGAAAGATTCGTTAAACCGAGCAACGGTTCCGATAGCTCAGTTGGTTGAGAAAGTCGCTGTTTCGAATACAGCTCGGAGCATTTAATTTTTGGAGTCTTCAATTTAATTTGAAATTTATAACCTGTAATGCAAAAAAAAATTGTATTATTCTAATGACACATCTACATAATTCCTTCCCTTCCTTATCTTCATTTATTATGTAGCTGTCGATTTAAATACGCTCGACGACCAAATCCGACGACTTATACTAATAAAACAATCAAATATCTAACCAATCACATCGTAACAATTGCACTACCAACAAGAAAAGAAAGAAAGTATTGACATTATAAGTAATTGCGTTGCCACAGATATCAACTAGAGCGACGTAAAGTATTAAAAGCAATGAAAAGAAAGTAATAGTAGCTTGTTTAAATTGATTTTACGCGTCACCGAGCTGTTTCTTATGCGGAAAGCTATGGAGAACTATTTAGATGCCATTGTTATGTTGTTTTGAAAAATAAATCGTGGGTTCGATTTTCCATAGAATTCTGTTTATTTTGGTCGGAAACTAAAGGAAAGTATGTTTGTTCGCGTACACCTCGCCATGTTTTATTTTTTGTTACTGATACAATTTTAGCCTTTCTTTAATTACTATATTCGTTATTACGTTATGTTAAAAATATTGAGAACCCATCTAAATCAAGAAATATTATAATTGAAGTAAATTAAGTGAGTATTTTAAAATTATCGTTCTTTCATAAACTATTATAGGAAAAAAATATTAAGGCGGTATCACAGAATAGATAATAGTACAAAGCGGTATCTGATATCCGGTGGGGCAATGACCCCAACAGACAACATAGAGGTAGGGAAAGTTACCACATACAAGTGACATTTACGAAAAAGTCGTAGGCAGTGTTTTAAAAAATACATTTAATTTATTGATATTTGTAAATAAATGACCAATAAAACCTTTCATCTATTGTGTGGTTTGCTCGATCCATACTTATATACCTACTAATATTATAAATGCGAAAGTGTGTCTGTCTGTATGTCACCGCTGAAATTTGGTATAGAGATGGTTTTGGTTCCGGGGAAGGACTTAGGATAGTTTTTATCCCGGAAATCATCCCCTAATGAAATGGGGAACGAATGTTTCTAAACTACGAGATAAACGAGTTCCACGCGGGCAGAAGCTAGTCTTTCCATGAAAATCATAAATAGACGCATTGAAATTATGTGAGTGTTGAACAAACAATGTTCTTTTCCCACCGTTATTCCAGCTTTGTTTTTATTCTCACCTAACTGTTAGAAAAGTGAATCAATGTGTGCAAACGTTGCATACTTAAACGAGCTTACATTTACATCTCTCTTTGTGAGAATAACTCTCTATTTCACTACTTTCTTGTCGCACAATTGTTGAATAATTTGCCTGAACCTTATCAACATGTAATACTTGTAATACCAGCGCACACTTGGGGAATTCGCACGGTGATCGTTGCAAAGATGCTTACGGCCCGCCAGAGCTGACCACCCTAGCCTATGGACGATTGTAGTGTGCCACCTTAAAGGATATAATTATCCACGCAGGCATTGCAAAGTATCATTGTCAATTCTTGTGACTTTACTTACCACCAAGAACTCTTCTTACAGAGTAAATAGTATTACGGACTGAAAACCAGCGGTCTCGCTCATAGCCCGCGAGCTAGCAACAGATTTTCGTGACCAATCGACCCCCGTGCGATAACTTATGAGAAGGTTCAGAATGTTATATCATGAAGCCCCGTGGACGTCAGCTGCGGCTCCGTCGGTGGGTTGACCAGCAGCAGCCCCCCATACACGTAAAAAAAATATTAACCTCGATTCATCATATTAGGATTATGATATTACTGTTGTGAGCGTTGCAATACATTCGCTTCATGCATAAACCTTAAACAGGTTTCTGTATGCGTCTATTAATTTTGTATTGTGTTTTTTCTCTTTTAATATAAAAAAAGTCCAAGTTAGAAGATTCCAACTCTAATGACAGCTAGTTTTATAAAAAGTCGCCGACATTAATTAAATCTCAATCATACTTAGTGCTCTACATTAACTACATTTCTAATTTAATTTGGGGCCTCAATACGAGTCGTGCTGGATCGATCGGCCTGATTCCGCGCAAGGTGACAGTCGCAGGCGCATCACAATCACCGGTCCTTGGCACCGAGCCCGCCATATTGGTTTAATGTCATCTGAGCTTCGTGGAAGGGTGTCGATTGCTAGTAAAGGTGTTTGTAGCTGAAATGTGCGTGGCTTATTCATTTGACTATTCATGACTACATATGTAATGTAATTAAGTAGGTATTTAAAAATAGAATCTTACGAAATGCGTAGGTTATGGCCAACTACATACAGTTGGGACCATATCGTGAAATGCTTCTTTTGTTTTCTGTTTCTCGTTGTGTGTGTCACGAATAAATGTTTTTCTGTTTCTAAATACAGTAAAAATATTGTAAACAGTCTGCGTCAAGGTTATTTTGACAAAAGAAAACTTACGAAGAGTATTATATCAGTCGGTACTTGAATATCCCGAAATATTAATTGGGTGAGAATTTTTTACCATTCGGTCTATGTATTTCCGTTTTCATTAAGTGTTCTTCCGCTACCGTCTTTCGCCTTCCATCTGATAAATTTATTTAATCGAAAATTATTTTGACCTTTAATGTTTCATCTGAGAAATTGATTAAAGGAATAAGAAGACTTATATTACATCGCATCGCATAAGTTACCTCAGTTTCACGGGTCACATCACCCATTGTGCAATGTGCAGTTATTAACATAGACATTGTTGACTCACTATCATCCTAATACAAAAGCACATAACTGCTTGAGACTCGTATAATAATACAACTATTTTTAATTTAGCATGATAATCACATGTCCAGGGCATCTGCAACTAATAGCAACACGCAATCTAATCAGATAGTAACGGAATTGAGATCTCAACATTTATATACGAAGACATCACAATAGTGCGTTTTGCATTAACATTGCAAAGAATAATGTTTAATTAGACTAGTTTATTATAGCCAATGGCCTTATCCGCATCTTATAATGATAATATCAGAGATCTTATTTCACGAATGTATGTCCTTGTATTGGAGCGAAGAAGGGAAGGTCTGCCCTAGTAAATCGTAGCATCGCATAGGTTACAATCTATTCGGTTTATGCTTATGCCACAATGTTCTAAGAATTTAGAGTACAGTTCACTAGCGTCAATTTGCAATCCGCTTATTTATTCGATATAATTTACACATAGGTACATAAACTCACGCCCGTATCGAACTAGGACATCAAAGAACGCTAAAACTACGATCCTTGACTTATTTAATTGGATTTGGCAGTTGAATGCAATCTCGCAATACCTACTAGAATTACAAGATGTATGAAGTTCTTCCTTGACTTGTTGTTGAGTTTTTCCTTGATTTTACTTTGTTTTTTCATCAAAATCAATAAAGCAGGAAATCAAACGAAGTGCGAAGCGAGTGGAGTGAACTGCCACGCGTTTCGCGGGTCATATAAGCCAGTGGATTGGCTACAAAACTTGTTCAACTCACCTGATTCCGGGAGGCGCGATGTTCGCTTCAACTCCGGTTAGTATCTGTCAAGGTTCAGTCAACTGTCAGGTCAAGTCAAGTTCAATCATGAGGGTCACCGGGGCTGAAGAAGCCGCCGTGGTGTACGGGCCGTCTCGCCAACAATCCGCGGCGTCAAATCACCAACTCTTCCGATGTCACCGAAATATCCACACAAAACACTCGGACACCCGTGTGTCTTCAAAGCGAGCGATATTACACAAAACAAGGAAAATGCGTTTCCAAATTATCCAAAAACACTCGTTCCCTTCGGGTCCGCAACAACGAGGTTATCTCTTTTCTCCGCCTTGACAAAGTGTCACTGTCAAAACCACAGACTCAAAAGAGGCGTACACACGTGAGGAGTTTAAGGGGGCGGGCAGACGGTCGGCCCGAACAATCACCCGCCTCGGAACGGCCTCTAAGCCGGTCCGCTATACTAGGGGAAGTCGCGATAGGGTTGCTACCGCTCGCTTCAGAACCGAGTCCCCAACCATGACCTCGGCAAACCGAGGGGTCCCATCCTTACCGGGAAACAAATTAACGATGCGCCCCCGACGCCATCGCAGTGGCGGAAGGTTAGCATCCTTAACTAGCACAAGGTCTCCAACTCTGGGGGGACTGGTTTTGTCAGTCCACTTGAGGCGCTGCTGCAAAACATGCAAATACTCTAATGACCATCTGGTCCAAAAGTTCTGAGCCATTTGTTGCAGCATCTGGTAGCGCGACAAACGACTGGAGGGTACGTCCCGGAGGGGGTGCTCCGGCAACGCTGCAAGTGGCTGACCAATCAAGAAATGGCCTGGAGAGAGCGCTTCCAGGTCATTTGGGTCGGAGCTGAGCGGACACAACGGACGGGAATTGAGGACGGCCTCAATTCTACAAAACAACGTCGCGAGTTCCTCAAAAGTCAATACAGTTTGACCGACTACCCGATACATATGGGCTTTTGCTTGCTTCACGCAAGCCTCCCAGATTCCACCCCAGTGGGGGCAGCCTGGCGGATCGAACGTCCAGGTGATACCCCGACGGGAGAGGTCTGTTCCAATATCAATCTTATTTTCAAATAAAAATTTTACAACATCTTGTAAATAACGGTCGGCACCCTTGTAATTGGTTCCACAATCTGACCGGATCAGAGATGGGAGTCCCCTACGGGATACAAATCTATCCAATGCCGCAATAAAAGCCTCCGTCGTAAGATCACCAACAAGTTCAAGATGAGCAGCCTTGGTCGACAGGCATACGAAAACGCACAAATACGCTTTTACAACCTTCGCATTTCGAAGTCGCGACGTTTTCACTAAAAAAGGTCCCGCAAATCGGTCCCCACCCTAGAGAAGGTCCTAGCCTCGTTGACCCGATCAGGAGGAAGGTCCCCCATCTGGGGCTGCATCGTGGCTGCCTTGAGCCGAACGCAAGGCAAGCACCGAAACACGATGCTCCGAATAACCCGTCGGCTGTTCAATATCCAAAAGTCTCGCTGCAAAATGCCCAAGAGTGCATTGCAGCTGGCATGCGAGTTCTTTATGTGGCGGTCAATCACCAACAATTCCACCAGATGCCCCTTCTTAGGCAGCAAAATGGGGTGGCGCACCGAGTACGGCAAGCTAGCGTTGCGGAGCCGTCCTCCAACCCGGAGTGTACCCGACTCGTCAATGAACGGGTTGAGGCGTGCTATCGCCTTCGGTAGCTTAGGACGTCCCTGCCGCAGGGGCTTCAATACGTCCCCAAAGTGTTCTTCCTGCACAACCCTAATCCAATGATGTAGGGCGGCATTCCGCTCTTCTGTGGCGAGAACTCTAACGCGTGACCGGTTGTCAGGGTGGCGACAATTGTGTATAAATCGCTTGACCCAGGCGGTCACTCCAACAAGCTTGTCGAGAGAGCTATACCGTTCTAGCAACCAAGCAGTGTCTGACACTGGAGCGGTCTCGACAAGGTGGACACCCAAGCCAGAGGATGGGGTCCCAATCACACAACTGGCAGGCCAGAGTGTCTCCGGTTCCAACAACCAATCTGGTCTCCACCACAGTGAGTGGGCAACAAGCTCAGGTGCCGTGCAACCCCTGGACGCCACGTCCGCTGGGTTCAGTTCACCTGGCACGTGTCTCCAAACCAAGGCAGTCTCCGAATTCTGGATTTGCGAGACCCGGTTGGCCACAAAGACCTCCAAAGTATGGAATGACGACTGCAGCCAACACAATACAATTTGGCTATCAGTCCATGCGTAGACACTCTCCTCAAGGTTCACGGTGTCCTTCAAGGTAGAGGCCACGTGGTTCAGTAGGCGTACAAGAAGAGCCGCTCCAGATAATTCCATTTTTGGGATTGTCAAACGCGTGCGAAGGGGAGCCACCTTGCTCTTCGCCATTACCAAGTGCAAATCGACCGATCCGGCGGAGCTGACCGTCCGCAAGTAAACGGCAGGTGCATACCCTCGCTCGGAGGCGTCGCAAAACCCGTGTAGGGTTACTCGGCATTTCCCTGCCGGCAACAGCTTACGCGGCAGTTCGACCTGATTTATCTCCGGGAGCGTGGAGAAGAAAACCTCCCAATCGCTCAACAAATTTCCGGATAGTGGATCATCCCAACCCAGTTGGACCATCCACAGGCGCTGCATAAATGCCTTCGCCGTGAAGATGACCGGCGCGATCCATCCATTCGGATCGTACGTCCTGGCCACCGTGGACAGCACAAGCCGCTTCGTCCAGACCCTCGGGGAATCCAGTTCCACCCGATAGGTGAACACATCTTGGACTGGTCGATATTGCACGCCTAGGACTGATAACATGTGCGGGCTCTCAACATTTTCGAACAGGTGCGGATCCTGCTGGTGATCCTCGGGGAGGCCGGCCACCACGGCCGGTGAGTTGGACATCCATTTGCGCAATTCATATCCACCCGTCCGCAAGAGTTCCACCAGCTCATCCCGCAAAACCAAAGCCTCTTCGACACTGTTTGCCCCGGTGCACACGTCATCGACAAATAAGTCCCGTTCCAAAATGGCGGACGCTCGAGGGAACCTCAGTCTCTCTCGAGACGCCAATTCTAACAAAGTTCGAATTGAAATGTACGGACTGCTCTTCAAGCCGTATGTATTTGTATTCAGCTCGTACACCAACATCGGTTCATCAGGGCTCTCACGCCACAAGATCAGCTGATACCGACGATCATCAGGATGGATCACTGTCTGCCGAAACATCATCCGGATGTCGGCGACGAACACCACCTGATGTTTCCTAAAATTTGTGAGGATATCCGTGATATCCTTGTGCAGCTTAGGACCTGCATGCAAACACTGGTTCAATGACACCCCAGTCGAGGTGGACGCGGACCCATCAAAGACCACACGAATCTTGGACTCCGGGGATTTTAGGACCGCGTGGTGCGGCAGGAAGCAGTGCTCCACTGTACTCCAGTCCGTCCGAGCCACCGACATGTGTCCCAAACCCTCGTACTCCCTCATGAAGTCCACATACTTCTGCCGGAAGAGCGCATCTCTTCTCATTCGGCGTTCCATCGAAACCAGCCGCTTCTCAGCCATCTCACGTGACGCTCCAAGAGGAGGTCGGTGGATGAGCAGAGGAAGTCGTGTTATGAACCGACCAGAGCAGAGGCGCCCAGTATTATTTTGGTAAAACCGTTCGCACTCTTCCTGCTCGGGGCTCATACGCGACGCGGTAGGTGGTTCCTCAATCTCCCAGAACCGTTGCACGGCTTCTGAAAGAGCAGTTCCAACCAGACAGCCCTCCTCAGTAGGAGGCGGTGGAGCCGCTAAAACCAAACCCATTACAGCATAGCCAAACACCGTTTCCAGTGTAACCAGTCCGCCAGGCTGTAAGGTACGGTTGCCGCTCAACAGCACCCGCCCAAGAACGTCTGCACCCAGCAACACGTCAATCGGACCAGGTCTGTCAAATCCAGCATCCGCCAGAACTAATCCAGCTGTCAAACTCCGAACCTCTGGAGGCAGCTTCACCTGGGGGAGTCTCCCCACCACTTCATCCAATACTAACGCGGGAGCATTAATCCTCGCGCGTGAAGTGGGACCCGGTCCAAAGGTGAGTAAGGTCTGCCCTACCAGATTTGACACTGTCACATTGCCTACCCCACGTATACTTTCCGGGTGGGGTTTCACAACCAAGCCCAACTGTCGCACCAACCTACTGGATACCATGCAGCCTTGCGCTCCCGTGTCAAGGAGAGAGCGCACGCAGGCTGATCCTCCGCCAGGGCCCCAAACACAAACCGAAGCCGTGGGCAATAACACGGTCTCCAAGGGCGTGGCGGTGGCTGGTGCGTGGGCGGCGTATCCCTAGCAGGGATAACGCGTTGCATCCTGTTCCGCATGGGCGGGCCGCTCGTACCGCTCGAGCGGGTCCCACTCCGGCTGGTACTGCCGTCGCGCCATGCGTGCCGCCTGCGGCCCCTGGTATGTCCTACTCCGGCCGTACACCGGAGGTCCCGACGCCAAGCGGGGTCGCTCCACAAGCGGCGGCGACATCCGTGGCGCCTGCCGGGGTGGAGGCGTTTGCGGGCACCCGCCCGTAAGGACCCCCCGTTGGGGCACGGGTGCGTGCGAAGTAGTCGCGTAGTTTTGGAGGGGGGGGGGAGGGGGGTGTTACCCGACGTCCCCACTTCTCCTCGGCCATGGGCCCCTGGTCAGCCCGCTGCTGACTCCGAACAGGGGAGCATGACCCCTGCGCAGGGGGGGGGGAGGTGTATCCCCACTGCGGTTCATGCATAAAATGGGGTGGTGCTTCCCACCACAGGACTTACACGCCCGCGGGTGGGCACAATCTCGCACAAAATGTGGGCCCAAGCAAACAAAGCACCATTGCCGCTGCTTAGCAATGTTGCGGCGTCCCACAACCCGCTGCGCAAGAAACTTCGGACACGCTGGCACCCGATGGCCAGGGTTCTTGCAGCATAGGCAGACTTCAGGGTCCAATGCACTGGTATTATATTGGTGAGGACCCGCTGGTTGTGGGGCCGATTTGCCCCACCCTCCCCTTTGAGGTGCAACTCTCCCCTGGGCCCGCTGGGCCCCAGGAGGCCTCGGGGGTGGAGGTAGATCCGAGGTGTCGGCCCGTCGACACTCAAGTTCCAATTGGTCGATAAGATTGGTGAAGGTCGGCAGATGCTGAGCACTTTCACCACCATACCGGTGCTCAAACCTGGCCCGTACATCAGCCGGCAGCCGGTTCAACAAAAAATTCAACAGTATGTAGGACCACTGGTCCACCGGCAAACCAAGGTTCTCTAACCCTTTGGTCGCTGTCAAAACAGGATTCAGCATTTTCAGCCGGATGTCTGAAGCCTGAGCGATCCGAGGGATATTCCAGATCTTAGTCATAAGAGTATCCGCAAGTCGCCGCACGTTCTGGTATCGGTCCCTCAGCAACGTGCGCGCGATTTCATAATTGTCGTCGGTGACCGACAAATGCGCGATCAAGTCGCGCGGCTCCCCGACGAGAGCAGACATCAGCTGCGCCAACTTCAACGCCGCTGGCAGGTCCGTCCGGGCATGCACCAAGCTATCAAAGAGGTCGATGAAGCTGGTCCACTCGTCCAGGTCTCCTCGGAAGACCGGCATCTGTATGGCTGGCAAGCGCGCTGCCAACCCTGGGTTATAGATAACTGCGTGTTTCGGAACGTCCCGGGCCGCACCATTCCGAACCCGCAGTATCTTAGAAGCCCTCTCGACAATCCTGTCCCCAAAATCCATACATTGCTCAAAGTCCCGCTCCACCTGCTCGGTCTCCGGGGTCGTCCGGCCGGGCTCCGCTAGGTAGAGTTCAACCTGGAACTCCACAGCCTTAAGACGGTCTGACACCTCCTCGTACCGGGTCAACAAAGCCTCCTCCCGGTCATTTCTGTCAACCAAAGCTGCTGCAGATGAAAACCAACGCAGTGCAGACTGGATCTTAGCCTTAGGTGTAGATCCCATTTTAAATTAATTTCCAACAATACCAGAGAAAATTAAAATTAATTTAATTAATGTGGAAATTCCAATCTCTTGGTCACCCTAGTGAATCAAAACCAAATATCAACTCAATTACAGAAATGCCTTACAATAACAACCAATATAGATTCTCAAAACGCAGTGGAAGCTCAAATTATAATCTATAATTGGCTAGTTACATGACTTCTAATAATCTAGCTTACAACTAATATTTATGTTAGCCTTATATTTTTAGCAACCTTGGCTGCTTATAGCAAACTGAATAAAACAAATGCCTTATTACCAAACAACAAGCTATGAAAGGCTTTCCAAATTACAATCAATCAAATATGTGGCTTTAATTTGCCTTCAACTATTCTCCAAATTAAATTGTACCAAACACTGGTAATCACCTTCCGGAGGTTGTAATCTCACTAATTTGCACTGCAAGTACAATAATTTCGTGAAATCTACAGTACAAAACACTTGCAGTGCCACAAAATAGAGGTTTTAAATTATTGTAGCTAAATTTGGTTTTAACAAATAACCTCAAAATGCCCTTTTTTACCCAAAAGGAAAAAACTATCAAAATTCGCGTTTTTTCTTTGTGAGTAACCACGCTCTGCTACCAAAAAATTGTTCAACTCCTCGCCTAGTGCGAGTGGAGTGAACTGCCACGCGTTTCGCGGGTCATATAAGCCAGTGGATTGGCTACAAAACTTGTTCAACTCACCTGATTCCGGGAGGCGCGATGTTCGCTTCAACTCCGGTTAGTATCTGTCAAGGTTCAGTCAACTGTCAGGTCAAGTCAAGTTCAATCATGAGGGTCACCGGGGCTGAAGAAGCCGCCGTGGTGTACGGGCCGTCTCGCCAACAATCCGCGGCGTCAAATCACCAACTCTTCCGATGTCACCGAAATATCCACACAAAACACTCGGACACCCGTGTGTCTTCAAAGCGAGCGATATTACACAAAACAAGGAAAATGCGTTTCCAAATTATCCAAAAACACTCGTTCCCTTCGGGTCCGCAACAACGAGGTTATCTCTTTTCTCCGCCTTGACAAAGTGTCACTGTCAAAACCACAGACTCAAAAGAGGCGTACACACGTGAGGAGTTTAAGGGGGCGGGCAGACGGTCGGCCCGAACAAAGTGTAAAACTAGTAGCTCTGCTAGTCCTTTTTTTTTTCAA
The DNA here is from genome assembly GCA_947578815.1 of Epinotia ramella. Lineage (NCBI taxonomy): Eukaryota > Metazoa > Arthropoda > Insecta > Lepidoptera > Tortricidae > Epinotia > Epinotia ramella. The sequence continues at coordinate 29,816,770 of OX388203.1, forward strand.
AAAACTGAATCTTGAAATTCTATACATATTTATTGAAATTGCTCACAAAATTTCACGAGAATTGGTTGAGAAATGCGACCTTTAGAGGACAACAGCCGGAAAGTCGCCGGATATACGAAACATTTGCCCAACGGATAACTGCGTTCGCTTCGCTCGCTCGTTCAACAAGAATACAAAACGGAAACATGATAAAACTGGATCTGCACATGTCACGTATGTGTGTCTCATTGCAGTGGTCACTGTATTTAAACTGTCAAAGGTAAACATCTCATCAGCATGTGATATAACATTTCCGATTTACTTCGCAAATAATTACAGCCTCGGACGATTCATTCTGGCCTGCGTCGTATTATAGCAATTGTAGTGTCAATGTCGTGCATACTTTCTCTTACGTGGTTTCTATTTCATGTTTATGTTAAATTGTTAGTTTTATTGTAATAAGCATTTGTCAGTCGATACGATATTTCTTCTCAATTGGTTTTTTTACTACCTACTTTAAACTTGACAAACTTACTTATCTTATGAAGCACCGAAAGCAAATGAATGATTCGACGAAATCAAAATGCCTAATGATAATGACTTATTTATGCCATAACCGTAAACAGGCATTATAATACTTAAAGCAACTAAATTAAAATGATTTCGACTCAAATGGACTACTTATGAGTGTGTCGGTCGGTGTAGTCGTATGTTCACGCACGTATTTCTGAAAAACCTTAGAATTTAAATTTGAATCTTATTCAGAAAGTGAATTTATTATTTATTTATCGTATGGCAAATCAGTATTTAGAACCGTGAGATCTTGGAAAAGACAGTACGGTTGCCAGGTTGTTGCACTTTTAGCACCACCCAGGGGTCACGTGTAGGGTAGCGGTGGGTAATTCCTTCAAACGTGGTGCAACTTCGATCCCCAAATAAATAATGGTTATTTCATCACCTGCCCGGTGGTATAAGAATCGTATGAAAGTAACAGTATTTCCATTTTCCACGTTAGACAGCAATAATATACGAAGTTTACTTACTTATGAGGAAGCCAATACAGGAAGGTCGTAGGTACTTGTACTTTCGCCGGATAGTAACATAGTGTAGTCGTATGTTCAGTAAACAAGCTTTACACTTGCAGGGAGTCAAGTCGGTACGGAGCCGGTTCTGTGTCAGTAAGCTGTCAGTGTCAACTATCAGTCAAGTTTAAATGTAGGCATACAGATTACTAATCAGAATCAGAAATCAGAAATTATTTATTGTCAGATAAACCCTAATAAACCCTATAGTTCCTGATTGGTGCGTGGTGCGGGCTGCATGCTATACCTATGATACTAACTGCGCAGTAATACTGACAGTATACCGACAAGTAAGGAAATGTGAGTGAGTAGTAAGCTGTCAGTAAAGTACAAACCGCATACCGATTCCGCCCCAAATGCGACAGTTAGTACTTTAGGAAGGGCACAGCACTTTTTCATACCGGTAAACGGTACACGCTATTCCGCGTCAACTAGGAAACAATTTACCGATAGATTTCCCATCCGCGACACACGTAATTGTGATAATGTTCGAGTAAATCCGGTACTGAGCCTTAGTATGTTAAAAAGCAGTGTGTTTATAGAAATCTCTTAATAACTTACGTCCTTTTTGATTTGGTAGGACTGGTCAGCCAGCTTTTACTTGTATCGGCGCGTGCGCTTCCGCGAACGAAAGTCCTACGTTTATTTATCGATAATTGTTTACTTTTACTTTCTTTTAGATTTGGCGTATGCAAATTTCGATATCAGTTCGGTGTTTAAGTAAACTTTCGGTTTTAATTCCGACGAAAATGATAACTTTCCGATATATGGCTGCAGTTTTAAACGTAACTCATGTTGCGCTTGATTGTGTTTTATAACTTTCTAGTTTATTGGTTCCGTTTAAGGTGTAAAACAAATAAGGTAGTCTTGTTATGCAATAGAAACGCTGCAACATGAATAGCGAATTTGGGTAAAAACATTTGAAAACTAGCACAGACTTGACAATAAAAAATACACTACACGACACATGTCACCTGCGATTTATGTCACCGTTCAGGCGAAATCGCTCCAAAATCGCGCGACTTCGGCTGACGTGTGGATCAATGAAATCTCGAACCACGCAATTGTTTTTACGTTCAAAGATTTTGCTATGTTAAACTTAAAAATGACGTCATTAACTCGCTTCAAAAATGATTCCAAAGTTCGACAAAAATAACCTAAAACACGAGTTTCTTGTGAATTTTTAAGTCGTGCACGTTTTTGTGGTCTTCAATCAAACTTCCGTATGTAACAAAAACCTAATCAATACCTACCTAAATATCCATGATTTGTTTGTTTACGCATATTACGAGCCTAAACAAAGGCAATATTTATAGGCAGTGACAATAAGTTAAGTCATCGAATGACTTAATTTTATCTATGATCGTACTTTGATTGTCATTATACCAATTTAGAAACCCGTTTTAATAAGGTATGGACTTGTTCGTTTATTAAACCAATTAATAAAGTTGTTTATTCATCATCATCATATCAGCCGAAAGATTCTATTTCGGTGGACATCATATAGCTTTGTTATTAGCTAATAAGCTTTGTATTATTTTCCTGTAATGCTCATGATGCCCCAAATAAAAATAAAAAAAATAAAAAAAAGTCCACTGCTGGGCATAGGCCTTCGGAAAGAGTGGCATAAATACCGGTCCTGTGCCAAGTTATTTATATATAGCAACTAATTAATTCCAAAAAAAAATATGTACGGAATATTTACCGTTAGCTTTGCGGTGAAGGAAAACATCGTGAAGAAACCGGTCTAATCCCAATAAGGTCTCGTTTTGCCTCGGGGGTAGAAGGTCAGATGGCAGTCGCTTTCGTAAAACTAGTGCCTATGCCAACTCTTGGGATTAGGTGTCAAAACGGACCCCGGGCTCCTTTAGGGCACAACCGATAATAATACCAGGAGGTTGATGATGATTAATCCCAATAAAAAAAACAGGAAAACATTGTGACGAAACCTGCATACATCAAGTAAAAGATGTATGTAGAGTCCCCAATCCGCGCAGGGCCAGCGTGGGGGCTACTGCCGGTTCCCTCTCAATCATGAGAGGAGGCCTGTCGTCTGACCGGCAGTTGGACGTATTGAGGCATAAGCCTATACGTATACGTCCCACAGGCACACAGCAACCACAGGCCACAAGCAGGCTATCATCAGATAATGATGATGATTTGCAAAAAAAGAAGAACTTATCGATATTCGATCAATTGTTTTATCGACCTGGTCACTGCACTAGCTCTCGTTAATCATCAGGTATACAGATCAATGGCAGCACGCACTTTCTTCAATGGATTATAGTCTATGGTTAAACTATTAGGAAATTGTTAAGTCATTGAGAAATCTACTGCTGAATAGGCAAATGATGTTGCGTTTTATAAAGTAGTTTACGTTAAAGAAAGTTTGAACATAAGTTCATAGTATAGCTTACTACATGTGCAAAAGACACAGCATCTCCAATGACATTTTTTGCTAATTTTATTACAGTTTATTTTAATTTAATAATTCGCTTTTGCACATAATACATAATAATACGACATCAGTCAGTACCTGAGCGGTCAACCTTTGCTCGGGTGTAATTAGAGAAACCTAGCTAGATCGATTTTTCGCCACCGTGAACGGCATTTCACATTTCATCAAAATCGTTACAGCCGTTTTCGAGAACGTGATTACAAAATATACAAATATTGCTCGTATAATAGTAATGGTTCAGGATTTTAATAACCTAGATAATACCTTGGTCAAAATGGACTACCAAATGTATAGTTACTCGTATAATATATATATGTTCAACACATCCCAAGACTTAAGCTGCAAAAACATTTCTTACAGCATAGTAACATCATGTAGCCAAAAACAGGCAGATTTTACAAAAAAAAGAGATTCGCTTCGCAAAACGCCATCTTTTGATCACCGCGATGAAAACTTAATCAAAAAACAAAGTAAGCGTAGCACCTTGATTAAAATTGGGGCCAAATGAAGCGTGCCTGAAAGCCATTTTAGCAAACAATGGTTAGTTTCGCAGATTTCATGGTACGCGGCCCATGGTTCCGTGCCTTGAACTTGGTAGCTTTGGACACTGATGACCATGACTATGGAAAGCCGGCTTTCCCGGGCTATTGTTGGATAGGAAGAGGAAGAGTTGTGACCAGAGAATAGTAGTTTTTTTATTTCATATTTAGGTAATTACTTGTAAGTATATATGTTGCTTAGCAAGGGATATGCGTTGGTTTTAGTTTATTGTATCAAATCGGAATAACTAGAAGCTAAGAAACAAATATTTCATTACTATAGCTTCCGCCCGCGACATCGTCTGCGTGGACCCGGGAACTGCGTTTAAGCGTGATTAAAGCATCCAAACATAAACATCCAAACTTTCACATTTATATTAGTATATAATAGAATGCTTTCAATACGTTTTGTACAAGAAATCACAAAGTACAGGATTGTTGTTTGTTGGACCTCGTCTATTTTAATTATATGTCAATTGAATTTCCGATTTGTTTCCTAATGGCTCCATAATGGGTCAATTAGCACTCTAATCCATAACCCAAAATTATAATCACTGCCTTTTAGGGTAGGTAATCACACTCCACAAAATAGTATTTTTTCTTATGTCATACCAATATAACATCTAATCAAACAAGTTCAATCCCACTCCGTAAATCAATTTATCTCAAGGCGATATGAGATAAAAATCCTTGCAATAATCCTACCCACTGAACTGACATCGAACACTATAATTTACGTGCCACGAACGAAACCACAATTTCATTAAACAGGTCGTGACTTGACTTTAGTTAATCACGAAATAACACATAATTGAATTAGATATGAAACAATCGAATTAATTTCTAGTACCATTTCATTATCTGACATATCCTTGACTGGAGTCACGCATGTCGAATGACTTAGTAATGTGCAGCTATAGCGGTGTTAATAACAGTCGGTGGGCAAAAGCGAGGTCTTTCTCTGTGTTATACCAGTTTGCATGCTACTTTACACAGCGGGAGGTAGATTTTTGATTGTCGCTTCCGATCCCGACATTTAAATGTGTTTTGCGCATTTATACTTCAACGCGCGCGTACGTAATGTGTTAGAACGAGAGCGAAACTTATTGAAACACGAAACCGATGTTCCACATTTAAACCCAGGATATGAGGCAGGTTTTTCCTACTGAACTGCGTTTTTGTTAGGCAAAGTGACCCTAGTCCATTTTTTGTGCGATAATACTACTAAATGCTTGATCCTTATCGTAACGTTTCAAGAGAATTTGGGGTATCCTGGCTCTCGGCTCTAGAAGGAGCACTATTCGTTTACATTCCTTGAAGGAAGTATGATTCATTCTTTGTTTCCCTCTGGGATCCAAGGCCCCCAGAGAGGTTATCCCGTAGCAAATCTGTGTCTGGCCACGCTGAGGGCAAACAGGGTGGAAAACATATATTTGAAGGAACATTGAAGGCATTATTTGTTGGAATGACGAGATCCAGTTAATTGAGACAACTGTGAAAACTGTAACGTTTTTAAGAAGTCACTGGTAGACGATTTGTAGCCCAAAATGTTATTGAGTGTGCAAACTAACAAATAGAGTTTGGTTTTTAATGCTTTATTATGTGTATTATGAAAACGAATGGAATGTGCTCCCGTGGTCTGTGTCCCCTGAGAATTACGATCTAGGTAGACACCTAGAATTCATTTAGAATTTTGGAGACCCAAAGCAAGAGTGAATTTCATAGGCATTTCATATTACTGAACCAGTGAGCTGCATTGTGCTGAGTGTACTTACCATCAGCACGGCTATGACTCGATTTTTCTCGCACTACAACCTCTCTTTCTAAGTTTTCTAATAAGAGAAAGACGGATAGTGCGAGAAAAATAGAGAGAGCTCGCGCGCCGTCTTGTGATAGCCGTGCAGGCCCCGTATCATGGTCGGCCTTATCACGCGATAAGTGATAAGATAGAGCGTCCGTCACTGGCTGACACCGTTCGATAGAACGAGACTGATGCTCTATCTTGTCGCTTATCGCGTGATAAGGCCGACCATGATACGGGGCCTGTTTGGACTAGAGTCTAACACTGGTCGGCATGTAGGTCATTTAAATAAATGTTGCATTGTTTAGTTCCCAAATTATTTCTGAAGAACTACTGACTGTCTTCGAGGCCACAGAATCAAAATTGACGGATCACAGTTAAACGTGTAACAAATGACAGGTCGTGGATAGTGACATACCGTGTCATTAACATATAACACTCTCCAATATCCTTTTCAATTCGGGCTGTCTCAAAAACCAACTTTAAATGCACTCAAAGTGAATAGAGTGCAACTAACTGAATTAGACGCTGGACAAGCTAACTGTATCTCAATGGTCGTAATCAACTGCATTCTGCGTAATCGGTGGATAGGCACGCGACATACCGCCAAGGCCGCCGCTCACCGACTTACTGCCTAACAGAAAGGCAGTAACTATGTAAATGGTTCGTCGACACTTGTGACGTTTTTCTTCTGGGCTGGCTGGCGCCCACTGGTTCGACGACCCACTGATATGCAGAGTAACAAATAACCATAGTGCCTTGGAGCTTAATTAAAACGTACAAGGAAGACTCAAAAAGTATGCCTTGCAAACTTCTTCAATTTAGCGCTGACGTTGGCATTGGTTTAGTAGCAGCAATTGCTACCGGGCCTGCGCCACCTCTTTTTGGGGAGGCCTATGTCCAGCAGTGGACGTTTTTCGGCTGATATGGTGATGATGGTGATGAACTGCTACCGGATCTTCCCGAACAAATTGGAACGATCTAATTTCCGATCTTGTTACGATTACGCTTCCTGAAGTGAGGGGTTTGTTGGGTCAAACCTTGCAACTGAATTTAAAACCAGTTATCCTCATTGAAATAGGGTAAACTGGTTATCGCAATATAATGGCACCACTGGCCTGATCTTATGATGGAGAAAGAAGGTGGCCAGTGCCAAACCTAAACCATACAAAATAAACCTTCCGTGTTTGGGATCATTGGGATATCTCACCGAGTACTTAGTTGGAGACTGCAAAAAAAAACCGAGTCAGAAATAAAAGCATGTGCATTAAAATATATTTCACCGAAACTTATAAATAGCAATGATGCTATTGTTAAAGAATTTTAAAACTGCAAGGTTGTGAATGTTACATTACGAGTAAGAAATAGACTATTTATTTTATTGTTCGAAGCTCCGAAGGTATCAAAATCATATGACAAGGCCACACTTCAAAGATCACAATGTGTAAGCGTGCTAAGTCTGCACTCAACTTCCATGCCCTTTCTAAACTTGACCTAGATTTTATTGTTACTATATCGCTTACTAGTACCTACTGTTACGTGACTATGGAATTGCTTTTATATCGTAATCGTAACCTGATAAAAAACAATCTACAAATTGATTAAAAACAATCAAGTCGTTACAATTGCAGGTGTATCATTTTAAACACGCCGGTGGGTGTTTGTGTAACATTTCTGTTAATAAAATTATACCATCTTCGTACGACCTTATACCTATGTGGTTTCGTAACCTTTAAATGTCAAAGCCATATTTGTTTACTTGTTCAAATACAACTTTATCACCCGTATTCCGATTTCATCTAAATTCTAAACACAAAATTGCCATGTGAAATTACTTTCGAAAGAAATCATTTAGGGACCATGGGCGATGCCATTGAATAGAAAACTGCATGTTGTTCGGCCACTATAGAGCGAGTGGAAATCAGCCATCTGTAGGCATTACAGGGCATCGCACACATCTTGAATTACAATGATGTTCACAGAGCAATGCCAAGGAACGGTTTTAAGAAAACAATATTCCTATAACATTACTAGACTTAACAGTCGTATGTTATTAGAAGACTCGTATGTAGATACGGCTTTTTGATTTGGTATGGCATCGAACGGCGACGAAATACTAATGTGGGGCGAATTCCTATGCCGTCATTCCACTATTTGTTACATGAGAACCAAATGTCGAACTAGATTTAAGTAGTGGTTAACAGGAAAAAAGAAACGAGCAAATGTAAATAAAAATGATTCACGTCGAATATAATAAAAATCCTATGGTATGCAAAGCTTTTGAATAAAACATTACAGCAATAAAAATGGGTTTTTACACATATATCTTAAGTATAAAAATATCTTGGCTACCAACCAACTCATGTAGAATCGACAGCTTAAAACATTTGATATTGAAAACATGGTTAAAATAAAGTGCCTACCTAGTTACCTACGTTTAAAATTTGTTGTAATTTTAATAATTTGCTCATGTTTATTTTCTTTGTTTGCAGAATCGGCCTTTGCGGGTTCGACAATCCACACAGAGACCAGAAAACGGAAGAATTAAAAAGACATATAGGACAGGTAAGAAAACAATCAACTTGAAAGTAATCATAAGTTCATGTCAAGTTAAAACGTCGAAAATTATAACATTACATTCTATCGTTTGGTCTTCTATCAATTCTACAGTTTCAAGAAACGCCTTTTTGGTTAAGACACATATACGTGCATATTTTCTCGTTACTAAAGCTTACTTTTTAATAGAAGACAAGTAAGATTCGTCTCTGAACCTTCCATTATTGGGCTTACTAATGTATCATACTCGCAATCCTGTTTGGTTTTTAGGGTTCCGTACCCAAAGGGTAAAAACGGGACCCTATTACTATGGCTCCGCTGTCTGTCTGTCTTTCTGTGCGTCTATCTCCAGGCTGTATCTCATGAACCGTGATAGTTAGACGGTTTCACAGATGATGTATTTCTGTTGCCGCTATAACAAAAATACTAAAAAACCGGCCAAGTGCGAGTCGGTGTGGGGCTCCCATACAACAGACATTATTTTTTTGCCGTTTTTATAGATAATGGTACGGAACCTTTCGTGCGCGAGTCCGACTCGCACTTGGCCGGTTTTTTATTTTAACACAGAGCTGAGTTTATCTACAAAATATTTACGTACATAATAGTCAAGTTCGGTCATCATTAGCCATCATTCATGACACCTACGCTAAAAACAGACATGAGCGATCAGTCTTGACCGCATGCCTGAACAAATCCTTTTTTGTTACAACCCTAAAATTTGTAAATAGATAACGACGTAATTATGATCTTGGACTTCATCTCATTAAACTCGATACCTGCCTACTATAATTTAGAATGTTAAACCAATAACTGTTTGCCATGAAGGGTTTTACTTCAGGATTAGCATTTCTAACTGATTATCAAAGTCAACAGACGCGATATCGTAGTCAGGTTAGGTACTCAAATCGAACAAGAGTTCTACTCAGTTTTAGTAATAATTCAGCTATATCACCAAAGTAGCAGATTTTAGGATTACGAGAAGCCACTAGCTAGCCGTAGCTTCATGCCTACTAACGAAACATAGCGCCACACTTATACCCTTTACACCACCACTCTGTTTACAAATAAAACACTTACAACAATGCTCAAAGAAACAAACGTACGAACATCCGGCAGCCTAGCAAAAAGCAACATTAGAAAAATAGTCATTAACCAACGCCCAAGCATTAAGAGTAAACTCGAGTATCACAGATAATGTTGCATTACGACATGTGTCGGAAACAATTACAGACGCATAAAAGGTTGCGTAAGACCGAATGCCATAATTAGAAGGCAGGCCGCAGTCATTTGACAGCGGTTTATGGGAAAAAATCGTTGATACACTTGCTTCCGAGTTGCTGATTACATAAACTAACTTTTGTTTATCAAACTTTGATGAGAAATTTTTTTTATAAAAGCCACACCTTATGATTTAAGGAATTGATTACCTGCATTTTTAGTAGTAGGTACAAAAATGCTAGATCATATAAGAAATAACGAAATTAGAGAAAACACATTTCATCACCATTTAAGAGCTGCTAGGCTAGCTACAGTATTCCATTACTCCAATTTAGTGAAGTATTATGTGGTCTTTCCCCCTTGCCATCTATACCGCAGTTTACGAACCGAGTTTGTCTTGCTGCGTGATATCTATTTTAAAGAAACAAAAGCCGCAATAATAAAGTGCCTATTTAAAATCTATTGAAACCGTTTTAAGGATAAAAAGCTATGACATTGATTGGAAACGATTGGAAACATATTATACATACAACAGGAAATGAGATGAGGAGGGATCATGTAACGAAGCATTCCGAACAATAGGATCCAATGCATTTTGACATTCAAATGAAAACGATAACGAGCTGTCTTACACAAGGTCGGACCTTGGCAAATATTGATTTGGAATCAAGTTTATCTATACATTTGATGGTACACATAATTATATTGACTAAACAAAGAAACGTTTTGTTTTGATTAATTTGTATAACTAAGTATCTTCAAAATAAAGAGTAAGGCCAGAAGCACGCTCAGAAATTACATTAAGCCGTGTCGAATTTTGGTGTTCTTGAGTCAAATGACCTATTCAGAATAACACCGTTCCTTGTGCAACATATTTTATTGATCGTCAACTGGAGTCATAAAAGGTTTTTCAATTGTGTTTTTTATTTATTGTTACACGCTTAGTTAATTTCTATATAAAAATAGATATATATATGTATATTAATTTCATGAATACATTTTTCTCATGAACAAATGCAATAAATATAAAATTTAGTCATTACAAAACCAATTAATCAAATTGTTGGCTACTCGAATGCACCGATTATGTACGCATCGGCGCATGCGCGGCATGCGAAACTGCCGCGACAATTAACTCGTATTTCGTCAAACATTATCCACACTGCGTTGCTCCACTTCCCTATCCACTGCCGGCAATTTTACTCCACTTGCGAATTGCGGATGTGTTATGCCAATCGATAGCTCACTCTTGGCCTTCAAATCAGCTATGTTAATTATTAATTATATTAGTTTGCAATCGTCATTATTAAGCATGTTTTGACGCCAATTCAGAAACGATAATAAAGAAAAATATTCGTTTATAGAACAGTGAAACTGATCGGAATCCTTTTTTAGTTCCGGTGGCAGGAAGTATCAATAATATTATGTAGAGCGCAGACTGGAAAATTGCCTTTTTTAGTCTGTATGCCTTATTTACGTATAAATAAATGCTTTTTTTAATTATCTATTCACGTAAATATGTGTAAAGTCAGTAAAATACCGGTCAGTCAGCACAATTTAAAAACGCACTTTTGACGTATTTTAAATTATTTGGTATTCATCTTGATTCACGTCACTCTTTCACCTTGATTAAATTTAGATTTGGATCAGGTTTTTGATTACCTATCAGATTTGATTTTTGCAACATTGAGGCCCTGTGCGAGTCATGTAAGGATATTTGTATTACTTAACAATACTTTACAATAAGGAAATTCTTTAATGCACACACCGTTTCTTTTGTTTACACATCATTATCTCCATTGCACAAAATCATAGATAAGAAATATATCGTCGTAATCACCATAAACATATTCAATCATTGAAGACTTGTAAAACCTTTTCCGTGCATTGTTAAAATCCGTTCCCAAAATGGGAATATTCATAACAATGATTAACTTGACATGGTGTAACTAACGTGAGACTCAGCTGATGTCATAGGTCAAAAGTTTATTAGAATATGTTCTATTGTTGGTCTGGGTTGCCATAAATCATAAGAAGATAAATAGCGTTAAAATAATAAAACCGAAGCATCTCGCAGCCTTGAAGTATTTGTTGATGCTATGATAAGAATTAGTTGTGATGTCATCAGTAGTAACGGTGAAGACAACACTAATGGTTTTTGTTTTAGTATCGATGATTAATTATAGTGTGAAGGCAAATGTAAACAAACATGTATCATATTGTATCAACAAACGGTGTTGTACCCAGACAGCGGAAATAGTTTTGGCAGTGGAAACTCAGTATCAGACAGATTTAGCATATGGTGAATCAAAATAATTGACCCAATAAGATCTAGTCTCAATCTGGGTTAGAACGACAGATGAACGTTGTTTCCGTAAAAACTAGTGCCGTTACCAATTTTCGGGATAAAGTAGCCTAGCGGTCCTATGCTCCTTCTTTACGTAATTTGCAAACAGGTTGATGCTAATCTGCTATAATAATTATGACCGTCCTAATTAAAGAATTTGTCCTCAGGGAGTAAAAATAAAAATGGACGATGCGGGTAACATACTCATCAGACGCTATTCAAAGAGTAGTGTGTACGTGAAGAGTACAGCGGCCACCAGCAACGAGGAGACCGCCATCGGGCAGGATATACTCAAGTTGCCGGGATACTCGCTTGAACAGGAGAAGATATTCAAGGTAAGCCTTCGAGTGTCTGTCCAACTAGCGAAGGTTGGCAGTCGGCTTCTTCTGTTTAAACCCATGGCCTATATTTCTTGAGCCTCTTAACTTAACCATCTCCTTCACACAGCATGCATCTATTTTTCTTCTCAACGTCACTGAATTCGGCGCTTGTGCCCGTCATAGCAACGTTGTTCCACGAGGCCAAGCTTTGATCATAGAATTTCTTTAAAGAACAATCCAGTTTTAAATCTTTCAATTTTATTTTCCAAGTGGCTTAAATATTCCTATGATATTGGTTTATTAGAATAGAAACGAATAGAATACATTTATTCAGGAACAACAACAGGAATATACATCACATAAGGCTTAAATCTAGAAAAGGAATCTAGTGTTGCTTCAAAAAAGGAGTCCACTCAGCATGAGTCAAGACACAGAGTGCAACGACGCTGATTTTCAGTGAATCCTATAAACTAAACTTAACGGTTTATCTTACACAAAATTAATTCTTAGCACAGAACGTATTGCGACGCAGACGCAGATCAGCTAGACCAAAGAAATTTGTGATATTGTGGTGGCATCATAATGATACTTCATCAAATGTCAAAGAGACAGATGTAATGCAAACTCATTTTAACGTCATTTTACCTAAAATAGGTTTGTTGAACGTTTGTGAACACGGCCATAAGTAAACATCCATATCCATACTAATATTATAAATGCGAAAGTGTGTCTGTCTGTCTGTCTGTCTGTCTGTTACGCGCGCTTAAACCGCTGAACCGATTGCGATGAAATTTGGTATGGAGATAGTTTGAATCCCGGGGAAGGACATAGGATAGTTTTCATCCTGGAAATCACCCCCTAAGGGGATGAAATGGGAGGTTGAATTTTGTATGGAGCTGCGATATAAACGATTTCCACGCGGACGGAGTCGCGGGCAGAAGCTAGTTTACTATAAATACCAGAATTTAACTAAACCCGAACTTTAGGAACCTAAGGAAGGATTTGATTGGATGTTTTCTATGTATTTAGGTATTTGTTTATCTATATAAGTATGTTTATCATCATCTAGTACCCATAGCAAGCATATCAGATTTACTTAGCTTGGGACAAGGTCGATTTGTGTAAGATTATCCGCAAATACATATTTATTTTATTTATTATTTATAGGACCACCTTTGAAATTTGAAAAGGAATAGGATAAATATGATGGCGAAGTATATGCAGTGGAAGTACAAACTAAAGGATAAGCAAATACCCAATCACCGATCTAAAGAATCATAATTAGAAAACATAATTTTTGGTCAAACTACCATTAAATTCTCATTTGTCACGAGTCTCGCAAGTCAACATTACTGCAGCTGCAGTTTAATGACTACGTTCGGTAGCTCGCTGCAATCGATATTTTCATCTATCGATGCTCCTAATAACATGGCCTACATTTACCATTACCCTTCGAACCAACAATTTTGAGCAAAACAAACTTATATCTGCTTCTCTCCAATCCAAATGTCATCCGTAGTTAATCCTTAGAACCATTGGCGTAAGTCTTATTTACTCGTATACCTTTAAAATTGGTGCGCTTTAATGAACAATTTTGTTTCAAATATCGAATAGGTGTTTACCAGCAACAATTTCCTTCGAGATGGAAGCATTTATGAAGTAACATGTCGAAACTATCGATTAATTTCATGGCTGCCTACATAATGATCTAAACTACTTATAAGGATGGTTATTTTCATTATGTTGCCACATTTGCGTCGCCATTTGTTTTTACTTTTTTTGTTTAGTCTTGCGATTTTCTTACCACAATATTTAATTGCTCTCGATTACCCCATCTAACAGTGCAACTTAATGTCTGTACGTTTCATAATCTCTAAAGACAATAATCAGAGAAAAAAATTAAAGAGTCAGGGCATTACTCTAATGTGCGTTGCATTGTGGCGTAGTCATTTGCGGTGCATCACGACTGCGAGTGTGTTTGAACACGATTCAGAATGTTGACCATGACATTGCTACATAATTTCTTTTTAGTTGATGTTTCTATTGCACAACCTTTGACTCAATCTGAATTTCTGATGAGATTACCATCATCGTTTTCGACATCTCGTGTTATATGCTTATTTGAACCTTTATCGGGAGAAATGATTTAAAACAATAGTACAATAGGGAAGTGTTTCGAGGATTCATTAGTTATTCATACCCCATTAACTCCCAGGTTTTACGTAACTCAGTCGCGAACAATGCGAAAAGATAGCACTATTAAGTAACCGAAAGAATGGTCATTGCTTCACTTATTTGTTGGCTTCTTAATTTATTTTCTTGGGAGTATCGAAAGCGAGCGTAAGCAAACACTTCTATTGTCTGTGGTTTGGGAACATTATGCAAATCTCGGTAACATTGGTATAGATTTGCTTGATAATGATAACTTTTGACCGGTGTTTTATTTCCCGTATGCCTTAGATTATCTACGAACAAGATATTGTTCCCAATGCAATACCAACATAATACTGTCTCAGACAGTATAGAAAACAAAGATATAATAAAGTAGAGTATTAATTCGGTCGGTTAATAAAAGGCATCCAGAATTTAATTTTAAACGAATGTATCTTGTGCCCATAAAATGATAAAAATGAATCAATAATATATTTTCTTTTTCAGAGTAGAAATCATTAATCACAATATTCACAATTCTCGTTCAATATGCAACACATTTTACATGTTGGAACGTGTCAATCCTGAGAGTTTCCCTTCAAATCTCGCTCCCACACCGAATCGAGTCTACTACTAATTTAATAAAACAATGTTATCACAGTCAATTTAACCCAGGTATCCGAACAAAGCGTTGTTTCAGTTGATTACTTAGTAATTTTACGCTAGTGTGTGTCTACGTACTTCATGATTGCTGCA
The DNA here is from genome assembly GCA_947578815.1 of Epinotia ramella. Classification (NCBI taxonomy): domain Eukaryota; kingdom Metazoa; phylum Arthropoda; class Insecta; order Lepidoptera; family Tortricidae; genus Epinotia; species Epinotia ramella. The sequence continues at coordinate 29,831,977 of OX388203.1, forward strand.
TCTTAGTAATCAGTGTCAGGTTTCAGCAAAAAAATCATTCGTTTGCTGAAAAGGAGGAATTTTAATTACTCTTTTATGTATGCATGTCAGGCGATAAGTCAGAATGAGTCAATTTTGGATACTTATCGCTTTTCTATATTAAAATATTTGATATGTGTACCGGTGGCCCAATACTTTTTGTTTTGATATCCATCTATTGTCAATTAATTGTTAAATTATGAGTATCGCAAAAAAGCTTCTACTATCCCTCGACTGTAACGTTACAATTGAATGCATTAGTAATACTTACGAAATCTTTAACACTTGTTTCATTACATTTTTGACCAGTTTTTACTAGGGCTCGCGGTCGTGTCCGGGTTTCGTGTATTCGTGTCGGGTACCCGTGCCCGTGTAACACGCCCGCGGGTTTAAGCGACCGGTCCGAACGGATCCGTGTAATTAGCGCACGGGTACCCGTGTACACGTGTACACGTGTACACGGGTACCCGTGCGCTAATTACACGCGGGTAGTACTACCCGTCCTTGAGGTGTGAAGCTAGGAACTATCCCGTAGTTTTAAGAATGTACATACAAGTACTAAATGAGTGTTCGTAGCTTTGCAAATATAACATCTTTTTTTTGTGAATAAAAATAGCAGATTAATAAATGTAACAAATTATAACAAAGTACGTAAAGTTCGCCTTCTCAAATTCAGATTTAAAAAAAAGTACGAATCCATACTGTTATAAATGTGAAAGCCTGTGTCTTTCTGTTACCCCTTCACGCTTAAACCGCTGAACCGATTTAGATAAAATTTGGTATAGAGATTTGAGTCTGGGGGAGGGACATAGGATATAAACGAGTTCCACGCGGATGGAGTCGCGGGCAGAAGCTAGTAAGTTTTATCTCTTAAAAAAACATTCCATTTAAAAAAAAAGGCCAAGTCTCGAAACTCTTCCACCCTAAAAAGTTGTGTGAGATAAATATAATATAAATATATAAGGAGACAATCTTACACAAATTGACCTAGTCCCCAACTAAGCAAAGCTTGTACGAGACGACGATAAACATACTTATATCGATAAATAAATACTAAAATACCTAGAAAACATCCATGACTCGGGAACAAATATTCGTGCTTATCACAGAAATAAATGCCCTTACCGGGATTCGAACCCGTGACCTCTTGCTTCGTAGGCAGCGTCACTACCAACTAGGCTAAAGCGGTCGTCGACTTTGATATTTCGTAGTAACAAGTCTCAGGCATTCTTATTTTTCTTTATTTGCTAGCTAAATAAAATTCTGCCACTTGGTAATCACACAACTTTACTACATTTATGGATTTTTGCACACCTAAAACTATGCAGCATTGTGTGATTGCCAAGTCACACGGTGGAAGAATTTCGAGACGTGGCCTCTTTTTTACATTGAATGTTTTTTTTATGGCATCTCACTTCTTTGTGTAGGTTATTGTGTTATATGATTGCAGTCTCATTCTTGCTTTTTAATTTTTTCTCCCACTCACTGCAAATGTAACTTAGTAATCCTATATATTTATATGGGCTGGAAAAGTTATTTATGCGTATCTAGAAATCTGGACGGAAATTTGCAAAATATTTTAGTTTTACCTTGATTCAAACACTTAACACTAATTTTGTTCTAAATTAGCGCTTTTGTTGATCGGTCAGTGTGTATGTGAGTGACAAAATTTAGAAACTTTGACTGGTTGTAATTCTTTAACCACTGATTCAAATTGAATGAAATTTGAAATATACCGTGTTTATACAATGCCTGCTTGGTAACTGAAAATTAAGATTTTTATTTGAGCTTAAAATGTGAACAATAATGTAGTAGCATTAATCTAGTTTTGGTTTTGAACCAGAATAGTTACCAGCTCTTATTTTAGATGTTAGAAATAATGACGAGATTAGCACGACCTTTTATTTATAACCTCACAAAGAGAAGGAATCAGTTATTAAAAAGCATGTATCTATTAAGAATTGGTCACATTTATTTCAGATTGTGTGGGCCTTTACGAACTCTCAGTATCACAAATTAAATATAACACTTCAGTATCTGACAGAAAAAAAACTAAGAAAATCGCAACAAAATGATGTCATTTTTTTTAATCACAACTGTTGAACAATAACATAGGTATAAATATTTATTGCAGATCATTGTAATGAGGCGAGCATAGTAAATAGCTAAACCAAATGTACTAAATGATAGTAATATCCCATAAAAAAACATTTCATGGAAAAAAGAGGCCAAGTCTCAAGACTCTTCTACCTTAAAAAATTGTTAGATATTTTGTAGAGCCAAGTCTCAGGCATTCTTATTAATCTTTATTTGCTTGCTAAATAATATTCTGCAACTTGCAAATCACACAACTATACTGCATTTATTAAATTTTGCATACCTAAAACTATGTAGTATTGTGTGACCCCTTCCACCTCCCTAATATATCCGTTCAGCGGTAAAACACCACAGCTCAGGTCGGGGAAGATAACAGATAAAGAATTATTACCTGCTTTAGAACGATGAAGTTCGGGCCTATTTGAAAGTAATTAAAATGGTAAATGCCATAAAACCCTTTTCGCCGACAGGCGACGAACAAAACAAACAAAGGAAACTCAGGAGTCTTAAGACGTAAGTAATTAGCTTTCATTTTTTGTTGAAATTTCGACTTTATCCCAAACGCATAAAACTTAATATTGCTTTGGAATTCAACGACTTGTTTAACAATAGTTTACCCGCTAAGAATTTTGGGTTTATCCAAAAAAAGTTGCAAGACACTGACAATGCCTATCCAAATTATAATCTCGTTGCTGCAATTACTGCTAATTATTTTTACCTCTTTAAACTACATCAACGATGTACGCCCGAAATTGTAAGATAAAATCCTGTCAAAAACGCAAGCAGAAAACTACTTTATCATGAGAGCACAAAATCGTTTTTTGCTTGCATTCATTTGATAGAATTTACTCTAGTTTCGGATATACTATACCCTTAAATTACGTTACCGTTATCCGATATCGAAATAATTACGGCGTACTTTGAATCGGTAACGTAAAAGTTAACGTATCGTTTTGTTTGAGTAGGTACTTTTATTTTAAAATGATAACGGTATACTTTGAAGCAGTAGCAAAATAGTCGCAATATCGTTTAGTACGAGTACCTTTTTTTTTAAATGATAACGCTATACTTTGAAGCAGTAGCAAATTGTCGCAATATCGTTTTGTTCGAGTACTTGTATTATATAATGATAACGGTAAACTTTGAAGCTGTAGCAAATTGTCACAATATCGTTTTCCTACCTTTCTTTTTAAATGATTACTGTATCCTTTATATAGGTATCGTACGCAGAGTAATGTTGCAAGTATCGTTTTGATTCAGTGCCTTTATTCGGTGCTCATATTCAACCTCGTGAGTAAAGGTACGGTTTAAATACCGTATACCTTGCAATACCTTTATTAAGTACCGTTAATTAAAAACCTTAATTTCGATACCACATTCAGTCCCTTATTTAGAATCATAATGGCATGTACGGTCGAAGTAAATGAAGGATTGGCAAATGTCAACTCTATTTGAATGACGTTAAGGATCAAAAGTGCTAAACATTAAATTTCCTCGACTGTACAATACAATAAGCGCTCCGTTAAAATTAAATAGTTCTCATGTAGTCAGCCAGCCAAGAAAGTGGTCTACTACTTTTGGACCTTATTTTGCATGCAATAAAGTCGAAAAGCGGTAGAACACTTTCTTGGCTGACTCTACTTACCTACTCTTTTTGTTAAGCTATCATATCTTTAAGCGGCTATTAATAAAAGTTAAACAGTTTGCGTGCCCTTTGTTGGGCAATCATTAAATAAAATACTAGGTTTATACAATACTAGCTTCCGCCCGCGACTTCTCTCGAAAAACTATCCTATATTTTAATCCAGGCTAAAATCTTCGTGCAAAATTTCATCCAAATCGGTTGAGCCGTTTAAGCGTGATTGAGTAACAAACATCTAAACATCCAAACTTTCGCATTTATAATATAAGTAGGATTATGACGCAATAGAGTAAACATGGACTTCCTGCGATGTTTTCTTTTGTCACATACCTAATATAAAACAACATCATACACACCAAACCCATAGAGTTGCTAATGCCAATAGAGTAAAATGAAATAATTATATTCTATTTGCCTCAACTCGAACGGCCACGGACGGTCCGAATCCGCGTGTAATTAGAACCCGCGGGTACGTGTGTACGGGTACACGGGTACCCGGGTACCCGCCCGCGGACCGGGCGGGTTCGGGCGTGTCCGTGTAGAACGGGCGCTTAGCACCGCGGGCTTAAGAACACGGGTATTCGGGCGGGCGGGTTAACACGTGTAGCGGGAGCCCTAGTTTTTACTCACATTACTTTGAAGATTGCTTCTCCATTGCGCAAACTCAATTCATCATAACAGCTTCTAAGTAACAAACCAATTAACAAACCCGGGATGGTTTCGTAATAAATAACAGAACAAACATTCCAGTTATCATTTGAATATCCAGTTATGCGTGACGATTTGTATGAAGCGTCATTGATTTATTTATTTTAATCGTGGTGCATACAGGTTGAATCAGTAACAAAATCAATTAATATTTTATTGAGACTACGATGCCAACTCTAAATAGACATCGTAAAAGAAATTGCCTACTTAACTATTTGTGATCTACAGGTCCTATAGTACCTACATTTACATTTCGGAGAGTGTACGCTAAGATTACATGAATTAATACCCTCCTCAACATTTCGCCATCTTGGGACTCGGCGCGGACGTGGGTTCCACCCTTATGTTAACATGCCATTGAATCGCACAAAGCACTTTGTGTCTTTATAGTTATCTGTTACTCTGTATACCATAATGAAATGATATCGTAATCGGTTAGGTATTTGATGTTTATATTGATTCAATTTGGTAAACTTTTAGTCCGAATACCAGTTTTGTAACCTAGCGTCCCAAAAACTTTGGATAAAAAAATACTTACTTGAAACCTAAAATGACCAAAAGTAAAGCTACCACCACAAGTAACTATAGTAACACTTCCGCAGAAATTCCACCTCTTTAACGTTGCACAGTACTGCGTGAGACGTCGGCATCTCTTAAAGATAACCATAGATAATCTTTGTTACCTGATGCAAGTGACGTTAAAGTGCACTTGGTTGTGTAACGGCTTTATAAGGCTCATTCAATTTTGATGCATCTGACGAGGCGTTTTTTTTGTTTTAGAGCTCCACTGAACGCACCTGAACGTTATTGTATTGGACGGTTTCTTAAGTAGTCAACATTTTGTTGCTGCTTATATGGCAATAATGTGATAAATTGCTGTATAAGAAATAATAATAAGAAATTAAAAGAGAATTGTTAATACTATCAATAATTGATTTGCATGAAAAGTACTGTGCTTTTTTGAAGTGAAACTTCTTTAGCGGCGCTGTGCACTTTTTGTGATGGGGAAAAATTGTTAAACTCGCCACAGGTCACGTACGACCGTAAGATGTCACGTTACCGTAAGATGTCACGTGACCGTAAGATGTTACGTGACCGTGAGGTTCGAGAGATACTCGCAACAGGTCACGTGACCGTAAGATGTCACGTGACCGTAAGATTCGACAGATTGAAAATTCGTAAGACGGACACGTGACCTGATCGAAAAACTGTTACAATGTCATTGAGTTTTCACTTCTGCCGGCACTCCCAGAGTGCAACCCGGTCGTTTTTTTTTCAAAGCATTACGTCTTGGAAAGCTCGCTTGTCCAAGTAAAGTTTTCATAGTTTACTTCTTGTGTGAGATATCCGATTAATAATGCCACAAATTCTGATAATAAAAAAAAAACAAGTATGAAAAAAATAATGACGAAATTAATTTTGTAATAAGCAGTTACGCTGCTAACGAAATTATTCATTTTTAAATAAAGGAAAAAATTATTGATTAATTTAGTATGGGGTGGCGCATCGTTACTGACGATTTCTCAATATAATTTGAGACGTTGGTGCCGTTAAGAAGCCTAAGTCTTCTGGTAGATGTCGCTACACGCCTCCCTAAGGCGTTGTAGGAAGGAACTGTTTGAGAGATTTGGTCTCGGAACCGGATTGTTCCGATAGCTCAGTTGGTTAGTAGCGACGGGCCATGATTGCCTGTGGTCGCCGGTTCAAATCCGGCTCGGAGCATTAAATTTTTCAATTTTTCCTTTATTTAAAAATGTATAAGTAAAGTAGTAAAAATGTGAAGATTAAAGTATGTTTTACTAATAACAGTTTCCACACTTGACTTCCAATGCTACATGTCACCTAATAAGTGATGTCTGCTAACAAGACAGTATATTCATAAACAAAATTATACTCGTATTACACACCCTGTCCACAGAACTAGAATTAACATATTTTAGCATAATTACCCGAAGTATAATGGTCTTTTCTTAATTACACCTTGTAATTTATATTTGTTTCTTACTTCCGATTGGTATCATTTCCTTTTCCTACATTTTAAATTCCGAACCCTAGAAGGTCAGTCTCGTCTACCTAATATTTATCAATAATTTTATTTGTTTTATTCTTCATTTTTCTACGTTTTTAATACTGAACCCATCTTATTTCAGCCTCGCCTCAAAGGGTCTTCCCACAATAGCTGTTGACGTTTTTTATCGATTGTCTTTTCATTACCGTCTGATGTCTTGTTATGTAATATTAGCTCGATACAATCTTCATCTATTGATTCGTATACAACAAAGAGATCGTTTTGATAGATGTGTACGTTTAATTGAGATAAAAAGTACGACACAAGTTTTTTTGGTAGTTCTATTTTAATAATTAGATCTTTATCTTAGATGTCTGACACTTTCTTATTACGAAATTCATTTTGGATCTTTTGAGATGACTCATTTAAAGACGGTGAACTTGTTCTACTATTTACAATCTTAGGACATTGAACTACAGCTTTTAGAGCAAAATGGGCTTCAATCTACAACATTTCCTGGGATGTCGTCTCTGTGTGTAAATTATTACTCATGGAGTCCATCCAAAGGTGACCTCTCTCTGTGTGCGCATTTGCCTACTTTATAATTAAAACACAGAACTGAACCCAGCAGTGTAACGTCTGGAGATTGATGGTGATCTGGCGGTGACAATGTCTTCAATTATGCTCAGTTGCTCCTATCTTGCTTTATTACAAGATTATGTAAATATATTAGTCCTTCGGGATCGACATGGTTATTATATACCATATAATGCCTATGTCTATCCTATCCCATATACATTTTATACCGTGAACCCGCCTGAATTCCTTATTAATTGCGCAGGCAGCTAGTAGAGGAAGAAAAAATACATTTATTAAAAGTCACTAATCATACAAATACAAAATAAATAGAAATCGGAAGTAGATAGTAGTTTATAGTAGCGTAAAAAGCATCACCTTTTTTAATATTCGTCTAACCTATCTCCTCTTTCCAGCTATTCGACATGAAGAGGTTCCAATCGAACGTGAACCGTGAGCTCCGCCGCTCGTACCCAGACCGGCGACGGCTGGAGACCCAATGCCTCAGCGCCATCGGCTTTGTCAAGTCTGAGAATGATCTGCTGGAGTGCCCGATTTGGGTGCTCATCATCAATGTTGTCGCAATGGATATGCTGAAGTCCAAGCTGCCTCCAGGTTAGTACTGTTTTAACTTTATACAGATCCTCATACTCCTAGCGTTATTCCCGGTTGTGCCCTATAGGAGTCCTAATCCCAAGATTTGGCATAGGCACTAGTTTGACGAAAGCGACTGCGATCGGACCTTCCAACACAGAGGGAAAACTAGACCTTATTTGGATTAGACCGGTTTCCTCACGGTGTTTTAATTATATGCAGATATAGGTAGGTGAAAAAAACATCAGAAAGAACAGAAGCGATGCGAATAGTCAAAGACATCCATAAGAACAGCATAATTTTGAAGGCATTGCATTTAAGTATATTGACTACACACAACACACAAGAAAAAAAGCACACACAAGGACAGTTACAAATTAAACCAGCAAAGTTCTACATAAGCCAGCTTTCCAGCTGTTCTCCTCTACAGGTCATTTCAATACCGATTCACGTGAAACTTTGTGACCAGAACTTTATTTATCGATTTGATTTTTGGAAATAAAAAAAAAACACATAATCGAGAGTTCTACAGGTCACAGAGCCACTAACATTTTATATGGTACGGCGGCACAAATACACACTTTTACGACAAAAGAATAAGGTGAAAACACGTCGTCGACTATACGTAGGAATCGACAACCAAGTCCGGTTGTCACAGCTGGCCTTTGTATACCAAGGTCGTTTTGCTTTCTATACGCGCTTAACAAGACCAAGTCCCATTGACCGATACAGCTGTATCATTATAGGACCTTGTCTCCTTTATCGGACGATAAAATTAAGTCTTTATGACGTCGTGTTTGTAAAAATAGCAGAGAGCATAAGTTCACAAAATAGGTACAGTCAGTCAAAAAAGTGGTCGTACACTTTTTGATTTCATTATTTGGGTGAGGACCAAATCCTTGGCCAGCGTTAGTGGATGGCCATACAAACTATAGAAGTGAACAAAGTTCCGCGTAGACAAAAAAAATAACCATAGATATATACTGTAATTTTTTGTGTCACAACGGAAAACTTTCATAGAAAATATAATTGAGTGAGTTAAGCTGCCCATGAATTTGGTCCTTACTCATTTGTGTGAAGGTTCAAAAGTGGTAGACTGATTTTCTGGTTAACTGACAGTACTTATATACCTACGAAGGTAAACGTCGCAATGTTTGACTCCCTAATGCCTAATTGACACTAGTTGTTGACCTCTATTGCTTTGCTCACGTAAATGTAGTTTATGTACGAAAATCACATGTGTTACGCTTATAAATACTGATTAAGTGCTGAAATAAATAATTCGACGTAATCAATTAATTCCTTATTCGTGTTCAAACGAATCTAGGTCGAAAAATGGCGGACAAAACAATTTCGGTAGAAAAAATAACATAATTCAATTATTAGATAATAGCTACGTTTGGTGGTCATTAAGTTTTATAATGAGAAAAAAATGTTAAAAGGTTACTTGGTTAAGAAACGGAAAGTTATGTCATTGTGGGTCCCACGATCTGGTTCAGTTGTTTCCACTTAATCTTAATTACCGAGATTCGTCTGTTTTGTAATTTATGGTTTTAACACCGGAACAAGTAATGTAGATTCAGATTTACCACACGATAATAATTACAATATAAATTTGCTAAAATGTCAAAATTACAAGAAGTGTACCATGTACCATGATTGACAAATATAATAAACAAAACTTGATGATTATCAAATACTAAAGAAAATATTATTATTTCACCCAAAAAAGTGTCATTCGTTACACGAGATAAAGTTAATTAAACTACATCAACATCAGACGATGAACATGTTAAAATAAAGAAAAAGAAGTTATGATTATGTACATCAAAGGTTAACATGAACGATAGAAACAGTACATATTTCTATAAGTACCTAATTGAATTTGATTTTTTCTAGGGCCAATAGTTTAGTTGCAGAATGTTCTTTAGACCACGATGGTGGCAAACAGGCATAATAATATGGCATATGGCACTTGAGCTTATTTGAGTTAGCCGAATTGCTTTAAAGTGGTCCATTCGAAAAGCAACTCTACCATCCAAGTCAAGGTAGAAGATTCCAACTGCAGTGGCAGATTTATAAATATTTATCGATTAGAGGATTATAACTTGTGTTGACAGCCAAACCTCAGTTAGATTTTGGATTTTTCATTCAAACTAATTTGGGCGCAAAGAAGGCCCCCTTCTTCAGTTTGGGCGCTTTCAGCTTTTTGGTTGGTGGCTTCGCGGTCTTCTTTCTTACCCTTGGCAGGGGTGGAAGTCTTTGAGTTCAATAATAAACATAATTATATTAATACTAGCTGATGCCCGCGGCTTCGCCCGCGTGGTTATAGGAAAATGTAACATATTGAATTTTCCCGTGGAAATTAGATGTTTTCCCGCTGGAAAAAGTAGCCTATGCCACTCTCCAGCTTCTAAACTATCTCCATACAAAAAATCACATAAATACGACGCTCCGTTGCGGCGTGAAAGAAGGACAAACATACAAACACACACACACTTTCGCATTTATAATATTAGTAAGGATACTTCTAGCTAGTATAACTGGTGTACCGAGAGCGCTCACCTGTTAGCAATATGACTAATATGTTTATTTTAGGCAAAATCCATAAAAGTCACGTTTCTATAAATCACATTCGAAAAAAACTTAATTAACCACATTAACAATGCCGTCACAAACGGAGCGAAACAATAAAAATACCCAAAGATATTACAAGAATTACAATGTAGGATGCGTATTAGTTCATATTATTCGTAAAAAAAACATCCGCGCTAAAAACTAGTCTATTGATCATTATACCAAGTTTAAAGAGAATCGTTATTGCCAAAACCTTTTTACTTGTCCGTGAGTTCATCCCCACTATATCTCAACCCCGACATACGTACCAGCTGTACGTAATCGCAGGTCTAAACTAAAGTAAACTGGCTATGACGAACTCGGCATTATGAATACAAAATCCTTGCCAAAGTTCACGTTAATCAACCATAGCTACAAAGAAGCGTTCAAATATTAGCGAAGCAGAGATATGGCGTTTTTGCAAACGAATTACTAATAGCGATTGATGAAGAACGAATTTGTGAGTCGATTTAAATAACAATAACTTTAAAAAAATGAGATAAGCGCTATGTTTTTTTATCAACTAAGTTGAAACTCTGTGATAAAAATGTGACGTGATTGATTTTTGCAAGCAGTAATCTCTAATTTACTTTACAAAGTGTCTGCCTACCAGAAGATGACTGCGTACAAAATGCCGACAAGTAACCACTTAATAGTTATTTACGATACAAGTGCCGAAAATAGGAAATTCGCAACGAGTGGTGATAAATGAGGGAGTGTTTTAAATCGACACGAGTTGCGAATTACCTATTCGCACGTGTATCGTACAACGGTTTACTGTACATATGGCTTTTTAAAGTTTCGACATATGCACGAAAAGTACTCTTTTCCGCACTAGTGCGGGAAAGTAGCACCATATGTACTGTAAAAAATATTATTACATAGTTCTAGCGCTTTTCGGAACAAATACTATACCTATATGAGTAATGACCAACGAGATACTTTGTGAGCAATTTTAAAAACTAACAAACATAGTCAAATAATAATTAAAAAACTGCATGAATAACAAGTTTAGCGCGAAAAAAAAACTTCAAGGAAATCGTTCTGTCTTGTTTTTGTTAGTAAAGTTTCTAGAGCGCCAAATAACGTAATAGGGTCCAAGATTTAATGAACATGTGTTTATTTTAGTAAGACTTCCGCATTATTGAATGGGTAATAGGTTTTTTTTAATATGTAGACACGGTTAGTGTTCATGCTAAAATAATTATAGAATATGACCCTGTGTATGAGTCCTCAGGAATGCTATATAGTTTTTAATTAGAAGAAAAAATCTAATCTTATTTTTTGTAGTTTATGCCCAATATAGCAATAATATATGATATCTGTTATTGGACAATGTTTACTGTTGTTGGAGTGACACAAGTTCCAGTGGTTCATAGTATACATATTTATATATTTATATACGAATATTACAAAGAGGAAAGGTCTGTGATATTGTAACTTGGTTAGTTTGTATGTAGTATCACTTGCATTATGATCATAATTAGTAATAGGTACATAAAAGTACACAGACAGAAAGATATACATTTAAGTCATACACGTATTAAAAATAGAAAAAGTTCTTCCCGTTCCTAAACTACAGCGTAGCAACATTCGCAAAGCAAGCAAATTGAATTAGATAGTGAATACCTTCTTAACCCAGTAACTATTAGCCACAAATAAGGAAACTTACCACGTTAAAAATGAAAAAAACTCTTAAATAATCAAGATCAAGTGAAAAATCGAAACAATTTGTTGTCTGTCCCATTGCCGTCATAAAAGAAAAAGTTCAAACCATTTCATGCAACAATGTAAAGAACAACAAATCAGCAGAAATATCACAAAACCGGTGTCAGTTGGCATAAAAGGCACAATAAATGTCAGCAAATAAACTACGCAATGTAATCAGCGACAGAGACACACTGTACAAAATGAATCTAGAATCAACAACTATACCAAGACTTGAAGAAAGAACATAAATAAAACATATTAAACACCTAGGCGTGACCAGCTTCCAATGATTTAAAAACCTATTACAATAGAATCTCCGCAGGTACAACCAATTCAACAAACTCAAATTATATTGATATATGGTTAACAAACTAAAAAAAAAATCGGTTAAATAAAAAAATCTGTCGAATTAAGAATCTGTTTTTAAATCAATTGTATATCTATTGTAGTAAAATCAAGATGTATGTGTCTGTTCTAAATGATTTATATTATCTTTAAAACACTTTAACTCTTAGTTAAATGACTATATTAACAGCAAGTATCGAGTATCTTCTTACTCACAGACGATCAATCTTGTGTGTATTGTACAAATATTACAAGGACTCAATCAAACGTCTCGAGTCATCACCTATCCAATTAACATTGAATGGAGTTGAACAAAGACTAAACGAAAAAGACATATGTGTGTATGAGATTCATTCCTACTTGGGCCGTTTTGGATTCAACAGCCCTGGCGCCGAATATACCAACAATGATACAGTTACCTTGTCTCAAACCTACGACCATATAACAATAAGTCGGCCTCCACACCTTATCGTTACCGAATATACAATTATGAATGCAACATTCTCACGCAAAACTGACACTGTATCGATTAAAGTCTTCGGAACCTTGACTTTATTTAACAAAAAAAAGTGTATAAGCCGCTACTTAATTAAAATATCTTGGCCAAGTATAGAAGTATTTATAGATGACCAAGCTAGAATAATATTTATTAAAGGCGGCGATGACATCGCATAACAATAATTAAATATTTTTAAACAGAGAACCTCCTTCTTAAGAAACAGTTGTAACGACGGTACCGTTCGGCCTTTAAACCAGGATCATGAACATCATCAACATCAGGTTTCCAATAATTGTCTCGACGAATAAAAGTGGACTGGTTTTAAAAAAGGCAAGGCTGACCAGTACGCACTTTAATTGCCTGCTAGTCTTCCGGAATTCTACAGCTGATAAATGCAGATGCTCAAAATATCAATTTATGAACGCCACAATGAGGCAGGAACCCGGAACTTATTTCAACAGCTGCATCATTGCATTTATAGAATATTTTGTAAAATATCGTGTAGTTTTATAACAAATTGCGGATCTGATTTAGTTCCCATAGCACGCAACCACAGCCATGCAGCGCATCACTCAGTAGTCTCTTTATTGTGCAACAATGTAATCTTGAATCTATGTTGCACCTCATTTCACTCTTTATAGGTATTACATTTCTACCATCCATATTGCCAACTTAACAAATCAACATTGGTTTTGCTCGAATCATCTCCGATATCTATGGGAATGAAACCGCACAAGATTCCCGTGATTCCAGATAAGATGGGCTCCTAGATTTCCTGGTGGTTTCGCGGTCTAGGCTCCGTTTATCGGTTGGGGAACTCAAATAAATCTATCGGGCGAAGCAGCAAATGTTTTCTGTGTAGTTCGTGACAAAGCCACGGGGACTGACCGTTTTTGTAGATATTAACTATCGTAAATAGCCGCTCGTGTCATCGAACTTGTTTCCTGATAGTGTTTCACAATTCTCGTTTTCGAAAACCGTGATATCGATGCAGCTGACCTTTATCTTGAAATTCACTGGTGTTAACTACGCTCAATCGGTACGCTACACTAATGCTCCTCACTTTGATTGATAAGATCTTTGTTATCTTGATTTTTAAATCTTATCAGGCTAATTAAGGCCAATGAGATCTCTTAAGGGGTGTGTTTCATTTTATCTAGTATCCTGCGCTGATGATTTGGTTTTTAGGAGTCAGTCTACATCCTTTGCATCCTTTTACAATCTCATGATTATAATGAACCTCGTTTACGACCTTTTACCAAAAAAAGATAGTGAGATAAAAGTGGTGATATCAGCGGCAATCTTTTAGGCCGGTATACTTGGGATAATTCAAGTTGGCCGAATTGCTTCAAAGTAGTCCATTCAAATAGCAACTCTATCGTCCTACTTGGAAGATTCAAATTCCAATGTCAGTGTTATAAGAAGTCGTCCACATGAAATAATCTCAGCAATACCTAACTCACCTTGCCGTAGTAGTCCAAATATTCGCGTTGCATCTACGAGTATCTACTTAGTATAGAAAACAAAAGAGATACAGATATATTCGACTCAAACGTGATATGAGAGGACAGTAATAGAGCTACTGAACTATTCTCCTTTGTTTGTCTAAAAAAACGCAACAAATAAAAAAAATACATTTACTCTTTCATGCTCACACGTTGGGACCGACAAATTTCGATTTCGTCATGAAGGTCGTCGTATTCGTGACTTACTATGGCATAACTAGATCACTGCCTCGGAATGGCACCGTTTGGCTATACCCATTACTGCAGAATTCACTTTGGCTTCGGCAGAACATTAAAATCGTGACGATATTATGCAAAGTTACAACGACAATAGGAAGCGAATAAAAACAGCTGGATGTCGCAAAAATGGAGCAAGCAAGAACCAACTCTTTTACTTGAGATATGGCAAACATTAAAAATAGAATTGACGATTAGTATTCATGTCGTCGAGCTAATCTGGATTCTGTTCCCGTTGTGATGCGTCTACGGAATTTCCATAGGTTCATTTATCTTTTTTAAAGTCTTGAAATCACCTGTCTGCAGTACTTACTCAAAAAATATAAGAATAAGTACCTTAAACTAAAACACTTGGAACGAAACAAGAACGCTCTGTTTTCATATATTTCACAATTTTCACAAATATGTAGGTACATACATGTTCTGGTGAAAAATCGCCTAATAATAATTATGATTAGGGATAAAGTGGCACAGCGGCGTATGTGAGCCATCCTGTGAACTATCCGTCTCTTTCTAAGTGTTCTAATAAGAAAAAGACGGATAGTCTAGCTCGCGCGCCATCTTATGATAGCCGTGCTGGGCTCCTTCAGGATACTAAGAAAAATGGGATAACGCGCTAGGAGAGGGGATGATGATGCATGATAAATTGATAACATATATCATGAAAGATAATCGTTTCAAAGGATTTTTTTTTACGGTCGGCATTTGTTTTTTTTATTAACAAAACGCTCTATATCTCAATGTTTATTGCATTAATAGTTAATTTAGACCCAAATGTAGTAAGTAGTTGAATGACCAAAGTATAGGGTATTTTTTATACCACACCGACCTTTAAACAATCTAACTTCCTGGACCAATTCTAATGGCTAATGGATACTGATCAAATAATATCATAGCAAGTGCATTATTATAATTGGTACCAAATGTACCATAATGGATATAATGGTACAATAACAGTGGACACATATTGCCCAATCTTAAAGGTTGTAGGGATCGCTTCCGCTTTGTAATTAGTTATTAGTTAATCTATAATCTCTGTTACCTACTTAAAGGGCTTATATTGTAGGAAATACTTTGCAGGTATGACCTTCTGTGTATGGGAAATGGTAGTGTGAACAGGGCAGTCAATACGAAACATAATAAGTAATAGTTAGTGTTGCTTCTTTGAACTTGTTAACGAGATTTTTGATCTGTATACAATGATATCTCATGGAAAAAAAATATCATTCGAAGATTAGAGAGATGTAAACTATTGCAAAGGTTACTACAAAGACATGTAATGTAAGTAAGTTTTCTCCTTACTACATATTATGTACAATGCAATGCAGGCAATAAGGTGTTTTTTTTTGTTGGTCGGCTATATCAGAGCATGATTCGGCTAAATAAATACTTCCTTAGTGTGTTTTTAAAATTTAAGAATCGTAGGAGAATCCCATTAGGCTCGGACTGATTGGCTAGGATTAAGCTCGGAATCCAGGACGGTCGCTAATAAACACCCGATTCCGACAACAACGGATTTTACGGGTTATGTCAGACATAAAAGATTCGATCCTCTCACACATGTACTTGCTTTAAATCCGACATAAAAAAAAACATTTAATTCAGATTAAGGTCCCATACATGGTTAGTAAACAATGAAATCTTATTACTAGTGTTAGTCTTCTTTGGCCTCGCCTTATCCCGTTACGCGGGGTCGGCTTTCCCAATCATGCGGCGCCACTTTCTTCGGTCCTGTGCGTCCTCTGCAGTAAGGCCCATCTTCTTCATGTCTCTCTGGACATTCGTCATCCAGATGGCTGGAGGTCTTCCTCTTCCCCTCCTTTTTGTAGCTATGGATAGACACTTTTTCACGACATGGTCATCCGGTCGTCGCAACACATGACCGTACCACCTCATCCTGGCCTCTTTTATTTTGTCAGCTATTTTAGCAACCTTAAAATTTATTACTAGTGTTAGTATGTCATAAAAAGAGAGACTTGACTAAACAATGACTGTGAGTCTCTGCCAGCGGGTGAGCATGGGCATAAACATGATCCTGCTAGTACTTTGAGTCTTAACGCACACAATCATATATGGTGGTGTGTTTGTAAGCCAAAGTCTTGTCTAGACATCTCAATTTTTTGGCCAAGTAGGCAAGAATCGTGTTCTGATAACTTCAGGGAGGTTCCTTTACAGGGATATAATTTATAGCGAGTTCCATCTTATTTGTACGTTGACATATCAATACCGCCCCTATCGACTAGCTGACATTAAGGTGCCAAAAGACAATGACCCAGAATACCAACCTTTAGCTAATAACTATACTTACATGAGATCAAAAGGTCGTAAGTGACGTGTATTTGATACTGAAACGTGTCGTTTTGTAGTTGAACATTGTGTGTTTGGAGTCGTGAACAGACATGATTGCCATCGGATGGAACGTCACGAACATTCATGTCGCCATCGAACGTTTACGAATTGTAGCGAATGCCTATTGGGTTTTGGGTTTGGTAATAGCTTTAGAGGTGCTAATGCTCTTTAAGACTGCATTAACACAATTTTAGTAAAAGTAACACAAAAAAAAAATGGGTAAAAATTTTGTATGGTCACTAACGCCATTCAAGGTCTATGATCGTATTTTCTATTCAAAAAAGTAAATATTGATGCGCAAAGGTTAACTAGAAGAGATACCTTACAGGGATAAGTTCACCTTTGTACGGACTTAAATTTAAAGTATTGGCAGTACTTAGATAGATGCTTATAATTATTTGTGCTACCAACTGTGAACAACGTGTGTTTTTTCTAATTAGTAACAGAGCTAAGTAGATGCTCTATATTGCCGCAATTCATATCATAATCATCTTTATTTTTCTACACAGTTATCTTGTTTCACGTATTCAATAACAGAAACACTATTGTGAACAGACTCTTCTTAATCCGACCCCTTACCTTCCAGTCCAACGGCCCATGGACATCAAGAACCGTCCCCGCATTCCGATCCCCGACGAGGACCCCTACAGCATCGCCAGCTCCAACGCCAACGGCTCCGGGTCCTCGGGAAGTTCTGGTGGCTACGGGCTGAATGGGCACGGCGTGGTGGCAGCGACCAGGGAACAGCTGATGATGCAGATGGGGCAGAGGAGGGGGGATAAGCCGCCTAAGCTGCCGCCGAGGGAGAACGGATACGGGCCTGCTGATATTCCTAAGGTGAGTGGTATTAATTGAAACCAAGTTACCTGCTTCAGCGTGTTATCCTCTACAGGTCTCAACAGATTCTCGTGATATTTAGTGAACAGGTTCGATAATTATTATAGTTTATTTCGATCCAGTTTTTGGATTTCTGCAAAACAATTGTTTAAAAACAGACTCCCGAGAGTCCCGAGTTATACACATCTCAAGGGGCTACTAGTGGTAGATTTTGCCACTCGGTAGCAAATACATTTCACACCGTCTATGGGGAAAATATACACGGAATATCAGTGAAGAACACTAAATTTTTTTACCTCTTATTTGTATATAAATAACGGGTCTGAAAACTTTACTGTACACTAGCTGCCCGCTCTATTACAAAGAAAGGTTGGACAAAATATATCATGACTGTGTGCTGTGCTTACTGAAGGTCCATTTTGCATACTAGTGAAATTTACTTCAAATTGGATGAGTAGATCCAAATATCACCCGTAACCACAGAATAAGTAATAGTACGTAGAGAAGGTTCTCTGTTAACAAAACCCCTGTTTGGGTATGCCGAACGAGCCTAAACGTGGTCATCCCTTTCTATCGCATGCAACGTGCTGCGATATAACCAGTGGCGTAGCTACCGAAGGGCTACGCGGGGCGGTGCCCCGGGGCCCCCAAGCTCAGGGGGCCCCCAAAACCCGATTAGCAAACCTCTTATAGAACTAGCGAAAAATGTCATGATTTGTCAGCCCCAATTCATCAGAAGCTGGATGCATGTTGGGCTGCTGATCCAACTGTCAAACGAGTTGTCCTGACAAATTGTATGCACATCACAATCAACACAATAGGCATGAGGCCTCAGTTCAAATTAATAACCTAGTGATGCTAAATGGATAGTAAACCATCAAATCATCGTAATAAAGTATAAATTATAAAATATAATTAAAATCATAGAAAGATATGAACCATGACAGTATAGAAAAAATATGCATTTTTTTATTGTCCAAAAGTAAATTTAAAGCTGACTCCTTACGCTTTTATAGAAACAAAATTGTATGACAACTATGTACTTAAACGCAGTATTTCGCGAACGAAACCACAATTTACCGGATTTTCCAACGATACAACTACTTTGAACAAGTGACGGCATACGTGGGTGTCTATCAGTATGAAGCGTTTTGCGCTGCCGCCAGCGACGTCAATCTTTGTCTCAAATTTCTGGGTATTTATGTTATTTAATTGTAGTTGCTCCTATACAAACATTTGTTCCTCTCCAAAAACTGGTTCGAATGACATCATAAAAAAATCTTAGTCCGCATCCCTATTTGGACCATGGAAATATTTATGCCAAGCAAGAAGCAATTTTTGTGGGGAATTCCCCTGTATTATCTGTATTGTTTGTGTTTGTGCTGTGTTGCCAACTAGCCACCCCTAACCCTTCTAGAAAGCAACAAATCATAAAATCTTACATAAGACTACAACAACAATAAACAAAAAAAACTACTTAATAATAAATTGTATCTATTATAAGTATTTAATCACATGTATTCGGCATAATTTTCGCGTTGAATTTGTATTATTGAATTTAAATTTGTTGCCCTTTTCAAGGGATTCTACTCGCTTGTCAGACTCGAAATCTTTATGAAATTTTCGGAATCGGGGGATTTCCCAGTGCTGTTTTGTACGTATAGCGGTGCATTATATAACGTTTCTTGTTCCCTGGAATGTAATACTTTTGCATAAATTAGAGAACTAAGATAATGGATAAAAAAAGAAACCTTTAGGGGGCCCAGTTATTTTTGGCCCCAGGGCCCTTAGTCATCTAGCTACGCCACTGGATATAACATATAGCAGCGCTAAGGCGCTAACATACAAGCCGAAGCCAGTAGACTATGTAATTGTAGCGGCGCGACGAAATCATTGAGTGAGCCGGCCCTGCCATAACTAGCGACCCGCCCCGGCTTCGCACGGGAACTATATCATGACATATAAAGCTTCCTCTTGAATCACTCTATCTATTAAAAAAAACTGCATCAAAATCCGTTGCGTAGTTTTAAAGATCTAAGCATACATAGGGACATTACAGTGGGAAGCGACTTTGTTATATAGGTACTATGTAGTGAAGTGATAGTCGCAAAGTCAAGTCTTACTTCTCATTTATTAGCTGTTTAAAGACGAAAGATACCTTACTCCTTGAACCAGCTTGAAATGTCAAACTTAATAATCCACTTGATTACCATAGATTTCAATTTACATTCCATAAATCGAGGTCAATTATCGGGGTTACTTGCGAGAGTTGATAAATCACAATTAGTCCAGGCAATGAACTGACAACTTGTATGGAAAAAAAATCAATTTTGGAAATAATTTATAATAGCTTATTTTTTATGTATAACGGATATATTATCAATTAAATAGTTACCCAGCGAGAAAATCCGGCAAAATTTCAGACATCGAAAAAATGATAAGTTAACTGGCTTCTAAAAAGTCAGTAAAAATATTAATAAATGTTTTTGTCTTTATTTTGGTTCATTTACATTTGCTTTATAATATTCAAGATAAATCGTACAAAAAAAGATAATGCATGCTTCATTTAAATCTACATAATTACTTCCGGGTGGAAAGTTTGTCGGATTCTTAACTAAATCATCTTAGAATAACATTTTCAAATGAAATCAACAAAAAAAACGCTATTATAAATTAATGTTTTTCAAAACCGTATTTTGACTGGAGTAAATGCTGACAAAATATCGATACATTTATAAAATCATCGAAACTAGAAACTTGGTACTTCTCATTTTTGTCTAAAACCTTAGTAATGAAAAAAAAATGACGTTTCTTTGCGAATCATATCCAAATAAACCAGACCTAACATATTTTTTTCCTTAGGTATCTGTCTAGATAGAAGTTTAACCTAGAGATATCTAACTAAAAATAAATTTTCCACATTTATCATTACAAAATCGTTATTTAAACAGTATCTAAGTGTTAAATTGATAGGCGCCTAGATTAAAAAATCGCACGTGACTTATTAGGTTTAAAAAGATTTCTACATATTCCTATATTCAACCAAATCGTAGTGCGGTTGCCAATAACTCAGATAATGCACTTGGAATAAAGAAAATAGTTTATAATCAAGTGAAAATTGCTTACGAATCCCAACATAATCATATGGCGGGCGTTTGGCGGCTCATTGGAGTGAGATTGCATTTAGGAGTGTGTTATTATTCAAGAAGCACTTTTATGGCTACGATTTCTTAGGTCAGACCTTAAGGGCCTCCTAGCTCCCAATGACCTTCGATCTGTAACTATCCGTTTTTCGTGATTTTTATGGCTTATCGTATCAAATACGAGTTTTACCGAAATAACAAATAAATAAAGAAATATTTTGGGGACAATCTTACACAAATCGTCCTAGTCCCAAACTAAGCAAAGCTTTTACTATGGGAACTAGACGACGATATAGAATTATACATACTTATATAGATAAATAAATACTTAAATACATAGGAAACATGCATGACTCAGAAACAAATATTCGTGCTCATCGCACAAATAAATGCCCTTACTGGGATTCGAACCCAGGACCTGCCTGCAGCTTCGTAGGCAGGGTCACTACCAACTAGTATTCCCATATTTACTTCAAAGCACACAGTTTTCGAGATATAGGGCACCAAACTTTGGCAAGTTTAGGCCAATAAGCCAGTTTTTTGGACGTAACTTTTGTGAAAATGAGTTACAAATAAAAATCTCTCGTGGCTTATTATAAACGTCAATAAGGAACCGTTATATGTAGATTTCATATATTAAAGTGCGTAAACATCATACTTATATCGAAAACGGAGCTTCTTTGGACCATGTTTGAACTAGTGCCAACGTAGATAAAGGATTGAAGTGCCGATAAGCGTTTGTGCCATGAATATATCTATAGTTTTGACAGAGGAATATCAACTCAAAACTCGTCAAAACTAGTCAAAAAGCGCGTGGAGCCCCTTAAAATAGGATTTGGTAGAGTGAACCAGTGGTGGAGCGCCCATACAAGCCAATTCCCTTCGGCTTTATAGTCATATACAGCATATACTCTAAACTCTTTCATAAGTTGTTTTGTACCAGGTTGCCCAATTTTCACGCGCCGCCCTTACTACTTACTTACTTTGGATAGTCAATGAAGATAATTATATTCGTTTGCTTTTTACCAGCTTTTATTTCATTTCCAAACTGTTTTCAGCCAGTTTCCATTATCCGATTGATCTGAGGCATGCTTGTGTAAATTCGGTGACATCGCAATAATTATACCCCCGAGCCGATCTGATGGAGTCAGAAGGTGGTCATACACAAGATGAACCCATCGTGTTGGGGCTTATTAGCCCTAAACTACTACCCTCAACAAGTACCTATCGTTGATGACTGCAAAAAAAGTTACCTAAAGTTGAAATTTGAAACAGAAGACAAATGATTCCATCTCGACGTTGAATGAATTTCAAATGTTCCTTTAAATCGGCCTGTTGGCTAACAGATCATAATTCTATTCGACACTTTAGCAAAAGTCATCGATACCATTTTTGTTTAATCATGCCTTAAGCTTGAACAATAAATCTTCAGAAGCTCTTAGCGTGATACGGCCAAATCTCAGCCAAATGCATTATACACTGATAAAGGAGATGCAATACATAAACAAAAACGAGTCGCCTGATGACTGACCTGACTAATGATTCCAATGCAGAAAAAACCCGAGAAATTCCAGATAGCTTGCGCAGGTAAGCTAAAAGTAAAATATAAATTTAGACTTTAAATTTTAGAGAATCAAAGAGAAAGATGTTTTTTAAAAACATATTTTTTAATAAAAAAAAACGATGTGAACGAAAGGTAGACAAGAGAAGGAAAATAAATAAATAAATAAATATAAATAAATATTAGTGGACAATCTTACAAAACTCGACCTACTCCCAAACTAAGCAAAGCTTGTACTATTGGGTACTAGACGACGATAAACATACTTATATAGATAAATAAATACAAAACATCCATGACTCAGGAACAAGTATTCGTGCTCATCACACAAATAAATGCCCTTACCGGGATTCGAACCCAGGACCTCTTGCTTCGTAGGCAGGGTCACTACCAACTAGGCTAAAGCGGTCATCAAAAGTAAATACTTTAACCAAAAGAATCTCGATTTTGTGATCTTTTGTAACCCCAAACAGTGCATAAAGTAACCTATCTGCGAATAATTATGCAGATAGGTTTCTTTATGCACTGTGGCACTGTATGAGACCCAAGTTTACAATAGCCAGACGCGAAAAAGACAAAAAATATCAAACACCAACAGTCTTTTATTTTAAATTACGTACTTATAGATAACAGTTGACTAGAAATTGTACAAAATCATAAAACGATACAGCGTAGGCGAACTGATGGTATCTCGTATGGAGGCGATGCAACTAATGCCTATATGGCCGTCATATAGAAGGATCTTATCAGAGTTGTGAAGTTATGAACGCTATCAGCGTGGCTTGCGAAGTTTTTAAGAAATACCTAGATGATTTTACGTGTGTTTTCTAGAAAGAAACTTTAGACTACACTTAGGTCGATTTGCACCAACGTACGATTACATGCCGATCAACGCTAAATATGGCGCCCGCAGCTGTCATACCGATAAACTTATCAAACTTTCCATACGTTCAGATTTTAAAGACATCGCTTACGAATACAGACGGTTTGGTGCAACCCATCCTTAGACTAAAATAAATTGGTAAACGTAGAAATTATAAAAAAAAAAAACTTAAATATTGTTCTGGAGATGGTATATAAATGCACTGCTCAAGCTGGCGACGCCAGCAGCAAATCTTTAACGCACTGGAACAAAACAGTCTAATGTATCTTAACTCCATCAGTTTCGGAATATATGGATTTAGAGGAAATACACAAAATTGTT
The DNA here is from genome assembly GCA_947578815.1 of Epinotia ramella. Classification (NCBI taxonomy): domain Eukaryota; kingdom Metazoa; phylum Arthropoda; class Insecta; order Lepidoptera; family Tortricidae; genus Epinotia; species Epinotia ramella. The sequence continues at coordinate 29,855,626 of OX388203.1, forward strand.
TATAGGTACCTGAGTGAGACAGGAAAAAACTAGGAAAACACATTTTTTTTTTGGTATTTCTAAGATTTACGTCACTTATTCCTATTGAGGTATTCCGTCGTTTTTCGTATCCAAATGAAAACTGGCATTACTTACGTGATGGCGGCAAAAAAATCTCTTCAATAATTTCCTAAACGCCGTACAAAAACTCTCAAAATAGAAAACCCTTTGATCACAAATCAGATATATTAACTTTAGTGATTTTAAAGATAACTTGAAGTAATTCAATGACCGTCGGTCACGACAAGATGACATGGCATGTTCCAGAGAAAGTCAAAGTTGGAAAAAACGGGAGGCGGGAACGCGTAAAAGCGATGTGCCCGTCATGTTACACTATCACGATGCGAGACGATTGATTTTGGTTATATCTCAATAAACAGGGATTGGGAACGCGGAAGAGTCGCTGGAAATATTTAAATTGGTTTGGGTACATAATAATCACTTAATAGTGATGTCTTATCTTCTGTTAAAAGAAAATCAGAAGAACGTAGAGTTTGATACCTTTTTCGTCTGAAAGTTTTTAAGTGTTCCTAGCACTTTAAAGACTTAAATCCGCGCTTTGTATACAAAAGACCTAAATATTTCCAGCCCGAACCGCAATTTGCAAGAGCATTGTGGCACTCGAATTAAAACATTTTACAATGATTAAGTCGTAACTATCATGAATAAAATAACGCCGTGTCAAAACGCTTTTTTTAACTCAATCACACTCTTGCTATAAGTTCCAAGACTGTTTACTGTCTAGCTAGCATGATTGCGTTTATATCAGACATAAAGAATTCATCCTGTACTAGCAAGTTTTTAAGAGGAATGCCTACCTGCGATTTTCCCATACAAACGCTCTCGACGGTTTCCTCTCTGGTTTTTGAACATAGAGCAAGAATTCTTCAAATAAGATCAATATTATCAATATCTATGCCGCTATGTTTTGCTTATTTGGATATTTTTATTTAAAAGAAACTTACAGCGCCTTGAAAATCGCAAAAACGGCTTAATTGAATTGGCTGCCAAAAAAGGCGCAGTATACAAATATGACAACACATATCAAAAAAATCAAAACATAGCGGCGTAGATTGTTTCTTCTTCTTGCAGTTCCCAAAATTGTATAATGATATTAATGATTGGTTACGTTTTGGAGGAGGAAACAGTCGAGAGCGAAATCTCGATTTTTGAGTTTTTTGCGTGGGATTTTTAGGCCGAGCTGCAGTTGTCCTTTTCGCAAGAATTGGAGCTCCCGCCCACAGCAGCGCGACAGAAACATTGCGTCAAAAATTCGAGATTTTAAAAGTTGCTCAGCTAGGCATTGCTCTTAAGTGCGAGTCGGACGAATGCTTTATGTCCGACATAAACACGATCATGCCACCTAAACTGACCACCCTTCTAAAGGTAAACTCGTGGATAATGATTCTCGCATTATATCTCGGAATGTACGGATAATTGTGTATTGCCCTTATTATCTTGACACGTCGGGTACGATTGCAAAAGGCAGGCTATTACGTTTGCCTTGAAATCTGGAAATAACCCGAGATTGCGGGGATATTTTTAAAACTGTTTTTGATAAGACGAGGACCACAGTAATTTACTAAACTGGTTTTACTCGCTTTGCGATTGTATGTATCATATCCTTTTATTATTGGGAGCCTGTAGTGTCCCACTGCATTATAAGGTTTTCATCGCTAAGTTTGAAGATGCATAATTAATTAATTCGATTTTAAAGACCTATTTAGAGAACTATGATTGAAAATAAAAGAAGACTTAATAGGGTCTATATTCTCTACTAGACTAATCCTGTCCAGTCTCTGTGGAGAACTTTTGTGAAATCGGAAGAGTAGTTCCGGAGATTACACATTACATAGAAAATACATCCTTGCAAACTTTTCCTCTTTATAATATTAGTATAGATTAAATATTAATTACAATTTTTTTTTGAATTCCAGCCGGATTACGATGACTTAGAAGACGGACGTCTGCCGCAACTGGCCCGCGGCAAGTCCGACAAGGGGAAAGACAACAAAAAATACGGTAAGTAAGCACATTAATTGTCATATAAATATCATGACTTTCGATAGTCCAGGTGGCCACGGAACACAATTCGTATAAGAGTTTTTCCTAAAAAAAATACACGTTGGGAAGAACTTTCATTAGTAAAATGTAAATATTCTTCGGTTATCGTGAAGTTTTGTGAACAGGTTCAATAATTATATTCATTTTTTTTAGTTGACTCAGTTTTTTTTTTTAACAAACCTGCGAGTTCCACTTGCAGCGCTCAAAGCTCAATACTCAATCATTTATTGCAAATAATGGGTATACAGGTGGCATTCAAATAATATAAGGTATCACATTATGTACCCTGTTGGGCGCAGCAAATAAGAAGGTGGTAATATTAGCATACAATAAATAGTGTTCATTATCAATCTTGTTTTTAATTAATTCTATCAACAAACTTATCGTCTAAATATTCTTTTAACGAGTAGTAGGTTTTCGACAGTAAGAACTGTTTCAATTTGTGTATGAACAAAAAGGTCCTGACGAATTTAGCTTTAGTCGTGAGGATGGTAGCATTAAATTGTCTTTATATCGCATCCTACGGTTTGCTAGGTTACCTACGGAAAAACTACGATTAGGAAAAAATGAGGCTGTGAAAAAACCATCGTGTGAACACCCTATTGCAAATTGAGATTGAAAAAACAAACGTACAGAAAATCCACTACCTACGAAGAAAATGTTGTTTCGGGAAAAGTTCTAATAGATCGCGACAAATTCGCAATCTTCACACAATATCAACTAAAATACTTTCAACTAATGGCACTTGCGCATGCAGCGTATACCGTCATTTGTTTAATTAAAAAAGCGATAATTGCTCCCACATTCACCTTGGTGTGTTCCCAAGCGGACCGATTGTGGACCAGCACAATGGGTGTCGCAAACTGCTGGCATTTCGACGTATCCTTGATATTTGTGCGGCATTTTGAACGTAGTTGATCCTTGTTAGGGAAAGTCAACGGCTGGTATATCTTATTAGACTATTACTAACTAGACAGACAAACTGAATTGAACTAAAATGTTGCATAAGTTCCTTATCTATAATGATCTTCGATAAGAAGTAATAATAGATTGTACAACAAATGCATAAACTAAGGCGTTTTATCCAAAAATATAGATATTTTATAGCTGTTTATTAAGAAATAAATCGGTAAGGTACCTACCTACTTGAATCGCGATGCGATATAATAGTACGAACTATGCCGTATTTAAGCGTAGGTGTAGACACCAATGTTGTAATATAAAAAAGAGGTAAGTAGATAGGTTATAAGCACTCCAAAAGTGGCACACTAAAAGTCAGCCAATTGTATGACCTTGCCTCAGTGTCGCGTCGTCAATGGACACGCATAAACGTGTCTCAGCTGTCAGATTTGGTGGCCATTTTTAATTTCATATAAGTAGACAACGTATCTACCTCTTTTTATATTACATCATTGGTAGACACGTTGAAATAGTACATTGTTGTAAAGGCTAGAAAGTAGGCAATAGATGGACGAGTGGGTTCGAGGTCCGAGCCGCAGGTGAGGCGTATTCTGTATTTTGTTAGGTTGGCTGCAATGGGGCTTCGTCCCCGTACATTTTTTCATTATAAGCGAGTTTCCAAAGGCTGGTTGTAGGTAGTGTTTGTATTTGTACTTACCCTCAGCTTTAGCGATTTCTACATTGCGAATGACATTTTTGAACCGAATAAACCTTTGTTAAATCATTATGATAATATAGGTACATAGCTAGAAATTAATTATAAGTTTTGTTATGTTGTTTTTTTGACACGTGATTTGGTAAAAATTGTTTGAATGAATTATTTCTACCTACCTCGTCGATTGTTATATGAATATTGATTTTGATATTAAATAAAATCATTTATTTCGACCAACTGGGATCATAATTACAAGGCGAGGAATAACAGGAAATAATTATAATTAGCTTGTTACATTACACAATATACTATACTACTATACAATAGAGATATATATATAGGTACATATTTTTTTTACAAAACTGTCAACTCCATTCACGAATTTATCGCGGTCGAGAAGTAAGTACGGATGTGTATATGTAAAAACTAACGCTATAATCTGCCTATTCCAGATGATCCGTACTACTGCGGCCTGCGCGCGCGCGTCCCTAACTTCGTGAAAACCAACGCGAAGCACATTCTCCCAGCCATGACTGAGCGCCTCACACTCAAGGATGCGCCAGTCCCGACCAAGCGGTTCAGCGTCGCCCACCCACACCCAGCGTTTCCACCGCACATGGCGACCCACGGGGTGCCATTCGCACACGCCCCCATGCCACCACAAGCCCTCTGGCATGCCAGGTCTTACGAGAGCGGAATCGGTGCGTACGGTCCAAGGAAAGAGAAGCTCATGTACCAATTCTACCCCGACAGGGAGCGACGGCTGCGCCCGTTGGTCATCCAGCAGCCCCGCTAGTGTACATAAAGACTAACCCGCACTTTGAAGGCTCTTCGCTCCAATCTTGGTATTTAAACGTTTTTCTGTTGCTTAGCTTGCCTCGCTTCAGATTCCTTCTATAGTTGATCACTGTTTCACCTACGTTTCTTTCCATGTCTTGTGGGAGCACTTGGCACTTTTATTCTGTCGTCTTCATCCGCAGTACACATTTTTCTGTATTTCTCACGTTTTGTCTTTGAATCCTTTTAAACTTTAATGTTTTTTCTTACCTCTTTCTAAACTCGCCATTTTTACTTTTCTTCAGTTCCTTTTCTTTGCACACGTTTGTGTTTGTGTAGATAGTCAAAGTTTAATTCCCTTGGATAAAAACAAAGTAAATGCTGTAGTGCATAATTATTATTTGTTTTTTTAGTTAGAAAGCCCGTAGCAAAATATCCAAAGTCGGTTTACCACGCGAGCTTCTTCTTGAAATTTATTTCTACTAGTTTTACTACTTATTTTTTTTTTTTTCCTGAGCATATGTTTTCACTGATTGTGTGATACAAGTAGCATGGACACGATTGCACTGACTTACACTGACATGGACACTCGTTTAGACAATTTATAGACGCAGCGACGATTGCATTTTAACCTACCTGACTGAATATTAATAAAAGATGGGTAAAACACATTCTAAAAGCGTCAACATTTTTATTTGTGTTTGTATGGGTTAAAACGCGATCGCTAGCCAGACTGATAGCACGTAGCTAGCACTAAGACTAACGACCACAATCCTTTCAGATGGAGAGCATTATGACCCATACGCGTTGTACGGCCGCCTCCCCATGCCCGGCCGCGGCTTCCCTCCCCCTCCGGCGCCTCACGCGCGCCACATGTTCATCGGAGAGTGGGACTAAAATGCACCTTAACCCCGACACAGTAGAGACATTTTAGCTCGTATTCATTTATAGCCTATGAGATTGTGTAACCCATACAACTATGCCTCTTAAACTATAGACACCTGAATGTTAGTCTATAATAATTATTATGGACTAACCATCAAGTGACATCGTGAGTAGGTATTGTCACATTGATGTTGATGATGGAGATGCGTGACAGATATAAGACGAAAGTTTTAATATTTATGATGTGGACAGGAATATATTTTATATCAATGTGACTGTATCTGTAATCTGGATTGAAATGAACGTTTACCTATGTAAATATTTGCTTTGTTGTAAATTTGTTTGTACAGTAGCGTAATCAATATTTTTAGTTTTTTATATTAATTTGTAGGTTCTTTTTGTTTCGACAGAATACGTCTTAGTTTTTAGTGGATGTTTATACCTTTTAAATTTAAAGCTTATTTGATTAATGTATTATCCAATTTTAAACTACGATATAATACAATTTATCTAGGATAATAGTTAACAAGTAGATGTTGGCAGAATATTGTCTGGCTCATTTAATTTAAACTAGTAACTAAAATAATATAGTAAACAAATCACTGCCACTTTGTTTTACATTTCTATATGTCTTGAAATGTTTAATATTTATTAATTAGGTGTCAATCCTAGTCAAAAACTGGGTTGGGAATAATAGAAATAAAACTGAGGCGAAAATATGTACTAAATACGCATCTGTATTAAATCTAGCGGTCGCCAAAGTAACCCTAAATAATAAAAGAAATCAAAACTTCTATTAAATATTGATCAACTAGATACATAATGTTAACATTTATTATGTTATCTTTTGTAAATATTCCTTTTTTTCGTATTACTTCGGCTAGCAATATTTTTCTATAAATAATAACTTAACACCCTTATACGTACCTACTCCAGATTTTCAAGTTTTCGCCAATACTCAATGTAATCTTATATTAAATACCAACTTAGTTTTACGAATTGAATTACTCGATCGGTATAATTTATTGTAAGTTGTAAGCAGTGTATGGTTAGTTTTTATTTCAACTTTGATGTTAAAACCACAATTATGTATTGAAATAACCTATGGTTAGAAAATGCAGGGCGTATATTCCAAGCATCTTTTAAATGGAAAATACGATGTTCCATGAAGTGCGAAGTATTGCATCCAGCGCCAGGACTACATTAACATCCTGAAGATATACGTAATGCTGGCTACCCATGATCAATTCTAAAAAGTTTCAACTGATCGTGGGCAGTCAGCTTTATTGCTACATTATTGCACTGGCGCATACAATTACTGTAGATTTAGTTTTCATAATTTTATATCGAATACTTTAAGATAAATTAGAATCTGTAAAACTGGCTATGTACGTTTGGTACAAAATTCAGATTTGTACGTTGTAAAGTATTTAGAATATATAGCTTTTTTAAACTGACAGTTGTACATTGAAAATAAAAGTTGCAGGTGCTACTCTGGTTACCATTTTGTATCTTATGTATTATTTTAGATAATTGAATAAAGATACTCCCCTCAAAATGTCACAAAAAACGAATGCATTTTTCCCAGCATTATACTGAAGCTGAAACTGTATATTTTTAACAAACTCGAATTCTGTAGACTAATTATATCAACATCCAAATGATATATTGTTAAATAGGGTGTTGGTTTGAGTAACCTACTTATGTATCGATAAATAAACAATTATTTTAAAAATTATGTTTAATTTCACGAATATATTATTGACCGATGAAACCCAGTAGACTTGTCCAAGAGACGACCCGATTTATTGGCATTATATTGGTATGCGATGTGCTGTGTGCAATCGTTTGACACCCCCCGGCCCGGCCCGGCCCGGCACGCTTGAAAGCTGGAGCGCAACATATCGCAAACTAATATGATACCGATATATACTGAGTTAGTTAGAATAATCCAGCTAGGGCTATCTGTTTTGGACCCTACCTAGTAAAGCAGAGAGTGATTAAAAGCAAGTTTGGCCTTGCAAGCCATATCAGCGCCCATAATAGGGTAACTCGAATTGCGCAGTAAAAAGATTAGTTTATTACATGACCAATAAACAACACTTACTAAAGTACCCGGGGAGGGTGGCCGTCTAGTCGCATAACAACTATTGGCATAATATCGATTGTCATACAACATTACCTACGCATAAAGTTGACGCTCATATTTTTTTGGGAATAAATTATACTATGGCACAATTGTTCCCTGTCATAATTATACGGAGTCATAATTGGTTTAACCATAATGTAGAATGTCATACAATTATTTAGTAATAATATTGATAATTATAATTAATTTTAGTAATCAGTAAATGTCATACATTTATAAAGCCATATCTATTATTCATATCATAAGTTACATTTTCCCACACATAGTCTTCGCCAAACCATTTTATTATAATTCCTGAAATGAATACAAAAAGTTTGCAAACTTTGAGATTTGATCAAAAAACAATACAAAGGGTGGGCGTCAAATATACTTTTCTCTGAGATCAACCAATGCCAAGATAGTGGGGTATAAAGTTCAAGTTTTCCCGTAGGCAGTACGGAACAGGGACTTAGTGGCAAAACCGACTCGGATCGCGGATAGGTTAGAAGACGAAAGCGGGAGCTTTGAGCTTTCGTGTTCGAGGTTATTTTTTTTATAAGTAAAAGAGAGGAAAAGCTTGTTATTAATTTACTACTTACTAAGAAAAACATAGGCTTATGCGTTATGAGTTTATGTACAGTATAGTTAAATTGTTTTATGAGCAACCAATTTATGTCCATTATATAGTACTTATGCTTAAATAATTTTATGCGCATCCAATTTATGCGCATTACACAATATGTTCTTATACATTACGATTAAAAACGTTATTCGCATAAATTTATGACTATTTAAAGTTATGCGTAGTATGACGAATCCACGATGCCTATCAAAAATATGACTTTAAACTTAATGCAACCCGACCCCTACCCACTCGGGGAATAACATGCTTTTATTTTTTCAAATATAATGTTTTTTTAATTCCTACATAACGATTATGAAATTTATTAAATATACGCTGTTTGACCATGGTAAGTGAATCGTCACGTCACTTGTTCCTACATCCATACAAAGTTCATATCAACAGAACGTTTTTGACGTTTCATAAAAAGCTGCTGATTTGAATAAACATCCATTTGTTATAGTAACGAAGCACTCATTTATATTAACCACTCAAACATCAGGAAGTGCTTTGGAAGGCACGCTAAATAGTTGATCCCGGCTGCTGTCTATGACAGTAGGTAGTCGTTAAGCCGAGTTAGAGGCCTTCGGGCGGCTTAAGAACTTCTAACAGTCGACTTGCCCACTCACTTGACAAAGGGTTGACTTGAAAAACTGTTAGTCGCGTCCGCAGGAGCTACCTACCACAACCCCACAGAGTACTTTTCTATATATAGTAACACAACCCTGTAAGTAACGAAGGGAGCAAAACAAACTTTTTTCCATACCTGACGTAACCACGCAAACGTCACGCGTAACCATAGCAACGCATAAACAACACAGGCATTGCGCGTGACGAGCCAATTACTCTAAAAAATAGTTCGAGCTAATATCTTCGTGGTCAATATGGATTTTTCGGACTGTAGCGGTGTGGACAGTGCGGCGGGAAGGCGCGAGCAGAGACCGGTGTCTAGGAGAGGTTTTAGGGAGTATAGTAACGGTGGCTCGGCGGTTTCTAGGTGAGTCTGTTTACAATAGTATAGTTATTGTAATGTATTTTATAGAACTGTGAGAATAAAAAGATTGTAGGTACACGTTAGTTAGATAAGGGTTAGCAGACAGTTGTTGTTGCCGTTTGGTGTGACAGAAAGCGGAATGGAGATGTTTGTATTTATTAGCAGTTTATATTTTAAATAATACAAACAAATGGTTGTTTTTGTAATACACAGATAAAATAGGTAAATATTTTGGTCAGGATCGGTTGAAGTGTGTAGTTAAAGAAATACAATGACACAATTGCTAGTTTTTGATGGTAGCAGGGTAGGTATGGTCAGAGATGGGCAAAATGTAATCGACTAACGATTAAGATTAACCTAGTTAATCGTTAATCGCGATTAAAAATGACGATTGATCAATCTTAGTCGTAAGAGTTTCGACTAATTTAGTCACGATAAAACTAATCGTCGATTGAATACGTGCGACTAAATCTTTAATCGATTAATTAGTTAGATTAATTTTCTCTCGATTGATATCAGGAATGAATAAGTTTTTTTGTAAGTGTTTTTTTGTAATAAAATAAGTTTTATAGTCGTCGCTGCCGTGGTGGGCACGACAGCACACGACGCTTTGAGGCGTTTTTGGCGTTCAAAGGGTTAAACCAGGGTAGGGTTATATCTTGAAATTGCAGTAACTTCTGTGTTTTATGGCCCCGGTCGTCAGTTTGGCTGGGGGCTAGAAACAACTGATAAGAAGGGTAAGTAATGTAGTTCTATCGCTTCTCGGCCTTTTGGCTAAGATCAAAGTGTAATGTAGTTCTCTCGCTCTTTCATACATCTTTCTCTTTCTAATTTTCTACCTAGGCTTCATTCATCTAAGCCATAAACCCTTATCTAGGATTATAGGAGACCCTTAGAGTACTGCACTGTAAAAACCATCTTGTGTTACTGTAACAAGTTTATATCACACTGAATACTTACTACAATGATTTCCAAGTGTAAAATACATGACAAGACACAGACATATTGAATTTTTGTAACGTGCTGTGTTCCAATTTTTAATCGAGATTTAATCGTGAAATTTAGTCCATTAAAATGACGATTGATCAATCGTCAATCGAACTCTGCGACGATTAATTTAATATTGACTAAATTAATCGCGATTAATTTTGTGACGATTGATTGTTTAGTCGACTAATTAGTTTACTAAAAAAATAATCGATGCCCATCTCTGGTACCATGGTGGTCATATTTTTGAAAAGCGCGATGGCTTCGAATAATCAAAACACATTCAAAGTTGTACCGTTTTACAAGTGTATAAATTCATTCTTAAAAGTAGGTATTATATTTTATACATAATTAGATACCCAAAACACATCTAAAATTTGTAATTATTAGTGTAGTACCTAGTATCTCTGGTATTGCACTTGGGATCGCCAGGTTGGTATTTAACACAGAGTCACCACATATCCAACTCGGGCAACTAGGGTCATTTCGCCGGTTAGCGACCACCTAATTTAATGTGCCGGTGGGCGACCACTTAAGCTGAGTTGGTGAACTGTAAGGATATTTTCTCGGTTTTTTAGTAGATTTCTATTCTAAAACAACAAAAAATGCATGTACAAGTAATTGTCTCAATAGGGTGTGTAGAATTGATGTTATCTTCAATAGAAAAAACCTTCTCCTTCAGGTGGTCGCTAACCGAAGGTGGTCGCCAGCGAAATGAACCTACGTCCTTAAACAAAATAGTGATATCTGCTGCTGTGTGAAACCTGACTTTGTGGATTATTGTAGAAGCGGCAGCATGCGGCCCGCATCAGCGTACCGTGGAGGCACTGCGTCTAGGTTGTCGACGGCGGGGTTTGGGCCAGCACCGCCAACGGCTGGAAGACAGTCCACCGCCATGACGGGTTTCTCTATGGTAAGCGGGGATCCTTTATGTTGAGGAATATAATGCATCTAGCCTTGCTGTGTTCTATGGAAAATTTACAAATAGACTGAATTAACAGTTGTTCCTGGGATCAGCGACAGTTAGCACTGAAGTATTGTCGCATTAGAGTGACTAATTGCAACAATCAAGCGCTAGGTGCCGCTTTCGAGCGCCCTAATTCTAAAGGCAAACAAGGTGTCAGGACATCTTAATAAGGGTCTGTGACCCGAGGCCAAGTTATATCTCAAGATGCCCGTCCATACATGCGTAGCGGCTAGTTTTTCTTTAAGTCCAGAAAACATAAAGGTTATCAATTAATTACGGTCTACATACGCTCATCCAATCAAAAATATCCTATTGTCCAAGAGCCATATTGTTCGTATTGTTTCGTCACCGCTGTAGGCGGCTGCAGACCGATGGACGAAAATCTAATAATAAAATAGTAAGTTCTTATTTTAATTATTTCATGTATCCAAAGATCGACAGACCAATAACCCAACAAGGCATCTCCGGCTTACGCACCGGCACAGCGCGCGGTTTCCGTACTCGACAACTCCAGGATAAGCGGTACTGGGAAGAGTTGATGCAGATCAAAGTGAGAGAGATGAAGGCAGAGATAGCGAGGCTGAGCGAGCAAGCAGATGCGGGAGAGAGGGAACGCTCGGCGAAGAAGCATTATGAGAAGAGGGTCAAGGATTTGGCCCAGGAGTTGACTGGTAAGACTACAAGGTTGACTCATGGTCTCTTTATTTCTCTTGCGATATCCACAGCAGAACTGTTTACAAAATGTAGGTACACCCAATGAAATTGTCTTCTGACATCCCTTACTTCCACTATACACTGCGTTCAGCAAGGTCTCTCGGGAGATTCTAGAGGAAAAATATCTTCCAATTCATTCTCGTTTGTAAAGTTTCCTCAAACGGTTAGGAACATCATAGATATCTATTTGTTTCACTTCTCTTGTCGGCAGATCTACAAGGTCGCCTGTCAGATTACAATACAGCAATCCGCATAGCCAATGGCGAAGCCTCAAAACACTCAGTCGAAGAGCAGACGAGGGAGCTGGAACTTAGCAATAAGAAGCTACAGGAAGAAGTCGAGCAAGTCTTCTTGGAGAAGCAGAGGAAAGAGAACCAGCTCAGACAGTTGAAGGAACAGATGGAGAAGGTTAATGAGCATTACTTTGTGTTCGTTTAGAGTAACGTACCTTTGTCGTATCTATCGAGGATTAAATACTAAAGCTTACTAAGCCGCCACAGTCGAGATCAACTGCAGTTAAGACCGGGTATTCTCTCACATTCTTTGTGTGGCGGCAGTTTAACTGCAGCTGGTCTCGACTGCTTTAAATAATACGGCAGAAAGTGAGATGAGGGAGAGGGTCCACGGGGCGTGGGAAAGTGATTGGTGTGCTCCCGAGCGGTCGGACCCGAATGCATTTTTCAATCCGTGTAGGTACGACGGAACCGATCGCAACATGACTACTAAGGGTCGTTCTCTACTCAAAATGCAGTCCGCTTATGACGGCTCCAACTCAACAACTTCAACTCGTATTGCAAAACCGTTTTAACCGTGTAAAAAATGTAAAGTAACAGACCAAACATGTATTTTCTGGTCACAGGAGCAATCGACAATATCGAAACTCTTATCAGAAATGACTCCTGAGCAGAAGGAGCAGTTCAATGAACTGGAGGCTACTGCTGCTGCTCTGAGAGAGGAGGTTGAACAATCCAGAACTCAAATTGATCTGTTGACTAAGGAAAAGGAACAATTTAGCAAGGAGATATCGGGATCTCAGGTACTTTACAAGCCTGTTTTAACTAAAATGGCGTTAAAATGCGTTGGTCCTGTCACTTTGACATTTTGTGTTCTTAAGAAAGGCACATTTTATTTAGCAGAGGCATTTTAAGTTTTATGAATATGGGGGATATACTGCAAACCACTCTCTAAGGGTGTAGCTACGCAATTTATTATAGTTATCAAGCTACTACCTAGTGGTAGACTCTTGTGCAAGGTCCAGTAAAATTAATACTGGGGCCTATTTCACGAAACAAGAACTTGGAATTTTACTAGTCTAAACCATTAATGGTTAAAAAGCCAGTCCTTCGCCTAAGTATTGCCCGTGAAATGGGCTACTCTTGGTAGAGCTTAAAAACAGCACGGATATCACTGGACGGCACACGAGCGTAGTCTATGCCGCCGCGACACAGCTCGCTCGCCGTCCTGTGATATGATAGCCGTGCAGGCCCCGTAGCATGGATGGCGTTATCACGCGATAAGTGACAGGATAGAGCTTCCGTCCCTGGCTGACAGCGTTCGATAGAACGAGACGACGCGCCTATCCTGTCACTTATCGCGTGATAACGCCATCCATGCTACGGGGCCAGGGCTGTTATTCGCTACGCGCTAATGCGGCTCACCCCGCCGGTCACCCGCCACGAAACTAGACTAGATAGAGACATAGGCAGTACGCTTAGCTTAGTTACTACGCATCGCGGCGTCAAGATATATTTGTGAGTGAGCGTTTAGGTTAGCTTAAAACAAGTTACAGAATAGGGAGGCTGGATACTAGATTTCCTCGTCTCGCGTAGCGTCGAGGCGTCATTTTTGCTAGCTCCATGTTCACTGTTTTCTAATGAAACTTTTATATCCAGATAAAGCTGCATTTGCTAGAGTTACACCGACGTTTGGTAACCGCTGAAGAAAAGCGTGATAACCTGATGAACGAGATGAACAACCGGTTAGAACCGCAGGAGGAGAGAGATAAACTTTTATTGCAGGTAAGTTCTTTAAACAATTATGTGGATATTAACCCTTATCCAATGGAGATCAACGGAAATGAGTTTTCATATATTTGACACGTCGCATGGTTGACAGCTAGGTGTCAAATAGTAGGCATATGATGATTTCATAGCTACTTAATATCGGCCATGACTGTTTGTATAGCTCAAATAAGTATGCTAGTTTGCTTAAATTACTTTGCTTTTGCAATCGTTTTCCATAATTTTAAGTTAATATGACCTGCCCTTGCCAGACAACGAATGAATTACTTTGGTAATGGCTATCCGCAACCAAAGGAATTCAAGGTGCTCCCGCTTAACTGCATCATCCGTTTTGTGGAAATGATGGAGCGAGCTTGGGAGTAGACATAAAGGAGAGGGCAAATGCACAAAAGATCCCATTGGGTCGAAGTGTATCCGAAAGGGCCCTCATCTAAATAATATAAGATAAGTTATAATATGACCTCATAGGTAGAAAAATGGGAATGGAATGAACAGGGTTTTCTAGTAAATGAACAACTAAAACCAGTGAATGAACTACTGTTAAAGTTATCGTTTATTGGTTTAAATCGCTGTTTAGCGATTTTATTTGGAGTTATATCGATATAATACTACCAACGTACGAAATAGTAGTTAGTAGTTATTTTTTCTACACCAATTAAAAAACTGTAACAAATGTTCGTTCATGAACTGGTTTCAAAAAACATAGTTAAACCAATAAATAAACTATGTAATTATCGGTGGATGTTCATTTACTGGAAATCTATAAACCAGTGAATGAACTAACTTCATGTTCGAAAACGAGGTTTGCCCGAACACTGGGCCAACGATAGACAAACCATTGGTCGTTATGATAATAAAAGTAAATCTTATTACAATCACTAGAACATAAAATATTGCGAAAACCTTAAAACATGCGTTGCCAGTGAATGAACACTCCAGTTCATTCACTGGATTTAGGCGGTTATGAATTGTAGTTATAGAACACCGACTAAAAAACGAGAACCTAAACTTGAATAATTTAAACGATGTTTTATTAGCACAATTTCACTCTTATGAATTCCAAAATTCTCGCACCATAAGTAGGTTAAGGCTTAGGTTCATAAAACTAGTACAATGGCACATCAAATAAAAGGTGACATACTTGTTCCCTTATTACCGGCTCATACAAAAAATCCACGCCCGTAGCCCGTGAACTTTAAGCTTATCTCATTTAGTAACGGTTGCGACTGAGTTGATGTACCTAAATGTTACAAAACCCTTACAGTGAAAGTTTGTAACCGAGAAAAAAATACCCGGTGCGCTAGAAATATACAAAACTCTTAATTTAAGCAAAAAAGCAGCGTTTCGTTCATTCACTGGAGAACTTACCCTATTCACCCTAGGTCGATTTAGACGAAGACTATTTACAGCCGCCTAAATTACGGCGCCTAAAAAAGGCACCGTCACATCTTCAGACCGTTTAGACAATGACTATTTTCAGCCGCCTAAATCTCGCCGCCAGTGACCAGCAAACCGTTTACACGGTGCCTTTTCAGTACCACTCATTAGCGCGCCGCCACAACCGACGGTCCTCGTTTTTGCGCCAGTCTTTCTACGCTAAGATCACCATCATTTAAAATTAATTCAGGACACATTATTGATAAATGCATCTAATTCTTCAAACCAACTTGCCCTCGGCTTATAAACATTTCCTCCAGCACCCGATCTTGTCGATTTCTCAATTTTATTCACTTCTAAATAGTACGTAGGTCCCGAGTTTTTATTTTCGCCTTTATTTCATTGATGTCCAATCCTTCTATAGACATTCCTAACCTAATTGTTTGCTGTTAGGCGCTTCCCAAAGACATTCTTGTTCTCTATATAATTGAACAAGCTTTAATACTTCGTTTTCACTGAGTCTCGGCGCCATTTTACCCGAAGAATGTACGCCCTATTTACTTTACGGCACGGAGGCGTGCCAGCGACTGGCAGCGACGTGTTTACACGAGTCCGGAAAATAGGCGCGGGGGCAGCGAGAGACGCGGGCGGAGGTCACTGGCGCCGAAAAATAGACTCGTGTTCTATTCCGTGCCAGCGCTGGCATGCCGCGAAAAAATGGCGCCGAAAGTGTTTATACGGTGCCTTTTGTAGGCGCCGTAATTTAGGCGGCTGTAAATAGTCTTCGTCTAAATCGACCTTTATGTCCACATCGTCGCTTGGGTACGCCATTTTGAGCAGAAACAATTTTATGTACCATTTCGTTTTGTAAGCTATATTTTTTTTTTGAAAAGGAACGGCGTATTTTATGGATTGACGGTTACTTTTATTTAAGTACATAGATGTAACTTAAATACTATAGCTATACGGTAGCCTAGTGGTCCAGGCACGCGGCTGTCAAGCGTCGGTCGTGGGTTAGAATCCCGGCTTGTAGTTACCAATGAGTTTTTCGAAACTTATGTAGTTACGGAATATTTACCATTAGCTTTTCGGTGAAGGAAAACGTCGCGCGTCGTGAGGAAACCGGTCTAATCCCAATAAGGTCTAGTTTTCCCTGGGTTGGAAGGTCCGATGGCAGTCGCTTTCGTAAAACTAGTGCTTTAGCCAAATCTTGGGGGTTAGGTGTCAAAGCGGACCCCAGGCTTCTTTCGGGGCACAATCGGGAATAACGCTAGGAGGATGATGATGAAATACTATTATGTACGAGTTTGGAAATGAGCTTGAGTTATTTATCTATTGCAGGTGAGAGAAGATAACGCTTCAATTCAAGCGCTGGACAGCAACGCTGCCACCCTAAAGGAGCAGATAAGAAAGGTGCAGGAGTTGATAGATGAAGCGGAACAGGTGAGGTTCTAATAAAACTAGGGGGCAATCTTACACAAATCGATTTACTTACTCCCATTCCCATAGCTCCATAGCTGATGACCTGGTAAAGGTTGCTGGAGTCCGCTAGATGCGGGTGGCGCAGTACCGGTCACTTTGGCACTCTTTGGGGGAGGCCTATGTCCAGCAGTAGCTGTCTTTCGGCTGATATGATGATGATGATTCCCATAGGTCAATAAAGCTAGGTTGTTGTTTCAAACATGTGGTAATCGTAAAAGTTATGTCCGTCTGGATTGTGTGAGAAGTTAGCTGCTAGACAGTTCTCTATTCGGTGACAGCTACCAGCTATATTTGACGTGGTAGAAGGTGCTTAAAAGTGGTAAATGCAAGTCATCCTAGCCAGGGCCTTGTTGGCTAATATCTAAAATCTATTAGGATCAATGCATTACGTCGACTGTACAAGTCTACCCCATCGCCCCCCCATCTCTTCGTCCCATGGTATGATACAGGGATGTTGCAGAATTTCGCATCCGCGGCATCCCTGGTATGATAAGATTGATAAGCTAAAGGAATGAGCTTCAACCTTTTTTACAGGACTTGGAGGAAGGCAATTCCGAACGTCACCAAAAATACAGAGAACTCAAGAAAAGAGAGGAGACAATGGACAACTTCATGACCACTTACGAAGAGAACCTTATAAAGGAACAAGACAGAATTGAACAGCTAGAGAAAGACACTGTGTTCGCTCTAGAACATAGCAGTTCTAACATCGATCTGGATTTGAGTGAGCTGGACTCTTTGAAGCAGAGAGAAGGCTACACGACGGCGTATGATGAAGGGAAGAAGTCTATGGACACTTTAATGAAGGATTATGAGAGGTTCCAGACTAATTTGAAAAAGGTAGGGCAATATTAATTTTGTTTACGTCACTCCGGGCGGTAAGTGAGATTAACCGCCCACGGGCGGAGCGGCAATCTCCCTTCACACCCAGGAGAAGACGTAAAATTGTGTACGCACCACGGGCGGTAATTCGTAAAGCCCCAGATCGCATATTTATACAAACACCTGCGATCTGGGGCATTAACGAATTCACCGCCCTAGGTACGTAATGTACTATTATGGGTCAATCAATTACTTTTTACCCGTTATTTTCTCCTGTTAGCCAGGAGACAAATATGACAGTTTCTTAGAAAACATGTTACAGCTAGGCCCATTTAAAAAGAAACCTTCTATGCTACTATACAATGTGTATTGCTTATACTTGATCAAACGAAATGTGCGGATATTTTTTATCGATATTTTTTTGTCTAGTATCCGCACATTTCGTTTGATCAAGTATAAGCAATACACATTGTAGTGCCATTATACTGTGTCTCTGTCTTAGGTACGATCAAGCAGGCTTACTATGTATGCTTGTTTGGCTGCTTTTAGCTTTGTAAGTTTGTATGCAGGGTAAAACAGTAGATTATTGAGCTTGTGAACAATTATTTCTAGGTGATTTTATTAAAAAAAACATTTTTTTATTTTCTTAGGCGGCCCGTACGACACCTGTAAGTTACCTACTTACGTAAGTTCAGTACAAATACTTATTGCTTACAGACTGCTTACGTGAGCAGTATTTGTACTGAACTTATGTAAGAACTTACAAGTGTACAACAGGCCTTAAAATTAAGTTTACGTGTATTTTTTACTCTTCTAGGGTGACACAAGTAGTTTTTTAATAAAAAAACAAACTACTTAATCACAAAAAAAATCTTTTAAAAACAAAAATGCAAAAACTAACATGACTGCTGTGCTATGATCTTGTGGTGCCACGATACATTACTTGGAGGTCATAACTTTAGATCAACATTTCTGCGAATTAAAAACAATATTTTAAAAAATTGCCACTATAAGTACCTAGGTACTTGATGCTCTAAGGACACACTGTATAATGGACATTGCGGTTGGACAGTCGACTACAAAGAGATGTATCCATACGATGTTACAAAAATATGTATACATAGACTTTACTACCATAATAATAAGATATACATACATAACTTTGTAACATTAAAAAACATACTTATCTTTGTAGTCGACTGGACATAAGCTAAATTTTAACCGGCCGCGCGTGCCTGCGTTTTTTGCAATACTTAGGCGGGCGAAGCCGCGTAGACATTCTATTCATCTTATAAATCTCCCTTGTTTTCTTCGCTTTCAGGCGGAGTCAACTCGTGAACGGCTCGCCACCGAGCTCCAAACGCTACCAGAGAAGACGCAAGCCATGCAAGAGGAACTGATCACACTGGCAGACTTGGAGAAGCTTCGAGACGAAGGCGAGGAGCAGAAGCAGACGCTCGAGACGGAGATACAGGCGCTGAAAGAGAAGCTGGCGCCGACCGAGAGCGCTGTTACTGAGGCTGCTAGCAAGTTGAAGAAATTGCAGGTAACACTTAATCGTCGTTAAAGTTTAAGGGTTTTACCAAGCCTGACGCTCTAGTATAAGTTTTACCGAAACTAAAGCTTACGATCGCGTTTGCGTTTTACCCTCAATTTGTATGGGATTTGACAGCTAAACACGAACGCGGTCGTAACGTTTTGTTTAGGTAAAACTTATACTAGAGCCTCTGGAGACTTCTTTAGGAAAGTAATGAACAAAGGACAAGGCAAATATGGCAACCCTGGTTTTAAAAGCGTCCATCAATCCTTAAGTTATTTGAATCGCTTAGTACATCAACACCAGAAGTAAAAACAAGATCGCAGTGAAGGCCAGTCGTCTCCGCAAGGTTAGCACGTCGTTCGTGGGGAACTGCATACGTTTTTACAATAAAATACCTACTGAAATTGTTAATTTACCGTACAGTAAATTTAAGTCTCATGTTAAGAGTAATTTGCTAAGCAAGGCGTATTATACTGTCAACGATTTCATAAACGACAAAAATGCCTTTAAGCCAGTAGTAGTCTGATTCTATTAGGAATATACCTAAATACATGTAATCATTATAAGTACATACCTACCTGAAATAACTGTACCGTTTTATGTAAGAAGAGAGCACGTAATGCTGTTTCTCGCCGAACAAGTCGCTTAATCTTTGCTGTTATCAATGTCCGGTGGCTTGAATATGTCATGCTCGCTTAAAGGGCTTTGCTTACGGTGGCGTCGTTGATCGGGTCGCCACCTTCCCTAACATATGGTTGAGGGAGGCGATGGCTGAGATATGCGTCATACTCGTGATCGGGTGCTGTTTGTGGAGTCCGGACTGTTCATGCTTGCAAGGGCATAGTACCTAATTAACTACTTAAATACTAGTGTTATTATTATTATTATCGTATTGACGAGAGACATCATTCTGATCTTGTCCCGTTTTATTGTTATTGACATCTCTGACAATATAACATTAATGTTCCTTTTTTGTTTTGACGCTTAGAGACCGTATACATCTCTTAGAATATTAGAATAATTATTAATTGTATTTGGACGCTCAGAGACCTTATACATCTCTGGAATACTGAATAATATCATTAACTTCTGTTAATGCTGGATACAGATCTTATATCGAATGTAATGGTCATATTTTGCAATTTTGTTTTGTTTACATTAACTTAGTGACATTTAGTTTGTTAACCTTTTATATATCATTTTAAATGATTATTGTGTAAGATTACTATTTTATTGTAAATTACCGTTTGACATGTAAAAGTGCCCTTGTGGCCTATTTGCAGAATAAATAATTGATTGATTGATTGATTGATTGACATATGTAAGCTATGAGAAGTGGGGCCCATACTTGTGAAAACATTCTATTCTTTACTCGACTGCCAAGAAGGGTATTTTTTTTAAAAAGCTATGGTAATATCTGGTTGTATGCGGTTGCCAGACAGTGGTCGTAGGTTCAAATCCTGTAGTCCAGTCAATGAACTGGCAACTTGTATGGAAAAAATGTCAATTTTGGAAATAATTTATAATAGCTTATTTTTTATCAATTAAATAAGCAACAGAATCCGACAAAATTTCAGACATCAAAAAAATAATATTGGCTAGCTTCAGAAAAAATATTAATAAATACCTTGTCCGACCTGCGCCGCTACCACGAAAAATCGAATCTCTAAGTTCCTATATTTCTGTCTCTGTCGATTGAGTACCATAAACCATAAGTGTGACAGAGATTTACGAACTTCGATATTCGATTTCGTGGTAACAGCTCAGTACTGGGCCAGCGTGAGCTTCCACGAGAGGTCTGTGCCTGTGGAATGTATGGTGATGATGTTGTTTTACAGGAAAGCCTAGACGGGAACGAGATGTACGCCAAACTGAACAAACTGGAAGACGAACTGGCTCAGCTAGAAGATAGGAAGGCGGTTCTAGAAGAAGACATAGCCTCCATAACGCTGAAAGGAGACTATGAACCCATAAAGAAGCAAGCTTTGGAAGAGTTAGCGGGTTTGAATAAGAAAATTATCGAGGATCTCAATTCTGGCAAATCGTATTAACCCTTTGGACGACAAAACACAAAGGCGTTGCGTTTTGTTGAACTCATGGCGCCAAGAACGACTATAATACATGCGCTGGGGTCACGAAGGTGACTCTTTTCAACTTAGGTTAATATTCACGTTATTAACCTTAGCTGACGTCTAGGTATCACTTTAATTTATTAAGAATGGCGTCCAAAAGGTTAATATAATGCTGGATATATATATACTTAATATAAGGATGATTAAATAATACAATTTTCTTCGTAAAACTTAATTTTATTCAACAAGACATATTTTATATCACAGACTGAACTTAACACTACAATTTCATTACGTTCACTAGTCAAAAATTTAGGAAACGATACAATACTTACGGTGACACCTCAATTTACAATTTTATTTCCTCAAATGTAAGATTCAAAATCACAGAACTACACCAAGTAAACTCAATTCGAGGTTTCAACTACCGATTTCAACGCTACAATGATAATTGAAAGAAAGAAAGAAAGAAATAAATATATCGTAACGGTGTCCTTATTTCGCCGAAAAACGTTTCACCGAATGCATTGTTTCGCCGAATTTTCGTTTCATCGAATTTCTGTTACCTACTCAGAAATCGTTAACATATTAGGTACCTACAGCTAAAAGGTCATTTTGTAGAACCCAGTAGGTTAGGTTAGGTTTGTTTTATATCAATCCTGAAAAGTTTCCCGATTCTGAAAAAAAAAATGTTTTATATGAAATCAAAATTCTGCGAAACATACATTCGATGGAACATTTGTCGGTAAAATAAGGTACAACCATATCGTAACACATCCCACTCCTATAGTTATAAAGACGTGTTCCGATATATTTGGCTAGTCTGACCATGCTGGTTTGATTAGTGAGGCAGTGACATGACGGCATTAGTCATTTCATTCCCAGTGCACTGCACACAGTGGTAGTCACAAACGCACGCACACAATACAGTCGCGGGCAAAGATGAGTTCAACTATCTTTCCTTTTTGTCTTTGTTTTTCTTTAACCTTTGAATCTGTGCCTTGTATTTTGTGGAACTCATGCAGAACAAAGTCATTTTAAACCTAATTTAATTTGGTCAAAAGATTTTCGGCGAGTAAAATCAGTTTTGCACAATCCAATATCCAAAAGGTTCAGTGCCTACTGGCTAGCCTCTTCTCTATCAAGCAGTGTAGAAAGCTGAGGTGGCACTGCTATCTTGTTAGCTTTGAGCAACGCGTACAGGTTCCTTATGAACTTCTGCGAAGGTCTTATGTCGGATTCCTGCATTTTGTCCCATAGTGCGAGCGCTGATCGCCAGTTGTCCTGTCGTTCTGAAAAGAGAATGGTTATTTCAAACGCTTTCCAATATGTAGCTGACAATAGCATAATAAAAAGCCCATATTTCACCAACTCAACAGTAATATTGTAGCTGACAATAGCATAATAAAAGGCCCATATTTCACTAACTCAACAGTAATATTGTCACACGGCAACGAAAATTCGATGTACCTACGTTGCTGGAAACTTTTTATTGACTATTATTTATTATTGTTCTTTATTCTTGAGTGACTCTGATCTTTTTGTGAATCCATGCTATGTTAATTTTATGAAATTACATGTAAATTTTCAGGATGAAATAAAATAATCTAATCTAATCTAATGTAACGATGCTGTCCATCGACCATTTTTACAATACGAGTGTAGACTCAAAATGTATTATTACTCCAAAAGAAAGAAGGCAACAAAATATGCCGAGTGACGAAAATCCCATTCAGATATGTCAAAGAATTACGAAGCTACAACCGTTTTAATATTGCTTGTTAGAGAGAAAACGCTCGCAGATCGTGACGGCGCTATCTGCGAGCGTCATAGTAAATGACAATCGTTTCATATGAAGGTGCGTTTACGCGGAAAAGGGACAGAGTAAAAAACTTTGGACAGTTATAACTATGTGTTTAATTCTCCACTTGAAAATATTTTTAATCTGAGACTTCGGAAAAAAACAACATTACAGGTTATTTTATTTGGTTGTCCCCTATTGTCAACTGTTTTATATTTTATTTTTAGATAACTGTCAATTGACCATAGTAAACGAAAAAAAATCATTTTGGGACAAAATTATATATTGTAAGGAAATTCGGTCATACGCGAAGTCATTTTGGAAAATGGCTTTGGCAGTCTTATCGCAGCAGTGATGATTGCCTATCCCTCGGCCGCCCTGCCGTCCCCATCTGATTAAGGATTCGGCTTGGCGTTGTGGACTTATCTATTGAATGTGGCATTATAAAAACTGGCCGTACGTTTTCACCAATTAATTTAGGGGAAGAGATCGTTTTGGGAATGGAACAAAGTAACAAAGGTCGATTTGGGAAAACAGTCATTTTCGAATAAGGTCACTTTGGGAAACTTATATAAAGAAATTTCTGTCATATCCGTGTCATTCCAAAAACTCATTATGGATAAAGGTCAGGGGAAATGAAAGCAACCATTCATTCGATTTGAAGGTAAGTAAATTGGCACTCGGAAAAGTGGTAATTTTATGGAAGTACTCACGATGCACGGTCAAAATGAGATCGTAAACCTGGTCGACATCGACCCGCCTCGTGTCCCTCGCGCACTCGGCCACGGCCTCGAGTGGAGCCGTTTTCTTCTCGTCGGCGAAGCGCTCGCAGCGGCGCAGCAGCGCGTCCGGGTGCCACTTCACCCCAGGGTCCAGGAATATCTTGCGGAGGGTCTTCTGGTAGCCCAACTCGGCTAGAGCTGCGATTAGGGTTAGCTAGAAGGGAAATGCAGAAATGTCAAAAGAAATCCTACTAAAGAGTGCGCAACAGAAGTGTCCCGCTCCCATATTTTATGGCGAACGTTTGTTAATACATAGTATAACACTGTTAAGACGGCGTGGTCAATAATAGTTTCGTTACCATGGTGATAAACACGCCGTCAAGGTATTTTAAATTCCCCGTGTTGTCACAAGACACAGCCCAGTGGTACTAACTGCGGCCTTGGAATCGATGTACCCGGGTTCGAATCCACCGATCGACGTGCACTTTTTTATGTTTTAAATTCACAACACATTTTCAAAACGCAGAGTAGCATTGAATGTTCTAGAAAGAGTAAGCAAGTAGAACATTAGGTGCTTACGGAAATGTATAGACAAATGTATGGGCTTGAAATATTCTAGAAACGTGGACGTAGGACGATTATCTGGAAAAGCCCATGCTACTCAAAACGAATGAGTAATGAAATGAAGATCGAAATGATGGTCCTTCGGAACCGGGTATATAAGGGGACCAAGTTCACGGTACGAGTCAGTCCCTGGGCGGCCCATAAGGCCCCCAGTGAGGTTACCGAACCATATTTGTAGCCGGCCGCTCTGCAGGCCTAACAAGGGGAAAAAAAAAAAAGTACGAGTCTTAGTTGGAATTAGTAGTGCCCCTGCCTCCGAAGGAATGTAGTAGTCCTGGGTTCGAATCCCGCAAGACTACTTAGGGTTACTTGTGTTACGATCTGACGATCACGAATATTGGATGAATGTTGATGTTTTCTATAAATATTTTTAGTCAGTATCGGAATAACTAATCTAATATCACCTGACAAGGTGGATTGATGACCTGATAAGGTCGCGGGAGTTCGCTGGATGTGGGTGGCGTAGGACCGGTCATTTTGGCACTCTTTTGGGGAGGCCTATGTCCAGCAGAGGACATCTTTCGGCTGATATGATGATGATGACCTAATAACTACCACTATACCTGCAGATCGGCCGCCCCATGTATCCTCTTGTTAACATCGAGCACAGTTTTGGCGAGTCGGTTCGCCCAGCCGGTGTTGTTCGCGTTCACCACAAACTTCTCCTCGTTACCGTCGCTGATCGTTTCGAATATCTTGCACAGCAGTTCGTGCTTGAGGGGAGTCTTGTTGTACTTGAGGGCTAGGCGGCTGAATTCGTTGACAGCTGCTGGGAGGTCGTTGCTGCAATATAGAGAATAAATTCGATAAGCCACTGCTGAGGACATTTATCTTGTTTGTTCATAAAACGAGAGCTGTGCGTGTTAAAATAGTTTTAATATAACAAAACAATTGTCTATGGTGTGTCTGCGGTAGAAGAATAAACGAAACATAAATGCCCATGGTAGCAGAGCGTGGTTCCGATCCACGGACCTCTGCTACCATGGGCATTTATATTTCGTTTATTCTACTATTTCTAGTAAATGTGATAAGAAGTATCCCTATCAACAGTTAGTGGGTAGCCTTTTGTGTTCTTAGAAGGGCCGATATTGCGTATAGTGTGAGTTATCTCAGTCAATACAACAATAGTCATAATGAATCTCTGTTGGAAATTAAGTTGAAGTTTTAATAGTGGGAAGGTAGCGGAGCGGTTTGCTACGAAAACATCGATCGATAGGAAGACACGCGTGAGCTAGACTATAGCAATGCAATGGTGGATATTTACCTTAACAGTTCTGTTTGAAACTTAGGAGATGTTGAGAGGAACAACACATTGATCCATACCAATCCTCATGGATTCGTTATAAGTTATAACGATCGCTAAAGACAAATACAGATCCTCAACATAGCATGCTTAAGAGCTCTGGCGATCTTACTTCCCATTAGAAACACAATACCACATAATATGTACAGTCAGCGTCATATAGTTAGTAGCAGCCAAGGTAGCCAAATATTTCGGTACACGTCTTTATTACTAAGGGTGTGTTACGATATGACGCTGCCTGTACAGAACAAGTAGTGGAGTTATTATTAATGTAGTTTTCTGTACCCAGTTGTTGAAGGTCACACTGGGAGTTGCCTAGGAATCAGTTATGGCATTCTTAGGTCGATTATTATAACTTATGGCACGGAAACGTGGTCGCTTACTATGGGCCTCATACGAGGGCTGCCTTTTAAGTTCTGTCGTTTGCAAACCTCCCGTGATTGCATAAAAAAGAACTAGTGTCACGTTAAAATATTTGAATTTAGAATTCGAAAACAAAAGAATGACTCGAAATCGGCCCAACCGTTTTAGTACAGCGTTCGTTCAAAGTTGACAAGTCAGTTGTGAAAATGGAAATTTCGAAGTAAAATTTACGTGCGATAATTTTTTACAACTTCAAAAGGGGCTTAACGCGACTTCAGTGCTTCGAAGAGTTGACTACGGTTTTCAATGATAAAGCACCATGCCTTCGGACTGTGGAACGCTGGTATTTAGAATTTTAACGTGGTTGCTCTAGTCTTGGTGATAGACATCGTGAAGGTCGACCAAAAACAGCCGTAACCCAGGAGAACATTGATGCTGTACGGCAACTGATCATCGAAGATCGCCATGCGACATACCGTGAGATAGAAGCTTCCTTAAGTATTTCAGGGACCAGTGTTCACAGTATTTTGCATGATCACTTAGGCGTAAAAAAGTTGATCTCACGCTGGATACCACATTTACTCAGTGAAGACCAAAAAACGGCTCGCGTTCGATGGTGTCGCAAAACTCTGCGGCAATTCAACCGAGGAAACTCGAAACATGTTTACGACATTATCAGTGGTGACGAATCTTGGATATATGCCTACGATCCCGATTCTAAACAGCAGTCGACTGTTTGGGTGTTCCAAGGTGAGCCAAAACCGACCAAAGTAATACGCTCACGGAGCACATCGAAAAAAATGGTCGCCACGTTTGTGGCGAAAAGTGGCCACGTTGCCACCATCGTGCTCGAGGATCGTAAAACGGTTAATGCTGACTGGTATACCACTGTCTGTTTACCAGAAGTCATCGGCGAGTTTCGAAAAAATAACCCAAGACGTCGTATAAGAACTGCACCACGATAATGCGAGCTCGCACACCGCCCGGCAAACTATTGCGTTTTTAAAAGAGCAAAACGTCGAAATTCTGGAACACCCGCCGTACAGTCCAGACTTAAGCCCTAACGATTTTTTTACTTTTCCAAAAATCAAGCAACGACTTCGTGGTCAACGGTACCAGACGCCTGAAGAAGCGGTTGAGGCATACAAAACGGCCATTTTGGAGACCCCGACTTCGGACTGGAATAAGTGTTTCGAAAACTGGTTCGATCGAATAAAAAAGTGTATTACATATCACGGTGATTACTTTGAAAAACAATAAATACCATTTAACACTTAAATTGTCTTTAGTTTTTCCAAACGACACAACTTAAAAGGCAGCCCTCGTAAGAAGGCTCAAAGTCACCCAAAGGAAAGGAGAGGGCTATGTTGGGAGTTTCTCTGAGTGATCGCATCAGAAATCAAGCTATCCAGCAGCCCTCCGAATCGCTAAACTTAAGTGGCAGTGGGTGGGGCACATTGCACGTAGAACCGATGGCCGTTAGGGCGGCAAGGTTCTCGAGTGGCAACCACGTACCGGAAGGCGCAGCGTGGGTAGGCCCAAAAGGTGGACTGATGATCTAGTAAAGGTCGCGTGATGTGTTGGATGCGGGTGGCGCAGGACCGGTCATTATGGCACTGGGGGAGGACTATGTCCAGCAGTGGACGTCTTTCGGCTGATATGATGATGATGATAACTTACTGGTTAAGATGCCAACTAACGACATGTGGCTGCATGCGCCTGGCATGCGCTTAACGTCTTCGAAGGCAGGCTAGAAGACCTCTAGAAGATATTAGGCCCGATGAAGGTCACAGGAGTTCTATAGGAAAGTCTTCTTTAGCGACAGATACCTATTTCTATGGACATAAATTGGCCGATTATGATGACTTACTGGTTAAGATGCCACCTAACGACGGGTCCTAGCATGGCGTTAGTAGGGCGGCAGTACCGCAGCGTGGTGAGCAGCTCCAGCATGCGCGTGACGTCATCCAGGCCGCCGTGCGCGGCCGCCGCGTCCAGAAGCCGCCAGCAGTTCATGGCGATGCCGCGACCGCCGATTATACGTCTGAAATTAAGTATTTTTTTGAAGTGAAAACTTCTTTAGCGGCGCTGAGCACTTTTTGGGATGGGGAAAAATTGTTAAATACGCGACAGATTTTTGTGACGTCAGATGTGAAGGAGGTCACAATCTTTTATATATTGCTGCTAGCCGATTCGACTTTATTCAAAACTGAACGCTATACGCAAGACTATAAACCGCCGTTAAACACTTTTTGCAATAGCATATTCTGCAAATTAATTTGCAATTTTGTTCACGCGTCCTTCACCGTTTTGCTATTGAGCAAATTCGAATAGTTCGAACTTGGACGTTATTCCTAAAGAGATAAAGCTTTGAAAAATATTTACCAACGGCAAAAACAAATTGATATTTTGTTCATCGTCGCCGTCCGCTGTTCTTGCAAATTCGAATAGTTCGAATTTGGACGTTATTCCTAAAGAGATAAAGCTTTGAAAAATATTTACCAACGGCAAAAACAAATTGATATTTTGTTCACCGCCGCCGTCCGCTGTTCTTGCAAATTCGAATAGTTCGAATTTGGACGTTATTCCTAAAGACATAAAGCTTTGAAAAATATTTGGCAATGGCAAAAACAAATTGGTATTTTGTTCGCCGCCGGCCCGTCGCACCCAACGCGCCCGCGGCCCGTCCGCCTAAATAATTGATAATTGTAAGATGTCACGTGACCTGATCGAAAAACTGTTACAATGTTATTGAGTTTTCACTTCTGCCGGCACTCCCGGCGTGCAACCCGGTTTTTTTTTAAATAACAATTGTGATTGACACGCAAAGGACTGCTTAAGGTGGATTGTTGCCAGTGATGACATATTTTATTTTTATTTATTTATTAAGAAACAAACAGTCTCATATAGGTACATTGACACAATAAAAAGTAGTAAATTATGGACTTACAGTTTCCTTAATGAGAATATTTAAACCTGAACATTAAAAACATTAAAAAAAAAATTGAGTTGTTGAGATGCATGTTAATAGTAATTGTTAATAGTTAATAGTAATTGTTAATAGTTAATAGTATAAACAAAAACATTGCCAGAAAACTTAAAGTTATGATTTTGAATTATAGTTGTTGAATATATTGTAAAGATAATCGTTTGAAGCTACAAAATGTCTCATGGAGAATATCTAACGACTGAAATTTTTCATCATAAAGCCTGCACGCTCTTCTAATGAAACCGTTTTTTGCATAAGAGGTACGGCTACGGGGGATATGAAAGAGGGTTTTTTTTCTACAAGCTCGCTCGCAACGCCGGGGTACTCTAAAAGAAAGCGTATATATTAGCGAAGGCGTATATATTAAGTTGTACGTGCTGGACCTATGGCACTGAAACGTGGTCGCTTGCTATGGGCCTCATAAGAAGGCTCTAGTCACCCAAAGAGCAATGGAGAGGGCCATGCCATCGCATCAGAAATGAGACTATCTGCAACAGAACCAGGTAACCTATATAGCCCTCCAAATCGCTAAGCTTAAGTGGCAGTGGGCGGGGCATATTGCACGGAGAAACGATGGCCTTTGGGGCGGAAAGGTTCTCGGGTGCAATGGCGACCACGTACCGGAAGGCGCGGCCTAGGTAGGCCCCCACAAGGTGGACTGATGACCTGGTAAAGGTCGCGGGAGTCCGCTGGATGCGGGTGGAGCAGGATCGATCATCATTGTGGCACTCTTTGGTCCAGGCGTATGTCCAGAATTGGACGTCTTTCGGCTAATATGATGATGATTTAAATATTTAACTTGTATAAGGAAAACATCGTCAGGAAACCGAACTCATTCCAACATAATATAGTTTTCGCTCTGGGTTGGAAGGTCAGATGGCAGTCGTTTTTGCAAATATATTAGATAAATTATATTAGAAGTTTCACATCTATCCCTAGGATGAAATTTATTGCTGTAATTTTAGATGCCGTCCAGCACTCATGTTCACTTCACACTATTGTATTCCATTTGTTCTAAAAATACCTTTTCTTCGACTGCTCTTCAATAACCGCGAAAGCTTTCGCCATCTCCTTCGCGCAGACCCAGTGCGTCGCAAAGTCGATGATCTTGAACTCGTCCAAGGTGAAGTTGGGCGACGACTTGTTCAGATCAGCCAATACGACCTCTGCCAGTTCTAATTCTCGAGATTTCACGTGCAGATCGAAAATGGCTGCTTTCATGCCGGCTGAGAGGAATATCTGGAGATTTTAAGAAGAAATTATATCTAGGTAGTCAAGTGCGTTGACGTTGAGTGCAGGCGCCGCGGATCGATGCGGAATATGTCCAGCGATATTAACGGAAATAATCGCCTACTGAATTCGCGAATGGATTTTGACGTAGACCGCAATGATGTAATATAAGAGGAGGTTATAAGCGCTCCAAAAGTGGCACACTAAAACTGAGTCAATTGTTCGAACTTGCCACAGTTTAGCATCGTCAGTGGACACGTATAAACGTGTCTCAGCTGTCAGATGTGGTGGCCATCTTTAAACACGGAATTTGGTATATAAAACGTATCTACCTCTGTTTTATATTACATCATTGATAGACTACGCATTTATGAGCAACCTAATACAGCTAAAATACAGTTAAAATTCGTTAATCTTTATCTGTCACTACGACATTTCAGCATTTGAGGCCAAAACACATTTTAGCTGACAGAAGTTTGATAAGTTTTATCAATAAGGGGCTAAGAGCATATTCTAGATCGAGTACGATTAAAAAGATGAATCATGAACGTAGTGAGGATTTTTAGTAAAAATATATCAAAATTATTAGATTCATGTCATTCATAATATTGGAGTACAAAAAGATCGTTCCAACTTACCCCTTCCTTCTGACATTTATCCACAATCTCTCTCGCCGCCGTCAAGTTGCCATCTTTACAATATTGCTGGAGCAGCCTTCGCATCACGCCTCGTGTGTTCATGCCTTTAGCTTCCAATTCGTTAAGGTGCGCTCGCAGGGACTCTTCGTTCATATGTTTCTGTTGAATAATAGGGGTGTAGTGTAGACACTAAATAAAATAATCAACAATGTCGTATTTTCTCGAAAAAGGATTAAAAATTTAGTCAAATGGAGAAAAAAAAAACAACGCAAGAGGTTAAATAATCACAAAGTTACAAGTGTCCAAAGTTTTAAGAAGGTGTATGTTCCGTCCCTTTTCCGCAAAACGTAACTTCATATGAAACGATTGTCATTTACTATAACGCTCGCAGTTTGTGACGTCACTAACTCCGAGCGTTTTCTCTTTCTAACAAGCAATATAAAAAAGGTTGTAGCTTCATAATTCTTTGAGATATCTGAATGGGATTTTCGTCACTAGGCATAATTTTTTGCCTTCTTTCTTTTGGAGTAATAATAATTTTCGAGTCTACCCGTATTACAATATAGTGGTAAACAAGGATAGCCGTCCGCCGTTAAAGTTACCGAATCGCTAAACTTATGTTGCGTGGCAGTGGGGGCACAGTTCACGTAGAACCGATGGCCGTTGGGACGGAAAGGTCCTCGAGTGGTGAGGTGACCACGTAAGTACCGGAAGGCGCAGCGTGGGTACCGCACAAGATGGTCTGATGACCTGGTAAAGGTCGCGCTGGATGAGCGGTCGTTGTGGCACTCTTCGGGGGAGGCATTATGTCCAGTGGGCGTCTTGATGATGATGACACTTACTGGATGCGGCAACTGCGTTGTAAAGAGGTCCCCTTCATCGCTCATCGTCTCATCAGTGATCGCTATGATGGCCTCCCGAAACTCTTCCACTCTGCTTTCACTCAGAGATTCTGGTAGATGGGTGAGACAAAAGTCGGTGGAAGTGGTTGATATCCTTATTGGAGTATTTCTTAGTTCCTGTAAATATAAATAATAATCAAGACGAACATATGCACATTTTAATCTATATATAAATAAATCGAAATGTAACGTGATAGGATAGCTTTAACAAATTCTCACTTGTGTTTTTAGGGTTTCGTGCCCAAAGGGTAAAACGGGACCCTATTACTAAGACTACCTGTCTGTCTGTCTGAAAAATTCAACTGTCTAACTATCACGGTTCATGAGATACAACCTGGTGACAGACGGACGGACAGCGGAGCCTTAGTAATACAGTCCCGTTTTACCCTTTGGGTACGGAACCCTAAAAAGATAAATGTAAGAAATCAACCAAGTATCTCTAAAATCCAAGCTCACCTTCACCAACTTGAACAGATCATTAAAATCATGCTTCCTGCTCTTCAGGAACGTGCACAGGAACCTGCCGGCCCAGTCCTTACTCTTGTCGGCGGCTTTGTTGATACCGTCCTCAAGTATGTGCATGGTCGACTTGAGGTCCATGCTGATGAGGAACCCTTTCAGGAGGGGCTTAGTTATGGTCTCCATGTCGACTTTGCCTTTGAAGAGTTCACCTGGAAAACAATTCTGTTTGTATAGCTATGCAAAAGTGAACAGGCAATTTCTGGGTGTGCGTGA
This sequence comes from Epinotia ramella, assembly GCA_947578815.1. Classification (NCBI taxonomy): domain Eukaryota; kingdom Metazoa; phylum Arthropoda; class Insecta; order Lepidoptera; family Tortricidae; genus Epinotia; species Epinotia ramella. The sequence goes on from OX388203.1 coordinate 29,888,039, forward strand.
TCCATCTTAGCCGTGTCTTCACTTTCTATCAGGTCTGACGGAGGCCAAACGAAATCCCATTTTTAATAATAAATAAAATTATAATCCAAAAAATAATCCAAAGCATTTGAGATCGAAATTAAAAGATTACCTGTGTCATTGGAATGTCTTTAGTCGATTCTAAATGGGGGTGGAAATTATGATAATCTATTAAGCCAATGTCACGATCAACTTGTTATCCTCGCTTGCCTTTTATTTTGTAAATACGCCATCATAAGTCACTGAAACTACCGCGCTGCAGCTGGAAACTTTATCATCAGATTCTGCGCGGGGTTGAAAGTCACTGACTAAAAAGTGAAACCTACTAATTGTACTTACATATCTCGCTAGCCGCTCTAACTTGCCCCGTATTCAGCAAATACTGATAGGAGGTCACCGTTACTCCAGCATCTTGGAACATTTTCACCAGATTCTGCGTGGGGTTGAATGTCACTGACTGAGGGGTGAAACCACCTAATTGTACTTACATATCTCGCTAGCCGCTCTAACTTGCCCCGTATTTAACAAATATTCCATCATAGGAGTAAGCACAGTGGTGATCGATACTCCAGCGTCTTGAAACTTTTTCATCAAATTCTGAGCAGAGGTGAAACTGACGTAGGGTAGCGTGTATTGCGATATCGTCTCGTAGTCCGGTTTGACGTCCATTTCAATCATGGTTGTTAGCGTGTTCATTATACCTGGAAATCAAATTGTGTATTTTGAATCAGCTGTGTTTTTGTTCTAAAATCAAATTCTTTTCTTTATATTATACTAGCCGATGCCCGCGGCTTCGCCCGCGTGGTTATAGGAAAATGTAACATATTGAATTTGCCCGTGGGAATTAGATGTTTTACCGCTGGAAAAAGTAGCCTATATCACTCTCCAGCTTCTAAACTAACTCCATACAAAAAATCACATCAATACGACGCTCCGTTGCGACGTGAAAGAAGGACAAACATACACACAAACAAACACTCACACACACTTTCGCATTTATAATATTAGTAAGGATGATAACGTACCTTTTTCGCCCGTATTTTTGGCGGAACGGATCAGAATAGGCCAGAAATAGTGTGGTCGTAGAGGCATACCTAGTTGCTTCATTCGGGTGAATAACTCCAAAGTCAGCGGTGCCTTGAGACAGAACATAACAAATATATTTGAATGAAAATATATTGGGAAACATTTTTATCACAACAGTTGCAAATAATCAATATAGTTATTTGAGAGGAACGCATTGTACAACCTAACTACAGCGCAAGTACTTCCCCAATTGGGGTGCTCCAAATATGAGATAGGATAGCCAGATAATATTACGCCATGTCCTGACTCCCTAAGATTTTCTCCCTCCGAGATATTTGGGAGGTAACATTGATTGTAGCCAATTTATTTTTAAATTCATGGTTTATCGAAGTTCTGTGTGTTTTCGGTTGTTCCATCGTACAGGCGAGGCCAGTGGGAAGTTTCAACCTTTCGGTGATTAAACTGTTTGTTTTATTGTTTTCAATCCTTGCCTCGCTGATAGAAAAGCAGCTTCAGCCGATACATCAATATTAGGGGACAATCTTACACAAATCAACCTAGTCCCAAACTAAGCAAACCTTGTACTATGGGTACTAGACGACGATAAACATACTTGTATAGATAAATAAATACTTAAATACATAGAAAACATCCATGACCTAGGAACAAATTTTGTGCTCATCACACAAATAAATGCCCTTTTTGTCAAGGAAGCTAAAACAGCTAAAGAGGCCGGCACTCCGTCTCATGACAGGAGCCATAACTGGTCATGCACTACTAAACAAACACCTTTTCACTCTAGGTATTACAGACAGTCCTCTCTGCAGAGCCTGCATGGAAGAGGAAGAGACAGCCGCCCACGTCATCTTGACGTGCCCTGGGGTGGCAGAATACCGGGCAAAACACCTCGGAACACCGGGGTCGCTACCGGAGGCCGTCGGCAACGTAAAGGGTTTGCTAGGCTTCCTGGTGGAACTGGGTTGGCACGAATAACAGTAGTGCCAATAACCCATACGCAAAATAGGCGCTATTATGACGTCGAGTTGCGGCAACCAAGCCCGCGTACACCTATAACCTATATATAACCTATATAAATGCCCTTACCGAGATTCGAACCCAGGACCTCTTGCTTCGTAGGCAGGACCACTACCAACTAGGCTAAAGCAGTCGTCGCCTATGCTTACCTTGCCTTGTTGAAGAGCGCATTCTGCCGCGTTCTGTATGGCTATAGGGTTCCGGCCAGATGCCATTAGTTCTTGCGTCACCATCATTAGAACGGCGGACGGCTGCAATACAAATCGATTCATATCCAATCAAGGTCTTACTTAAGTATACACTTTAAATTGTACTAATGTCCATTTTGATCACGTTATCCACGTTAATCACCTGACCCCGATCACCCAGGGGAACCTAGCGGCAATTATTTTATATTCAACTAGGAAAAATTATAATGTTCGGTTATGGCGCTTCGCCGGACGCTGCCGCGTCACGCTCGCTTCGGTCGCTCGGCTCGCGCGGTGTAGGGTCGCAGTTCACCTAGCAACCTAACCGTGTTTTTCCCCTGGGGGATCAGGCTAGGGGATTCTAGTGGACAACAGCATTTTGATGGGGTGTGTGTGTAATGATTTTAAGAGAACACAGAACAGAACAAATATTATGATTTAATTTTACGTAAAGTCAACTGCATACAGTTAGCATAATTTCATAAAACATAATGATTAGATGGTATAATTTTGTTGTTGCATACAAAAGTGTCTCAAGATGAGAGTCTTTGACCGGTGTGTTATATGGCTGATGACAAATGGCACCAAATCATGGTTGCTTACTAGAAAACCAAAGCAAACGACTGGCAAACGAAAGTTGAACCCATTAAACTCAATTACGCGGCAACACTGTTGATCAGAATGTATGCTTATGACGTTTAGTGTTGCCGCGTAATTAAGTTTAGTGGGTTCAACTTTCGTTTGCCAGACTCTAAGAGCTCTCTCTTACTATTTAGAAGGCTCAAAGTCACCCAAAGGGTAATGGAGAGGGATATGCTGGTATGTTCTATTATTTCTCAGTTTAACATTTAGTTAAAAAGCTCCCAATAAGTACTTACAATGCCAGCTTTAATACAGTCCCTAATCAGACTCCGTCCATGCAAGCCTTGGTCATCCTTCGGCCCAAACGAGGGCAGTGGGAGACATTTATATATCTCTACAGCCACTAGAGGATGGTTCTGGTACACTAGGAAGGTCGAGACACTCTGCATGTATGGGGATATTGAAGGTGATTTTAATGTTGTTTGTGGTAAGTAGCGTAGCACCTGAAAGCATAAGAATAATAATAATAAAAATGCAAATTCAAAAATTTTGTGACAATACAGAAAATAAAGGAAAACAACTAAAATAAAACAATAATTTTGTCACGAAATGGAATACTAATGCGTTTTTATTAATACATGTTTAATCTCGTTATTTATTTACACGTTCTTCACAATGCAAAAATATAGCTTTACCCCCAAAACCTGCCTCTTAATTAGGATTTACTTCTCTCTACCTAAACACAGGGGGACCCAAAAGGGTATAGCAGGCTAACCTAATAAAAATTGCCCCCAGCGTTTTTGGGTCGAAACTATAATCAAACGATGCCTATTAAGGAGGTAATACCCTGCACAAAGCTTCATCCCTCTGTTACCCCCTGGGGGTGAAAAACACCCGATTAACCCCAAAACTGTTTTATTTTGTTAAGCTATGAAAGTGACGAATTTCAAATTTTGTACAAATATTAATGGGACTAAAGGCTATATGTTCAAAAAATATGAGCATCCTAAACATTTAAATTCTTGTAAAAAAAAAAAAAGAAAAAAATATCACCCTGTATAACAACTATAACAAGTTTGGCTCTTGGTACACACACCATTTTTTTTTCAAATATGAACCAATTTATATTCTACATCATACAAAAGTTTCATCGACCTAGCCCAGAAGGAACATTGCGAAATTAAAATGAATGTACAGCTACTATTTAGTACGCACTACTCATTATATTAGTTTAGGTCCTGCAACCAAAATAATTAAAAAAAAAACACTGCCTGCGTCCGCGTTGCCGCCCGCGTTCGAATTTCAATTTTTGCTCAACGTGCGGGTTACGCTTTTCTGATGTGTAGCCAGAATGTCTGCAAAAAATATTTTAAATGCAAACAAATCTAAAGCAACTGCAAATATATTTAAAAAAAAACCCGCCCAAGTGCGAGTCGGACTCGCGCACGAAGGGTTCCATACCATTATCTATAAAAACAGTAAAAAAAAAATACTTTGTTGTATGGGAGTCCCCCTTAAATATTTATTTTATTTTGTTTTTAGTATTTTCTGTTATAGCGGCAACAGAAATACATAATCTGTGAAAATTTCAACTGTCTAGCTATCACGGTTCTTGAGATACAGCCTGGTGGCGGACGGACGGACAGACAGCGAAGTCTTAGTAATAGGGTCCCGTTTTTAGCCTTTGGGTACGGAACCCTAAAAAGGGTAAACACATTATATGAACTTGCATTTCATGAATACACAGTAAAAGTTATGTTACGTTAATACTAGTAAAGAAAAAAATGTTTTTATGAGTACACATGAGTTTGATTTATACTTCTTTATCCCCACCTTTTTTAAATCGGACACAAGCAGCAGATCGCAGGCCATTGTTTATTAATAATGCAAGGCTGTTAGCAGGAGCCAATTCATATTAATTTCGTAATGTTCCTTCTGGGCTAGGTCGCTGAAACTTTTGTATGATGTAGGATATTAGTTAGTAATTAGAGAAGAATTAAAATGCATGTGCATATTTCAGAATTACCTAAAATTAAATCTTAATAAAACGAAAATACTAGGTTTTAGGAAGAAATTGTATGTTAGCTGCATTGGACTCGAATGTACATTTTAACAATTTTGACATTTTGAATTTTAAACTTGTAGTTTTAAGAAATTGCTATGCTCATCAGAGCTCATGTTTAACTGTGCATATAATGGACTTTCTGGATGGATAGGCTATATTTTATTTGGCGGGTTTGCTTATATTCTTTGCAATAGGCATGATGCCTCATGTTCAAATTGATAGTAAACCATCAAATTATCATAATAAAGTATAAATTATAAAATATAATTGACATCATAAGAAAATATGAACCTTGAAAGTTTAATTATGCATTTTTTTTCGTTAAATATGCATTTTTTTTCGTTGTCTAAGAGTAAATTTAAAACTACCAATAGAATCCTTACGCTTTTATAGAAACAAAATTGCATGACAACCATGTACACGCAGTATGTCGCGACCGAAACAACAATTTACCTGATTTTCCATACAACAATTAGTACAAAATGTCAGTTGTGACGTCATATTTGTGTCTATCAGTATGAAGCGTTTTGCGCTGCCGCCAGCGAGGTCAATCTTTGTCTCAAAATTTTGGGTATTTATGTTCTTTAATTGTAGTTACCATACAAACATTTGTTCCTATCAAAAACTGGTTCGAATGATAAAATAATCTTAGTCATCATACCTATCTGAACCGATGGCCGTCGGGGCGGAAAGGTTCTCGAGTGGCGACCACGTACCGGAAGGCGCGGCGTGGGGTAGGCCTCCCACAAGGTGGACTGACGACCCGGTAAAGGTTGCTGATGGAGTCCGCTGGATGCGGTTGGCACAGGACCGGTCACTTTGGCACTCTTTGGGGGAGGCCTATGTCCAGCAGTGGACGTCTTTCGGCTGATATGATGATGATGATGATGATCCCTATTATACGCGGGCAGCTTCGTGAATAAAGTATTGAATTTTCCATACCTGCGGCACAAGCCCATAGCTTCCCAGTTCAGCCAGAGTCTTAACAATCTCCATGACATGGGTCTCTTGGATTTCATTGCCGTTCCGCTGCGCCGTCTCCATCTCTTGCAGAACCAGGCTATCCTTCTTGCTGTGCGCTAGGGCTTTGGCGATGGCTACGTGCGTGTCTATGGTCTGCTCGAATTTGAGGGATTTCATCATTGTTAGGACCTCTTGGACGTTTTCAATGTTGCTGGAGGTTATAAAACATTAAATGATTAACTACAGTAGTTTCTTTTACTGAAATATTTTGTAATATATACTAATACTAAGGTCTGCGGCGAGCTGTAGAACTGCGATACTACGTTTTATTATATTTAACATTTAAAGAGGGGTGTTATAAGTTTAACGTGTCTGTGTATCTGTCTGTGGTGTAGCTCCCAAACGGATGGACCGATTTGAAAGCGGTTGTTTTTGTGTCATAGATAATTTTATCCCGAGTGTTCTTAGCCATGTTTCATGAAAATCTGTTCAGCCGTTTTTGAGATATTGGACTTTGAAATGAAAATGTCGGGGGTTTTACAACTTTTCTAAGTTGTAGTTATTTCAAAAACTGAATTGACAAAAAAATCTATAATTATCAAACCTGCTCTCAAATTCCACGAGAATCAGTTGAGACATGCGAGTTTTGCAAGTTGTGCGTTTCTAATGGTAATCTCTGAAGCTACTTATCCGATCAGACAAGTTAAGGTTACTCTAGTTTTATTTCAGATATTGGGTGAAACACAAACCATAAGAAAATTTGAATACTTAAAAAAAAATAGTGATAAAAACAAGTCCCTTTTCCACAAAAATGACTGAAACAACATGAATGCTCGGTTCAATAAATAAAAAAACTATACACTCACTCGGCTTTCCCCTGACACAATATGAGCGAGCTGAAAATATTTTGTGTAGCCGGGAAACCTTGGCTTTTCATGTTTGCTAATACTTCAGTAGCCTGGTTTATGTCTCCTGCCTGAAATGAACACAAACATCAACAAACGATTTTAGGGTTCCGTATAGTCAACAAGGAACCCTTATAATTTCGCCATGTACGTCTGTCCGTCTCTCCGTCTTCGGCTTAGCTATTTTCCACTCAGTGATTTGTTTGCGAGATCAATATCTATCAATATCTCAGATTTTTTTTTACATTTGTTTGAAGCGTTGGCCAACTCGGGCGACCTGCTCCATACAAATGTAAAAAAAAATCGCGTCAAAAAAACAATCTTTTATATCTTTGAGTTCTGTCCTTGATCGACTTCACACCCCATTTTTGGTACACCCTGTATATCATTCCTATTCTTGGATTGTTTTTTAGTAGATTTATAAACAGCCAGTCTTATTGGGAACTGTTTAGAACTTAGATTAAATGTTCTTAAGTATACACTGTATTTTTGCCCAACTACGGCAGAGCCTAAAGGAAGATATATGTTTTTAGCAGTCTGTTTGTATTAACGTGTGATCCACTGTAGCGTTAAATATACTGAACCGATTTTGATAAATGGGGTGTCAATTGATTCCAAATAATGCAAAAGGTAACCTCGGTTAGGTACCTTTTGCTTGATTTACAGTATATTTATGTCAGTTAGCTGTCAAATAGGGAGTGCCGGCAGAAGTGAAAACTCAATAACATTGTAACAGTTTTTCGATCAGGTCACGTGACATCTTACGTTGTCACCCTAAAAATGAATTTGATGCAAATTTATAAACAATTATCAATTATTTAGGCGGACGGCCCGCGAGCGCGTTGGGTGCGACGGGCCGCCGGCTCCGGGCGGCGGCAAACACAATATTAATTTGTTTTTGCCATTGCCAAATATTTTTCATAGCTTTATCTCTTTAGGAATAATGTCTAAATTCGAACTATTCGAATTTGCAAGAACAGCAGATGGCGGTGCACGGTGGCGACCAAAATATCAATTTGTTTTTGCCGTTGGTAAATATTTTTCTAAGCTTTATCTCTTTAGGAATAACGCCCAAATTCGAACTATTCCAATTTTCTTAATAGGAAAACGGTGAAGGACGCGTTGGTATTATTACAAATTTATTTGCAGAATATGCTACAACAATATGCTGCTCTTACAATAGTGTTCAGTTTTGAATGATGTTGAATCGGCTAGCAGCAAAAAGTGACCTCCTTCACATCTGACGTCACAAAACTTACGCGACAGAGTTTAACAATTGGACGTATTTATGCAGAAGGGAACCAACCCACACATCACCCAAAATTGAGTTAAGTATGCAGAAGGCTTTAAAAATGTGCCTTATACCCCCTACATAAAGATCAAAGTCGTAAGATCATTCGACATATGAAAAGATTCCGTTGATAAAGTTATCAAACCACATTATCATTGTTTCATAAAACTTTAAAAAGATCCATGCTGTATGGTAACTTGCTAATTTTACATTATATTTATTTGAAAAGATCCATATCACGTGGTTCACCGTTACAGTAACGTTTCATTTACTTCATAAGAGTCCATGCGGGTTGGTTCTTGTTTGCATAATAAAAACTGCAAAAGTTAACACTTTCACAAAGATCCACATCACATGGTTCCTGGTTAAAATAATCTAGTTTATATGAAGTAAGGAACCAACTTCATTGAATCTGGTTTGCATAATCGAAATTGGACGTATTTGTACCAAATGGAACCAACCTACACATTACCCAAATGTAAGTTACATGCAAAAGGCTTTAAAGATCAAAGTCGTACGATCTGACATAATTGGACGTATTTATGCACAAGGAAACCAACCCACACAATAATAGTTTTGAGAAAAAGAGGTTTTTGTAAAAAGTGTACCTATACATTTTTTTTCCATATTTTTTAGCAAAGTTGGATTGCCAAGCGTTACAACATGGTATTGTTGATATTTTGTTGTTGATATCATGTCAAGAATATGTAGTTTTAAGTGTAGTTTTCTCTTAAAAGGGCAATGGTTCCTTTTAGCAAAAACATTTAAGTGAGGGTTGGTACCTTGTAGATTTAATAAAAAAATATACACACTAGTTTGAATGTACTTTATTAACAAAATGTTTACAATACAAAAGGTCTGCAAATGTTTGAAATATTATTCTCTAATCTAATCCTCCCCAAACATCAAACGCTTTAATAAAAAATTTAAGAGAAAGATTTTATCACAAAGCTTTCTTAGTTACTCGCTAGTTTCATCTTCCACTTCAAAGTCAGGTTCACCCGAAAAGCCCTCCAGATCATCCTCGAAGCTTTCATCGAGAATTAACGGAACGTAAAAATTGTGATGGACCTGTGGAATCAGATGAAGAAGGCTCTTCAGATATTTAACTTTGCGTCGGCAACAGGCTTTCCTGATGGCCAAAGTGGTTCCATTAATTGCTTGGTAATACTAGATGAGACCCTTCCCCGAATATTACATTTTTTCATAATATCTACTTCCTTAAACTCTTAAAAACTCTTCCAACTTCTGTAATTTTTTTTCTATTGGTAATATTTTCGCTAACATGAATGGGAACGTCTTATTTTATGGAGCGATTCATGTAGCGGCCAAAATCGGAATATAAAGCTTGTGTTGATGCTTAAAGCGATCTTAAATGAACATCCAATGCTTGAACAGATTAATTTACGATATCTAGAATTGGGATTAGGACACAGCTTTCTTCCAAATGATACGGATTTCGGAAAAATAGTGAATGCTTTAAAATGGCTACAAATAATTTATACACCGGAAGATTATATGAATATAATAAAAACTTGCAAGAAAAAAAAATGCCATGACAGGACACCACCGCATGGATCCGAAAGAATTTTTGTCCTCATTAATGTTGGAGAAGAATATTACAAATAGAAAAAGAGAAGTACAGATGGAACGAAAGTATCATGGCTGCCCACAAAAGAAATAGAGCTTAGAAAACATGAAATGTTTCAAATTTACATGAGATCTAACTTCATTGAAGAATTTAAGGAAGTAGATATTATGAAAAAAGTGCTCGGGGTAGGGCATCATCAATTATTACCAAGCAGTTAATGGAACCACTTTGGCCATCAGGAAAGCTTGTTGCCGACGCAAAGTTAAAGACCTGAAGAGCCTTCTTCATCTGATTCCACAGGGCCATCACGAGTTTTACGTTCTGTTAATTCCCGACGAAAGCATCGAGGATGATCTGGAGGGCTTTTCGGGTGAACCTGACTTTGAAGTGGAGGATGAAACTAGCGAGAACTAAGAAAGCTTTGTGATAAAATCTTTCTCTTATTTTTTTAATTAAAGCGTTGATGTTTGAGAAGGATTAGATTAAATAATAATATTTCTGATTTTTTATATTTTTTGTATTGTAAACATTTTGTTGATAAAGTACATTCAAACTAGCGTATATATTTTTTTTGTATACCTGTTTATAGTCCCTATTAAATCAACAAGGTACCAACCCTCACTTATATATTTTTGCTAAAAGGAACCATTGCCTTTTCAAGACAAAACTACACTTAAAACTACATTTTCTTAGCATGTTTAAGTAAAAAAATATCAACAATACCATGTTACAACGCTTGGCACTCCAACTTTGCCAAAAAACATGAGATTTTTTTTTGTATACACTTTTTTAACAAAAACCTCTTTTTCTCAAAACTATCATTGTGTGGGTTGGTTCCCTTGTGCATAAATACGTCCAATTTTTCCCCATCCCAAAAAGTGCTCAGCGCCGCTTAAGAAATTTTCACTTCAAAAATCAGTGCCAAAGATGAAGCGGTATGCTTGTAGCAGATAACATAGGGAACTCCATATGAATAGCGCTAAGGAGCAGAGTGCCCACCTAGCAGGTTCCTGGCATTCAGTGTTAAGAGAACTATAGTTATAGATGCACTAGTTTCTTACCTCTCCAATGGCTCGCAATATTAATTCATAAGTGGCAATATTCGGCTGCACAGGCGCCATGAAGTCAATAAAGGTGCTGGCTTTGACAATCTTTCCGTTGGCTATGTAGACTCGGAGCAGCTCATTGTAGTGCTCCACTGTGAGCTTTGTGTGAGGCCTGCAAATATTGTAATAAACAACTACAGTCAGCATGAAACATATTTACACATGTATCAGTTGGAGTGAGGTGCAGACAAGTCGGTGAAGTGTTCGGAATGTCAAATAAATCAAGAACTATTTTGCACCAAACCGAAAAAGAAATAAAGGTAAAAATAATAATAGGATTTCTTTTTTTGTAATACCATATTGGTGACGTACAAGCATACAACAGACTCTGCACCCAATGGACACTTACATGTCCAGAGAAGTGTGTTGTCAACCCTTTAGTGATTCGAGGATTTGGTTTGTGCCTAGATAAAGGTAGGACTGAATGATGTCTGAACTCCCAACATAGTACTTCGGGAGCTACACGTTTTGATAAAAAGAAACACAGCAAAACATTACTTTCAGTTTACTTTTATTACAAAAAAACTAAAAACGGACCCAAGACTTGAGCGGAGCACATAAATTGAACTTACAAGGATGACTATGGGCGGCTTGCACCAAACCGTCTGTAATCGTAAGCGGTGTTCATTAAAATCTGAATGTACTGAAAGTTTGACAAGTTTCTACGGAATGGGCCATGATCAGTCTATAAGTTAGTGAAACCCGCCCCGAGAAAACTAAATCTTACTTTATTGCTGTCCACACCTCCTCTGCTAGACTTATCCTGGCAACATTAGACTCGTCAGGAAGCAGATCCGTGCAGCACTGAAGCAGAAGCAAACCTTGCCTCTTAGTAGAGAAATTGAACTGTTTCACCTTTTCTATTACTCTAATTAAATCATTCCTATACACTCTGTTTTTCTGATGTATGTCTGATGATAAGCCAGCTATCATTTTCTCTAGCAACTCCTCAGATCCCAAAATTTGTGATGTTACGGAATTGTCTTTTTTCGCTGCCACAGCTTTTCGCTCTTTTGTGTTGTCGATGTTAGCCAGAAGTGTAGTTCCAATATATCTAGAAATTAACAGTATTGTTAGCATTAAACCCTCAGAATATCAGTAAAATATAAGTAAAATATTTCAAAACATAACCTTGCTTGGCTAAAGTTGCATTCGCACGAACATTGTGTGATTTGTGTAGGCAAACGCTTTTCATGAAGCAAATACTTTCTAAATAAAAGTGCTCTCGAGGATGCACTTGTAATTTTTACGCAATTCCTAGTTAACATTTTCACTAAATAAATTTCTCCGATTTTTGAAGTTGGACATCTATCACACCATAAGCAATATAAAATATAAAATGTCATGTCATTTATTTTATTTGTCACTTTGTACAGGTACCGTTCCAAAACAATGCATTTCAGAAAATGACAAACTCAAATAATAATATGTACTATGGTGTAGTTTTGTGATGTTGCAGGATACAGTTTATAGCTGAAAATAATAAATTATATAAATTATCAACCAACTTTATATGTATTAAACCAAATTAATTATTAAAAATGAATTTTGAAATAGAAGAAGACTTACATTCAACTGGCAACAATTCTATGTGTCGATGGTTTTCGTTTATTGTGTTGTCACTATTGTATCGCGCAACTTCAAGGCGTTGCGCGTAACGCATTTGCAAACACGTGGCGCTAGTGTTCTACCCATTCCAAACAAGATTGTCAAATTTGTCAATCGTGCGGATTCGTGCGTGAATGTGGAGTGTTATGTGTTGTGAGTGAATGGTGCTTGTGGGTCGTGGAAAATTATAGCCTACTGCCGCTGTTATGTGGTAAGTTTCTCTTCAATTTACGCTTTTTATTTGCATAATATACGTTTTTGTTCTGAAATGAAACCAATAGGAAAGCACGGCCGCCATACATTTGAGGGGCCGTCAGCGTCATCAGCCGTTATTTGACCGCCATCGCCCAAGCGACCGACAGCGACTCCGCCTTTTTCTAAATAGCTTAGCATTTACCGCGGTTTTAGAACATTCTAAACCGTTTTGTAGGTTCTTGATGTCACTATGTACTTAAAATTAAAGTTTGGAGTAATTATTTCCGCATGAGTTAACTTTAAAGTTTGCAAAGTGCTGTTGCCGCCTCAGCGATGATTCACGTCACAAGCGATAATTCGAATCATTCACATTTTTTACCGCGCTAATAATTCCTATTGAGGCTGGCTCGTGTAATTATGCCAGTATGCATAGCAAGATAATAAATAAATTGCTTACAAATGGCTTGGAAACATCAATCGCTATTAAACATTCTCGTTGGTGCACGAAGTCGCCGGTTGTTATGCTAATGAGAATCATGAAATATTTGCCGTGAATTGGCTGTAATTGTCAATCGATTACTTGTTCTGTTCATTGCTCAATAAATCAGAAAACTACTCTTTGTCCTCACACCGTTTATATGGATAACTAATATTTAAAACTCGCCAGGTAAACAGTGCTATTGCTATGCCTAAACCTACCCCATTTTAAGTGAAAGTTCACTCAGCATACAAATAATACTTAAGTATTATTTTTGTGTCAGTTATCTTTAGTCTGTCGCCTTTTTGCTACTGCTTGCTAGTCTTGTTTATTTGATCCCAATGGGTTTTGGATTACCTGCCAATTCATATACACTTAGCAAAACTGTGTCACAATCTCAATCCCATATAATATAGTGTTATCTAGTCTGTTATAAAAAGGAATGCAACTAATTCTGCCTTCACTAAATTAAATTTTATGTATATTAACAACCTTCCGAAAACCACAACCCATAAAATAGTCATGTTTGCTGACAATGTATCTCTTGTTCCAATGTCCTATAGATGATCTGAGTAACACACACATAAGAGGAAACAATCAACTCAATAGCGCACTGGTTATGAGACCATAACCTCACCATAAATAATGACAACACCGAAATAATTTAATTCAGACCAAGACAAAAGCAACCTCTTAATCTTAACCTAAGAACCATATCAAATATTTAAACGTACAAGAAGTAACTGAATGTACTCTATTAGGCCTTACATTGGATTGTCATTTAAACTGGAAAACACTTATAGAGAAAATAAAAAACAAACTGTCTTGTTTTGTATATGCTTTGAGGAGTGCGCTGCTGTGAGGCCACAGCACTGACATCCTCCATGTATTCGTCATGCAAAAGAAATGCATACAAATCCTATCAAATATCCACCAACCCCATAGATGCAGACATTTTAAAAACCTGAAATTGTTAACCCTCCCTTCACAAACTGCTACTTTTGTCTGTAGAAATCTATATTTATTTACAATTATAATCAAAACGCTTGTCAACGTCACGACCTTGAACTTCCAGAACCTAAACTGGAAATATACAAAAACGGACCCTACTTGCTCTATATTGTTGTTTCGGTCGCGAAATACTGCGTTTAAGTACATAGTTGTTGTACATGTGTTGTATTATTCAGAATGTGCAATAAAAATATGCAATAAAATCCCCATCCATTTAAAAACTGTACCGAATGCCACTTATCATACATACTTTCAAATCTAAACATAGAAAAGTGCTACTATTCCATAGCAGAGTATACGGAAGATAATAGTTTATAGAATATTTACTGTTAAATTAATTGCTATTAATGTCCATCCTGATATTTATACATCTAGTTTTAATTTGAACGAAAGATGTGTACCTAGTTATAAATCAAGTACCTTTCTAACTGCTGCTACACCCTTCCGGGTCCTTGTATCTTAGTCTTAAGTTACATGGTTGCAAATAAATAAATATTATGTATTAAGTTTACTCAGATTTAGGGTCAAGAGCACATGCAAAACGTCAAGTGCAAAAATATGTATTGATTTAAGCCTCTCATAATTATGTACTGATATCTTAATCCGCTGACATAAGAGCGATGGGACATATTTTTGAGGTGGTATACACCAATATTCTTGCACTGGACCTAAGGACGGCCAGAATGTTGTCACTCATATTTTTCAATCAGCCCAACTGCAGAAAAGGTGGAGGTACCTTCCAGAAGATGTAGCACCATTACTTGTTCACTAGATATGTGGTGTTGTTTTTCTGGTGGTGAAACAATACCACATATGTGTGAAAGAAAGACAGGTTACCTGCAAATGTGCTTACATTTACCTCATTTAAACATTATTCTTCTTTCTGTGGCAGTTAGATTATGATACTTAAGGAGTACTTATGTACAGTACTAAACTAAAAGGTTGCCTATCATTTGTTTTGGTCATTAGTTAATGAGTATTAGAATCACTGTCTTGTCCATTAAGTTATCAGTCAATGTCACGTTACAACTATTTTTCATCTAGTCATCCCTAACAATAAAATAAAACAAAAATCTGTTATCAGGATTTGTATTTGTTACCTTTAGCCAGGCAAGTCCTTTACCCGCCAAGCTACCAAACCCACACACATAATTACCTTATTTCAATAATGAATATCTAACTCAAGAATTGTAATCTTTATATATAATTGTTTCTTTCTGTAAGTATTGATTATTGAACCCATCACTTTGGCACTCTTTGGGGGAGGCCCACATGGCTGCTGAACATTCAGGAGTGGACGTCTTTCGGCTGATTGTCCAGTCAATGAACCAACGAATTGTATGGAAAATGACCATTTTGGAAATAATTTATAATAGCTTATTTTTTCTGTGTAACGGGTATATCACGATCCTCCGGATCTTGCGCGGTCGTCTTGATTGCCCATCCCTGCACGGCGAGGTCTGTCGACTATTCGTCCCTGATAGACGATCCCGGTTCCGCGTAGGCCAGCTGCGCCTCTTCGCCGTACCGCTAGCGCGCACGGTCTCGCGCCGTAACTCTCCTGTATGCCGCGCTCTACACGCCCTCAATAGGCTTAGTGCGGGGCAACTCTCCTGCGATTTATTTGCGGATGGCTGGATGGTTGTTGAAAGAGAATGCCTGAAACTGTGTGAGAGTATTACGTAGTACCTACTTAATGAATTTTTATCTTGTAATTAATGTATTTTATTTCACGTATAATGTATTGTTGACATAAGTATTTTGTAAGAAACTTGTAATGACAGAGGATCTTCCTGTAATATTGCACTTTTCTTTATTAAATAAATTGAAATTGAAATTATCAATTAAATAGTTACCCAGCGACAGATTCCGACAAAATTTTGAGACATCATAAAAATTATAAATTCACTAAGTAGCTTCTGAAGTCAGAAAAAAATATGAATTAATATTTTCGTCTTTATTTTGGTTCATTTACATTCGCACTTATAATATTCAAGATAAATCTAACAAAAAAAGACAATGCATGCTTCATTTAAATCTAAATAATTACTTGCGGGTGGAAAGTTTGTCGGATTCTAGAATAAAGCATCTTAGAATAACATTTTATAATGAAATCAACAAAAAAAAACGCTATTATAAATTAATGTTTTTCAAAACCGTATTTTTCCTGGAGTATGATATACCTAATGATGATTGTTGGTCGCCCTTAATTAACCCATGCAATCATATTACAAGACAACTGGTGATTACAATCTTCTAATAACTCGGTGCCATCAACTGCCAATCAATTTATAATGTACTCTGTAATCAATTGACAATACACGGTTTTTTTTTACTACTAGCTTCGTCTCTAGCGTCTCGTAGCTCCACACAACTTTTCACCCCCTTAGGGGATGATTTCAGGGATAAAAACTATCCTATGTCCTTCCCTGCAACTTAAACTATCGCTATACCAAATTTCACATACATTGGTTTAGCGGTTTAAGCAGAACAGACAGGCAGACACACTTTCGCATTTGTAATACTTGTATGGATTAGAAATTACGTAGGGATATATATATATGATGTCTAAGAGTTACTGTTCTTTCTTCTCGCTTTGAGTTTCAAGTATTTATATTTTAGTGAGCCGGTTTTATGGGAGTATAAATTAGACTAGCTTCCCGCGCGGCTACACCCGCTAAAACATAGCCTATACCCATCGCCCATCCCAAAGACCCGGTCTAAATACTAGTGATAGAATTTTTTGAAATGGGACGAGTATTTCCAGAGATTACCCAACTTCAATTTCCTTGACTACCTGAATGTGACATTGGTTTACAGCCAAGTGACAACTGAGTATATCACACCTGGTTTATCTCTTGTAATGTAGTGTGTTGTTTTATGTTATCGTAGATAACATAAAATAACTAATTCTAAGGTTAATGAAGTCTTATCAACACGTTCCCTGCATATATTATAGTGTTTGTGGTACAGGACAAAATACATTCAAATTGTTGGTCTTGTGTAACAGAGTATTACAGTGTGGTTTTTTTTTAATGTGAGTTATTGTCTTCCATGATTCTTACCTATGTTGGGGTGTTTTAATTTTTTCGGAGATGGTTACTATGTTTTTGCGACAGTTTCGTTGGTTAGCTTTTCGTGGAAAAAAATAGGTAAAGACGAGGAATAGACAAGCAGATAGATACCTATACACAAATAAGGCTGTAACCTCAACACATGCTATTTTACTGATACAAAAGTGTGTTTTTTTTGTCGGCTACCTGTTCATACTTAAACCTCTGAATTGATTCTGATGAAATTTATGGGAATTATATGGGAATGACCCAAATCCCGGAGAAGTACTTACGATACCTACTTTCATCCAGGAAATCGTCCCCTAGTCAGCTAGCTTAGTACACTCACATGAGTGTGATTGAAGAGTTCTACGTACGAAGTGCAGATAAAAGACACTTTAAAAGGGACCAAGGCCGGCGCTCAACGTTAACTATATAGATACAAATTATATCTATCTTCCCAAATAGGTCCATTGTTGACCAACATATGACGTTTGTCTCTGATTTGTCACGGCAAAATGAGGCCAACAACCAGCACAAATGTACAATTACATACATCACGCGATCGTATATGTTTACTCGTCACGGAATGCTGTCCACATTCGTGTCACTTACTAAATTTCCATTCTCGACTCTCGACCTAGTTGGCGATCTTCTTTGGTCGATATTGGACCAAGTGGCATGCTGAGTAGATGTCATTGGAGTGTAAAGGTCAAGCAAGAGATCTCTTGCTGATGAATGGCAGACGGTGCCAAAGTTGGCCACCTTTGGCACCGTCCACCGTAGGTGGCATTTTAGGACCGGACAGACTTAGGTTTACTCTCTCTACGATAGGGCTAAATGATGCACATGACGTAAATATACCCTTACGAATTTTGACCGTAAGTGAAGGATACTCGAGCTTTCGGCTAATTTTAGGTGCTTCAGATTCTTGCTCAGCACAACTTTCTCAGACTGCTGCCATGCATTTTATCGTGTTGTCATGAGACTAGGTGTTAGGAGTGGGCTTACGGATTATTATTATAGTAGTTAGTACCTATGTTTGGCCCTTCTCCAATTATTGACAGGTTCAATATCGATATCTTATTTTGTGAAGTTTAATTCAGATTTCCTCCTATGAGATTTTAACTTGATCGTGTCTATTAGTTAAATAAATAAAATAGAGAAATAAATACCCGGAAGAAAAATAAATAACGAAGGGATTTAAGCAATTTTTTGTATTTCGGCTACAATCTGACAAACTATCATGTCTAAAAATCAGTCATTTTCATCATCATTGTTGCCCAGTCTTGTCTTCTCCTAGTCAGAAATCCGTTTCAAAATCAGCATTTTGCATATCTTCTCGCCTTAATATGCACACAATCAAACACCGGTTGACACCGCCTGTGCGGACGGAAGCATCGCGCACTCCCGCGCAGAATGATGATGCGTCATAGATCACTGGTAATCAGATGCGGAATTCAACCGTTTCCATTTGATATATGTCGAGGAAATGTAGAAATCCTTTATTCAGACTTTTCAATACATAGGGTCAATAATTATATTTATATTGTTAATGTAAGTCGTCACGCAAAACACGAACTTAGATGAAATAGCACTCAAATTTAAAATATACAATACTTTATTTATTATTCCAATAATGCTCTGAATAAATAAAATTAGGGGTAGAAATTGCCATGCGAGTTTAAGGTGGATGAATTCGCGATCAAGAGTTAGTGTAACGTAACTATCTACGAGGGGCGTCTGAAAAGTTCTAAGCCTAAGGTATTTCGAGGTTATATATGCGTTTATGATACTGGCCACTAGAAAGGCCATTTAAAAACAAATTATTAAAAAATAACATGTCACGTTTTTATTATTCTGTTTCGAGATATTCAACGGAAAAGTACATCATGTGTGAATTACCAACGAATATTACGAAAATTGAGCACCGTGCTGTAATTAAATTCCTTACAAAAAGTGACAAATCACCGCAGTGTATTTTTGAGGAAATGGCTATTATTTACGGTGATTCTGGGCCTTCTTATGCCACAGTCAAAAAGTGGAGTCGCTTATTTAAACTCTGACGGGAATCGATCGAAGACGACCCCCGCTCAGGGCGGCCAATATCGGTAGTGACCGAAGAAAACGTAGCAAAAGTCAAAAAGCTGGTATTAGAAGATAGAAGAATGAAGGTTTGGAAAATAGCTGAGGTCTTAGGTATTAGTAAAGAAAGAGTCGGAGAAATTTTACATGAACATTTGTACATGAGTAAAGTCAGTGCTCGTTGGGTACCGAAAATGCTAACGGCCTTCGATAAAGTACGTCGTGTGGAAACTTCTCGGGCGTTTTTAGAATTGTGCGAAGATGATTTAGATGAAGTTTGTTCCCGAATAGTAACTGTTGATGAAACATGGATCAGACAGTATGATCCGGAGTTTAAGTCTGAGTCGATGCAGTGGATTGATAGGGTGAAAGGCCGCCGAAGAAATTTAAAGTGCAAAAGTCGGCCTCTAAGTTAATGGCTACGGTATTTTGGGACTGTGATGGCATTCTTTTAATCGATTATTTAGAAAAAGGCTCTACGATAAACGGAACTTATTATGCAAATCTAATAAGACAGGTGCGACAAGCCATAGTTGAGAAAAGGCGGGGTAAACTAAGGAAAGGCATTTTGTTTTTGCAAGACAACGCACCCGTTCACACCGCTAATGTTGCGAGGCGTGCTCTGAAGGAAGTTGGTTTTGAGGAAATTGACCACCCACCCTACAGCCCAGATCTAGCCCCAAGCGATTATTTTCAATTCAATAATTTGAAGAAAGAGTTGAGGGGAAAGCGATTTAGAAGTGACGAAGAGATGAAGGCGGCTGTACAGGAGCATTTTGAAGGGCAAAATAAAGATTATTTTTTTAATGGCCTAAAAGCACTGTATAAAAAATGTAAAAAATGCATTGATTTAGGAGGAGACTATATTGAAAAATAAACACGAGTTCATTTTTGTAAATTGTTTTTTTCTATCTTAGGCTTAGAACTTTTCAGACGCCCCTCGTAAGTATAACTTCAATAGAGGTCAAGTTTGAGAGGGTGTTATGTAAGTAGGAGAAAATCTCCGGAACTTCTCATCCGATTTCAATAATTATTTCACTGCTGTATAGAATGGACTTTCTGGATTAACATAGGCTATGTTTTGTGCTGTGGCTTTGCCTGCGTTCTTTGCAATACGCGGTCGCGGCCCGCTAGTATAATTTATAAGCATACTAACTGTGTTTGTTAGGGTACAGTCAGCGTCATATAGTTAGTAGCAGCCAGTAGCCAAATATTTCGTAGCACACCCTTATTCTTACAGTAATAAAGACGTGTACCGAAATATTTGGCTACCTTGGCTGCTACTAACTATATGACGCTGACTGTACTGTAATTGTCCCTTTATTTCAGCAGCAATTATTCCAACGGGGTTATTAATCATGACTGAATCATGGTGGCTGTTATAAAAGATTGGGATGAGTAATTTACGGTTATGATTGCGCAGCGATTCTGATTGATGTTTAAAACGTAGCTGTTTTTTGTAGAACTCTGTCTATTTATAATCATTTTGTTTAGACATATGTAATATTTAAACATTGCGGATGTCAATGTGATTTTAATGTGTTTGCTTTAAAGTCAAATTAACGAATAGAGTTTAGAATTAGGATATTTTTGTTTGTTAGCCTGATGTAGCCGGTGTCTACGTTATACAGAGTCAAAAAGCAACCGTGTGGTCAATAATTAGGGGCTTAAAGCTGCAAACGCACAGAGAGCGGTGGCGGAGCGGCGCGGTGCTAGTTTATGCGGATTGTCTAACCAAAAATAAGGCCCTTAACTTTGGCAATGTTCACACGAAATGCGAATCTAACTCTGTGTGAATACTTACATTTTTATTTGGTAAGTCTTATTGTTTATATAATATAATAGTCTATAAGACTATAAATAATAAATTATAAGAACGTTATGAAATTTCCTTTCCGTAATCTTTGACCATTTATCGCCACATTTACGCAGCTCATACGGGCATAGTGTTAGTGGTAAATGGTACTAACATTAGACCATTAACTATATCCTATTCCTTATATAAGAATTGAAAAGTCGTGCGTCAATCGTCATACAAGGAAAACAATTTTAAAATATAAAAAAAAAATACGTTAAATTAGTCTTTATTGTTTTTTAACCTAAATACTCGTAGTTACACGTCGTATGAAAATATGTATCGATTGCGATTTAAAAAAAAACGAATTTGTAACGTAAGAAAATATAACAATCACTTATGTTTATTGTTTAACCTAATATACCTACATAGTAACGCATCGTAGGTATGTACAGTACAGTCAAGGGCAAAAATATGTATCGATTTAATCCTCTCGACACCTTAATACGCTAAGAGCGATGGGACGGACATATTTGAGTAAGATGTATTGACTGTACGATGTACAAATCTTCGCCAAACTACGTGTTTCGCTGGGCTAACAGTTATAAGATATATTATGTTTGCGTCTAAACCTGAGCCTTCCGGTACGTGGTCGGCTTTCGAGAACCTTTCCGCCCCAAGGGCCATCGGTTCTACATGCAATGTAGTGCAGAGGACAATAGTGGACAAGATTCATCCAATATGACACGATACCACCGAAATTTCATTACCGCTAAAAGACATAAAGCTAGAGAAATTCAATTTTGCTGTTCGTTGATTCGTATGAAGCCGGGAATCGTTTTTCGGTGGCACTTAGTGGTTTTCGACATCTACAGTACCTAACAGAGAGGCACGAAATTACATACATATACGTACCCTACGTTTAGGTTAGGTATGAATGACGGTGTCACTTATATTACACTAATATTATAAATATAGAAAATTTGTTGTTGAAAATTGGGGTATAGATATAGATACTAGTTTTTTTGTCCTTCCGACTCAAAAGGGAGTCTTCCTGAGATTATTGTCACGATGGGCGACATGTTTCGAACCCTTCAGGACTGTCCCTCCTTCAGGGTGTGTTCTTAAAGCGGGTGGTGCGGGCTCTAGTGTGTGGGGCGACTCGGCCAGAAAAAAACACCCTGAAGAAAAACCGTGTAGTGATAATGAATCCCAGGAAGACTTCCCTATTGAGTTCGAAGGTTAGATGAAAGTAGCTCCTGCACAAAAATGGTATCGAACCTAGCGAACGTAAATACCATAGAAGTCTAAATGGCCCCACAGAATAGGTGCCATTGCCATTAGTTCGAACATGCGCATACCGGGTTTTGGGCACGTACGCAAACACGTAGAAATTTGTAAGGACCTCGCTTTCTATGGATTGTTCGTTCGCTGATCGAACCCTATTCTTACACGAAATTTATATGTATAACTAGCTGATGCCCGCGGCTTCGCCCGCGTGGTTATAACTAGCTGATGCCCGCGGCTTCGCCCGCGTGGTTATAGGAAAATGTAACATATTGAATTTTCCCTTGGGAATTAGATGTTTTCCCGCTAGAAAAAGTAGCCTATGTCACTCTCCAGCTTCCTAAACTATCTCCATACAAAAAATCACATCAATACGACGCTCCGTTGCGACGTGAAAGAAGGACAAACATACACACTTTCGCATTTATACCTAATATAAGTAATGATTAAGGTAAACGTCCTAGTCCTCGACGCTGCACTAGTGTATGACATGGGCCCTTTATGTCCAAGTGACATGGCTTAAAATCGAAAGAAGAAAAGTCCTTTTAGTTCGAATTTAACCCTGACACAAAGTTCCCATGCCATGAGGACTACGAGTCTACGACATTTACTTTAAGTGAGTTTACCCGTTTAGGTGGATGTCACACTGCGACGCATAGGGACGGAGGTGCGTTTCTCGTTGTATGCCAAGTACCTCAGTTTTTATATACATTTCGTGTGGTACACACTGCAACGCACCTCCGCTCCGTTCGGCAAAATTTGTATGCAGCTCCGCACCTCCGTCCGTTGATGCGTCGCAGTGTGACGACCGCCTTAATTGGGAACATTGTTAAAAAAACAGTTGTTACCGTACGATACGATGATTACTGTAATTTTCCTGACTCTGCCTTTTCTCCCGTGTTTTTTGTGTGATTGTCATTTGTTATGTATGTTAATTTGTCGCATCTATCTCTTCCGCATGATAAAACAATTACGGGCTTACAAATTCCCTCATAAGACGACGACTTTTCCGTGCCGTATCAGATGAGAAGTTTCCTTGTTATTTTTTCTTCGCAATTTCACGTATTTTCTCTTGGAAATGTTACGGCTCTTAACAAGCCCTCTTAAGCCAATTTCATTTATTCTTCACTTCACTTGTTACTTACGGTGGAAAAGAACTTATAAACTACTAGCTTATGCCCGCGTCTTCGGCCGCGTGGAAGTCGTTTATATCGTAGCTTTCACCCCCCATTTCACCTCCTTAGGGGAGGATTTCCGGGATAAAAACTATCATATGTCCTACCCCGGGCCTCAAACTATCTCAGTTCAGGGGATAAGCCTGACAGACAGACAGAAAGACACACTTTCGCATTTATATAATACTAGCTTCCGCCCGCGACTTCGTCTGCGTGGACCCGGGATAAAAACTATCCTATATTTTAATTCAGGCTATACAAAATTTCGTCAGAATCGGTTGAGCCGTTTAAGCGTGATTGAATAACAAACATCTAGACATCTAAACATCCAAACTTTCGCATTTATAATATTACTAGCTTCTGCCCGCGACTCCGTCCGCGTGGAAATCGTTTATATCGCAGCTCTATACAAACTTCAACCCCGCATTTCATCCCCTTAGGGGGTGATTTCCAGGATGAAAAATATCCTATGTCCTTCCCCGGGATTCAAACTATCTCCATACCAAATTTCATCGCAATCGGTTCAGCGGTTTAAGCGTGAAGAGGTAACAGACAGACAGACAGACAGACAGACACACTTTCGCATTTATAATATTAGTATGGATATGGATATGGATAGTAGGATATAATATTTTATTTTGTTATTGTATCAACTTATTCGTCTTATATATTTTTTCTTTTGAACTATGTTAACGTTAATATTATATGGCCACAGGTTCGTTAGAAGAGCATAAATTATATCATCCTTTCTGGTTTGTCTCGTAGTCGTTTAAAACGGACGCACTGACAATTTATAGTAGGACAATAAAAAAAACACTTCAATTGTTCATGGTTCAGTGGCGTTGGCCTAAACTTTATTGGACGAGCGAGCGAAGCGACGAAGGTCTCCGTTTTAACTTGGGCAAAAAAAAATCGTATGTTCGGCTGTTCTCCTCTATAGTTCGCATTTCTCAAAGAATTCTCGTGATACTTTGAGAGCAATATACCTATCGTTTTTTTAATCAATGGAAATAAGACATGACGTCACAGACCCATTAAGTAGTTTATTATGTACACGTACTATTAGTACAGTCGAGTTCTCCAATATCTACACAGACCTAAGACACAATGTTTAGTTTAGTTTAGTTTTATTTATCTCATTACACAATTCTCATATAACAATACCTTTGTAAATACTACTTATTGTATAATGATCGTTAGGCACAATTTCGCAACAATAATAGAAAGAATAATATAAATCAACAAATAGAAAATAAAAAATAAGAATGTCAAAATTTCAAAGTTAAGAATACAAATAATATAAAAATCATGAACAATTATTGTACTGAGAGGTACCTTATCAATCCTTAGTCAAATAAAATTAAATAATAATAATAATAATGAGTACCTACCGGTAGTACTTATCCATTAACATGTCAGTATATATTTAATATGTCAAATAAAATAAAAATAAAAATCTAATTGGATCACCAAATAACTACATTTAAAAAAATGAAAATAAATGTCTTATTTGGGTATGTCAATGTATTCTATTACAGAATAAAGCGACTTCTCCAATAAAAGGTTCTTTAGTCGGCGCTTAAACGTTTCCTCGGAACATTCATTTTTTAAGTCGTCGGGTAGGTGTTCATAGTAGGTTGGTCCTATCACCCGCGCATTCTTAGCGTGTAGCACTGTGCGCCGTTGCACTGTTCGAAGTCTTCCCGTACTACGAAGGCACTTCCCCGTCACTTCCACTCGCTTAAATTGTGACAGGTGGTTTCTCGTGAACATGATGATCTCGAAAATGTACTGTGAATAGTGGGTCATTATTCGATGTTCGGCAAACAACGCTTTGCAGGACTGCCGCTGATTGAGCCCAAGCACGGTCCGCAGAGCTCTTTTTTGCATTCGCATCACCCTCTCAGCATCAGTTGAGTTTCCCCATAATAATGTGCCGTAAGTCATAAGCGAGTGAAAGTGAGAAAAATACGCTTGCCTTAGCGCGTCACGGGAGACCAACGGCTTCAGTTTTCGCAGTGCAAACACTGCACTACTCAGCCTACCACACAGCGAGTCGACATGCTGTTTCCAGTTTAGTGTGGGGTCTAATGTAAAACCTAGAAACCTACACATTTCACCTACCGGCATAGGACACTGGATATTCGCAGTTGGGATGCACCTACAGCGTAACGTAACCTAGAGCATAACGTTCGATTTGTTGACATTCAGTATCAAACCGTTTGCCGAGAACCATCTTGTCAGCTGGTCGCATACAGTGGTGATTTTTTCATTTAGTCGCTCGTATGTACTCGCGCTAACTACCACTGTCGTGTCATCGGCAAACAGAGTAATTTGACATGTCATGTATACATGTCTTTGAAAGGTTGTCTGTATAGATATTAGAGAACTCGACTGTACCTACTTACTGAAAGCTAGACTAACAGGTATATCTAAAACCTGTATCCGCCCACATTCTCAAGATCTTAGTATAGCTAATAGTCCAATGTTTCTCGAAATAACAACCCACTACCTACGTGACCCGTCGCCTTTAACTGCTGTCTCGGGGAAAAGGTTAAATATATTTGGACACGCCCCAGTTCTGTACAACCTAGTTCGTCTAGTTTGATAGTTTGGTTATTCTTTATAGTTTTATGAGTTAGGTTGGCGAAACATGCAACGTGGTGAACATGGTTTTGAGTTAGTAAAGACGATAGAATACAATGAAAACCTTTACGAGTACTCTATGGTTGGAGGTTGGTTTTAGATTCAAAGAGTCTCTTTTGTGAGCAAGTCTAGAATCCAGCGGGGCACAGTGCGAGTGAGACGCATTATGCATGTTTGGCCTTGGCCTTGGCCTGGCTCTCCAAACCTTAAGTGTGCCCTTTAGTACCTACTTTTTTTTTGCAATAAATCACAAATAAATAAAGGTCTAAACGCATATACAACGCCGCACCATTCTGCAACAAACGTTGCAGAATGGTGCGGCGTTGCGGCAGCAACGTTTGTAATATTCGAACTTGTATGAAAGATGCCCGACGTACCGCCGTTCCCGCCCGGTGCGTTATGCATCATCTCTATATAAAACAAATGCAATTTATAGACCGTACACTTACGCGATCTATTGCGTACGAATTCGAATAATACAAAAGTATGTAGCCTCCGCGTCCGCGCCCTTGTAAAATAGTACCTACCCGTGTATAGTAGGTATTATGTTGATCGATAATTCAGTAGTAACTAACATTGAACAAATGAGGATGATATCACCATTCTTTTACGCATGCAAGCTTTAATAGCCTATAGTTACCGACAAAATTTATCGTGGTTTGTCAACAGCTCGTTTTTTTACCCAGAATTAATCATATTAAATTGGCCCGACAAAAGAAACCGTTGAACATACATTGTGAGGTTATTTTTGAACGATCCAATGAACCTAACTAAGTTGACCGTTTCAACTGGGGCCAAGTTTGTGTCGTATGTCTGTCCGGCAGTGCGGCTGTTCTCCACTACAGAGCTATTACCACGAAAATCGAATGTCGAAGTTCGTATATCTCCGTCTCTATCACACTTATGGTATATGGTACTCGAGTGACAGAGATAGAGATCTACGAACTTCGAGATTCGATTTTCGTGGTAGCGCGGCAGGTCGCATTTCTCAACCGATTCGCGTGAATTTTTGTGAGCAGGTTCAATAACTAAGTACAGTAGTACCACAAATAAGTTACATCGGCAATCTTCGTCCACGCCGACGAGTGCTGACAAGTACCGAATCAAAAACGAACGTATGACCATTTCAATACATTTTGCATAAACATTTCAAATAAACCTTGTTTCACTATGCGCAAGGTACAATACAATATGCAATGACAGGTGAACTCGTGCTTTCCCGCTCATGGCGTCCAGACAAAATGGCGGGCGCCGGAGCTGCCGGCGTCGCGCGCAAAATTTTGGTCAATGGGCGTTGAAGATTTTACCCGCGCAAACGCGCTGCCTTATGATTGGTTAAAATGTTAAAAAAAAATGCTTTCTGCGCAGGTACATCGTTGTCACTTATATTTGCGGTACTACTGTAATATAATAATTGAAACGAAACACGACAGACACTAATCGTATATGCATAGGTTCTTA
Source organism: Epinotia ramella (assembly GCA_947578815.1). Taxonomy (NCBI): domain Eukaryota; kingdom Metazoa; phylum Arthropoda; class Insecta; order Lepidoptera; family Tortricidae; genus Epinotia; species Epinotia ramella. The sequence continues at coordinate 29,915,603 of OX388203.1, forward strand.
TTAGGTACCTCCTAAACTATAGGACGGCTAAACGAGTATTACTGCTAATAAGTTATCAAATTCAAATTGCAATACGTATGGAAATTACGAATTTAATTTTAGTTGTAAAATAATTATGTACACCACCAAACTACTGCAAATATTCGGTAATAATCACTTGCTATAGCATCATTTATCCTATATCATCCTGGACTTTGAACTCACTACTTAGACAACACACACAATACAAACAAAGTCTATCTACACCAGGCATGGGCCTAGTTTTCCCTGTTCTATAAGTAGTAAAAAAGTCTAAAAGTTGAATTGCTTTTTATAAAAATATTATACCTTCTCTAAAGCTATAAAAATACAAACGTTTTCATTGAAATTTGGTCAACCATCCCCGGTCTCGCCTTATATTACAAGAAAATCTCGGATCTCAAATTCTTGGTTATCGCAGTCGTAATATTACTCGGTGGTTTCGAAGATTGCGAAATGCTTTTACTTCGCAACTCGGATAGTTTGGCATCGGATTTGATGTATGGCTTCCGACTCGTGTTTTATGATGGCCATTTTATTGTTTACCTCATATTTCGTACTAAGTGCATCAGACCGTACCGGAAGGCGCAGGGTGGGTAGACCCCCCACAATGCGGGTGGCGCAGGACCGGTCATTGTGGCGCTCTTTGGGGGAGGCCTATGTCCAGCAGTGGACGTCTTTCGGCTGATATGATGAAGTGCACCACAAGAAATAGCATGCATGCTTGTAGATTAATACCCGAAATACTGCTGTAATTGAATAACCGAAGGTTTTTATTATTACTGAAGTATATTTTTTAACAAATGAAGATGATGTCTATTAACAGACAACATATTAACCAAAAAAGAGGTAGGCATTATAAAGTATCGGCAACGCGCTTCTGATTAATTTGGAGTTGCCAGCTTCGCTACGGTGTCTGTATACCATCAGGCTTGCCGTAGGCTTGATAAACACGTAAAAAACATAACCCTCCTTCGGCAGTCAGGTAAGATGGAAATATGTAGATACCGAAAGCATATGTCCAAATCCCTTCAAATCCATGCTGCTGTGGACGATATTAGTCACAAATTAAGTGAAATTTTATTTACACAATAACAGGATAAAACATAGAACAAACAATATTTAAATATGTAATTACTAATATAATAATAATAAAGACAGGATCGTACAAAATACAAAATAAGAATTATGTAAATTTTATTTGACTCAGAATTATAATAGAATATGATAATCGTATGGATAAGAATTATAGTCGCATGCATGTGCGTTTTGGTAAGCGTTGTAGCTTTAGACGTTATGTGTAAAATACTTTGTCATAATGCGTACTATCGACAACACAGCTAACTGACCATCCGTGCACCTTATGAGCATTGTAATAAGGTTCTATATAAATGCAGGATGGTCAGTTAACTGTGTTGGCGTTTGTACCTATAATGAGAGTTCTTCAGAATGATTATGCCCAGTAATTCGAATGCACACCGTAGCCTATTGGTGGAGTGGTGACATAATGCATTCCGAAGACCCTAATTTTGTCCCAAGTTGCGTAGTGACTTGCCCATTACAACACATCAAGATTCACAACTAACTTGCACTAGGCAGTAATTGTTCCATAATTGATTTTTCACGCCACTGTTCGGAAATGTGGCAATAGATGGTCTTAAACCAAGCTGGAAAGTAGGCAATACCTGTACCACCACTACTACAATGTTTCATTGTAGTAGTTGTTGTTATTGTTGGACAGTTTGAACAGCGAATCCCCAATCACAGCTCCCCCCGCCCCCGCCGCCGCCCGCGCCGAGCTACAGTGTTTCATATTATGATCTTTAATTACGAACTTAATTTTGATTTATAATTATATTTGCAATTTCCTCGCAGTAGGCGTGAAAAGCACTATGTAATGTCTCGGCCAAAAGTGCAATAGATGGACTCGTCTCCTTCGAGGTCCTCACCTAGAGGCTCGGCCCTCGAACCCACTCGTCCATCTATTGCCTACTTTCTAGCCTTTACAACAATGTACTCTTAACTGTATTCTCTATTGTTTCAGGATAGTGCGTAGCGTTAGATAAGCCAAGTGCTGTGATAGGATTGCGACGGTCTAACTGTGGAATGGTTCCGGTGTGTTGGAGGAGTGGTTTTAATGTGAGTATTGTTGGTTTAATCTCGTTTTAAGACCGAGCCACACCGCATGCGTGTGCACTGCGTTGGAATTGTTAACTATGAAACCTCATGAGACATGGCACACCGCGTTACGTGCACGTCTACGCATACGCATTCGCTGTGACATGTCTTATGAGGATTCGTACTTTACAACGCACTCATCTGGTGTGCCCAGACTTTTAATCTTAAATTTTAATATACTGTATCGTTGGGGACATTTTACTTGTTCTAATACATAAATAGTACAGTTTGACGCTCAGTTAAGTTTTGTATTGTATAGCTCCATTTGGGGAGAACGATGTGGACTATACTAGAGCCCAGAAATACAGGTTGGGACATTTTAATTGAATTTTTAGGGAGTAAAGAAACTGCTTGCGCAAAAGAGCTGAAGTATGCATGTAAGATCACGAGGAGGTGGAACATATCTTAATGAATGCGGTCATTTTATAAGCCGAATCAGTCGCCATTATGTAAGTTACATATCACACATGGACCTTAAAATGCAAACTTCTATGCAAGGATGCATGCTATACTCCTTTTCACGCCACTGCTCAGAAATGTGGCAAAAGATGGTTAGAATTCAGGCTTCAAAGCTGGGGTTAGTTGGACGTCGCACGAACAGGCCATCTATGAGTTCAAACTGTCCAACAAGCGGCCTTACCCTCACCTGCGGCTCGGACCTCGATAACACTCGTCCATCTATTGCCTACTTTCTAGCCTTTACAACAATGTACTATTGCTGGCTGAATGCAGGCAAAAACTCGTTATACCAAATAGGTATTCTAGCGCAAAGTATTTGTTTTAATCACTCATGGAAATGTTTTTTATATTATGAGAATAGGCTGGTCGCCCGGACCGTAAAAAAATTGTTTGCAATTATCATTTCGTTAATGTAGTCGTCATTTATATCGATAGTGCATCAGACATGAATTTCCTGCTTGTAAAGGTGAAGAGAGATAAGATGCAACTTACTTGACGGCGTCGGCATACAATTTGTTTTGACATACATACTCGACGACTTTCAATTTTTTTGATGGCTTTTGAGGGCAAGCTCATAGAAAATCAATTTGAGACAGTATAGAAAACCCCACAGAATACTTACTTAAATAAAAACCGGCCATGTGCGAGTCGGACTCGCGCACGAAGGGCTCCGTATACCATTATCTATAAAAACAGCAAAAAAAATACTAGTTTGTTGTATGGGAGCCCCCCTTAAATATGTATTTTATTTTGTTTTTAGTATTTGTTGTTATAGCGGCAACAGAAATACATAATTTGTGAAAATTTCAACTGTCTAGCTATAGCGGTTCTTAAAATACAGACTGGCGACAGACAGACGGACGGACGGCCAGACAGCGAAGTCTTAGTAATAGGGTCCCGTTTTTACCCTTTGGGTACTAAACCCTAAAAACGGCACTCAAATCGGTTCCCCGAGTTTCGAACTCTAATGGAATTAACGAAGGTTCCATGTTCAAATGAGCAAAAATCTATCTGGGACTGACGAGGATTGCTGGAATGTCTTTCATAGCATAGAGGGCGTGCACCTCTATACAATTCCAATAAAGTTATTGACATAGACAATCATGCAGACAAGGGAATTCTAAGAATATATTTTTTTTCGACGTAGTCACGTCTAAAATTCCATTGATAACCGGGCTATACGTGACACATTAAAAGCACTCTTATCAGCACTTATTCAATTTAGATAACCGAGTTACTATGCCGTGGTACGTTGACGTCGGACTGACACGATGACTTTGGCATTGTAACCGAAATCTCCGTCGCGTTGACCTCATTGCAACGACCGCGATCAATGACGTTTGCAGAAATGACGTGCGAGAAATATTGGCTTACAATAAGTAATATCCGGAATGATCCATGGAACATGGCGGATCGTGCTCCAGACATTTTTTTTATTTTCTGCATCCTGCTGTTTAAAGTATAATTTTGATAGCGAATTATGCAGTGAATGGCAAACGTGCCGGCTACAGTTTATGAAGAATTTTCCTGGAAATGCGAATAACCAATTCTTGGGCATCATTCAGCGGTTCGTGGTCGCGGCCGCCATTATGCTTTGTACTGCTCCAGCTATCACCCAGTGCATCGTGAAGGCCTTCTACCGTACATCATGCTTATAATACTGTGTATTGTGTAATGTTTTTCTTATTTTGTACTTGTCTTTGGCAAAGGCCCTAGAGGCTGCCATTTCTCTAATAAATAAATATAAATAAGTAATATCCGAGATTTTGATGTAATTATTTTTTCATCACACTTGCTCGAAAAGGGCTTCATAATGCGCAGACATACAGAGCTGTAACAGCCTGTGTTACGCCCACGGGCGTAATGGTTTTTTTTCTTAAATTGTATCTGTCACTCATGCGGCAGTTACAGAGCAAAGAGGTTTTATATCAAATACGATGTCTGAAAACGTATTTATTAATAAATTTAAACTTAAAAAACTACTTGTTGTACATGTTTAACTGAATTATTTACAGATTTAAAATGTAGTTATTTAGTGTCTATGTAAAATGTTTTTAAGTGTTTTCAAATCGTGGCTGTATACCGAAGGGTCTTTGCCATACGCGCCTCACGTCAAATTCAACAAAATGGACGACTGACATGTTGAAGTTTTTATTACGATTTGTATTAATTTCATCTAAAATGTATTTGTTTCCTCGCAAATGTGATGAAAAACATTGTGTATAACACGGGCGTAAGAATATTGCAAACGCGAGTCATCAAAAGCCCTCCGCCTTCGGCGTCGGACTTCTGATAGACTCTTGTTCGCAATATTCCACTTCCGCCCCTTGTTAAACAATGTACTATTCCCATACACGAACGTAAGTCCTATTATGGATGACTTCAGTAGCTTGGCCAATAATGACTCGATTTTACCAGTGTTGCCTGTCTACTGTCTATAGACTTGTAAAATAGTTGTGTTCCGTGGGTCATGTACGGTGCTGGCTGAAAACCAGCCCTGTAGGTGTCTGTCTGACACCTCGGCATAATGCTGAGACAGCGACCGATCCACTGCTGCGAAGACACACAATATGTGTGAATGTTATTTTACTCTCTTTGCATCTGCGTCTTTTTGTGTACGATCGAATCTTACTTTGATTCGGGGGGCGACTTTGATCAAATATGTTTTTCTCCGAAATCATTGTTTTTACTTGTAGGTGAACTGTGGTAGCGAATATGTTAGTATTCTATCTTGCTGTTTACTCGATTAAATCTTCTTAATTTCAACTAGTTCTGCTTTTATACTACATTCTAAATGATGTCACAGCCATAATAACACTACTACTTGCTCTGTAGTACTGTTTTGTTCCTGGAGGTGAGCAAGGTCGCCAGAGCTCCAGAGAGATGTGTGTGTAGAGCGAGGAAATTTGTTCCTTCAGCTGTCAACACGGCGAATCCTCAAACATATCAAGGGTCGCAACGCCCATGTTACTCCTTTGTAGTGGCATGTGTCTATAGGCTGCGGTGTCCGCTTACCATCAGGCGGGCCGTACGCTTGTTTGCCACCGTCGTTGTATTAAAAAAAAAAATATCAAAGTAGCCCCATTTTTTCCTTTTCCTAAAGTTTACGGTATTGAATAAATGTCTTCTTTCTTTCTTTCTTAAAATTGTATCTTGTAACTTCGACTTCGTCTCTTTGAAGCAGGCAGCTAGACAAATAAATTTCAGGTCAATTCGCGCAATAATGCGTGTCAGATATTTTAGAGGGCTGTTACGAGCATGTCAGATATTATAACAGGTGACTATTCACCCCATATATCATCCTATTAAGCATGCATTTGGTTGTCTGCTGTGTTCATCTCGTGTCGATGGTTTAGTGAAAGTATGCAGACGGGCTAGCTCGTAAACGCTGGTAAGTCTGTGAAACATCATGATCATCATTATTATCAGCCTGTAATCGCCCACTGCTGAGCATAAGCCTCTTATTCCGGCCCCGTGCTAGTCTCATCCAGGAATGACCCACGGTCTTTTTATGTCGTCACTCGATCGAGCTGGTATTAACCGACGCTTTTTCCTGTGAGAAATGAAACAAGTCCCAGCAATATTACTCACAAGTGTTCCCTTAAGGGGCTACCCGAGGTTTTCATCGATTTTTGACAAGTTTTGAATCGTATCTACTACTTTTGCACTACAGATAGAATCATAAATCAAACGGCTATCGGTTCTTCAATCTTTTATCTCCATTTTGACAGACCGGATTTTGAAACAAATTAATACTTAATTTTGTATGATTTTTTTAAACATTGTCTAAAAAAACACTTATTTCGCATCTCTATTGACGTGAAAGATCTAACATATACGAAATCTACAAATTTGGGTTCGTCTATGACGTCTCTAAAAACTGGCAGAGGGTTTTAATTTTAAACCAATTAACACAAAAGTTATGGCCAGAAAACCAGTTTTTTGGCCTAAAATTGTTCAACTTTGATGCCAAATATCTCGAAAACAATGAAGTTTGAAGTAAATATGGGATACTATATTGCTTAAAGCCGTTGTTGTTAATATAATAAGCTACAAAAAACATTAGAAAACTAAGGGATTCAGATCGAAGGTCATTGGCGTATGGGAGCCTCTTAAAATAAATCCCCAGTAGCGACAACACGTCCAACTGTCTCCAAACGTACACTGACTACTAATTGGTTTAACGATTCGTGCGAACGCCTTCGAAGCTTAAGCTGTTGTAAGTATTCAAATATCGGTCGCAACTTGTGGTGTAAATCTTATAGAACACTTGAAGCGAAACTGCGCTTGAAATGTCTTCAAGCGCCGTATCTCTTCAAGTGTTCTTATGGTGTAAATGTACGAGTTACGGCTAGGTATATTATATGGTTGGTAATAAAATTACTTGAGGTAGTAAAACCGAAATGTTAGCCGAAAACGTTCGACGGCAAATTCTTCCTTTTCATCATACATAAAGCGGAATGCATTGCATCATAAGTAGGTAACTATTCGATTAGTAAAAAACTGACGGCGCTGCGGCGCTACCACGAACTTCGAAAGTCGAAGTTCGTAATACATGCATCCCTGTCACCCGAGTAAGGGAGTGCGATAGAGATGGAAATACCCGAACTTCGACTTTCGAAGTTCGTGGTAGCGCCGCTGGACTCAAATTCAATATTGTTTCGACATTCGATTACCCATAACACAAGCCTTGTTAAGCTTACTATGTGGTTAGTTCTATTTGTGTATGATCGCTCCTCGACTTTTATTTAGGTATCTCGGTGTTTTTTTTCTCCAAATATAAACTGCCGTTTCTCTCATAATCAGAGCCCGTAATTTTCATGCCGATGACATCAATTTGACGTCACGCTGCATATTATAGAATGATCCCAAATAGTTTTATTGTAATTATTAATCATTAGTCGTCAATCATTTTTATCATGTACAAATTACTTCAAAAGTAATCTATTCACACGTTGGAACAATTAATAGGTACCTACTTGATACGTGAAACGTAAATTAAACTATTAGTTTGGTTTTTATACATACCTACATTTTATTAAACTGTATTGTTACCACATTTTAATAATTACGTAGAAAACAGAATTCCTTCAAGTAGGTACCCACGGTATTCCACGTGTGAATAGATTACTTTTGAAGTAATTTGTACATGATTAAAATGATTGACGACTAATGATTAATAATTGCAATAAAACTATTTGGGATCATCCTATATGCAGCGTGACGTCAAATTGATGTCATCGGCATGAAAATTACGGGCTCTGCTCATAATGCTATATCTAAAAATGTAATATTTGAACAATCTCGGGTGTTCATTTCTGATCACCAGACCCCGTAAGCATGGACGGCCTTATCACACGATAAGTGACAAGATAGAGCGTCCGGCACTGGCTGACACCGTTAAATAGGTCGAGACGGACGCTCTATCTTGTCACTTATCGCGTGATAAGGCCGACACAAAGACATGACGTAAGAACTTACAATTCCCGATCAACGCCAGTTCAGCATACCTCTCACGTACCGAACGGATACGGGCATTTAACAATTCATGGTAGCTCGGTTCGATACGCTCCTGTCGCGCCATCAACCGGCATTGACGGCTAAATATTTTGGTACTCCTCCGAAATGTAGGTGAAGAGCAAATAGTTTGGTGAGAATGAGGTTATTGCGTCAGTGGTTGGTTAAGGGGATGCCTTGATTCGAGTCGACCACGGCCCCTTGACAGAGACATTCTTATGCCTTCCGCGCACGAGAAAAAGACATGCAACACTCTTCGGGAATGGCTTTTTTGGACAAATTTCGATAAACACCTGACTTAGTGAAGTTTTATTTATATTTCATTAAGTGAGATTTTAGATGAGATAAAATACCATAGTATTAACTTATTTGTGTCGTAAAATAATGTGTTTTTTGAGTAGGCTGAGTAAAACAAGGAAAAAACGACCCAACTTTGGATTTTTTTTCTATTGAGGAAACTTTATGCAATCATGTCAAGAATCATATATCTGAAAATCAGACCTTCAAGTCAGAACGGCGTTTCAAAGCATGCGATAATTTCCAATGCACCCCCTTAAATTCAAACTTCACAACGTACTCTTCGATGTAATGGTAGCGAATTCTAATGAAATGAACATTCCAACAGGGGAATCACGACCCTCAGCAATGAGTGAAGTGAGGAGAAGGCTTTGTTAGGATAATAAGAACCAGGTAAAGACATAGTACCTTTTACCTGGTGAACTATGCCTCTAACCTAACCCCAGAGTTATTGGGCGTTTTCATTCAAAATTGTACCTTTTACTTTATTTCTCAGAATTTGTTTGTTTTTGTTTTTTTGTCACGCTCTATTGTATTTTTTTGATACCCTGTTGAGCCAAATACTTAAAAAGGTAACTTACCCTTTTTAGGGTTCCGTTAGTCAACAAGGAATAACCCTTATAGTCCGGCTGTCTGTCAGTCCGTCCGTCCGTCTTCGGCTTAGCTCAGTAACACTTACAACTAGAAAACTAATTCGGCATGCGTATATAAATCAATCACGCCGACAAAACAGTAGAATAAAATCTTGAAAAGTCAATCTAATATACAACGTGTTAATAAAATAACGCAAAACCTGAAAACCGTTTGTTCAGAATCGAGAGTAGAATGCGAAAAAAATAAAAATAAAATTTTTTGACGCGATTTATTTTTTACATTTGTATGGAGCAGGTCGCCCCAGTCGGCCAACACTCCATATGTAAAAAATAAATCTTGTCAAAAAATTTTTTTTTTATTTTTTTCGCATTCTATGCTCGATTCTGAACAAACGGTTTTCAGGTTTTGCGTTATTTTATTAACACGTTGTATAAATATTTTTTAGGGTAAGTACCTAAAGTGGGATGTATTTTTTTTATCGTTAAACTCATGGTGTGGGGTATCGTTGGATAGCTTGTTCTAAATATATCCATTTTTCAACTCGGTGATTCGTTTGCGAGATATTGGGCTTTAAAGCCCTAATTTTTGTTCTAGTCATGTCCCCCCCTGCCTGCTAAATAGCTACTACTGGGGGGATGTGAAAGAAATCGTGGCAGTAGTACAGTCGAGGAAATTGAATGTTTAGCACTTTTGAACCTTAATGTCATTCCAATAGAGTTGAAATGTGCCAAACCTTCATTTTCCTCGACCGTACATATACTTAATTAATTTATAAGTAGGCATAAGTAGTTACCGAGTAATAGTGGACCAACTTAATGTGTACATGGAAAGGCCAATTTTCGTATAAATCCGGCCGAGGCAACCGCACCGCACGTCGATGTAACTAAGTCAGAGAGGCAACTACGAAACCCTACACTGCGCGTGGCCCGACACGCACTTGGCCGGTTTTGACATTAGTTAATTACTCATGTTTAGGTTTAATATTATCTAATCTATCAATCACCTTATTGACCTTATTATAGCTGTTGTCCACGTTAATCCCCTAGCCCGATCCCCCAGGGGAAAAAACGGTTAGGTTATTAGGTGAACTGCGACCCTACAGCGCGCGAGCCGAGCGAGCGAAGCGAGCGTGACGCGGTAGCGTCCGGCGAAGCGCCATAACCGAACATTATATTTTTTTCCTAGTTGAATATAAAATAATTGCCGCTAATTCCCCTGGGTGATCGGGGTCAGGTGATTAACGTGGATAACGTGTTATTATATTATATAGTATTTATAAAAAAAAAAACTTTCCGCGTATTCTGTACCTAACTCGCACTGTTTTACAAATCCGCCACAAATGCGGGGATCGTGGATGTGGCCCAAAGGGCTTCGGATACGGAAAGCAATTGTCCTAACAGATAAAACCTATTTGTATTCATGGCATGCCTTCTAGTTTTGCATGACGTTTTAACTTGACTAGCGTATTATGTTATGGGAGCATTTAGATTATAGTTTAACGCTACTGGTAGAACTAAAGGGAATTATTCACGAATATATAGTGGACAGTTATCCTAACTAATATTATAGAGGCGAAAGTTTAGATGTTTCGATGTTTGCTACTCAATCACGTTTAAACGGCTCAATTTTGCACGAAGATAGTTTATTTATTTATTTATTAATACATGGAAAACCAACAGCGCAACATATTTATAGACACAATAATAAAACCATATCTATAGCCAATTACAGGTTCTCACTTATAGAAATAAACTAACACAAAGAAATCTATAGCCAAACTTAAACTTAGCGTACATTACGCACAGTAACCAATCGCGCACTAATAGCAAGCATGGCAATGGGAATATACAAGTACAAGGTAGTTAATAAATTAGGATATATAAACTCTAGTAACCCGAGCCTACACCTGAAGTATCACATATGAAGAATCTTGTCAGTTTAGATTTTATTGCTTGTATGCAATCACAAAATATATCCATATCTAAATGAACTACAACTTTGTTTAAACTGCACAAAAAACTATTATTTGTATATGTAGTGGAAAAATGGAACATGCTAATAGGATGAAAATGGCGGAAACTTCTTATTAGGACAGTCAACATTGCTTCTTATTATATTTAACTAATATAATACATCAGCAATTTCACGACGCCTAGGCACTTGTCCCACGGCCGGCGAGTAAGCGAGTGTTGTTACTACGTGCTACTCGCTCAAGCGAGATTGCTATGAGAGTACTCGCTACTCGCCGGCGGTGGGACAAGTGCCTTAGCAAGGGGTATCAGGTGATGCTTTTTACATAAGGTTAAATAATTCGATTATTCGATTATTATAGCCTGGATTAAAATAAAGGATAGTTTTTATCCCGGGTACGCGCAGACGAAGTCGCGGGCGGATGTTGCTAAATCATAAATAGGACACAGTCAGCAAAGTAGTTGGTACACAAGGCGGCCCAAAATACGTTGCCAAAATGTCTTTACACAACTGCTACACTTACAACCCTTTGAGATGGGGCAGACTCCTGTTGGAATATTCACAATGGGTATTTTTGGGCCACCTTATAGGCCGAAACGCACTGACAGCGGTGGCGGAGCGGCGCGGTGCGGCGCGGAGGCGGTACCGGTTGTAATGTTCGAGCTAATATGAAAGGATCCGCACAGAGCGGCGCGGCGCGGCGCGGTTTTCTGTGCGGATCCTTTCATATTAGCTCGAACATTACAACCGGTACCGCCTCCGCGCCGCACCGCGCCGCCCCGCCACCGCTCTCTGTGCGTTTGCAGCTTATGTGTCCATACCGGGGTACGCAACTGCGCAGTTACTTTGCTGTACATATTGCCAGTGGATGCCACTGCAAGTATTGGCATCCATTGGCTAGTATATACTGGACGACCCCTTTATTATTATCCAATGAAAAGAACGGAGCAATTGCTGCGTCCATTTTACCTACGGCTAGTGCATACTTGTCCTTATTAGCAAATACGAGTACTTATTGTTTTATTACCATTCCCAATTTGCCATTTATAATAATTAATTTTATTTACGTTATGATCATTTTACTTTGACGGCTTTATTCCAAATATGGGTCCTTTGTTCGAAATAAAATTTATTACAGCCACTAATAAGTCATCCATCAACCTCACTTAAACCAGCGAAGAGTGAGTCTGTAACACTAAACAGGATCCCATATACTTAAGTGGTCTAATACCCACATCCTGGGCTGGTATTCTCGGAAAAATAGATAGTTTTAGTTTAACTGCTGGTTACGTAGTCGATAAACTTTTTTTCAAAAATTTCAGAATTAAATTTTAGTAACTATCAATTACTTTGCAATATTTTTACATCTTCCAGCTTTCCTCGTCCTCGTCCATACAAATAAAAAAGACACCATACAAAAATGTGACGATCCGGTATGTAATATTTCGGAAACATTATTTTATTTTAACGATTTCTGAGTAACAATAAGTGAAAAAAATCAAGCAAATTTTTCTAGGCACGATTGAGATGAGTGTAATTAGGTATCACTACTGAATATCTCTCACCGACATTCTAGCGACGAAGCCAGACAGTATCGAACATTGCTTTAATTATAGTTAATGGCATTCAACTGTAAAATGATTAATTTGTTTCCCTACGGGCTACTAATATTACCTACCGTACCGGTATCATATGACGAATAATTAACACTAGCTGACATGAAATACAAAGTCACCTTTAAAAGTTGCGAGTTTATTTTCACAATAAAGCTGACGGAACACAAGCTGTAGGTATAAGATTTTTAATATTTTACATCACATCTGTAAACAGGTAATTAGTGCGAAGGATCCCGGTTTCTGGCCAGGGGGAGAGGAAATGTTGCACTCACCACTTCAACATGATTTCGGCTCGGGCTTCAAATAACTGCGATCTGACACATTCCCCGTTTCACTGCCTTGTCAAATCCAAACATAAAGTCAATATATTTAACTTTACATTAGCAGTGTCGTTTATCCGGTTTGAAAGGGATTACCGCTTAAAAAGAGCCTTTTACAACTTTAAAATTACTGCATAAACTTCTTCTATTGCACGGCTTGGGTCATGTGACCTATGGGTTAACTAATATAGCTATCTAATAGAATTACCCACCCGTAATCCCGCGACTCGTCCTATGTTCCTACCCTCGGGTTTTCTAATTACCAAAGATAGCCGGCTGAGATCCTACCGATGCTACCGTTTCATAAATTACCCTAGTTCCCGCTTCCGAACGTCGCTTACCTACGCCGTGCCATCAAAATGTATTCCAAATTCGGAATTCTAACGTGTAGATAAAGTTAGAAGAAGCTAGCTCTGATTAACGGCTTTCGAGGTGATATTGATATACCATGTTTGCTGAAATTTTGTACTGGTATACTCTAGTGCAATGTTTTCGCTTACCTTCTTAAATAAATAAATAAATAAATATTAGGGGACAATCTTACACAAATCGACCTAGTCCCATAGTAAGCTCAGTAAGGCTTGTGTTATGGGTACTAGACGACGATATATATAATAGATATAAATACTTAAATATATACAAAAACTTCCATGACTCAGAAACAAATATTCATGCTCATCACACAAATATTTGCCCTTACCGGGATTCGAACCCAGGACCTTCAGCTTCGTAGGCAGCGTCACTACCCACTAGGCTAACCGGTCGTCTCTTGGTCAAAGTAGAACGTTTTGGGATTGCTAATATGTACTTGTACTAGCTTTGATGGATTTAAATCCGGTTTCTTCACGAGCCACGCGACTTCGAGTGATCGGCATGTGTTACGTTTGACCAATTTTCGTGTGGAACACTAATAATATAAATAAAAATACAGACATATAATAATGTCTAATAATGGTTGTCATAAGAGTTTCGGGTCCCAATCGTTGGTAACTTATTTGATTACTAGCTTTTGCCCGCGACTCCGTCCGCGTGGAACACCTTTATATTGTACCTCCATACAAACTTCCGCCCCCCATTTAGGGCCCCTTAGGGGATGACTTTCGGGAAAAAACTATCATGTGTCCTTTCCCAGAATTCAAACTATCTCTGCACCAAATTTCACCTAAATCGGATTAGCGGTTTAAGTAGCTCCATACAAATTGTAACCCCCCATTTCACCCCTTAGGGGATGACTTTTGGGGAAAAACTATCCTATGTCCTTTCCCAGAATTCAAACTATCTCTGCACCAAATTTCATCTCAATCAGTTCGGCGGTTTAAGTATCTCCGTAGAAATGTTAAACCCCCATTTCACCCCCTTAAGGGATGAATTTCGAGAAAAAAACTATCCTAAGTATATCCTTTTCCAGGATTCATACTATCTCTGCACTAAATTTTATCTCAATCGGTACGGCGCTTTAAGTATCTCCATAGAAATTTTAACCTCCCACTTCATCCCCTTGGGGGATGATTTCCGGGATAAAAACTATCCTATGTCCTTCCCCAGGACTCAAACTATCTCTATACCAAATTTCATCCAAATCGGTTCAGCGGTTTAAGCGTGAAGAGGTAACAGATAGACAGACAGACACACTTTCCCATTTATCATATTAGTATGGATGGAGCATTAGTTAAAAATAAATTCACAATACCTTATACTATAATATATACCACAGCACAAGTTGATCGACCTACATCATCAACTCTAAAAATACGTATTCAATTTTGATTGTCCTTAAGTAAAGTTCCAAAGCGTTGGTGTATATTTATAGCCGAGTGTACTTAGAGCAACGCCCTATTGGCCCGTTGACGGGTCATCCAGAGTTAATTAAGTGAGGTGTCACGTCGCCCGACGCAGTTACTTTCGGTCGAACGCTCTAGTTCGCTGGGAAGTGGACCACTTCTAGTGGCTGGGCTGATTTACTTACATCATTGTGCTTATCCTTTCTAGTAAGTTACTGCTATAGAAGTTCTATCACACGTTGAAAGCCTTCGTTGAAGGGTTTAAAGTTAAACTTGCCAAAAAAAATGTGTACTGGATCGCGCTGTATTTAGCAAAATAAATCGTTCGGGAAGAAATGCCAAAGAGGCGACAAAAAATGCGTGCATTTAAATATACACTGCTACTCCAGGCAAAATACGGTTTTGAAAAACATTAATTTATAATAGCGTTTTTTTTTGTTGATTTCATTTGAAAATGTTATTCTAAGATGATTTAGTCAAGAATCCGACAAACTTTCCACCCGGAAGTAATTATGTAGATTTAAATGAAGCATGCATTATCTTTTTTTTACGATTTATCTTGAATATTATAGAGCAAATGTAAATGAACCAAAATAAAGACAAATACATTTATTAATATTTTTACTGACTTTTTAGAAGCCAGTTAACTTATAATTTTTTCGATGTCTGAAATTTTGTCGGATTTTGTGGCTGGGTAACAATTTAATTGATAATATATCCGTTATACATAAAAAATAAGCTATTATAAATTATTTCCAAAATTGAAATTTTTTCCATACAAGTTGTCAGTTCATTGCCTGGACTATGCCAAGTATTGGGTAGGTCTCAACCGACGTCAAAAGTTTTTCGAGCGGTCATTGTTTAATTTGCGTCATACATTTTGCCTGTAAACTAGTAACGAGGAAAATTGAGTTAGGCTAGGCATGACCACTTTTCCTGATGTCGATATTACAGCAAAACTGCTAAAATATTCAACTAACATAATTCATATTCACATTCATAACAATCATAACACATCACATTCAGTGCCAAGTTTTCCTATATGAACTTCCCTAATGAGTTCTTGGCAGTGAAGTGTCAAGATTAAACCAACGCGAGAGTGCTATTATGACGTCGTTATAACACAACCGATCTCGCCAGCGACGTCAGGCGACATCACGCGACGTCTCTTGACATGTCTGGCGACACGAGATTTCAATTCTCGAACCAAGTCTGGCCACGTTGTGCCACCTTTTTTTTCTCGATGTGGAATGCTTTATGCTTACTATCCCCGGTTGGGCAATAGGGGGTTATGTGGGACTCGCTTAAACACGTACCCACTAAAACCACACCGGCGTGTTCCGCTTCGCCGTGAAGGGAATTCTACCACGACGCTCCCCGGCAGCCCCAGCCCTGCTTACGCTGGGGCACCCAGTTGTACAGTTGTGTGTTGTTGTAGTTGTTCTGATAAGAAAAAACTAAGAGAAAAACCTGTTATGCCCTCGATCGGTTCACACCCCATTTTTGGTACACCCTGTATTCATCATATCTTTGAAACATTGACAGATTGTAATGGGAGACTATTACTAGTTCCGCTACATCATCCACGGTTGAAACGTCAAAGGTCAAGTCTTACGTGTAGGTGTTAAATTTGACACGAGGATAATGATGGCAATAAAGGCCGAAACGCACTGACAGCGGTGGCGGAGCGGCGCGGTGCGGCGCGGAGGCGGTACCGGTTGTAATGTTCGAGCTAATATGAAAGGGTCCGCACAGAAAACCGGCCGGGAAAAAAGCGTGGCGGAGGCGGCGCGGAGGCGGTAGCGGCGCGGAGGCGGCGAAACGCGTGCACAGATAAGCAGCAAACGCACAGAGAGCGGCGCGGCGCGGTGCGGTGCGGAGGCGGGTTTGCGGTAAAGCGAATGCGGGGCGGAAGACGTCGCACCAAAATCCCGCCCGGTATTCGCGCGGGATAGCGGCGCGGAGGCGGCGTGTGTGACATATCAAGCGGTAATCGACAGTTGTCAGATTCGGAAAGATCAAAAATGTTATCCACAGATTCAGATAGCGATGACGAGACGTTCCTAAACAAAAAGAAGACTAAACGGACATCCGGGTCCATGAAATATATAAAAAAAGAGGAATTTTCATTATATAGTATAATAAATATACAAGGTGTAATCGTTAAGTGTAGCCAGGCGATTATTCCGTAAATATAAGAGATATTAGAAAATATCAAACTGATATCGAAAGTGCGTTACCCAATGAGTAAAATTGCATTAATAACTTTTTTGAAATAAAAGTATTAATATATAAAATATTAAGTTTAAACTCGGAACTCTCTCCATCATGTTGCTGACTTCTTATGAAGATCGTTTTTACACTTATTTTCACATGAGTAAAAACAGTCTTGAAGAATTACACGACATCTTAAAACCAAGGATTGTTGAGCAGGGTACCAAGTTTCACCAGGGAAATAAATTTTACAGTTGTACTCATTGTTAAAATTAATAAAATCTGAACTGAAGTTGTAAAAAAATACAACTTGTTGCACCGCTCTCAGCACGCCTCCGCGCCGCGCCGCGCCGCCACCGCCAGTGCGCGCCGGTGCATTGACAACTGCGTAATACAACTTCCCGCCGCAAAACCGCCCCGCGCCGCCTCCGCGCCGCGCACGCCTATCTGTGCACGCGTTTCCACGCCTCCGCGCCGCTACCGCCTCCGCGCCGCCTCCGCCACGCTTTTTTCCCGGCCGGTTTTCTGTGCGGACCTTTTCATATTAGCTCGAACATTACAACCGGTACCGCCTCCGCGCCGCACCGCGCCGCTCCGCCACCGCTGTCAGTGCGTTTCGGCCTATAGGCGTGCGCGGCGCGGGGCGGTTTTGCGGCGGGAAGTTGTATTACGCAGTTGTCAATGCACCGGCGCGCTGAGAGCGGTGCAACAAGTTGTATTTTTTTACAACTTCAGTTCAGATTTTATTAATTTTAACAATGAGTACAATTGTAAAATTTATTTCCCTGGTGAAACTTGGTACCCTGCTCAACAATCCTTGGTTTTAAGATGTCGTGTAATTCTTCAAGACTGTTTTTACTCATGTGAAAATAAGTGTAAAAACGATCTTCATAAGAAGTCAGCTCTTGGCAATATGATGGAACTCTCCAAATATTTATTTATTTAAACTTTATTGCACAAAAGAAAACTTATCGTACAAAAGGCGGACTTAATGCCATATGGCATTCTCTATCAGTCAAACCTTAAGGCAAAGCGGAAAATATATACAGTGTAATCGTGAGGTGAATAATAAAAATATTAAGTTTCAACTTGTATGTGGCTTGTAAACTTGTAAGTAGCTTGTAAACGTAACTTGTAAACTTGTGAGTGTAACTTATAACTTGTAGTGTAACTAGTGAACGGCTTTACAAGTTTACTAGTAACATTTGCACTTATACAAGTTTACAAGTTACACTTACAAGTTTACAAGTTACACTTACAACTTTACAAAATACACGTACAAGTTTACAAGTTACACTTACAAACTACTTACAAGTATACAAGTTACACTTACAAGTTTACAAGTTACTTACAAGTTTACAAGATACACTTGTGGCAAGGTACTTAACTGTATGGGAGCGAGCGTTTAAACTTAATATTTTTTATATTAATATTTTATTTCAAAAAAGTTATTACGTAATGCAATTTTACTCATTGGGTAACGCACTTTCGATATCAGTTTGATATTTTCTAATATCTCTTATATTTACAGAATAATCGCCTGGCTACACTTAACGATTAAACCTTGTATATTTATTATACTATATAATAAAAATTCCTCTTTTTTTATTTATTTCATGGACCCGGATGTCCGTTTAGTCTTCTTTTTGTTTAGGAACGTCTCGTCATCGCTATCTGAATCTGAGGATAACATTTTTGATCTTTCCGAATCTGTCAACTGTCGATTACCGCTTGATATGTCACACACGCCGCCTCCGCGCCGCTATCCCGCGCGAATACCGGGCGGGATTTTGGTGCGACGTCCTCCGCCCCGCATTCGCTTTACCGCAAACCCGCCTCCGCACCGCACCGCGCCGCGCCGCTCTCTGTGCGTTTGCAGCTTAAATAATGATTGAAGGCGTTATACCTACGGTGCGATCTTCTTGGATGTCGTGTCCGTGTTGGTTATCGAACAAGCGAGCGAAGCGAACGGAGTTCTATGCTTCAGCTTGGGACGGAAATCGTTTGTCCAATGTCAGATGTCCCGCTGTCTAGCTGTTCTACTCTACAAGGTCGCACTTCTCAACCGATCCTTAGTTGTATAGATTTTTGAAGTGAAAACTTCTTTAGCGGCGGTGAGCACTTTTTGGGATGGGGAAAAAATTGTTAAATACGCTACAGATTTTTGTGACGTCAGATGTGAAGGTCACAAACTTTTATATTTTGCTGCTAGCCGATTCGACTTCATTCAAAACTGAACGCTATTCGTAAGAGTATAAAGCCGTTAAACACTTTTTACAATAGCATATTCTGCAAATAAATTTGTAATTTTGTTCACGCGTCCTTCATCGTTTTGCTATTGAGCAAATTCGAATAGTTCGAATTTGGACGTTATTCCTAAAAAGATAAACCTTTGAAAAATATTTACCAACGGCAAAAGCAAATTGGCATTTTGTTCGCCGCCGGCGGCGGGCGAGCCGGCCCGTCGCACCCAACGCGCCCGCGGCCCGTCCGCCTAAATAATTGATAATTGTTTGTAAATTTGCGCCAAATTCATTTTTAGGGTGACACCGTAAGATGTCACGTGACCTGATCGAAAAACTGTTACAATGTTATTGAGTTTTCACTTCTGCCGGCTTCCCCGGAGTGCAAACCCGGTCTTTTTTTTGTCGAGCCACTTTTACGAAATTTGTTTTTTTTTAAAGACTTGCTCGCGAATTTTGCAGCTCACAGAGCCACTAGTATTATATTGCATAATATATACTTCAACTGTACTGTTTTCAGTGTGGGAATGATGTCGGTAAAGCTTCAGTAAACACTTCACAAA
Source organism: Epinotia ramella (assembly GCA_947578815.1). Classification (NCBI taxonomy): domain Eukaryota; kingdom Metazoa; phylum Arthropoda; class Insecta; order Lepidoptera; family Tortricidae; genus Epinotia; species Epinotia ramella. Next base: position 29,935,374 of record OX388203.1, read on the forward strand.
CTGAAAACGACGCCTGAAGGTTAGAAGTGCTTTTTGTTCTAGTTCTTATTATATTTGTACAAACTTCTTTACCATGTAATGAAGAGACAAACGCTTTGGCGTCAGCTTGCGTGCCACTTGGGATCCGCTGTGATCGGATACTGTTAACAGGCCTGGCTGGCCTAGGGCTGGGAATACGTTGAATTAATTAAGCAATGAATTTGACCGGCGGGGTAATATGATTTTTTCACATTGCGTGGATCGGAGCGGACGTCCGCTTAAACATTTACGGTTAATCGGTTATAACTACAATTTTTATAAAACAAAACGCTAATCCACTTTATTTTGCACCACGTTTTACTGGATTTCTTTAGGATTCGTTGATAGGTAATTAATCATATTTCTATTACAATAAACTACCTACGAATCCCTAGATTTGTTACCTGAGAAGAAGGTATATTACTAGTTATTTGCTAACCGATTTGACTACTCAATGCTAAAACTTGCTATTATATAATATGAGATCAATGGTGACGAATGAGATGTTAATAAAATTTACCATTTTTATTTTAAAATATCATACACTCAGAGGCAATGAAAACGGGTCACTTCCCATGGATTACTTTACAAAGTGACCCGTTTTCATTGCCTCTGAGGTAGCGTACCTTAATAGTTCACATTGGGAATTACACTCACGAGGCAATGAAAACGGGTCACTTTGTAAAGTAATCCATGGGAAGTGACCCGTTTTCATTGCCTCTGAGTGTATGTCGCTCTTACTACTCTTCTATACTTGTTTGATTAGTTAAATATATAAAAAAAAAACACTGTATATTCTGTACAGTGTTCTTTAATTGAGGTGTGAAAGAATATTTGTTTATACTTATATATAACCGCACCAGCGCTTCAAGAAAATGTCACAGATCATGATTCGGTCTTGGATAATAATCCTCAAAGTAACATCAGTGGACATAGGGCAGTTATTTTTAACCTGCTAATCGTCAACCATACTGAAGTGTTGTTTACATGAGCTGAATGGATTGGGGGACGCTTACAGTAAAGTTTGTTCAACCCGTACGCATTTTTAATGCGTTTTGCCACTGAAACCAATAGTTTTGTTAGATTGATTAGAGTTATGTTATGATATTGTTTGTGGAAAATCTTTGTTCTTGTAAAGTGCTGAAAAGTCAACATCGTTTTGGTAATGAAAATATTGGTCTTGCACGTCAACGTCTACGCAGCATTCACAGAACCAGATTATTTCCAGCTTAAACTGCATTCAGACTATTTTCAGACCAAACCCGATCAAGTCGGCTGTGTCAATAAGGATGCGGACTAAGATTTTTTTACGATGCCATTCGAACCAGTTTTTGGAGAGAAACAAATGTTTGTATGGGAGCAACTACAATTAAAGAACATAAATACCCAAAAATTTGAGATAAAGATTGACGTCGCTGGCGGCAGCGGAAAACGCTTCATACTGATGACGTACCCACGTATGACGTCACTTGTACAAAGTAGTTGTATCGTTGTATGGAAAATCCGGTAAATTGTTGTTTCGGTCGCGAAATACTGCGTTTAAGTACATAGTTGTCATACAATTTTGTTTCTATAAAAGCGTAAGGATTCTATTGGCAGCTTTAAATGTACTCTTGGACAATAAAAAACAATGCATAATTTTTCTAAACTTTCAAGGTTCTCATATCTTTTTATGATTTTAAATACATTTTATAATTTATACTTAATTACGTTAATTTGATGGTTTACTATCTATTTAGCATCACTACGTTACCAATTTGAACATGAGGCCGCATGCCTATTCGACTAGATTTAATTATTATTCAGAAGTGATGTTAAATAAGCCAAAAGTGATATTCAATTAACAAATTATGTGACTGTTCTTGGCTATTGTAATGGAATTAACATGCAATAATGGAGCATCTTGCATCTATAAGATTAAAGTCTTTCACACGAAGAAGTGACATGCGCTTTTTGTGTTAGATTGGTAGAAAAGCTTCAACCAGTTCACAGTATTCAAAAACCGAAATTGTTTTCACACTGTTTAAAATGAAAGTCCGGTATGTCCACAAGTGACACTAATTAAAAAATAAATTCTCTCTCGCGAATGTGACTATCACATGAAATTTATACTACGTACTAGCTTCCGCCTGCGACTTCGTCTGACCCGGGATAAAAACTATCCTATATTTTAATCCAGGCTATAAACTATCTTCGTGCAAAATTTAAGCGTCATTGAGTAACAAACATCCACACATTCGCATTTATAATATTGTCGGATACTAATATACAAGCGACATACACATAAAGTCTCTTTTACCATCGACTGGTAAGCCTTGGTCGGTATTTACCCTGTCAGTTTCGCAGGGTTCTAATCTCGGCAAGATAATTTATTTATCTGTAAGAATATTCGGTCCTGATTTTTTAAAGTATTAAATTGTTTTTTTTTATAATTCGGTACACACAGTCAATTTGCATAGTTTGAGAATTTTGAGATTCGGTCCGTTTTGAACAACCGTGTGAAATGTGTAAGAGAGAGAGAGGACTGCTTTGTCACGTCATACTCATCATCCCACGCCCTCTAAAGGCTTCACTGTTATCTCCCACATCTTAAACTACTGATTATACTCGTTGAAACATTACCCTGGAATCCAGAGCAAGGTGGCTATTAAGATAATTAGTTGAGATAAGATTGATTAGGACAAGGGAAAGCAGTGGCCAGCCCACATCCATAAATATTTTTTTATATATTGAAATATTTGTGAATCGTCTTGGTTCATGCCAAGTTGCACGACAAGCAAAATTAAGACTGCGCGGGATAACCTATCCCTCTCTTTCAAATTAGGACAGTTAGAACGAGACGGCTGGTATATCTAACGCAAGACAACTTTTGAATCTAAAACAAAAGTTGTACACTTTTTTTAGTTTAAATGTTGCAAACCAGGCTTGAACTCACGTTTTAAATTTTTTGTGAAATAGAGGGTTAAAGGCGTTTTTTTTTTATATGGAGTGTTGAGCCTATTTTAAGTTATGATAATGATGAATGTCCTCTCAAGATGTCCGTCAACGGCGACATCCCGACAATATTATAAGGGGCTACCCGAGGTTTTCATCGATTTTTGACAAGTTTTCAATCGTATCTCCTACTTCTGCACTACAGATAGAATTATAAGTCAAAATGCTATCGGTTCTTCAATCTTTTATCTCCATTTTTGTCTACCGGATTTTGAAAGAAATAAATACTTAATTTTGTATGTTTTTTTTAAACATTGTATAAAAAAACACTTATTTCGTATCTCTATTGACGTGAAAGATCTAACATATACGAAATCTACATATTTGGGTTCGTCTATGACCTCTCTGAAATCGTGTCTAGGGTTTTCATTTTAAACTAATTAACACAAAAGTTATGGCCAGAAAACCAGTTTTTTTGGCCTAAAATTGTTCAACTTTGATGCCAAATATCTGGAAAAAAATAACTTTGAAGTAAATATGGGATACTATATTGCTTAAAGCCGTTGTTGTTTATATAATAAGCTACAAAAAACATTAGAAAACTAAGGGATTCAGATCGAAGGTCATTGGCGTATGGGAGCCCCTTAATTCAGGGGCTTTACGCGTGGGCTCGAGCGTGACTTGCAAAACCCACTTTTGTTTTTAGTCTACCTACGGTCGTAAGAGACTTCGAACCTGTCAGTTTTGGCAACGAAAAGTACGTTAGACATGGTCGTCATTTTTGATACGACCTCGTAACCACCCGTTAATGGAGCATAGTTGAATGGATGGAATTCTCAAAGCGATCCCGTGGCTAAAATCTGATTAATGGACATTTTAATCAGATTTTAGCCACGGGATCGCTTTGAGAATTCCATCCCTCTCGGGTGAATGGATTTTTGCGGTTGCTTCGACTGCGGTTGGGAAACAAATTCCGGAACAGACCAAGGAATCTGTGTCGTGAATGGCTATGACTACACTTTATTTAGGGACCGTAGGTTATTTTATGACGTCTTTTTCGTATTTGTACTTTTGGAAGAGGCAGATATGTCTTAGTCATACCTACTCTCTCTGTTACGCTGAATGTCGTACAAGCGTAAACGGAAAAGATTACCCTACAAAGGCATTTCATTCCCTCTATTCAAACATTATTCAAGGATGCGCTCCTACAAGGAATTCGACCCGTTTATCCAAAATAAACGGATCAAAACAGATGGAACGGGGAAATATTCTACCGAATGCGATACCGCGTCTACCGATTGAAATGCTTGAGCCACTTTAGCGAGACTCCATACACGGCCAACGAAGACCTACTTGTAAAATCTACCTTATTGCGACCAGGATAAGGTCTTATTGGTCACTTAAGTGCTTCGTTCTTTATGCGTCATGACATAACCGTTTTATATTAGGCAAACATTTTCAAATAAAACTCGAGTAACTATTAGGTTTTTCATTTTTCAAATGTCCAAAATTACGAAGCAGAACTTAAACCGCTCTTTTGAAGGATTGCGCGTTCTGCCATTGACTATAAATAAATGAATATAATGGGACAATCTTTCACAAAACGAATTAACCGCATAGTAATCTGAATAAATCATGGTTTTAATACACGACGATACATTACTAATAAGTACATAGAATATATCCAAGTCCCAGAAACAAATATTCATGTTGATGCCCTTATCGGAATTGGAACACAGGATCGTCAACTTTATAGGCAGTAGGGCACTTACTACCCACTAGGCTAAAGCGGTCATAAAATAGCCTAAGTTATTGTTAGTAATCCGACCTTTGTTTAGCGTTACTCAGCAACAGTATAGAGTCATCGTTATGTGTACCAATTTAATTGTATATACTTTATCTAGTAGCACAATCCCGTTGGCAAAGCACGTTGTGTATTAGCCCAGTCTTACGTGAATATAGGTACATTACTTGCTATTATAATTATATTATTATTAAGTACTCGTGCGTTAAAAAGAATGCCTCAGATCTTATGTTATGATCTGAGGCTTTATCTTTACCGCCCATGCTGCGTAATTATACTTCTCCACTGGTCAGGAAGTGTGATTTTCCGCATGCGACGGGCCGGGCCAGGTGTGACAAGATTTTACAAATTCGTTACGTCTCATTCTAATTAGAACACTTAGAAAGTGACGAATAGTCTTTCTCGCCGCGACACAGCTCGCGCGCCGTCTTGTGATAACCGTGCTGAAGACTTTGAAATTGTACTTAATATTTTTTTGTAGCTCATTGCCACGGTAATATACACGGTAAAATGGGATTTTGGCCTATTTAGGCTCTAGAATCGATGCTTAAAATTGGTCGGGTTCCTCGTGCCCACGGTGTATATCGCAGTTTAGGTACTGGACAAAATGATACATTTTATTGGGAACGAATTCGCCAAATATGTTTGGCTGTAGGCTCTTTAAACGAAGTTATCTCAAACGTGTCTCTGTTTTTAGCCGTTTTTTCTTAGTAACGATAACATTGTTGTCTATTGATATAGGGGACAGAATAACAAGAAACTTTTGATCGACCCTTATATATTTACGACATCATAGTTACGGGGCATTCATAAATAGAACCGGATTCCCACCATGTCATTTTGAATATTTGATTGCCTTATCGGCCAAGTCAAGTCAATATGCACAAAAAATAACACGCTTCCGAAACACCCATCGATATATTTGCTTAGTGAAACCAATGCGTATTTACACGAGAGCACACGTCATGATTCCTCGTCAATATTTTGATTTTTACGTAGACTTGGTTCCAAGTCAGACAAGGGCCAATATAAATACCTTATGTCATCCTCATAATGTTTTCCCGGTTGTCTAAAGGGACCCGGGGCTGACTTTGGCACCTAATTGATAAGGCGTTGACACTAGTTTTAAGAAAGCGACTGCCATCTGACCTTTTAACCCAGAGGGGAACTAGAGGTTGTTGGGATTAGATCGATTTCCTTCCCGAAAAGCATTAAGAAAACAAACAAACAAATTCAAACATTTATTCGTGACAAACAATACAGAATATAATAGTACATTGTTTAACGAGGGGCGTATGTGGAATATTGCGAACAAGAGTCTATCAGAAGCCCGACGCCGAAGGCTTTTGATGACTCGAGTTTGCAATATTCTTACGCCCGTGTTATACACAATGTTTTTCATCACATTTGCGAGGAAACAAATACATTTTAGATGAAATGAATACAAATCGTAATAAAAACTGCAACATGTCAGTCGTCCATTTTGTTGAACTTGACGTGAGGCGCGTATGGCAAAGACCCTTCGGTATACAGCCACGATTTAAAAACACTTTAAAACATTTTACATAGACACTAAATAACTACATATTAAATCTGTAAATAATTCAGTTAAACATGTTTAAGTAGTTTTTTAAGTTTAAATTTATTTATAAATACGTTTTCAGACATCGTATTTGATATAAAACCTCTTTGCTTTGTAACTGCCGCATGAGTGACAGATACAATTTAAGAAAAAAACCATTACGCCCGTGGGCGTAACACAGGCTATTACAGCTCTGTATGTCTGCGCAATATGAAGCCCTTTTCGAGCAAGTGTGATGAAAAAATATTTTTTGTCACGAAATGCACCCAGCTCAGCATATGTTGCTAGCTTTACAGCCAGCGCTGGTCTTCCGCTGGGTCCAGTCGGTTACATGACCTTATAATATACACCTAGCTTTTGCCCACTACTCCCTCCGGGTGGAACTCGTTTATATCGTAGCTCCATACTCATTTTAACCCCCCCCCATTTCACCCCCTTAGGAGATGATTTCCGGGATAAAAACTATCCCATGTACCGAGACTCAAACTATCTCTATGCCAAATGTCATCTAAATCGGTTCAGCGGTTAAGCGTGAAGAGGTAACAAACAGACACTTTCGCACTTATAATATTAGTAAGTATGGGTTTTATAAAACAAAAGATCGTTTGATCATTATTTTAAGCAGTATTCAATAAATTGGTTAACCGAAGCAATCGAAAATGAGTATTTTATGGCTCCCAAATAGCAACGCACTAAACGCTCTTCTTCTGGTCGCCATTAACTTTTCATTGCCAATAAAAGTGTAATGCTTGCATTGCGATAAAAGCAAGATAAAAACATTTAAAAAAGTGTTCTTCAGATAAGCAATTAAAGTTACAGGCAAAAGCAGCCGGACTGTACAAATCCACTGTAATGTATCCAGTTCCTAATACGAAATAACTGGAATCCCTCATTAAAAGTAACTCTGTTTTATAAAGAGGAAAGGGTTATCTAAAACGGATGCCGTATTTTTATTATACATAGCGCAGATAATGGGTACGTGCGGTTTTTACAGCTTTAAGGCCGACGGTTATTAAATAAGATAAACTATCAGGCTATATATCATTTTAATTAAAACACAGTTCATTGATGTTCGCGCGGTCGGTGTCAAAAGTTATTCTCATTCTCACTACTAATTTTATACATGTGAAGTTAAACGACGACCAGACGTTTGACGACCGGTTAGCCTAGTGGGTAGTGACGCTGCCTACGAAGCTGAAGGTCCTGGGTTCGAATCCCGGTAAGGGCAAATATTTGTGTGATGAGCATGAATATTTGTTTCCGAGTCATGGAAGTTTTCTATGTATTTAAGTATTTATATCTATTATATATATCGTCGTCTAGTACCCATAACACAAGCCTTAATGAGCTTACTATGGGACTAGGTCGATTTGTGTAAGATTGTCCCCTAATATTTATTTATTTATTTATTATTTAAATATTCAGCTTCAGGTCACATTATTAACAGGCAGTTTTGAATCTTAAGGGGCTAATTACCCGAGGTTTTCATCGATTTTTGACAAGTTTTGTTTCGTATCTCCTACTTTTGCACTACAGATAGAATTAGAAGTCAAACGGCTATCTGTTCTTCAATCTTTTATCCCTATTTTTGTCTATTGGATTTTGAAAGAAATGAATACTTAATTTTGTATGTTTTTTTTAAACATTGTCTAAAAAAACACTTATTTTGTATCTCTATTGACGTAAAAGATCTAACATATACGAAATCTACATATTTCGGTTCGTCTATGCCGTCTCTAAAAATGTGTGTAGGTTTTTCATTTTAAACTAATTAACACAAAGTTATGGCCAGAAAACCTGTTTTTTGGCCTAAAATTGTTCAATTTCGATGCCAAATATCTCGAAAACAATGGACTTTGAAGTAAATATGGGATACTATATTGCTTAAAGCCGTTGTTGTTAATATAATAAGCTACAAAAAAACATTAGAAAACTAAGGGATTCATCGAAGGTCATTGGCGTGTGGGATCCCCTTAAAAGAAAGTACTCAGGATATCTAGTACGATTTTGTACTATAGCATAGTTAAAAGTTTAAATATGACACGTCACAGTACAGACTTCCACGTACGGTGATTGTGCTAAAATGTGTAACTATTGTGGCACGATCCCCATCTCCTTACTCCGCGCCTGTATCTCAAATTTTGGGGTAAATTTAGTAACTCGTAATTTTCATGATATAACATTAAAAATCTCAGTTAAACTAGAACGCAGGAAATAATTAGCGGGAGACTGCCCAAATGTTTCCAAAGACCGCAATAAAACCGACATTTACGATCCCAAAAGAGGTCGCCAATAAAAGACGTCTGACGAAACCCAACGCGTTAAACATCACAAGCCTAATAGACCTTTTGACGTTGAACTATCTCCTTCAATTATAGAGGCTGAAGGTCCGTTTTCGTCAGGTTATGTCATCAGAATTAATACAGTTGCTGCTGTCCCTATGATGTCTCATAGGGACAACATCAACTGTTTTAATTCTGCCAGGCCTAGCCTACTGAGGTCATAGGTACAAACAATGGGCAAGCTTAGGAAATTAACGATATTGTAGCTGTATTTTCATGCGGATTAATTGTTTGTTACGTACAATAAATGTGATGACTGGAAATAATAGCATTGTTTTCAAGAATCTTAAGGGGCTACCTAATAAACCTTCATCGATTTTTGACAAGTTTTGAATCGTATCTCCTACTTTTGCACTACAGATAGAATTATAAGTCAAACGGTTATCGGTTCTTCAATCTTTAATTCCATTTTTGTCTACCGGATTTTGAAAGAAATGAATACTTAATTTTGTATGATTTTTTTAAACATTGTCTAAATAAACACTTATTTCGTATCTCTATTGACGTAAAAGATCTAACATACCTAATATACGAATTCTACATATTTGGGTTCGTCTATGACGTCTCTGAAAAGTTTTTATCCTAAAATTGTTCAACTTTGATGCCAAATATCTCGAAAACAATGAACTTTGAAATAAATATGGGATACTATATTGCTTAAAGCAGTTGTTGTTAATATAATGGCTCGTCTTGGTGGGGGCACTGCCGTGCACCCAGATAAGTAATAATCTACAAAAAACATTAAAAAAATAAGGGATTCAGATCAAAGGTCATTGGCGTATGGGAGCCCCTTAAGGGAGAAGGGTCGTTCGCGGCATACATTGTCATCATCTTCTTAGCATATAACATTCATGGAAATGAGGACGACACTTAAAATATTGATTCAATTATAACCGATTTTATTGTATGAATTTTTCCCCGTCTTAATGTGCCTGAATTCATACGATTCAAGGTTTTCAAACCCTCGTGACACAAATAACAAATTCCTTAATGCGATTACGTAACGTACATCTGGGCTTCCTATTACAACGGCGCGTGGGCCTTGTCGTGTCAATGCACGGAATTGCATACAATGCGTGTATGAAGATACTAAAGATATGCTTTTAGACGGTCCATTAAGATGGATCAAAGGAATATGATATGGCACTCTTGTGCATTATCTTTTTAGTTGTCTGTTCCCGACTGTCCAAGCTTTTGTGCTATTCATTTTCCTGTTTTAGCTAATAATTTGTTAGTTGCGTAAATGGTGTGGCGTCAGACATACATGTGCAAGTTGAGGAAGACTTGGGTCATCGACGTTTTATAGGCAGAGAATGCAGATAATGTGTTATAAACGATTCGGGTTGTATAGTTTACTCTTCTAGTGACTAATGAGTAAACGAAGACGCGTCCCTCTCTAAAAAAACACTGTTTACCAACACCATCATGGCTGTGGTCAAAGTTCATTTCCGCTTTCGCTGGGCCTATTACTTTCACTTTTCCCAATTTCTAGAAAATTGGAAATCACCGTCATAGAAATACATATTTATCTCTTATACTGCAATTTGTGAATTGAGCTATAAAACTGTAGATAAAATCCAGTTAACACGTGTAAAAGTTATCGCATGTAATCCCCGACCCCTTGCCGCTTGGCTAAACAATCGTTTCCCCTAAACTATTACATTTCCGGTAATATTTACCTCAATCGTAACGCGGCATGGGGGATCGGGCAATTCAGGACACATGACTCGAACAAAAATTAGGGCTTTGAAGCTCAATATCTCGCAAAGGAACCACTGATTTGAAAAATGGATTTTGGAAACCCATAATAGTTTTTAACGAGCTATCCAACGATACCCCACACTATGAGTTTAACGAGAAAAAATTGCATCCCGCTTTAAGGCCGAAACGCACTGACAGCGGTGGCGGAGCGGCGCGGAGGCGGTACCGGTTGTAATGTTCGAGCTAATATGAAAGGATCCGCACAGAGCGGCGCGGCGCGGCGCGGTTTTCTGTGCGGATCCTTTCATATTAGCTCGAACATTACAACCGGTACCGCCTCCGCGCCGCACCGCGCCGCCCCGCCACCGCTGTCAGTGCGTTTGCAGCTTTAGGTGTAGGGGAGGCACCCTAAAAATTTTTTTTTTAAAGATTATATTGTACTGTTCTGTCGGCCTGATTGATTTATATACCCATGCCGAATTACAATTTTCTAGTAGTAATGGTTACTGAGCTAAGCCGAAGACGGACAGACAGACGGACGGACATGGCGAAACTATAAGGTTCCTTGTTGACTACGGAACCCTAAAAATGAAAAACTGCAGGCCGCCTGGAATATTACATATAAATTCCTTTATTTGTCGAGTACCAAATTTTTTAAAAAGTAGAAACTGGCATATAAAAGACGGCACAGCTCGTATTCAGCCAATTCAACTCGTATTTGTCTGTTGCAAACACGACGTTTTTGTATGTCTCAAATACTTTGCGTTTTTTTGGTGGAAAAATACACTTGCGATTCTGTTTAAAAAAAAAACGCCGGGATATCGTAAATATTTTCACGTTGTGCAACGATATTTAAAGTTTATAAATTTATTATTATTTTTTTCCCCATTTTTGAGAAAAGCACTATATTATCCTCAGCCGGAATGGCAATTGCAGGCTTCGTATTATAATTAAACGGACTCGCAAGCTCGTCCGTTTAAACAAATACTCAGCCTGCAATTGCCCCCTTCCCGGCCACGGCAATAATTTACTATTACTTTTCAAAAGAACAGTACTTACTGTTAAAAAAATATCAGGAAAAGTAACGGTTTTAAAAATAGTTTTTCCTTATGTAGCCAGTGATCAATATTATTTTTTGTATGTGGGAGGTAAGGAAAGAAAAATGCTGTGTGGCGTATGACAAATGACTATCGTGGTTATGGAATTGTGTACAGTCATCATCATCAACGATTGAAATACATAACTGGGTCATTGTCAGTCAGTAAAACAAAAATCGTCTTTTCGGTTATTAGGCTTTAAAGCCCTTAACTTTGGCAATGTCCACCGAAAAGACGCGCACCTAAATCTGACAATGACCCAACTAGGTTATTTTCAGCCATGCCACTCGGCCAGCTCAGTCACTGGCCGTAACTGTCAAGTCTTTTTTTTTTTTTTTTTTTATGATATAGGAGGCAAACGAGCAGACGGATCACCTGATGGTAAGCGATTACCGCCGCCCATGGACACTTGCAACACCAGAGGTGTCTCCGTCTTATCTCCCATATATGTGACGGATTTTCTCACCTCCATCAATCCTTGAATTCCCAATACGAGTAAGGCGTATTCTTCATTGATCTCATTATGTGTATGTAGCCCAGCTATACTCAACCTGCGGCCCGCCAAGCTTTTGCGAGTGTGCACTATGCGATCCTAGTATAAAAAACCCCATAAATTACTTCGAAGAGAAATAATAAATATAAACTTAAGCTACCAATTTCAAAACTGGCCATGTACAGAAATGGTCCCTACTGCAGATGCATCATTATAATGAACAAGTTACCTGAACAAATTATTCAAATAACCAGCGACAAATTATTTAAAAGTAGATTACATAAACTACTTATTGAGAAGAGTTATTATTCCATTGATGATTATTTAAATGACAATACATTGTAAAATGTCAATCAGTATAATTTTAATTATGGCTTAATTTCAATTACCATTTAACTGACCTCTACATTATTATTTCTATCATTTTCTTAACCTTGACATTTTTATATTTACCCGTAATTGCTTTAATTGAAATGTATTATTCATTATGAACAAACTTTGACAGCGTAATGTATTAAGAATTTTATCCACTTCTGTGTGCATGTATAATTTTAAAAATTAAACATTGTGTTATTGTTGCAATATGTAAGCGCTAGAAAACATTATGTGCCCTCTCAGGGTGTCATGTACCAACCACCTACCTGTATTAATTAACATCCCTTGTAATGCGCATGACTTATGATGTTGAATAATAAATAAATGTGTGGCCCGGGTCCTCCTTAGCTAAAATGTCTTTAAAACGTGTAACAACTTCATCTTTGTTGCTATCCGCCATCTAATGATCACCAACCGATCTAAAAAGAGCATAAAAAGATTATCTAGCCGCACAAAAACGCCGCCAGCCTTCCTTGTGCAGTTTTTGCAAGTTAACAGTTACGTAAGGCTTCGTGAGTGTTATCTTTGATGCACTGCATGGAAGCAAACTTAATCTTTCCGCCTGCATGTGAAATTTTACGGAAAATCGCTAAGAAAGGAATTTTATCAGGAGGTTTTCCTCTTTGGTAACGTTTATTTTATAGGTCCTAAAGACTAACCATGGAAAGACATTGACATGTTCATTTAGTAACTTGTTGACATATACCTGTAAATATATCCTTAATCGTATGATAATTTAAATATTACTTATTTGATTTTGTTCAAAAACCGACGATCACCCACATAGACTCCTAAAAATGTACTTTGTGTAAGTACCTAATTTTAAGTGCAGTTGTATGTTGTGAAATAAATGAATCTGAATCATGCTGCTATTATAAATGCGAATGTAACTCTGTCGGTCAGTTAGAAACGTGTTCACGCTTGAACTGCCGAACCGATTTAGATGATATTGGTATGGAGATGGTCTGACTCCCGGTGGGGGTTGAAGTGGAAGTTTCAATGCTATAATGAAATACCTAAATAAATAAATAATGTAAATTATAATTGCTACCATCAAGGATGATGAAATTAAAACTTTTTTCCACGTCGGTTAAAATAATGAAACACTACCAATGTCGAAGTATAGAGGATAATGAGATTATATAGAGAGATATTATTATATATTACATTACCTACATATAAAAAAGGAGGAAAATCACCTCCATTTTTTTCACTTCGCCACAACTACGGCGAACCTATGTTACTGCAAAGCCAAAGTAATTGAGTTAATTATATTTGTCCACCTGTACTGTACACGGCAATAACTCTACTAAAACCACACATTATTAATGTAATTACACCGTAACTATACTTCAGCGTAACATTCAATTACCGTAATGTACCGCGAATGGTCATTTTCACTTTTTGGAACGTTGAAATAAAATTGGTCAAATGTAAAGAATTGCTATTGTACAATATTTCAAAACAGCGTCTTTAAAATGATTAATATGTGAAAGCGCTAGATTTGAGTCCCATTTCGGCGCATACGCATCCTAGTCACAAGGGTCCATTTTGACTTTCGTGCGTACCGTGTGTCGCTGCAGAAGCGTCTGTCAACGTTTTATTTTAATACGTGGCAAATTGAAAGCGGAGCGAGGGTCACCCCTATATCTCCCCCTTCCTCCTTTATCCCCTATATTATATCGGACATAAAACATTCGTGTCGCTCGCACTAGTCGCACTTGCATACTTGCTAGTAAGAGACGAATTCGGTCCGACAGCGACATAAACGAAATCATGCTTGTTAGGCAGGTGGTGATCTGTCATCGTGAAACGCAACGTTCATTCGTGTATCTCTCTCTGTCGCTCATATATACAAGTGCGATGGACATAAGAGACATGAGAACGATCGAAGTTGTCGTTTCGCCGTAGCCGCTCTTAGCTGGTCTTATTCAGGGGTCACTCTTTTGTCCCCGTGTCGACAGTATTCTTAAATTCATGGTAAAATAAAAACACATGCGTATAGCTTAGCCCGCGTCGTGTGCCGCACGACATCCGCAAACTTGTTACGTCATCAAGTCAGTTCCTTTCTATTCGATATCTCCTATATAGTACCATCCCCTCGCCCTAATAAATCTCGGGAGATATCTGGGATGACGTTTGTAGGGAGAGATAAAAAAACAAGGCGATCACCCTAGTGCTTGTGGCCTTAACCGTGAATGAATCTGTGCTATGGGGATTACAGGGTGTAGTTGGTAATGGTTCGATTACAGGATGTAGTTGGTAAGGGTTCTGTCATAATATTTATAAGTTATTTTGTGTACTTAACTTACATACAGACATAAACACTCATATTCATAGAAACTGATTTTGCAATTATCACAATTAAATCCACAGTAAAGTTGTGTTTAGTAGGAAATAATGAATAATTTGCGCTATGCATTCATTGTAATGGTTAGTCTAGTTGAAGGTAACGGTACTCAAGTCGGTGCCAGCTTGAAGACTGCCATCGAAGATCGCTATAGGAACGAAACAGTTGAAGATCTATCAAACAATATCCACCACTCGTAGTTCAGATTTGAATGAAGATTTGATCTCATTAGCCAAAATGCTGCTGCGATCCGCGATATTCAACATATCCCCAGTTCGATGTCACTGACATTCTGATTCATAAAGACATAAATTAAAGTGGGGATATGTCCCAGTCACTCAAACATTGTGTATGCAATACCGACGGTCCTGAGACTTTGTTGCCTTAACTGGGTGAGGACCAAATTCTTGGCCAGTGGTTAGCCTAGTTAATTGGTAGTAGTTAAAAAGTTCCGTTGTGACACGAAAATTAGCCATATAATTCTATGGTTAATTATCGTGTCACAACGGAACTTTTTAACTACTACCAATTAACCACGCTAACTACTGGCCAAGAATTTGGTCCTTACCCAACTGGTAATTAATATTGTAGAAGACATTGTACTGAAACAATTTAGTGATTGAGATTACATACAGTGTGCGAATTGTTTGTTGACGTAGAACTCTAGTAAATTATCATGCATATCTAATAAAATTGTTGCAATTTCTGCATATTGCAACAACATACAAGTTCCCCCACAACCTCAGCATAGCTATAGCTACGCTTGGCGCAATCTGCAGTTACATTAAAGCACTTGCATCATAAAATATTGTCACTTCCTCTCTCTCTCACCGAGGTTGGCGTGGCTTGCTGGAAATCAATAGTTTAACGATATGACACATGCTGTAATCTTGACTTTACGTCGTTGATTGCGGATACTAAATTGTATGGAATGTTGTGACTAAGTGCGGGTGGTATCGGCCATATTTAACGTCAACCGAACTGCGGTTAACGTTGAATATGGCTCTGGCAGGTATCGTCTTGGAGAACTGTCAAACGACCATAAAAAATAGATACGAACGTAACTTCAGATTACCGACGGTTTGATCAGATCCTAAGCGTTAAAGTCCGTGATATAATATTTATTTATTACATATTATAGTGTGTATTATGTTTTATATTGTACAGTCAATGTAAAAATATGGGTGCATACAACTTACTCATAAATATGTCCCATAACTCTTATGTCAGCGGTTTTGGTACTTATTTATGAGAGGATGTTATCGATAAATATATTTGCACTTGACTGTTTATATATATAAATAAATAATCTCTGTGTACACGGTATAAGTTTGCCTTGCCAAATCACAAAATTTTATTTAGCAAGCAAATAAAGATTAATAAGAATGCCTGAGACTTGGCTCTACGAAATATCTCACAACTTTTTACGGTGGAAGAGTTTCGAGACTTGGCCTCTTTTTTACATGGCATGTTTTTATGGGATCTCACTTCTTTTTGTAGGTTAATGTGTTATCCATACATACAAACTATGAATGCAGGCCCATTCTTGCTTTTGAATTTCCCATTCACTGCAAATGTAACTTTGTAATCCTATATATTTGTATAGGATTACAAAGTAATGTATACCGTTGGTGTATCTAGAAAACTGGGTTGAAATTGCAATTTTTTATAGTTTTCCCCTTACGTGGCCATTAAACCCTAACTCTGTACCACATTTCAGCTCTCTGAGTTTATGGGAAGTACTAGTTCTACTTTGATGATCATGAGTGAGTGAGTGAGTGAGTGTCATAAATGCGAAACTTTGCTTTCCCTTAACTTCGGAACTAAATGACCTACGGACTTGAAATTTTGGATTTTAAGTATGTGATTATAGCTTACTGGATGACGAAAATTTCTGCGTTCTGGTCTTATCCAGAGGTTCTCAAATAGGGGCCTGAAAATGCGGCGAAATGGTTCCAGTAAAGGATGGTACAGCAGTGTTTGCTTCGCCCTTGACTTGGCGGGGGCACTGCCGTGCCCCCAGATTAGCCTAAGAGTCTTCTTTGTGATCGTGTTTACCGTGATCCTAAAATAATTCTTTAACTATGACTAAACATATCTTAATATCCTGCAGCAAATTGATGCCACATGTCGCGTATCCGTTTGATTTGGACTGCGCGCCTGGGGTTGTTAGGCGCAGAACACACGAGACGTTTCGGCATCGCGCAAAAGGGCGTTGCACGACAACGAGTGTGTTCTGCTCTGCGCCTTAGCTCGAAGCATTTCACACCTTACTGACGATTATCGGCCTAGCATGCGCCACGTTATTAGTTTAATTTTCTCAGACATGCAGGGAACTTCTTAATAACCTTCGCCTTTTGCCAAACGCGCTAATATTTGATCTAGCATCATGCCTACTAATATTTTAAACGCCATAGTTTGCAAAGATGGTTAGATGTTAATAGATAAAGGTACAATACAAAATACAATTTTTACTTAACGGGACCTAATCGCGTATAATTAACTTATTTATTGACCTCACTGAGATACCGACGTTTCGGATGTGTCGCGACCAGCAAGAAGAACTAATGTGAGTGAATAGTGAAAGTTTAAACATCTTAGAAATCCCCGAATTTTTCATTTCAGTCCAATATCTCAAAAACGGATGAACATATTTTCATGAAACATGGCTAAGAACACTCGGGATAAAATTATCTATGACACAAAAAAACTAAACGAAAATCGGTTCATCCGTTTGGGAGCTACGATACCACAGACAGACCGTTACACTTATAACACCCCCCTTCTTTGCCTCGGGGGTTCATTAATATAACACAAATGCTCTATTGTAAAACCTCAATAAAATAACACTGTACAGAACATAGACACACACGGTTTAACCTTTCGTCTGCGGGAGTATCGCGCATATGACAACCCGTCGTCTGTGCCGGTTTTTGACAGTTTCGCGGGAAATCCGTCAGCGTTCAGTTAATGTTGAAAATATATTTTGTTTTGTATAAAACATGCAATTGTTGCATTTATTATTGTAACAA
The DNA here is from genome assembly GCA_947578815.1 of Epinotia ramella. Classification (NCBI taxonomy): domain Eukaryota; kingdom Metazoa; phylum Arthropoda; class Insecta; order Lepidoptera; family Tortricidae; genus Epinotia; species Epinotia ramella. The sequence goes on from OX388203.1 coordinate 29,953,102, forward strand.
TGATAAATTTCCTTGTCTTTTAACAATAATATATGCCTCAAATGTAAATAGTTCATTTATACGAGAGGTTTGAATGTAGGTAATGTAAGACAGAATAGACGTGCATGAATAAATTGCATTTTTATACATTTTCCTTTGTTTATTTATCACTTACCTTTATTTTTCTATATAAAATAACGTCTGTGTAACGTATTCATATAAATAAATTTGGCGACAATATAGATAATTCAATAATATTTCACTTTGAAAGTTGTTATTGAGAAACAAAAATATCGCCATTTTGCATTTTTATAACACCAACTTTTCACATCCAAATACGCGTAAAAACTTGCTTGTAGGTAATGTTTATTGGCTCCTTCCCAAGGAAATATATTTGTTTTCACATTTTACCATCAAAAACCCATCAATATGAACAAGAACACTTATTTTTACAACAATAACATCAAGAAACTGCATTTAGCTGGGTCTAATGCATAACCTATTTATGTACTCTATTCGTAATCTATGCCTACATGACTGGATGTTGTCATAGACTAGAAAAACAGAGCTTTTGAATGATATATCACACTACTTTTACTTTGCACAGAATGATTTGTAAAATCCAGACAAAAAATGGTAATTTTTAGTACTTCCACAACGTTAGGCGGTGAAAATTGCGCTTGTGTGTGTGTATTTCATAAACGTTTGGCTGTGCATGATAAGGATCCTGACCTGGCTAATGATCGGTTATCTGTGCGTGGTTAGGATCCTAACCGGCCTAATGAACGGTTGTCTGTGCGTGGTCAGGATCCTAACCTGGTTAATGATCGGCTGCCTGTGCACGATAAGGATCCTAACATATAAAGGATTTCGCCCATTTGTAACTGCGCGTGTGTGCGTGTATATTTCGATAGGATTTCACAAATTTGTAAATACTGAAGTTTTTACAAATAATCACGTAAAACTAATAAGGTATTCAGAATCTCCATAAAATTTCCTTCCAAATTATATAACTTTTGTGTTATAGACCAAAAGCAAAACATTAGAACAAGTGAAATAAAAGTTACTATAGTCTATCTGAAACTTATAGGCTACTTTTGAAATGGATAAATTGAAAGTTATCAACAATTAGCACTTGAAATAGCAATGAAAACAGAATTTAGATTACGTGTAAAATAATTATATATAGCTTTTACTTACCTTCTTGTTCACTTTTCTATTTATTTTTACACTTTTAACACCCGCGACTGTTTCGTGTTTGTACCGTTATAAAATGAATTTGAACGTCGTTTTGTAACCATTCAATTGAATGTATTTTTGAGTTGATGCTTGTCTATGATAAATTGTTCATCTAGTTTTCATTCACTAGAATTTTAGACCTTTATACATCAAAATAACGCATAAAATCGCAAAAAAATAAGAAAAAGTAGTAATGATACTGATCCTTATCAGACGCATACAACGGGTACAGTGAGGATCCTTATCCAACACAGACGAAAGGTTAAGGCGCCGTAGGTTCATGGTCTTCTCTCCCTCTCACTGAGCATAAGCGTGAGCGAGATGGAAGTGCGTGCTCGGAAGCGCAAATATCATGTTTTTTAATTTTAATTTTTTGCCCGTTTAAATAAATAAAAATGTAAACACTGATTTCCCTCAAACACGATATTTCCGATTTTTAGAAGCAATTTTAATATTTATAGCTTTTGTGCATAATTTGTTACGAATATTTTAAGTGTATTTTTGTGTGTTTTAGACCTATGTTCGTGATTTTTTTCTATCGAGCTAAATTTGCTTAATCATGTTTCGAAGCACTGATTTCCCTGCAGAAAAGCCTCAAAATTGCTATTCGTATTTTTTTGGAACCATATTATTATAAACAGACGCATTATATTGTTTCAAAAACTCTGTTCGTTAACTTCGCTGAACCTACGGCGTTAAGGCGTACGTACGGTTCAAACTACATTATAATTATCACTATTAATTACTCCCAACGAGTTCGAAACATGTCGCAAATAATGTCAATTACTACACGAGCTTCATCCGTACGGTTAAATAATGTTTCGCTATCGTTTAATTAAGGATGTCTGGATAGTTTAGATAGCAGGCGGATTTTGAGTTAACCTTCCAGTATTACACTTTAATATTTTTATTTATTTAATTATTTATTAATTTATAAAAAAATAACACTAACAAATAAACCTATTTACATAGATATACACACATCTTTTCAACAGCTCCAAACTCTTATATAGTACGGGTTTTATCTAACGACTTTAATAAAATCTTAGCATCAAACATAAATATTAATGAAACTTCTCCGGGGCGTCTATAAGATCATATCTTCGGTGTAAATGATGTTATCTGAAAAGGAACAAGGGCCTATCTTACAATAAGGATCTCAGTAAGATGGACCCTTGTCTTATTATATAACTGGAAATGAACTTTAGTCTTCCACCTTTAAAGGCAGACTGTTTGTTGTGTAAATGTTTAAGGCTACACTCGAGTTCTGAATCGTGATTGTAATTTGCTTTGAGTAACTTTGCTGCTTTGCTTGCTACGTTTCTTACGTGATTTCGGCTTTGATGTTGTTTCTTTCTTTTCTTGAATTATCGAGCAGAGAGTCGTTTAATGATCGTGGGATTTACAAAGATACTTGAAGTTTGTCGTCTCTTCGTTGCTTCTCTAGTCTTGCTGACGTAGTTATGGCACGGTAAAGTGTAATTGCGTAACTTTTGAAACGGACGCATTATAAACTTCAGAAGTAACGTCGGGGTTGGTACCCAAAATATTAGTTATTGACATTGCGTGACATTGTTTGTAAATTCTTGAAATATTTAAGGTTGAAAATGGATTAATAGGGTAATAATTAGGTTTATACTAATCAGCCTGCATACCTAAAAAGCAACTCTGTCCCTGTCTCCGTGATACACTGCACGTATTATTATAAAATCTACTCAGACTTTATAATAATACGGGAAGTGTATCACGAACTACGCTGGGAAACGCTCATGAATTAGATTTGCAAATCGAACACTATAACGAACTAGATGATGTGATTGAGCCGTTTTCAAAGTACCTATATTGTTTAGTTGATTATGAAACTCGAAATGTAAACAGTAGTTTTCCAAATAAAAATCAATGCCACTATTTAGGTAATGGTTCCACATATCCGCACCACCAGTCATGCAATCACGCTCAGTTGGTTGGTGGAAACGGGGCACTGATGGTTATAGAGGACATACTTCTAACTTTTCATAGAAATCTATAATTATAAAGAACGTTTAAACTCATACAACTACGATCTATCTCACTGTATTTCTCTAATACACTGCACTGCGTGCCGCATGCTCGTCCCCTAAATTTTAATAGCACTGCATGTCAGTTTTTGTTTGGTTACGTAGGGACACTGCTGTATAGACTTTTTGCAGTGCATCAATATTTGGCAGGAATAGCTTCGTGTTGAAACGGTCGGCTGCAAAGCTGAGAATATTGGAACTGCACTGTGGCTAAAAAATCTTGAATTTTGTAGCTTGTTGTTTTATTTTAGTTTGAAATGGCTTTGACTCGGCTCTTCATTTTGACTATAGGTAGAACTTTACTTCTGTTGTCTTATTAAAATTGGTTTCCTTGTAAACTCTGCGAAGATTGAACTATAGTCCGGAAATACGCTATTGACCCCAGTGATGCATTAATAAATAAATAAATAAATAAATAAATATTAGGGGACAATCTTACACAAATCGACCTAGTCCCATAGTAAGCTCAATAAGGCTTGTGTTATGGGTACTAGACGACGATATATTTAATAGATAGAAATACTTAAATAGGTACATAGAAAACATCCATGACTCAGAAACAAATATTCATGCTCATCACACAAATATTTGCCCTTACCGGGATTCGAACCCAGGACCTTCAGCTTCGTAGGCAGCGTCACTACCCACTAGACTAACCGGTCGTCAACAACAACAACATTGTTTTAATTGATTGACGTAGTCAACATTTCTCTGGAATATTAGGGGAACATGTATCCAAAACGTAAAAAACGTGATGCTACAAAACGTTAAAAAAATACTAACGAATACCTACCATATTAATAAACTATTTCTGAGCTGATAGGGCATATGTTACTAAAGAAGTTCGTGTAATATACGTCTTTTTAGCTGTAAAGTATTATATTATTACATTTTAATCCAAGTTTCTCGTCTAACGAGCTCCCGGACCGTTAGCCGCGGTCACGGCCCGCAAAGTTACTTTTTTCTCACTAGCCTACTAAGCAGCCATCAGAAGACACGTTCTATGAAGCGTGCTGTCTCGATTCGTGCCAGTTGGGCTTGATTTCACTTTGCGGCTTGGATATTGTATACCTGTCATTATATCTTAAGTGTGAGATTTTAATAAATAATAGGGTCACACACACTTGGATTAACAAATTAGTTCTATGAGATGTTCAAAAACTTTCCGAATAAGAGAATTATTTTTTTGTATTTCATCATAAATATTTATGGAATAAAAATGAATCACGCCAATCTGAAGAAAATTGACCCAGTCCCAAACTATTTTATGGCCGCTCAACACGATGGGCCATCTTGACCCATCATACAGGACGCGGCTATGCGGTAGAACGAGACATAAATATGTCTTACTCCCTTTAACGCATAGTAGCGTCCTCTATGATGTTGATGGGTCAGGATGGCCCATCGTGTGGAGCGGGCCATTAGGAGCAATGAGAGATTGCAATTTATGGGATTGCTCGTTTTGGTCCCGATATGCACTTTTTCTCACAGATCACGACGGTTCCGAAGAGCCAATAACTCACCCAAACTGACACAGATTGATGTAGTCTTTAACTAAAGGAGCGAGACGTTGCTAAATGTTACAATAATTTCAGCATCAGCGTCTAGTTTTGTTGCATCAAACTCTTGGGTAATCCGGAACAAAGGTGTTTGGGTAAAAGTAAATCTTACCTATATTTTTAGGTAAGCGGCCGAACGATTCTAATCATGATAAATAGATACGGTACGCTCACGTACTGTAAAAGCAATTACGCGTAGTTGCAGTATCGAAGAGGCAACCGGGTAGCTCGCGACATTTGAGCTCCCAAAGTGTTGTGGAACCGCCCTGTGCGACTCGAACTGAGCCAACTTCTGGGGCGTGCTCCCGACCATCCGGTTGCCTATTGGATAGTGCAACTATGCGTCATTGCTCTGTATAATAGAAGTTATATTTTGCAATGTTTTGACTAGAAATATGGTTGGCTACAATCTACAGACAATTTACGTACGTATTTGGCACGGGGGTGCATTTCGCCGACGCAGTGCGAACGTACCTATCTCCTTCCTGGCGAAGAATGACTTTAGTGCCATCGTTTTCCTACAACGTCGTCCCTTTGTCGATGAACCAGTCGATGGTGCGTTCTAGCCATTGTGGCGTCGGGCCGTTTTCATCTCCGAAATGAGAATAAAACCGCTATTTGCAGATTAAAAATTACGACTAGTTTTCCTTGGATGGACTTTCCCGTTCTGCGTCATGAATGAATGGTTAATAATGTATTTAATTCTAGGAAAGTTCCTATGATTGGTTAGCAGACCTATGTTTACGACGTTGAGCTACATTTTTAATCACAGACTTCGTCATGGAAAGTGTCCGCTTGAAGCCCTTCTGACGCGCTCAAAAATATCGTCATATACCGTATTGAGTTCGCAATAGCTAATTTTGCGTGTCTTAATAGCGTTTACAAATTAGCAGGTGTGTGTGTGCAGCTAAAATCAAACCAAGATGAATGAGTGGGTTGATTGGCGTATATCCAAATGATCCAATACCCGTGGGCGGTTCGGCCTGAGGGTTCGTGTTCCTACGCAATAAAGGCTTTGCCGTCTGTGAGGCAAAGTGACGTAGGACCTACATGCATTTACCGAGTTTCTTTGTAACATAACGCCTTTTGATTTTCGACGGTCTACCAAAATTAACGATGGGAATTTATCCTAAAAGCTTGGCTGTGAAATCTAAGGTACGTTATCACAGAAGAAAATGTGAGGGTTATTAATATAAACAGCTCTTTGTCTTTGAATTTCTTGTTGCTTTTTATTCGTGTGGATGTAACATCCATTTCGAATTGTTCATATGTCATGTAGCATTTTTAACCAGGGGGTAACATTTCTGCTACATGCTAGCGAAGGAGACTTTAAACATTTCCGAGCTTTATTGTAGAGGTATTAGAGCCGCTTCTTTATCTGTTTGACAATATGTGCTCAGGTATTTTTCTCTTGACATGTAATAGTCGTACTTGCAAACTATTTGAGTAATCTTGAAAAGCATGAGGTTCTTTTTCCGCGATAAACGCAGCCATCTTTGAATTCGCCCGAATAGGGAAATGGCGTGGAAATGGTTAACGCCCTGAGCGTTGACCTGGCGGAAATAGAAGGGCGACTCCCGCTGTGATGGGGTCTCACCCTGATCGGTACCTAGTACTTACGGAGTACCGCCTTAGGCAGTTGCTGTTTTGAGGGTACTCGTACGCATTGCGAGAATGTAATCTTACTATATGATAACATCTTAAGGCTCTTCTTGTATATCTGTAAAACATCTATTTGTTGTTGTTATTATGTCCTGGTAGCCAGGAGACAGAGAAAAAATGTTAGTACAGTCGACTACAAAGAGATCGATACGGATAAAGTTCCAAAAATATGTACACACGACTTTATTGCCTTAACATTACGGTCGTGGATACATATTTTTGTAACTTTGGCCGTATCGATGTCTTTGTAGTCGACTGTACACGGATTTCTATCATGCTTAGAAGATGTCCCATTAAAAGGGGTTAAAGATGTTTACAAAATACATATGGTGGTAAATTTAATCACAGTTTTAAAAAGTTATACAAGGGACGGGACCACGGTAACTCACGACAAAAAAAAAAGTGGATTAACCATTTACAAATTGTTCTAATAGACATGCTTTATTTTGTAAGTTAACGTAACCTACAGTTTGCAAACTCAAGAAGATTAATTAACCTGTCATTTACCGGCACCGGGAACTCCCGAACGCTAATATACAATTATTCATTGGAAATTGTATTTCTGAAAATAGAATTGTATTCGAAATACAGTCATTATAATTTTATAAATCAAAATGTCTAGAATGTCGCACGCCTGCGTGTGGCCTGTCGTCGCAATGCGTGTCCTGCAATTCTGCATTGTCATTATATAAAAAAAGACAAATCGATTTAGGCGTGACACCACCGCGTTTGCAAATGAAGCCTAACATGTCTATTTTCAGATATTGCATGTAAAAACCGTCAGAGCAAGAAAAAAGAGAGACGAAGCATGACGAACAACCTAGTGAAGGCGGTTTTCTAAACTTTTTTCTTGGTCTGATGTAAAAACCATTCTGCCATAATTTACATAATATTTTGGTATTGACGTTCATTAAATTCTAAATGCATCGTAAATGTTTTCCTTCCGCGACATGCTTACCAGACTTTATACGATTGCTCAAAATCCCTTCTGGCATTTATTAGCAACATCATCCTTAGTAATATTTTATAGCACAAACTTCAACACTGAAACACTAGTTTCAAATTCCATTATTCCAGTTATCGGTAACTCCTGTAAGCCCAGTTACTGTCCGGACTCCGTAGTTTCAAACTTCGCCAGTTTCTAGTTCTTAACTGATTAATGGTTTAGTAATTGTGCGACGGCAGGGGCTACAACTATGACAAAATGACGTAAATATGAAGCTTTTATATGTAGTTACTGCCTATGATAGGACTGTGGCATAGTTTGGCAGTTGCGGAACAAAATGGTTCGCTTTTTGGACGTGGGAAATAAGGTCGAAAAGTCGTGGAACTGCTCATTTCGCGAAGCATATTATGAAGAGTTGCGTCACCCGAAATTCTTCTCATCGTTTTATGCTGTTAGTTTATACTAAAACTGAAAAATAAACCTTATAAAGGATCAATTCGTTGTCCGTCTGTCTAATGTCAAGAGCTTTTATTTCGAGAAAGTTAAAATTAATGGCAATCACGGGATTCACGGGATTATTCCTTTACTTGTAATATAAGACTTTGCTTCTGAACGATGTCCATATATCGCATAAAATACTGTTTTTATGTAACTAGCGTAAATGGGCACTCGATCTTCGGTGACGGGAGCTCACTTTGTAACATACATGTTCCAAAATTAAGTTTATTATATTAGCTACAAATTAAATATGAGTACGGTACGGAACCCTCCCCGACACGGACTTGTTTTTTTTTGTATGAATAACGTTGACCTTGCACAAATAGGGTGTTAGTAACTGTTGTGTTACCAAGGAAACGTTGATATTCATAAGATATACAGCTATAAACAGTATATCTTATTAATTATATGGTTTTGCAAGCAGTTTATTTTCCTTTCGCCGCTCCCTAGAGATTGTATATAAAAGATAGCTCTTTAACGAGAAACGTGTATTTATTTTACTTTCTACGTACTCGTTGTCTAGTACATTTGCTTTTGTTTTACTTTAGTAATGATAAAAGGTGTTTTGCTGAGTATTCATCGTCTCGTTCGTAAAAATTGTTTAACATTGAATGTCTATTGATTTTGCGACGTTTCGGTTTTACCTGCAGATCGAAGTCAAAGCTAGCTTTCGTTGTCCGTGTTAACAATACATGTATTTGAGTCGGCCTTGACGACTAAATGCATTAGCGAACTGGTTCTACTACAATTGTTAGGTATGATCCCCTTAAGCTGGATTTCCACCAGAGGGGCGAGACGAGAATTGAAATTCGTATGGGACCGCGCGCGGTGGAAATAGATAGTAAGTCCCATACGATTTCAAGTCTCGTCTCGCCCCTCCGGTGGAAAACCAGCTTTATTGTCGTCCTGCTGCGTGCTTGTACTGTTGTGCCTAATGCGACAATTTTACGAGTTTCAATAGCATAACGTGAATACTTCTATACCTAGCCGTATTTGCAAGTAATGTATTCTACTATAATAGGGAAACCATTCACCTGCGATTTTGAACGCGTTAGAATTCGTCCACCAAAGATTTTGTGAGATATAAAGTGACCTATGTCTTCCGAGACTAGTATGACTTAATTATTATGTACTTACCCTTCGATTTGAAATTTCTAATTTTCTTTACCAGACGTTACTGCTTAATAGAAAATTAATTGAGACAGTTATTTTCGCATTTGTAACATAAATAACATAAATATGTATTGTATTTAGACTCCTACGATCTCGTTAGGATCTGTCGACCCAAACTCGACCCAATTCTAGGCGCCAGTACCCTTTCACCTTTTATAGCTCCGCGGCACGCCGTTAAAGCTTTATTTTTACAGCCGCAAATGTATAAGATATTTGACATCGATCTTCTACTTTTATGGACAATGAACCTTAACGTCTGGCTCTATTTTACTGAGACGTGGAAAGGTTAATGAGGTTTACTGTTCACTATATATATACAAGCTCCGATTTCAGCCAAGACTGCTCTCAACTCCGTAGTTAGTAAGTTAGTAGCCAATCTTGTTGGTGAAGGTACGTGAACATTGCGGGGACTTTATGCTGCACTTTTTAATATGTCGCTTCAGCTCATCTTTGTGCCATTAGTGCCATTACTACGCTCCATTTTAAAACCAGAAACCAAAATGACGTATTGATATGACATTCATAATACACTTGCGATGTTTTGCGTAAGCAGAATGTTTAAGAATGTAAACATTCGTTTACAACTACTGACGTGACTGTTTGCGAGCTGATTTACATCTGTTCAACACCTCATCGGCTGGTTAGATGCGCTAACGTAATCTTCTAACTCGTGCGTAACGGGGACCGAAAATAACTCGGAGTTATTGATTTCAGTTCGGTATGTTAATTATGTCTTGTGATTCAATGTGTATCATAGCATGCGATGCGACTGGTTGGACATTAGGTATGCACAGTATTTTGTGATATAAGATGAGCTGATGTTCTTTTAATTCTTCGTTGGTTTGCGGTTGAGGGGTCGTCGACGAACTCCAAACGCGTCTCTTTTGGGCAACGTGTAGTGCTCTCTGGATCCGCCGCTCCTCTTTCCTTCTAGACATAGGAGAACCAGCTTTTTAAAGTTGGCCAAGTCTTGGTTAGTTACGGATCTACTTAGGTGTATGACTACCACCCTTCACTTTAGAATCCCAACCATCGTCTAAAGTTTAAATGATGGTTTCCGAGATAAAGAAGATTTCATTCTCTAGGAAACGACTACCTCTATGCCTAATATTTTCATCTAAATCTATTCTACGTTTTAAGCGTGAGCCGTTTGCTTGTTTGCCACCGACGTGTATTACTGCTCAAAAGAAAATAAGGGGCACTTACATTTTTCTATTTTATTGTTAATTATTGTACACTATAGCTGCCCGGGGCTTCGCACAGATTACCCGTTTTCCCGTTGGAACGAAGCATTTTCCCGCGGTGAAAAGTAGCCTATGTTCATCAGGGGTAATGTCGGCTTCTAATGGTAAAATAATTTTTCAAATCGGTCCAGTAGTTTCGGAGCCTATTCAATACAAACAAGCAATCAAATCTTTCCTCATTATAATATTTGTGTAGATAAACTAATTGATCCTATCCTACTATAATTTTATAAATGCGAAAGTTTGGATGTTTGGATGTTTAGATGTTTCTTACTCAATCACGCTTAAACGGCTCAACCGATTTGGATGAAATTTTGCACGAAGATAGTTTATAACATGGATTAAATAATTATAATATAGAATAGTTTTTATCTCGGGTCCACGCAGACGAAGTCGCGGGCGGAAGCTAGTAAGTAAGTCTAATTAATGATGCCCCGCATCGTTCTGAATCCCACCTCTTTCTTGCTGGTGTCTAAGGTGATTCACCGACCTTAACCTTAAGTCTAATAGCTGGAAAAATATGTACATATATTACTGTGAAATATAATTTTCACGTAACGATCACCAAACTTGTGGCCCCTATTTTCTTTTGAGTAGTACCTATATAATATCGGTAGTTAGGGATTGACGTTTATTGCTATATTGTATGTACGACAGTGATAGGTGCCAGATGTTTCAGCCTGTCGTTTTAGGTGACATATTGGTAGAATTGTTTGATAGCTTGCCACAACTGGGCCGACATAAGTGCCATTCACGGGCACCGTTCCCTCCACGACGTAGGGACGTAATAGTGATTCAGTGTGACAGTTCCAGATTGTCCTGTATCTAACGGTGACGTTCTTATTACGAGTATTACGAGACTACGTTTACGTATAGTGCCGACATTGGGATTAGTCTGTAATCTCTCTATTGATACAAAACAATCTCTAAGATAAGATGTAGGTATGTGAAGGCGCGGCGTGGGTAGGACTGACACAAGGTGGACTGATGACCTGGTAAAGGTCACTTCACCCGGTCACTTTGGCACTCTTTGGTGGGAGGCCTATGTCCAGCAGTGGACGTCTTTCGGCTGATATGATGATGATGATGATGATGTGAAGTCCCCCTATCCAGTATTGTGCCCAATATCTAAGCTGGTTTATCAAAAGTGGTCTGTGTGTGGTCTGATTATGATACTGATGGTGATTTACCGGTGTGTTCTTCTTCAGTATCGCCGCGGCCATTACTATTAATTTACTATTGTAAACACGACTCGATTTACCGATTGCGTGAATAATTATTTAAAGACTAGAGAGACGTTGACCGGATTAGTCCACCTTTTTATTTTCTTTCGGCACCTAACTCTATTTTCTAATCATCTATAACATCAATCAAACCCCAATAAGCATCTTCCAAATTTAATTTTCCTCATGAATCTTCCGAAATCAATCTAGGCGGCGCACCGGCTTTCTTATGTAACCTAACCAGTGAGGGGGACAATATGCTTATCGAGGGATAGGGAGGCCGAGCAGTCGTGTGTGAAGGCGGATCCGACATTACGGACCGTGTGTGCTTCTACTTGCAAGTATTCGCGAAATAAAAGTCACACAATATAACTCAATCACTATACTATTTAATTTAATTCACACACACCGAAAATATAACAGGATCGCAATAATAAATCTCGATTAAAGAGCCAATGGGTTTGCAAGCGACCATCACGGACGGGGCGCTGTCAACGAATGACGTCCCTAGCCGCCTTGACACTTACTACTCCATTCGGGGTTACCCGCTCTTAAAATAAATCAACTTGATGTCAACAATGTTATCAACTACCCGCTAAAAGAAATAATAAACTTCTCAACATTATTCACGATTACTCGATTAATACAATTCCAATACATTATGCCTTTGCTATTCAGCAAAAAACTGAGCACTTTTTGGGATGGGGAAAAATTGTTAAATACGCGACAGATTTTTGTGACGTCAGATGTGAAGGAGGTCACAAACTTTTATATTTTGCTGCTAGCCAAAACTGAACGCTATTCGTAAGAGTATAAAGCCGTTAAACACTTTTTGCAATAGCATATTCTGCAAATCAATTTGTAATTTTGTTCACGCGTCCTTCACCGTTTTGCTATTGAGCATATTCGAATAGTTCGAATTTGGATGTTATTCCTAAAGAGATAAAGCTTTGAAAATTATTTACCAACGGCAAAAACAAATTGATATTTTATTCACCGCCGCCGTCTGCTGTTCTTGCAAATTCGAATAGTTCGAATTTGGACGTTATTCCTAAAGAGATAAAGCTTTGAAAAATATTTGGCAATCGCAAAAACAAATTGGTATTTTGTTCGCCGCCGGCGGCGGGCTAGCCGGCCCGTCGCGCCCAACGCGCCCGCGACCCGTCCGCCTAAATAATTGATAATTGTTTAGAAATTTGCGCCAAATTCATTTTTAGGGTGACACCGTAAGATGTCACGTGACCTGATCGAAAAACTATTACAATATTATTGAGTTTTCACTTCTGCCGGCACTCCCGGAGTGCAACCCGGTCTTTTTTTTTCTAACCGATCGTGTCGAATCCATGTACAGTTTTCCACTTGATAGTCTTCCGTCTATATTTAGACGAGTGCAGTATCTAGGGCGTCGCATGGGTACTCTAGTAAACTAGGTGTTGCGACCATGACATTAACTTGGTATTCAAAAAGACATTTACTCATTGATACCGACGATATTGATTCACGTTCTGTCTTTAGGTGAAAGATTAGGTATCCGTAAATACAGCGAAAGCGTTGAAAACCAGTGAATAAAGTAACTAGCGGGGAAAGTACTCTTTTGGATAAGAATTCCAATAAAAATAAGAATAATTGTACATTTTGGTACAAGCTTTTATTGCCAACTGTACTTTTCTATCAACTACTCATTGAGACGCTTCTAACGATCCCAAACTCAACCGAGTTACGTTGGTTAACTACTCAGATCCCATGGCCAGCTTCCGTCTCCATCATCATATCAAACATAACTTGACGCTGTACGCGGCGAGCGAGCGGGAACCGACGACCCAGACCTGAACGATAGACTCGTTGATCGGACTAAATGTAGGCGTGGACGGTGGGATGTTTAGACAATAGAGGATTTCCTTATTGGTAATTTTTGAGGTGTGACGCTCAAGCGCATACTATCTGTTCGAGCTATAGATATGACCCGGTTATGCGCTTTGTGGAAGACTAGCTGTCTCCACAGATCCGCCCCCGTATTACAATGAACCAAGACAAAACCGCGAAATAAAATCTGCCATGTCCATTCCGCCGATCCAAAATTGGTAGTTTTACATTTCACAAACTTTCTTTATTGTAAGGTTTAGTTATAATTATGTCAATTGTTATCTTCTTACTTTAACCGAAAACAGTATAAGATATTGCATGCAAGCGAAAACCGATATTATCCCATATGGTCTTAGATTGGCATACTTGATATTACTTGAGTTGGCCGAATTGCATCACAGTAGTTCATTCAAAAAGCAACTCTACCGTCCACGTAGAAGATTCCAATTCCAATGTCAGTTTTATAATAAGAATTCAACCATCAAACCATCAATCCCTAGTTCGGCACACAGTCTTTTGTAGAATTACGAACTCTATTGCTTTGGAATAAAGTTGAACATGAGGCGGCAACAGCTTGCTTCTAGAACTAGATACGGCAAGCATGATTCGTGTCTATCTAAAATGATCTCATCCATCTTTTACGGACAAATTAATTGCGAGGAAATGTGCTGCGTTATTATTATTATAAGTAAATTCAACGTTTTCATGAGCGAGTGCCTACTATAATTAATTTAGGTTATCCGGTATGATAAAGTAACTGAGAACGCTCAAATACGCTCTTGGTGTTGCAAGTGTCCATGGGCGGCGGTAATCGCTTACCATCAGGTGATCCGTCTGCTCGTTTGCCTCCTATATCATAAAAAAAAAAAAAAAAAAACACAAACATATCTACTTTATATTTTTGGCTAATGAAAAACACACAGCCTGGGGAATAATATTCGTTTCTTTGAAGTTAATATTCGAACATATTTTTCTACCTTGATCATATTTGAAACGATATTTACTCAAGTATTTAATGTACCCACGTCTAATTTATGTGTGCACTTATTGAAATATATTTCAAGAAATTAAGGTCTATAATTGTATGCACATTGATAGCTATAATGATATTTTTTTAACAGCCGATATTTGACAGCCGTCATCCCGGTACAATAAACGTCAATGATGATTATTAGCATACATCGGGGTTTTCGGAGTGGGAACGTTTGACATTAGCCAAAGAGTAGGTATTTACTTAAAAACAGATCGTACCCTAGTAGGTTTCTACCGAATGAATAATTGATTGAAAAATAAATAAAGATTAATCATACATATAGGTACATATTTTATATTGGTCATTCATTATCAACCTCTTCAGTTAAGTCTATTCATTTATAAGAAAATGCTTCATAGATATCGAGCGTCAAGATTGACATTGTATTAGACACCTATTGTCAACCGTTACCCTTGCTTGTCTAGTAGATAAACTTATATGCAATTGTATTTTAAAAAACTGTAAATAATCAGTCAACACAAATATGCCTCCGAGAAAAAAAACTCGTTACGAGTTTATGCGTTCGTGGATAGAAAATAATCCAGAGATAGAGGTTCGAGATTCTTTATTATTTTGCACCAAGTGCAATGTGAGCTTCGCTCAAACGAAATCTAGTGTAACGCGACATGTCGCATCTAATAAACATACAGGTATGAAATATGATTTCAATAGTGAGCTCTTGAAATTTGTTGTGGGCTGTAATATACCATGGACGCAGGTAAACAATCCGATATTTAAAGATTTTATCGAAAATTGTGTTACCGGTAAATTTGGAAAAACTGCAAAAGTTCCTTCGGAATGTCAACTGCGACGGGAATATTTAAATAAAGCTTACGATGAAAAAATGAATAAAATACGGAGCGAGCTAAAAAATGAATATATATATGTGAGTGTTGACGAAACCACGGATGATTATGGTCGTCAAATAGCTAACGTAATAGTGGGAGCATTACGTGATGATCACATTGGCACTCAACACTTGATATCCAGTAAACGGTTAGACAGCACGAACAATGTATCAATATCCAATACGGTCACAAGTGCTCTTGATGAATTATGGGGTGCTAACCATAATAATCACAATAAAGTACTTTTACTTTTAACTGACGGTGTGGGCTACATGCTAAAGGCTGGAAGAAATTTAAAATGTATTTTTCCCAATCTTTTGCACGTCACATGTTTGGCTCATGGTTTAAATAAAGTGGCTGAACTAGTAAGAAAACTTTATCCAGATGTGAATGATTTAATCGCAAATGTTAAGAAGACATTTTTGAAATCTCATAAAAGAATACAAAAGTTTAAAGAAATGCTCCCCGGAGTGCCTTTACCACCTCGACCAACAATTATTCGGTGGGGAACCTGGATAGAAGCTGCAACGTATTACAGCAAACATTACGATGAAGTGAAACGTGTTCTAAATACATTCAGTCCCACCGAAGCCCAGAGTATTAGAAAGGCAAAAAGAGCGTTTGGAAATGCAAATATAAAAAGCGACTTAAATTTCGTAGCAAATCATTTGATGACTATCCCAAATGCTATTAAAAAACTACAGGATGCGAAGCTGTCCATCAGCGATAGTTTAAAAATAGTTCATGAAACCTATAGAGATGTTTCCAAATTAAACATGAGCGTAAAAGGAAAACAGATTTATGATAAACTGAAGTTGGTGTTAAAGAAGAATTCTGGCTATAGCACACTAAAAATTATAAATGAGTTGGTACAAGGCAAAGAAATAGAACTTCAATCTCAAACTTCTCGTGCATCAATTGATTCCTACAAAAAATTTAAATATGCACCTATTACAACTGTCGACGTGGAAAGATCATTTAGCTCCTTGAAATGGATATTTACAGCAAGACGCCGTAGATTAACTGTCCCAAATATAGAAAAAATATTAATAGTTTATTCTGAAAATCGTGTCAACTATTCAATTTACAGCAGGTAATTAATTAAAGTTATTTTAATTGTTACCTTATAAGTTATAAGACTTTTACGGAAATTAAAATAAAACTTTGTCACAGATTGTATACAACTCACAGAGAGGTAGTTATTCATTAGGCATAATAAGATATTTTCTTAGACTAACATATCTGTTTATCTCTACTCTTTCTCAAATCATTCCCGCTCCGAAAACCCCGATGTATGAATTTATTAGGTATAGTGAAATATATTTTTAAATTGTTAATCTAAGTTTTGTGACACATTGGTCGTTAAACTATACTGTCATGTAAACGTTATTATCAATAAATAAATAAATATTAGTTTCATAGTGACGTTCAGGTGACATTCGATATTTTATATTGAGACAATATGGAAAGCCTGTGAAATATAACAGCTCCTTAAGGGACCACTTGATGCCATAAATGATCTATAGGTATACTGGAATAGGTGACAATGTGTACTTTTGCATACATACATGTGATGATTATGATACATGATCGCTACTCAAATCATGGCTTATCGAGCACACTTTTTATAGATTTAGCTAATTTTATACGAGATAAGTTGTACTTGGTTTGATTTGTGTGTACTGTGTACAACTATGTACAATTTGTTGTACCAATGCGATAATTTTATTTTATACTATTCATAAGTTTTATGTAATTTTATGATTATAATTGTCGACATATAATATGAATTATTATGAATAAATATGAATATGAATATGGCTAGCTCCTCCGCGACTTCGTGCGTGGACCCGGGATAAAAAACTATCCTATATTTTAATCAAGCTATAAACTATCTTCCTGCAAAATTTCATCCAAATCGATTGAGCCGTTTAAGCGTGATTGAGTAACAAACACCCAAATCGTATGAGCCCTTACAATATTACTATGGCTAAAAGGCCGGTTTACACATTGATTAGTGATAAGTGCGAATCCATACATTTGCTGCAAGTGCCAGTAGTCCAGTCAATGAACTGACAACTCGTATGGAAAAAAGTCAAATTTGGAAATAATTTATAATAGCTTATTTTTAATGTGTAACGGATATATTATCAATTAAATAGTTACCCAGCGACAAAATCCGACAAAATTTCAGACATAAAAAAACGATAAACTAACTAGCTTCTGAAAGGTCAGAAAAAATATTAATAAATATTTTTGTCTTTATTTTGGTTCATTTACATTTGCTCTATAATATTCAAGACAAATCGTACAAAAAACGACAATGCATGCTTCATTTAAATCCACATAATTACTTCCGGGTGGAAAGTTTGTCGTATTCTTGAATTAAACATCTTAGAATAACATTTTAAAATGAAATCAACAAAAAAAACGCTATTATAAATTAATGTTATTCAAAACCGTATTTTGCCTGGAGTATAGTAGCTTTTGTATGGACTCGCACTAATCACTAATCAATGCGTAATCCGGCCCTTAGGATGAATTGGAAATGTAAACGCTACGGCACAGTCCGTCTCCGTCTCTGTCCTCGAAACGTAAATAAATACTAATAAAGATGCACGAAGGATTTACGAACAAACATTACTCACAACAAAAGAGCTACCCTCACCCAATGAAAGTTTAACCGATTTATTGACGTTTAAATCACGTGCTATCGTAATTTACAGACGATATCCGATGCTATGTCCGCTCTTGTTTCTTTCACATTTCACCGCCATTTTTAGCGTTCCGTACACAAAAGGGTAAAAACGGGATCCTATTACTGACCGCGTGTTCACACTGCTTCCGTTTCCGTGTCCGGGAGGCATCCGTCTCTTTCGCACTCGGGCGAAACATCGCAAGCGAGAAAAAGAGGGATGCCTCCCGGACAAGGAAACGGACGCAGTGTGAACACGCGGTCAGGCTCCGCTGTCCGTCCATCCGTCCGTCTGTCACCGGGCTGTATCTCATGAACCTTGATAAGACAGTTGAATTTTCACAGATGATGTATTTCAGTTGCCGCTATAACAACAAATACTAAAAAACAGAATAAAATAAATATTTAAAGGGGCTCCCATACAATAAACGTGATTTTATTGCCGATTTTATAGATAATGGTACGGAACCCTTCGTGCGCGAGTCCGACTCGCACTTGGCCGCTTTTTTACATTTATCTTGCCGCTGAATGCTGGTACAATTGTTCATATATGCATTACAACACCAGCAGACATGCCTAACAACAGTAGCTTAATTGTCCCAGGGCGGAGTAAACACTACGGCCTAGCATGTGGTAAGATGTAACTGTAGGTATACTTACAGTAGCTAGACCGTTCAATCTAAAATGAAATCTACTTACGCCAGCAGAGACAGCTTGCTGCAAGCTAAAGTGGGAATGGCTGTGTAGGCGCTTTCATTGTCCTCTTTTTTGAAACAATGATCAGATTGCCAAAAACCTATTAACAAAAGATTTTTGCAAGTTTCCATGCGCATGTGAAGAGCACAGCATGTTTACGTTAGAGAGCGAGTGAGGCAAAATTTTGAGTAATAAATTCGCCGTAATACATGAATTGTGGAGTGAGGTGAAAGACTACCCGACTTTCGTATATAATATAGCTTTTTATTTAGAGTCTTCTTTCTTACCTAGCCTACACGATTAGTGGTAAAAGTGAGCCGAGGAGGTCTCGTAAAATCGGCCTTCCGCTCTTTATAGGTAAACTGTTGGAACCTCATTAAGTCAGGCACGTGATGCAAATTAGACTTCCATTTTCCGCCACCGGCCGTGTGCATCTGATTGTTGCGTTCACAAAATAAACATGGTTTATAGTGATGCTTCCTATCATTTGAAAAACAGTGTTTAGGTTCAACTCCGTGCATCGCGGCTGATCGCAGCCACGCCTTTAACCTTAAAAAGCTTGATCGGCATTATTTGAGGTTTGTCACAAAACGATTTTTCAATAAACTATTTCCTGATAAGCGAGTACAATGAGAACATAATTTATGTATGGATCTGCAATATTTAAAAGAACCAGGGTCCATATCGTTACTGAAAAATTAACGGATTCCAAAAAAAGTCGATTCGGGCAGATAAAACATTGTCAAATGATTCATTCTAAGAATATTCTTTCGAGGTTGTGTTAGGTAGGAACCATAAGGACGAACTAGCAGGTAAGCAAGTGACCTATATATTCGCCTACGCAATATTTCTGTCGATTTGTCTCTTCCAACTCGAACTGATTGATGACAGCATATCGATGCGTAGCAATCGGTTATTTTATCCGGTGGCCTGATGATCGTCCGAAAACGTCCGAATATTTGATTCCACTTATCAGCTGATTGGTGAATTATAATGAATATAAATAAAGCGGTCTGAAGTCTATTTGGATCAACTTTGACGTCAGTTGATTAATTTCGATTCTGCAATTTATTGATACGTTCATTATGATTCGTTCAGTGTGGATCTGTGTATAAAATCCATCATGAATTTGGAAAACCATTCATGCCAAATTGAGTTTGTGTAATAGGTAACGTTCTTGTACGGGGATAGTTTGAACCCCGGAATAAGACAATACTTTTAATTCCTAAAGTTGTCCTCTTAAAAGGGTGAAAGTTTATATAGGAATGCGATCAACGAGTTGAACAAAGTCGCAAAAGCTCATCTAACGAGCGAGCGAAGCGAACGAAGTTCTATGCTTCAGCTTGGGCCGAAAATCGTCTGTCCCGCCTGTCTCAACTGGTTCTCGTGAAATTTTGTGTCACATTTTCGAAATGAAATAATAAACTCAAAAAAGGCAGGCACGGAATTTCTACAGCTGAAAGAGCCACACATAGTAAATATAGAGGCTTAGTCAATCTTGGCTAGCCACCTAAGTCTACCTTATCTGTGACAAATTAGAAAGTATGCTAGAGCCTACAAAATAAGGCGAGAGTGGCAGATCGATAGAAGCGTGCGCCGGGGACCAAGTTTAATGAGATAAGTTGGAATTAGCTGCCGCTTTTAATATACTTAATAATTGGTCTCCCAAGACCGCGAAGGGAATGCTTGTACATTTTTTCTACTTTCGATAAAATTATAATAGTACAGCCAAATGTGGGTGCATACAACTTACTCGTAAATATGTCCCATCGCTCTTGTGTCATCGGATTAAGATTTTGGTACATATTTATGAGAGGATTAGATCGATACATATTTTTGCACTTGACTGTGGCTTGGTTACGTGCTGAAGTTAAGGTAATGATGATAATTGAGTCGGGCGAATTCGAGCATCGTCACACGAATTTGAATAAAAGGCACCTTTCTTGGAATTGAGATGCAGAATAGTAGATGCTTGGGTCTTTAGTTCTAAGTAATATTAATAAGGGACACAGCTGTATCAGTTTTAGGTAGGTATGTATATTACGAGTCGTTCCTGATATTCCGATAGATAAAAACTGCGGTTGTGGTGTATGAACGAGCGTTGACTGTATCAGCCAACTGAATTCATGATACATATTTTTATACCTACGTGTTCAATTTCAGTAAAATACCCTGTGTAACCTGCTTAGTGTATGTGGTTTTTGAGGATTGGTTTGTTAAGATTGCCTAATAAATCAATAAACAATTTAATACCATCCGACACTATATCGGCAGACATGATTTTTGATAAAAAAACGCACTCAAATTGGATGATCCGTTTGTGAGCTACAATGCTACAGACAGATAGACAAGTTATATAACGCCCCTCGTTTTCGTCATCGGGAGTTTTAAAATTAATACTTTTTTCCCGACCACTCGATTTTTTTTTGTCATATTGACGAGATCTTTCATTTAATTCCAGTTGTGCGGCTGAGGCGACCAGTTCAAGATGGGGAAGCTACTATCAAAAATCTTCGGCAATAAGGAGATGAGGATACTCATGCTGGGCCTCGACGCAGCTGGAAAGACTAGTATCCTTTACAAGAATGTACAGACTATACATAACCCTACACCCCCATACCGCACCCCATCTACTTATACAGAAACATACACATACACACAAGTCTAATATACTCTTAGTGCTGGTGAGGTGACTACGCGCTACAAGTTAGCACGCATGATGGCTCGCACGTGATTCTCATAAAAATGTGGGCCCGTTTAACGTACGGCCCGATAATCCGCAAGCTTTATATCTGTCTACCTAGTATTATACCGTACATTATACTGACCCAAAAATGTGCATTTGTCGGGCCTTCTCTCGCCTCGCGAGATGGGATTGTGCTAGCCGTGGTGAGAGGCAAAATAATTAACCCAAGCTACCAGCTTCTTAGTAGCTGATGCGAGCGTATGTCAACCGTCATTTCTAAGCATAGAGAATATGTTTAGAAATGACGGTGGACATACTGGATGGATTTTGTATCAAGCAAAAACGTATGCTTAAGTTTAATATTAAATTAAAGTTAAAAAGTATAAATAGAACCTTGAGTAGAGTTTTAAGTTTACTGTCTATCCTGAAGCTTTATTTAGTAAATTACGTTTAAAATTGTGTTTGAAACTAGAAATTTTTCGACCAAAGTGTAATAACCGAGAAGTTACGCTTTTCTTATTAGGCTCCCCATTATGCGACTTTCTTTCTTTCTAGGTTGTGCAATCGACTTCACGATTTGTTTATTTTTTATGCAATTGACTTATACATACAAATATGTTTTTCTCTGTGGAGGTAAATTAGCTAATTACCATTTAGTGTCCTAATATTGAAGTGAAGATTTCCTTCTACTTTAGTAACGTAATTTCTGAAGCACGATTCTAGAACAGCTTCAAACTTTGAACAACCCATCTAAACTAACGATAATAATGATTGAGATGAAACATTAAAAAACTTGTTCGTAACCTCGCGCTTTGAGGGCACTTAGTTAAAATCCAATATTCAGCTCGACTACCGAAGCTTGAAGGCGTTCGATAATCCCCGAGGAAGGCTTAGCCTACCTGTTCACAAAGCATCTGTACATACTCGATAGTATAATTTGAATCCCGGACTAGCACAACTTTGCGTGAACTGAGCTGAGACGTTATACTGGATAATTCCTAAAGTTTGAGAATAGCCAGCCTCTTTTATTTTCATATAATTTATACAAAGTTTGTGAGGACCTCTTTTTAATGGACAGACTTGTCTTATTCAAAAGATGAATAGAATTTCTACAAAGCCGGAAACTGGTGAGCTGGCTTTAAGACAAAGTTGTCATCGTTTTAGAAAACTTAAGAGGGAAAAAGGACTTCCATCTTTTAATGTGGACTTACTTAGTAAAGAAAGAGCTGAGAACTGAATTAGAAAGAGATATCATACATTTTACTCTCCATCATTTCTCATTTCAACCCATCGTTTCTACGCATTCAGAGTCGAAAACAACTAATTTTAGAGATACGATTTATAAAAATATTGCATACCACCAGCCTTGTTGAGCTTGGTATGGGCGGGGCTAGTTGAATTTGTGTAAGATTGTCTTCTTGTATTTATTTTTATCGCGTCGTGAATCAAACAGACCATATAAACTAGTACCTACTTCTGTGAACTGTAGAAAACGCGAGCCTGTCCTTTAAAAAAAATTGATAGAGTAACCAACAAAAATAAATATATCGACCCCGCTTACAAAATTTCACGAGAATCGGTTGAGAAATGCGATCTGGAGAGGGGACCGGGGCAGACGCTGGATACTGGACGGACACACAAACGATTTTCAGCCAGAGATGGGCATTAATCGATTATTTTTTGAATAAGATCTAATTAATCGTCGCAGAGTTCGACTGACGATTGATCAATCGTCATTTTAATCGACTAAATTTCATGTTCATGATTAAATCTCGATTATAAATTGGAACAGCACGTTAAAAAAATTAAATATGTCTGGTCATGTATTGTACACTTCGAAATCATTCTAGTCTGCTGTGTGATATAAACATGTTCCAGTAACACAAGATGGTTTTTACAGTGCAGTACTGTAAGGGTCTCCTAGATAAGGGTTTACGGCTTAGATTAAGCTCAGGTATAAAATTAGAAAGAGAAAGATGTATAAAAGAACAAGAGCACTTATTAATTTCTGATATAATTCGAGAGAACATTAATCTAATTAATCAATCGATTAAAGATTTAGTCGGTCGTATTTAATCGACGATTAATTTAATCATGACTAAATTAGTCGAAACTCTTACGACTAAGATTGATCAATCGTCATTTTTAATCGTTGGTCGCGATTAAGTAGGTTAATCTTAATCGTTAATCGTTAGTCGATTACATTTTGCCCATCACTGTTTTCAGCCCAAGCTGAAGCATAGAACTTCATTCGCTTCGCTCAAATTCGCTTCGGTTAAACAACAGAACTAAATTCGTGCTTAGAAAAAGCAGGTTGAAAACGCAGACAGCTTGATGTACCGTACCGTAAATAAGTATAATGTAACTGTAGAAATGCTTCTTTATTTGGCCCGCTGCCCACATTTCCTGGCCACTCGGCAGTGCCTAGGCATTCCGTTTTGCATTATAAATTAATTTTGAGGAAGTTGAGGTATATTTTACCGCAAGCGTATTCATGATTTTAATTAAGTACGGAAAATGTGTATTTGTTGATTTGAATTACGTAAGTCTTCTCAAATAGTACATTATTGACCTAGCGCGGAAAAACAAACAATGTCTCAGATTGTAGGTATTTGCTCACAAATTTCTGAACTCGACTATATTGCCATCTCTATATTTTTGCGCATCTAGACTTGAATTGTACAACTGTATTTGTATGAACAATCACCAGCGCGCCCCCAAATATCTCGACGCTGTTCATTATTGCAATAGAACCAAATCTATCATTCGCATAAGCTAAACACAATCGCCCACTTAAACTCCATTACACATCCAATACACGCATAAATGACCTATTTACCAGGGTGAATAATTATCCCGAAGTGATACACACTCGTAATTAGTGCTCACGCGATCCGTTGCGCTACTGGATAATTTTACGGTCAGTTGGGTGCTACTGAACTGCAGTTTTGTGCACGATGTTTGTACATATTGATGCAATGTTACTGAGTCAGTTCGACAACGAATGTCTGTGTGAATTTCATCGATTCACTTGTTTTTAATTTACACAACAGATGGCATACAACCGGGCGATCTGAGGGGTAAACACGTATTTTCCCATACATAAATTGGCATTTAGATAGCTACGGTATATAGCCTAGTGGTTTAGGCATGCGGCTGTTAAGCGGCGTTCGTGGGTTCAAATCCTAGCTCGCACCAATGCGTTATTCAGAACTTTGCACGGAACGTGAAGGAAAACATCGTGAGGAAAGCGGTCTAATCGCAATGAGGTCTAGTTTTCCCCCGGGTTGGAAGGACAGATGGCAGTCGCTTCCGTAAAACTAGTCTATGCCAAATCTTGGACTAGGTGTCAAAGCGGAACCCAGGCTCCGTTAGGGCACAACCGGGAATAACGCTAGGAGGATGACGGTGAAAGTGGCATTTAGATTACCTCACGCACGTTCAGTCGAGTGTAAAAATATGTATGGATTTAATCCTCTCATAAAGATGTACCGAAACCTTAATCCGCTGACGTAAGAGCATATATTTTTGTGTAAGTTGTATGTATAAATAGTCCAGTCAATGAACTGACAACTTGTATGGAAAAAATGACAATTTTGGAAATAATTTATAATAGCTTATTTTTTATGTGTAACGGATATATTATCAATTAAATAGTTACCCAGCCACAAAATCCGACAAAATTTCAGACATGAAAAAAATTATAAATTAACTAGCTCCTGAGAAGTCAAAAAAAAAATTAATAAATATTTTTGTCTTTATTTTGGTTCATTTACATTTGCTGTATAATATTTAAGATAATTCGTACAAAAAAAGACAATGCATGCTTCATTTAAATCTACATAATTACTTCCGGATGAAAAGTTTGTCGGATTCTTAAATAAATCATCTTAGAATAACATTTTAAATTGAAATCAACATATAAAACGCTATTAAAAATTAATGTTTTTCAAATCCGTATTTTGCCTGGAGTAAAACGACAACACTGTTAACTGACCATCCTGTGTTTATATAGAACCTTATTACAACGCACTTAAGGTGCACCGATGGTCAGTTAGCTGTGTTGTCGATAGTACCCATATTTTTACACTTGACTGTACAATGCGTTACGTAAGCGATGGTGAGCGAATACCCTAGTTTATGAACGCTTGCAACTCCAGAGGTTTCATGTGAAACTGCATATGACTTGCGTCTTTATTGATTTTTCGCTGTGATGTTGTATGTTTCGGTAACCTTATTTGGGAATAAGGTTTCATGTTGCCTGGTGGGCCAGGCAACATGAAACCACATACCTACCTACATAGCAAACTGTTGCTATGGTTGATATCTGAATTGGTCACGTAGGAAACAATTAAACTTTATGCCATTTTCATAGAGTTCCAAAGGAGTAACATAGCCGCTGCGGACCCTTGATATATTTGAGGATTCGCCGTGTTGAGAGCTGAAGGAACAATTCCCTCGCTCTCAACACAACGCATCCTCGGGAGCTCTGGCGACCTTGCTCACCTCCAGGAACACAACACTACTAGAGCAAGTAGTAGTGTTATTATGGCTGTGGTCTTCTGCAAGGCGGAGGTACTTCCCCAGTTGGGCTGCTCCACATTCGAGCGGGATGACATTTCGCCTCCTCAAATTGTAATTTTAAAGTCATCAGGGCTTCAATTTTCAGAGACGCTACGTATTTACATTTGAATTAGATTTATATTAGCTCGCACGCGCTCGCTTCGGAACGCTACACACTTATTACATTACATTGGGATTCGATTTTCTAGCATGAAGTGTAATCCTGTTATTGTGTACATAATATCGCCATATTGACAAGTCGCATGTCAAATAGATGACTAAAATTCTTATTAAATCAATTTGCGAGTTGAGTTTCACGTATTTTAACGAGCGAGCGAAGCGACCGAAGTCGTCCGTTTCATCTTGGGCAAAAATGCTTTCGTATGTCTATACGGGTGTCCGGTTGTTCCTATCTACAGGTCACATTTCTCAAACGTTTTTTGTGACAACATTTGACGACCTCTGTAGCCTAGTTGGTAGTGACCCTGCCTACGAAGCCGGAGGTCCCGGGTTCGAATCCCGGTAAGAGCATTTATTTGTGTGATGAACATAAATATTTGTTCCTGAGTCATGGATGTTTTCTATGTATTCAAGTATTTATTTATCTATATAAGTATGTATATCGTCGTTTAGTACCCATAGTACATGCTTTGCTTAGTTTGGGACTAGGTCGATTTGTGTAAGATTGTCCCCAAATATGTATTTATTATTATTATTTATTTCACGAAAGAGCAGGTTCGATAAATATCATATCAATAATTATTGTCGATTCTATTTTTGTAATTAAAAATATAACTTTTTTTTTATAAGGCAGACTCGCGAGGTCCACGGTTCACAGTGGCTAGTGTTAACTAGGCAGCATCTTCTAGAGTCTTAAGGTCTGAATGAGACAGATACATAGCATTAGACATGTTTTATCAAGCTATGATTCAAACAAGATTTAGAATAGTAATAAGATAGTTTATAGATATAACCTGGACCATTTTTTTTTAAATTATCGCTTTAAAATATAATTACAAGCAAATTCAAAATGGAAGAGAAAAAGACAGCACAAAGCCAAAATGGTGAAAGAACTCGGCGACATACCATTTGGTTACGCCGTCAGTGCAAATTACTTTTGGCCTCCTTTCTTAGACGCTGCTGAGACTGCTTACACCGCCTTCATACGTCAGAAGAAAAAATGGTTCTGCCCGTATCTACCGTAGCTCGATTGTTTGACCTGCTTGGTACAATTCCCTCCGGCGGGCGGGGACGTAGTTATTGAGAATGTGTCATCGGAGGGTTCCCAAGATAAGCCTAACACCTTTGCAATATTATGCTTGTCATCAAAATAAACACAACCGGCCTTGACGGTGAGTTGCAGGACCATTTGACTAATCAAATGCACCAGTTTTAAAAAGCGCGATTAAGTTTTGCGATAAACGCATTGCAGTTTCCTCATTTATACACGAATGAACCTCAACCATGTCCATGTATAATTGGGATTGGGAACTAGCCACTGTTGCAGCATCGGGAAACCAATGTCCCTCGTCAAGACAAAGCTGCTTGACAGTGCGCATTGCCACCATTTCAGCGTCGATGGAATGCTTTAAGACTGAGGCTTTTTGGTGAGGTACGGCACAGCGAACTGTCATCCCGCCTTGCAGAAGACCACAGCCACAATAACACTACTACTTGCTCTGTAGTAGTGTTGTGTTCCTGGAGGTGAGCAAGGTCGCCAGAGCTCCCGAGGATGCGTTGTGTTGAGAGCGAGGGAGTTGGTTCCTTCAGCTATCAACACGGCGAATCCTCAAACATATCAAGGGTCGGCAACGCCCATGTTACTCCTTTGTAGTTGCATGCGTCTATAGGCTCCGGTGTCCGCTTACCATCAGGCGGGCCGTACGCTTGTTTGCAACCTTCGTTGTATAAAAAAAAGGCTGATTCACACACGAATATTGCTTATTATGGAAATATTTTTTTCCTTAAAATATTACGTCATCGGTATTTGTAAATGTTACATGTACATGGGTGATGTTGGTTGAACTCCTCATAAAAGGCGTCTGCTTATATGAATCTATGTTATAAAAACATAACTTAAATGCATAGAGGTCTTTAACTATTTACCACGGGAAATACTACTTTTTTTATCTCCTTTCTTCTATCTTCTATCTTCTCGCACATCACAGTAAAAATACCACAAGTCCCTTAGCCAGGCCGAGGGTACCTCATTTTTTCATTAGTTCTGGACCTTATCATAGAGAGGTAAAGTTGAAAATCATGTGGTCCTATATAAACACTACCTACCTAAGGGTTATATTATAATTCCTATAATAGTACATCTTGACTTGAAATTTTAATCATACACTAATATTCCTTAATACGCTGTCCAGCTATTTTATATAAACTAAAATTAGGTCAGTCAGTCACAACGATACCCACCGTCGGTTTCAATGTGGAGACGGTCACGTATAAGAATGTCAAATTCAACGTTTGGGACGTCGGGGGGCAGGACAAAATACGGCCGCTTTGGAGGCATTACTACACAGGTGAGTAACGTTCAAATTGTTATTTTTTTCTGTGCATGATATATATAAGAAAACACGTAGGTATATTTATTTTTCAAGTAGACCTCAAGGGCTCTTTTACATGTCAGCTTATAAATACAATTACAGTGGTCTCATGAAGTGACATGAATACACAGCAACAGTGAGACAGAGAGAGATCCGGTTTCATTATAAACTTATCCTATAGTAAAGAAACACATCAGCGTCAACATAAAATAGATAGACTCCAGAATACCGCCGCTTACGCATCTCTTCCCATTGGTGGACTTTTTCCTAACACACCGCTCCACTGATACTCACCCTAAAAAGGAACTACTGCAACCTTGAAAAACTAAAAAAAACGACCTTCGAATGATACGATTCAATTACACACCACGTTAAATAGGTTTATAATTACCTATATTTATTCAGTTGCTCAATGCGATTAGGTGACTGCAGTCATCTGTATCAACACCAAACTGACGTCACATAATTTTATATTGAAACTAGCGTTGCATCACCGATTTTGGCGTTGCGCTGTTGTTTGTCGGTTCTAAACAAATATTTCCTGTCTTCCCTTGATTTATCCTCTGCATCTGCTCTCGACGAATAGATATATTCACAGCACACGTCTATTAATAAAAATTAATGTGCCAATTAAACGTTTTCTTCTCATCTTTCTTTTTATTATTACTCGTCGTGATTTTAAGATACCGTTTGGTAATTTTGTTGAAAGGTATTATTACTTTCATCCGGAAGATATTTTGTTTCGATAACTTTTCTATCCAACGATCAGAATTACCTTCATTACCACCGACGAAAAATCTAAAGTATTTTCTGTCGAGTTGGTTCTTAGTTTATGCGGATGAAGGGTTATATAAATGTCTATTTGTGTTTTTTTAAGTCACACTGGGATCGGAATTACTTTGATGCCAACTCCTGAAACATGTGTTAATTGCGTAATTCTTTTACCACGCGTGACGCGTGATTGTCGCTTACGCGTTATACTACTCGCTACGGCGCTAGTTTCCAACTGTTAGGATGAGTATCCACCGGAGCTGCGCGAGGCGTGGCTTTGCTTACGCATTTATTCCTATTGGTTTATTTTAATATCGCATACTTTTCCGCTACATCGTCCAGGCTTAGCCTTAGGCCCTGTCATCTTATTGTAATTAATAATCTATACGATTTTTCATTTATACAAACATACATATAGGCATCACGCAAATCCATTTGCTACGATCTTGACAAACGTTTCTTGCTTGCCATACATGCTCCTTTCTATCTTTAGGATTTTACCGGTTTGGCCAAAAATAATCGAAAAGATCGTCCCCTTTCAACTGTGCCATCGTTTTACCCCCATCCACTCTCTTTGTTAATGTTCTTTCATTCATCCTCTCTACATGCCCAAACCATCTTAGCATTTATATTCTCTCAATATCGACAGCTATTGTGTCTCGAATCCCACAATTAGGCCACTTGCTGCCTACTTCTCCCTGCTACTACAACATACGTCCGTGAATACGGTATTTGACATAAATCAAATCAGCTTCTTTTTATGAAATGTCAAAAACGCTCCGTTAGTATGAAATTTGTAGGGATTACTTGCATGTGACGTCACAGTCAAATAACGTCCTTATTGTTAGTTTTTATTAATTTAAAAATCTTACAATTGCAAACGTGAATGAAATATTGATACTTTCCAAGTATTTTCGTAATTTTCATCTGTTGCTAATGAAAAAACAATTTATTTTAAATGTTGTCAAATACCCTATTATTGAACTGTGCCGTATTGATGTATTTAATAGCCGTGTGTACTGTGTAGCGCCGTGCCAACTCGCAGTAAAAACTAAGGCTCGGTCAATACGGTTTTACATTCTGTCACATTGTAAGAGGATTAAAATCGAATATGAAATGCTTTTACGAGAGATTACGCTTCGTTCACGAAAGTATTGTTTCCTTGACCTATATTATTCGTTTTTATTACATTTATTTTTCGTTCTATCTACAACATCAAATATCTGAATAATAGTGAACAAAACGTATGGTATAATTTGGGGTCATTCATATTTAATACATATAGAAAGCATTTTACCACTTCCGCTACGATTGTAGTAGTTTTGTATGCAAAACTGTCCAACTCCAAACCAATTTAGATCCGAGAGTCATTACCGCAAGCTCTCAAGTTAAAATATATGGAAAAGTTTCCTGTAACCTCGTTAACTTAAAGTAACTATTGAATTGAGTATTGAACAATTCAAACGCGTATTTTGCTAATCCCAGACACTTCGAGTTTAATTACTAATGAAATAGCTATTCAAATTATATACATATAGCACCCCTTTCTTCCCGTGAGTTTTTAAAAGTCGGCTACGGGATAGGGTTGAAGTGTATTCTGGCTGATAGGCTAGCAATAATTGTCCCGAAATATTTATTTATTACTTATCTATATTTTTTTATTTATATCTATCTATTTATTTCATATCACTATTTCTCCGTTATTAAACCCACAATTGCTAGAATTTGCACTAAAAATGCATTTTCATGGGCTCTGTTTACCCCCTTTGGGCACAGGCGTGGTACATTTAAGGCATCCTATTCAACTTCTTCCGCATTTTAACACGTTATGTTTCCAAATTCCAGGCACTCAGGGTCTAATATTCGTAGTGGACTGCGCCGACCGCGACCGAATCGACGAGGCGCGACAGGAGCTGCACCGGATCATAAACGACCGCGAGATGCGCGACGCCATCATACTCATCTTCGCGAACAAGCAAGACTTGCCCGACGGTGAGTCCCCCGTCAGTCTAATAGTAGTGAGCGCAGTAACCGCGGCAGCAGCACTGGATCATAAACGACCGCGATGTGTGACGCCATCATACTCATCTTCGCGAACAAGCAAGACTTGCCCGACGGTGAGTCCCCCCTCAGTCTAATAGTAATGAGCGCAGTAACCGCGGCAGCTGCAGTGGATCATAAACGATCGCGATGTGTGAGGCCATCATACTTATCTTCGCGAACAAGCAAGACTTGCCCGACGGTGAGTCCCCCCTCAGTCTAATAGTAGTAAGCGCAGTAACCGCGGCAGCTGCACTGGATCATAAACGATCGCGATGTGTGACGCCATGATACTCATCTTCACGAATGCGCAAGACTTGCCCGACGGTGAGTCCCTCCATTCTCATACGAGTGAGCGCAGTAACCGCGGCAGTTGCACCGGGTCATAAGCGACCGCGATGTGTCACCAGGAAATGCGCGACGTCATCATATCTATTGTTCGCGAAAAGGCTGGATTGGCCCGACGGTTAGTGAACTCCTCAGACAAATGCAGTAACCGCGGCAGACAAGATAGATTGCGATATAAAGTTACTTCTTTCTTCTTCTTTCTTTTTGTGGTTTACAAAAACCACATACATACAACTGGTTTAGTTGCAAACATTTTTGTTTTGTAATTTGATCGGTTACCCACTATGCTACCCTGTCTGCCAAGCTGACGGTCCTGGGTTCGAATCTCGGTAAGAGTATTTGTGTGAAATATTTGTGTGATGGGCATATAAGCCTTGGGTGATATCAATGCATTTTTTTTTAAAATATATATTTCGTCTAGTACCCACGACACAAGCCTTATTGAGCTTACTGGGGGCTCCTTTGATTTGTGTCATCATCCTCCTAGCGTTATTCCCGGTAATGCCCCTAAAGGAGCCCGGGGTCCGCTTTGACACCTAATCCCAAGATTTGGCATAGGCACTAGTTTTACGAAAGCGACTGCCATCTGACCTTCCAACCCAGAGGGAAAACTAGACCTTATTGGGATTAGACCGGTTTCCTCACGATGTTTTCCTTCACCGAAAAGCTAACGGTAAATATTCCGTACATAAGTTCTGAAAAACTCATTGGTACGAGCCGGGATTCGAACCCACGACCGCCGCTTGACAGCCGCATGCCTGAACCACTAGGCTACCGTGGCTCCTTTGATTTGTGTAAGATTGTAATATTTAGTTTATCCGACATTGAGACATCAGGTGCTAGCGTGTCGCGCAAGTTCCAATTGCAGTTGTAATTTCCACTCAGTAACCAGCCCTACTGTTGATTGCAGCGATGAAACCGCACGAGATACAAGAGAAGCTCGGGCTCACGCGCATCCGCGACCGCAACTGGTACGTGCAGCCGTCGTGCGCCACCAGCGGCGACGGGCTGTACGAGGGCCTCACCTGGCTCACCAGCAACCACAAGTTATGAGCTGCGGAGTAGGCGGCCCCGCCCGCCTAGTCTAGCCACGGTACGTTATTGAACTTGCATTAGGTCGCACACGGTGATTTTTTGCAGCGAGTCAATAGCGATGCAGTCGCTAATACAGTCACGATGCTTGTCGCTATTAGGCTGCGATACAGTAGCGATACAGTCGCTAAAAGGCTGCGATACAGTAGCGATGCACTCGCAAAAAGGCTGCGATGCAGTCGCAAATAGGCTGCGATACAGTTGCGATGCTGTCGCTGATCATATACCCTCGCACACGTAAATACGATTCTGCATCGCTACTATCGTGATACAGCATTGCTACAGTCGTGATACAGCAACGATACAGTCGCAATGCAGAATTTGTTCAGGCGCGATGCAGTCGCAAAAAGGCTGGGATACAGTCGCGATGCTGTCGCTGGTCATATACCCTCGCACACATAAAACACGATTCTGCGTCGCTACTATCGCGATACGGCATCGCTACAGTCGCGATACAGCACCGATACCGTCGCAATGCAGATTTTATTCAGACGCGATGCAGTCGTGGATGCAGCAGTACTGAATCAATACACGTGGTATACCACAGTCACGTTTCAGACAGATACTAAACTAAAGAGGAATACTATCGACAAGCTTCGGTAGATATTTTTTGCGCTAAAGTCCGCACCCTGCACGGCTATCACAAAACGGCGCGCTAGCTCTCTCGATTTTTCTCGCACTATAAGTATTTTTCTGAGTTCTGTAATAAGAGAGAGACGGATAGTGCGAGAAAAATCGAGAGCTCGCGGCCGTCTTGCGATAGCCCTGCTGGTCGTTTTATAAGGTACCTACCATGTTGAATGATAAATATTAGCTCCGGTACTGACAGCTGGCACCGTCATGACAGATTTACACCCCGTTCACACTGCGTCCGTTTCCGTGTCCGGGAGGCATCCGTCTCTTTCGCACTCGGGCGAAACATCGCAAGCGAGAAAAAGAGGGATGCCTCCCGGACACGGACGCAGTGTGAACGGGGTGTTAGACACTAAAAGCTGTCAACGGCTCCGTCCGCCTTTTATAAAAAACGCAACGCATTAAGCGTATTGTTCTCCCAGAATGTCCATTCTATAAATTGTTGAATTAATTTTAGAAATCGAATGAGTATTTTCGGTGCTTAGTAATTTTACAAACATTACCTCTTTATATAATTTTCTCTGAACTGTAAAGATCCATTCATATGTTAAAATGTAGTTTTTCTCTGTGTTCCAGGTGAGGATTTCGATGCCATTTAATTTAAGTATGCTGCGCCCGCCCGTGCCGTCGAGTCTTGTAATTTCATGTGAACCAGTGTCGATCGATTGGATTAGGTATGATGTTGAGCAGAACACTTAGTGAAGGTGCGAACACAAGACAGTCCCTAGTCTGGACAGACAACCAAGAACTATTCAATTACTAGATAGTTAGTCAAACTTCGTGAACGAGATTCACACAAATGAGAAATCAATTATTCCATTATTTAATTAAAATTAGAGGTTTGTTGTATCGATTGATTTATTTTTTTGTATGTTTATTTAAAAGATGATTACTTAGAGTAAAGATTTTTTTTATTATAATATAATTTAATGTGTACCTCCAATTTTGTATGATACTATGGTAGAAATTTGAAGTTTTTCATGCATTAATAGTAATCAATTGAGTGATGTGGGAGTGAACGCAATATGTGTATTACTTAAGTAATAGCTACCACGCCTGCGCAATCAAGCTCTAGATATGTTTTTGTGTCTTGACTGTTTTACCATGCCCTATACAGTATTACTTCCCCTAATCCCTAATGTAATGATGTCCATGTTGACTGAAAACTCATTTCTCCGAAGTTTCGAGAATATAATTCCTCTAAAAATCTTTTTTTAAATATTTACTGCCATACCCGAAACATAAAATACCTGTTTTCAGTATCATCTATATCAAAGGTTTTCCTTGGCAGTGGCTTTCGGAAGGATTTTCGGAGGAATAACTGTTTCAGAGAAATTCGTTTTCTGTGAACAATGTCATGATAAACTAAAGGTCACACATTAAAACCGTTTTTAATAGCTATTTCTAACTAGTGTATAGCTGTCCATTTAATATTAACCCAAAACAGTCAAGGTATAAACACGAAATTGTTGTAAATCAATGTACATATTGATGTTTTACACAATGTATGTACATAACGAAGATTATCTTATATCGTCTTTTGATTTGATGTTGATGTATTTTGTATGCAAAGTTGTAATAACCAGGAATCTTTAGTATAAGAATTATAAATAACATTCTTGGAGATGACAACTAAAACAACGCATTTCATGTTAAAGGTGTAGACTAGGCTGGTCCATTCAAAATAAGTTGTACATAATGCCCTTTAAAATAATGTAAACTTAAGCAATAACGAAATTTACAAGTTACTAATTTATAATCATGTTGTCTGCTTGAGTTTTGTTTATAATTTTTATCGTTACGAGTATTTTCTTTAGTTTTAACGCGACATATTATGCTTATAGCTTTCGATGTTTCAATGTCGGGACCATCTAATGTTGAGATGTGGCGAGTTGTCATGTTATCTTGCCTTTTGATTACATGAACCATTCTGTTATTTCCGTTTTATGTGATATGATTATATTGATTATTATTAACAGTCTGTAAGATCGGCTAATACTCTCGATTAGTAACAATGACATGACAATATTTAACTTCGCTTACTATAGATTATTGCGGCCAAAATTGGGGTTAATCTTGCACGTTCTTCCTAGTAAAAAAATTGCCTCTGTCACTGCGGTATAGATATTATAGATCAGATAATACTCCTTTCGGCTGCACATTTATCCACAGATTCGTAACCAGTTACGATTTAATACTTTTTTATATTCTTATGAAACCAGTAGCTACAGAGGAATTGCAAAAGGAAGAGCTAGTTGCAACCATTTCTTCGTCATTCGACGGTTTTAACTGGGGTCCTGCTTATAGATGACTTGCCCTTCGGTCAACTGCGGCCCGATTTTGTAAAGATGCGTTAGACCAAATGTCATATCTAATTTTAGCAACTTGGTACGTTTTTTGACATTAACGAGATGCGGTCTAACGGTTCTTTATAAAACGGGTGAAGCTACCTAGCAAAGCTAAGCTAAGGGTAGGCCTAGTATTTCGCGATCGCAACGGATTTATATTATCGAAATTGACCGGCAATTATAGAAGCAGAAAAAATATTCGAACGTAATTGGTTACGAAGCGTCGAGTAGACAGCTGAGGGGATCATACCGATTACAAATATAAAATCAAAGGTAAATGTCTGTCGTGAAAATCTACCGAATGCAATGTACACAAAATGTTTCGCTTTAAAAAAGTGCAATTAAATTAGTAAATTTTAATGCACTTGTGATGTATAAATTGAGTTAAATGAAATTATTTAGTTTAAATTTGAACCGAATAGCATTGGTGCGTTATATATAACGGGAAGCGAAAGTGTGGCTACGAATACAGTCTGCTGTATAATATTGTAGAAAGTTATTCAATATAAATTCACACTTGAGCGATTTGTTTTATTCTACTCAGATTCAAAAAAAACTTTCACTAGTGGGAGTTTGGAATGGTCATCCTACTAATATCCTACTATACTACTCATACACAGTGATTCAGTAACAAACATCCAAACTTTCGCATTTATAAAAATGCCAAAGTTTGGATGTTTGTTACTGAATCACGCAAAAAAAATGTAATTATTTCCGTCTAGGGCATCCTAGACGGAAATAATTTTGCTACCAAGTGACCAGCAGCACGCCTATGAGGAAAGTTCAAATGAAACGGAATATCAGAGAAGGAAAGTACAACTGAACCCTCATTTGAAGGCAACAATGACTTCTGAATAACAGATGTAAAAAAAAACATTTGAGAAACTGAAAAACGAATGGAACGAACTGAACGACAAAATGAAACTCAAAAATGTATCCAATCATGTAATTAACTCCACTATCATCCATCCGATATAAACGACGCCTTTAACTACCAAGTCCTTAAAGGTTTCTCCTGCCCTTGCCAGCCTTTGACGTAACTTCGCAACTATTCTACTGGGCTTCAGATCTATACGATGTCGCTTGAGGAATTCTTTTAGCTTCCTTGGTGCCATTCTGATATTGGATGACGCATAAAGGCCAATTTCAATTATTGTAAAAAAACTGCGATAACCGTGGACTGCAGTTGAATCAGATCTCATATTTAAATTGATATTTGGTGACGCTCAAAGGCAAATTTCATTCTTGTAATATTTCGGCGATTTCAAAATTGTATAGTTGATTCAGATCCTGTTTTGACTCTTATATTTTCTGAGGGTAACATAATATTAATCCTTAGGTAGGTATGGTAGTTGTTAATAACGCTGGAAGGTAGTGGAAAAAACGCGTAAGTTGTAGTACCCGCAGGGCGGCAGCGCCAAGCACCGCTTTGTCGTCCGCTATCAAAACCTTTTGTCGTTCTTTCGTATAGGTAAGGTTTGTAGGTATTCGCTCTCTTGTAAAAACGATGTTGGCGTGGCAATGTCTCTTTTCTGTTCTTCAGAAGGAACAAACATATTTCATTATTTTTGTCGGGTTTTAAACAGACATTTAAGTAAGTCTATAAGTACATTGTTTTAGTTGAATCAAATGATGTCTTCGTATGTTTGCATAATAGGTACCTACTCTAAGTCTAGTATAAAATCCAATACTTACTTCTCGACTTAAACTATAAAAAAAAACTAAATGGGTTGTTTCGTAAATATTCTTCCCTGAAATTTTGTATGGCAAGCGTTAGATTAATTTTAGAATGCATTTCTTGAGGTTATGACACGCCATCCGGAATGTGGAGGTTATGTTTCATAAATCTTAATAGGTTGATTCGTAAATCTCTTCCTCTGAAATCTTCTTTGGTATGCGTTGATGAATTTTTGAATTCATTTTTCAGTCATTGTCTTCGATTCAGAATATCATCATAGGTCGACTATTATCATAGGTTATTATACTTTATTGTCATCAACTATTAGTGCTTGAAGTGAGGTTGCTGGTCGCAGATGATTCTGCTGTCACGTCATCAGGCCTGGGCGGGAGAATGATTTGCAATTCCTCTTTCAGTTGGACTTCTTCATCTGGTATGTCTTCGGGGTTGCTATTATCTTCTATTACTTCGTTCACGGAATCGCAGCTGTAAAGGAGGAAGCTTTGTTAAAGTTTTGAATGTCCATAGTCCATACACAATTTTCGGAAAAGGAAACCGGTCTAACCCCATCAATCTCAAGTTTTCCCTCTGGGTTGAAAGCTCAGATAGGAGCCGCTATCGTGAAACTAGTACCATAGCTAAATCTTGGGATCCAGGTTCCAAAGCGGACCCTGGCTACTTTAGGGTACCTACAGCCGGGAAAACGCTACGAAGAGGAGGACTGCCGATAGAGAGAGTCGTACACGTAGCGCAGACCACTGTGAAGTCTGCGAGCAATGATTATGAATCACTATCACCACTAAATAGCTTAAGCCTCTACTTGAGTTAAGTGACATACCTATCCCAAGAATAATTTACTTTCAAGTAGGTATGTGGTGTGGGTATGACGAACCAACCACAACTTCAAGCGGTGCGAGAGATCGGAGGGCTGGAAACCATGGCCGAGCCTTAATGCCAGTATTTTCACCGGTGGTCATGACTCCGTACCGTAAAGTCAACGCCACACACAAGCGGGTACACCTCGATGGGTTGACGACTTTAGATCCCGAGACAATGCTAGATTTGCCTAGCTAGGGTGGCGTACTAGAGACCTATGCTCATGTCATTATAGGCTGATGTCGATGGTAAGCCAGTGACTGGAGCTGGTCACCCGCGCTAGCGCCGGTCTGAACCGGAGTGTACAGCTGCGCTCAGACCCTGTGCATCCGCATGCCGACTGGGGGGTCCTCCGCTCCTGATCTGATCTCCGGGATCGGGTGGAGAAGTAGACACTCACTGGAGCTGGTCGCCCGCTCTGGCGTCGGCCTGCACTGAAATGTACAGCAGCGCTCGGACCCCGTGCAGCCGCATGCCGACCGGGACGTCCTCCAAGCCTGATCTGATCTCCGGGATCGGGTGGAGATGTAGACACTCACTGGAGCTGATCGCCCGCCCTGGCTCCGGCCTGCACCGACGTGTAGAGCCGCGCTCGGACCCCGTGCAGCCACATGCCGACTGGGGGATCCTCCGAGCCTGATCTGATCTCCGAGATCGGGTGGAGATGTAGACACTCACTGGAGCTGATCGCCCGCCCTGGCTCCGGCCTGCACCGACGTGTAGAGCCGCGCTCGGACCCCGTGCAGCCACATGCCGACTGGGGGATCCTCCGCGCCTGATCTGATCTCCGGGATCGGGTGGAGATGTAGACACTCACTGGAGCTGATCGCCCGCCCTGGCTCCAGCCTGCACCGACGTGTAGAGCCGCGCTCGGACCCCGTGCAGCCACATGCCGACTGGGGGATCCTCCGCGCCTGATCTGATCTCCGGGATCGGGTGGAGATGTAGACACTCACTGGAGCTGATCGCCCGCCCTGGCTCCGGCCTGCACCGACGTGTAGAGCCGCGCTCGGACCCCGTGCAGCCACATGCCGACTGGGGGATCCTCCGCGCCTGATCTGATCTCCGGGATCGGGTGGAGATGTAGACACTCACTGGAGCTGGTCGCCCGCGCTAGCGCCGGCCTGCACTGAAATATACTGCAGCGCTCGGCCCCGTGCATCCGCATGCCTACTGGGGGGTCCTCCGCGCCTGATCTGATCTCCGGGATCGGGTGGAGAAGTAGAAACTCACTGCAGCTGGTCGCCCGCGCTGGCGCCGGCCTGCACTGAAATGTACAGCAGCGCTCGGACCCCGTGCAGCCGCATGCCGACCGGGACGTCCTCCACGCCTGATCTGTTCTCCGGGATCGGGTAGAGATGTAGACACTCACTGGAGCTGGTCGCCCGCCCTGGCTCCGGCCTGCACCGACGTGTAGAGCCGTGCTCGGACCCCGTGCAGCCGCATGCCGACCGGGACGTCTTCCGCGCCCGACCTGATCTCCGGGATCGGGTGGAGCACTACTCCGTTCTCTATAAAAACATTACAAACGATTAATAATAAGGTTAGACTCATGTTAAAATTGATAACGTCTTGAATCACTCTATCTATTAACATTTCATTTCATTTCATTTATTTCTATAACAATATTACATTGTGTTAGAAAATCTTAAAAACGAATTACATGGTTAAAATTTTATAATTACATAAGGATCAGGACATGTCATCAAATACATTTTCATAACGACAACATAAATAAGTACAAATGAAAAGAAGCATAAAAAGATCAATAAAGTAATAAAGGAAACATAATTAATTTTAGTATACATATGTGTCAGATTAAAATTCATTCACATTCACATGTCAATCCATATTTAATAAAAGGGAATAATTAATAGAAATAAAAAATAAATAATGAATTTTAAGATACATATGTCAGATTAAATTCATTCATTGCACTGGAAAAACTCTTCAACGGAATAAAAACATTTTGTGAGCAAATATGGCCTTAATTTATTTTTAAAAGTATATGGGTTGGAAACAGCTTTCAATTCAATTGGTAGCTTATTAAAACTTTTATAGCCTGGTAACGAGCACAGTATTGTGTCACTTTAAGTTTTGGAGTAAAGGGGCGGCTTAGGTTTTTTGTCCTCGTCGCCAGTCTTGCCACCCGAGCCTCTTCCGATTCACTTCTTGCCAGAGATTTTACCAAATCCGTACAAAGTTTCATAATATCAAGACTAGGCACAGTTAGAATCTCTAATTTGGTGAAAAAGTCCTTACACGAAACCCACTGAGGTATACGCACCATTATTCTTATTGCTCGCTTTTGAATGATAAAAGCCCTTTTTATATTATAATTTATAACTATAAGTTGCGCCCCAGAATTTTATACTATATCTAAGTTTCGAGTCAACTAAGGCATAATATACTGTTTTCAGACGGTGAAGCCCGATGATATCTCTCAGACTTCTCAGAGCGTAGCAGGCAGAACTAATCGTGTTTTCGATTTGGTCTAATTCCTGTTTCCAATTTAGAAAGCAATCAATATAGACCCCTAGAAACCTGACAACCTCAACGGAACGCAAAATATCACTGTCAAAGACTAATTCTAGGGTGCCCTTGTTTTTGCGATCGCTCTTAAACTGGACGATACTTGTTTTCTCCGTATTCAATTTTAAGTTGTTTTCCCGGAACCACCTATGGAAAACCGAAAGAGCTGTACTAATTTTATTTTTAAGGTCATATTCGTTCCTAGCGCTGATAATCGCATTCGTGTCATCAGCAAATATCACCAGGCTTAGATCCGTTATGGAATCTCGTATGTATTTTATGACATCATTTATTAAGCATCCTGCAAACAACTCCCGTAATCTAATTGGAAAATCTTCAAAAAATCTTTAACAATTGCATATCAGTGTCTGCCACTGTTTGAAATGTAAAATGTCTAGACCATTTTAACTAAGAATAAAATTCCCTTAACTATTTTAATATCTTTGTCAGCATCAAAAATCTACGCGGACGAAGT
This sequence comes from Epinotia ramella, assembly GCA_947578815.1. Classification (NCBI taxonomy): domain Eukaryota; kingdom Metazoa; phylum Arthropoda; class Insecta; order Lepidoptera; family Tortricidae; genus Epinotia; species Epinotia ramella. The sequence continues at coordinate 29,994,411 of OX388203.1, forward strand.
CGCGGGCGTCCGCTAGTTAGTACATATAACAAACTGTCACATGATATACTTTTATGACAATTAGTATGAAGCGTTTCGGTTGCCGCCTTCGACCCTTCTTCTACCCAAAAAATGTAGTCGTGTTTGACTACATTTTTTGGGTAGGTATATGTGTTCTTCAATCGTAGTTGCTCCCACCCCATACAAACAATTGTTCCTCTCCAAAAACTGGTTCGAATAGCATCGTAAATAAATCTTAGGTCATAAGTCTATTTTAAAAGCCCCCGACAGAAAACATGGCTAAGAATCATCCTAACAGACTAGACTTTCGATTTAAAAGTCGCACTCAAATCGGTTCATCCGTTAGGGAGCTATAATGCCACAGACAGACGCACTAATAAAATATTTTAAACACCTTCGTTTGCGTCGAGTAGTATTCGACTGCGATAAGTTTGGGATTTAAGGCTTGTGTCAGTCAATATTTGATTGATTTTTAAGGTACCTTAAAAGCAGAAATCGGAGCCCTTATAGGATCACTTTGTTGTCCGTCTGTCTATCAAGACCCTTTATCTCGGAATGCGTGGAGGGTATTGTGTTGAAATTAAAACCACATCATGCTCAGGCCTACAGTCCCTTGAAGCTGTGAAAAAAATCAAAGTTCTAAGTTAACGTAAAAAAAAGATACCGCCGTTTATTCCGTTTTTTTTTTTAAACTAAACATTTGTAATTTTGTACGGAAAACCCGGTGGGCGAGTGCGCATCGCACTTGTCCGGTTTTTCTAGTATGTACCTATGGTTTTTTTTCTTTATTGAGAAACAAACGGTCATATACAAAAATGTTTACACACTGTTTACGGTAATGTTATGTACCACGAAATTCATACCTTATTCTTTAGAATCTAATTTAAATTTAATTGTATTCGTGCCGAAGCAAACATATGACCTACAATAATCTGGATGATAGTATTACTGATATATTACGTTAGTCTATTTTGAGAATTGCTGTGAAATGCCTTCCGTTGAAAACGGCTCAAGTGAACCTGAGACAAATTACTTCGTTTCCCACTTTTCCGTCAAAGTTAATGAATGGCTGACAGCTCGACGGTCCCAATTAAAAGAGTCGGAACTGCAAAAATTGAGATTTTTGCTTTTCAGCGGCTTAGGTCGTAAAAAACTCTAAATTTTAAAACCACATTCACAGATTTTAGTTTTTTTCGATACTTTTCGTAAAAACCAAGATAATAATGTTGGATCTAAGAACAGATGACATTTAAAAACGTCGGTTGTGACAGTTACGACATTTTTACGGGACACACAGTGAGGACAGTGTCGGATATAAGACATTCTACTATTTTACACGGAAAAGTAAAGTGTGTTTTTTGTTGTGTATTTTTTATGTAATTTACAGCCTGTTAAGTTGTCAAGTAAAGTTTCTCTGTATTAAATTGTTACATAAGAGTTTCCGTGCAACAATGTCAGTTCTGCCAGTTACGACATTTTTTGGAGTAACTTTTTTGTCGGATGTGGTACATCCGACATAATTATGTATACAATTTCCAGACAAAAATGTCGTATGTGGCACTTCCGACAAATGATGCTTAAGCTATTCCGGTTAAAAAAGTAATATTGGAGGTTTTTGTATTTTTTTGGAAAAATGGCTGATAAAATACATGTATGCTCAACGGCTAGTAATAAACAACCTACTAATAAGCAAACATTCAAAGTTTGATAACGATATTCCATTAATTAACAATTTCCCCCATACAATTTTTTTTTCCAACAACTTTGACAGCTTCTCCTAAAAAGTAGCTGTTTTGCAGATCCGACTCTTTTAATAGGGACCGTCGAGCTGAGCTAGGGGGTGATTAATTAGGTCATTAACGGCTTGTTGTAAGATCTGCTATAATTATGTAACTAAGCGTGTAAAAATGTTCACTTAAATTATATTTTTTTAGAGATAGATATATTATAGATTTCAGTCGATGACTTATTGAATTGATAAATGTTTTGGGCGCTTGGTGCTTAACATTGGTCAATTTATGACGAGTATTCAAGTTCACTGCCATGAATCGCTACGCGCTACTGTCGTAGACAATCCTGGGGATATCCCGCCAAGAAGCGGAAAGCTCCTACAGGGTAGGCGCCCGCTAGGCAGGTACCTGGCAGTGAAAGTGTTAAGTCAACGACACTTGGCGAATTTAAAAAGTGTGTTGCCTAACCTTGTCGACGTGACAGCCATATTGGATAGCTGGACACTAATTACTTAACCAGACGCTATGACAGATGTCATGATAAGGTTCTACAACTATTAAATATAAGACAGGTAAGAATGTTACCGTGTGCGTCAAAACCGATTCACTAACCGTCAGTGACTGGAGTCTCTTTCGTCCTTAGGTCCCTGTTGCGAATGTTCTCATCAGGCGGCAACATGGCTCTAGATGTGTTTTGTTGGCCATCTGTAAAATTAGCTATAACAAGTTAGTACCTAAATATTTTTTAAAGAATGAATCCCGAAAGGCCCGTGAGATCGGCCGCGGAAGCAGGACGGAGCATTTATATTTGTTACAAGAGGGAAGGACGTAGGTGTAACTCCTAGATACGTGTTTCAATTAACTTGAGAGAAATTAGTTCGCCTTAGAACCTGGTCTTACTGCTCCACACAAAGGTCTCGCACTCATAACCTATAGGTGCTATTTTATTTTATATTTCACACGATACATAAATCGGTTCTGTCTTCTGACAACAGAAGTAGCTACGCGCTCATAATACCTACTCAAAATGTCAAAAAAATCTACATATGGACTTTAGTCAAGGGAACAAGGATCCGTATAAATCGTGGGTGTTATTTTGCTTAGTTACTTTCGCTGGTTTTTGTTTTTCTCTCATACTCTTTTGAAGGTTCCTCCACTCTGTACGCATGAAAGCCGGCGCCTCCCGAAGGGACTCGCCGGAGGAACTTTCGCTGGTGACAGTGTTGACTGTACCCAACAAACACAACGCAACGGATCGCGATTGGTAGATAGTAGAGCGTAGTTGCACGTTAACTCATTTAGTGCTAATCGCGACACACATGCGTCAAAGCTATGCCTGCTATGTCCGCATTCCGCTACATAATATGGAACACATTCACTAAGAAACGCTACGAGCGACGCTCGTCGCCTGTCCCGTGGTTTCCCCGCTAAGTATCGGAAAATGCTTACGGCGGCGCTCGGGCGGGTTCTTGGCAGTGCAGGTGTTAAGCTACGGACTACGGCGTAGCGCTACGAGCCTCGATTAGCACTTAATGGATTACGACCAGCCTCTTAACTAACCGGTCCACTGCGACCACGAGGGGAAGTCAGCGTGCCCTCTAAAGAGGGATTCCAGCTCGTCCGGCGTCATCCGGCGCAGATACGGCACCCGCTTCAGGTCCGGCCGGTGCAGGCAGCGGTACGAGTTGCGGCGCTGAAAAAGACCGCATTCTGAAGACTGACGGCTAAGAGACGTAACGGTACATCGTAACGTCATCTCGCTCATAATTGGAGCAGACAACTGGAGAAGTACCTCCACCTTACAGAGAACCCCAGCCATAATAACACCACTACCAGTGAGTAAGGTCGAGAGGATGCACCGCACCGTGTTGAGAACGAGGGACCTGCAGTCTCCAGCTGTCGACACAACGAAGCTTCAAATCAATGAAACATCTCAAAACATTGTAATACAAATTACGTTTTCTAACACAATAGGAAAATGTTGAGCACGCCTTATCAAGAATACCTTCGCGCCTACGCTCTTAACCGACACCGTGGTTTTACCCCTAAGTAGCGGAAAGCGTCTACGGCTTTGACATATCTGGTTGTTTTTTCTGCGATAGGTTTTATATTGGGATAGCAGTCAATACTCAAAATGAAGAAGGCAAAAAAAATATCCCTAATGACGAAACTCCTATTCGAATATTTCAAAATATTACGAAGCTACAACCGTTTTGATGTTGCTTGTTGAGAGAGAACGTCACGATCTGCGAGCGTCATAGAAAACGTCAATCGTTTCATATAAAGGTGCGTTTTGCGGAAAAGGGACAGAACATACTCCCTCGAAAACTTTGGACACATAACTTTGTGATTATTTAACCTTTTGCGTAGCTTTTTTTTACATTTGACTACATTCTTAATCCTTTTTTAAGAAAATATTCATCATTATTGATTATTTTATTTAGTGTCTACACCCCTATAATTATAAAACAAAAAAATGTCAGCTCCTTTAACTACGACTAATAATTTTATTATTAAGTAGGCGTATGATCACCATAAGTGTTCCCTGCTCCGAACATGTTAATGTTTGTGTCACATCGGATTTTTTTAACTACTACCGATTAACTAGGCTATCTAATGGCCAATAATTTGGTCCTCAGCCATAAAAACGTTAGTGTTGTGAAACTCGGGACCTTTTAATACCTTCGGGTCTATTAATTTATTACGTAAGACGATTTGGAGGGCAGGTGCTCCGAACATGTTTTACACGGAACGTTTACAAGGAAAATGTTCATCAAAGTCATATCAGTCAGAGTGGTTAAATTTGTCTTACCTAATAAATGAATAGCCATCTCTCACTATTAGCTACGAGCATCTATGGAGTTTATACGCATCCTAGAATATCCATTTCCCGCAATATGTATTTCCCAGTAGACAACACGCTTTAGTACGATCGAAGTCGAAGATATTCACATTTTGCACCTTATACCTTTGCAATTAGGCTTAAAATGTACACATCTGACGGTACATAGTTCATGGAACTACATCCGTTGGCAAATGGAACATGGCCGTAATGAAGTTTCGCAGGAAGTTGGTACGTCAGGAAATGGTTTTCGGAAAAGGGATGTTCAATAAATTGATATTTCTGAGGCCCGTTTTACGAAGGTACGAGTTTATTCGACGACTGCTTTAGCCTAGTTGGTAGTGACCCTGCCTACGAAGCAAGAGGTCCCGGGTTCGAATCCCGGTAAGGGCATTTATTTGTGTGATGAGCATGAATATTTGTTCCTGAGTCATGTTTTCTATGTATTTAAGTATTTATTTATCTATATATGCAAGCTTTGGTTAGTTTGGGACTAGGTCAATTTGTGTAAGATTGTCCCTCGATATTTTATTTTATTATTATCGTTTGATACAGTACTCTCATGGGGGATATCTCTAAGTCTAATCCCAATAAGGTCTGGTTTTCCCTCTGGGTCGGAAGGTCAGATAGCAGTCGCATTAAGCAGTTTTGTAAGTAAGCAATCATCATCCTTCTAACGTTTTCCCGGTTGTACCCTAAAGGAGTCTGGAGCCAGCTTTAGTACGTAAGACCAAGATTTGGCTTAGGCGCTAGTTTTACAATAGCGACTGCCATCCTACCTTCCAACCTAGAGGAAAAACTTAAGGCTTCACATTTTTGACCGGTTTCATCCCGATCGTTTGTATAGAAAGTTCACGCTGTTGTTTCACCTTTTTATACCTACTTGTATACTGATATGCTAAAGAATAAACGTCTGTGAGATTGTAGCTTTGGAAGTTTGGATGTTTTAGGTAATCTCGGGAACTGCTAATCCGATTTCCAATATACTTTCACCTGCGTGTAGAATGAACTTTCTAAACGGACTTTTTCTGTTTGCCTGTTCTTAGTAATAGGCGGGCGAAGCCGCGCGGGCAGCTAGTATATAAAGCGTTATAAATATATTCTTCTATAAATGCTAATATTACACGGTTCACAACTCACGTATTAAATGTCACTACGCCCGTATAGTGACATTTAATACGTGAGTTGAACCGTGTAATTATTAGCATTATTTCAACATGCCTCACGAAAGTTTAAATTCAAATATTCTTCTACGTTTCGTATTGCCTTACAATTTGTTGTAATCCATAGGTATAAATAAAACATAGCTCTTACTCTTAACGGCACAAAAGATTCCGTTTAAGCCTCGTAGAGCTTCCCATAATGGCGCGAGGGTTCTTTGTATTTCGTTGTTGTTTTTTTAAGTTAAGTATATAACTTTTAACTTGGCCGATATCTCGTGGTTTAATGGAGATACAGTACGTGTTTCATAGATTTAGAAATGTTACTTACATAAGCCTAGAGTCATCACATCGTGAGAAAACTGGTATAATCCCTATAAGGTCTCCCTCTGGGTTGGAAGGTTAGATGGCGGTCGCTTTCGTACTAGTGCCTATGCCAAATCTTGGGATTAGGTGTCAAAGCGCACCCCGAGTTCCTTTAGGGCACAACCGGGAATACCGCTAGGAGGATGGTGACTAACATATGCCTAGATTATGTCATTAGATATTAGTTCGGTACAGTCAGCATCATATAATTAGTAGCAGCCAAAGTAGCCAAAAATATCGGAACACGTCTTTGTTACTATGGGAGTAAGGAAGTGTTACGATATATTTGGCTACTTTGGCTACTACAAACTATGTGATGATGACTGTACCTAGGTACATAATAATATTTGGAAGTTTACAACATGTTTGGCTGTTCATAACTCAATTACGAAATAAGGACTGAATGGATTTAGATTAGATTTGGCATAGACATCTGTAACCTGGATTAAAGGATAACAGTAAAAGGATGACAGTTGATACCGGACTTCCACGCGTAGTCACGGTCCAATTCCAGAAGTAATGGATCGTTCCATACACGAAGAACTTCCCCACTCTTTCCCAAATCCCATTGCGCAATATGAACGCACTGGAGGGAAAACTTGTAAAATTGTTACCGCAGCGAACGTGTTAAGTTTAGGATAGATGCCCCGTCGAGAAAGAGGAAATTTATCCCGCAAAAACATTGATCGCACCTAGCCGTCCCATGCAATCGCACAGAGACATGCAACACGGTCAACTGTAGTTGCAGAGTCTCTCGATAGATCAATAAAATAATGTGTTTCCTTCGCGAAACTAGAGTCATTGCAATCAAGGCAACTATACCCCCGGGGCGACTATCCGGGTTTTACCCTATTTGAGTTGGCTGAATTGCATCAAAGTAGTCCATTCAATAAGCAACTCTACGGTCCTAGGTAGAAGATTCCAATTCGAATGACAGTTTTATAAAAAGTCGGTCTTACTAAATAAACTCAACGGTACCTTCACAATGCCCGGCATGACTTGGATCCTCTCGCAAGCCTGCGAGCAGCTGAGGCAGTGGATGACGTTCTCATGCTTCACGGAGATGGCGGAGAGACCGCTGCGGACCAGGTCCTCGTTTATCTAGAATTAACACTCGTCTTAGAATACTTTCATATATTGAATCTAGGCGTGATGTCGCCCAAAGCGCGAACAAGACTACAGATAGTTCAACTCAGTCACAGCTTTCATTTGTGTGGCAGTGACACGATGACTGCCGCCTCACTGCCACACAAATGAAAGCTGTATATTTACAAGCGCACGCACATATAGCGCCGCGCGCACAACTGAGTTGAACTATCTGTACCTACTTATTTGATAAGCTGTTATTATAGGGTTTTTTATTAAGTTTCACAGAAAATCAATATCAATGGATGGTCTGATGCTACTTTCATTAAATGTATGGAAAAGTTCATCCAAAATTTGTGGCAAACACTAGTGACTCAATGCGCGGCCGCTCTAGCGTTAGCCTTCAGGGCTCGGCCGAGTGCTAAATCACAAGAATCACAACACATTTTTCACTATAAATTTAAGCTTAAAACGACTAGAAACAGTCAGTGAGGTGAGGTGCCATCAAATACCTACTTACAGGAAAACAATAGAATTGGGTAAAAGAGGTAAAATCAGTTCGGGTATGTGCGCCAGGGGGGGAAAGTGCGCCTCATTCATCATTCATGCATTTAAATCAATATAAATTCGCTGAAATCCATGCAATAAACTTGTTTTTGTTTGTTGCATGAATGTAAGATGTCGTTATATGTGAAATATCTGTAGATCTCGATACGTTTGATGAAAGACGCACTTAGCCCGGGAGCGCACTTGCCCCCTCTGACCATAATTTAATTACTTGAGATTAATTGAGTTGGCCGAAATGCACCAAAATAGTCCATTAAAAAGTTAGGAGATTCCCATTCCAATGTCAACTTTATAAAAAGTCGGCGACATTAAATGTGAACCGTACAAACGTATCAGATGATGGTCAGAGCCACACAAATAGCAATTGGTATCTTAGTTATTATCTAATTGCAACCATTTTTACGCTTTTTTGCGTATAGATATTTAGAATCCTTATGCTTTTTGTAACACACACCGTTCATGTCAAACAAGTGAAACATTACTGTTGAAATTACGAAAATAATAAATAGGTACTTACAATATTATTTATCTTACCACAATACAATATCTCCATTCAATACGTGTCGTCAGCTAAAGTCCCTATTATGTCCAACAAGTCACCCTACTAATTCGGCTTATGAATGAGGCCAAAATTTAATCAGTGTTCGCTTTCAATACCGTTTTATCGGACAAAACAGGACCCGCATGGGGTCATAAACATGTATAGGTACATGCTCACCATTCATTGGATGAAGGTAAAAAATTAATATGTTTTGATATTGTCTGTAAAGATACTATCAATCGAGAATGACGACAGTTTGGGGAAATGTTCCTGTAGAAATCTATCGTGTTACCAAAGGGATTTCTCGACGAATTTCAAGATATAACTTTACACTTACACTTGAAATATATAGAGCTGAAGGCAACAGATTTAAAAATGGATAATTTTTTATTAAATATTTATTTTATCGAACAAATTATGTTCCAACCGATAGCGTTGTAGAGGTCAGTGTAAGGTATCCGGTGCGGCGACATCGCACGATTACCTACATACCTACATTTGCTTCCTAAAATTGTATGGTTAGGGTTGTATGTAACTTTATGTAAGGTAGGGTTATAATTATAATCAGACATAGAGCTAAACATAAAAAATATTTTTTAATGATAGAGGAGCTTTTTGACACACTTTATTTAACTAGAAATGTCGGTACACAGTCCAAATGAAAGATCGGGGTGTACCGAAGGGTGCGCAAAAAAGCAATTAAATATGTAACTTTTGGTTCGCAGCGCGTGTTTCGACGAAGTCCCGCGCGGCGGGGCTCCTATTTCTGGGGAATTTACCTGAAGCACCTGAAGGGCAAATGTTTCGCAAACGCGATAGGTTCTATATCTCAGCTATTCTTGATTTTAGACAAAAACTTTCAAATAAAACATGCTTGATTTAGCGTATTCTAAACGATAAAACCATAATAAAATATGTGTCATAATGATTTCCCACTGACGATAATATTTTTTTTAAGTCCTGCATGCCCTTTGCTACACCCCAACCCAACCCTATATCTTTTTTGCAAATCGTTATAATTATAATAATTATCTCAAGCAAACCAAGTTTTACTACGCGCGTAAGCACTGAACGGGTAAGTACCTGAAGTTCCTTCCCTTCGCAGCACGGTACCAACGGCGGTACTTCCTCCTTCAACCGGTGCGCAGATGTCAGCCCTGTAGCCACATTATCCCCACTGGCCACAGGATTCATCAGGTGCAACGAAGCGTGTGAGGACGGCCTTTCCTTCACCTCCAAATCCGAATCTTTAGGATTCCTCGCGAGGAGCGTCGGGTGGTCGTGTAACAACTGCATTTTTGTCTGTTTTCAGGTGTTTATTATTAAAATGGATGGTGTTATTGAGTGCCTGGTTATTTCAGTCTTCACATTTTTGGTTTGATTATGACACTGACTTGACAGTTCGATTTTCGAAAGTGTTAGTTTTTTTGACAATTAAGGTGGTAGAAAAAGTTTCAGGTGTTTACTAAGTGCTCATAAATCATGTTTATTTATTAACCCTTCGTATGTCTTAAGCACTCATCAATGTTATTGAAAATTGACTCTATGACAGAAACGATCCTTAAGCAATATCAGCGTCAAAACATCCGAAAGGTTAAGTTATTGTCACCGAACAGCGAATACTAAGGCGTGTATACATGTTTACTATAATATATATTGCAAAGAACATAGAAAAACCCCGCGCGATGAAATATAGCCTAAAACCATCCAAAGGACCGATTTTTGACTTTCGAGCGCTCGAAAATCAAATAAAAGTAAATACGTTTGTAGTGCCAAAATGGCAGGCACTTACTTTCTACTAATTAATTACGAGTGGCCAATACTACTCGTTTTTCTATTTTCTATCGCTATTTCAAAATAGCATTTCATAATTTTTGTCAGTTTCGAGTGAAAGAGTCGAGCGCTCGAAAGTCAAAAATCGGTCCCCAGGAAGTCCATTCTAACGCAAGTGAACGAATCTTTGAAATCGGATAAGTGGTTTTGCAGATTTCCCTTTACATAAAAACTTATACATTTACAAAGCTACATAGACTTTTCCTCTTTATACTAACTATTAGTATATGAAAAATCACAATTTTACGCATCAAAACATAACTAAACTCCCTAAAGTATATACAAGATGATAACTAACATTAACTAAATTAAATTAAAACTAAGATAAATATAAAAAACCGGCCAAGAGCGTGTCGGGCCACGCTCAGTGTAGAGTTCCGTAGTTTTTGTAATTTTTTTCAAAAACTGTTCAACCTATCAAGTTCAAAATAATTTTCCTACACAGTTTTTATAGTTCTACTTTTGAGATTTTTTATATTTTTAAAACTTATGGTTCAAAAGTTAGAGGGGGGGGGGGGAGACACATTTTGTTTTACTTCTGGAGCGATTATCTCCGAAAATATTAATATTATCAAAAAAATATTCTAGCAAACCCCTATTCATTTTTAAATACCTATCCAACAATATATCACACGTTAGGGTTGAAATGAAAAAAAAAAACACTCCCCACGTTACGTATAGGGGGGTACCCTAATAAAAAATAAAAAAACACTTTTTATTTTACCACTTTGTCAGCGTGATTGATATACATATTAGCTTTCTAGTGCTAACGGTTACTGAGATTATCCGCGGATGGACGGACAGACAAAGCGAAACTATAAGGGTTCCTAGTCGACTACGGAACCCTAAAAAGGCCCTCGAGGCATTGTACCGAGGATGCTGGCGGCATTACCTCGCTGAATTGCAATGCTGATGCGTTGCGCGAGAAAGCCGCCAGCTCTTCGGTCATCAGTTACGTCAACCAGACGTTTCGCGATTTCCGCAAATAACTTTTGCGCACTGGGACCCCACGGACCGAGGGTCTCGACGCCAAATGGTACAAAGTTGTACTCTCTGCCGAGGCCTCTATATTTAATGCGTTTTATTAGTAAAAGTAGAATGCGAATACAAAGACGTAAAGTACCTAAATATCTCATAGAGCTGGGAGTTGAAATGTAGGTACATTATACACCCTGTTTTCTAGTTTAATCAAGCCAGAGTGAAACCTGTAAGTACTTAACTAACTTCTTATTTCTTGTAGCTTCTGGTTACTGGAGCGATAAACTTACAGTTCTTGGGAACTTGTTTTAATTCCTGCAGGAATACGTAGGCACTTTGAGTTAGACTTGTATGTAATTACTAATAGGTAGAATATTTATTTATTTATCGTATGGCATCTGGAAAACAGAAACAGGATAAATACAATTATATATGAATCAATTTTAAGATGCGTCAGCCACTTGATGGCCTTGCCGCTAAGGGTGAACAGGTCTTGTGGAGGTCCGTCGGCGTAGTGCGTTATAGGGCAAACCTCAATAATATGACGGATTGTTTGTTCTTCGGCACCTTGGGCTCGCAACCAGCACGTGTTTCCCCTGAAAATGCAGGCGTCACTAGGTAAAATATAATACGTTTAGTTTACAGTCTTCAATACTGGATCGTGATAATGAAGTTTTTTTATCGGGGTTCTGTACCAAAAAGGTAAAATAAATCTTAAATATTAAATTCATTCAGGAACTCCCATCAGAACTGGATTTGCTAACAATGGAATGAATTTCAAGATTCTGGGATCAGTCGTTTCAGTCCGGTGTTAATATAAGCAAATTTGAAATGATGTGTGGTAATTAACCCCTGATTTTACCATGCTAAGGGTTAATTTACTCTAGACGCTTGATGAATGATTCATGAAGAAGTAGACATAAAGAGATAAGTAATAATGGCATGTTAACTTCTATTAAGTATGCGCTGTTAAGATTTTTCCAGAATGAATGATGATTGATGTGTCTGGACCTCATTCATTCAGGGTATGGTGTATGAAAGATTACGGTACTGAACTGGGGACCTACCTTCACCTTACAGAAGATGGTGGCGATTTATACCGCTACTTGCTTGCAAGTAAGAACATATACAGTGTGGAAGTCTAATACAAGCAAATAATTAAATCAGGTATAGGATTAAGTACCGTAATCATGAATTAACAGGACTTTTTAAGTTAGACTTAATTTAAAGCATGTAAATATTTTTTGAAAAAATATCAAGCAGCAATGTAATGCACACAGCTAATACACCACGTAACAACTGTCAAAAAGTCTGACAAGTACCTACCTGTCAATCAGTTTTAGTAAAGTGATGCTGCGTAATGAGTGCTTTACACTGCGGGCTGAATTATTTTGTGTGGAATTTTTTTTTGGCGTAATTTAGGATAAAAACTAACTAAATACTCGTCTTAGGACCTTTATTAACCACCGTATAATTATTTGCTTGTATTAGACTTCCACACTGTATATTATGTGATGTTTTGTTGCAGTTAATGAGTAAAGTCGCCGAAGCTGTGTTGAGAATGACCTGCTTTTAAATATTTGCCAGAAACATCGAATCCTCAATAAAGGGGTCGCAACCCGCACGTATCTCCCCTAAAAATGCAGGCGTCCATAGGTTACGGTGTCTACATCAGGCAGGCCGTTAACTTGTTTGCCACCATTTTGATAAAAGAGCTTTGTAAGTGCCAGCCAAAATCACGTCCTACTTAAACCATTGTTCCTTCCGCGCTTATATTCAAAGATGTCCCATCAAAGTTCACGAAGGCCTTATACTGGGCCCTGTTAACATGGAGTGCCCGCATTTATAGAGGTTATACTGTAAACTGATCACGTAGGAACACTCGAGCGTCCGTCGATACTCTGAGTTTGTTGAGTAACCTATATTAAAGCGTTCTTTTAGCTATTGTTTGATTTTAAGGCTCAGATGTTACAAACCTTCGATATCAGCCGCTCAGAATAAAGAAATAAACTTAACTCATTTAACAGTAATACCGTAGTAGAATTTAAACCAGCCTCCTTTTTGTTACGCGAGTTGAGTTTGCTAGTGGCGGTTGTAAGGGTAAGTATGCTAATTATATATGCTCTTAACCCCAAAATGTAATTTATCTCTCGAAACCAATGATGCATTTTTTTAAACGTGTGCTAATTCAGTACATATTGAGTTGGTACATTTAATTTATTCGTAAATACCAAATCAGAGGTGACATGAAAATACTTCTACTCATCTACGGCTCGTCCTACAAATGTACCTCGTTTCGCATTCCGACATGAGTTTCGCGCACTCGCTTTACGCGGGCTGAATAACGTCTCAGAAATCAAATTAAATGCGAATCGTCTCAGATGAGCCTGCTTTAATTCGGTATCAAAGTTATCCACTGCTCCAAAGTCGAGGAATTGCACGTAATGGGTGTAATTCGGTGTAATTTGATTTTCCCCGAGATCATCGGGGGAGTTATTGGGATATTGGGGTTATAAAAACTAGGTTAATACGATCGAGACGACGGTGGGCTCTTGAGGCTTCTAGATGGTTCACTTGTTTCACATTCCACTTATATTTTAATATGTTTTGCGCTTATTTTAAAACGTTCGAACGGCGCGCGTGGAAGCGTGCAAGCGTATTTAGTTACTTACTACTGTACACTACTGTACTATAACGTAAATAATTTACTTTAATACCGAATTCATTTTAGTAACTACTCCGCAAAGCCACGTGAACACTTCCACATTTCTTTTCCAATTTACCTCAAGAACTGATTTCCGAGACCAAATGCATTGATAATTACAGAAAAAAATCCAAATCGCTGTGTGTGGGCCGATAATATTTGAGGACTTGCGTCAATTCCTCGAGGATCACCTTTGGCACTTCATTAGTTGATATTTCAACGGAATCATATCAGTATCAGTGACGTACTCATATAGTTTTAACTACAAAATTAAGGAGTTCCATAAGTCATCTATGGTCTTCATCATCAATTCCACTTCACCAAATGTATAATTTCCGGGTGTAAATACACGAGTTATAATAGAAAATACCGAAATCACTACACGCGTGCTTAATATAATTGAGGAGTTCCCTCAATTCCTCATGATTCCCATCATCCAACTGGTTTAAAAAAAAATGGGACCACCCTGGAAGCGTATAGTTACAAAAAAAATATTGTACGAATCGGCTCATACGAGTAAATGACGGAGTTCTGGGATACTTACTTTACTCTTTGGTTCTCGGTAACAAACATTTAAAAATGGTAAAAAAAAATACAACCGAATTGAGACCCTCCTCCTTGTTTTTGAAGTCGGTTAACAAGAAATAAACAAATGTTGTGATAGTGAAAGCGATGGGAATTGGCCTCAAACATGTGTCAGTGCAACAAAAAATGGCTTTGACGGGAACGTCCGTCGTGCCACAGATTTCACGTCTGGTCGACACGCCTAAAAATGTAATAATCTCAACCTTGACCGATTTATTTAATCATATACATTATTTACATTATTTTGGCCTTTAAAGTTTGTCACTCTTTAGTACCACCCAGGGGACACGTGCAGGGTTGTGGTATACCCTCCACAACGAGCCATCCTTAGCCAGGGGGGATGCGTAAAAAAAAAGTTAGCTCCTGCGGACGCGAGTAACACCTTGACCGATTGCACTTATCGATGATAAGGAGAATATATTTTATCATTATCTCTGACGCCAAATGAAATACTATGTTAGATTACAATACAGTTTAGTGGCAACGACGCCAGTGATCTGGTAGAACGAAAAATTGTGCATTACAGTGGAAAAGTTGTGAAGTGTTGTACCTATAACTAACTCAGTAATTGTATCATTGGCACTATGCACGTGTGAGTACATAATTAACTTTACCAAAATACTCATTACTTAGACAATTAGTTTTTTTCCTTTAGAGGTAAGGAACCCTAAAAAGAAGCTTCTTTTTTACCTCTAAAGGAAAAAAACGGAATGTCTGTTTGTCTCTCTGTCTCTCTGTTAAGACCGTTTATCTCGGGAACGCCAAGGAGGAGGTATCAAGTTGAAAATAAAGTCATATATACTCAGAGAGGTGATCACGTAACGTTTCGAACGTACGTTAGGACAACTCAACTGTATTTTTTCCATACTAAAAGTGACATTTACATCTACGTGACGCGCGTACAATGCGTTAAGTGATCGACCTGGTCTACAGTACCTTGAAGCTATGAAAAAATCAAACTTTTAAGTTAACGTAAAAAAAGGATACGGCCATTTATGCCGCAAAAATCCAAATCAAATCAATCAAATATAGCGACACTCTCAAGGGAATCGTAATTTATAGGGTAGGTACTTTCCGTTGACCTAAAACTATGAAACTTGGCAAGTAATATCGTCTTTATAAGTACTTACAGGGAAAAATCAGAAAACTATACATTTGTAATTTTGCACGGAACCCACGGTGGGCGAGTCCGACTGGCACTTGTCCGGTTTTTTTTCATAATGTTCTCGTCAACTGATGATAAATACCTACACATGTGCTGCAATATAGGGAGACATTATTATATAAAACTTAACTCGGTAACTACAATGTTAACTACCCCATGTTTACAAATAGGTACAGCACAACTTAGACTTAGAAAAAATCTCTGTTAACTAAAAAGTGTTCTTTCCCTTTTCACGCACACAAAACAAACGTAGAATTGACATATAAAAGTATTTTAACGGCATTTTAGCTAGAATTCGCTTGGTGAAGCGGCTTTGGCAAGGCGGATATGCACTATGACCCACTAAATAAATTTATAACGTCTCTCCGAAAATATTTCTTAAAACATAACTAAGAAAGTAATAAGTAAGTAGAAAATAAGTTAAAGGCTATAGGAAAAAGCTATTTCTATAGTTGTTTACTTATATTTGTTTTGCGTGCCGTGTTTACCTGTAAGTAATTGTGACACCACTCCTTATATGTATTGGCTTGTACGTTTTCAATGTATCGATGTCAACAATTGTAGGTGAACCTTAAATAAATAAATAAATAAATAAATAAACATTAATACTTTTTACAAATAGGGGCATAAGTAAATAAAAGCTATAATATATGATACTAGCTTCCGCCCGCGACTTTGTCTGCGCCCCGGGATAAACTATCTTCGTGCAAAATTTCATCCAAATCGGTCGAACCGTTTAAGCGTGATTGAGTAACAAAAACATCCAAACATCCAAACTTTCGCATTTATAATATAAGTAGGATACAAACAAAAGCTATGCTAAACTAATGATTTAAAAAAAGAAATACAACCATATTTCATTAATAAAAAATTGACCCGGTAGAGTGCCTGGCAGGCAGCAGGCGTCATTGCCGAGCTAAACGGAATTAGCCTAGCTGAGCAAGGTACGTGTTAGGCTTTTGGTAGTTCTGGTCGCCGTTGTTATGTAATGGTATTCTTATACATATATGAATTTTATCTTAAAAATATATTTAGTCAGTAGGTACTAATCGCAGGAAGTTAACATGTTTCTTTCTTTTTATTGCAGAAACGTGAAGAAAATACAGCGCGGTCCAACTTCAAAGTTAATTTTCTCTATCGTAAACAATGGCAACTCGTTGGGCAGTGTCACTGACCCCATCAACATAGACGACTTGGCTTTCGTAAAATTCAAATTTCTTCCCGTGAACGACCAATTTAAAGTACAACCTTTCGTTACAATTAAGACGAGGTCGATAAACACTTCCGTAGAAATGAAGATTCACTGTGAGAATTTTAGCTTGAGAACGAATTGTCCAGATCACTGGTCAGAATACACAAGCATGGGACATAAATTATTCATCGTGTTCATCAATAATCAAACTATAACGTGCTCATATATATTAGAAGTAAACATAACTGTACAGACGATCGAAGCATGTATTGATCTTACTGAAAACAAAACACTGTATAACCTGACTGACAGCGCAGATTTCTTCCTCCGAACGGTTCATGGCGCAGTGGCGGTACACAAATCAGTCTTAGTGCCTCACAGCAAACTCTTCGAGGCAATTCTTACGGATGACAGCGAGGAAACAGATGGACATTTCTCTGTAGAAGGGGTGACAGTTCAAACTCTCCAGCAGTTAAAGGATTACATGTACTTGAATGTGCTCCCCGATGAAGGTTTGCAAGCACTTCTGCTAGCGGCGACGTACTGCCTCATGGATAAACTGAAGACTGAATGTATAGTGAAGCTGGCAGAGACGGTGTCTCCTGAAAACTTGGACAGTTTAATTGATTTTGCAATGGTGCATCAGATTCCGGATTTAGTGCGGGCGCTGCTGCATCATACACCAGACGAAAGTGTAAATAGAGCTCATGAGATAAGAAAACTACGTGAAGCTTCATAAAATGTCACAGGTTAAAGCAATAAACTCAAATACATTTTATATATAAGCATCCAAGACCCGAGGTACTCCGGTAGGCCGGTTAGGTACTGTAGGTATAATGGACGACCCCTTTAGCCTAATAGTTACTTTAGCCCTTGCCTGTGAATCTAGTGGTGCTTTGTTCGAATTCCGGTAAGGGCAAATATTTTTGTGTGGTGAGTACGTGGAAGTTTTCTATCATTACCTTTAGTAGTATGTTATCTAGTATCTTGGTTTTTTTTTTATTTGCGTACCCAATTGGCGTGAGTAGTGTCGTTTTGTGACGACAAAAGTATTCAATTTGTATAAAAATTAACTTTTTCTCTTAAATTTATAAATGCTATGCATATACATGTGAAACAAGTTCATTTTCACCAAATATGTATGCTTTATTTTCGTCACAAAAATGACACTGAGTTAATTTTTATTTAACAACTCACTCTAATTGGTACTGTATACACGAATGTTTGAAAATGTTCCATCTAGTATCTACAAGCCCAATCAAATTCACTCTCGGACTCGAAACGAAGATAATACTGTTTTCCTCGAAACGTTTAATATCAATAAAAGACAAATAAACTATCATACGATTATTCAAATTCCATAAACGTAACTCGAATATCAAATAAATACACTTCTGGTATTTTCGATAGCATCATTAAAATTAATGGAAAAAAACTCAGCTCTAGTGCTTACCATTAGTGGAAGTATTCCATACTGCTGCAAAAAAAACTGAATTTGCCAAGCAAAAATGCCCCAAGCTTACCTGAAAGCTTACGCGAGTTTAGACCGTAAAGGCCTAGAAACAAACGACGTAGACGTTTGGTAGACAAAATGGACTTGTGGCGTGTTTAATATGCCACGAGGTGATATGTGTTTAACGCTGTACCTGAAGAGACTTTAGATTTGCGAAGGCCGTACCCCGTACGCCGACTTAGTCCTGCGAGTTTCTTTTAATTAGAACGGAGCTCTGGCTTGTACACTTATCGTCTTCAGACATGAGATTTATGAACTTATGAAACTTAAATTAATGTCATCTACATCTACTACTAGCTAAATCCCTTCTAAAGCAATGCTATGTAAGAAATAATGCAAGAAAAAAATCTGAATGTATGGAAAGTTTAACAAGTTTCTATGAGATGGCAGCTACCGGTGCCATATTCAACGTTGATTGGTCTGTAATCGTAGGTTGGTGCAACCCGCCCTAAAACCGCTTGTTATTGTGTTATAATATTATAAGTTTTGTATATTCATATGTATGTTAGTCTGTAAGGTATTTGTAAATATGGGCCTTGTTGCTGGAAGGAAATAAATAAATAAATAAACTTCCTATACGTAACTACAGTTATAAATTCTATTGGGCGAGTCATTTTGGATAAAGCCATCTTAGTATCAACTGTAGTTAAACTAAGGCCGAAGACGATTATACAAAGCCTTAATTACAACATCACTCGGCCTGTGATTTCGGCTTGCAATTAAGCATGTTGCACACAAGAGTAGAACTAACTTCGTTGTAGATGAGGCATGAACACTTAATAGCCCGGCAAACTATGAAATTGATTATAGCTCGCGTAATTTACGACGGGACACAGTTTAGAATACTTTGGTTGTGATATAAGCGTGTCATAACATAGACTGGTTTATTGACTAGCTAATGTGTCCATATGACAGCGACGCCGATCGTACATTGTGGATGTTTTTGAACGATGAAATGATGTATCCTACACACAATACACTTCCGACCTGACATCGAATCGGACGTTATATAACACTAGACGCAACGCAACACCGGTTGGCCTAGTGGGTGTGACGCTGCCTACGAAGCTGAAGGTCCTGGGTTCGAGTCCCGGTAAGGGCAAATATTTGTGTGACGAGCAGTGAATGTTTGTTTCTTCTCAGTCTTGGATGTTTTCTATATATTTAAGTATTTGTATCCATTAAATATATCGACGTCTAGTACCCATAACACAAGCCTTATTGAGCTTACTTTGGGGCTAGGTCGATTAGAGTAAGATTGTCCCCTAATATTTATTTATTTATTGATAATCATCAGTCATCCGCCTAAGACTTTTTTAATTGTCTGAACTGAAGGCGCACTATGCATACTTTTGCAAAGAGATGAAACAACAGTCCGATTTTGCTTGACAAGACATGCGCGCGCGAATGACAAAGATAGACAGCGAGTTGGGAAAAATTCTGATACAAGAATCGGATATATCTTGATTGGGTACGAAAAATATTTGGCTCTACTGGACTGGTATTTCCTCTTAGGGCCTATGCACACTAGGTACGTTTTCTTCACGCGCCGTCGACGCGCGTTCCCTTACTACCATCCGTTAGGTAGTACTGCGTGATAAAAACGCAGCCTACATAGGCCCTTAACTGTAGAATTACGCGACAATTCTAGCTCGCATAATTAAATTTTTGGATGGAACACCGACACCTCTTTCCATGCAATAGCTCGCTGTACCTACTCTATCCCTTTAATCAATCGGCGGGCGAGGGCTACCGACTGACGCCGCTAAATAGGTTATGCAAATGCTAGTCTAGATTGACGGGCGTAGTCAACAGGACGCAGCCCGATTCGGAACCAGTGCGGCGAACAAATATGCGGGAAAATGGAATTTTATCTTTTAAATGGAAATACGATCCGGAAAATCAGCCCTCAAAGCTCGAAATGTTGAAACTGGGGATGGAACAAGAGGTATCTTACACAGTTAGACAATAATAGTAGATTGTTAACCAGCCACCCATTCCTGACGAGATATTTTGGCGCTCGAACGAAGTGAGAGCGCCAATAGTTCGAGGCTGAAATGGGTGCCTTTCCCCTAGTTAAACACACTACTTTTCATTTCAAATACGAGGAAATGAATTGAAAGTCAAAAACTTAAATATTTTCTAAATCAGATCCTATAGAACCCACTTTAAAAGCGTTTGTGTATGGGCGGGAACTGTGGACAGATTTTAATAATGTTAGTGTGTGGACCATTTCCTGGAAGCGCTTTTGAAGTGGTTATATCGCAAAACTAATTTTAATTGTTCCATCATAATTATCAACAAGTTTCAAAAATCAACACAATTTTATGGAAGTGTGGCAGTATAGGTTTTTAATGACTTGAAAAATATTCAATAGTCTTCAAATAGAAATAATAGTCATAGAATAATTAATTTATTGTCATTATTTTAAAAATAACGCATGATTGTCAACAAGTTTCAAAATCAGTACAATTTTCTGTAACTGTGGCTGTACAGGTTTCTGCTATTGCTTTTTTATTTTTTAATACTTTTCAGCCCTAGGGGCGACATGCCTCACTTTCAACCCGCTGTTTAGATAAACAATGACCTACTTTCAGACTATGAGAGATGAAAAGATTTATGTTTCTATTTTTAAGAGAAAGAAAATACAGTCAGCATCACATAGTTAGTAGCAGCCAAAGTAGCCAAACATATCGTAACACTTCCTTACTCCTACAGTAATAAAGACGTGTTCCGATATATTTGGCTACTTTGGCTGCTACTAACTATATGATGCTGACTGTACCTAGAAACATTTTTTTTACAGGCTATATTTAATATTTTTATTTCAAAATTATTTTATTACAAGCTTTTATTTAGTTTCACCTGTCCCGTTGTCTGTCTGTCTGTAATCAAATCTTGCAAGTTAAATTTGATCCACTTCCCGGTTACCGATTGAGCTGAAATTTTGCATACATGTGTAAATCGCGTGACAATGAAATATTATGATGACATGGTGCTGGTCCGATGATGGAGCTGGAAGGTGGCCATAGGAACTTCGCAATGAAACGACGTAACCTCATCGAGTTTGGGCTCGTTAGAATCGTCTCAATGAGTAGTTGATGACGGTTTACAGAAAAGTACAGTCGGCAATAAAAGCTTGTACCAAAAATGATTTTTTTAAGTGTAAAATAGATCTAATCTATCCGTTAACCCAATTCGAGAACACCACTATGGCGTATTACGAGTATAATCAGCTTTTAACCGTGGTCCCTCCGCACATTGGGTCCATGGGTATATTTTTTTCCCCCATAGACCCACTGCTCCAGGATGGGAATACGGGTAATTGAAACAAAACTACCTTTTACCCGTGGTCCGTCGTTGTCATGTTTGGAAGATTACAGTTATTTCAAATCCATACTAATATTATAAATGCGAAAGTGTGTCTGTCTGTCTGTTACCTCTTCACGCTTAAACCGCTGAACCGATTTGGATGAAATTTGGTATAGAGATAGTTTGAGTCCTGGGGAAGGACATAGGATAGTTTTTATTCCGGAAATCATCCCCCAAAGGGATGACGTGGGGAGTGATAGTTTGTATGGAGCTACGATATAAACGAGTTCCACGCGGATGGAGTCGCGGGCAGAAGCTAGTAATGAAATAATGGATAGTCTCCTGGCCCCGTATCATGGTCGGCCTTATCACGCGATAGGTGACAAGATAGAGCGTCCGTCACTGGCTGACACCGTTCGATAGAATGAGACTGACGCTCTATCTTGTCACTTATCGCGTGATAAGGCCGACAGTGATACGGGGCCTGGTATCTCGACAGTTTTGACGGGCCCCATCTGAAGATACCCAACGACCCTATATAGTGCAGTGGGTCTACGGGGAAAGAAATATCTCGAGGAATCACCCGGGGGCCCACTGTGGGTCATAGCAGTGGGACCACGGTTAAAGGGGGTCTACGGGGAAAAAAATACCCGTGGACCCACCAGGGGGACATGTTGGTGGGAACACGGGTAAAACGCTATTATAATTAGATTCCTCGCCCTTTCGCGCATGTGTGGGTAAGCGACACTAACTGACAATCAAAGTGGATCATAAATTCAAAAAAGTTAAATATTATGTTATAAATACTTACACTAATATATTTCTGATTCTTTTTCTGAAAGATCTGTCAATATATCGCTATAAATATTGATATAGTTTAGAAGCAGAAATTATTTTTTTTGCTTAGCTAAAAATCTGAGACTACCGTCACATACTCCTTAACCAAAAATGGACTCCCTGGAATATCGATGCCATTCTGAATAGTGTTAAAATTTGACGCACGATCGTCACGTATAATTCTTTGCAAAATTCTCACACGATACTAAGGTGTAAAAGCAGGCATTTAGAGGCAATAAACGGATTGTGATGGCGCGTGTAACACTGTTATGGGTTAAAATGTGTATTGTGTAGGTGCATTGACCTAGGCCCGAAGTACCTACACATGTTATAAAACTATATTCCGGCCAATGATGGACTACGGTCGACCCCCATTAGTCACTTGTCTTAAAGGGCGGCTAAATAATGTCATTAGATTTGAGCTCATTTATTTAGTTAGACTATAATGACAAAAACAATCTAATACGATTGAATAACAATTTAAAACGATTTACAAGTAAACAGTACAGTTTCATCTTAAATGGGCAACAAGTAATTCAACAATATTGAACTTTATATTTACAAAGTAATAAAAATAACACACTTTTGTTATAAAACTTTGAGACCGTAAACAAAAAAATATATTAAAAACACCCTCCTTGAATTGAAATCGTTTTTATATTCGTTGATCTGACTCGGCGGAGGTAGCGAACCCATCCGAACTTAAAGGAAGAATTTCGTTTAGCGGCCAGAAAATGCACAACTAATTCCAAACAATTCGAGTAATGTCAATTATTCAATAAAAAAAAGACAGACACTTTCAATTGGGGTTCGTCACTTGGTGCGGATTGTAAAAGTCCTTCCGGTCTTGGTTTTCGTCAGCGTCGCCGTCGCCGCCCTCTAGAGAGGCTTTCTGTGAAAATAAAAGGAACAATTTTAGTAACACACTACTTGAATTGGTCTCTATACTTCTTTACTAATATTAACAAATATTATAAAGAGGAATAATCTTGGTTGTTGCTTTGGATTGTATGCAAGTTTGTAATCTCCGGAACTACTCACCCGATTTCAATTCCACCCGCGCGGCTTCGCCGGTACAATGGACGCAAGTGAAGCCGCAGAATAAATCACAGTATCATCATTATCATCATCATCGTCATCATTATCGTCATCATCATCGTCGTCATCATTATTGTCATCATCATCATCGTCATCATTATCGTCATCATCAGCGTCATAATCAGCATCATATCACCCGAAAGACGGCCACTGCTGGATATAAGCCTCTCTAGGAATAAAATATAACCTAGATATATCCACCACGGAAGTCCATTATAGTTATTACTAGTGGAAGATTTTTCGAAATCGGATGAGTTTTTCCGGAGATTACATCCAAGATACAAAATTACAAATAAAAAAAAACCCGTACTCGCAAAGCTACAAACTTTACCTCTTTATAATATCAGTTCATTCCTTGAGTGTA
Organism: Epinotia ramella; assembly: GCA_947578815.1. NCBI lineage: Eukaryota > Metazoa > Arthropoda > Insecta > Lepidoptera > Tortricidae > Epinotia > Epinotia ramella. The sequence goes on from OX388203.1 coordinate 30,018,284, forward strand.
GAATAATCTACCAACTTCCCTGCATCGATACTGGGGCTCTATTGGCTTGGCTGAACGTACTTGAATTTAAAACGGTTTGATATTTGGTCGCGCGCACTCGCTTTGACATGTTAAGCCAAAGAGGCTTGACATGTTAAGCCTCTTTTCTACCGTGGAGGGAAGATTTTATTAAAGAAATTGAAATATCTTTCGATCGGTGATAAAACCAATGACTATAAATTATAACGCTGAAGATAAAGTGTGAACTTTTTTGCTCCGCTCTCCAATGAAAAACTACCACATATACATAATACTGCCAAGAATCGCTTCACGCTACGCTCGTAGCCGATACTGTGGTCCCCATATGTAGCGGAAAGCGTTTACGGCGTAGGTACGGCGGCGGCGGCTAGGCGGGTTCCTCGCTGTGAAAGTGTTACCCGTTCAGCGCCAATCACGACACACATACGTCAGAGCACACGGGCTCTTTTCGCTTCATAACGGAGTTCATGGCCAGTGACTCACGCGTGAGTCATGCCTCTACGAACAATTTCTGCTACAAAGCGGATAAATGCTGCAGCGGCGTAGCACACGTAGCAATGCTTGGCCCCGAATCTATTAAGCTGCTACGGACTACAGCGTAGCACTACGAGCGTAGCTTGGCGGTGAATTAATGTAGCAAGCAAAGAAGGCAACAAGCGGGAGTGATAAAATCTAAATCAATCCAAATTCAAAACTATAAGTCAAATGCATCCTTGCACTTCATTTTGCAAACATCATTTTAATCTATATTCAGCTGGGTAAACTTCTGCTTAACAAGTTAGGCAACAAAGCGGGGAATAATGTATGCAGGGAACCTCGAACGGCTATGAAAGGTATTTTTAGATAACTGAATAAAGTTTGTTTAGCCGGCTCTAGGCGGAAAATCAGGCGGGAGATGAAAAGCTTTTTCAAACAAGAATTGTTTGTAGAAAAATATATATCTGAGGAAGTACAATAGCTTCCAGCAAAACGGTTTACATTAAAACAGCCGACGCAATTCTTTATACATTTTAAAGACAGTGATGGACAATGTACCTACGTGATTTTTGAAGGTAAATAACATTTTCCCGCTAAAGATCCTAATACACGCTCAATCATACTTGCGCAAATTCAAATTTACACAAGCAGGCATGTGCGTTAAGACGGCAAAACGGTATACCCTGTATACCGCACAAATGGCTTGCACAAAACGATCATTGGCACAAACTAGATTTGCACAAATTTAAAGCATGTGAGTTAAGACGGTATAGCCGCTTGCACATAACGCTCATTGGTGTGCCAACGGTGTGCCAACGTTTGTTCATGCAAGTCGCTATCGTGTGGACGCCATAAAGTTTTTGCGCCATTTTTTTCACAAACCGTTTGCGCATACAAGTCGCTGCGTGAAGCCGGGCCTTAAGAAGGCAGGAAACGCATTTCACAATCAGAGACTTTACACAGACTGCTCAGTGGAGAGAGCGAGGAAATACAATATACTCGACGGACGGCCCAACCAGGGGCCGGAAAACCCCTTCATTTGATTAAAGTCTTACGATTGGGTAACCCTTTTGAATAGTAACTCATATAACATGGTTAATAAGTTTTATAAAACTATTATTATGTTAGCCTATCGTTATGGAAACCGTTCTAAACATGGTTTACCATATTCGATGTGGTTTCCGAGTCGAATAGGGTGTAGAAAACCTCAATATTTAACCGCATACCACTTACATAGTGTTACCCCTTGCCGCTTCCTGTCGTGTAATAATAAGCTGAACATTTTGAGCGTAGAGATCAAAATAGCTTAATTTCGTTCTAAGAAACTTCATAGGGTAAATTTGTTGAGGGTTTTTTTAGTTTTGGTAAGCGTTTACCCGGATCAACTATCAATTTGATCAGACTTGCGTTCGGATAAGTCGATATGCTTGCCGAATCAATTCCTATCAAATACCAAATCCAATACCCTTTTAATGGTAACCGGTTCCGGTCCCTGGAACCAACATTCACTTTTAAAGAAGACGAAGTCCATATCCAAACTTCTTACTGGTCAGAGGCTGTGGTCTGGACGTCAACAATAAGTGGGGCGACTAGCGGGCGTTCATAGATTGAGCTCGATCAAATGTATAAACTGGTGCTTATCGCCACGCAGCCTACTGGTGTCCAGACCGCAGATTTAGTAACTCACCACTGTCCGTAGTCGCTATGTGTTTAGTTTCTATTGTCCATGTGTGCAATCGTGGCATCATTGCGCCGTGTTTCACCAACTGGCCACAACGGAAGACCAGCGCTGGCACTGCCAGCATTACGCCGAGTTGTCAGTGTTGTCACAACATTTCGTGACAAATATATATGTGTTCACGTTTTGTGTTTACGAATAAACTAAACGTGTGTAACTCACCAGCCTCTTTTTCTCTTCCTTCATCTCCTTCAGCAGCGCCACGAGCACGCGCTGCGCCAGGAACTCGCTGCAGCGGCGCACGTCGGCGTTCGCAACATTTACGCTGTTGCTTACCACCGCACACGTCAGCCCTTCTACCGCTTCGCCCCATTCCACTAGAAGAACATTCCAATTATGCCTGTTACAGACCATCAGTTTTAACTGCACAGTTTTAACTGTTCAGTTTGACTGAAGTTAAAACTGATGGTCTGTGGCCCTTAGTTCAAAGATTTGCCTACAGACCATCAGTTTTAACTGAACAGTTTGACTGAACAGTTAAAACTGTGCAGTTAAAACTGATGGTCTGTAACAGGCATTAGGTTGGGTTGGATCAAAGGAGATTTAGGTTTGCGCCTTTCCCGTGCACATAGCCAAAGTTAATGACTATATCAGCTGAAAGACGTCCACTGCTGGAACAGTGGCACAATGTTGAGTATATCTTTAGTTGTATATTTGATTTAATCTCAAACGAGTACATCTGAATTCGACCCTGCGCCATCCGCATCCAGTGGACTGCCGCTACTTTTACCATGTCATCAGTCCACCTTGTGAGGGGGGGTCTCACGCTGGACCTGCTGGTACGTGGTCGCCACTCGAGAACTTTTCCACCTCAACGGCCACGGGTTATACGTGCAATGGAAATAATGCAAGGACTAAAATATATAACGTCTACTTTTTGGTAGGACTGATAATCCGCATCTACGGCATCTCCTCTTAACATATATGTGTGATGAAATCGTAACTTACATGTACTAAAACAAGAACTACAGTTAGCTAGTGACTGCAGGAGAGAAACCTTTGATTTTTCCACTATGTATAAACCTTATCTTTGAATTACTGGAATCATCGAACTATTAGGCGTATAATACACGGCGCGTAGTCGGTGCTAGTTTAGTTATTTTTTTTCTCCTAGAGTTGAAGAACAAAGCCCCTCCAATAATCGGCTACATCACAAACAATTACTTGGAATTTCTACTTGAGATAACTAATTGCCAAACTGAAACTGCTCTATATACTGTCTAATAAAAAGGTGACTTACTGGGATGCCTCATGCAAAGCAGCGTGACTTCCCCGGTTTTTAAGTCCATGCGCTGGTCCACTATTTGAGCCACAGAGCGAGTCAACAGCTTCGCCGCTGTGTTCACCATCTGTGAACAAACCAACAGTTAGGGCCCCAGAGAGAGCGAGAGGAGAATGGAAGATTTTTATGTGGGAATGCCAGGACAGTAACCTTAAGCTCCAACCTTAGAGAAAGGGTCTGAATGAACGCGACAAATGATCGATAGCCCGCCTGTTTCCGGTCAGGCGTCCCTTCACAACGTCAACCTGAATTTAAAAGCTGACTTGGAAATTGGAACTTAATCAAATGGGCTTTCGGTCGTCCTCCTCCCTAGTCGTCCGTTTACCACTTTAACAATAAAGTAAGAGCTCTTAGAGCATACATACCTGGAGTAGCCTTTCAGTAACTTTTCCTCTGTTGAAAACCTTGCACAATGTGCAAAAAATTATACCAACACAGTTTCACAATCACGAGACTCCGTTTTTATGCTTTGTAAGAAATAACTAAATGGCATTTGAAAAAGAGTCTATAATAACATTAACATTGATTAATCAAAATTAGTTAAATTTACGCACTCCCCACGAGACTCCGCTTTCAAGTTTTGTAAAAATTAACCTAATTGCGATTGCAATAGAGTTAGTAATAATATTTGCAAGGATTATCTAAAATGACAGATCACTGTCACGAGACTCGTAAGTAGGAATGAGGGTAGTGTCGATAGTCAATAATTATCGATTAAAAGTATGATTCACTAAGAACCTGTACAAATTGCCGAGTGAACACAATTTATTTGAAATGTATACTTTGCAGTTTTCCGAGACCCAATTTAAAAAAAAAATATGTACCGCCACATGCAGCGGGCAAGCAAATTAGGTGCCTGCGCGTACAAGTTCCATATGTTCGAGACATTTTGATTGACATTATCAAATTCAGCCAAGTAAAAGGCGAAAATTAATTGATTTTGCCGTACCTACTTTATATTTATGTGAAATTTATTTTGGCGCAGCGGAGACGCCTTTAGACAACAACGGTGCAGCAGCGGAAAATGCCGAAAATCTAAAACGCATTAAATACTCGTATATATAGAGGCCTCGGCCGAGAGTACAACTTTGTACCATTTGGCGTCGAGACCCTCGGTCCGTGGGGTCCCAGTGCGCAAAAGTTATTTGCGGAAATCGCGAAATGTCTGGTTGACGTAACTGGTGACCGAAGAGCTGGCAGCTTTCTCGCGCAATGCATCAGCATTGCAATTCAGCGAGGAAATCCCGCCAGCATCCTGGGTACAATACCTCGAGGGCCTTTTTTAGATTTAACTTAGTTTTTATTTAATTTTGTTAATGTTAGTTATCATCTTGTATATACCTACTTTAGAAAATAAATGAAAAACTTTTCGGAATTATTGAATGACAATTTATGTCGGGTCCACCTAATTTCCTATAACCCGGGCAAGCTCGTTTTTAACGGTCCAGGCAAAAAACGAGTCTTAAGCGGGAAACCGTCTTGTAATATAATACTACTCGATACTTTATATGTAAGTAGTTAATTGAAATGTAATTTCTTTAACAAAGATAAATAGACGTCATATTTTTTTGCGTTATTGTATTTTATAGCCTAACAATTATTTCAGTAACCAATTGAGTCTCGGTATACATTTGTGTAAATATCGATAGAATTATCGAATCAAACCTCGCCCTATACAGCGTGTCTCTGACTTTGGGGCTATAAATGCAAATGTCAATTATGCTCCTTAAACGGAACTACTTTTGCTCTACAACTTTTCAAAAATACGTTCTTTTTATATTTTCATTATTCCATACAAATAAAATAAAATGTTCAATGTACATCATCCATTAGTTAGTTTTCATACTTGTCAGTGTCATGGATGTCAAATAATGAGGCCGTGTTTGCAATACATTGATGGTACAGTTAAAGTTCAAACACGAATAAATGATAGAAATAATAGTTATTTTACAAAGTTGCGGAACAAAAGTGGTTCAGTTTCAGGACCGTAATGGACATTTGCATTTAAAGCCCCTAAGTCAGAGACACACTGTATATATATAGGTTTAGCCGATCACATTGGCATTTTCGTATTCTTAACCTGTGTTAAGAACGAAGTCCCACGAAGTCTTTCCATGTGTGATATGTTTGTGTGCATCAAAATGAGAATGTGCTTTCCTTTTTCATAATGTGTGCGTGTGTAACATATACAGATCGTTTTTGCATTAGTGAGTAATCTTTTGCATGTGTTCACCCCCCCGCAAAATTCGGCAGACTTTTTTGTACTCAAATACGACACAAAGGGTACTCCAGGTTTGTATGCTCTAAGTAAGAGCTGGTTCCCACTATGTCGGATGTCGGTCCGGATTTTAATCGGTCGTTCCAGTGGCAGAAAATCTTATATACTATTCACACTTGTCGGACACCAATTTATATGAGGCGCCGACATCCGATAAAAAATCGGGCCTGACAGCCGACAAAGTGGGAACCGGGGGTGTCTCCGCGCTTTTCCCTTCGTTGGATAATAAAGAGTAGGCACAGACCTCAAGCAGCTTCAGTCGCTCCGGCAAATATTGTCCAATAGCCACAGGGTCCGTAAGGTCGTCTAGTTTGTCGGCAAATGTCAACTCGGCCAGCTTTGTCATGGAAGGCTAAAGGAATAGAAAATTAAAAATGTTTAACATCACATTAACAATGGTAAAAGCTAAGAATGTCTGAATTGCATAACTCGGCTACATTGGACCTAATGTCCGCTTTGTCACCTAACCCCAAGATTTGGCGTAAGCACTAGTTTTACGAATGTGACTGCCATCTGACCTTTGAACCCAGAGGGCAAACTAGACCTTGTTGGGATTAAACCGGTTCCTTCACGATGTTGTCCTTCACCGAAAGCAAAATACGTAAACTCAGTGGTACGAGCCTGGTTTCGAGTCCATGACCTGGAGAATGAATATCGCGTGCCTTACCACTGTAGCTCCCCAGCTCTATCCCCAGCAATAATCGATAACAGCACGAACAACATACAACTCGGTTACAATATCTATGGACCTCGCTCAAGGGGGAGGGGCTTCACATTCAAATGTGAAGCCCCTCCCCCTTCTCTTTTACCTACCCGCGCTCGCCCCGCGCGCCTTGCGCACCGTACCAGAGCGCCGACGTGTCGTCATCGACGCCAGGTCCACCGGGTTATATAGGTATAAACCTCCAGGAAAACTTCTGGAGCCATACCATTGGTGTGGGCGGTCTGTTGTACACCTTCTTCATTTCCTCTTCGGTCATACTGTCGGGCGGGATGAGGGTGACCTTTCCGAACTGGATGGAACCATCGCTCAGGCTCTTCTGGTATTTCGTCATCTCTGCGGTGAGCATATGCCAACGAGGCTCCTTTGACGGGCTATAGAAATAAGTCTCGGTTAGTGATGTTCTATTAAGTATGCCATTTGTCGAGACTTTTGGGAAGAATTAGGTCAATACAGAACGATCTTTCATCAAACTCAAAACTCAAAATGATCTTTATTCAAGTAGGCCTAGTAACAAGCACTTTCAAATCGTCAGATATTTTTTTTAAATATTTTATGAAACATAAAAAATAAAAAATAATTTTATATGAAGTAAAAATTGTATAGAAAATACTAGTGAATGTTTCTAGAAAAACAATCTGAAAACAAAAAAAGAAAAAATAGACCTACTTAATGTGCCAAGTCTATATTCAATTCTATCGACTTGTTGCATACAAAGAGCGATAATGCAGTTGAAATGAACGGAGAAAAGAGGGCAGCAAGAAGATGCTTTCAGAGTAACAGTGAGCATTACACTCTTTGTCACTCTAAAAGTATCTTTACACATCTATAGGCTATGAATGGGCATCCATGGGTTATGAATGTTATAAATTATGATAATGGATTTTATTTGTAAATGAATAAATAACTTGTTACACTGATCAAATAGACATCATCTATACCATGTATCAAAATTTTATGATCGCCTCTTGTATGCCGACCTCATTTCATTGACTACAGCATCCTTAGATAGGCATTGATTTAGTAAATGTAACTAGATACACAATCAGCCGAAAAAAATGCCCGTCCAAAAGAACCGCCCGATCGACTTAGGCGGTTCTTTTACATTTAGTCTGTTTTTGACCGTGGCACTGGACGGTTATAGAAAATGAGAAAAACGTTCTGTGAAAAAATTCGTTAATAGCAAATATAGCAATACATTATTTTTCTAAGAGAATGGGATATAATTTTTTTACTAAGTTCTATTTATAGCGCAAAGAATTTTATGTAAACTCATTGTCATTTCATGGTTTGGCATAATTAATTTCATTAGATAGTACAAATGCCGGATTATCACGGAACAAAAACCTAAGGAGTCAGTATTCGATTTTTTTATGCAGTCGTAGGTACGTAAATTTAAACGTTTTCAATTTAAGATTCCTTAGCGACGTGCAGTGTAGGCACGAGATAGGAGACTTTGTAATTAGCAGGGAGCGTACATTTCATGCCGGTTTCGTCATAATGACGTGTTCATATAAACACACAGGATGATTCAAAAAACGATGTGACACGACTTAGTAACCGTAAACGTATTTAGTAACTAATATTTTATTTTATTTTTAATTACTTTACGGCCACAACAACGTGTCTATAGATGCTATCATGAAATTGGTAAAGTCCATGTTAAAATCAAACTGTGTTTCTTTATGTTCCTCATGTTCTTTGTGTGTTATTGTTTGCAAATGTAATTTGATGTTGCTTGCTTTTGGTGGCAAACTTTGCTGACAGCAGGAACAATAAATTTGTTTATTATCTATAACTAAACATGGATTTATTTGGCACAATAATTTTATAGCCTCCATGGCGACCTAGGCCACTAGCAAAGCATTAAGTTTCCTGATCTTATTAAATTTAACTGAAATGTTGTTACCGCATGTCTCCTATTTGTGACAAAGAGTAAACTTTGATGTGACAATGACAGATCAAGTTCTTTCATGTCCGTCTCAAGTGTCAGTATATTAGATCTACTTAAACGGAAGAGGTTGATTAGATAACAGTGATTAATCATTGATTAATCACATTTTCCATTATTGGGTACGGATAAATAAACGTTCGTTATGCCGTTGCTCTTTTCAAACTTTTTCCATCCTGTATGTAGCTTGACGTCATACGCCTGTCATCGGCATGAAATGTACGCTCCCTGGTAATTAGTATTTATTTTTCAAGTTATCATCATCATCATCATCATATCAGCCGAAAGACGTCCACTGCTGGACATAGCCTCCCCCAAAGAAAGCCAAAATGACCGGTCCTGCGCCACCCGCATCCAGTGGACTCCCGCGACCTTTACCAGGTCATCAGTCCACCTTGTGGGGGGCCCACCCACGCTGCGCCGACCGGTACGTGGTCGCCACTCGAGATCCTTTCCGCCACAACGGCCATCGGTTCTACGTGTAATGTGTGCAAGTTAATATAAATCTTGTAAAAATAAATGTTTAACTTAAGATTTTCTGATTTCAAATGTAATACAATAATGCTTGCGCATTCAATACAATAATGCTTTTAGGGTGTTGTTGAGACTTCCGCGTTTCTGCAGCGCATCGTCGATGTTCGCCGAGGCGCGCACAGACGGCTTTGACGCCGTCTGGCGCAAGAAAGCGGCCTCGCCGCTGCTAGACAGGGTGCGCGGGAGTAGCAACAGCATCCTAAGCATGATACCTAACCAGCTAGATTGTCCTCTGTTGTGGCAAATGGGTCAGAGGACTAAATCTCTTTTTTGTATAAATTATTAAAGAACTAACATTAGAGTAAGTAAATACTAATAATGTTTTGGACCTTTGTTGTCTTTAAATAAATAAATAATAATCATAATAATAATGTATCGGAACAGAACTAGTAAATAAGTCATATCTAGACACGCGGCAGCGTGTCAAGCCAAGTTCAAACAAAGGAACTGGCTAGCCAGCGCCGAGTGTAATATTACACGAACCACTTGGTGCCACTTTTTACCCTTCTATAATTCAAAACCTCTTTAACGTAAACACATAAAACTACGTGTGTTTAATTATATCCATAAGGACATCTAGAAGCCCAAATTTCATGAAGCTAGCTCAAACGGTTATAAAGATATGAAGGTCAAAAAGTCGTAAATTTTATCACTGACTGACTGACATATAGTACCTTAACCTAACCTACTTCCAGATGACCTAGAAGGATGAAATTTGGAATCCAGCTCGGTAATTGTATGTAAGCGTAGGAAAAAATCTAAAATTAAAAAAAAGTTAAAAAATAGGGGGGGTCGCCATACAATTTATTTTTATTTTTTATTGTAGCGTTGGAACCGTTACAAGCAGGTATTTGAAACTATCCCAATATATGTATTATTATATTTCCTATATAACAGAAATATAAAAATAAAGTTAAGTCAAAAAATAAGTGGTGTCCCCATACAAAAAACTTGTAATACGTGCTAAACAACCGGCCAAAAGTGGGTCGTCGGCGGCGCGCGGATTATACACAGAACAGAAGTAAACCTACTTTAAGATCTGACATTTTTATAAATAACCAATTGTTATAGGTATCCAATAAAGCAAAGAAATAGAGTTTAATACTTGTTCATAACGTTATTTTGTTCCTATAAATACATATTTGGATTTTGCATAGAACTTGGGATTCATTTCGATCTCCATTCTTTTTGCGGCCAAGCCCACAGCGAAGCATAATTTTTGTATTGAACTTGGCTCTCCTTTTTTACATTTATGATTTTGGTGGGTACACCACGTTAAAATGATCTACATACCTAGTTTTTATTACCCTTTAACGAGTCGTGCGTAAAACTTTTTACAGACTTTGTCAGCTGCACTGGTACGTAATGCCCACCGAACAATGTTTTGTGTATGTTAATTATAAATAATTTTGAAAGTCATTTGATACAGAGAACAAACAAATAATAATAATACCGTGATCGCATGTGTGTTGTGTTTTCTTTGTATTTGTTATCTGTACCAAATGATTTAAATGTAATAAAATAATTTGATTCGTGTCAAAGTATTATATTGAATGTGTTAAATGTTTAGGTATTCCCTGCTAGCAAAATAAAAAATAAATTATGTATTTGTGATTTTGATCTGTTCTGTAAGTACAAATTATTAAAATTTTTATAATGCGACTCCATTCATTCGTTATTTAATTTTGACGTGAGCAGTCAAGTCACATTACAATAAAATCTCAATAAAACAAAGTAAAAGGAAAGGACACGAGTTATTTATTTTTAAATATAGGTACACTCATTTTTGAAAATGACGTACGGTCGAACTCATAAGAGGTTGAACACCTTTGTACCGTGTCGTTTTAACGTCATGTGTAAACTGCCATTCGAAGCTGCCAAAGGGTGAAAGTTCAGCTACTTATTTTTTTTTTCATCACACTTGCTCGAAAAGGGCTTCATAATGCGCAGACATACAGAGCTGTAATAGCCTGTGTTACGCCCAAGGGCGTAATGGTTTTTTTCTTAAATTGTATCTGTCACTCATGCGGCAGTTACAAACCAAAGAGGTTTTATATCAAATACGATGTCTCAAAACATATTTATAAATAAATTTAAACTTAAAAAACTACTTAAACATGTTTAACTGAATTATTTACAGATTTAATATGTAGTTATTTAGTGTCTATGTAAAATGTTTTTAAGTGTTTTCAAATCGTGGCTGTATACCGAAGGGTCTTTGCCATACGCGCCTCACCGTGAGGCCCTCACGTCAAATTCAACAAAATGGACGACTGACATGATGCAGTGTTTATTACGATTTGTATTAATTTCATCTAAAATGTATTTGTTTCCTCGCAAATGTGATGAAAAACATTGTGTATAACACGGGCGTAAGAATATTGCAAACTCGAGTCATCAAAAGCCCTCCGCCTTCGGCGTCGGGCTTCTGATAGACTCTTGTTCGCAATATTCCACTTCCGCCCCTCGTTAAACAATGTACTATTTGTGCTGCAGTCCTCACACTGTACAGTCCGCGTCATATAGTTAGTAGCAGCCAAGGTAGCCAAATATTTCGGTACACGTCTTTATTACTTTAAGAATAAGGGTGTGTTACGAAATATTTGGCTACTCTGGCTGCTACTAACTATATGACGCTGACTGTACATAAAGACAATACCGTTTCTTGGGCGGCGGGCGGTAATCCTGGAAGAAGACGACCGCCGCGCGCTCGCGCACAGAGCGCTCGATGTCGCGCATGAGCGCATGCGTGCGGCGACGAGCGAACTCCATCACCACCGTCTCCAGGACCTACGGGTTATGTGACTGTTTAACTCCTTGTAGACTCTGGGTATACATTGTTACATCCACGTAGTTTTCATTCTTGGGTGTTTTCTGGCTGTATTTATGTCAAGGAATAAATATATCGTTGTTTAGATTAGATGATGACACTGATGCTGAAGGTAATAGCGTTTATAATGATGATATTGATGATGATACAAATTAAGTCGATGATCATAATGCCAACGATGATGAATCTGATAGGCATGGTGGCGACGATGTGGACAACTAAGATAAAAAGACAACTATGATACCCACTTAAGCCAGATCGTCCCGAGATCAAGGATGTTGTGACACATCGAAAACGTCGGGAAGCCCCCACGAGGTAAATAAATAAGTTAATTATAAGCGATTAAGTCCCGTTTAGTAAATAATGATAAAGATGACGACAATTACGATGGACAAGATGACGATGATGAAGAAGATGACAATGTCAATGATGATAACATTGACAATGATATCCGCTCACCTGCTTTCATATTTTAAAAAAGGTAGCCTAAACTGCTTCTAATTTTTCATTATCAAGGCAGCCTACTTCGATTGCCAACCACAGTTGCCACCATCAGTTTAGGAGTCTGCGAAATTGGCAACTGTGGTTGCCACAGGCAAGTGAGTGGATAACGAACAAGATGATGACTAAGACACCGATTATAATGACGGCCACTTGCCTCCTCCAGCACTTTGACCGGCGCCGACGGCAGCACCACTCCCGTGTCCATGCGTTTGCGAGCCTGCCCCAAGTTCATCAGGTTGTCTCCGGTCGTGGACATGGCAGTGTTCATGGCTTCTATGGCCGCGATCTGCGCGTACTCGGGACTCATGCCTTTCGTACCGCGTTTTGACTGCAAAGGGTACATTGATGAGATTTATGGGAGTCATTAGGTTTGCGAGAGAGACAGTACCTATATAAATAGAAGGGTACATATAATTATATGTATTTAGGTGTGTTACGAACGCGCCCACTCGCTTTCGTGAATGTCTGTACCTTCTCAAATTCAACTCCCATCTTCTTGACGAGTTTTTCCGCTTTAGCGGTGCCTCCGTGTGCCTCTTTCAGATTCTTCAGCCGGATGCATTGCAGTTGAAGGTCTGTGTTGTACGCGTGCTTTTCTGATTTCCTGGTAACCGGAGATAGCGTTAGTATAAAGCTAGCTGTTACCCGCGACGTTGTCCGTGTGGCACATGGTAATAAAAATTCCAAGGAAAGTTGACCCTCCATTTCATCTTATTAGGAAACTAAATAGAAATGCTCTATCTAGATCTAGAAGTCTGTCTTCGTATCAAAGGCGGCAAAAATCTAAATTGGTTCTTATAAATATATTTATTAACCCAGTAGTACATTACCATTAGTCCTACTGTAATATATAAATGCTATAATATTATTATGCAAAAATTTGGATGTTTGGATGTTTAGAAGTTTAGATGTTTGTTACTCAATCATGCTTAAACGGCTCAACCTATTTGGATTAAATTTTGCACAAAGATAGTTTTTATCCCGAGGCCACGCAGACGAAGTTGCGGGCAGAAGCTAGTATGCTATATATTAATATCCGTGATGAATATAAGCAAAGATTTCCGTCAATCCAATAAGGTACCTAGTTGACTGATAGTCAAATCAGCTTCTTTTTATGATACGTCAAAAACACTCCGTTAGTAATGTTAGTATTGAATTTGTAAGGATTACTTGCTTGTGACGTCACAATCAAACGACGTCCTTATTGTTAGCTTTCATGAATTTAGAAAGCTTAAAACAGCAAACATAAGTGAAAGATTGATACTTTCCAAATATTTTCGTAATGTTTATCTGTTGCTAATGAATAAATAATTTATGTTCACTGTTGTCAAATACCCTCTTAGAACTTCAAATCGTTCTCGGATGTCAGAGACAGCGCATGTGAATCATGTGATGATAGAGCAAAAGAAACAAAAGATGGCTCGAATGCCATAGCATCGGTGTCTGTGAACGTGTTCTGTTGTCTTCGTGTCCAACTTACACGAGGCCAGCTTTCATTTGTTTTATTACGATAGAGCTAACCCTATGATCTTAAATGTGGAGACACTATTATCTATAAACCCATTGTATAACAACACAGGTACTCTCTTCCGAGACTCGCGAACCACGTGACTGACACAAGCCTACGTCATGAAACGGCAATTAACAGCAGGATGACGTAGCTTGTGTCAGTCACGTGGTTCGGGAGTCTCGGAAGAGAGTACCTGTGTTGTTATACCATGTATAAACCTATAGTGACTTTTAAAATACTGGCTCCTTACTTCAATCTCCTCTGGGCAGCGGCGTTCATGTCTTCCGTGTATATCTTGAGAAGCAACCCCTCTTCTTGTATCTTCGCGTTTTGAGCGTGCACACGTGCGTTCCATTTTCTGTTAGCCTGGTAAATAATTTGAAATGTTGTGGAGATAAAGAAACTACATGAAGAAAGGATCCATATCAAGAAAGGATGAGGTATAAGATGACGATGTCATGGATCATGACGATCATAATGAAAATGATGACGACAGTGAGGCTAGTAAAAACTTAAAAAGTAGCTAGCTAGTTATGAATCTTCATTAATTATGTCGGTGATGTTTTACATAACGGCAACAATGAGGATAAAGAACTAACTGACCTCGCTCTCCAGAAACCTTGCCTTCGCTTCCCTCTCTTGCCGGAGCCTGCGGATGCGGTTCTGCTCGTTGATCCGCCACTGCCTCACCATTGTTATCTTCCTCTTCAACTCCAGCTCTGCTGCCGCCTCTACACGCTGTCTATAGCGAGGCATGTTCATTATTTAGTCAAATAGCAGAGGACTTTTAAGACTTATCGAGTAACATCAGCACTGCTGTCACAAGACGCGCCAGACGATAAAGGAGCGACGGGCACATAAAGCTGATCAGAGTGGTTGTACGAGTATAGTACATTGTCTAACGAGGGGCGTAAGTCGAATATAATATTCTTACGCCCGTGTTATACACAATGTTTTTCATCACATTTGCGAGGAAACAAATACATTTTAGATTAAATTAATACAAATCGTAATAAAAACTGCAACATGTCAGTCGTCCATTTTGTTGAATTTGACGTGAGGCGCGTATGGCAAAGACCCTTCGGTATACAGCCACGATTTGAAAACACTTAAAAACATTTTACATAAACACTAAATAACTACATATTAAATATGTAAATAATTCAGTTAAACATGTTTAAGTAGTTTTTTAAGTTTAAATTTATTTATAAATACGTTTTCAGACATCGTATTTGATATAAAACCTCTTTGTTTTGTAACTGCCGCATGAGTGACAGATACAATTTAAGGAAAAACCATTACGCCCGTGGGCGTAACACAGGCTATTACAGCTCTGTATGTCTGTGCATTATCAAGCCCTTTTCGAGCAAGTGTGATGAAAAGTATGTTTACGTCACTCCGGGCGGTAAATCAGATTTACCGCCCACGGGCGCAGCGGCAAATCTTCCTTCACACCCAGGAGAAGACGTAAAATTGTGTACGCACCGCGGGCGGTAATTCGTAAAGCCCCATTCACGAATTTACCGCCCTAGGTACGTAATGTACTAATACCTAGTTGTAAAATCTTGCCCCTATCATAGGTATACTGGCATAGTGTGAATTCTTCCAATTTCTTACAAAAACGAAGTCTTGGGCATAAATTATTATAACAGGTAATGTATGATCTATAAACCTGATGCGACTCTGCTTCTCGTGCGCGCGCTTCGCTCGCTCCGTGCGCATGCGCTCGTTGTACTCCTGTAGGTAGTTCATCCGCATTTGGATCTTCAGCTCTTGTTCCTTCGCTCTGAAATTTACATCATTCCAAATTCGAATAGAGTTTCTTTTGTTTTGCTATGTTCGATTTTACAACAAAACAAATCGTATTTTCTTTTGTATAGTTCATTCAAATTTGGAGGGTCACCAACTTTAATGGGTGTATGTGTATTTTTTCTCAGAATTTGGACATTTTTCCTTTTTTCTGCTCAGAATCATAATTATCATGACAATCTCGTATAATTGTCCCGGTATTTTTTTATTAATTTTGGGTGGTCCGTGGCGTTGTGAAAGCATAAAAATGTTTTGCGTCTGTATCAAATTCTGGGAAAAAAGTAAACTTTTCACTCAAAAATGAAAACGCCCTAATTCGCTTTCAGCGCGTTCCATGATGCCCTTATTCGACTGACAGATTCCTGTTAATAGCAAATACTGTTCCAGCATCACAGAAGCTGCAATTAAGATGGCCTCCAATCCTAATTGCACCACACACGCGCCGGGACACTCATACGCGTAATGGAAGCGATTATATTCAGGATCTCATTAATGTTCGGTTAGCAGCTTTATTAGATAGGCAGATTGCTGTCTAGCATATAGTCTGGAAGTAGTTGTTCCTAAAGTTGGTTAGGATCGTGACTCACCTAATGGAAATTAAAAAAAAGTGCGGCTTAAAAAAAAGCGGCCAAGCGCGTGTCGGACCACGCACAACGAAGGGTTCCGTGCCTATTAAAAAGGTCGTATCGTTACTGAATTCTTATGGCACTTACGTCCTTTTCTTTAAGGAAGGCAGTTTTTTAGAAATATCTCAAAAACCTTTTAACCGATCTTGTTCAAAACAATTTTCGCTGAAAGAATTTAATAAGATATACGGTCCAAACCATGTTTTTTTTCATATTTTTAAAATACACGGTTCAAAAATTAGAGGGAAGGGACACAATTTTAGTGACTTTCGAGCCGATTATCTCCGACTCTATTCACTTAATCAAAAAAATTGCTGAGAAACCTCATATTTATTTAGAAAGGCCTATCGATTGATGTGCCACACGTGGGCTTGCAATAAAAAAAAATTGACTTTCAGTTTTATGTATGGACTCCTATTTTTTTTTTTGTAATTAATTACAAAACTATGTAGCGGCTAACAAAATACACCTATCCTCAAAATTTTATTCAAATACACCTTATAGTTTTCGAGTAAAATGCCTGTGACAGACGGACGGACAGACAGACAGACAGACATGACGAATCCATAAGGGTTCCGTTTTTTGCCTTTTGGCTACGGAACCCTAAAAAGGGGTGTGAGATGTGATTGTACTTATTAGAATTAGAGATGCGCCGAATATTCGCTAAATATTAGGTGTTCGGCATATTCGGCACGTTTTTCAATGTTCGTTATTCGGTTCAGATGCCGAATATTTACCGAATAATTTTGCAGGGGTTCGTCTGCAAGTTGCAAGAATGGTTAACAGTCATTTACCCGTGATTTTTTTTTCTAAAACGGATTCTTATTCTTATTTAACTAACTTTATTGTAAATATTTCAGTTTAAATATCAACAAGATTTTGACCACTGCAAAATTAGTCTGTTTTGGAACGGCTGTTGAAGGCAGCATAAGGCATTACTTTGAATAGAATAATTCTTCCGAATATTGGTATTTGGTAAAATCCATATTCGGTGCATCTCTATTAATTAAGGATAAAGGTCTGTTAAACATTTTAGGGTGTTCATAAATTATGGGTGTCATTGAACGAGCGAGAGAAGCTAACGAAGTTTTACGTTTCAACCTGGGCCAAATTTCTTTCCTATGTCCAAATGTCCCCGTGTCCCGCTGTCCGGCTAACAGACTCGTGAGTTCTACAGCTCACAGATCCACTTATAGTATCCTATACTATTAAACGAGGAATATATATATATTTGAAATTACGTTCTCGAAAACGGCTATCCCACCAAAAACATAAATGTAAAAAAGGAGAGCCAAGTTCAATACAAAAATTATTCTCTGCTGTGGGCTTCGCCGCAAAAAGAATGGAGATCTGAGATTGAGTGCCAAGTTCTATGCAAAATCCAAATATGTAGTCTAAGGGCTGACTTGGCTGGTTTTCCCATAGGTCATCTGGAACTGGGTTAGAGTTTTGGTCTATAGGTCAGTCAATGATAAAAATGAGGAATTTTGGACATTAATATCTAAATAACCGTTTGAGATAAGCTTATGAAATTTAGAACACATATGTATCTCGCAAGTCTCAATATATGAGCCAAATTTGATACGTTTATGTAAAATAGTTTTTGATTTATGAGGGGGTCAAAAGTGGCTCCAAATGGTTCGTGTAATATTACACACGGTGCGGCTCGCCAGTTCTGTTTCTTGAACTTGGCTTGAAACGCTTCCGCGTGTCTAGATAACGATTTCGATGAAATTCGGAATATATGGGTTTACGGGGACGAAAAATCTGTTTGGCTGGGTTTCATTTCTGGGAAAGTTCTTTTTCTCCGTATTTTTACTCAAGCAGATCTCGGTTGCCCAAGGGACTGTATGTAGTATGTGTCACGACCCAGTTTGGGTACAGTCAGCTTAGAGAAAAGTAACCCTCTGTTCATGAAAAAGTAAGGTAGTGAAGTGAAGTCTGTAATTGCTTACTGTGCATAGTTATGTATTTACGCAATGTAAAATGTATCATATTTATTAGATGAATTCGTATTTTTGAAATTGTCAAAAGCTATTTTAGTCAGTAAATTTTAGGTACTGTGGTAATTTTAGGGCGGGTTGCATCAACCTTTATACGATTGCAGACCGATTCTTCAACGTTAAATATGGCGCCGGCAAGCTGTCATTCCATAGAAGCTAGTCAAACTTTCCATACATTTAGATTCATCCTTGTTATTTTATTGGTATATGGGTGACTTCATTGTAGTAACAGAAGATAATTAATAAAAACAGGCTTGTTGAAATGCCGAAACAATACCTCGATTTCTAACCAAGATGAAACCATATGAAATATGATCCGCATAGCTCTACCAAGTCTGTACTAGAATCAATCTCCATTGCTGATGGAGGATGCCCTTGTTCCAAGCCTTTGCTATTTACAATACTGTCATAAATATGAATCTTATTGCTAGGGAATAAGACTGAATATCCAGATAACAATCCATGTAGCTAAATATAGATGTGTGTGTAATAACTCGATTGTCCCGGATTGCTGTTTGCTTCGACATTATTAAATTTTACAAGAATACTGAGGTTTCCGTACAAGCTACGGTAGCCTAGTGGTTCAGGCATGCGGCTGTCAAGTGGCGGTCGTGGGTTCGAATCCCGGCTCGTACCAATGAGTTTTTCGGAACTTATGTACGGAATATTTACCGTTAGCTTTTCGGTGAAGGAAAACATCGTGAGGAAACCGGTCTAATCCCAATAAGGTCTAGTTTTCCCTCTGGGTTGGAAGGTCAGATGGCAGTCGCTTTCGTAAAACTAGTGCCTATGTCAAATCATGGGATTAGGTGTCAAAGCGGACCCTGGGCTTTAGGGCAGAACCGGGAATAACGCTAGGAGGATGACTCAAACAGGATGACAAAGTAATCAAACAAGCTTATGGCCGTAAACGGTCACATTAGCCTATGGACGTCTAAAACTCTAGAAGTGTCACATGCCAGTGTCGACAGCGACCTACATTTGTAAGATAGGTCCATCACTCCCAACACAGCGCATCTTCGGTAGCTCTGACAACCGTACCAGCACCCACCAGGAACACAACACTAGAGTATGCAGATCAAGTAGGTACTAGGTAGTAGTGTTATTATCAGGCTTAGGACTTTTCGTAGCATACCGTGGTTCTAAAATCTTTGGAGTCGCCATGTGTAAAAATTTCGAAGTCAAAGTCAAAGTCAAAAAGTATGATTTCTTATTAACTATAAAGATTTATACATACTGTCACATCGTTACTGAGTGCATTTTAATCGAACGTAATGAATATTATCACAAACCTATATAATAATACTAATTACTGATCACATGTGATGCTACACTATTATTTATCTAGTTATACATCCTCTTTAATGCCCGTGTTTAGTGAGTAGTGCAAATTAAAACGCAATTTAAAATTAAAAAATATTGACATAATCAGTTGACACTTTTGATGACCGTCAAATTGGTTTTTGATTTTATCTAAAATGAATAATTTAAATTCCTACTTCCGAGATTAAATACTGGATAGAGCTATTTAAGGAATTAAAATATAATGAAGAAAAATATAGTATTCCTTGTTCCTTATGCGATGTATATTTTACAGCGACAAAAAAAATGTTGGTTGTGAACCATATCAATAGCATATATCTCATCAAAATAACAGTGATGAGAATAGTATAATCCTAAGTTGGATAAAACCTTACGAAGAACTAACGGTAAGCGATAACTCACACATATATTGTTATTTTGTAATAACCCCTGGAAGCTTCAGTTTAAGTTTGATTTATTGAGTAAAGCTTAGCGACGTTTCGACCGATCACGTTTCGTCTGTTGAAATTAACGTTATATTTTCTAGTTTAATTTTTATATCACCGTTATAAAATGCATTGTTAATTAATATATTACATTATACTATTTTTATTAAATGTCCTTTTTTCTTTAGGTATTATATATTATTTTACAACTAAAAATTCCATAGAATATAGAAACATGATATGTTTCAAAAAGTCCTAAGCCTTTAATATAACTTCATACTTTGAAGTTCACTTCGAAAATTTCACATTCGGTGACTCCATGGATTTTAGAACCACGGTATGCTACCAAATGTCCTAAGCCTAGTTATTATGGCAGCGGTAGCAGGTACGGTAGTTAGTGTCATTATAGATGTCGTCTTGTCGTCTTGTAGTATTTGATTGGACTTTCCTTTGTCTCATGAGTTTGAGCCCGGCGAATTTGTAGATTTTAACACTTTCTGTAGGCGCTTCCCGCTACGTAGCAGAAAACCCACGGGATCGGCTACAAGCGTAGCGATGCTCGGCAGTGAATGTGTTAACCCATACGTAGCCCAGCATGCTACGCCAAAACGCGTAGAAGCCTTTTTTCGCTCTGTAGCGGAAATCGCTCGTAGAAGCATGACTCATTGGCCATGAATCGGTAAATGGTCTTAAATAATCCAAAATAATCATAGCCTATTAAAACGACTTTCCATCAAGCGGGCCATATTTGTTTTTGCGATTGTAGTAAGTCGTACCTATTATGAAAAAAGTACCGAACAGCATCAAGCAAAATCTTTTAACCTACCTTGTAGTTAAGGAGGTTAAGAAAACGTCAATGACAATAGCATATCTATCTTGTTCTTAAAGTTGCTGTCGCAAATATCTGTTCAAAGTCCCACAAAAGTCCGTAAAAGGTTTTACTACAGAAACGCAGTTTTACAGAGCCATTTCAAACAAGACATTCAAGTCTACAATAAACCTGAAAGGCGCAATAAAATCCTCGGTCCGTTCCGTCCAGAATACAGGTAATGACATACATGAATATTTGTTTGCGAGTCTTGGATGTTTCCTTTGTATTTAAGTATTTATATCTGTTAAATATATCTTCGTCTAGTATAACACAAACCTTGTTGAGCTTACTATGGGTCTAGGGGGTTATAAATACACAGATTTAGGTCATACACGGATTTCCTGTGAACATTTAGTTTCATGTAGAGTAAAGGGCTACAAAACCTAATTTTTCGTTGGACTTATAAACCGCACAAAAAACAAATTGAGCTGTTTATGTCAATAGTTTTACATAAAGATATGTTTTATAACTTAGCACAATCTTAACTAAACGTAAACGGGGTCTCCTTTTATGTCATAAAAACATCATTTATTTGCACGTAAGCTCTATTTACCACAGAAAAGACGTGTATGACCCGTGTTCGATTTGTGTAAAAATTGTCCCCCAATATTTTTTTTTATTTAAGAGCTTTTTAATAATTATCCTTCCCAAATATTTGCTAAATACCATTCTGAACGGCTGGCAGCAATTAGCGTGGCTGTGGGGAACAAAACGATATTTAATCAAGAGATGAATACAGTAACCTAGATTTACGTCGCTGGATTAGTGAAAGGAAAATCATGTAGGTACCTACGTAATTAGTAAATGTAGTTAAGAACTTCATTTTTAAATTCGCACTTTTTGTAGACAACAGTTGGTAGGTATTTATAGCAAATTGATTCTTGAACGTTATGTAAGTACTTATTCAAAAGCTTTGGCCTATTTGTATGAGATAGTGCCTTCAATTAACTCTAGTGAAAAAGCAGGTGAAGCTATGTATCGCTAAAATTAACTAGGATATTTATATTTTTGTAACTTGCGAAAAAAAAAACTGGGTAATCTAAAAGCCAGCTTAGAAATACAATTGTTAACAATTTACCAAATTAATTACCAAATCCAGAAAAAAACAAAAGTCGCCAAAATGGCGTCGTCCATTCCCATTATCAAGCTACGCATGAAAAATACAAACAGGCACTTGAAGAACAATTTCAGCAAAATCATTATAAACCCGACGAAAATACTAATTACCACTGAATGGAGAATTATTACCGACCATAGAATCATGGCCAACTCAGGGAACCCTGCTCCTTTAAGATATGGTTTACAATCGCTTGGCATTCTGGCTTTCGTTCGTTCATTCGTTCTGGCTTCGTGTTTTCAGGCATGAATATTTAATTTGGTGCTAATCCACGTTAGAAAGATTTACGACGGATAATGTCTGGAAATTGTCACTTTCGTAAATAGTCACGTTTGATACTATTATGACAAGTATTACTTCACTTGTAACGCACCTATTCAATTGTAACACTACCTGCCCGCGTATTGAATATGAATATGCATTTATTGCAAATAACGCAAGCAAACTGAAAACATACTACGAGTAATCTACTGAACAGCCCTGCGTACGCATACATACACTCACACTCACCACACATACACACACATACTCACTCACACATATTCTGAAATAGCTTAACTTTTATTCTCCAAATATAATTTAATGCAATACCCTTTTATACAAGACAATCTACCTAAATGCAATGATGTTTTATCGGATATGTTAATTACTGTGTTAACGCCAATGTTAAATTATCTTTAATGTATTTAATAATAATAATAATGATGCACTCTCGTGATTCTATAATGGTGTCACAGGACAGGCTTAGCCTAGTGTGAGCCACTGCTTTTTTGTATGGCCATAATAAGTGAATTTATCTACTCTGAAATATTTTTTTACTCTCTCTTTAGTCTTTTTAAACCCGAGGGCTAAAATATGACCTATGTCCATCCGGAAACTCGATTCTTTACATAGGTGGAAGATTTTTTTAAATCGCATTATTGGTCCCCAAGATCTTTCTCTTTTCCTCCTTGTAATATTAGTATAGATAGATCGTAAAGGTTAGTATAGAAATTATATACAATATATTATGCACTAGCTTCCGCCTGCGACTTCGTCTCCGTGGTCCCGGGATAAAAGCTTGGTGCCAAATTTCATCCAAATCGGTTGAGCCGTTTAAGCGTGATTGAGTAACAAACATCCAAACTTTGACATATATAATATTACTAGCTTCCGCCCGCGACTTCGTCTGCGTGGTCCCGGGATAAAAACTATCCCATATTTTAATCCGGGCTATAAACTATCTTGGTGCAAAATTTCATCCAAATCAGTTGAGCCGTTTAAGCGTGATTGAGTAACAAACATCCAAACATCTAAACATCCTAACTTTCGCATTTATAATATTAGTAGGATACCTACACGTAAAAAAATATACACAGCGGGGGAGGGGCTTTACCACTACAACACTATACATTAACTGTGTATTTTTATAAATTGAAATGTAAATGTAATGTACATTTATGAATAAATTATCTGAATGGAAAGAAAATGATCACGTATTACCACTTACTACGAAAATAAGTTTAATTGCTTCAGATTTTCCCTCAAAGACCTTTCTAGGGAGATCCTCTCAACTAGATGCTGAATATGAAACTTGATTATATCAACGTAGTCTGAAATGAGATGTCCGGTCAGTTTTAGTTGAATCGCTCGCTGGAGATAGTTTCAGTTAATTTCGGACCTCGCATGTAAGGTTTGTTAGGAACTTTCACTGATGTTGGGGGATTTTAATGATGTGTGGTGAGGGTTAGTTTTATCGTTGTTTCTATTAGTTCTTGTTATTAATGAAATCATAACTGTCAATGTAGCGTTCTCTTATTCAAAACTCTCACACTCACTGTTTATGCATTAATGTACCAAAGAACTGTAGTGTAGTTCCTTTTATTCAATCGAAGGTTAGAGATAGATTCTAGATAATGGATAACTAGCTGTCTACTATTAGTATAATCAGTACGTTTATTCAGTCGAGCAAACAAAAGAAACACAGGCTTTTCTGTCATCACTGTGGTAAGGGTACAGTTCCAGCAGAAGTCTGTAAAGATTGTGTTCATATATTTGACAGTTTGCATGCTTGACAGCTATAGGTAGACCGCTTAACTCAGTCGGTGTGTGGGTGCAGGGGTATGACGATAACAGTCAACTCAAAAAGTCAAATATATTGAAAGTACAGCACTTATCTGATTGATATTCACTATAAAACTAAAGATCGAAGAGAGAGATTTAACATCGCGAAGCGTAGTAAGAAGTCCTGGTGTTATCTGACTCATCCTGCTGCAGTATCCAAAAAAAACCGGCCAAGTGCGTGTCGGGCGACGCGCAGTGTAGGGTTCCGTAGTTACCTATCTGTCTTAGTTACATCGACGTGCGGTACGGTTGCGTCGGCCGAATTTGTACGAAAATCGGCCTTTCCAAGTACACATTAAGTTGGTCGACTATTACTCGGTAACTACTTATGCATACTTGTCCGTGATAGTTTTCCTTTTAAATTCATTATATGTACTACTACCACGAATTTTTTCATATCCCCAGTAGTCGCCATTTAGCCGGCAGGGGGGGGGGACACATGACTCGAACAAAAATTAGGGCTTTAAAGCTCAATATCTCGCCGACGACTCACTGATTTCAAAAATGGTTTCAAAAAACTCATAATATGTTTGAACGAGCTATCCAACGATTTCCCACACAATGGGCTTAACGAGAAAAAAAAATTACATCCCCGCTTTAGGTGTGGGGTAGGTACCCTAAAAAAAATGTTTTTCAAGATTTTATTATACTGTTTTGTCGGCGTGCTTGATTTATATACGCATGCCGAATTACAGTTTTCTAGTAGTAATGGTTACTGAGCTAAGCCGAAGACGGACAGACAGACAGACGGACGGACATGGCGAAACTATAAGGGTTCCTTGTTGACTAAGGAACCCTAAAAAGGTTAATGAACTTACTGACGTTTCTTCTCCGCCCATTCATCAGCATTTTCCTTGGCGACCTTCTCCAGATGTTCCCTGGCCCGCTCTGATCTCGTGAAGATCTCCAGCCGACGAGCCACGTCTATCTCAACGCGTTTGAGGGTTAGGTCGTCTCGACACCGCTCGTCCTGACATAAATAAACGTGTTTATCATGATAGAAAAGTTGGAAGGACAATGTATTTTGAGGTGGAATCTCTATAAGGTGACAACTTCTGTATAAACCTTGTGGTCCAATACAGAGCGCAGCTCAAAGGGCACTTGGTCGCGTTATTGTAAGTAATTGATCATCCTCAGTCAAAATGAAACTTTGGAGAAAAAGAAAGGTAAGTTGATAATTTAAATCATCTACTTAGGGCTTGTCCATATATGACGTTATCGTTTGTTGTCGATTTTGATCCCCCCCTATCATCATCCTGTTAATTCCTTGAATGGACCCTCCCCGCCGCCTTCCAAAATGACAACCGTCATCCCATGGTCAGACCCCCCTCTACTTTGAAATGACGTAAAAAGTGGACAGACCCGTACAGATAAATTGAAAAGTTTTTCGCCATCAAAGTCATCACGATTTAATTTCACCTGCCCTTGTGAAAAAGATTTTTCACTAAAGTTGCCGTCAATGGAATTTGCTAACTATGTAAACAAACTGCCATATTGAAATTGTGTTTTAATGTGGCGATTTTTTTAAGTACCTAGATTATATCCGTATATTAGAAGTATACAGAGTGAATCCTAAGTCGTGAACAGAAATATGTGTTTCTTGCTGTTTAATTTTAGTTTAAACATGTGTACGTGACAACAGGCAAAAATATGTAAACGTTGTTTGTTAATTCGTTTATATTTTTTTTTAATTTTCTTAGTTTCATGGTCACCCTAATTGCTACGTTAAACTGTCACTTTAAGCTACAGACCTGTCTTGTCGAATAGGGTGGTGTTTTTGCTATTTAAAATTATTAAGTAGCAATAAAGTTTAATAATTTGCTACTAGAGTTAATGCAATGAATTTGCCTTAAAATACTGCGATAGAAACAAAAATGTATGTTTACGACTTAGATTTCACCTTGTATGTAAATACACAAGGTTACTTCATCGTCACTTACTATTAATTTCATAACTTGATGTATCTGGTCCATGAACTGATTGTACAGATACTTCCTGTACTGATTGAAGTCCTTCAGCGAGCACACGGCTCTCCCATCCATCGTGCAGAACCCTAGCTGCTTCATCCTCTTCCTGGCCGCCTTTTGGGCGAAGTAGTGGGCGAGGTGAGGGTCGTGCATCGGTACGTAGTCATAGGACACGTTGTTGCAGTAGGGGTCGGTCAGGTCGAAGGTCTGCTGGAAGTTGCTGTTGCCGAGACCGACGCGGCGGACCTGGGGAAAAGGGAAGTTTGTAACATGAGTATTAAATTAATCATGACTGAAACGTGGAACCTCAATATAACTTTAACACCGCGTATCTGAGTAGACGTATATATGTTACATTAAGCACCAGAACATAGAAAGAAACAAAACTTAATTACGTTTATGGTGTAATACACGTTGTGATAAAATAAAGACGAATTGATAACCTCTCTTTATGGATCTGGGGGCACGGCAGTGCCCCCGCCAAGTCGAGCACGAAGCAAACACTGCCGTACTATCCTTTACTGGAACCATTTCGCCGCATTTTCAGGCCCCTATTTGAGAACCTCTGGATAAGACCAGAATGCAGAAATTTTCGTCATCCAGTAAGCTATAATCACATACTTAAAATCCAAAATTTCAAGTCTGTAGGTCATTTAGTTCCGAAGTTAAGTGAAAGTAAAGTTTCGCATTTATGACACTCCCTCACTCACTCATGATCATCACAATATAACTAGTACTTCCCATAAACTCAGAGAGCTGAAATTTGGTACAGAGTTAGGGTTTAATGGCCACATAAAGGGAAATTTGTAAAAAATTGCAATTTCAAACCAGTTTTCAAGATACACCAACTGGATACGTTACTTTGTAATCCTATACAAAAATATAGGATTACAAAGTTACATTTGCAGTGAATGGGAAAATTCAAAAGCAAGTATGGGCCTGCATTCGTAGTTTGTATGTATGGATAACAAATTAACCTACAAAAAGAAGTGAGATCCCATAAAAAACATTCCATGTAAAAAAGAGGCCAAGTCTCGAAACTCTTCCACCGTAAAAAGTTGTGAGATATTTTGTAGAGCCAAGTCAGGCATTCTTATTAATATTTATTTGCTTGACATCGTTTCATCATATCACCTTTATGCCGACGATCTTCAAATTTACTCTCAAGGAGCTATTACTGATTTACCTCAGGTTATCCACTCCATGAATAAGGACCTGGAGTGAACGTTTTGGGTTTAAGGTAAACCCTGCTAAAACCCAGGTCATTATCGTAGGCAGTCCGAAGCTCATTCCTAGGGTTGACTTTATTAACTTACCAGCCGTAATGTTCAATGGTTTTCAAATTCCATACTCGCACCAGGTAAGGAACCTTGGTATCATAATGGATCGCACATTATCTTGGGTACCTCAGGTGAGCGAGGTCAGCAGGAGGATGTTTGCTTCGATCGGTTCTCTTCGTCGACTTCGTAACTTTTCGCCACTCGCCACTAAAATTGCGCTAGCTCAATCTCTCCTTCTTCCCATTCTAGATTATGCTGATGTGTGCTATCTGGACCTTACTGAGGACCAGCTTAACAAACTTGAGCGCCTTCAAAATCTGTCTCTTAGGTTCATATTTGGTTTGCGCCAGTATGACCACGTTTCCTCCTTTCGTTCTCAGCTCATGTGGCTTCCAATTCGTCTCCGTCGTGATTCTCACATTCTTGCGTTACTCTACAGTATACTTTTTGTTACCTCTACTCCTCCATATCTCAAAGAGCGTTTTAATCGTCTCACTTCCATCAGATCTTCCCAAAACCATCTCCTCGCCCCACCACCTTCATCTACCAAATTTTATAATAGCTCATTTACCTTTCGGGCTCGGTTGTGGAATGCTTTGCCGTTGCATATAAGGTGTGCAAAATCTCTTCCTATTTTCAAAAATCTGTTAAAACAATATTACCTATCTCTCCCTTAAGTTGCCTTTTATGTATTGTATGTATGTATGGTTGTATATATGTCTGCGTATTTATTTATTTATTAGGTATGTATTTTAAAGTGTCCTGTTTAGTAATATTTGAGAGATTGATGTGTTAGTATGCTCTTCTTGATGAATTCCTGCACTACCTGTTTAAAATTCTAGTTTAAATGATTCCTGCTATACAAAGGTTGTCTGGAAGAGATCGCTTTAAAGCGATAAGACCGCCTGTTCTTACCATTAGTTATTAAGCAATTCTTTTGTAAGATGTTTCTCTCCTGTCGTGGTGCAATAAAGAGTATTTGTTTGTTGTTGCTTGCTAAATAAAATTTTGTGACTAGGCAATCAGCAAATACTACATAATTTTAGGTAAGTATGCAAAAATACATAAATACAGTTAAGTTGTGTGATTGCCACGTTGCAGAATTTTATTTAGCAAGCAAATAAAGATTAATAAGAATGCCTGACTTGGCTCTACGAAATATCTCACAACTTTTTACGGTGGAAGAGTTTCGAGACTTGGCCTCTTTTTTACATGGAATGTTTTTTATGGGTTAACTATTAAAGATTGATGATCTTCATGATATCTTTGTTCAGGTATATAATTGTATGTATAAGTATGTATATGTCGAAGGGAAATAGCCAAAACAGAGATTTGAACAAAACTCTAAGGGATATGATCAAATCACGCAGGATGTTAAAATGGCGAATCCATTTTATCATCTACATAGACAAAATCAGTCATTTGATCAAATCTCTGACTCTGTTGCACTAGCAATGACGAAATCGGCCAAAAAAGGCAACTCGTTTATTCAGTTCACTAGATTTGTTTAGTGATTTGATGAAATCCCTGAAACGCGTCAGTGAGTTGACGAAACTAACTCGCAGAGTCAACTCGTTTTAATCATTTCACTAGACATGTTTAGTGGCCAATGGCCAAAACAGAGATTTGAATGCTTTATACATGTATGTATATTAATGTAATTAATTGATTTATGTTTCCATTTGGTTGACTGGTAGAGAATGCCTTAAGGCGTTAAGTCCGCCAATTGTACCTTTATTTTTATATTTGTGCAATAAAGTTTAAATAAATAAAGTTAAACAAACTCTTTTTGGTATTTTTTCTAAAGAATTGATTTGGAAATTGCTGATAAATATACTGTTCGATGATAGAGTGCGTGTGATAACGAGACATAACTATCCTATATCTATTAGGAAGCTGGTATTCCTGAACATGAAACAGGATTCAGGTTTTGGGCGATATCGTTTATTTTGGCATAAGAACGTGTGAACAAGCGTTAAGCGGGAGAGAAATACAGAAACAAGTCGTATTCTAGAGTCGTTTTTCGTATTTATTATATGGCAACCATTATACCTATGAAATAAGCTGACAGTTACCTATAAGTTCTCATTACGTCGCTATGCAATCTGTGTTACCAGTATGCAATTTTTCAAATTTGCCTATTTTTTCTTTTTCTATTTATATTTTCTTTTATAAATTGTTTTGTGACATAACTCGCTGACCTGACTCCAACAGCTCACGGACGGTACCTTATTTTATTTTCTGTTCAGATAGGTATTGTACTATAGTGTGTTCCTAAATAACATTAACACCTGCCGTTATATAGCTCCACAACGGGGTTAGTAGCAATAAATCGTGGTTACGCCGGGTGTAAATTGCACTCGCGCTGGGCTAGAGAGATTAACTTATGGGGGTACACGGTACACACGAGGGTTTATAGAAAAGTGTTTAATAGGAAATAGATAATATATCTTCATCTAATATACGGATATAAGACTGGGTAATCGCGTGCACAGAGTAAAAGCAATCTTTCTACTCTGAAGTAAGGTTTGATTGCACTCGTTTGCAACAGAGCGTTAGCGCTCGGCTCGGAAAAAAGCTGGAAGCAAATTTACTGTCCTTTCGCTAGAACTAGAATGCTCACTAAAATTCTCCTGTTTATTTTGCCTGTCCTTTAATGTAACATTCGCTACAATGCTCATTACAAATAATATTCTTGCATCTCGCCATAAAGTGGCAATTACCGCCCTGCTACTCGTGCGGAAAATCACACTTCCTGTCCAGAGATAGACGTAAAATGTTTTTCTCACGACAGGAAAGTCTCAGGTCACACACTTCTCTCTAGCTTTAAACTTGAGCGTCAAATACTTATCTGCTATGTGAAACATTATTTGTTTTACCACCGTAAGTCATGATCATCATCATCATCATGATCATCATCATATCAGCCGAAAAACGTGCACTGACAGTGACACAGTGTCCGGTCCTGTGCCATCTACATCCAGCGGACAACTCTAAATACAGTCGGCCTCATAAGTTGCTGAACACCTAAGTACCTTGTCGTTTTTGGGTGAAATTCAACAAGTCTAAATTTTTTCTAATTTTGGTGGGATTCTTTATTTTCTTGATATAGTTACCAAAAATATGTTTTTAGAGCGTCATTAGTCACAAATTAAATAAGTGTCAAAACGGCCTTCCATTCCAATGAGTAGTTTATGAGATAATGTCAATTTATTTATTTCATGGCCACCAAAATTGCATGTTGGCACCATAATTAGATAATGAATCCACCTGAATTGCATCTTTACACCTAAATTAGTTTTTTTCAAACATTACTGTTATTTACCAGTAAATCCAGTAATCTAAACAAAATAAAAGTGAGCGGAACCCACCTCACTTTTTATAAGTATGACATTTTAATTTTCTAGACAGGGTGGTAAACTTAGTTCCTGAGATATATCTAGCGTTACTGGCTCCATGCCGCAGACGGAACTGCTGGACGGGGTCTTTTTGCTATGCCTGGGTTAAGTTGGTTAGGTTAATTTATTTTGTAATTAATTTATAATGTAATGTTTCTTCGTTTATTTTATTTATTTTGTTATGTTTTTACGAGATCTATATATATATACATATATATAACAAAGAACGCGGGAAAACCTGCGATATAGCCTACAGCCATACAGAAAGTCCATTATATAAGCAGGTGAAAGATTTTTTTTAATTTGATAAGTGGTTCTGGATATTACCCATTACTTACAAACTAACAAACTTACAAAGCTACAATCTTACTGGCTTTTCCTTTTTATATAATATGAGTATAGATAATCATCATATGTATATAAAATATAAATGGCTATTAAAATTTAATTGAAATTTATATCACCTCATTTTTCAGATAAAATCCCTGCCGCTTCTGCCGGTTTGGTCGCGAATTACTCCAAAACTACTCAACCGATTTTGATGCAATTTTCAGTGGCGTGTAGCTCTTACCTTAGAGAATGTATATGATGTAAATGTATTTTTTGTGTATATAATATTTTAAATATATGTATATAAATAAATGCAGTGCGCAGTGCGAACAAGTGTAACCGATTCGCCCGGTGGTAGACACGATTGCGGTACATAAACTTGACATATATATATAAATTATATATTTAACCAATCTTTAACATTAAAACTACATGTGAATGAAAATTGTATCGAAATCGGATTAGTAGTTTTCGAGTTTTATGCAAATACCTAGACAGACGCGGCCAGAGACTGCTGTCTAGTATAAAATTATATACACTGAAATATTTTATATATAAAATTGATATACTTAATAGTGTTCACTCTAAAAAGTAATTAAAATAATCTATTTTTTTCAATGTACTTTCATTAAAATGCATTTCTTGTTGCATATCCGAGAAGTCGTATGTATAGCAATTGATAGACCTTATATCATTAGAATACGGTTCACTTTGCCACGTCTTCTATAATTTTGGTGATACTCAGCAATTATGGTGTCTTCAAAAAATCCACCAAACACACCAAAATTGCAACACCGCAATTAGGATTTGGACTAAAAAAAGTCATAACTACGAGTAATTAACCCTTTTGTACATGTTCCAGTTAACCTTATATTTCGAAAGGGAAACCAAAGCCACGCCTAAAATAAAATACACATAAAATTAAGTTATGCTTAATAATAAATTAACCGTGTCACCAAAATTGACGTAAACTGTATTTTGAACCACCATAATTAGGTACTTACGTGCGTGAAGGCTTGCTCTAACACAGTATCACACGTCTCTCATGGCCTGTCGCCAGAGCGGAACTAAACCAATAAGCGACGCTCGCGCCGTTTGTGTCATTGCGTTTAGTTCGACCATAAAAATATTTTTATTTTTTTTTCACCAAAATTATACTATTTCGCAGGACAGTTTTGTTTACATCAGTATGAGGTTTAGTTTAAATACGAATGTAACGAAATAAAATAAAATAAAATAAATAAATATTAGGGGACAATCTTACACAAATCGACCTAGTCCCATAGTAAGCTCATTAAGGCTATAATAGATATAAATACTTAAATACATAGAAAACTTCCATGACTCAGAAACAAATATTCATGCTCATCACACAATTATTTGCCCTTACCGGGATTCGAACCACGTTATCCACGTTAATCCCCTAGCCTGATCCCCCAGGGGAATTAGCGGCAATTATTTTATATTCAACTAGGAAAAAATGATAATGTTCGGTTATGGCGCTTCGCCGGACGCTACCGCGTCACGCTCGCTTCGCTCGCTCGGCTCGCGCGCTGTAGGGTCGCAGTTCAACTAACAACCTAACCGTTTTTTTCCCCTGGGGGATCAGGCTAGGGGATTAACGTGGACAACAGCATTCGAACCCAGGACCTTCAGCTTCGTAGGCAGCGTCACTACCCACTAGGCTAACCGGTCGTCAAAAAAAAAATCTTATGATACCTTGACTCATATAGAACACGAATAAATGCCGCTTTAATTATGTAAATGGATAGTTTTTTTGTATTATGGCGTTTTAATACAAGAAACAAGTGCAGGACACGTCACCAAAATTAGATTTTCGGCAGTTTATATTTTTGTATGGTCAAGCCAATAGGCTTAAAGTAATTTCCATTATGGCTCAAGATGATGAAATATATTAGCTTTCATATAAAAAATAGAACATTCAAATATAAGAAATCCTCAGTACAATTATCACCTCCGCCGCGCAAAAATCGCCCTGGGATATTCACCCTTTTACTCGTTTGACAACATCATATGGCAGTTTAACATGACGTTCTATGCGACACGGTACAAAGGTGGCTTGACATCTTGTGAGACTGACCGTACCAAATGTTATTTGATAAAATAAATAAGGGTTTTTCGAAATAATTTTATAATGTTGTTGTGGTTATCGGGCGAAAAAAAATGTACAAGTATAATATTCCAGTAATATTAAATACCCATTTCACTGATAAAGCAATCATTTACGCCTTACCACGGATAACCTCCGATAACCTGGAAAAACGAATCAATCGGATGAATAAACACACACAATTACACATTATCATGATTCCGCTCAACCGAACAGATATAATTTCGTTGCCCGATGGGACTATTCGGCTTAGGTCCGATTCAATCAAACAGGAATTAGGAATTAAATGCCTGGAATATACAAACATGTCCAATATTTGGAAATAAGTCGTAATAGAATATGAGTAAACAGATTGAATAGAAGTGTGCTGAACGAATTCATTAGTATATTACTAAAGTAACGAACATCTCATTTTTAGTGTTCCGTACCAAAATTGGTCCAACGGAACCATTATGCGATCCCTCGGAGGCTGTCCGTCTGTCACAGCCAGTTTTTTTACATGCAAGGTTGTGTCATTTATGTACCTAGTTCTTATGTCACATTAAAACATTTAACATTCACATACATCGTAGCGACATCTATCGCAGTTTTTATGTCACTATAACATCTTTCATTGTAAAGAAAAATCTTAAGAATAAGACTTTTTTTAGCATATCTAGTGTGTGATTGGGTTTTGTACATATGTTACATATCAGGCACTTCCTTGTATGGCCGGTGGCCATTCCCCATTATGTGGGATAATCTCAGAAAGTTACCACAGAGGGGCTTGCTATGACAAGGCCTGGTTTGACCTTTGTGAGGACATAAGAAATCTTGAGGACATAAGAAAGGAAGACATTTGGGCATCTCGCTATAATCTATCTTGTTATTCTCTTGTCACTTGTAGGCAATGCCGGTCCCCAATAGGATTACAAAACCTCTTCAAAACCTGTAAAATTGGTATTAATTACTCCAAAAATCACTCATAGACGGTTGAAATTAGGTTTAGAAATTGATAAGAGGATTCAGGCGGACGAGGTCACGGCCAAAAGCTAGTTATTTATAAGTTAAACAGAGGCCCGGTATAATCCTATTTGCGAAAGCGATAGCTGCTCGAAATTAATTGAAAGTTCGGAGGCAACAGATGGCCGCTTCAAAACAATGGTGCTTAGAATAACGTTATCTTTTAACGCTAATCCGTTACAATACAGATGTTGACTGATTGTTATATTATAAAGCGTTTGTGTTAATTTTGTAGAGATCATGCTCCCTGGCAGCCCATATCTCATTTTTGGTATTCCTGATTTTAGATACAGTCAGAGGTATACACCTACGCACATAAATTAAATAAGGACATAAATATCTGTACAGGACTTTATTGTAAATGCCATAAAGGCGTTGACACATATTTATTACTCATATTTAAGTTTAGGGTTGCTAGGGAAATGCTCTCCAGCAACGCTAAATATAAAACATTGGACACACGAAAGTATGTTTTTTTACAAGTTCTAATTCATTTTATTAGATTTTTTTCAAGTACTCAGAAATACAAAACAGAGAGTAGGGTTGCCAGGGAGCATTACATGTTTGTTGGGTGACATCACGACTTTGCATTTACCCCACATTTCACCCCACCCCCTTAAGCAGGCCTGTTCGTCTTGTCGCTTTTTAGTCGAGGCAATGAACTGACAACTTGTATGGAAAAAATGTCAATTTTGGAAATAATTTATAATAGCTTATTTTTTATGTATAACGGATATATTATCAATTAAATAGTTACCCAGCGACAAAATCCGACAAAATTTCAGATATCGAAAAAATGATAAGTTAACTGGCTTCTAAAAAGTCAGTAAAAATATTAATAAATGTATTAGTCTTTATTTTGGTTCATTTACATTTGCTCTATAATATTCAAGATAAATCGTACAAAAAAGATAATGCATGCTTCATTTAAATCTACATAATTACTTCCGAGTGGAAAGTTTGTCGGATTCTTGACTAAATCATCTTAGAATAACATTTTCAAATGAAATCAACAAAAAAAACGCCATTATAAATTAATGTTTTTCAAAACCGTATTTTGCCTGGAGTATTTACTTAACTCGGCTTTCGCGCACCTCCGATGTGCAAATTGGCTCGAACGTGACTGACACTGCCGGGCAGTAACACTATCGTTTGCACTCTCTCAATTCTCCCTTTACGTTCCCGAACCAAATAAATTGATTTCCTCCTCGTCTACTTTTCCGCTACATCGATCGTAGAATTGGCCAAACAACATCCATTACTTAAGTCAACGTGCAAGAAAAAGTGTCACCTCAAGTGAAATATACGGTATCCCGGCCGGGCCGTCAAATGGGTAGTTATTTATAAAGGGCCCATCAGGCGGGATCACCGTAATATCTTCCAGCTTATTGTAGTCGTGAACCCTGAAATGACGGGTCGATGCAATCTTTTGTCCCTTATTTTGTCACTTATGACGTGTAGTGGTTTCATGTTTTGGCAGAAAGTCTGCTTGTGATGGGATACTTTACAGTGTGAAACATTATTCAATACAATGGGATTACAGCGGTGCTAATAAAATATGGGCAAACATTAAGTTGTGGCTAGGGAAAAGTAAAAATAGTGTAGATGATGTTATACTCAAATATTTAGGTAAGACAGAAAGTATAAGTAATATTTGTACAATGTTTACTAAAACATTTACGCAAGAAATACGCGAAATTAAACACATCTGTAGCATACAATTCCTGGATAGGAAACAATATGTAAAGCCGTGTCCTGTGAGTTTTAGGTATACCAGGGTGAGTCCGACAGACGTGGAAAAGATTATAAATAAGTTGTCATGTGAGAAAGCTGCAGGTTTGGACGGTATACGTGTAAAGGATATTATATATATTAGAAATCAGCTGAGTCCTATTCTAGCGAACTTGATAAACGCCTGTTTAACCAATTGTATATATCCTGACCAGTTAAAACAAGCAACTATAAGGCCCATTTACAAATCGGGCAGCCATTTATAATATGTAAACTACAGACCCATTGCCATTTTGTCTGTCATTGATAAGATTATCGAGAAAATTATTGTTGGTCAAATTAGTACGTTCTTAGAGCGTTACAACATACTCTCAGATACACAGCATGGCTTTCGGAAGGGGCGTAGCACTGTTTCAGCCTTGATGGGGTTCGCAGATTACGTCAATACCTGTTTAGACTCTGGTAAACAGCTAATCGCACTTTTTATAGACTATAAAAAGGCCTTTGATACCCTGGACCACGATATGTTATTGCAAGCGATGGATGAATGTGGAATACGAGGTCCAACGAACCAGTGGTTCAAGAACTTCCTGAGCAATAGAAGGATACGCACATGCATCGCGGGTGTGACGGGGGATGAGGCAGTCGTGGAGCTAGGGGTGCCAACCGGCTCCGTGTATGGTCCCGTCGGATACGCGATGCATGTGAACAGCGTCTCGAATGTTGTCAGGGAGTGTCGCGTGTTTATGTATGCAGACGACATGTGTCTGTTTTATGCTTCCAAGGAGATACAGCAAATACAAAAGTGCGTACAAGTGGACTTTGAAAGTATAACTAAGTGGGCACACGACAACGGAATTATTATAAACTTTTCAAAGACCAGGTGCATGCATATATACTCGCCATACAACCGTCGAGCAAAAAATGTAAAAAAGGAGAACTTAGATATAATAGGACACACATACGATTGCTTGCATGCTGATAAAACGAATTGTAGTTGTACGAAATTGGAGTATGTTAGGACATTTAAATACTTAGGCTTAACTATTGATACAAATTTCAACTGGAAACCACATGTAAACAATGTGTGTAATAGGCTGAGATCTGTTTTAGGGAAATTTTACCAACTAAATAGATCAATAAATAAAAATACATTAAGGATTGTGTATTACGCACTGGCTGACCCACTCATCAGTTACGGGCTCATTGTTTATGGACGAACTTTTGTCACCTACATCAGAGACATTAAACAACTACAAACAAGACTGATTAAGTTCCTAGTTAGTAAAAAAGAAAAGGAAAAGTGTAATAAGGAATATGACAAACTATTTCCCCTCTGTAAAATTCTACCAGTAGATAGTAAGACTAAGTATTTGATTGCTTTGGAGCACTACTATTCCGATGAGTATAAACTCAGTGTTACAAATACTTATAGCACTAAAAGTGTAAGGGAAAACAAACTTGTACAACCTAGGGCTAAAAACTATTATGGGCAAAGAGTCTCAAAGTTCATAGTACCAAAAACTTTCAATCAGATTAGTATATTAAGACAAACTCCTAAATTAAGTAAATCTATTTTGAAATCAAGATTAAAGGACTTGCTCCTTAACGACAAGTCGATGTCAACAGATGGACATCCACAGAGTAAATAAGTAGGTAGTCCTACTTATTTACTCTGTGGATAGATACCTGTGCCTACATAGTAACTAGTTAGGTAAGCTGTTGTCGTCCACTGTCGCCGTAGGTCGAGCCATAATACGGTATTTTATTATTATTAATATTTTTAATTGCCATTCTACCTACATCTGTAAAAAGTTTAGAGAAGATATTAGGTTAGTAATAAAAGCAAATTAGGTTAAGTTACAATAATTGTAGTAAATGAGCGCGTCTCGCCATAAATAAAAAAAAAAAAAAAATGGAAAATACTCCCCCGAGAAGAGGACAATTCTACTTGTGATGATAGAGATTTATGAATAATATCTACCAGTAGGTACTACTAGTACTATTTATAAGTTTTTACTCAGTGAGATATTTCAACGTTTATCTTCATTGTTAACGTAACAACAGCAGGGTGTAAATCATGATTACATTTTCGTAGTTTTTGCTTAGATTTTCATAAAAGAGTACGGTTCATTCCGCTAGTTTATTTCCTCTACTTCATATTTTTAAACAAACAGAACATTTTTAAAGCAAACTTGGTGAGTACAACATACGATTCACTTTCCATAACAAAGCAAAATACAGATACGAGCTGGGTGTAGTAACTAGTAAGTTTCCACGTAAAAACAATAGACTGAGGGTGTCTGTTGTATGAATGCTGGGATCATAAAACGGGAGGGAAAGATATAATACCAGATGTGAGCATAATATTATGCATGATTAATATTCAGGTCTCATCTAAGCCTCATAAAACACATCTGTTGAAAGAATAATCAGTTGGGCCCATTTCACAGTCATTAAAGTTTACACTTGTAATACAAGCGGAAACTCACTTACTATATAAAATGAGTGGTCAATTATTATTATTAGTGCCACCCCTTTCAAAACTTTAGACATAAAGGTTAATCGGGTTAGATCCGTGTAAAACAATAATTTGAATATAATTATGTAAAATTGTAACTGTCCGCTACGTGAAATAAGCCACGGGCGTTCCATTCGTTCAAAAATATAAATTTCAAGAACTCTGCTCCAAAACTGCACTGAAAAGGGGTACACGGTGAAAAACACTACAAGATACGCAAAAACCCGTTGGCGTTGTTGGAGCTCCAAATTATTTACATTTTCTTCACTGTATCGTGTGGGTCAGTCGATAGAGATTAAAAACTATATAAGATACTAGCACAATTTTTTTTTTTTTTCTAGCCTGTCTAGTCCCATTGTAACCCATGATTTTTCTTGTATGCATAATGATATGTTAGGCTGCCGCTGCAACCCCATCTCACGCGTTAACTGTGTTACGTATCTAGGCGTCAATGTAGATGAACACTTTTCTTGGACGCATCATGTGGATTTTATTTATAGCAAACTCAGAGTATTATTAGGGAAATTTTATTAATTAAGATTTAAAGTGCCTTTACATATCCTAAAGTATTTATATGTATCCCTAGTTGAATCAATGATTGGTTATGCTCTTGACTGCTTAAACAAATTAGAATGTATGCAGGTAAGATTCCTAAAACTGTTAGTTAATAATAAAACTAAAGATAAGAATAAAAAAAGATTATAGAAATTTGTTCAAAATTTGTAATATTCTACCGGTGAGCCTTAAGAATAAATATTTATTAGTATTAAATAATCATGGCAGTCATGAGCACACCCAATTACTATTACACCGCAATGATGTTTGTGAAACCAGGTCGATGTCGGCGGGCAAGTTTGATGTACCGAGGGTCAGTAATTACTACGGCGACAGGTGTCTCCGGAAACGCCTACCCTATATACTCAACAGCCTGCCCTCTGACATCAGGCAGGAAGCCAATAAAGCTAATCTTGGTAAAAAGCTGCGTAGTTACCTTGTCAAATGTATAAAATAATTATTGTACCTATAGAAGTAGATAAATAGTACTTATAGATAAATATTATAAATAGAAGAGAGTAGAAACTGCTCGATCCCACAGACAAACTGTGCAAACGGTTTTGCGGGACCCTGTACTTGTTTATGTTGTATTATTGTTTATTTCTTAATAAATAAAATATATATATATATATATAGCATGGAAGGAAGCTAGTAAATAAGATATAATATAAGGTAGGAGAGTTCATGTATCCGGTATATTGGCATGGCCCGTCTCCCGTGAGCGACACGAACGCTAAGAATGCTATCGGAGCTGCGGAAGCCAACTAAGTGACGTTAAAAGGCATCCTAGTTTAAAATAACCTTGCACTGAAAAAGGTAACAAGGACGTGCAAGTCACATATGCAGTTAGTACATTCTTCTTCTGATGTCTATCTATATTGAAACGTGATTCTATAAAAGATGGAAGTGAAACTTTAACGATATTTAATGGGTTTTGTTATGTGTGCAGGCGCCAATTAAATGCACTTTTGTGCCTGCCAAAGCAGGGAAGCGCTCAGTCAGTAAACATCAAAGCAATTACTCTTGGGAGACGCGGATGGATGTCGCCCCGCTGGTAACACGTTCGCTGTCATCCTCCTAGCGTTATTCCCGGTTGTGCCCTAAAGGATCCCGGGGTCCGCTTTGACACCTTTGACACCAATTCCCAAGATTTAGCATAGGCACTAGTTACACAAAAGCGGCTGCCATCTGACCTTCCGACCCAGAGGGAAAACTAGACCTTATTGGGATCAGACCGGTTCTCTCACGAATCTCACAATGTCCTCCTTCACCGAAAAGCTAACGGTAAATATTCCGTACATAAGTTCCCAAAACTCATCGTAACGCGTTCACTGTCCCCATACAAAATTATCTAACAATGTCAAACGTCCAAGTATGCTTCCAGTTCGAAGCTGTGAATCCATTGTGGAAGCACGGACTCCTGAAAAGCAGGAGCATGACCCATCATTGGGGGCACTCGGACAGGGATCGAGTTAAGGGGATGTCTTGATTTGAGTCGAACACGCCCCCTAGACAGAGATACGCTGATGCCTTCCGCGCACGAGGAAAAGAGATGTAACACTCTTCGGGAATGGCTTTATTGGTCAAATTTCGATAAATACCTAACTTGGTGACGTTTTATTTCAATTTCATAAAGTGAGATTTTAGATGAGATAAAATACTAAAGTATTAACTTGATTGTGTCGCAAAATAAAGTATCGTTTGAGTAGGCTGAGTAAAAAAAGGAAAATACAGAACAAACTTTGGATTTTTTTCCTATGGAGGAAATTTTAAGCAATCATGCAGGCGTTTCAAAGCACGCGATAATTTCCAATGCACCGCCTTAAGAGGTACAATTCAATGGTTCAGCATCTGATCTGATTTCAAACCTTTTGCTGGGGCTGTTAGAATTAAATCATTCATTTGGGTTTGGTTTTGCTCACTGGCCAACTCATTCTTATATCTTCCGTATTTCGTTCGATGATACGCCGCCAAGCTGTTCTGATATGACCATTCCAGACCCATTCCTTACCCTATATCTTGTACAGGGTTGCTCTTCTTACGCTGGAGTTCCATCATTCTTTTGTTATACTTAAAGGACAAAAGATGCGAAGAATTTGGCCTAAATATTTGCTTAAAAACATCTGGAGTTTGCAATATAACACTTTGAACTCACCGGAGCGGTGCATCCCGTTTCGACACGTCAGAAATTAATGTAAATAAATATCGCACGTAAAATAATAATTTAAATATAAAACAATGAGTTAAATATCTGGAGTTTGGCCCTTAAATCGACTCAATGTGTCCGAAGCGAAATGAGATATTAACATCCCTTAAAATGCCATATTCCATTCGTAAAAATACTTCCAAACCACATTTACACATCAAACGATTCACCAAATACATGTAGGTACATTATGTTCATATCCTCAACCGTACGAAATCGAACATACGACACACAATAGCTACGATAATCCTTCCAAATAACACCGCTTGACGACTTCTTAAAACTCGTCGCTTAACAGCAAGATAATTGAAAAGTTACCTTAATTTTTATCCTGTAGAGTTTAATTTTCGAATCAACAGCATGAGTAGATACGAGGTTGAGTAAGAAAGCAATTGGTATGTGGATTTGGATATACAAATTCCCGCCCTCCAAAACCTCGTTTGTTGAAAGTATTATTGCGCAATTTCAGAACATTGGATCTGACATTTATTGGAACAAAGATCCCTGTAACGTGTGTGTTCCATTTCCACGAAATTAAGGGTTATTCGCCGTTTATCGCCTTCCGTTTTCATCATACTCAACTCCACTATCATATTCGTGTTTCTGTTGATTCGCGATTATGAGCATATATCGTTATCGCGGGAGCAAATAAGATTTGACAGTACTGAAAGATTATAAAAAACAGTCAAAAACAGAAATGACATTCGTATAGAGAAACGTTTCTACCTACGACCTTAAAATGTATAATTATTTTATTGAATATCAATGCTACTCGTATCTTACCTCCGTACTTGACTTGATTAGTACTTATAAAGATTACCTATTAGGTACGCAACCTCATCAGTCACTTTAGACATTTGTCATTCTTGATTGATCTATATTTGTAACAACATAATTAAATACAAGTTCCTTTTTAAAATGCCTCGAAGGAAAATAACAAGTGATGAATTTGTGGGGTTGTTTATACAGGATGTTTGACTATAGTACAAAATACATACAAACATATAACTAAATTAATTTTGAATGAAGATGGAAAACAGATTTTTAAAAAGTTCAAGGTGGTTTTGCAGAAAAATGCCGGATATGAAGTTTTGAAAAAAAATTGTGAACTGATATCGGAGAAGGAGATAGTACTAGATTCAACGATAGTATATCGTTCTAAATTTGATTACTTCCATCGTTTAAAATATGCACCCATTACAACAGTGGCAGTCGAAAGATCATTTAGCCAGTTAAAATGGATATTTACTGCACGACGCCGCAGATTAATAGTATACGAAAATCACTTAAGATCAACAAAAAGTAAATAAAGTTGTATTAAATTAAAACATGGATATTTATTTAAATTGATATGTCGATTCAAGGTTATTATTTACTAACAGTATAAAGCAAGATTAATTAACATTATGCAGCAAAAACTTCGTGCTAGTTATGATGAACTTCTTGGAGGCTTATAATGTGTAGGCAGAAAAGTCTGTTTTTACTAAATGGACAGTCTGTTTTACTACTTCTTTAACAAATTTATATTTGCTCCCGCGATAACGATATATGATTATGAATCACAATCGTCTCATATTCTTTGCCAATCTTGACCTGCCATTTGCGTATTTGTTTTTTTATGTTATAGGAGGCAAACGAGCAGACGGATCACCTGGTGGTAAGCGATTACCGCCGCCCATGGACACCTGCAACACCGGAGGTGTTGTATTGTAGTAAAGAGAGCGAAACATATTTACTAACAGAAGCTTGTTGAGTTATAAGGACATTACTTATTATGTTAAAAACACCAAGAAAAAACCAAGGCGAGAAAAAACACAGCAGTTTTGGTTCGAACGCACTTAGTGAAAAGCAACC
Source organism: Epinotia ramella (assembly GCA_947578815.1). Classification (NCBI taxonomy): domain Eukaryota; kingdom Metazoa; phylum Arthropoda; class Insecta; order Lepidoptera; family Tortricidae; genus Epinotia; species Epinotia ramella. The sequence continues at coordinate 30,061,379 of OX388203.1, forward strand.
ATGTTAGCCCGAGGTAAATAATTTAAATTTTCACCTCAATTTAAATTTACAATTTCGTTAGCAGACAAGCTTTTTACTTTATGCAACGAAAAAAATACAAATCTAACCTTTATACCAGTTGAGCAACGACAAATGCAATAAAGTAGGTATATGGGAATTTTTACCTAGTCTAGTTTTCCCTCTGGGTTGGAAGGTCAGATGGCAGACTCTTTTCGTTCCTACGCCAATGCTTGGGATGAGGTGCCTTGGGCTCGTTTCGCTTCATCTTCGTCTAACAGAAGTGCTGTATTTTACCTCAACAATCAATCTGTGCGGATACTTCGTTCTGAATTGCCAGAGTAGCGTATGCGGGCTTGAGTTTTATCAGACAAGCCTACTCTTGAATAGGGCTCATTATCTTGATGTGGCCCTTAAAAAGGATTCTGAGTTCACAGGCGCCACAATCCTGAAATGCCTCCGAATAAACGGGACATAAATTGACTGAAAACTGAAAATATCTGCCCCTGAAAGTTAACGCTCCAGTCAACTAATTGAAGCCATTTTGTGAAATGTGGCGATTTTACCAGTGACTTGCAAAATTTTGCTTCGAATGCGAAGTTCCTTGAGGGATAAAAAGATGATGTGGGTGCATAATATGTCATGAAATTGACGATTAGGTTCCGGGTAAATCAGGACTTAAAAACGCTTCGAATGTGTCCAGAATAATCATTCTTTTTGATTCTGTTTCAATATGTAAGATTTATAGTAATAATGTTGCTGTTAGTTTGAAACTTTAGATGTAGCAGGTTATTTCTGGAACTTCCTCCTTCGTAAACTTGAACAATCCCAATAAAGTAAGAGCAATTTAATGAAACGGGAACAAAGTCGCGGATGTACAGGTCGACACACGTAAATAGAGCTCTGCGCGCCATATTAAAGCGCGAGGTCTTTTTACGTGTGCCGACCTGGTATTACTAGCCTAGTAATAAACTATACGATCGGCCTTGACAGACCAATGAAGTCCCTTGCACTTTTACTATCTTTACTCAGTGATTTCACTAACGCGTTAACCGCGACATTAATACGACAAGGTCTCATTTCGCTATTAAACTTCAGTCACGTAGGCCTTTGTCGCACCGAACCCTGAATCTAATCCGTGCCCGATATAAACAAAGCTCTTGAGGAAGATAAGTCGCCGAGTATTAAATCCTTATCGTTATCTCGCTTTATTGCAAACAAATCGTTTAGTAGATGTCAAATATATGTATGCACTTCTCGCCTTCTAAGGTTTACGGCGAAGAAATAAGGTACACACATACAAAAGTGTGTAAAATTTCTTTTATGTCGGCCTACATAGTTGGAAGAGGAAGAGTCACGACTAAAATAAATTTGTACTGTTAAGAGGATTTTAAACGTGTTTTTAGTGCTTAGCAAACGGGCCAGCTTGATGGTAAGCGATGTTCTGACCCTTGTGACTCCAAATGAGTCATGGTGCGTTGCCGACCCTTTATTGATTTGAGTTGTCGTTGTGTCAGCAGTTACAGGCAAATGCCAGCAGACAAATTGTAAGTTTATTTATTTATTTTATTAAATATTGATTTATTTAAACTTTATTGCACAAAACCAAAATAATGTACAAATGGCGGACATAATGCCAAATGGCATTCTCTACCAGTCAACCATAAGGCCAAATAGAGACGCTTAAAATTGTTGCAGAGTAAATGATCAATGTTTAGAGCGTAGTAGACTTATTAAAACATAATCCTAAATATACATATATAATTACATATTATTACTTATACACAAAGATATGATACACTAATAGTAACCAGTAGTGAATCAATACCTATAGAATACGGCGTTCCACAAGGAAGCACCCTCGCCCCGACTCTTTTCTTGATTTACGTGAACGACCTTTGTAGCAGTACCCTGGTGGGCTGCGACACGGTTATGTTTGCAGATGACACAGTTCTACTCTTTCATGATAGGGGCTGGGAGGGTGTTCGCTTGCTTGCCGAGAACGGTCTAAAGTCTGTTTCGTCATGGCTGGAAGATTCGCTTCTATCCCTTAACATAGCAAAAACCAATTACATCTGTTTCAGCAAGACAGCTGCCACCAAACCCGATAATTATTTTAAAATGACATTACATACTTTTCCCTGTAACAGAAGTCCCATCACTGATTGCAATTGTGCTCTGATAACACGTGTTGATCATGTTAGGTACCTAGGCGTACAGATAGACGCACACCTCAACTGGAACCAACATATTACGTTAATGGCTTCTAGAGTACGTAAACTTATTTATGCCTTCAAAAATTTAAGAGAAGTAGCAAGCACAGAGCTAATGATGCAAACCTATAAAGCCCTAGGAGAATCATTGATCAACTATTGCATCACTTCTTGGGGTGGTGCTGCTAAGACCTACATGATCGTGGTTGAAAGAGCCCAGAGAGCGCTACTAAAAGCTATCCTAAGGCTTCCGTTTCGATACCCCACTACAGAATTGTATAATACATCAATGGTACTCTCAGTCCGGAAGCTGTTTATATTGCAATGCCTAAAAATATACCACCGCAAAGTGATTCCCACGCTGCAAGATTCACAGAAAAGACTAGACCGTTGTCCTCTTCCAAATTACAAAAGTAAATTTGCCCGGCGTAATATCAACTACTGTGGTCCACTTATTTACAATAAAATTAAATTGGAATTTATATCTATCAAATCACTTTCTAACCATGCCTTTAAGAAGCTACTGGTGACATGGTTAAATAATATGGACTATGAAGAAGCCGAAAACTTGTTAGGACGGGGTTACCCCGTGCCTCGTAGTTAGGAGATTTTCTTTTTAACTTCACACTGCAGAATCATGCTCTCACACACACACACACCCACACACACACACACACCCACACACCCACACGCACACACACACACATCCACACACCCACATACATACGCGCACGCACACCAGTTAAACTATGTTATTGTTATTGTTATTTGATGTTTCTGGGTTATTGTAAGACTTTTGTTCTATTTTATTCTATTTTTTATATAAGTGTGTTCTTAACCTAGCAATGTTCCTTATTATGGGCAAATCCTCTGGGGACTGTAACACAGCGAAAGCTAACACAGTCTCTAAGGCACAAAATGTTAAAATGTATGTGTTTTGAACAATAAATTTACTTTACTTTACTTTACTTTACTTTACTAATATATATTGGACGATGGATGCTATGGAAATTCTTCAGATGGCTACAAAGCATTCGCTTCAAAACTAATGTGATTGGGGCTTGTCTTAAAGGGAGAGGTGTTATTGTCTGTGGTCCAAACACGAGCCGCTCTCTATTTATATGAACATTAAAAAAATAAAGTGAACATAAATTTTAAATCTCGTTGAGGAGTATTTGAATACCTATCCTACTTGCTCCTTACTTATTCTGCCTCCCATAGCTTAACTGAAATACACCTCGAACGTCACAAAGCTCTCATTTTAATTCGTAATTACGCGTCTTAATATTGTCTCGAATTTGCATGCGAACTAAATAACTCAGTTTTAAAGCCACATGCGGCTTAAGGTGTCTCCGCACGCGCCGATGAAAGGAATCCATTTACAGACAGACGGGAGCGTTACAGATGGGGATGAGGCTTGTGTGGAAACGGCATGATGCGTTAATCTCCGCGTATTAAGCTGCGTCTTCGAGAGAGTTCTAAGGAGTGAAGTTCGCTTTTCAACAGTTTATTTTGTGTACTGATGATTTATTTATATGAACTGCGGAATATATGTAATTTGGAACTTTGGAATAAGTTTCAAAATTATGTACTTTGTACATGTACTACACGCGCATTTTATCATGCAAAAGATCTACTGTAAATATACTCTTTCATTATCTTGGTATACCCAATCAGCAAACCACTTAAGTTTCCTCCTTCCATGAAGGATATGATATAGGTTATAGTCGACTTAATTGATTGCATATTACGGTGCAAAAGCGGCAGACAACTTTTTTGGCGGACTGCATAATGATGTCCGATATTTTATTCTAAGTTATGTTTCTATTATACTGAAGTGTATACGCATATGCTATCCAGCAACCAGGGTATCTACATGACTTGCCTTTTATAAGGCCTTCAGGCTTCTACTAAGAGTCGACAGCCTCGCTAAGACTAAATAGGCCAGCCGCGGCGGTATGATTATAACTGAGCCTTAAAGATTTAGTCATAAGGCTTAGCTTTAACGGGTCGAGTCTTCAAGGTTCGACTAGGCTCACAACAATTATAACTGTTATAATACTTATAATATACGAAAGAATACTTACGTCTTCACCCATCTTCCCCCTCGAAAAGGTGATCTTCCCAACCGGCATCTTAGGCACAGGCAGCTTACACTCCAACCCAAGCCGGTACCACTGCGGCAACCCATTCTTCGGAACAGCCCTCAACGGCTTCGGCACAGAGTCAATGATCTTCTTCAACTCAGTGGGCTTTCTCAGCGTCATCAGGGTGATATTGATGTCCCCCATATCGTCTCCAGGGGACCGAGACTCGTCCAGGTTGGAAGACATTATGGACCTAAAAATTAAACACTAAATAAAAACACAAACGCACGGCCCGCGTTGACAGTTGCACTGGGAATTTGGTTATTTGATTAGCCTAATGTCATTTGGAATTCAAAATGTTTGTGACGTGAGGTCGGATAGGATTATGGCGAAGGTTTTATTTCGTATGTTGTGAGTTTGTTACATTTTTACTTCAGTTTTACGATCGCATTCGTGTTGTTTGTAATTTAGTTCGTTGTAGTAGTTTGGTGACTGTGCATCTTGTAATTAAGGAATGAAGTGAAGTAATTACAGAACGTAAAGTTTTTTAAGTTCGTTTCATGCAACATTTAGAATCCTAGGTCAATTTTTAAACTCGTGGACCAAAAATACCTAAGAAAAATACGTAGTTGGTATAGAAAGTATTTGCATTCAATTTTAATTGTATAATGAAAACTGATCGTGGGCAGGGGCGGGTAACTCCGTGCTTTCGTCGCGCCGCTACAAGTAGATGCCGGCCGGCCTACCGGTCCGGGCCGGCATGCTAGCGCTGCTACGGCACGCCCGCGTTGGCGCGTTCTATCACAGCGCGTTGCATGCGATAGAATGGGAAAGCCACGTTTGGGCTCGTTTGGCACAGGGGATTTGTCAACAGAGAACCATCTGTACAGTAGTACATATTTTTATTTTTATATTTATTATTTATTATGTGTCGTGGATAAGCAGCTTTATTGTTACTATACTCTTCGAACGAAGTGAACAGACAACGCAGATAACAAAGTTTAGTTAGTCTGTGACTAACACGAAGCAAAATGTCATGTCATGCATGACAGTTATCCAATAAGTTACGATAATTGAAATTGATAATTGTGATTTTCAGTGGTTGGAAAAGATGTTGGTTACGGTAAGAATATACTAAGATTAATTTCGTTTTGGCAAGGGAATTGCATTTTCGTAATATTAATCCTTAACTTGCTTTCGAACGTTTCAAGTAAAATTAATGTATTTAAAACAGCTGCTCCTGCGATATAAGTCAGTCGACCTCATGTCAACCCAAGGCCGCTCTCTTGTCGGCGAGACCATCTCCCATTTGCTGTAGATGCTGTAGAACCTACCTTGGATCTACCCATACCTCATTCCAGATAACAGTAGAATTTTAACGGGAAAAATCGTCTACGTTTCTTCTTTTATCTAGGATATCAAAAGGAAGTATTGTACCTACTAGTTTTACTTATTTCTATCACTAAGTGCTTCTCAAAATATCAAATCTAATTGTTTGCTTTAGAAATTGGTTTTCCTTGTAATAGCGTGACGATTTATGCTCTATTTTGCTAATCTTATACGAAATCGGGTACTGTAGCACCAACATTTGAAATACCGGGCCGCAACACAAGGCTCAGGTGCCCAGGGACGATGTTAAATAAATAACGGATCTAGTAACGGGCCGCTGGACCCAGCATTGTTCTATCGGAAGGATGCAAAGTCATCCCTTGGCTCACGGGACGGTATAGCGTGGGAACCGACGCTATCCAGATAACGGGATTTGTCAGATCACGCGGGCGTCGCCAACGCAAGCGTCCCTAGCAGACGCCTCCAGGTATAACAGGGTATACTGGTGCTGGAATAGGCAGTGGACATCCAAGCGCAGTCCTGGTCACACTTGGCCCAAACCCTCTACGGTAGCACTCTGTCTTACCTAGTGAAAGCCTACCGCGGAGCGTAACTCGTCCTCTTTGTCCAGAAGCCTTACCAATAGAGTCCAAAATCGTATAAACGTAATTGTGAACCTGGACTGAACTGGAATTGTTTTTTGTTGTTCTTTTAGCCAGGCCTGAATCCACCTTCACCTTATAGGAGTGCCAACCTATTGGAAACGCAACCCAATTAGTCTGTGCTCTCCAGAAAAGGGTGTGTTACCATTACACGTAACCACCATTTTCTACAGTACCTATATAAGTGAACGTTGTGTCAGATTTTTATGTTAGTACACGTAATAAATGGTCAGTTATTGCCTAAAAATACATGAAGTCTGAAATAAATAATTTTATTTTTTATTTTTTATTGCCATTAAAAACAGTTTCTTTTATTGACTTTAATTATACTCTCCTGCAGGTATATTCAACAATCAAAGACACTACTGAACGAGAAATGAAGTACCAAAACCAACCGCTAGACAGGCGAAAACGGTAAGACATTTTAAAACAAACTTCCACGAAGTATTTAGTGTTTTTACTAGTATTTTAATATTTGTTGAGGTCAATTTGAAGCGACATGTCGTAGTTTATTGTTAGTTCGCCCCATTACGTACATTGTCATCATGTTGGTACTGTTGGTAAGTATAATAAAACATGCGTCCTGCCTGATGGTAGGCAGAGACAGAAGCTTAATTATAGACAGAACAAGACAGCGTAGTTCTATTGTGGTATTATGGCTGCGATCTTCTGTAAGGTGAAGGTACCTACTTCCCCAGTCGGGCTTCACCAAATAGGAGCGAAATGACATTCCACGGTAGTAGCCTTCCTCTCTAAAATAATTTGCGGTTTTGATTCCGATTAAGCTCCAGTCATAAACAAACCCATTGTCAGTTCTTGTCACCTGAGCGAATGCGGAAAATCGGAATACAATACGACACAAATACTCTTTTCATTTCTCATGTTCTAAAAGTTCGTCTTTATGCTGTGCGTGGGCGACATAATGTCGCTTTTTTATGCTCTAGTGCCTAAAGTAAAACCTTCGTCGAAGACTAAGGCAATCGGTCCAACAGCCACACGAGGAACTTTAACTTCATAGAACTCTTTATTTTTATTTTATTATGTTTCGTTAGTATTCTAAGACAGGCAAGGATTCTTCTTCGTCGTATTTATTATTTAATTTGCTTTTTGTATTAATATAACTGAGCAGTATGTAACGACCTAAGTCAGGGATCACGTACCTACTGAAAAAAAAATACATTTCATTTCCTCGCATTTGAAGTGAAAGGTAGTACTTGAAAAGTAGAAGAGAGAGATAAATAATGTTACTTAAGATGTACTTAGGTAATTTAAAAATAAATAATATTACAAAAACAGATTGAAGATTCTTATTTGCTCAGGGCAAAACGTAACACGCGTGGCACGCGCCCCGATCTGCAATAACCATGGTCCAACCAATCGTTCTGAGTTCTGACACGTCAGCTTTTCGCGCGGGCTCTTTGAAATCATATTGGTACGCAGTACCACTAGTCACATTGGCCTCCAGTTATAAAATTGCCGCCCGGCACGACAGGCTGGCACGACAGTGGCATTGCCCCGTCGAATTACTACGATATGGTGGCAAATGACCCGCAGTATACCGATGTGAATTGTGGCTAGGATGTAATGACTCTAATATCAGCTTTGTGTGATATTGCGCTACAGCATTGCGCTCAGCTTTCAGCTGAATTTCAAGTCGCGACCAAGACAGTGACAGAAGCGTACCTAATTCATTATGCAGCTCAAGATTGATTCAATTATCTGACGTGTTGTGTCGTGATGCGGTAAAACCATATTTGTTTCATACATAGGGCGGGCACCAACTTACAAATTACAGACCGATCAACGTTAAATATGGCGCCGATAACTGTCATTCCGTAGAAACTTGACAGACTTTCTATACAATCAGGTTTAAACGAACCCCCGCTAACAATTACAAATAGCTTCGTGCAACCCACCCTTAGTATGATTTGATTCACGCTCATCTGACGTGACGGCTCCTTTTTAACCGACTTCAAAACAAGAGGTGCTCTATTCGGTTATATTATATTTTAATCATTATATGTCAAGCAGAGAGCATCAGAGACCTCCACGTCAAGTAAATATGAATCCGGCTTTATACTTATAGTGAAATTCACATACAAATGCCCCACTTCTATATACGTAATATCACACGGGATCCAAAAAATCTATATCATTTATGAACCTGCTCACAAAATTTCACGATAAGCGGTTGAGATATGGGAGCTGTAGAGGGACAGCCGGAGAGCCGGACATACGAAATATTTTTTGTTCAACTCATTATCATCATCATCATATTATCAGCCGAAAGAAGAAGGTTCTGCGCCACCCGCATCCAGCGGACTCCCGCGACCTTTACCAGGTCATCAGTCCACCTTGTGGGAGCTTACCCCGCGCCTTCCGGTACGTGGTCGCCACTCGAGAACCTTTCCGCCCCAATAGCCATCGGTTCTACGTGCTCGTCCGTATTTGTATTTTGATCGATGTTTTCAAATTTCGTGTTTGATTCACCGCAAAATGATCCCTTTTCGTGCGTGTAAAATGATCCCGGAATCATTTTACCGCATTGGTATTTTTATTTTGACAGAATTTATTTACGAAAACCACTCGCCAAAATTGTTCTGAAGAAGCAATGCCTCTTAATGCCGTTAAAGATTAAAACATTATTAAACAGCTGTGTGTTTCTTTAAGTACAAAATGATGGGATCATTTTAACACTTACCTCGGGATCGTTTTATACATACATAGGTATAAAATGATACTTTACTAAACTTTTAGAAAACATAACCTAATTAATAAACTATAAACAAACATGAGAAATAAGTATGCAGATACTTAGGTAAGAAAATGGTCTATTCATTAAGTACTAGATCTGTGTTTTTGTCTTCAACTTTGAACACAGTAAAGCTTTTCCCTTAAGGGGATCATTTTGCACACGGTGTCAGATATTTATGCACGCTTTGTTGTGGCATTGTGCTGGTGACTACCCTAGAAGAGCCCGAGGTTTGCTATGTTGACAAATCCCAAGATTTGACGTAGGCACTAAGTTTTACGAAAGCCACTGCCCTCTTCCAACACCACGCAGACATGTGTAGGAATAAATATGGGGTCAAAGAACAGCTCAGTGATCCAGTTCACCTAGTCTAATGATATCTGAAAATAGCTCTCCTGAAATATACAAGGTTGTAACTTGAATAAGTTTCCATCACACTTACACCCTTATCGCATTACAGAGTTGTCCCCTCATGCCAGCTGGTATTAACTGATCTTTTGTAGTCACCCTTAGTGGCGGCAAATAGGTTTACCTCTCGACACGATCTTGCGCTATTTTGAATTGAACCTTAAGTTTGTTGTTATAGAGTTGTTATTTCGAAGACTTGGTGGGATGGAAGAGGTCGAATAGTAATGGATATTGGTAGCTCACAAAGAAAGTCAGTCGTAAAGATGTTTAAATAAAAGATGGAGTAACGCAATAAGGTTAAAGTCACATGTTAGATCCAGTTCGCCAGTCTACCACTTTTGGACCTTATCATACAAATAATAGAGTCGAAAATTGGTACACCACTTTCTTGGGTTACTGTACCGAAAAGAAACGGTAGGTACGTTTATCTGATAATTAAGCAATCCCATCCACGAATGTCCCAAGACGAGAGTGTTGCTAGATATGAAATATGGCACTGCAGAAACGTGGTCGCTTACTACGAGTATGGGCCTCACCAGTAGGGTCAAATTCATCCAAAAGGCAATGGAGAAGGCTATGCTAGGAGTTTATCTGCGTGATACCATGAAATGAGGCTATCCGCAGCAGAACTAAGGTAACCATCATAGTCCATCGAATAGCTAAACTTAAGTGCGATACAGAACCGATGGCTGTTGGGGCGGAAAGGTTCTCAAGGGGCTACTACGTACCTACCGAAAGACGCAGCAAGGGGAGACCTCCCCCCAGCCCCCCACTAGGTGAATTGATGACCTGGTAAAAGTTGCTGGAGTCCGCTGGATATGGTGGTGCAATTGGGGGAGGTTTATGCCAAGCTGTGGACGTCTTTCAGCTGATATGATAATGACGATGATGAACCACGTATATAATAGAAGATCGACAGCGATTAATGATTTTTTATTCATGTTGCAAGTTGGTCCGTATGCTGACGAAGAGTACGACATATACTGCTAATATTAGTTAGCGAGCAGGACACTCATTTTTGCAAGCTTTATATTAACTTGCCCTGTTAGTATGTATGGGACAAATCTTGCAAGTTAAATTTGACCCACTTCCCTGTGACCGATTAAGCTGAAATTTTGGGTATAGGTATAGTTTGGATGACAATTCAATATTATAGTACCATCGAGCTGATCTGATGATGGAGAAGCTTTATATTAACTTGCCCTGTTAGTATGTATGGGACAAATCTTGCAAGTTAAATTTGACCCACTTCCCTGTGACCGATTGAGCTGAAATTTTGGGTATAAGTATAGTTTGGATGACAATTCAATATTATAGTACCATCGAGCTGATCTGATGATGGAGAAGCTTTATATTAACTTGCCCTGTTAGTATGTATGGGACAAATCTTGCAAGTTAAATTTGACCCACTTCCCTGTGACCGATTGAGCTGAAATTTTGGGTATAAGTATAGTTTGGATGACAATTCAATATTATAGTACCGTCGAGCTGATCTGATGATGAAACAAAAGGTGGCCATGGGAATTCAGTACTTAACCGACGTAACCCCATTGATTTTGAGTTCGTTAGAATCGTCTCAATGAGTAGTTGATGATGGTATACAGAAAAGTACAGTCGGCAATAAAAGCTTGTATCAAAAATGAAATTTTTGACAGAAACTTATTATGAAGTTTATAGTCGCCTTTACTGAACCCTTATCACTAATCCACCCAACCTTGATCCGTCCGCTTTCAAACACCGACTGAATTAACATTCATGAAAAGAAAAAGCCCACCAATATAGGCAATAACGTAGCGGGATTTGCCGAAGAGCATTTTTTAAGGCTATGAATTGCGTTATAAGTCTTATAAACGCGGGCATAAAGGCTAATATTGAAGAACTCACTCAAAAACCTTAATAAAATGGTTGAGGAGATACTTTAAATTGAATTGTACATCTACACAGTTTATACATACAGGTATTATAATTAGCTAAAACCATTACTCAACTGGGTCTTTTTCTGTCCTGCTATATTAGGGGTACAACCGCACGTACGTACGTCTAAGTGCGAGTTGGACTCGACCACCGAGGGTTCCGTACTTAATTACAAATGTATAGTTTTCAGACTTTTCCCCGTACTTGTAGTATAAGACGTACTACTTGCCAAATTTCATAAATCTCGATATCCCTATAAATATCGATTCCCTTGAGTTTCGAAATACACGTTTTTTGCGGCCGTATATTTTTTTTACTTTAACTTAGTTTTTTGATTTTTCACGCGTCAAGGGACTGTAGACCTGAGTGTATAGTCTTAATTTCAACTCGCCTCCACGTGTTCCCGAGATAAAGGGCCTTGACAGTCAGACAGACGGACAACAAAGTGATCCTATAAGGGTTCAGTTTTTCCTTTTGAGGTACAGAACCCTAAAAATAACAATTTTCGCAGAAATGAGGTCTAGCAATAACGAACTTTTGTCCTCGTAAACCCCAATATCAGTAATCTCAGCGAAATTATTTGAGATATCTTCGAAAACCTTTACCTACAAACAAATTAATTCCCAGCGTTTCTCCTTTATTTCCGTGTATAGACTATAGGATTTCACTTAATACTATATATGTAAATGTACCTACTCTTCTAGGGTCTCGTATTTCAAAAGGAAAACAGGAACCCTGATAGCTGCATGTCTGCTTATCTACCGGTTTCCGTATTTCCAGACCTGTTAATCCGAAACTAAGGTATATTATCATTTTCTTGCTCTTATCCCCTTTACTTGAGGTCCGCGCAGCATCTCTTTTTATTCCATCCCTCCCTGTCACTCGTCATCTCGTCACTTACTTCCTTTCTCTTCATATCGTCCCTCACATAGTCCATCCACCTTGTCCTTGGCCTACCTCGTCTCTTCCATCCCTCTACGTTCATACCTAATACTCTTTTGGTCACATGACTCTCATCCCTCCGCATAACATGCCCATACCACAAGGCGTATGCTATTACAAAACTATAAGGTATATATGTAGTGTTCTCTTCAATAAAACCACTTTCTTCATATACTCGTAGTTTTACTTATATTTAAAACCACAAATTTATATTTTTTACAATTGAATTAGCAAGCGATACTCTGTAACACAGTTTCCCGTTATTCGTCCTCTATCATTCTCATTAATTCCTTCTTCATTCATTCATTTCTCATTAATTCCTTCTTCATTCATTCATTTCTCATTAATTCCTTCTTCATTCATTCATTTCGCATTAATTCCTTCTTCATTCATTCATGTATTTCTCATTTGTCCTTCTTCATTCATTCATTTCTCATTAATTCCTTCTTCATTCATTCATTTCTCGTTTGTTCCTTCGTTCATTATATTCTGATTCAGACTCACGCTTCTATTCCATCGTCTATCACTCAGCAACTCATTCCTACATAATATGATGAATGAATTCTGGAATATGGGTGTAACATTTTAAGCCACAAGTTTTTCAGCATAACCTCCTCCTTTTTGATTTGATTACTTCGTGTGTCTCTGTGGGGTGAATAAATTTGCAGGTTCACGTGGATTCAATTAACTGTTCCAAAAGATAACTTCACACTAGTCTAACGCGATATCTATCTATCTTTATTTCAGCTTTTGCTTTGTTTTAGCTAATACAAATACAATACATTGCCATCAAGAAGGGACTTAATCAATTACTTGAGTTTTCCTTACAAAAAGATTCCGACGTCGGTTTGTGGCAAAATACCCCGTGTTCAACTCGGTACAAGAACTGTGATGGTAATTATGAGTTAAGATAAGCTCCATACCACCTTGTTAATTACGATTAATGTACCTAATTAAGTATAATTACGTAGTATGACTTTATGTTAACTTTGACGCAGTTAGGGTTGTTAACCCATTGAGTGCTAGTCTCTGGCGTAAAAATTGATAGGTTGTAAGCGCTCCAAAAGTGGGACACTAAAACTGAGTCAATTACAGGAACTTGCCTTAGTTTCGCGTCGTCAATGGAAACGTATGCTGTCAGATTTGCCATTTTAAGCACGGAATTTCGTATAGACATCGTATCTTTCTCTTTTTATGTTATATCATTGTTCGCATTTATAATATTAGCGTATCCATTCAAGTAAATAATCTCTAAGCGTTTTAATGGTTGTGAATTACGTTTACCCTTAGCTACGCACTAGTGGCACCGAGTATATAAGTTAAAAATGTTCCATTTTGTAACCAAAATTAACCATAATTCATAATTCATTTATTAATTGCTTTATATGGTTACAAAAGTTCTTAAAGTAAGTATATGTTCCAATTGTTGTTGTTGTTTGACGACCGGTTAGCCTAGTGGGTAGTGACCCTGCCTACGAAGCTGAAGGTCCTGGGTTCGAATCCCGGTAAGGGCAAATATTTGTGTGATGATGATGAGCATGAATATTTTGTTTCTGAGTCATGGAAGTTTTCTATGTATTTAGGTATTTATATCTATTATATATATCGTCGTCTAGTACCCATAACACAAACCTTAATGAGCTTACTATGGGACTAGGTCGATTTGTGTAAGATTGTCCCCTAATATTTATATTTATATTTATTTATTTAATTGTTAGGGCACAGAAATTTTTATAGACACTTGAATGATAACAAATTGTACTCTAATAAATAATACAGTCGCCATCAGATATATCGGAGCGGCCAAAGTGCTCACAATCATCGGAACACGTCTCTAATGCCTCGACAATAGAGGCGTGTTCCGATATTTGTGAGCACCTTGGCCGCTCCGAAATATCTGATGGCGACTGTACTAACATATCTTTCAATTATATTACCAAATTTATCTACATTATTATATTAAATTGAAATGTCAAGTTATATTTACACCTATTTTATTACAAAAAACTATTTTAAGTTATAGAAGCTATTCTTAATTAAGAAATCATTGAACATGTTACAAAACATTGTGAATTTTTCTATTTTCCTAATATTGAGGGTAAATCCATTGTATATGTTTACGGCCATATGATGCGTACCCGCTCTGACAATTTGCATTTTGCTCATTGTGTTCGTTAGTTTATAAAAAAAATCTACTTCTCATATTATGATACACCGTGCTGCAGTTATCTCTATTTTGTTCCAGTATCGTTTTGTTATTTCTTACGAATTTACAAATTTCATAGATGTACAGTCGAGGAAATTGAATGTTTAGCACTTTTGGACCTTAGAGCCTTATCACACTTGCGATTTCCAAGCGTATTTTGTATGAAGGCGATCACGTAGCGTGTTCGCCGCGACTGATAATTGTATAGAAAATACGCTCGCAAATCGCAAGTGTGATAAGGCTCTTAACGTCATTCTAATAGAGTTGACATGTGCCAAACATTCAATTTCCTCGACCGTACATTGAAGTTAGTGTTCATATTTTTAGTTGAGTAAAGTGACATCTGCAACTCTCTGTTTGTTTTATGTTCACTAAGATGCGAATGCACTTTTTCTGAAGTATAAACAGGATACTGACATGTGTGCTGTTTCCCCACAGAATAATGCCATAATTTAACCAGGCATGCCCGTAAGCATAATACGCGCAGATTGCAGTTTTAAAATTCGTACAGCTCTTTAATTAATAAACTGCGTAGGTACATTGCGACAGTTTTCCCGAGCTTTTTGCCATTTGCCATTGCCATACAATTTGTATGGCAAATAAAAGTTACAAAATGCAACACTTTAACTTATACTCGATGACGTCACTAACGACGCATCTCTTCTCGCGAAACTGCCCGCCTACGAAAGGTAAATCATAGAAATACATAGAAACCAGTCGTGTTGCCGCGACGCTTCGTCCGCTGATGCTGTCTGCGGTCGGTTTCCACCTTGTACCTGTACTCTTGACGTTTACAGCTACATGTCTAGAACCGTCTGAAATGTGGTTTTAACATTATGGAAATATTAATGAATTTTTAGGTTGAAAAAAAAAGGTAAATTTTGCTCATTTTGAAATTTTCATTCATTAAATAGTTAAATGTTTTAACTGATAGTGGTAAAGTATAACAATAGGAAACCGCGTTATTATTGTCCTGTAACATTTTCCTTATACCAATAAAAAAAAACCTAAAACTGTACTAACGATACTGACTCCCCAAGCACAACCGCACTAACTACCTACTGACATCATGTGTACTTAAGACGTTATTGTTATAAGCAATCTTGCTTAGAGCAGGCGCGGTCCACTTCAGCGTATCCATTCACAGTACATTCCTTCTCGACTCTGATCTAATATCTAGTATATCTGGACCCCGCTCCGTAACAACTGAGCGCAGTCACCGAACGGTTCGCACTGGTAGGTATTTAGCGACGCGCTCAGTATACTTTTTGAATAAACCAGCACAACTTCAGTCAGACGATTCCGATCGGCCGCGAGACTCGCGCGTCGCGTTCCCTCGCGCGCGTTAA
Source organism: Epinotia ramella (assembly GCA_947578815.1). Taxonomy (NCBI): domain Eukaryota; kingdom Metazoa; phylum Arthropoda; class Insecta; order Lepidoptera; family Tortricidae; genus Epinotia; species Epinotia ramella. Next base: position 30,077,238 of record OX388203.1, read on the forward strand.
TCGTAAACAATCACTGAAAACGTGATAATAATTGCAAACTTACTAACAACAAGTGACATATCAACACACGAGTGATGTTTATGTGAAACAGATGGATATATAAGTTGTGTTTAGTTTAAGGTTAAGTTTGATGAACTTTTTCACCGGCTTCTGTGTTAACTAGATTATGATACGGTAAGCTGCGTACTTGCGTAGTGTTGATAATAGTTCATTCATGTGATGGAAGGTCAGATTCGATCGATGCAAGTATTATCCGTAAAGGTGAAAAACTCAAGGTCCCACTTGCATGTAGAGGGGAATTTAAAAAAATGTGTACTTACCCAATTTGCGTGAGATGTTAAAAAACAAAAATAAACTACGTGTCCGTTTTGTGACGACAATTAAGTATTCAGTTAGTAGAAAAGTTAACTTTTTCTCTTCAATTCATAAATGATATGCACAAACACTTTATTAGAACGTGAAACCAGTTCATTTTCACAAATTTCTCTAAATTTGTGGTTAATTTTCGTTACAAAACGGACATTGAGTTTCTTATATTTTCTATCAATTCACACTAATTGGGTACCTACAGAAAATGAAAATTCCCTACTGTGGAGTGGACTGATCGTATATGCATTTGTTTTGTGTGTTACAAATTTTAAATATGTAATTTTAATTCAAAAAGTGTACAAGTCAACATGCATCATGCACCTTTTAGTTCTAATATGCGTGTAACTGATAGACTGAAACCTATATTTTTATTGCATCTTCGCTATTTTTATGAAAACAATGACAACAAAGCATGCCTGTATTTTTTCCGTGATTTGTCTGCTTTTAAGTACATTTGGGCACACGAACGGGCTAAAAATTAAAATGTAGGTAGGTATACTCTTTACAGAACGCAAAGAACAAACAACACAATTGTTGCGTGCGAATACAAACGTAATTTACATACACCCTGTATGATAGTAGTAGTGAGTTAATGGGGTTTTCAGATCAGAGCTCTGAAAACTGCCCATTAACACTTATAATATTCAAGTGATATTTGAAAACCTCCGTCGGGTATTTGTTTTCGAGCCAGAACAAGACGGTCCTTCTAGAATATAACTACTGATTGTCTTATTAATCCACATTATTCAAGATAAAACTTTCCTGCTAGTAACACGTCTTCTTTTGCAGAAATATGAAATTTCGAAAACAATCTCACAGCATGAAATTGGATGTGGTTTGTGCTGTTGGTAAAAAACGCAACTTTCGTCATGGTAAACTTTTACCTGACACTATCCGTTGTATAATTTGTGGACCCTCTAACTGTGGAAAAACGAATTTAATAATTGGACTTCTTCTTCACGAGCATGGACCGCGTTTTGAAAATGTTTATGTTTATTCTAAAACTCTTTTCCAACCCATGTACCAGTATTTAGAAAAAGTATTAACATTAGTTCCATCAGTCACTTATCAAAAGTACACTGAAAATGATCAAGTAATTAGCCCTCATGAAGCTATTATTAATTCAATTATAATATTTGATGACGTAGCGTGTGAGAATCAAAATAACATTCGGGATTATTTTGCTATGGGAAGGCACAAATGTATTGATAGCTTCTACTTGAATCAAACGTACAGTAAAATACCTAAACAGTTAATTAGAGACAACGCAAATTTAATAATTATTTTCAAACAAGATGACGTTAATTTACATCATGTATATGATGAACATGTAGGATGCGATATGACATGGTTACAGTTTCGAGAAATGTGTGCAAAAGTATGGAGCATGCCTTTTAAATATTTGGTTATAAATAAAGATTGTCCTAAAAATTCAGGATGTTATAGGATGGGTTTTGATACCTTTATTGTATTTGATTAATACATCATTTAAAGCAATGTATATAAATATAGCGCTTATTGTTATCAAAGAAACCATTGAGATCAGACATGAGCAGCAATATGAGTGAAGAGAAAAATGTTAAAGGAAAGATACTCAAGTCTACCGAGGCTGTTAAAAGAAAAGTCAAACTTATTCGAGACCTACAAAATAACAATAACATGATTTTAGAGTCTGTTTTGAAACCAATTACAGAACCCCTTAATAATATGGTTAATCGTAAAGTCAATGCTAATTTAAATTCTGAAGATGATGAATTGAAATGGGATAAAAATACAATTAAAAAATTAAAATTCAGTCCAGATAGTGCAAAAAAAAGCGATAAAAGCGTGACCGATAAAACTGTTTTGCATAAATCATTTGATTCAAATATTTCTGATGACAATCTATCGAAAGTAAGTGATGATACTAATGATGATGATGACGACAATCTATCGAAAGTAAGTAATGATTCTGATGACGATGATGGCGATGATGATGACATTCTATCAAATGAAAGTCAAGACATTGAAGGTCACAATAAGACGTTTGAAAGCGTTAATAGTAATGTAACGGATAACACTAACGATACAACATTTTATTCTCCACGCAATGATCCAGAATTTGCTAAAAAGTCAAGTACCTTTGATAATGTTCCTTTTGGTGTTCGAACAGAACGTGGTAGGCTTATGCTTGGATCTTCTTCAGTTCGTGTTGCTAATAAGAAACTCAAAGTCAGTGGACGTATACTAAATATGACACCAGGATTAAAAGAATTATTATTTAAGAAAGTACCTGATATGGGTGTTATAACAGAAGAAGATAAGCGCAATTATAAAATACTTTTACTAGAAACTAATGCCCACAGGCGTGACTTTAATCCAAACAAACCAATCAAAAGTAACAAAGGCATGAAGTATTTACACATTATAAAACCGCTTTTTAAGTTAGCAAAAGAGCGAACGACTAGCACTGAAAGCTGTACTATGGGTGAAGGATTACCTACATTAAAAAACGTTAAAAAGGATACAAACTATGTTTATTGGGATGATCCTAACGAGCTTGTAGATAGGTTGAAACTGTTAATTGCTTCTCGCGATGCTGGTAATACGGGTTTGGATAACGAAATTATATCTATTATTGAAGAGTTACGAGAAGCTGGTCACGTGAATAATATATAACTTTGAAATTCATTATTTACCAGACAGTTAATGAGAGGCTTTTCAGTTAATAACAATTAACAAAATATAAATGAATATCGATAAGTTTGGTCATCACGTACATAAGCGTTTACGTTTGATGACAGTTTCTGATAAAGCACTTTTGAGATCAGAGAATGGAGATTATGATTTACAATTTTCAAGATTGAAAGGCGTTACAAAACCACTGACAGGTGATGATGCAGTTAACAAGCAGTATGTCGATCAATCTTTCTCGAATTTTTACGACAAAAAAGAACTTGATCAATTATTAAACACTATAAAGGTTCAGATTCATAATCTCAATGCGCAGTTAAGAGTTAACTTTTATACCAAACAGGAAGTAGAGACTATCGTCAAACATACTAATAATGACAAAGGAACAAATCGTTAATGAAATTCATCGAGCAGCTCGTAAAAATTTCAAACGCAGACCAGTTATTTTAAAGGGAATTGATCATTTATGGCAAGCAGATTTATTGGATTTACAAAAATTTCACACGCTCAACAAAGGATATAAATATATTCTAGTTGTAATTGACGCGTTTTCTAAATATGCGTGGTGTGTTCCATCAAAATCTAAAACTAAAACTGAGATCAAAAACGCATTTGAAAAAATTATAAAATCATATCAAAGAATTCCAGTTCATTTACAAACAGACTTCGGTACGGAGTTTTATAATACTGAATTTGAGCGTTTTTTAAAATCCTTACACATTAACCATTATTCTACGTATTCGGTCAAAAAGGCTTCTATTGTTGAACGGCTGATAAAAACGCTCAAAGGAAAACTATTCAGATATTTTAGTTTTATAGGAAACTATAAATGGGTGGGAAGACCTTTAGCCGATATTGTTCAGTCTTATAATCATACTGTACATCGTACAACTAAATTTATGCCTGATGCCGTGAATTCTAAAAATGAAAATGAAGTTAAGGAAAACATAGTCAAATCACGAAATTATTTACATCAAAAATCCAATAAATTTAAGGTTGGAGATAGAGTTCGCATCAGCAAATACAAAAGTGTCTTTCATAAGGGGTATACGCCAAATTGGTCGACTGAGCTCTTTACTATAAAAAAAGTGAACAATACTAACCCTTTCACTTACCATATAGAAGATCTACGGAAAAACCCTATACTTGGTACATTTTATGAACAAGAATTGCATAAAACTCAGTGTCCAAACATATATCTTATAGAAAAGGTTATCAGAAGAAAGGGTAGAAAAATGTATGTTAAGTGGTTAGGACTTGATGATAGTGAAAATAGTTGGATTAATAGAGATGATATTGTTTAATAATATTTATACACTTCGTCTTACGAAAATTTATCATTAACTTAATGGTAATGAGAGGAAGCGGACTTGTAAATAGTGTAATTAATCACTTACCGTTTGAACTGCACCTGCCTGGGTATAATTATTGTGGACCAGGTACAAAATTACATAAACGGTTGCAAAGAGGTGATAAAGGAATCAATCCGTTGGATAACGCGTGCATGCAGCACGACATAGCTTACGACAATCATTCTAATTTAAGTGATCGTCACAGTGCAGATTTGGAACTGTATAAAATGGCTAAACAAAGATTACGGTCAAAAACTTCCGGGAAAGGAGAAAAACTAGCCTCATGGTTAGTTAGCAAAGTGATGAAGTCTAAATTAAAGGCTGGTGCAGGAATTAAATCATTCAAACATTTTGTTAAAAAAATACGTACGGAATTAAAAAAAAAAAAATCTAAAAATAAATCCGTTGCAATCAGTCAAGCATTGGATGCAGCAAAAAGAATAATCTCTGTTCACAATACGAGTAAACTGCGTGTACCACGCTTACTACCCATTCCGAAGTCTGGAGGATTCCTTCCACTCATTCCTATATTTGCGGGTCTCTCTGCATTAGGATCATTGGCTGGTGGAGCTGCTGGAATCGCAAAAGCTGTCCACGATTACAAAACTGCTAGAAAAAACTTTGCTGAATCTGAACGTCATAACAAGATGATGGAATCTATCGCGTTGGGAAAAGGGTTACATATTAAGCCGTATAAAAGTGGAAAAGGATTATGTATCAAAGCTTCAAAAAACTGAATGATCGGTTACCCAGGCGAGCACTCACTAATTTCGACATTTTAAAACACTCGACGGACATTCCTCACTTTAGAGGTGTTTTTATGAGGGATAATTTACCAAGACGGTCGAAAAGAGTAGAATGTGCAATCGTAAATTTAGATAGTTCTGAAAACCAAGGAACTCACTGGGTAGCCTACGTCAAAGTAAACAAATATTGTGAATATTTTAATAGTTATGGTGATCTTCAACCACCGTTGGAATTAATACATTATTTAAAAGACTGTAACATTTCATACAATTATGCAACTTACCAAAAGTTAAATACTGTGAATTGTGGACATTTGTGTATACAATTCTTGAAACAGTTTTGGTGTAACCATTTAAATGTGGATGACATATAAATAAAATTACATTCACACAATGTCTTTCACTCTGTCTATAACTGGATGCTCCTCCTCTCTTATAACAAATCACTCACCTGCTCTAGAACTAGATGACGATTATGAATGCGGTTTGCTATATATGTCAACTTTTAATTCAATACCGAATATAGACAAGAGAAATAATAAGTTTTATTACGGTGAAAATGAAGTAGTAGAAATACCTGAAGGCTCATATGAACTGCAAGATATTGATGATTACCTTAAAAGTCGTCTCCGAGATTGTTCTTTCACAATGACATGCAACAACAACACGTTGAAAACCTCTATATTGTGTTCTAAAACCGTTCACTTTAATAAAGAAGACTCTATTGGTAAGCTTCTGGGTTTTGGGAAAGAAACTGTTCCAGCGAATATATTAACCGAGTCCGCTTTGCCAGTATCCATTCTGTCTACAACCATAGTCAGAGTTGAATGTGACATCGTGAGCGGATCTTTTGTGAATGGGAAATCTTGTCATATAATCCACGAGTTTGTACCTAATGTACCGCCTGGTTACCGAATCATAGAAACACCAAAAAACGTTATCTATTTTCCTGTTACTCAAAAAAGTTTGAACTCTTTTAAAATAAGAATTTTAGATGAAAAAGATCATTTGGTTAATTTACGTGGTGAAGAAATTCAAATATATTTACACCTTCGAAAAAAATGATAGACTTTAATAAAAACGTGAACCTATACAAGAAAGCTACTAGTACTCTTTGTGCTACTAAGAAAAGAACACCTAAAGGACAACTTACGAAGGAAAATAAACAGTTTTTAAAAATAATAGGTTTATTAAAATGAGTATATTATCAGTAACAGATAATTTCAGCTTCGACAACTCTATAGAAAGTTTCGAATATCATTCTTATAAGCCGTACGTTACAAGTTTTAATTTAAATGATGAAATTCGTATACCTATTAATCAACAAGATCTGTATGTGCTACCGTCGGAAAGTACTTTATACGTAGAGGGTTCAATTGCAGTATTCAACAGAGAAACGAAACAGCGAGTGAACAGTGTTCTTTTCACAAACAACTCAATTCTTCATTTATTTCAAGATATTAGGTACGAGCTGAACGGTATTGAAATTGACAGAATTAAGAATGCTGGGGTCACAACAACAATGAAATCTCTCATATCCATGAATGAACTTGAATCGTCGATGTCAAAACAGTGGGGCTGGGATATCAAAGGCATAAAAAACTCACACGGATCATTTTCAGTGTCTATACCGTTAAAAAAGATTCTCGGTTTCGCTGAAGACTATGGCAAGATTATAATAGCATGCAAGCATGAACTGGTTCTCTTGCGATCAAATACTACTTTGAACTGCGTAAAACTGAATACAAATGAATATGTAGATAACCTAACTATATCTAAAATAGTCTGGCGTATGCCTCATATTAAGGTTTCTGATCGAGAAAGATTGAGGTTACTGAAACATTTGGAAAAAGATCACGTTATTCAAATGGCCTTTAGAAATTGGGACTTGTACGAGTATCCACTTTTACCTCAAACATCAAAACACTCGTGGGCCATCAAAACATCATCTCAAATTGAAAAACCTCGATTTGTTATAATTGGATTCAAAACGAACAGAAAAAATGATACTCTCAAAGATATAACTGGCTTCGATCACTGTAATTTGAAAGACGTAAAATTGTTTTTAAATTGCACCTATTTTCCATACGAAAACTTGAATGTTAGTTTTTCATCAGAAAAGTTTGCTTTATTATACGAACAGTACGCAAAATTCCAACAGTCTTATTACAACCGTAGCCAAGCGCCGTTGCTTTCTCCACAAGAATTTAAAGACGTTGCACCTCTATTCGTTATCGACTGTTCACGACAAAACGAAACCTTAAAAACAGGGTCAGTAGATGTTAGAGTTGAATTTGAATGTGAATCAGATTTACCTGACCATACTTCAGCGTATTGTCTTATTTTAAATGACAGTATTGTAGAATATAAACCCTTAAGCAATATTACCCGTAAAATTTCGTAAATGGTGGACTATTTGTTTGTAGACCTCCAGGGTTTTAAATCCTCTGAAAATGAGTTTATTGTTAAAGAATTTGGATACAGTACAAATAATTACACGCAATCATTTTTAATAAAACCTCCATACGCATTCTTTACTCTATCGGAATTGGAAAAAAGACGTGTGAAGTGGATAGAAAAGAATCTGGGTATTTTGTGGCGTGAAGGTTATGTTGATTTTAGAGAGTTCAAACGAATGATTGTAATTCATTTACAGCACAAGAAAATATTTGTTAAAGGCAACGAAAAGATTAAATGGGTTAAAGATTTGTGTGCTGACTGTGATGTAATTGATATAGGAGAGATGAATGCTCCCTCGTTTGGTGACCTATATAAAAAGTATTGTTTAAATGGTAATGTGAATTGTGTTGATCATAAAAAGAAATGTGTGTTAAAAAACATTATATGTATTAAAACATGGTATTTAGATAATGTGTGCAAAAAATGATTTTTATGGTTTAATAAATTGTATTTTCAATACCTTCGAATTTTTATTTTACTTACTATCCACTAAACCAAGTGACGAGTGAGGTCATAAAAGTTGGTACCTATTTTTGTTGCACGGCTCGCTCCATAATGCAGTGCAGGTGTGAAAGAGATAACATGATTCCTATAATTTATGACCTAACTCACCACTTGGTTTTAAGGATAGTTATAACCAAGTGAACACAGGATAGCTATAGAAATTAAATAAAACACCTAGTTACGAAATATAGGTTTATTAGAAACTGGCACAAAAACATTTTTACATCTTTATTCATAATATTTATACCTTAAAACTAACTAATTAAATAACATAACATCTATGATGCATAATTTTGCTATAGCAAATTTTATAGGCGATACAAATGCGTAGCTAGTGAAGTTAATTTACAATATCAAAACATAGACTCATGACCCCAAGATAAGGTCGATATTCGGTCCTTCAGCAAGATACGTTTGTCATCATTAGACGACAGTGCAACTTTTTTGACGGATTGCGTGAAAATAACATGTTTTAATGATTTAAATACAATGTTTGTCTTTCTCAACCTTTCATTATTTAACAATACCTTTTTATATTTCTCAAAATCTAAATGACGCAAGACATGTTTCTTTGTACCCTTGGCTTTTTTCAGTTGCTTTTTTTCTGTTTTGATACAATATAATTTGGACCTGAGACCTACAAACTCATGTATTATTTCGCCTCCCAGTTCATCTTTGAAAAGGCCCGGTACTTTATTATGTTGACGAGTAATGCCATAAACATTATTAGCAGGATAATTACTAGTGTCAAAATAATGCTGAAAATTCAATTTAATGTCTGCGTATACATCTTCTGTGCTTATAGCGTATAAAAACGAGTCCGTATCAGAGTAACATAAATTTATATTAGGCCCGTAAAATGTTTTCATCGAAGAATAATGAAAATTATACATATGAGACTTAGATGTTTCCAAAACAGTAAAACCAATATAAATGGGTCGATCGAGTTTAACAGACTCGGGTTTCATTTGTACAGCAACGAAATTTTCAGAAAAAATTGTTGAGCTATGATAATTCGGTCTAGATATCAGGCATTCGGCTCCATATTTCTTTTTTGTTTTATTTTTAGTATCATTCCATATGTTAACCAACATAACTTTTAACCTCTTCTCAGGGTCTTCTAATGTCTTTCCAAAAATAGCATTGTTAAATAATTTAAACAAGTTTTGTTCGAATACAGATGTAGCTTTTTGTCGTAACTGAGTGTTTAAATCTATGTACGGTTTTAAAAATTGACTCTGCTTAAATTTTATTACTCTATGAATTTTTTTAAGTACTAAGCCATGTTTCAAGCATGTTTTTAAATGTACATAATGAATAACGTACTCGTATTTATCATATAAATTCGGAATCAGTTTAGGTTGCTTTGAACCAGGAGGTACGAATTTTTGAGGACAGAACGGAATGTCGTTGTGCAAGTCATGTAAGTATTCTGGATAGTGTAAATCCACTTCCAAAATATAACCAAAATCAGAATCATCCGGTACTAAGCGAACATCTAGGTCTTTAATTTCACCTTGCTGCAATAATTCGAAGTCGCCATAAGGCAAACTGGCACACATCGCATACCCGTACAGATTATTACAGTCTATATAAAGTAAATAATTATTTGGTATACTAGGATCATAATCGTGCATGTATTTGTTATTTGCCTTGACATACCGTGTTGAACATAAGCAAACTCCCCCCCGAATACCCTTTTGTATCATTCTAATTATTTCTAGGTCGTTAATAAGCTGTAATTTTACGTTGGTTATTCGTAACATAGCATCAAAACTTAAACTTGGCGCGGTCAGATAAAAAGCAGGATCTAGCCTATAGTTAACTTTACAAGTTTGACGGAATTTTTCAAATATGTCGGCCAGTAACAATACATCAGATTTAAGGTAAATATCTGTGTATTCCCCTAAATTCTCGACTCCAAATGATTTCCAAACAAGTTTCGCATGCTCGTAATCATATTTCGATATCGTTTCATTAGTTAATGAGCTGTAAAAACAATGTTGCTGAGGTAAGCTTTGCTCTTCGTAGCGAGCCCAATTATTCATATACTCATAAGGGTAAATACCTTTACGTTTCAGTAGGTCGAAATGTACCTTTAGTGGAAAAAAATGCGCAAGGTTAACAAAATCTCCGTCGTCTAAAGTGCTTACAAGTTCCTCTAAACTAGCTCCTAAAAATTTAAATGAATCCACAAACCGAACCGGCATCACTTGATCAGGATTTTTGATAAAATACTTTGTGAATGATATGTAATTTTCTTTATTTTTAGCAATAACTTTAATTTGACCGGGCATTTCCCCTAATTCACGTAAAAATAAATGGGAATCATAACCAGACAAATTGTGAAAAAACACGGGCACGAATTCAGGTAAACGGAAGCGTAAGTTGCAAAAACTGTGGCTGGCCCCCCGAAATTTTCCAGTCACATGCGAATGATCTCGAACTGAGTCCCCAAGCAATAAATTGCCACAAAGAAAACAATGTTGAGCATTTAAAAAATCCTTTTCTTCAGTCTCAGTAATAACCATAGGCTTAGGATTCGAATAAATATTGTTTATTGTGGATATATCCCTTTGCAAATACTTGAGAAATTTAGCAACGCAATCTTCTCCACGATATGTAACGAACTTGTTGAGAGAACTATCGTACGAACATACAACATAGTACGCAAAGGCAGCAGGCACGTGCTCCTGTAGTTGAATAGTATTTTCTGATCCCGTTTTTCCATTTGTGTTAGGCACCAATAAGGATTCAAAGTCTGCATATATTACGAAAGGCATATCTTGCATACGTTCGAAATTTTTAAACTGTATTTCCTCATTTTGATTTGGTAAAACTGTTTTTACACCACCACATATATGAGCATCCCTCTTTGGTTCGTTATTGAAAAATATCAAACATTCTTCACAAAGATAAAGTTTACCCTTGTGTTTTGTTAATTGATGTTTAAGCAGACGACCTAAATCTTTAATCAGACAGTAATGAGTTTGCCGACCGTTTTCTAACATTAATAAGTTAACATGATGCTGCTTACGGCATGCGGTTTTGTACAGCGGACCTACGACTTCCAATTTATTATTTATCGAATATACATTAACACTTATATGTTGATTATTTTTCTCAAATATTTTGATATCTTTTAAACCGACGGGAAAAGTCATGTTTTTGATATTGAGAACGTCCTCATAATGAGGATACGAAGATACTCTTTGAACATTATTTTTAGCCGGAAATAAATAAGCCATTACACACCACAGAAAGCAAAACGCGTCATTATTTTTTATATTGATACACGCGCGTTTTAGTTTTATACTTTTAGGCAAATCTATGAATCCAGACGCTCTCAGAGGATTGTACTTGCAGATATTAATTTCTAGGTATAAATTTTTCATAAACGACCACCCGCTGTCTTTGGTTTGAAATTCATCAATTTTTCGACAAATCGTCTGCAAAACATTTAAAAATATTTCGTTGAAATCGAAATTTGGATGTATTACAATATTCTGCGTTGCAAACGACTTAATGCCACACGTATCGTTTTTTAGCAAAGAAAACTCTGCAAATAATTCGAAATTCACTTTGACACTACCGAAAGCTGATTGCCTTGCTTCCAAAATACGCCGGACGCGGGCGCGTATGTTGCGTATAAACTGAATAGGAGGGCACGCACAGTCAAGGTCATCTCGGCTTCCCCGCACTCGGTATGATGCAAGCCTACTACGAAAAGCGCTACCAATTTTTTCAATGCCTTCAATATTGTATATAGAGTTGTTATTTTTGTGGGCTGTGCTACGTAAATGGGCGGAAAATGTACGACTCGGTACAGCTATTTCGCAAACGGAACAGAAAACCGACCGGCTACTCATATTCGATAGATAATTGATTAAGAGTAAGTGAAGTATTAGAATAAAAGGTATAGTAAGAATAATTAATATGACTCACGGTAAATGTTCTTTTTCGGTGCAATGCTTTATCCTATCAATCTTTCGATGCAATTGGTATTACATCAGCAACATTATATAATTTCAACTCAACAAAAATAATAAGGTCAAATATTACAAATAAAGGTATAGTAAGAATAATTATTAATTATTCACGGTAAAATGTTCCTTCTTCGGTGAAATGCTCCTTACATATTTGTAATGCGTTTTTGATATGCGAAACCTCTGGTGAATTAGAGTCTACCTGAATTTTGAGGCTAACAAGTGCTTTCTCCCATCTGCCTTTCGAAGCGATTGATGCTATATCAGCAACTTTATACAATTTTAAATCTAAAAAAAGATCACCGGACAACTGACCGTAGCGATACACCTTTCCGCCGGGGACTTGTCGTTTTAGTACTGACCGCAACCCTGCAACATGTTTTTCGGGATAGAAGTCGTCATCACTATCGTCGTCAAGAAGAAAGAAGCCTGAAGAAACGCTGCTTTGTTGATCCGACAATGGCTTCGGACCGGCTTTTGACCTGTAAACCATAAATAAGTTTGTTAAAAATAAACAAACGAACTTACATATAAGACAAAACTAACGACATCTTTGTAGGTAAAAAATATTATATATTATATATTATATAGATTACTTACCGTTGAGACGAAACTTTGGACTTCAATTTAGTAGATCTAAAAAGAAAAAATAATATATATTAATACAGGTAACAAAACAAAATTAATTTCATTTTCTACAAGAACTACATAAGCAAAATTAAAATATATACCGTGGTATCGGAGTTGCGTCATCAGATTCATATAGTTCAGTACACTTTTTAGACGCCTTTTGCTTCTTATACCTGAAACAAAATAATGTTATATTTAGTATACCTTATTTTTATTTTTATTTATTTTTTTTATTTTTGGAAACAGAATTTAAAACAAAATAAAATATAAATTACTGCAACTCACCGTGTTAGCTCCTGCGTTCCAACATCAGATTCACAAAGCGCCCTCTTCTTACTCGCTATTTTTTTCGACCTATAAAAGAAACAAAACTAAAATTAAATACACGTCTTTAAAAATTAAATCGCTTACTAAATAAAACAAAACAAATTAGTATAAAGTGATGTTTACCTCGAATTTGGTGTTGGTTTTCTGGCCTCGATTTCGGTAAAGGACTCGGAATCAGACCTGCAATAAAAAGGTTATTTTATATATTTGCTATTGTTGTTTGTTGAACTTATATTGATTCTATTTATTAGTCACGTAGAAACGATAAACAAAATAAAATTTATAAAAACTTACGCACATAATTTCAATGCAGTGTTCCTTCGCTTGTGAAAACCCGTGAGAAAGTGATGAAGTGTAAATCGAAGTCTGGTTTGCATGAATATCGCTTCACAGTAGTTGTCAACCTTCGTTAAGTTGATTAATCAATAAAACTTAATAACAGTAATGGTAGAAAACATGCAGAAGACAAGTTTTCACAGGTTTAATACCTCAGATACCTATTTCGAAACATCAGCAATTATTCAACAAACAAAAGTATCATATTTATTTTAAATCATATACGGTTCTATCAAAGCGATCGCTCTAATTGCAAAGAACGCCGACATTCTGTTCCCTTCAAAATAATGGAATACGACTTTCGTCTCCTTTCAACACATTATGCTACAAAGAGTGCAAGTAAGAAGAAACGAGTATAGGTAACCATATGAACGGAAAGAATTGCTCCACTGAATGCGATAATTTGCAAGGATGTAACTTTTAAAATCTATTATTAGGTATATGAAACCTGTAATTATAACATTCGTACTTAATTCTACTTTATGAAACACATGTGTTAACATGTTCTATCTTGTACTGATTGCATCCACGTTTCTCGATATAAACAGTTTACATACTTACCTAACAATTAAAAACGCAATTGTAGAAAATCATTCTGACTGGAAAACTTGTCATAAACGGACGTCGTCCGAGATCGATAAATTGTATACCTCATACTTCAGTGAAAATGGTGAGTTGATTGAATTTCTAATTTAATATTTACATTTATTTATTTATATTGCGGTTACAGTATTTAAAATGTTTTGTGCTTATTTTCAGAGTAAATCCAGTTCGCAGCCATTACCCATCTCCAAAAGTGTTTATGAGCCGAATATTTCCACTTTTTATTCACAAGCAACATTCGATGACGTGTTACCATGCTCACAAGATGTAAATGGATACCTAGAGTACCAACAGGATTGTATGAATAGACTGAATAACGTTCAAGAGGTAAAAAAGCCTTCGAAAATATCGAAGAAATCCTCGAAGAAAAAGGCGAACAGCGGAAAAAACAAAGCCTGCGGCAGTGGATTTAATTCCTATATAATTAAACAAAGTAAAAAAGGTCAGCGTCTTATTAAAATAAGCATATCCAATCTTGAACTGGACAACGAGTCTGAAGACGTCGCCGTGCAGTATGTCGTCGAGAGTGAATGTGATGACGTATTGAATTCCACAGAAGGACTAGTTGATAAAATTGTTAAAAGATTAAGCAATGCAAATTATTAGATTTAACCTAGATTTATTTTCGTATAATTTAAGATGATGTATGATACTAAAAAGTGAAAGTTTCTTTATTATTAAAAAATATTGTGATAAGTATACAAATAGAATATTAAATATACCTACAGATTTGTTTTATTTTAAGCTTACATACTTGCTTTCATTATTTGTAAGATTATTTAAAAATATTGGATAGTTATAAACGAACCAAGTTTTAAATAGCGTTATCATCCTCCCCTCCCAGGAGGTAAATAATTTGTTTGCAAATGCATACTAAATTCTAACGCATACATGGGTCAGCGGGAGAGAAGTTGTTGATTAGTATGTTTTAATGCTCCTTTGACAACGAGCGGACACGTAGAATGACTCAAGTTACAACAAAATGCATGATGACAAGTTAGTTACGTCGATCAACTTTGCTATGTAATGAAAAGCAATATGAACCAATTGTTCAATTCAAATATGAATCTAATAGCTTTGTTATATTAGCCTCTATTTTGCAATAAATTGGTCTAGAATATAGGTCATCAAACGGTTTACAATTGAAAGCAAAGAAATATTATTTTTAATTTGCCTTATTTTAAAGTCTAGATTACTAACAGCTTTGTAAAACATGACGCACGAGCACGTCATGAGTTATAGCCAATGAATAAACAGGACCTGCATCGCGCTATTAAAGTTTTTAACATTTGTTCATATAAATAAAAAATCAGACCTAAGTCTGTCGGGAAGTTGCGACCGGACGACCCCAGCACGTAATTCAGATACATTGGACTGGCCACCCTCTGTGTGTGTTGTGTTGAATACAGAACCTTGAAAACTAGGGTTTTCTATACCTAGGCGGTCGATAGGTATGGATACCCACACCCGGAGGGGGTCAAACTCAACACATGTAAAACCGTAGCCTTATGCCAGGGACCTGCTTCCTGGGGGTTGCGACCATGTCTGACGAGCCTGATCAACTTGTTAGATGTGTTATGTGCAAACGCCATAGCCGTTCTGCGCTATGAGGGTTTATGCCAGGGACCGGCTTCCTGGGACCCTTGCATGCAACTGAGGGTTGGCCTCCTTAGACTGCATGTTGTGTTAAGCTTTTGCTATTTGAAATAATGTCCATTATTTTACGACTTCAAAACAATACCCGCTTGGGACTTTGAAATATCACTTGAATAATTAGTAAGTAAGTATTAATGGGTAGATTTCAGATGGCTGATTTTATTGAATGTTAAATATAAAAATGATTATGCATTCGTTTCATTGATATTTTACATACGGATCCCTAAGTAGTAAGCGTGCATTGCAATATGAATAAGTGACGACTTGAAGGGTTCATATTTCTACTCAGTCACAAGTGCATTGTGCATAACTTTTAATTTAGATTTTAATATGATATGATTATGATTCAAGTTATCGAACTACTTTCATGAGTGATCTTTAAATACTTGAGTAATATTCTGCATTATAAAATCCTCTGTACGTCATTTGCACGCCGGATGAATCGACCAATCAGAAAATCTGGTCTGCATCGCGCTATTAAAGTTTTTGAAGCCGTTTGTATAAATAGAAGTTATAAGGTTTTCGAACGAAGCAAATACCCGACAGCGGTTTTCAAATATCACTTGAATATTATAAGTGTTAATGGGCAGTTTTCAGAGCTCTGATCTGAAAACCCCATTAACTCACTACTTATGATAAACTTGTATTTGTAGAAATGAATATTTCAACACGAGTCCACTCAGAATATTTATTATTTCATTGTTATTAAATCTGCACACGCTCACCATTTTAATCGAACCTCCTGGCTTTTAACTCCAAACTTGCCAATTAAACAATCTTGCGTTCAAGCATCGGTTGCTCTGTATAGAAGCCAAAAAACGTTACAGAAGAAAATGCAAAAAAATACGTGTGCATGCATGATAAAGATGCAAAGTATAGACGAGTATGGGTACTAATCCTAAGACTACCTAATAAAATTGACTTAGGCACTATTCGCTCTAGAAGCACAATTCCAGAAAGACCACTTTCGCGGGCATAATTTAAGATATTGTGTCTCAGTATGCATGCCTATGTTCGTAAAGGTTTTCATAACACCTTTACGAGGAAGGATGTTCAGTTCAGTTCAGTTTCTTTATTGGTAAATATCTATTTATAGGTCATAATGGCATTCACAAATACAGAATGTCTGATGAAAATAGTAGGTAATAACGAACCATTGTGAGCAAACCAATGAAAAACACAAAGTTGGAAATAGTTCGTGAATTTCTGACGTTTCTGTGTCCAAAGGATCTTCTATCGCAATAATGAACCTTATCAGAACTAAATAAGGTCTATTAGCCGCTGATGTGTGTTGTATAGTGTATCGAGAGAACATTCCTGCCCGGGAATATTTTATAAACAACAGCACATTGAAATATCAAGACGGTAACACAGAATTTTTATTGGTCGCTGTACATTTTTTGTGTCTTGTAACAAACCTAGAGAAACATAGCTAGCGAGGTTTCCAACACGGGGACCATATACCGGTATTCTTTTCATACGAAAATACCGGTACTCTAGGTACTTTAGGTCCTCGCTTATTAATTTATATTTTTGTATTGTAACCAACTCGTCAACGTCGTCGTCGTCGTATATACAACGTCATTAGTCATTTAATTGCCTACATTTAAATTCGCCATACCAACTGAAAAAAAAAAAACCTATTGAGGAAGATTTTGTATGAATATTGAATATCGGTATAACGCCCTTGTTCTACAAATTCAAATTCAAAATTCAAAATTTCTTTATTCAAGACAACAGTGGTCCATGATAGTTAGTAAACTTAAAACTAGGTTAGTTAACTATATAATTACTTATGCTACACTAATACCTACTTTACCTAATTGACATAATAAACCTGCTCAGAATGAGGGTTTATTAATGCCGATATCCAGTACCTCTGCAGAGGACTGTCGGCTCTGTCAACTAATATACTTAGAATACTGTTGGAACTACCCTGTATTCTGGTTTTAATGGATGCTATTTTTTTGCGCATTATGGCGTGAAAATCATCTATGCGAGCATCGGCAAACATACCTGATGCACTGCAGAATCTGGGTAGTCCCATCAACATTCTAAATATATTGTTATAGAGAACACGGAAGGAGTTGAGGGTTCTTTGGGTGTAACTTACCCACAGGCCACTTGTGTAGAACGATTGACAGAACGCTTTGAACAAAGTTATCTTTACTTCTCCAGAACAATGAGTGAACCTGCGGGCGAGCATATTCCCTCGAACCGCCAACGCCCTGCGTTCCCTATCTATATCACAATCGTCTCTTAAGTCACTTGTTATTATGTGACCTAAATATTTAAATCGGTCAACCTTCTTCATCTCCTCACCACACAGCTTCATAGGCGGCAGGAAACCTGAGAATATACCACGCACGTCGAAAACCATAACCTCACTTTTTTGACAGTTATATTTTAGTCCGTGATTCGAGGCATAATTCTCGCACGTGCGTAGCAGATCCCTCAACGCGCAGACCGACGGACTCAGCAACACCATGTCATCCGCATAACTGATGTTGTTGACCATTTTGCCATCTATCGAACATCCCGCATGCATGTTGCTGAGTCCGACAATCAGCTCGTTCACATACAGGCAGAAAAGCTTCGGCGACGTCAGGCCTCCTTGCCTCACACCACATTCTAGCCGGTATGTGTCCGACACTGAACCCTCCCATTTTACACAATTATCCTGATGCGCATACCAGTGGCTAAACAAGTCTACCAGCTCTCTAGGCATGCCAGTGGTCTCCAACTTATTCCAAAGAATTTCATATGAAACCAAGTCGAACGCCCTCGACAAATCCAAAAAACAGCTATAAACTGGAGTTTTTCTTTGTGTGTAGTACCTGACGGTCTCCTTTAGGGTAAAAATTGCACTTTCCGTCGAGAGGCCGGTTCGAAACCCGAATTGTGCGTCGTGCAGATGTAAATGTTTACCCAACTGGCCGTCCAGAAGACCGTCTAACACCTTAGCTGTTACTGTAGCCAGCGAAATTGGCCTATAGTTATTCCTATCAGATACGTCACCGGTTTTGTTTTTAATAATAGGAACCACTAGTGTGCGCATCAGGTCGGGAGGCAAGTAGGTATGGCGAATGCACACGACGAGTACGACTCTACGACGAGTACGTTTTTAGATTAGATGTATTTATTGCTTATTTATAATTTACATTTAAAATAACAGGTACTTACAATACATTTTAATAAATTAGTTACAATTAAATAATTGTTAACAATAATAATTAACAAGGACAGACAAAAATAGCTACTAATACGAAAATTTCTCGCAATAATGTCTAAAATATTATGAAATGACAACAAAAGGCTCTAAGCCTAATTTCGGGAACTCAACATATTATATCATATCATGACAATAATTCAAAATAAATAGATGTCAAACGTACAAAAAATATAGAGCCGTGATTACTGCAATAGTAATAAAAACAAAATATTTTATCTCTAGGCCGACGTAGATTGTGATAAGTCTGCAAAAACAAAATAATAGTCCAAATAGCAAAAAAAAAAAAAATATAAATATATACTTACCTACATGAATATGGTTTTTGGTCGGTATTCACTGAATTTACTGAATACCCAAACACACAACACTTACTTGAAAATTCTATAATTAACTGTGCTTGTGCTAACTTCCAAAAGCCCTTTAATAGTAGGCAGAGTTGCAATTGTTTATGTATTGTATTTAATAACAAGACAAACTCTACTTTAATTCCAAGTTGATTCACATTGCCAACTTTTCTGGTATAGTAAGTGGTACAAAAGTTTTTAGATTCGCGATTCTACGTTATTTTACATTATACAAATGGCCAGTCTATGACATTTTATTATAAATTAATACTTCCAAACGAAAAATAAAGAGAATGTAAAAATAACTGAAATAGATACCCGATTAAATTAAATATATGCACTCGAATTGTGAACCGCCTCCTATTTAAATTGGCTAAATCACGCCATACGCATCGCAATCAAAATAAATAAATATTAGGAGTCAATCTAACATTTCACGGACGACCACGGTTATGTCTAAAACGTATTACGTTATGGGACTGATGTTTGGGGAATACGATAAAAACTGTAACAACATTAGTAACTTAGATAACGGGCTTGGCGACCAAAAGTTTGCCGTTTTTATCTCCCTGGGTCTGGGTCGAATTTGTTTGATAAGTTTATCTACTTTTTGAATGAGTAATTAGGTCATTACTTTTCTAATAAATATATTTAGTTGAGGCTAACCAGTGATTTGTGTCACAAGGAATGAACATATATAAAGGAGCTGACAGAGTTAAGTATACACTTGTAACAGAGCATCGCGCATGCGTCGTTTTTATATTTGGTGAACCAAACAACGGAGAGAGCCAAGCATAGCTATACGAACATATTCACGCTCATTCTACTAAACGTTCTATTAAATGCTTCATTGTGGCAAACGCTCTAGTAAATGCTCGTCAAAATATGTATTCCTCACAAAGATATCAGACTTGACGGCCGCGTAACAAAATGGCGAAAAGAATTCACTGTCGTCCTAATTATTTTGTGACCGGTAGGCAGCTAGTACCTATGCTCATTACAAGTGAATGCTGAAGTCTACTAACTAAGTAACTGACCATCCTGTATTTATATAGAACCTTATTACAATGCACATAAAGTGCACGGGTGGTCTGTTAGCTATGTTGTCGATAGTACAGTCGATGTCAAAGAGATGTCTACATTTTGGCCGTTACAATTAAAAAGGTGCAAGAGTGTAAGTAACTTTGACGACTGTATCAGTTTACCTGTTCTTATAATTTTAGTTAGATTCTAAAACAACATCCTTATCAGAACAGCTACTCAAAACTAGTTAATAATCCGTGAAATTGCGGTATGAAACATGTGTTCCACTCTTGAATATCGATGTATCTTGTATAACAGGTCTCTCAATAGATTTAGCTGTGTAAACATTCGTATGATAAAACAGTAAGTATGTTTCCTACGTTTAAGTGGCCTCCTAATTAGTAAACGTAACGCGGCGACGAAAATTAACATAAAATGTAACATTCTTTACATAAAACATGAAATAGTAATAGTTTAAATGGCGATTTCGAAGGTTAAACAGTTAACTTGTCTTCAGTCGACTAATAGGTGATGTATCATTTTAACTTATTGCGTTGTAAGTAAGAAGGTGAAAATATACAAATTTTATTTTAATTAACTGTACAGATACCATCATCAGATATACCGTTACGCTTCCAAATATTCAAAACATACTATGTATTATACCTGCCAATGGTTGTTTAGATATTTTTGAACATGAACACTAAAACTGAGCAGTATTCTTGTGACGTAGTTCTATTTTGGATTTGGTAGTCCTCTTTTGTATTTAATAGTTCTTTTTGAATTTTTTTGCCCTGTTTTGGATTTCATAGCTGTCGAAGCAAGCAATTTCACAACTATTACATAACACACATAGTATATTGGATTATCCCTTCACACGGCACACACACAAGGACATCATATTCATTTTATTGATGATATAAATTACAAGTCAGGTTTACTTAAATGAATCGATCGATGGGGCAATGGGTTTTTATAGCGATACTCTCTCTCCAGCCGCCTTTCATTCCGCAAAAATGTAAACATAAAAATAACGATGCATAAAATTGAACAATTTACCGCTCTGAATTCCCCAAGCAATTACTATCTAGGTCATAGAAAATCAATTATTAGTTTCCAATGGAACAAAACAGTTTTTCCATCAAGAATCGTATTTCAGAGGCTTGATTTCATTTGCAACTGCGAGTCGGATGGGAATGCTATATTTGCCACTAACAATCTTATTTCGACTTCATTCTAATCCCATCTCAATGTCTGTGCGCATCGTTCACACACAAAGTGGGTTTGCGCAAGAGAGAGGGAAATATCATCCGTACAAAGAAAAACATTTGAATAAGTCAGAAACGCATTCCGAGATTGTGGTCCAGGCGATCTAGTTTGTATCTCAGTACTGGTGACTGGTTGAAACTGCAACGATTCGATTGACATTTTAATACAGCTTATCGGTTTTTCAGGTCATGAACTCATGACTGATTAAACCTTTTCGTCCTCGAAATAATATTTTTGGTGCAGTTTTCACAATACATAATAATACCTACATTTATTTAGAACTAGCCCGCGCGGCTTCGCCCGTATATTACAAAGCACACAGGCAAACCTGCAGGTTACAATATGTATAACCTGGAAGCCTGTCCAGAAAGTCCAATCTATACACTGGTAAAAGATTTTTTGAAATCGGATAAGTGGTTCCGGAGATTATCCCCTTACATACGAACTTTCCAAGTTACAAGTTTATTTTATTTAAGTTATTAGATCGTCTATATTTCTAATTGTTCGAATACTTTCTACATAAACGCGTTTTGCTGTACAAATAACAAACCACTTATTCGGGAACACCGAACAGGCTCGCATAAGCAATAATGAAAATTTAATTTTATTAACAATGACACCACAATAGATTCAATTTACATATTGAATTCCGCGTTGCAAATTTGGCGCCGGATATGTTGGGGATAAGTTGAAAACCTAATTTTGGAATCAAAACTATAGTTGTCAATTTCGAATACATACAATTTTCATTAACATTCAGTGGGTTTGGGGTGTTTATACGATGTATCGTAACTAAAACCTGCCCTTTATATAGATACATACAAGCCTGCGCTCCCAGAGGAACCTAAAATATCTAGGAAGGACACCTGAAATTTATGCTTACAGTGCCACATTGTGAATTTCGCTCTATTCACCTTTTTATTTTTAGTTATTTTATGGTATACATTTTTTCACCAGCGGCAACCTTAGGGGGGGGGGGGGGGGGGTTTATATGCGACTAGCTGTTGCCCGCGACTTCGTCCGCGTAGAACTTGTAACTGTCTCAGAAAAAATATTGTGGGCGGAACCTCAATTATCGCCGGCCCTAACAAAGTTCTACCATCTTAAGGGATGATTTCCGATATAAAAACTATCCTATATCCTTCCAAGGGTCTCAACTTATCTGTACGAAAAATTTCATCTAAATCCGTTCAGGGATTAAGCGTAAAAGGTAACAGTGCGATGAGTTCATTAGTTTAAATTGCAAAATTTCAATTGAAAACTCCGTTTTTACAAATATAATATCTTAAGAATCATCAACAGACGTTTCTGCTTAAATTGTATATTTTTTTTATAATGTAATTATTAAAGAAAGCTACATGACTGGAAAGTTTTGCTTAAATCCGTCCACTAGTTTTACTGCTTTTTTAGTTTTGAAAGCAAAGACGGAGAACTTTCCATCTTAACGGTGTTAGATAATAAATTATTTTCATTAAGCCCCTTTACGGACGTACCGGAAAGCCCGGCGTGGGTAGGCCCCCGCAAGGTAGACTGATGACCTGTTAAAGGTTGCTGGAGTCCGCTGGATGCGGGTGGCGCAGGACCGGTCACTTTGGCACTCTTCGGGGGAGGCCTATGTCCAGCAGTGGACGTCTTTCGGCTGATATGATGAAGCCCCTTTACCCCTTTATTTCTCCCCTTTAGGGGGCAAATAGATCTACATATTATAAAAGAAATCTGCTGTCTTGCTTTCATGTTTCTAGCCACAGTTTAATATTAAAAATCACACATTACTTATGTGAACTTTCAACCCCTATGTCAACCCCTTCAAGGGATGAATTAGGAAAAAATCCTGTACATTAGGAGCTTGTGGCCGAAGTTTTAAACGTCTAACTCTAAAAACGACATGATTTCCATACAAACTTTCAACTCTTTTTTAACCCCCTTAGGGGATGAATTTTGAAACATCGCTTCATCATTTGCTTTTTTTTTAGTAAGATATCTTCATACTTCTTCTTCTTCTTCTTTCTTCGTCTATAACTTTCCAAATGAACGATTTCCATACAACGGTTCGACCTCTATTTCACCCCCTTAAGGGTTGAATTTCGAAAAATCCTTTCTTAGCACACGTCCGTCCACGTACTATACAGGATATATGTTTCAAATATCATGTTTATATCGTTAGCGGTTTAGGCTTGTCAATAGATTAGTAACGCAAGATTTTTGTATAATAAATAGATGAATAGTTCGCTATGGTACAATCATTTACTTACCTTACCGTTATAATTGATACAAATCTTATAATACACTCATATTAGGTTCAGATAACGTTAGATAAGGTGAGTCGGGGCAAGAGTAACATTGGGGGAAGAGGGTCAAAAGCTTCTCCAGCTAATTCTTTTGAATTGAGCGCCTTTTTGTACCGTCGGTAAAACAGACTAGGCGCCTGTTTGTTTTACCGACGGTACAAAAAGGCGCCGACTCTTTCCCCGACTCACCTTACCTATCTTTTTAATAAACGCTGCAGTTCTTTTGGTAGTTGGTTTTATTATACAAGAAAGAAGATATCTGAAGTTTCGTTGACAAACTTAGGTATTTTGTACATAGCTTAGGCTAGCTGTGGTATATTTTGGCTTAGGTTGCTTTTTCTTACATTTATTACTAATTGATCTTTGTACGTATACGTATACACTTCTTTTAAAACACACAGTTTAATTTTATTAAACACCGGCCTTACTTAACAATGATTAAACAACTGCTCATATAGTTTGGGGATATTTTTTCCTTGTGTTTTTGGGTAGAAACTTTTTAAGCAATCTAATTTGTAGTTTATAACTATCGGCTCTATACGGTTAGTGCCTCAGTGGCAGTCAGCGACGTTTTTAAATAGGCAATTGACAGTTCAACTGTCATAGTTGATAAGCACGGGTAAAAATAGTATAGTGATATAACTATTGAACAAATACTGGATGATGGATGGAAATAATAGAGAGTGTATAATAAAACACTGAAGAGAGATATTTATTTTGATTCCAAACTGACCTTCCCAATATAATCCATATACATCCATATCCATACTAATATTATAAATGGGAAAGTGTATGTGTGTGTTTGTTTGTCCGTCTTTCACGGCAAAACGGAGCGACGAATTGACCTGATTTTTTAAGTGGCGATAGTTGAAGAGATGGAGAGTGACATAGGCTACTTTTTGTCTCTTTGTAACCCCCTACTTCCCTAAAATGGGGGGTGAAAGTTTGTATGGAGCTACGATATAAACGAGTTCCACGCGGACGGAGTCGCGGGCAGAAGCTCGTGTAATATATAATAAAGAAGATTACCACAGCAACACTCGTTTTGTAAGTCCAATTCGACCAATTGGAAATGTGGACGATTCGACAAAATATTATTAATTATCCGACGAGCAGTTACCTGAAGTGGTACACTGCTAACTATCATTTTATAGACATCACAAAAATGGTCCAAGTACTTATAATACGTTTGTTAATACTGGCACACATATGCATGGTGGCATTTGATATGATACGAAACCAATACATGACATGTCGCCAGTACCTATTTAAAGCGTTAAAACCCTCTGCTAGGTCTCTCGCCATTATGATTAAATTAATCACAAGTTTTTTATGTTTTTGTTCCGAAATCGCCGATCTTGAACACAAGTAAACTTTACTTGGCTGACTTTTTGCGATACATATGTATAGGTTTATATATTCAAAGTTACACTTTGTACGCAGCTACTATTTAAACTAGGATATTATCTAATCCAATTAGTATTTTCATCTTATCTTGTGCACTTGCAATTAGATATAGACCAAAAAGGCAACACACGTATACGTTTTTCGCCTTATTGCCATGTCATAAGATGCAAAATTGTATACATATTATATTTGACTTGGACCTTACAAAGTAAAAAAAAACCGCACACATTTATTTCATGTGGTTATTAAACGTTCCTCGTAAAAAGTAATTAGCAACTGTAGTGGTTAGAGTTGCTTCAGTGCCTACCAGCATTATTTACGTTTTTAACACATATTGTACAATGGAAAACATTTATAACTGAGCAGAATTTGACTCAATAATATATGATTATGCCATTAAGTTAAAGACGTGCTCAGATATGTTTGTTCTAGTACAGTAAATGTTCTCGACTTATACAGTATATTTAATTTACTTACTATGGGCCTCATAAGAAGGCACAAAGTCACCCAAAGGGCAATGGAGGCTATGTTGGAAGTTTATCTGAGCGATCGCATCAGAAATGAGGCTATCCGCAGCAAAACCAAGGTAACCGATATAGCCCTCCGAATGATGAAACATAGAAATCTCAGTCTGATTGGATTCAGAATACGGCTCTACTGTAAAGTTGCCATTACCGATTATCCGTTTTCAAAAAATCTTTTTCATCACACTTGCTCGAAAAGGGCTTCATAATGCGCAGACATACAGAGCTGTAATAGCCTGTGTTACGCCCACGGGCGTAATGGTTTTTTTCTTAAATTGTATCTGGCACTCATGCGGCAGTTACAGAGCAAAGAGGTTTTATATCAAATACGATGTCTGAAAACGCATTTATAAATAAATTTAAACTTAAAAAACTACTTAAACATGTTTAACTGAATTATTTACAGATTTAATATATAGTTATTTAGTGTCTATGTAAAATGTTTTTAAGTGTTTTCAAATCGTGGCTGTATACCGAAGGGTCTTTGCCATAAGCGCCTCGCGTCAAATTCAACAAAATGGACGACTGTCATGTTGAAGTTTTTATTACGATTTGTATTAATTTCATCTAAAATGTATTTGTTTCCTCGCAAATGTGAAGAAAAACATTGTGTATAACACGGGCGTAAGAATATTGCAAACGCGAGTCATCAAAAGCTTCTGATAGACTCTTGTTCGCAATATTCCACTTCCGCCCCTCGTTAAACAATGTACTATTACCATGGTATAGATTAGACTTTCTGGATGGACATAAAGGTTATATTTTAATCCCCAAGTGCGCAGTGGCCGCATGGACTGTTAGTTCTAAATACAGTTACGAACGTATAATGTTTAAGAAAACTGCACCAAAAATATTTATTTATTTCATTGTTTAGTCATGTGCATAGCAATTTAGGTCTTTACAATTTGTTCTGCATAGGTCAGACCATGACGCCCTGAAAGGACACACAACATAACTTAAAACTAAATACTTAGTTCTACTTACTCTTTACAAATAAATAGTAACATTAAATAAATATAGTTACATTTTAAAAACTCTTATCATTAAAAAAATCCTTAACCGAGTAGTAACATTTTTCAATTAAAAGCCTTTCCAATTTGATTTTAAACAATGAATTACGAGGATCAAGTTTAATTTCGTTTGGAATTTTATTCACTATTAAAATACATTTATTATGTAGACTTATTATTTAACAGTAGCTGCCACGAGTGGCTAAAACCATACAATAAGGGTACAGGACGAAAAGTTTTACGTCAGTCATGTCCTGACAAACCGATAAACTATTATAAAACTGTCAAATCGTCGAAGTTTGAACCAACCACCAGGTTATTGAGAAACATACTAGCTCGCCTGGACCACAATCTCGGGAAGCGTGTCTGACTCATTCTTGCGTAATCGCAAACCCACGTGTGTGAACGAGACGCACAGACATCGAGATGGGATTGGAATGAAATTGACATGAGATTGTTAGTGGCAAATAGAGCATTTGCATCCGACTCGCAGTTGCAAATGAAATCAAGCCTCTGAAATACGATTCCTGATGGAAAATTTGTTTTGTTGCATTGGAAACTAATAATTGATTTTCTATGACCTGGATAGTCATTTATTGGAATATTCTGCGTGGAAAATCGTTCAGTTGTATGGCATCGTCAGTTTTATGTACCTATACATTTTTGCGGAATGAAGCTGGCTGGTTGGGTCGGATAGGTTCTCGAGTGACGACCATGTACCGGCAGGCGCGGCGTGGGCAGACCACCATAAGGTTGACTGATGACCTGGTAAAGGTTACGGGAGTCCGCTAGATGCGGACCACTGGACCTCTGGTCTGTCACTTTGGCACACTTTGGGGAAGGCATATGTCCAGTTGACATCTTTCTGATTACAGAGTATCGTTATAAAAATCCCGCTGCCCCATGATGTCCTTGTGTGTGTGCTGTGTGAAAGGATAATCCAATATACTGTATGTGTTTTCTGTAATCATTGAAAAATTGTTTGCTTCGACAGCTACCAAATCCGAAAGTCGTCTCTTAGATTTCCTAGTTTTTATTGGTTTTGTTGCCCTCTTTTGGATTTCATAGCTGTCGACACGTATTCCTACGAAATCCAAAAGAGCAGTGCTCAATTTGAGTGGTCATGGTTCTTAAGAATGAGTCTTCAGTTTCGGATGAAATCGTTCGGTGAAACTGGTGACAGAACGTCGACACGGGCTATGTGTAGGCTTCACAACGCTTAATTGACGGTACTGTCAGCGAACGTGTAAAAGAACCGCATATCGGTTCGTAACATGACGACCGATATTCGACCTTAAGGACGTGAATTATCCGTTTCATTATATTTAATTTAACAAGCGAGCGAAGCGAATGAAGCTCTCCGTTTCAGCTTGGGCCAAAAGTCTTTCGTATGTCTTGATGTCCGGATGTCCAGTTTTATTTCTCTACAGGTCGCATTTCTCACTAGATTCTCATAAAAAAGTTTGCACACATTCAAAAATTTATATGTAATTTTTTTTCATTAAAGAAAGTTATTCAAAATTTGGAAGAATACATGTCAGCGAGTTCTACAGGTCACAGAGCCGTTATTTAAATAATTATACGGGATGAAATAGGATCCATAGTCAAACAGCTTGGTTCTAATTGCTATAATCCGTTCCTTCAACATGGTTCCGAGTCGAATACAAATGAAACATTAAGATCGAGTCCGGCTACCTGATGCCGAGCATTACAACTCGGAAGTGTTGAAGTTTCTGTTGTTTTCAACTTGTGCCCTTGGGTCCTCGGCGAGTCTTGGTTTGATCACGTTATCTCTTATTACATACCTAATCTTATTCTTCACGGCAAGACGGCCCGCGAGCTGTGTCG
This sequence comes from Epinotia ramella, assembly GCA_947578815.1. NCBI lineage: Eukaryota > Metazoa > Arthropoda > Insecta > Lepidoptera > Tortricidae > Epinotia > Epinotia ramella. Next base: position 30,105,825 of record OX388203.1, read on the forward strand.
CGGCGAGATAGGCTAGTTTCAAGTTTCAAGTTTCTTTATTTGGCCAAGTAACAAAATAAAGTTACATCTAGCACGTCCTGATACATAATACTTTTTTCTTAATTAAATCATGCACTTATAAAATAGGATATGATATCAGTATTAAAAAGTTAGCAAGTCAAATGTAATTCCGTTATCTACATACTATATAACATTTAAAAAAATGGATCTCTCTTGTTTAAATTTTTCTGTCAATTCATTAATTGTGTAAAATGGGTTAAGGTGAGTCGGGGGAAGAGTAACATCGGTGACAGGCACCTAGTCTGTTTTACCGACGGTACAAAAAGGCGCTCGATTCAAAAGAATTAACTGGAGAAGCTTTTGACCCTCTTCCCCCGATGTTACTCTTGCCCCGACTCACCTTACATTAAAAGAAACGTTTAAGCCTGCTCTTAAATTCTATGAATGGCATATTTGTTATGTGAGATGGTAGCAAATTATATAAAGTAATTTTCAGAGGGACACCTTGTTTAAATGTTTTTACTAGTTTCGTTGGAGGTACGCACAGTTTATCTTTATAGCGTGTATTATATGTATGTATGTCTTTCCTTCTTTAAAATATTTCCTTCTCACTGTGGATTTCCAAGAGACCATTAAATATAAATAACGATATTATAACAGTCATTATTCAACTTTTTACAAAGTATTCTCGAACGGAAGTGCCCTTGCCTAGACCAAACAGACTTCTAATGGCTTGTTTTTGAGATACAAGGACTCTATGAATGCCAACAGCATTGCCCCAGATGGTTAAAGCATAGTTAAGATGAGCGTGGATAAGCGCGTAGTAAGCCATAACAAGGGTTTTCCTGTTAATGAAAGGTCTCAGTTTCAGGAGAGCTATTCGTCTCTTTCTAAATAGAACGCTTAGCAAGAGGATGGTCAGTCCGTCGTCGCGACGGCCGTCCTCTGTTGGCCGTGACTTTATAATTGAGCTATGAACACGAAAATCTAAATTCGAAGTTTGTTATCCTAGAAACGGGGAGCTCACACATAATAATCGAATTGCACCAAGAAAGACATAGAGATATTAGAACTTCTATTCTAGTTGATTTTCGACAGATGATGATGAAGTACTTACTTCATTTAAAATTTTCCAGCTTTTCGTGTGGGATAAAAACACAACTTGCAACATGTTTTATAATGTTTCAGATTGGCCAAACTTCTTTCATATGTCCCGATTTCCAGGTGTTCTTCTCTACGAGTCGCGTCCTCAATCGGTTCTCGTGAAATTTGATGACCAGATTCAATAATTATATAGATTTTCCAGTTTTTCGAGTTTCGAACAATGTATATTATATTTTTGAAATAAATACAGGCTCGCGAGTTATAGACATTTAGCTACAGCATTTAGGTATACTCTGTAGTCTACAATTCTATACAAATAAAATCACTTATCTTAGTAGTAATCCTTACTAATATTATAAATGCGAAAGTGTGTGTGTGTGTGTGTGTTTGTCCTTCTTTCACGTCGCAACGGAGCGTCGTATTGATGTGATTTTTTGTATGGAGATAGTTTAGAAGCTGGAGAGTGACATAGGACACTTTTTTCAGCGCAACATGTAATTCCCACGGGAAAATTCAATATGTTACTTTTTCCTATAACCACGCGGGCGAAGCCGCGGGCATCAGCTAGTTAACTATATTTCAACCAGTCACAACTAGTACAAAACTACATAATTGCTATTCAGCTAAATACCGTCCTTTCAGTCCGACCGTGTCTTCGTCGTTACGCTGATTTAAAGTACTAAAACTTCTTGTACTGAATGCGACACAAGTTTGGCCAACTGTTGCCTTGCTCTCAGGACCCGGTCAATAGCTGCGTCGCCTATCGTAACTGGGGCGAGTAAGTCTAAGCGCAAACTGTGGTATTAAATAGCTGCCCTTACATTATTGCCCTTATATTAGTGGTATATTAGTACATTGTGATACCAGCGAGGTATGTTGATAATTACATTAGAGGCGGAATTATCACGCGAGCCGCAGGTGAGCGTGATAAGAGAGCCGAGGATGTAATTATCAAAGCTCACGCGTTTCATACGACGTTTTTCAACACATTTTGCGATGAATGAAAATTTTATAGGCCTGCCAAGTTATTTTCTTTACTTATTGGTGTCAACAGGTTTTTACTCCCACGTTGTATACATTCGTCAAAAATTTCCAGTGGCGTCCATTCTTTTTTATCACTTTTCTAGTCACCAGCACGAGTCAACATTTTTATTAATAACCAAACGCGCATCTACAAATATCTGTGAAATAACCTATAATGGCGCGCAACAGTTTGTTTTCGTGATGTGTGCGCAGTGCGCGCATTAGATGAAATCTCTAAACAGCTAATACAAAATGAAATAAATATTTTCGTTTTAAAATGTTATCTTTATTAATTCATGTAAAATGTTACCAAAAGTGAATAGTTTTACTAAATTAAACGTTTCGTCGTTTGAAAAAGAAATAGGCAATTAAGAGTAAGAATCCATTTGCCGAGAATTAAAAAAAATGCTGTGCATTCTGTACAACCCGGTTAATTTAAGAATGCACCGTGTGCATGCATACATCTTGCTGCAAGGTGCCAACGTGACTTAATCGGGATATTACCATAACACACAAGTATCGTAATGGTATAAAACACGCGCGTGTTTAATATCCAGGATTATGAGCCTAAAAGCGACACAATAAGACGTACGTTACGAGCAATTGTGTTGAAAAAGTATTTATATTATATTTGATTTCTATGTATATAGTATTTATTTATCTATATAAGTGTGTACGAGTAGTAGTAGAGTGTAGACAGAGGAAACAGCAATGCACATTCTCTGCTCCTGCGGACCACTCATGCACAAAAGAAGTATCTACCTAGGGCGGCACATCGTGCACCCAGAAGAGGTACAACATATCACCGCCCAAAGAATCTGGAATTTCTTAGAGGCAACGGGTCTTAACGGTGAAATCTAAAACAAAGGGCTGCCACAATAGATCACTTGCTGGTCGAAGCGACATATAAAGGCCCACAATAACACACAATAATAAAAATAATGTACGAGTATATCGTCGCCAGTATCCATAGCACAAGCTTTGCTTAGTTTGGGACTAGGTCGATTTATGTAAGACTGTACCCACATATATATTGTTACTGAGTATACTCTATTCCAGATAAGATTAGAAAAATCGTGCGTTGATGTTATGTTTGAAAAACACTTATTGTACGAAATATATAAAAGTAGTACCTACAATATGTCCCTTTGATGTTCTAGATAAACAAATTAGCGTATTAACGTAGACAAATTTGTGTTATCTGGAATGACGTGTAGATAGATGCATGCGTCCATAGCCTTGAAACATGAAGGAAGAATAATTACAAGTAGGTCGTTGGCAAAATTATAACTGAACCAACTTAGTAAGAACATACACAGTTAAGTCGATAATAAACTTTCACACATAAAGCATATCAATAAACATAACTATATTCATTCCTACATAAATACCTACTTAGACATTTTGACATTCCTTTGAGACGGAAAAAAAGAAAAAGAAAAACTATGAAGAACTTTTATATTTCATTCGAGTAGAACTAGTCGATAGCATTTCCAACTACCCTCATTAAACTTTTTTTTGTCTGTATTTTTACCTGTGTCTTGTGTACAATAAAGTATTTACATACATACATACATAAACTTCTGGCACTTGTTCAACCCTTAGAGCAAAAATCCAATAGAGAAGCCGCATGAGAATAAGAAAACTGTCCTTGCCGTCACCAAATGGACCCTGCGGAAGACCTGCGCTGGCTGTAAAGCTGAGCATGCTGAGCTGTTCTATTTTGTGACAAAGCCTAATGTGTTATTTTTTATTCATTACCAGTGTGTAATTGTTTGTCACGAATAAATGTTTGAGTGAGTGAGTGAGTAAAAAAGAGCTTTCATTTTATCATATTATTTAAAGTACCTCACACCTAATTTACTAGTTTAATATGCTAAAGTGGTGTGTTTCGAGTGGAGTTAAGTAGTAATTAATGGTACTTGTCGAAAAAACCAGAGGTCGAAAGTGCCTAATAGAGATGTGACATCTCTGTTAAACAGGCCAATTTTGCAATGAAACACCCACAATCTAAAAATTACAAACAACTGACCACTGTGTGCTCTTTGAGGGGAAACAGTGATTGCCTGGACTTGGTGTCGAAGCTCGCATTACCTTTTGTGCCTAGGAATTTCCAAAGGCCACGAGGTCCTAATCCCGGCTGTTCCACAGGCACGCACCATCTCCCATAGAAACTCTACCACTCTTCGTGCACCCACCATGCTTAACGCGCTTCTCTCGCTAGCACCTGATTGTGACGTGTTTGCAAGGAGATGAACAGACGTGTGTCATGAATGCCTGAAGTATTGTGTGGCGATGGATAGTTGATAGAGCCAATTATTTTTTATTTGTGTTGAGTTGTTTTTTTTTGCGCCTTGGTGCAAACTGTAATGTTGTGTTAATTTTTTTGCGTAAATAAATAAATAAATAAAGTTTGACCTCCGAACCTATTGGGTAGTAAACCAACGTACAAAGCTGACGGTCCCGGTTTCGAATTCCAGTAAGTGCAAATAATTTCTATGAAGAGCATTGATATCCGTTACCAAGTCTTGGTTGATTATGGTATGTTTAGGTATTTATATCTATTAAAGGGGAACACAGACAAATTCCGAGGAGTAATTTGTCCGAAACCATAATTATTCCGAAGTCAAAATTCCGAACGTATTTTCGTTCAACGAAAATTTGGACGCAGACGATTTAATGGAATAATTTCGTTCTGGACAAATTACGTAGTGTACACCCCCCCCCCCCCCCCCCCCCCCTTCTTATTAAGTAGGTAGTCAAATTAATCTGATGATGGGGCCAGACCAGTCTTGAATAGTTAATAGTTTTATTCTGAAACCTTCCATTTCTTTTTATTTTCCAATGGGATAATTCACACAGTAAAGTATTATTTAGGTTGTTAAGGTTAACAAAATAATGTACTTAAACAATGTAGTTAGCATTTGATTGACACTAGAAAAACCAACGTTTCACAAAGCTTTACAATCTAGAGTCAGTCCTGTCAAGACTAAAACCTCGTGTACAACTTTGAACTCTATACCACCAACATAAGCATCAAATTGTATACATATTAATAGCGTCTTATCAAAAAGTCTTGGCAAGAAATCTGCCGGCTGTCGTCTGGCACCGGCTCTGTGGAGCTGCGTAATGAATTCTCCTTTGCAGTGAATAAAATTGTAGACAAAAAATAAAACTTCGCTATGAAAGTCTTAAAGGATTGTCTAGGATTAAACCTTCCCGTTTCTTTAATAAATGCAATGTGAATATGAACTTTAAGATAAAGACCGCCTCTTCGTTTTTATGGAATAAAACCTTTAAAAGAGGTGAACTACTCCAAAATGTCCTATTCATGACGGTCTATTCTATTAAGAGCAAATAAAAATAATCAATCAAGATATATATCGTCGGACATTAGCATGAATATAATTGTTCAAAGTGTTGATTAGCATAAAAATAGTTAAAACCAAAGTAAATTATAATTGTATACCCCAAGATTTGAACTCTGACCACGAATGCCTGTTCGAACATTGTTCAAAGTTGGAAACCCCTATGTTATAGGTAAATAGGCACACCTAGCCAAATTAAATCCAGACAGTGACGCAGCCAATTTAGCAGCCAATATAACTAACTACTAACTAATTTGGCTCATTGACCCAAAGAGGGTCTTGGCTTCCGAAACGAGAGCACGCCATCTGTCCCGATCGTGCGCAACTTCTTGCCAGTTGCCGACTTGAAGATGTCGCAGGTCTGCCTGCACACTGTCCTCCCAGCGGTACCTGGGTCGCCCAACCGGGCGGCGACCAGTCGGCCGTCCCACGTACGCTCTCTTGGCAGCACGACCCTCTCCCATTCGGAGTAGGTGACCAAACCAGCGAAGTCTGTGTGACTTGGTTACACCGATGATGTTGGGTTCGACCACCAGCTCCTGGATCTCTATGTTTTTACGGATCCTCCACGTGCCATCGTCTCTCTTGACAGGTCCCAGGATCTTACGCAAGACCTTCCTTTCCGCTACAAGGAGTTGACGTTCCTCTTTTTGTGTTAGTGTCCACGCCTCACAGCCATAGATAAGGATGGGTCTTATGACAGTTTTAAAGATCCTTAACTTTGTATTCCTGCTGAGAAGCCTGGACACCAACACCTTGTGGAGGGCTGCACTGCATCGCAGGGTGTTTTGGATGCGGATGTTTATCTCCTCTCTGGTATTAGTGTCCGTTACGGTGCAACCAAGATACCGGAATTTGTCAACTCCCTTATAAAAGGTACCCCCACGTGAAGACTACCACGCCGAGCCCGTGTATTTTTGTATCGTTTCATGTGGAGGTATTCTGTTTTTGCCTGATTGATCCTGAGACCTATCTTGGACGCCTCCTGCTCCAAGACCACGGCCGCTTCGGCCACCTCTTCCCGGCTTTCCCCTAATAAAGCAAGGTCATCCGCGGTTATATTGGCAGCAGCCAATCCATATCCATATCCATACTAATATTATAAATGCGAAAGTGTGTCTGTCTGTCTGTCTGTTACCTCTTCACGCTTAAACCGCTGAACCGATTGCGATGAAATTTGGTATCGAGATAGTTTGAGTCCCGGGGAAGGACATAGGATAGTTTTTATCCCCGAAATCATCCCCAAAGGGGGTGAAATGGGGGGGTGAAAGTTTATATGGAGCTGCGCGATATAAACGAGTTCCACGCGGACGGAGTCGCGGGCAGAAGCTAGTATAAATATAAATAATACGTTCCTTACCGTATTCATAAACGTTCTACTTACAAGCCTATTTAACTAAAATGGCATTAAAATTCGTTTCTAACTGTCACTTTGACATTTGTGCTTGTCAGAAAGGGACAAAGCACATTTTATTTAGCAGAGGCATTTTAAGTTATTTTAAGTACGTATAACACAACCATGTTTAAGGATAAGAAAAGAGCGCACATTCGCCGACAAAATGCCTTCAGTTTGGCTAAGATGTTGTTTTTTTAATAAATTAATTTTACTAATACAAATAAATATATTCCAAAATTAATTTATTTCACGGTTGAAGTCGAACATCAAAACCGTAACTTGCGTAAAGGAACTTCGGTCTAAAAAGGTGACTTCAGTTCGTTACGAACCTGCTGAGTATTCTTGACCTTTCAGTTGTTATTTTGCTAAGAAAAATTGTCCGTGCGCTTGGTCTTAAGGTGCTGATAGACAGATATTCATGTGTAACAGAACACCGAGCTAATACGAGAACAATATTCCTTTGCTATTCTGCTATAAAATGTGGTCTAAATACGCAAAAATCTCATCATTGCTAATAGACCTGCACTTTTTATGGCAGAATACCAAAGGAATATTGTTCCCGTAACTTATCATGGACTTCCCGTAACTTATCATGGACTTCCGCAAAGTAACGTCTTACTTAGAACACCGAGCTGAACAACGTACAGAGCCAAACATATCTAAAGCCAAACATCGCTACTATGGGTATGTAGTAGCTCAGGGTAGCGCCACGATCATTAAGTATGGGGTCGGTAACTTCTTCAATGATACTCAGACTCCAACGACATGATTATAATATATTTTCCATAACATTGTTGAAATATAATACATTCAAACAATCTACAAATTGTTTATTTGACAGCTTTCTCAATAAGCTATTTAGTTTAGTTTAAATTAAAAGTGTTATTTAAATTTAAACAGAAGCCATTATTTTTGTATGGCCAGCCCGCTAAAGCATAGAACCTCTACACTACGAACCTTTTTACGATCATCGTACTGAAAAACGCTCTAGTAAACGGCACGCAGGTGTTGGAGGAGAGGGATGGCGCGGCGGCGGGAACCATACAAATTTGCTCAGCTCGGCAAAAAGCTCGAAGACACTTTGCTAATGCCCATTTCAAGTGAATACTCAAGTTTATCGGCACCTTTAAACCGCCATAATACAAATTGAAACCGACTTCAGAATTTACATAAAGGGAGAGCTAACTGCCATATTGTTAAGCAATATTGCCCTAATTGTTCCATTAGCACGCGAGAATCAATTGCCGATATAGCGACCCTGGCATCCAATAGCGGTCGGTGATCAATACATATCAATTGTCCCTCTATTGCCTTTGCGCATACCGGATTGATTCGGTGTCGGGTGGATGCCACATGATCGATTAATTATATAAATTCCTTGCAAATACAAATTGGGGTACCTACAACGGGTTGCCCAACTACTTCATACATATAATATGTATAACTGAATAATTCGCAAATGCACTGCCCCGTGGTCTGAGCACTGCACATGATTTTTTGACGACCGATTGCGCATAAAGCCTGCCTGCGAAACTGACGGTCCCGGGTTCAAGTCCAGCAGGTCGATCACGTAACGCATTACGCGCGTCAGGTAGATCTAAATGACACTTTTTATATGGAAAAATTATAGTTAAATTGTCCTAACGCGCGTTCGGAATGTTACGTGATTACCCCTCTCTGGTAAAACAAATATTTGTATGATGAGTATTGATTTATTTGTTTGCGATTATTAGATGTTTTTTGTACGATGGCGGATTGTACAAAGCAGAGGTTTTGAGGATCATACGAAACGGTACAGACCTCTTCATAGTGTCACCAGTAGCGGGCACTTTATTATTCTTTCAAAGAAATGTAACTTTAGTACAAACTTCGTTGATTTATTCGTCCACGCGAAGAATAAACTCTAACATTTAGAAGAAGTGAGACTTTTCCTCGATTATTTAATCTGTAAGTAAATAGCTTATATATAATGAACAGAAAATTAATCGAGAAAAACTTGCCAAACTTTGATATTCGCAAGATTACATAACATTTACAAACTTCCTTTCAAACATGTTGGAATATTTTTGTTTCCGACATCCATCATAATCAATATCCGATCCATCAAAGTTTTTAGCACTGGTACTTAATACTTACTTTAGTGAGAGCTAAGCAGGAGTGATTTTATTTCCCTCGGGAGAAAAGTTTCTAGATTATTTAAAGGCCTAATTAAAGTCAAAAGGTAAGGGTAAAAGGGGAGAAGGTACGAGGAGGGTACAATCTTATTAGACCGCAATATTGCCTCAAGTTGACAAGGTATACGACATTACGGAAATAACTAGATGTAATCATAAAGTACCTAATGAAGATTTGACTAGACTAGAACGAGGGACTTAAAGCCGTTATCCCTAAAAGGTCTAGTCTCCCTTCCGTGCAGAAAAGTCAGACGGCAGGAACTACCGTAAAACTAGTGCCTACGTCAACTCGTGGGATTAGGAGGTCGAGTGGTACCCGGAACTTCAGAATGCAACCGCGATATTGAACGGAAAATTAGGGCCTTTATCTTAAAGGATTATTTTCTATGCAGATCCACACCATAACATCTGAATTTTTTAATTGAAATTGAATACAAATTGTATACTGACAACGGCACTCAATTTGACGTCACTAATAGTGTAACATTTTTGAAGCTGAATGGAATATTTGTCGCAGCACCGACGTTATGTTATTTGTTACATAAAAATAATTTTGCATCGGACTTGCCGGCCGCAACGTGTAATTGCCACTGCAGTAGGTAATTTTGTCGGCTAATGCATTTGAAGAAATGGTGGCGTTGTTGAGCCTGCTAGCTTTAGTTTCTATTGTAATGTGATTATATTTACAACCGGGGGCATCGTATGATGGGATCTTGATAATTTATTGACTATAGTTTATTTAGATATGTCTCGTTTCTGATTATTAACCCTGTAGCATTTTTTTGAAGACCAGTTTATCCGGCCTGATGGTAAGCGGTCACCGTAGCCTATGCATGCCTGCAACTGCGTGTTGCCGACCTTTTATTGATATGAGGATTTGCTGTGTTGACAGAGACATTTTTCAGAAAGGTCCTTCACTCCTAACACATCGTGTCCTCGTGAATCGCCAACAGGAACACAACGCTGCACAACACTACAAGAAATTGCTAGTGTTACTATTATTGAACAAGGGAGCGAAACCAACGAAGTTCCCCGTCTTCGTCTTGGGCAAAAGCTTTTTCTCAAACATGCAATGAAATAATGACGTTGTGTTCTAATGGGCTTTGAAGTGTCACGTTTCGGGCGGAGCGAGACGAGAAATCCGTAATGCCATTTCATACAAAATTGGAGGCCTAGGTCTGCAAGATGGTCTATTTTAATTTCCATTCCACATTTTGTGGCACAGGATCACGGCCTTCAGCCATGACAATAAAAGTTTGTTTTCTTGGAGTTATTTATTTATTTCATTGCATGTTTGAGAAAAGCACTATACGTAGCTCGGCGTGAAAAGGGGTTGCCAGCCTCATAACTATCCTACTTCGCTACGCTCGGCCGTCTACATGTACTCGGCCGGCGACCCCTTACTTCCCGGCCTCTGTAGTAATGTACTATTCGGCTTTTCTCCTCTACTGGTCCCCATTTCTCTACAGATTCTCATGAAATATTGTCAGTAGGTTCGATAATTACCTATATGGCTTTTTTGTCACACATAAAAAAAGAGTTAAATAAAAGGCAAGATAGACAGAGAGACAGACAGACACACTTTCGCATTTATAATATTAGCAGGTACCCTATGGATTGTCATTTTTATTTATTTAATCGTATGACGATCTGTACAATAGGTGAATATTTCGCCGAAAATGTTGTCGCTCATTTAGCACCACCCGCGAGACACGTGCAGGGTTGTGGTAGGTAAATCCTGCGGACGCGAGCAACAAATTGTCCCCCTTGACATTCATATGCAGGAAAAAACACAACATTACTATCTCATTCAGATCTTTACACCCACTCTTTGGTAACTAAGTGCAATATAAACGGATATAATATGTCAACATATTTTTCAGTGTACGGTTGAGATTATTGAATGAGGCCGACCCAACCGGCAAAAACTAGTTGTATAAAGGTCCATAGAACGTATCGTAAACTCCATTTGGTGTAAGTCAGCAGTGCTATAAGAGGCATAAGAACTGCTACATACCCCCGATTCGGCGTAATTATATTTCCATTCTGTGATATAGTAGAACTATAACAGTGTCAAGCGGAACGATTTGGGTCTATAGAATGGATGTAATGGTGAAGCATAATTATGTCAATTTGTTGATATACGGGATATCGTGACACTTCTATAGTGCTTTTTTGTACTGTAGTAGATTCTGGGTTCACAGTTATAATATCTCCATTCAGTGAAATAGTGGAGCTATAGCAGTGTCAAGCGGAACGATATAGGTCTATAAAGTGGATATAATGGTGGCGCATATGTCAATTTCATTATATACGGGACACCGTGACGCAACTATTGTGCTTTTTTGTACTGAAGTAGACTTCGTGTTACCTTTAGTATTCATTTCACGTCCACTAGTGCAGCGATAGTGCTACTTGGTAAAAAAAAGAGTTTTATGTCTGTCTTAAATAAAAAGGACTCCAACAAATATTATAGTGGTAAGTAAGAACTTATTTACTTGATTTGTTTTATGAATCAGTCGTCTCATATTAGGTACAAAACGACATGCGCAAGCAATTTTATTATTAGAGTAGTATTTAATTTTATGAAGGATTTTCAATGCGCCTTCGTTTTATTGAGTATTCAATTAATTATTTTTATAAATTAATAATGAAATGTACCATTGTCTAACTAAGTATAGTACCCATGACAAGATTTTCGCCGCCATTATGGTTCAAATTAGGGTTCCTTCCATGACATAAAAATTTGTCATAATTTGAGTTCAAAACATTTAAAAACTTGTAAGGCCTCTTGAGTATTTTTTTGTAATTTAAAGTCAAATAATGCATTTAAAAGACCTTTAAGTTGTGCCTGCCGTGTCGCGTATTCCCCGATGGTAATAGTTATTTCTGTATTAAGAAGCGTTCGTCGATCTTTAGGCAATGTATTCGGTATCAATTATTTATTCTTTGTATTGAACTTTGTGGGAAATATTAAAATGAATGGCCCAGTTTTTGACATCATTGCGTATTTCCCGGTTTTTTTTCATCTATTAAATTAGAGTATGAAGCTTCTGAACTGCTATGGAAAACTTCACTTGAGTCTTCGTCTGAAATTTCGCCAATCGGTTCCTTGTCAGTTCACGACTTATTTTGTACGGAACCATATTCAGTATTCAATACGGGCTTGAGCTATGGGGACGTGCAGCGGATTGGCAGCGCGTTTTCCGGCTCCAAAAACGAGCTGTAATGGCTATTGCTCGCGTCCCATGGTACGAGTCTGCTAGACCACACTTCGCCACCCTAGGGATTGTCACGTTGCCGGGCCTCTTGATATTGCAAACAGCCATATACACTCGAGCGAATTTAGATAAATACCCCAGGCGGGGTGACAATAGCAACCATACTACACGATGCGGACACAAACTAGCAGCAGTGCCTCGTAGCTTAGCAAAGAGGGCAAAAACTATACACGTCAGGGCCCCTCTGTATATAATAACCTACCACGAGTAATAACAGACGCACCTAGTTTGCTAACATTTAAAAATAAATTGAAATCTTGGCTTGTTGAGCGGTCGTTCTATAAAACAGAAGAATTTCTGACTACGAAATATTAGTGCAAATGCACTCAGAGGCAATGAAAACGGGTCACTTCCCATGGATTACTTTACAAAGTGACCCGTTTTCATTGCCTCTGAGTGTAATTCCCAATGTGAACTATGAAGGTACGCTACCTCAGAGGCAATGAAAACGGGTCACTTTGTAAAGTAATCCATGGGAAGTGACCCGTTTTCATTGCCTCTGAGTGTATAAGCATACGCAAGTAGCTAATATATTAAAATGAATGAATTGTATTTTTAAATTTATCTGTGCTAGATGTAAATTGACATGTAATCGCCTATTACCAATAAAGTATGAGTATGAGTATGAGCATGAGTATTTTTCGTCTCGACTTTGGGTTTGATGGTTGTCACAAAGTTATATAAAGGTAGCATATGTTTACCTTTACTTGTCATTTTTATCTTATAAAGGACCAATTTAAACTCTTATAGAACGGTTCTGTCATATAAAAGGTTTGGGATATAAGTTTAAGTCGTAGGACCATTTTGCTGGGTGGGGACAGTTTATAAAACTGCCATTGGAATTGGAATCATACCTTTGACGGCGGAGTTGGTTTTAGAATGGACTCAGCCAACTCAAATAATCTCAAGTATAACTGACTGTAAAGCCCGTGTTTTCAAAATGCATCCAATTCATATGCTATTTAACAACTACTACCTTTGTATAACTATTCATCATAATTATTGTATGTAACTGGGTTCTCGAAAACGGCTCTAGCGATTTCGGTGAGATTAAATGCCGCCAAAAATCTTGTTATAATTCTCGAGAAACGTCGTTTCTTCGGAATAACACGAAAGACGAGAAAGCGTAATGGAACTTCCAACGATACGTTAGACAATGATATTATATTGATATTTATATTTTGTAAATGGTTAATAACTAACTTTGCTTCGGGTACGTGATGTCAATAACAAAGTATATTTAAAGCAGAATAATAAAATTTAACAGTCTTCAAATATTATGCCATAAAATATTGAGCTTTAGTTAATGTACCATCGAAGAAGCACTTAACTGACCATCTGTCAGCCTTATAGCAATGCAAATAAGGTTGACAGATGGGTGTTACTGTTTATACCACAAAGTCTGTATCTACTCGTGTCGCCGATCTGTTTAAATCCTTGAGTTTGTTGATCCTAAATCTACTCCGGAAGTTATAACTACCTAACGCCTGTATAGTTATTGCATAACAAAAGTTTACACCTTTGTTTGTGCTTTATCATTCGTTGTACAGGTACAGTCAGCAGTTAAAGTAGGTCGCAGGTCGTGTTCAAAATGAGCTACAGACGACACTAACGTGAAGGGGATAAAGACTGTATAGATCATTTTGAGCGTGTTATTTTGTATAGCTACTTCTGCTGCTGACTGTACTCGTACGTATGTATATGTGCCTATTGATGCCCAAAAAGACGCCCAAATGAATTTCCTGCCTTTAAATAAGCAAATTTATTCAAATAAGTGATCCACGTTTTTATACAATATTCCAATGATTTATATTGGAGCAGGTCCTAAGAGCTCATCGTTACTTTGACTTTATAAGTTGAATACAAATGTTAATGAGTGTTTTTGAAAGTGCCTCTACCTCTGCAAAACCCAGACTGAAATAATATTACTCCTTGAAATCTCATGCAAAATGAACCGACTTTCCACAACCTCCTACCACGCATTGGATGATTCAAAAAATGAACTTTATGCTGTACGTATTACTCCTGTCTTTACGTTGGAACATACTGCTTAATACGAGGTTTTGATAGTAATTCATTGAAATTTGAGTTTCAGCGATTGGAGCGTAGTTTCCTAAAGATATTCCGAGAGCTAGATGCTTATCAGACAAACAAACGAACGAACAACTGTGTTGTATAATCGCACTCTTATTCGAGCAGTTTCAGAATAAATACTTACCACGAATGATTCATGAGCCTGGAATGTTGTCAATGTGGTCCATTTGATTTCAATTTCACATTACGAAAAAAATTAACATTACAGGGCCGGTATATATACGTGATGTTTGACAAAAAGGGACATAAATCCGCTTCGATGTCTCTGAAAGACAGAGACATGCAAGTGGGGACATGTCCTTTTTGGCCACATCGTGGATTCCGTGCAATCGTCGTCGTACCCAATTTTTGTATTGAACAATGCTACATGACAATTCGTCAATATGCTAGATGTAAATTGATGTATGTATTAAAACCACAGATACAGATATACATAGATCACGCAAATGTATGTACTTTGCGTGTCAGAATTAGGACTCCGAGTTGGCACTCCGACTTACATTCCGCGCGTGTCTGTTGTGGTAGCTGGTTGTCCGTGAATATTAAGAAAATACCTTATTGCAGAATCGATTTTCCGCGGACAATGGGGAATTCAGATCACTAATTCGCCTGTGTGACGTCAAAGTAGGTAGAAAAAAGTGACCCGGTCGGTTTCATACAGATTGAGGTGTTTAAGTTATCTAGTGTACCTATATCTATATCTGTGATTAAAACTCTTTTACCAACCTAATCACAAAAACCATAAAAATCACACAACACTCCCCCCTCCCCCTATGTGTTCTGTAAAACTTATTGGACAGACAAAGAAAGAGCCAGCGACGAATGGTAATATTACACTGTACACATACGGGCATAATTATTAAGGGAACACAAATTAACGCAAATGTTTTGTTAGCTGCTTGAGGGAAAGGGTTACTAAAGAGACGTCAAGATTATGAAGTAATATCTCCAAAAATGATGACACTGGCTAATACTAAACTAGAGTTGAAACGATGATTTTGTTAGCTGCTTGTTGTTGGGAAAGGGTTACTAAAGAGACGTCATGATTATGAAGTAAAATCTCCAAAAATGATGATACTGGGCTAATACTAAACTAGAGTTTAAAAAATCTCCAAAAATGATGACACTGCCTAATACTAAACTAGAGTTTAAACGATGAGTTTGTTAGCTGCTTATTGTTGGGAAAGGGTTACTAAAGAGACGTCATGATTATGAAGTAAAATCTCGAAAAATGATGACACTGGCTAATACTAAACAAGAGTTTAAACGATGAGTAGTTAGTTCACTTTGAATCAATTCCGCTTAGCATATTTTTACAAATTAGAGAGATCTAGTGAACAATTATAGTCCTCCGTACAGTCATATTTTTCTTCTATCCTGGTCAGCATTGGCACAGTGTCAATGGGGCATTCCAGATTGACTTCGACTTTTTAGAAGGAGCGTACACAACTCATTGAGATCAAATCCAAATCAGTCCGCGTATGTCTGGCTCTGTACATGAAAACTTGCCAAACTAACCTCATAAGCTTATAAATATAAGAATCCTCCGCAATTTTACTACCCCGAGCGGCTACCGCGAAACGTCAACTTCGTTCGTTCGTCGTCCTCCCTGTCGCTCGAAAATCCAAGTGCGATAGAGAAAGAGACATGAACGAACAAAGTTCTCGATAGCCGCTCTGCAAAGTCCCTGCCATTGCCATGCAGGCACGCTTTCAAGCTCACCCAAAACAGCGTTTACTCTTTAAATAAATATAATTCCAATATTGGTCATGGTATGATAATATTTGGTGCGGACCCTTAATAAATGAAATGAAATGTGCCCTGTTTGTAATGAAGTGCCAGCGGACGCCCATTCAATTTATGTAATTTCATCACCCACCACTTTTAATCTTCGTAATTATTTACATTCTCTGTTTGTGTACACACGGTTGAACGAATTCGCCATATTTATTTATCGTTATTTATATTTCAGGAAAATGGATGAGTGAAACGCCGCGACCGCCGGGCGAGTGTAGTGTTTACATATCAAACCAAGTGTACATATCGTAACTAGTTCAATAATCTAAGTGCGCATATCGTAACCAGTGTAATTATCGTAACCAGTGAGCACATCTTAAGTGTACCATTCGTAAATAGTGTGATAATCGTAACTTGTGTACATATCGCGTAAGTCTCATATCAGTGAAGTGTAGTGTAGTGAAGATGTCGGAACGGTTCAAGGTGACCAAGTCGGAGGAGCCTGCGGGGAAGACCTACAAGAACTATGGAGCTACGTCGGCGGAGAGCGATCTGGAGCTGAAAGGGAAGCTGCTGTCTGATACAGGTGAGACTAGTTACTATAGGCACACATTAAATTAATTCTATTTTCTACTACGTCATTGAACAGATTACGTACCGATCCGATCCCTTAACGATGTAATCCCAGACCTAATATGTTAGTAACAACAAAAGCACCGATAACTACTGTACCCCTATAATTTTTTATCTATTCTTCGTGCTTCAGCTGAAACTTGTTACTATATATAGGCTAACATTAAGAGGAAACACAAAAGCCGTTTTTCCATACAAACGTAGTCCCCTGTTTTCTCCCTGGATAATGGCAGTAGAGCAATATTTGATGGCTACTATTGACATGTTCCTGTTTTCCTTTTTTTCATAAATTTATTCTTAAAATAGATACCTTCAAAAACCTAAAAAAATGCTACATTTTCCGCTGTGTTAAAACATCCAGAATACAATTTTGACTAGATTATTAAAAAAACGGAAAACATATTTAGGAACACGGCCAAAGCCTTTCTTTAATTGTTAATAAAAAAAAAGTTAAATAGGTCAAGTTTTGGAGAAGAGATCAGGGGACTACGAAACGTTGATTTCATTTGCTTTTAATAGGTATTTTCGGTCCAAGCTGCACTGCGCGACAGCAATTCATTTTACAAATACCTATTTCTCAATTGTCTCGGCCTTTGCGTTTCCTCTTAATGTTAGTCTTGTTTTCTTCTAACTTCTATGTAGTTGAACACGTTATATACTCGTATATCATAAATTGTTGCGCCGGAAAAAACACCAATTTTATATTTCTATATACATATATAATTGATGATAATTATTGCAATGAAAACATAAAAAGATCCTACTAATATTATAAATGCGAAAGATTGGATGCTAAACATCAGAAGATAGTTATAGCCTGGATTCAAATATGTATAGAATAGTTTTCATCCCGGGTCCACGCAGACGAAGTCACGGGCGGAAGCTAGTAGTATATAAGTCTAAAGGGTTTAATAAAACACGTGTTTAATATACTATTTTTAACAATTGTAATAGTATTTTACTGAAATCATGTTCAATGATAATGACAGGGTTAAGATAATTGAGTAGCATAACAGAAAAATAATGACTTATCTACGTAATCTTGGTAACAGCACCCGGAATCTATTTTTGGACCACCACTCGCCACACCGTTCGCGCGCGATTTCTAGCTACTACCGACAGTTTGTAAACAAACGAATGATGTTACGTAACGATATGTGTTGCTTAATGATAATAAACACCTAATTTGGTAATAAAAATACCTCGTTCCCACAAAATCATGGTAACGGAAATGTGGAAATTCCACTTTTCTAAAATCACTGGACAAGATTAATTTTAGTATATTATGAAAAAAATACTCTAGCGAGATAAATAAAAGGTTGATTTTAGAAAATTCAAGTTTTCCACTATCAGAAACAAGTATTGCCAGGCTCAATATACAAGTCCTAATACTCCGAATCCATACTTAAAGTTGGCTTGACCACAGGAGCCAGAAAAACCAAGAAAATGTGATAAATTTTATGCTAAATGATAGGTTTTTTTGGTTTATTTACAATTTAGATATATTATTGACATTTTAAAATAGCTACAAGTACAAGCCAAAAAATCAAGGTACAAGAAAAAAAAATGCCCTGTTACATTGCCCTTTGAGAGCTTATCGCGCGTGGTGATGGTTCTTTCATATCAAACATTTATGACTCTCCGTAAAAACGTAGTTTGGTGAAAACAGCATAATGGAATAACATGAACCTTTTTAGACACCATGTGATCAGCCATATCTAGGTCGGAAACTAGTTTCTCTTGCTCTACATTAGAATAGAAATATAATAGGAAAAAAAGAAGCGATTAAAAACTTTGCACTTGCTCTATTTTTTTTCCGTTTCAATTTCTTGTAACAAAAACTAGTTTTCGACCTAGATATAGCGGATCCCAATGGGCATACAAAGTTTCATGTTATTCTAGCATGTCGACTTAAAATGTCGTGGCGACCCAAGTAAAAAGTACAATTTAATTTGGGAAAGAACATTAAATAACATCACTAGTTAAGCGATACTTGCACACCTACCTAAATTAAGCAAATATTCACACGCTGAAAACGCACTCGACTACACACCCATCAGCAAAGCTAAACAAATTTAAACGCCATGAAAAGGTCACAGCACAGGGCACTTTTTATGCACTGACGCGTAAGCTAAAGTGTCGCGTTGCATGCGCCGCCGGGCGTGGAATTTTAACTGCACTGCACTGCACTGATTTTTAGTGGGCTAAAGCCGCGTGCGTTCTGAAGTTACGTAAATGGAAGAAAGAGAATAAATTTCAGCGTTCGTGTTTTATTTTTCTTTTGTTAGTCGATTGTTTTAGTTTTGTTAGTACTGAGACACGAAATTCAATTGTAATGATGTGAACTTGTTGTTTGCCCGGCGGTTGTCTAAAGGAGCCCGGGGTCCGCTTCGGTACAGTCGAGCACTCCAATATCTATACAGACAACCTTTCAAAAATATCTACACATGTGTCTTATGTCAGTAACAATAAAGTCTCTGTATAGATATTTTGAAAGGTTGTCTGTGTAGACATTGGAGAACTCTACTCTACCTAATCTGAAGATTTAGTAGGCACTAGTTTTACGAAAGCGATTGCCAGTGCAATCTGACCTTCCGATCTTTAGGGAGAACTAGGCCTTGTTGGGATTAGATCGGTTTCCTCCAGACGTTTTCGATCACCAAAAAGCGACTCTTCAATATAAAACTTGAAAAACATCATGTTTTTTCTCATCTTTATGCATGTACATATATGTAAGACAAAATTCTGTTTCCACGGGCTTCCGGCAGTACATGTTACATGCTGCGTCTTATTTCATTCCCATTTCGAAGCGACTCTTTATTCAATTTGCTGTGACCCGTCAGGAGTCTCACTGCACTGGTTTTATATTTTGACAGTTTGTTGGTTGCATTTTTCACATACATGTAATCACGAACATTTTCCGAAGGGTTTATCATCAAATTGTCGACACTCACTTCGTCGAATTTCACTTCAAAGTCAACGTTTCATGTATTTTCATTTCGTCGACAATTCAGTTCGTGGAATGGTCATTACAAGTAATTTTAAATCGGTTGTTTTTATTCAAGTATTTTTAATTAACATACAAATGATTACAAGGATTATTATTTAAAATTAAAATAGTTGACATACACAGTTATCTATGGCAATTATTTTAACCTAACCTAAACCTAACCTAACCGCCAGCGAGTCGACGTCACCCCGCCTCGCGGGGTGCCTATTTTCGCTTTGAGGGACACAAGTGAACCCTAACCTAACCTAGTTAAACCCCTGTAATCAGTTGTTGTTTGTATTTTAGTTAATACAATTTCGAACAAATGAAATTCGTTGTTTTGTTATTCTGCCATTTAAAATTCATACAAAATGAATCATTTGCCAAATAATATTCCCTGAACAGTTATTCTATGAAATAATAAAAATTGGAATGATCTGGTCATGAAATAAAATTACACCAAACAATAATTCGTGAACTAAATGTTACTTGAAACGTTTTCGATGAAATAAAATTCGATGAAAAGTTTGTCGACAAAACAAGGGACACCCTTCCCGAAGGGGTAGGCAGAGGTTGCAACGATATTGACTTCGCCTTTCCTGCTTCATTCCTTTTCATGACATTATTCATACGTGCGCGCCGGTTTAGGGTACGCTTGACCTGACCTTTCTTTAGGTTTCCAGAAAAAAGTTCGACGAAATCGTCTCCATCCAACTGGTACATCCACTTTTCCCTCGTACACTCTCTGTGTTAATCTAGATTTATAACCGTTTTGTTTGTAACCGGAGTTAAAAATGTGGGCCTAAAAACAGAACTTAGGTACAGTCAGCATCATCAGCATGCATTATCTCTTAACAATAAGGTCCAAGCTAGAACCACCAATGATTTACGAGGGAAAAGTTCTCGTAGGTATAGGCACATGTTTATGATTCTGACTGTACCTACATGAACGTCCTACCTATTCCTTAAACTATGTTTTTAACCCCCGACGCAAAGAGACGAGTTATAAGTGTAACTGTGTATCTGTGCATCTGTGTGTCTGTGTATCTGTGTATCTGTCTGTGGTATCGTAGCTCCCAAACGCATGAACCGATTTGGATGCGGTTTTTTTTGTGTCATAGATAATTTTATCTCGAGTGTTCCTAGCCATGTTTCATGAAAATCTGTTTAGCCGTTTTTGAGATATTGAACTTTGAAATGTAAATGTCGGGGGTTTTTCAACTTTTCTAAGTTGTAGTTATATAACTAAAACAACATAGTTTAAGTTATATGATCGGGGTAACTTCCTCGTTAAAAATAACACGAAACAAAAATATTTAATTCAATAATTTGTTTCGTGAAAAGGGTATAGTTTAAGTTGTTGATTTCGCCGCGCTCTCTCGCTATGACAGACTCATCAATAATTTACTCAAATAGATCCCTCCTTGAAAGATTTTCCCACGGTGTAAAATAATATTGTAACTGTATTTTATATGTTTCGCATCGCAAAGAAGCCTTTTCTAACCATTCTCAGTGCCATTCGTGAATACCTACATCTCAAATGCAGGATGCCAGCGAGGCACGTTCGGTATTGCGGTATTGATTGGTCTGATTCCTTTGATTACACGTCACTGTATTCGAATACAATGAAATACAGCTATTGTACAATGTGGTATAGATAATTTCAAAGTATAAATGAAATCCCATCCACACATAGAAAACGGGAGCAAAGTTCAATATTAAGAATTGTCGAATTATTCGCAGACAGCATAACTTGGATAAATTTTATCTGAATTTCAGCCGCCTGTTTCAAATATAAACAAACAGTACACGGGGCAAATTCTTGGCCAGCTTAACTCACTCAATTAATATTTCTATGAAAGTTTTCTGTTGTGACACGAAAATTAACCATACAATGATATGATACCTGCCGAATCCTACACCGGAGATGACGATGCAACGGGGCCACGCCGTTTCGTCGCCTAAATAGTATTATTTGTTGTTTTTAGTTTCGTGACGCATTGGTTTTTACTGTAATGTCACGTAAATGTATTTGTCAATAAATAAATAAATAAATAAATAAATGGTTAACTTTTGTGGCACAACGGGCCTTTGTTCACTTCTTCAGTTTGTATGGCTAACTACCGACTAACCAGGCGAATTACTGGCCAAGAATTATGTCATGCGGCTCCTGACGTAATATTTTTTACGTCACTCCGGGCGGTAAGTGAGATTCACCGCCCACGGGGGCAGCGGCAAATCTCCCTTCACACCCAGGAGAAGACGTAAAATTGTGTACGCACCACGGGCGGTAATTCGTAAAGCCCCAGATCGCATATTTATGGCCCTCACCTTCGGTTCAGTCCACAAACACCTGCGATCTGGGGCATTCACGAATTCACCGCCCTAGGTACGTAATGTACTATTACTGTCGCCTACCATGACAGTTGTGATGGCGGCGGGAATTCACCGTGGTCGCCATTTGTCAATTACTTTAATGAATACCACCGCTCAGCTCAACGCGTCCGGTTTTCACGGGAACATTGCGGCTGTTTAGTAGATTAATGAAGCACACTTATTAATAACACCATGGTAACACCATTACAGTTCGCGCCACATAAGTTTGCGTCTGTGATGTTAAAAATATTATGATATCACCTAGTATTATAGTAGTGATATCATACTTCCTATTTTTGACGCTGTCACATTTACGTTGGTAGTGATGAGGCGAAGATTGATACGTGTAATGGGGGTAGCTATTGTTTGTTCACAATAACAATTAAGCAATAGATGTCGGTAATTGTTGTTTTTGAGTACTCTTCGTTATCTTAACTAAAACAAAATAGGTATAGTACCTCGTATGAATAGTCTAGTCACCGATCAACTTATTATTTCTTCTTCTGTGTAAATGACAGCTTATTACGACAGAGTGAAAATGGCGAGTAATTTAATTGGCGTTGGGAAAAATTTCGTCACTCTTGTTAAGGGGATGCCTTGATTTGAGTCGAACACGCCCCCTGGACAGAGACACGCTGATGCCTTCCGCGCACGAGGAAAAGTGATGCAACACTCTTCGGGAATGGCTTTTTTGGACAAATTTCTATGAATACCCAACTTAGTGAAGTTTTATTAAAATTTCATAAAGTGAGATTCTAGATGAGATAAAATACTATAGTAATAACTTGATTGTGTCGTAAAATTATGTATCGTTTGAGTAGGCTGAGTAAAAAAAGGAAAATACAGACCTAACTTTGGATTTTTTTTCTATCGAGGAAATTTTAACCCTTAAATGCATAATGATGTATATATGCATCGTATATTGTATATGTTTTTTTAAAAACTATGATTTTTTTCTTTATTTTTCCCTCAATCTATACAACATGACACATCTATTTCAATTTATTAAAAAGTTATACAAAAAATCATGCATTTAAGGGTTAAGCAATCATGTATCGATAAAATCAGATGAACAATCATATAGTCAGGAATCGTATATCTGAAAATTAGACCTTATTGTTTCTTAATATAGTCAGAACGGCGTTCCAAAGCACGCGATCATTTCCAATGCACCCGCCTTAAATAAGGGGAGGGCAAATCGGTGAAATGTTACATGTATTAATACAAAACTCAGAGTTTTCATAAAGACTTATCATAACAGCTTGAAGTCTGTCATTGTATCTAATAAAATAGTATTTGTGACACCTCAAACGAAAACTTCATAGATTTTTGGATTTTAGAAATGTCAGATGATGACGGTCATCCAATTGTATGGATGACCATCAAGGTGGTTAGGGAGAAATTAAAAAAATATATATTTTCATTTAGAGGCACAAATTCACATTTTAAGTTTGTACTTATCGTATGAACTTCATGAGCAACGGAACACATGTGATAATAGCTGCATGTTTACCCAGTTTGTTTTACGCGCAGGTCAATAAACCATATCGCATAATCGATATCAGTATAATTAGCTAAAACATCGTAAACGCCAGTCACATGAGTGAAAGTCCATGGACGGGTCACTCGGGTTATCGCCAGTCATGTGACAGCACGCTTTGCCGATTTGCGTAATTATTCGCTTGTTTTAAATCAATCAACACACAACCTAAACTCGTTAAGCGTGAAACGTGCTCATTCAAATTTAAACCTTAAATCATTCATTTTGAGTTTATAATAGGAGTACGCTGGATTCTGTGTTCTTTTGTTTTGAATGCGCGATAATGAAGCAACTTTTGGTAGGTACTCGAAATGACTTATGTGTATAGTAAATGTGTGGCGCATGAGTGTTTTTGTGTAACAGGCAGTACAAAATGTTTTTGTTATCATTTAACTTCGAGCGAATTCAGAGAGCGTGGAGGATATTGCTTATTCTTTGAATTGTTTGTTGTGATTTGTATAGTAGGTATCTACATTAGTATTATAATTGCATACGCGTAATACCATAAGATATACTAAAGGATATCTATTCGTTAACAGATATAGTAATAGTATTCAGTTCTATACCTACTAATAGCTATAGAGTCAGTCTGTGAAGTGATCAAGTGACAGCTATGTAAAGTATGTAGGGTGTAATCTCCGAAACCACTAGTTATTCGAAAAACTCTTTCACCCGTGTATTGGTATGGACTTTTTGAATCAAAACGCAGGCAAATTTTGCGTTGGTACCTAGGTATATCCAGCTGTATTTTTTTTCTTTGTACACGGGAGTCGGCTGGATGCGGGTAGCGCAGGACCGGTCACATTGGCACTCTTTGGGGGAGGCATTTGTCCAGCAGTGGACGTCTTTCGGCTAATATGATGATGATTATACACATACCTAATATTATTACTTATTTTGTACTAGCACAACAAAATCCAGATCTAGACCGAAGTGTTTCCACAACACAATGGCATGACGGAGCGTCCTCACCTTATTCCACAAAGGCAGGTATTCCGTTCACCGCCAACCCGCTTCAGATCGACCAGCACACTCTGAGCTCCGATTACGTGTAATTGTTAGGAAACTAAAGGTCAACTTGTATGGATGGTGTAAGGTGAGTCGAGACAGGTTGAAAACCGCAGCGGGAATGTTCTGGAATCTGGCTATAAATAACTCGGTGCAACTTGCTGCGTGCGCACTTCAAATTATGGCTAAGGTTTTTAAATCAAACAATACAGTTTAGAAGGTATTCATCACATCCGTGCGTATCAATATCGTGTGAGAATAAACATGAAAATGTGACGCGCACCTAAATTACAGATGTGCAAGTTGCGGATAGTTTTGAAATTATGAGAATTTCAAAGAAATTTCAGGAAACTATTAGAAACAATATAGGCGCTCCTATAAAAATATCACGTGGATATTCGCCTATTCTACGGATCGCCATACGATTAAATATTAAACTACTGTGTAGGGTTAGAATTGAGTGGGAGCCAATAATGCACGGCCCAATAATGTACAGCCTGATAATCCGCGTCCACTTTTTGTGGACTTGGATTATTGGGTCGTGCATTATCAGCCCGGACAAAAGTGGCTTCCAATTATTGCCCCGGACCAAATTTGCTCAGGGTGATAATGCACGGCCCAATAATGTACAGCCTGATAATCCGCGTCAACTTTTTGTTTATGCGGATTATTGGGTCGTGCATTATCAGGGCGGACAAAAATGGCTTGTCATAAGCGAACTCTGTCTGAGGTCAGTTAGGTTAGGGTTCACTTGTGTCCCTCAGACCAGAAATAGACACCCCGCGCAGCGGGGTGGCGTCGACTCGCTGGAGATTATTAGTCCGCACAGATGACCGTCCCAATGTACATGGATTATCAGGCTGTACATTATTGGGCCGTGCATTATCAGCTCGTACAAAATTGGCTTCCAATTATTGCCCCGGACCAAGTTTGCTCAGGGTGATAATGAACGGCCCAATAATGTACAGCCTGATAATCCATGTACAGTATGGTCGCGGATTATTGGGCTGTACATTACCCGGCACCGAATTGAGTGATCGTTATGACCAACCAAAATGAAATTTCGTTAAAAAAATTGTCAGTAAGATTTTTAACGTTTAAGCTCATACTAAGTCCCTCTTTCATGTTGATCAGACGGCATCTGTAAAGTATGAAAGGTCAAAGTTTGTTTTTTCTTTTATGATTTTCTTTATTTCGGTTTATTACGCATTCACGGAGTGCTCACCAATAAATCATAACCAAAACATTCTGAAGAAACTCATTAACGTCAACGTTTTGCGTGCAAAGAAACTTAGTTGGAAATATTCGCAACGCATTTCTATTAAATGTTCCAGTTGAAAGATAATGTAAATGATAGATGCTGGAAATAAATCCCAGGTGAAAAGCCCCTTTATAAGTAGCCGTGCCCTTTAGAAGGTGATTTAAGACAGATCTTAGACATTAAGATTTTGTTGTTATAAAGCGTTTGCAGTTAGACCCCACAAGGTCGACTGATGACCTGGTAAAGTCCCGGGAGTCCGCTGGATTGGATGCGGGTGGCGCTGGATCGGTCATTGTAGCACTTTTTGTGGGAAGCCTCTATATCCAGCAGTGGAAGTCTTTCGGCTGATATGATTATAATGATGAAAGCCTTTGCTGCTGTACATTTTTCAATCCCAAGCTTTACAAGGGTCGTAGTCACTAGAAACTTGCGTATAAAGCAGTGTTAAGATTTACTTACCTAAATATTTTTTTGCGACACAACGAATCCTGGAATCAATATGAAGTCGGCAACATGGATGTGACTTCGCGAAAGTCACGAATCTCCATTAAGGTTTGTCTTGCCATCAAGGCAACCCATATATCTACTGAACGTTTTCGGAGTTAACATTTCCCATGAGATCAACTACTAAATCGCAAAGAATACAGCTATTCCATACATTCCGCTCTCAATTTCGTGGTTGGTCTTATGCGAGAAGTGGTTCAGTATTTATTTATTTATTGACAAATACATTTACGTGATATTACAGTAATAACCAATGCGTCACGAAACTAAAAACAACAAATAATACTATTTAGGCGACGAAACGGCGTGGCCCCGTTGCATCGTCATCTCCGGTGTAGGATTCGGCAGGTTGCCCCGGAACCGTCGAAACACGACACCCTTCGGGCAGAAGTCAGCACATGCGATGGTCTCCTGCAGCGGCCGCGGCACGCGCAGTATGATATCTTATTCGCATTTGGTCATTCCGTATTACGGCCCACATAGTTGTTTACCATCGGTGATATAAAACAAAAATATGTGTGTTAAGCCCCTAGTTGCTGACGTAATAAGTGCGTACACAAGCCCGCATACCAGTCGTTGACACACATATGTGACTTGAATAAGGACCGCCTTGACTTGCAGCAAAATCACCGAGGCAGTAGGCGGTGTAAAGATTTAGCGGTAAAACTAGGTAGAAATGCGAAGCTTGGTTATCAAAGGGTGAGTGGTTTTGGTGTTTTAGTTTCGGTTCGTGATGTTGTGAATTCTGTAGCTGATGAACTTCAAAAGTTTGGGATGGAAGAACACTTTTATAAAAAACCTATTTTATAAAACACAGCTTCTCCCCGCGACTCCGTCCGCGTGGAACACGTTTATATCATATCTCCATCATCATCATATCAGCCGAAAGACGTCCACCACACAATATCTCCATACAAACTTGTAACTCCCATTACTATGATATCATTGATCTATTGATAAAAACTATCCCATGTCCTTCCCCTGGACTCAAACTATATCTTTACCCAATTTCATCTAAATCGGTTCTGCCGTGTAAGCGTGGAGAGGTAACAGACACACAGACAGGACAGACAGTTGATTACTAAGAGATATGGCCAAAGTTACAAAAATATTCCTCTACATTCAGGTCGTGTATATATACAATTTTAGTAAGTTTGACGAAAGTATCTTAGAAAATATGTACGCTCGTTTGCCACCACCGTACTATAAAATTAAAAGCCGCATCTACGAGTAGCTTAAACTCAGTAAAGTTTAAAATGGCGTGCCCGCAATCAACATTCATCGGCTTTGCTGTTTTTCATGTCGCCGCATAATTTCTCGTTAGCAACCATTTACTTGCTATGGGTTCGCGTTGGGAAAAGTTGCCGTCTCAAAATTAGGGTGTTCTAAAGTTGGATTAACGTTTATCTGACGTGAACAATATCGGTTTATTCAGTTATTACTGTTAAGGTCACATTCATGTAAAGGTGCTCATAGAATTGAGCATTCACATGTGACAGAATATGGAGCATTCTTCGTTTTTAAATGTGCCCAACTAAACAACGAACAGAGCGAAGAGCCAAACATTGCTACAAACATATGTTCACGATCATTGTAGCGAACGCTCTAGTAAGTGCTGTGTGGGATGCGGCGAAACAATAACAAAATTGCTCAGCTCGCCAAAATCTCGAAGCAAATTTACCGTCGTTTCGATAGAATACTCTCTTAGAACGCTCACTAGGAAGCTCGCTAAAACTCCTATTTATTATGCGAACTTTGACATGTAATATGAAATTCGCTGGACTAAAAGTGATTTCCACGGGAGGGGCGAGACGAGACGATGCAAGGCGAGAATTTAAATTTGTATGGCACTTACTATTTCCACCGAGCGCGCGCGAAGAGAGAACTGAAAATTTCCCATACGAATTTCAATTCTCGCCTCGCCTCGCCTCGTCTCGTCTCGTCCCTCCGATAGAAAATCAGCTTAACGCTCATTATGAGATTTATGAGTGCATGCTCGATTGTACGAAAACTGAATCGACAAAAATAATCACGAGAATCGGTTAAGAAATAATGTTGGCCGAAGCTGAAGCAGAGAACTTCGTTCGCCTCGCTCGCTCGTCCAATAATGCAAGTGTATGCAACGTAATGTAATACTCTAATGGTCTCGCCGGAAGACCAGCGCTGGCTCGTGAGCCAGCATTATGCTGAGGCAGAACCATTTCGTTACTAATAAATCGTTTTAGTTATATTATATGTGTTATATGTTTGTTACGAATACATATTTTTCATTTCATTTCTATAATGAGTTATAGTGTATTAAAATGGTATTACGTTCAGGTTACTTTTTTTTCCCATTTTTTATTTTTTTTCCAGTCGCCGTTGTCAAAATCGGCCAGGATAGTGATGAATGATGATAATGATGATGGTATTATACGTTACTTCTGTTTATTAAAATGTTCATGTGCAGTGAATCATATTAAACACCAGAGTTAGAGGAGTCAAACCGGCAAATAGAAAAAAAAATCGCACTAATGTAAAGAATAAACACACTTACTATTCGTGAGATCGAAGCCTAAATTCTGGGATCTCACAATACAACCACTCAAAATGCAACCTTCGACCTAGGTTTCAAGGTTCTATTCCGAACGTTAAAAACGTTATACGACTGTTTTATTTACAACTCCACTTTGTGTACCAAAACCAACAAAATTGAGAGAGAAGTTTAGCAAGCTCCTATCATCCCAACTTGCCGTTGTAATTTGAATCTTTAGCGATTGGCTGAGAGTTGCATGAGAGAGCATGTCCCGTAAAGATAGTAGTGTGTTTTGTATGATTCTAAGTATCGCATGTGATGTCTGAAGCATTAAGTGTGTCAATAAGACGTAGTGTGCTGACGATAACCTGTCTTATTTACTCTAAGCCGATGGCTTGAGGATTAAGGCTGCGATACATCTGATGCGGTCACTTAGCACGATTAATGTGAAATTGTGAAGTGCAAAGGCAACTGATGCCTTTTTTTTTGATGGCTACTAACGCCACCGTTTTAGATGTGTAGAGTACTTCCATACAAACAATAGTTGCCATGGCAGCTCAGCTCTAAAGTACATCCGTCTTGAGTTACGCGTCCTAATCTATAATAGGTAACTCATACTCGTACTTATTCTCAGTTTTCATAATTAATACGTGTTAAAGATTAGGACGCATAACTCAAGACGGATGTACTTTAGAGCTGAGCTGCCATAGTAACTATTGTTTGTATGGAAGTACTCTACACATCTAACAAGGTGCCGTTAGTGTGCCATCAAAAAAAAAGGCACCAATTTTGAGAAAAGCTTTATACAGCGTGGATTTTATTAGGCTAAGCGGTATTTTTTTATTGCTAGCGCACCTTTTTTTGTATTCGTATAATTATAATACCTATTAGTATTTTATTTGCCCCCGATTTCGTCCGCGTGAGCTTCCGTATCAACTTTCATCCCCACTTTGTATCCTCTTGGGGATTGCTTTTCGGATTTTGTTTTAATCCACTTCATAAACGACCTCTATGCAAAATTACATTCGAATCCGTTAAGGGGCTACCCGAGGTTTTCATCGATTTTTGTTTTGAAGTTTTGAATCGTATCTCCTACTTTTTCACTACAGATAGAATTATAAATGAAACGGCTATCGGTTCTTCAATTTTTTATCTCCATTTTGGTCTACCGGATTTTGAAACAAATGAATACTTAATTTTGTATGATTTTTTTAAACATTGTCTAAAAAAACACTTATTTCTTATCTCTATAGACGTGAAAGTTCTAACATATACGAAATCTACATATTTGGGTTTGTCTGTGACGTCTCTAAAAACTGGTCTCCAAGGTTTTCATTTTAAACCAATGAACACAAAAGTTATGGCCAGAAAACCAGTTTTTTGGCCTAAAATTGTTCAACTTTGATGCCAAATATCTCGAAAACAATGAACTTTGAAGTAAATATGGGATTCTATATTGCTTAAAGCCGTTGTTGTTAATTTAATAAGCTACAAAAAACATTATAAAACTAAGGGATTCAGATCGAAGGTCACTGGCGTATGGGAGCCCCTTAAGCCATTTTTCCGTCATGGCTCATATAGTAACAAACAACATCGTAACGCCCACGTATTGTAAAGAATGCTGGAAAACGCGCGGAAAAATATGTCCATTCCATACGCATTACGCAGCTATATAAATCTTTGAAATGGATAAGCGGTTCCAGAGATAATTCTTACATACAAACTTACAAAACTACAACCTCAGTGACTTTTTCTCTTTATAATAGTAGTATAGATCAGTTTGATACTTCGAAACAAATGTTATAGCGCCGTAAATATTTGCAGAATTGAATACACATTCTGTGTGCCGGTTGCTTAAACTGTGCACAATTTATGTAAATCGTCATGTCGTGTTTGTCCAACTATTGAGCGCCGATTACGTTTATTGCTAACAATTACGTGTTTTTGTTCTGGACAATATTGACGGTTTATAATGTGGACCAAACGATACGTCTGTTGAACACATACCTGGTTCAATGATGTGTTCATGTGATGTTAACAAAGTAAGGAAATATGTGAGCTGCCGTTATGTCCGTGCAAAAACTTCCATTTTACATTCTGAATCTGGACTGATTGATCCTCCAAAGCTCTAGCTCAGCTCAAGTCACCATAAATGACTATTGTTGATTGTGGGTACGTACAGTCAACAAAACAGCAGTTTGATTGTGCTCGCCAGCAACAATGAGTTAACGTGTTAGCGAAACATTAAATTTGTCGACGAAACGCAAACGGGTGAGGACCAAATTCTAGGCCAATAGTTAGAGTGGTTAATTGGTAGTAGGTAAAAAGTTCCGTTGTGACACGAAAATTAACCACACCATACCATACTTGGAGAAGTTTTCTCATCGTGCGCGGACGACATAAATGTATCTCTCTCTCTCTCTCTCTCGCTCTCTCTTCTCTCTCTCTCTCTCTCTCTCTCTCTTGTATCTCTCTCTCTCATAATTGGCACCTATCGTGACTGTACTGCCAGTTGTCGTAATAAAGTATTCTGGCCAACCAATCAACATGACAATTGTCATCCGACAAATTGGCGTTCATTGCTGGGGCAACAAATACAGTTGTTTGCTAGACACCATCGTTACTTATCAATGTACGACGAATTGTCAGGGGACAATTGTCCAGTTGGTGATATGGGGTTTTCACCCATTGTGACATAACTGTCGCGTTCGTCGGGCCTTTGCCTGAGTTCCCGTAGTAATCCAATGCGAGTGGGGCTCTTGTTCCACGCGTCCCTTTGTCCCCGCGAGGTTTCCACTTGAATGGTGCGGCAGATGCTAAATGTAATTAAAACTAGGCGAGGTTGCTAAGAGTATAAATAGTTTCGTGTGTAAAAAAGCTTCAAAGAATCGTACAGGGTCACGGCTATGGAATATAAAAGCGAATCAATTATTGGAGAGGGTATTTTACTCTACGGAGACATTATTTTATTTATAAATAAATAAGCAATACCGCATTCAATAATTGATTACAATAATTATTGTAGGGTCATTTCGCCGGTTACCGACCACCTAATTTCATGTGCCGGTTGGCGACCACTTAGCTAAGTTGGTGAACTGAAAGGATATTTTCTCGGTTTTTTTAGTAGATTTCTATTATTAAACACCAAAAAAATGCATGTACAACTAATTGTCTAAATAGGGTCTGTAGAATTGATATTATCTTCAATAGAAAAAAACCTCCTTCAGGTGGTCGCTAACCGAAGGTGGTCGCGTAACCAGCGTTATGACACTAATGACCCTACATCGTTGTACAGGCTAGAAAGTAGGCAACAGATGGACAAGACAACACGACAGATGATGAGTTCTCGAAAACGGCTCTAAACGGGGCAAAATCGTTACCTCTATTCTCACCCGGAGCGCTGCCGGGCGTGCCAAATTTTGAAGCCCTGAACTTTCGTTACAGCAGCCGAGCTTTGGCGTGAAAGTATCTTTGCTCCCGGGTCATGCACTGTGCGCAAAACGAAAGTCTATAGTCTAGTCTATTCTAACGAGCCCAATCTCAACGGGGTTACGTCGGTTAAGTACTGAATTCCCATGGCCATCTTTTGTCTCCATCTTCACATCAGCTGATGAATTGTCATCCAAACTATACTTGTAGTACCCAAAATTTCAGCTTAATCGTTCACCGGGAAGTGGCCTAATTTAACTTGCAAGACTAACGAACTGACAAACGAACATGTCAAGTTAAATAAAAGCTTGTAAAAAAGACGCATACCTAAATCTTCTGTATGACCCTCCCGTGCGCTTGTGAGCGGTCGACCAATAGTCTCTTTCTTGTCGCTTTCTCTGAATATACTTCCAGGATGGATGTGAGCTATGTTTTATCCCGCAGCTTCACCTGGGTTTTCTGTAATACGGACGGAGCTTGTCTATACTTAATATACAGAGGAAAAGTCTGTGAGATCGTATAGCTTTGAAATAAATAAATAAATATTTGCGGACGATCTTACACAAATCGACCTAGTCCCAAACTAAGCAAAGCTTATACTATATGGGTACTAGACGACGATATACATACTTATATAGATACGTAAATACTTAAATACATAGAAAACATCCATGACTCAGGAACAAATATTCGTGTTCATCACACAAATAAATGCCCTTACCGGGATTCGAACCTAGGACCTCTTGCTTCGTTGGCAGGGTCACTACCAACTGGGCTAAAGCGGTCGGAAAGTTAATAAGCTTGTATGTTTTGGGTAATCTCCGGAGCCGCTTAAGATCTACCAGGGTTAATGCGTCAATGTGGTAAATGCATCTGTTGAAGATATCTTCGATACGCAACATTTTAGAACTTTACCAAACTTTCAATTTAGACGATTGTAATAGTTCTGCCAGTAGCCATTGTAGTAGTCCTGGTAAAGGTTGCGGGAGTCCGCTGGATGCGGGTGGCGCAGGACCGGTCGCTTTGGCATTCTTGGGGGGAGGCCTATGTCCAGCAGTGGACGTCTTTCGGCTGATATGATGATGATGATGAATAGTTCTAAAATGTTCAATTTCGGAGATATCATCAAGGGACGCATTTATCCCATCGACGCATTTGCCCTCGTAGACCTTATCCGAGTTATTTTTTTCTGGATGGTTATAAGTAGGCTATATTTTACTCCGCGGGTTTTCCTGCGTTCTTTGCAATTCGCAGGCAAAGCCGCGCAGGTAGATACTGTTCGGACCCGTGCGTGGGTCCGGCCCCCTAGAATTAAAAAGTAAAATGAGTGACACCTGTCAATGTGACACTTGTTTATTGGGTTGGGTGCCACGCGTTGATGGTCAACTTGAAAATGTAACCTCACTTTGGGAGGAGCACGGGCTGTGTGGGAGAATCGGAATTAATTGTTAAATCTGTTGTGAAACCAATCAATTAGTATTTGTGCGCGCTAGGCGCGAGGGTGATATTTGTATCAAGTTTTGCTGCCGCGAGTGTGCAAGATCGTCGCGTGGTAACAGGGACTTCGGGAGCCGCGGGGCTCCGGCAGCCAGGACAGCTGGACATAACATAACCGTAGACTTTGAGTTGATTGTTGACTGATAACTGCCCGTCTTGAAGCGAAACCACCAGCACATTTGGTGAGTAAAACCTCCTTTGTGAATTAGGATTACGTAATTTAAGTGGCTAGTTTCTAGGTAGTAATATATGACCCACGTATCGTGATGCGTCCAAGACGGCCGAAAGGTCGCGTTTTGAACAGAGACAGTACCTATTATAAAATCCTTGGACTGTTCCCTAGCTCGCTTCTGATTTTATTGAGCACTCAACGAAAATACTCCTCAATTTTGAAATAAAGTAACTGACGTGAATTCACCTTGCAAATAGAACCTTTTCAAAAATACATTATATCTGGACTGCTTACCTTTGTTTACAGAGAGTTGAAGATATTGACTTCATTATGTTAGTTCAGTTAGCAATATCGATGGTATAGCTGTAACGACACGACGAAAGTAAATCTGGGTAAGGCCGTTATTTCTTGTTCCTGATTAAGCAGTTTAAATCGTCTACATTTTAATCTCTTCCAGTGTGTTACGCCAATTAGCCATATAAATGGATTACTAATATTCGTAACACACTGGAATTGATTAAAATGTAGACGATTTAAACTGCTTAATCAGGAACAAGAAAGAACGGCTTTACCCATCTACGTTCAAAGTTCAACTTTATGTAGAACACCGTAAGGTTAAAAATATAAATTGACTTCTGGCAATGGATTGGGTCGGTGTATCGTTTACGCTTCGACAACTCGCCTAACTGACTCCGGGTAATACAACCTGACTAAATAAAATTGTTAGTCGATGATATATATTTCTCATTAGAATTTTTGACATCTTGTTAGAACAGTACATTGACCAGTACATTGGCCAGGCCAGGCCAGGCCACAACCGACGCCGCACCGCGACGCGAGACGAGACAGATCTACCCCCTCTTTCTAACTTGCACGATGCGAGTGAGACAGTAGACGTACACTGTACAGTTGCGCGCGAAACGACTGAGCAGCAAATTGTGCTAGACCCACTGATATTTATATGGCAACTGTTTATGTGTCAACAATAATTTGTCTGACGACATCTTTAGCCTAGTTGGTACTGACCCTGCCTACGAAGCAAGAGGTCCTGGTTTCGGGTTTATTTGTGTGATGAGCACGAATATTTGTTCCTGAGTCATGAATTTTTCTATGTATTTTAAGTATCTATTTATCTATATAAGTATGTTTATCGTCGTCTAGTACCTATAGTAGGTACAAGCTTTGCTTAGTTTGTGTTATACAGTTTTGTATGTAAAGCGCGGGATATTGAAGTATCAGTAGGTACAGTCGCCATCAGATATATCGGAGAGGCCAACACTCACAAATATCTGATCACGTCTCTATTGTCGAGGCATTACATACGTGTTCAGATACTTCAGATATTTGAGAGCACTTTGGCCGCTCCGATATATCTGATGGCGACTGTACAATCCAGCTCCGATTTCATTCGGCTTCAGATATCCTTATCAGTTGGTAATGTTGGTATGCTATCAGAGTGCATGTAGGTATGTAACTGTTAAGCTTCAGCTTCTCGGTATAGGAAGTTTAACCTTATCGTGCACTACATAAGGTCCAGAAACACTATATTCAAAATAATGAGACTTTTACACGATTTTTAGAACAGTTGCAATATTTTTAAATAGAAGTCCCTGAGAGTTTCGGACATTAGAATGCGAATTTTGCTCGACGTGTGACTTCGACCGTTTCACGAACGCGCGACTGGTGCCCGACATTAGATTTTTTTAACAGCCGATATTTGACTTCCGTCATCCCGGTACAATAAACATCAGTGTTTACATAATATGATAACATAAATTGTACTGGGATGACAGCTGTCAAATATTGGATGTAAGGGCATTTTCACTATAGCGCCCTTGCTTTTTTGCAAAATGAAGTTAGACTAAGTATTTATTGTATGATTGTTGCATTAATGATCAGAAATAAAACGATGACTAACTAGCAATTAATGTATTTAATGATGCGCACGAGTGCTTACACTTTGCGGTGAATGTGGCTAGAACGCATATATACCTACAGTAGAGTTAAATATGTGCGCCGACAAAGTGAACAAAAACATGAGAACACGACTTTATTGTTTATATGTTTATGAACTCTGGACCGATTATTTCTGCCCGCGTTTTCACCAGCTCATTTATTTTACTCCCATATATGCAATCAGTGGCAGACAAGCATAGGTACGGTTTACCTGATGGAAAATGGCATTTAGATTGATTAAGTCCCTGTGCTGTGAAGGCCAAAGGATTTATACTCCGGAAAACGGGGTAAAATTGAGTCTCTGTATCTCTCAACTCAAGCCCACCGGTAACTTAGCCTAACCTTATTGTATGACACTCTTTTTTATCCGTAGGTATATCGATGTTTTTGTCTTTTTTGTTTACAATATACTTGTATTAGTCTAGTCATAATAGCTTTACTAAGTAACCTAGGAGTCTAGAAGATTATGCTTGTTCTAAAAATAAACCGATTCATATTCACTTCCGCACTTGGATCACATTAACTTGCACTCCGCATTCGTAATATTCGCCGATTTACATTATTGAGTTTATAATGCGGACGGTTGAGACAAGTGACGAGCGGTGAATTGAAAATGGCGAATACTGTGACTTAAATATTTCGGTTGCGGTTGCGAAGCACCCTTAAGCCTTGAGGCCTTAAGGCCTTGATTATAAACCATGATCCTGTGTAAGATACACCTATTCTTGCTGACCAAACTCCTCCGTGTATGAACCGCCTTATGAATGGCCTCGTACAGATGTAGTTGCAAGGAGTGCAATGATTTGTGTGCTGCATCGAGCAGGTGGTCTGCACCGGGACCTCTAAGTTGACGTTTATGTCATCAGGAGAAGGAGTTGCAACCTTCTTCGGGATTAGCTTTATTGAACAAATTTTATTAATATTAGGTATATAATTTTCACAACGATAATAAAATTATCAAAGTAGGATCAACGGCTTGACGTCTTTTTGAAACATTCGTTGCAAACCACTCGGCGCCCATCAGGGGACCGGACGAAATCAAAATCGCGTGACCGCTATCTCAATGTAGGTGTTCAAAACGCGACCTTTCGGCCGTCCTTGACGCCTCACGATTCGTGGGTCTTATAACCACTTAAAAATCTAGCCACTTAAATTTAATAAAAGTTCCAAGACTTCCTGAGTGTGCCAGAGTTTTCGCTTCAAGTCGGGCAGTTAACAGTCAAAAGTAGGGTCAAGTCAAATGTCGAGTACCCGTTCCATCGTCGAATGCTCCGTGGAGGCCTGCCGCCAGCCCGCCCGGCAACGTTGTAAGTATTCACTCTTCGCTGGTCTCCAAACTCTATACAAAAATCACACTCGCGCCTAGCGCGGACAAATACCACTTATCTGCCCCACCAACTGGGTTTCCCAACAGATTTTACAATTATTTAACCAACTCCGCTCACGCAGCCCGTGTGCTGTACAAAACGTGAGGTTATATTACAAGTCGGTGCAAAGTTATTCTGTCCAACTGACAGCTGTCAATTTTGTTTTTATAATCCACCGGTGTTGCCATGTGAATAATACTCGGGCCTTCCACACGGGCCCGAACAGTAGGAGAATGCAGGTGTCTCACCAATGGCTCTGTCTGTTGCCGCGCTGCATACAGCACCCGCTGTCTCGTAGTCCGGTAAGTTTAGTGACTGAAAATGAATTTGGCTGGTGGTATCCCTGAGCTCTTCTACCCTCTACCTTTCCACATCCGCATACAGCAAAGCTATTTTAGAAATAATATAGACAGTAACTTACCATTATGCTATCTTTATTAAAAGCATCGTGTAACACGGCGCTACACGTACTGATAGCACAACAATACCTCACTCTTCAGTCGATATGCCTCCCGATACGACAGCCGATCTAATCCACGCCTTTTTACCCTACCGCACGAACAAATCGCGAACTCTTTATGAAAAATTACGCAATTAAAAAGATTACACTTCCTATATTGAACGATTTATTTGTATAATGTCTGTATTTATGCATATTGATAACTAAAGCACTCTGCTCAAGTCTCCAACAACGGTCGAGCAGATCAAGGTGTTTGTTTATAGTCAGTTAAGGATCGTCGTCAGCCCCCCTATTCTGTAACTTGTTTTAAGCTCACCTCAACGCAAATATATCTTGACGCCGCGATTCGTAGTAACTAAGCGTAGGTAGAGGTCTAGTTTCGATAGGCGTGACGCGCCAGGTGAGACGCCCGAGCGCGTAAAGATTAACAGCCCAGTATACTTGTCGGATGCACCGCGTCCTACAAAATAATCGACGATGTGTAGGTATAGATTGTTGCTGCGATTATGACTTTCGTGGTCGCCGTCGATAGTTGCTTAAGACGTGCGTTTGTTTTATAGTAGATGGTAGGGATTACACTGATTCAAGCTGATAAAACCACGCAACAACCCCTCGTCTAAAATTTGACGGGAGAAAAGCGTGCCTTTCGCGGTTCCGTCTGGATTTCCGCCTACACGTATACCTTTTTTTTTTTTAATTGTGGAGAAAACCTGCGAACCAGGTACCGGGGGATGACTGGGTTATGTGGTATTTCTATCCACTAAAAACTCCACGGTGCTCTGCATCTGCGCTCTCATGCAGGGGACTCCAGGATCTCATGCTGAACGCACTGGAGTCCCCCTCGCGCGTCGGCACATTTGGATCGTCCTTAGGGTAAGGAAATGCTGTCGCCTTCCCTGGGGTTCTTAAGCAAGTGTCCCGGCCCCCGCCAGAACACTGCGACCCCGGCGACCCCTTTAGTCGCCTTCTACGACAGGCGGGGGAGACCGTAGACCTATTCTAGGATATAGGCTAACTGTCTCTTTCTAAGGGTTCTAATTAGAATGAGAAGGATAATCAATGTCACCGCGACATAGCTCGCGGGCCGTCTTCTGATAGCCGTGCAGTTATGGGTTAACGATTGTGCTCATCTGCATATTTTAATAAGACAAACCCGTTTTGCAGAGACCCTTACAAATCAACACACCTCAAAGCATTATTTAGTATCACCTATGTGTGTCTAGAAATAGTTTCGGTGCCCACAAGCACGTGACTCCAGTCTATACTGAGTGACGTGGTCGCTGGCACCGTAACTTGGGCGTCCTACAAATCCAACTAAAAGTAGGCGTCGCATTTTAATAGCTTTTAGCCAAGTTTCGTCATAATCACGAGGTTAAAAACAATGTCTACAACATCCAAAGTCATGTGACTTTACCGTAACCACACAACGTTGACCCCTGAAGAGTACACAGTTTTAAATGGAAAGAGGTATTTGCGTCTGGTTAGGTTTGGAGGAAATGTACTGGATCTATAAACAAGATTTGCATAAACAACACGCAATGTTTGAACAATTGGCTCAAACATTTGATTCGTGTGTAATGAATTTACTTAGTTATACAATTAGTAT
The DNA here is from genome assembly GCA_947578815.1 of Epinotia ramella. Classification (NCBI taxonomy): domain Eukaryota; kingdom Metazoa; phylum Arthropoda; class Insecta; order Lepidoptera; family Tortricidae; genus Epinotia; species Epinotia ramella. Next base: position 30,145,315 of record OX388203.1, read on the forward strand.
TTAAACCTTCTTTGTTTAATTGTTGCCTAGCGCAATTGAATGCAGAATTAGGTACTCATCATGGGGTTTTTTTAAGTTATTCGAAGCTTGAAATAGTTAATAAAAAAAAATATCTGCACAGTTATTTTATAAAACTAAATCATTCTTTGAAATATCGTCGGAGCTATTTGGAATGGAATAAAAGTTACTAAAACACTTCAAAGGTGAAAGTACATTGTTCTTAGTTTTCCCATTGTATAACGTCTTATTGCAGAACGTGAAATACTTTTACACACAATTGCACCAACAAAAACTAGTAGTTTTCCTCTTAACGCGTTTACTTTTTGAAAGCCGTATCTAGTTTAGCGTTTGGTTAAAAAAAAAACCATATACTCAGCTTAATTAAATTGAGATTGCCATCAAACTGGTTTGAAAGTGAACAGTTGATTTACTTCCCGAAACTTGTTTCGGTGAAATAATTCTGGCTATTCATTGGCGATTTCAAAGGACCCCGTCGCTTTGTTCCTGTGAGCTGTGTCAGCTTCCAATCTTTTCTTTGATAAAACACACATACCTACTTGTCCCGCCGTTTAGATACTTCAAATAAAGAAGGTCTCAACCCGACTGTACTTTATTTATTCACGCATGGATGTTACGCAACAGTTTTGCTTTTTTATTTTATTTATTAAGCCATCTATTTAAGATTACTTGCCTCAAGGAACAACCCTTGGACCTCTTTTATTTTTGAACATGATCATTTGAATCGATTTATGACGAGTCGTGGGCCAGATAAATAAGATTGACCAGAGAAATAGCCATGGCATAGTCACAGGTGTCACAATGACAAAGTTTTATCACTGTTTAATACCTCAAAGTGTTTCGAACCCACGACACTCAGAATAAATTGACTAAGCTATGTTTTAATTCTCTAATTTTACTGTCGAAGCGTCTATGTAACTCAATTCATCTAGATACTGAGCCGGTTTACCTAACATTGAGACAATGTAGGCATTTTACTCAGAAAAAAAAGTATGCTGAAATCCGGTGTTGCTTGTCTTGTGGATTAAGTTTGACCTTTGCATTCCAGAATCCTTATCTAGAGTAACAAGGACAACATCTTAATAGAGTCAAGGGCTTAACGTGTATCCTCCTTTATCTTATTTGAAAGGATTAAGTTGATGATAAGTGGACCAAAATAGTGTCAGATTGGTGGCCACTTCTAGGTAAAAGGAGCGTCGCGTCGGCCGTCCACCAGCTCAGCCGTCCATCATGGGTGGATGACATTAGGAAGATCGCGGATCAGTTCTGGATAAGACTGGCTCAGGATAGAGACGGGTGGCGTACTCGAGAGATGCCTGTACTGGCTGAAAATTATGATGACGATGAAGATGATAACTGCCTATTTCTACTCGAGCACTTCTATCCGTCAATTAAATGACTGGCAGCGATATCTAAATCAACTTCATTTGAGTTGGGATGAATATAAGGTAACTGTACAGAACTAAAATTAATTTTGACCAATCACGAGGCTCGATTTCCAGAAGACATCAAAGCGCAAAAATAAAAAAGCTGTTGGCTGCACTTCGTTTCAGCAGGGCGATTTTCAATAGATACCAAGTTTGTTTAATAAATTATTATTTCCGTTAACTCGTAGAAATGTATTGTATTTTAGCTTTTTAACTCTCAGCAAGCTTCGTGGCCTAAACGTGGTACCTACTCGACTGAATAAGTATACATTATTATAACGATTGCATAAACTACTATTAACTCGTTTTTTAACAATGTAATAAGATGCAAACGTGAAATCATATACCTACCTATATCTTATATGTCGACAAAGACAAATTTAAGTCATCATACACTGTGTTATGCATTTATACAGAGTGTAGAAATTATAAATTCATGATAGGGTCATCATAACCGTTTAAATCTGCCTGGTAATGCAAGGAAAGTGCATCTGCACGCACGGCGGGCGGCGGCGGCGCTCCCATCATGCATTATTGTAATAACAGTGATGGTGAATAAATACACATTGATTGATGTCGGGCCCGTCATGGGATTGATGGGGAAATTGTTTTAACACTGACCAGGGTAAAGTCGACTTCAAACAAGACGATTTCCCATACATTTTCATCCTTTTCATTTATTTTGAAGAATGATTGAATTACTAATTGAAAAGAAATATTTATGACGTTGACTATTTTAGGTGAACTCTCTCCTTTACTCTTTAACAGCATCCTTTAGGCATCAATTCAGTTCATCTTCTTCTGTATCCAAATTGTATTTCAATGTGTTTTAAGCACTCATTACACTCTAGCTCGTCAATAACAAAAATAAAGAAGAACCAGAACGCTACAAAGAAACGAGCATTCTTAATACCAAACAAACGACAACCGCAACAAATAAAACAACACACGTAACAAATGCCACATTCCGATAGCAAACATCATAACACTCCAAACGCCTTATCGATTCATTACATTAGCCTCACAAAACTATAGAATCCGTAGGCAATAGAGCTCAAAGTCGCTTGACACGGTTTAGAACTAATGGCAATACCCTTTATCTGCTCAGACACTCGACCCCACTTGGGAAGCGATTCCAATTTCAAATTGGTGGGGTGCGAACAATACGTTATTAAACCAATGGTTAAGCGATCCAGCCGTTTAATTAAGTGGTTAAGAAATTTAGACGGGGTGGAGGAAAGTGTTAAAACATTACAGCGATTTTTACAAAGCACGTTAAATCTAAAATCCAGCAGTCTTTCAGCTGATGATGATGATAATGACGTTAAATCTTGTATAATATATAAACGTAAAAGTGACTGACTCTGACTCTGACTTAAATCAACGCCCAGACCAAACCGTTGAACCTAGGAAGCTATTTTTTTCACAGTACGTAAGTAGTTTAAATAACGCAAGTACCCACTAAGAAGGGATTTTTGAAAACTCCACCCTCAAGGGGGTAAAAAGGGTGTTGAATGTTTGTATGGGGATTGAGTAAAATATTAAGTGAGAGACTTGAAATTTCGTGTATGGACTCCTTATTACAATACAGTAATTTCAGGGTTTTGGAAAAACCCACCCCTAAGCGGGTTAAATAGAGGTGCAAAGTTTTTATGGGGGAAACTCTCCATGGGGATCCCGGGGAAGGACATAGGATAGTTTTTACCCCGGAAATCAGCCCTAAGGGGATGAAATGGAATTATTTTTCCATGTCCTTGCTGTCACTCTTAATCAATTATGATTGTTTATTTTCTCTCCGCTAGCTAAAAGTGGTCTGGAAGAGATCCCTCTTTAGCGACAAGATCGCCTATTGTTTGCCTCTGATCTTATGTTCGTTGTATTATATACTCCTGTTCCGTCTTACTATTGAGGTGTGTAATAAAGAGTATTTGTAATATACACAAGTACCTAGCTTACTAGAGGCCTCATAAGAAGACTCAAAGTCACCCAAAGTGCAATGGAGAGGGCCATGTTGGGAGTTTCTCTGCGTGATCGCATCAGAAATAAGGCTATCCGCAGCAGAACCCAGGTAACCGATATAGCCCTCCGAATCGCTAAATTTAAATGGCGGGCGGGGTGAGCAGGGCACAGTGCACGTAGAACCGATGGCCCTTTGGGCGGAAAGGTTCTCGAGTGGCAAACACGTACCAGAAGACGCAGCGTAGGTAGGTCCCCCACAAGGTGGACTGATGACCTGGTTAAGGTCGCGGGAGTCCGCTGGATGTGGGTGGCGCAAGACCAGTCATTGTGGCACTCTTTGGGGGAGGACTAAGTTCAGCAGTGGACGTCATTCTGCTGATATGATGACGATGATGACAAGTACCTAGAGATTTTTGTTGTTGTTGTTTGGTGTTCTATATGTTTACCTAATGAATAGAATATCAGGTCTACTCATTTTCAAGAAAGTCTAGTAGACCATTGTTCTTGATGGCCGGTTTAGCGTCGCCACTGGTACCTATGAAGCTCACTTTCCTGGGTTGTCCGACTCGCACTTAGCCGGTTTTATTTTTCCATGTCCTTGCTGTCACTCTTAAATAACTCAGGCTGATTTCGGATAGTCCTTACAGTTCTGATCAGAACAAACCAACAAAGAAAAGTAGTAAACTGTCAAATTCAGAATCTTTTTCTTAATCCTAATGATATTTCATCCAAATACTAAGTTTACAAAGTTGAACGCAAGACTGAAAACTTTGTCACGGCTTATTCCAGCACACTTAATTGAGCCATGTATAATTGAGTGCTTGCGATCTTTGATTATATAAGGCTTTTATAAGTTACCCTTAAGTTAACTCGTTCTTGTTTGTTTCGAATCGCAACCTTTGCCTTTGTCTGTTCATAATGAGTAGGCTCCAAGAAAATTTGTGGAATAAGCTAAAGTAATTCTTGGAGAGTGGCGAGGACACAATCATTTATCTAGTTCAGCGATTACTTACTATTGCTACATTGACGCGTAATATTTAACCCTCTAACAGGCCTCGATAAGCAACTGTGTCTTAAAACGTACCGACTGTTTATATATTTGCTACCGTATTGAATATCTTGTACGAAATGGTATTGACAAAGGTCAGATAATATGTTCCTCAAAACCAAAATATGTGGGATACGGTAATCCCATCGCCTGTCTGGGTGGGTAATGAACCAACGCATAACAACGTAACCATTACGTACAACTCGGTTACCTGGTGGACCTCACTGGGATGTGAAGCCCCTCCCCCTTCTCTTTTACCTACCCGCGCTCGCCCCGCGAGCCTTGCGCACCGTACCAGAGCGCCGACGTGACGTCATCGACGCCAGGTCCACAGATATTGTAACCGGGTTTATACGACTTTCAATGTGGAGGTCGAAGATTCGAACCCGTACCACTGGGTTAAAGGCCTACGCCATTATTAGATTGAGATTAGGTGCCAAAGCAGACCTCTGGCTGTAGGGCAAAAACCGGGAAGAAATGCTAGGAGGATGAAGGATGATGAAGGCCAACTCCCAATAGAACATCTTGTCAAAAGCTATGCTATGCTATGCTGAGCCAGTGTCCGGTTCACTGCCGCAGAGACACACTTGTTTCATGTTTTATCTGTTCTTTGATTATTTTATTGTTTAATATGTGTGTCCTGTGTGTTTGTGAATAAATGTATCTTTCTTTTCTTTCTTTCTTTCTTTCTTTCTTTAAAAGTGTCGGCACGTGTATGTGGGCCGTGACTAAGCCTTAAGCATCTCATACGCTGGCGCTGGTAATGTGCCAAATTTGCCCGCCGGTGTGCAATTCCCTTATCTGTCCTGGCAGCGTGCCAAGATATCGTTGACCCCTGTATCAACAGGTTATGATGGCGAATGAGCCTCAATTACAGTGTTACAGGGGGAGGTTTCTCATGTAGTGTCGATAAGAGTGGCATGTACAGAATGACCACGATGTTTTTAAGAAATTATACCCTACTAGCTTCCGCCCACGACTTCGTCCGACCCGTAGTCCCGTAAAATGACATACCTTCCGCACTTGTATCATAATGTCACATTATTCCAAAATAGGTTAGCCAGGCGACCCAGTTGTAGGGAAGCCAAACCTCGAACCGGATTATACCGTAATGCTTTAACAAAACGCTGTGCCCATCACAATTGGAATTAAGTTTCGTATCAAACTAAATTGGAATTATCTTCTGGGTGCAGTGGTTCAAAACATTTTGACGTAGGCTTACTGAATGAAAGCATGATTCTTGTTATGAGTTCGTTTGAACTGGAAGAGATCTCGTGCCAGGAAAGGTACGCATTTGAATTAAATATATTTTGTTTGTTTTTTTACCTGTGTCTGGTGTACAACAAAGTGTGAACATAAATACATAATTTGCTTAGCCATGCGCCATTTGTCCGTTTGCTGGATTACAGAATGTAAAATGTCTATTGTTTCTTTCTTTCTATCACTGAAGACGCGATCCTTTATCTCTGTGAGAAGTTTTAGCCTAAGTAGTGTCCCAGTGCTGGTCAACTCATCCTCTCTAAGCTTCCAATACTCTAGATCCATTTGCCATTTCTGGCCAGTCGTTTATGCTGCTGTTAAATACCTACAAACTTTTATGCAGTGAGGTCACGTCTCTCTGCAGCTGACTGTACGTTCCCATAGAGGCTCTTTAATAATAATAAATAAAATAATAAATATTAGGGGACAATCTTACACAAATCGACCTAGTCCCATAGTAAGCTCAATAAGGCTTGTGTTATGGGTACTAGACGACGATATATTTAATAGATAGAAATCCTTAAATACATTGAAAACATCCATGACTCAGAAACAAATATTCATGCTCATCACACAAATATGACTATATGACTAAAATGTAAGACCAATGTGCTGATGAACATGATAACAATGGATTAAATGAATATGAATATGAATATGAATATTTGCCCTTACCGGGATTCGAACCCAGGACTGTCAGCTTCGTAGGCAGCGTCACTACCCACTAGACTAACCGGTTGTCTACCGGGCTTTATGCTCCAACAAATTCCTGTTATATATTATGATCACTTTTTCTGTGTGCATTCGATTGTACAGGTCGCAGTTGGCCGGGTTTTTCTAATCAACCCCAATTTGGCGAGGATGGTCGTAAATAACGTATCGTATATTTACATACTGTTCGGTTCTGGGCCGTATTTCTTTTGTTTTATGTGACCTTGACGGCCTAGTTCTTCAACTAGTACCAAAAAAATTGGTAATTCGAATACAAATAGATATATCCATATATGTAAGTTGTTACATGGCAATAAGGTGAAAAAGTATGCATTACTATCTTCTGCCCGTGACTCCGTCCGCGTGGAACTCGTTTTTATCGTATCGTACAAACCCCATTTTTTTTTTGTAGTCCAAAAAAAGAGTTTCCCCCGTACAAACATTGCACCCCTATTAACCCGCTTAGCGGTGGGTTTTTCCAAAACCCTAAAATTACTTTTCTTGAATTGTAATAGGAGTCCATAAACAAAGTTTTAAGTCTCTCATTCAAAAAAATACCCTATTATTTTCTCCATACAAACTTTCAACCCCCTTTTTACCTCCTTGAGGGTGGAAACTTCAAAAATCCCTTCTTAGTGGGTACTTGCGTTATATAAACTACATATTGTAACAGACGTTTAGGTACAATAAATAAACTGAAAATGAGTGTACTACTCGCCAATAAACAGTTATGTTTGGCGAAACAAATGTAAAAACCATTGTACCTACTTTTTCTTTGGAAAAAAATAAAAAAATAATAAAAAAATGAGCTTTCTAGGTTCAACGGTTTGAGCAGGGCGTGACTGACGACAGGACTTTTAGTGACTGACGACAGGACTTTTACGTTTATATATAGTCTGGCAAACGAAAGTTGAACCCACTAAACTCAATTACGCGGCAACACTGTTGATCAAAATGTATGCGAATGACGTTTAGTGTTGTCGCGTAATTGAGTTTAGTGGGTTCAACTTTCGTTTGCCAGCTGCTGATCCCGGCTGCTGTCTATGACAGTAGTCGTTAAGCCGAGTCAAGAACTCCTAACAGTCGAGTTGCCCCCTCACTTGACAAAGGGGGGACAGCTGTTACTCGCGTCCGCAGGAGCTACCTACCACAACCCTAAAAATAAGGTATTCCATACGATTAAAAAAAAAAATTTTTGAAATCGTTCCGGTGGTTTCGGAGATTACCCATTACATGAAGACTTACAGAACTACAGTCTTACACACTTTTCCTTTTTATAAGTAGATTTATATCTTTTTCCGAACGATATTATTATATTTACTCTGACACGTCATTTAAATAAAGAAAATTAGAAAAAGAAGGATAAAACATTACTAAAGGTAGAATCAGACGGTTCACTTGAATGAATATTCACTTGAGTGAATGCTTCATTATTCTTTCATGTTTTATTTCACTCAACGAAAGTTCAGACTGGTGAAGATGCAAAAGGAAACCAGAACATGATAGAAAAGTGAACCGTCTGATTCTACCTTAACTAAGGGCCGGTTTTTCAATCACCAGATAAATGTATATCTCACAAAATTATCACTATCCTTTTCCCCAGACATATAAAGAAAAGGACAGCTAACATTTATCTGACAGATATATGTTTTATCTGGGGGCTGAAAAATCGGTATTTAACCTAACTTCAGTTATCCGAATCTAATCTATATGGAAATATTTCACCTAAATCGCTGCCACTGGGCAAAGCGCCCACTCCAAATGAGTTCAAAATATATAGAAGTTTAAGTAATATGTAACATTAGCAATGGCGTACCGTACCGACAATACAGAGCGCATAAGTTCGAGTCTTACCCGTGGCATCAGACGAAGATGGTTTATTTATATACACGGTGGAATTTAATCGGTGATCAGGAATCCAAAAATCTTAATTATCAATCTACACAGAAACCAATACGTGAGATCTCGTGCAATATAGCTCACAATCTAATTAATCACACTTAATTAACATCGGTAAAATGTACACTGACTGAATTAATGGACACCCTACTTTTATTGAAGGGAAGTTACTCGTAAGTGTACATATGTCAAGTGCTTGCTGGCTTTGGCGGGAAACTAGACAGATCAGACGATTTGAAGCAATTTGTTATGAATTTGACAATGACAAATTGACAGCTTATTGCTCCTTTATGTTTTAAGTTTCTATGGCTGATAGTTTGAAAAGAGGTATTAAACTTTTCAGACTAAACCATTAGTAGGGTGACAATAAATTTTAATTAAAATTTAATTTCAACTTAAAAATTAGTTATGATAAAAAAAAACTTGGTTCCACTTAAGTACTACATAAACGTGACCGCCATCGATTACTGAATTAGAAAAATGGGTTCCTGTTCACAGATTAAATTCCACCGTGTATTTCTATATTTATATTTGCTATCTGTATCATAATATCGTTCATACTATACGAATATTATAACTGCGAAAGTGTGCCTGTCTGTTTCCTCTTCACGCTTAAACCGCCTGAACCGATTCAGATGAAATTTGATATAGAGATAGCTTGAGTCCCGGGGAAGGAGATAGATAGTATACTTTTTACCCCAGAAATAATCCCCTAAGGGGGTGACATGGAGATTGAAAGTGTGTATGGAGCTACAATATAAACGAGTTCCACGCGGACGGAGTCGCGGGCAGAAGCTAGTCTTTTATAAACAAATAAACAATGAGTTGGTATTAGATAATACTCAGCTTCAAATTCCTTAGAAGCGTCTCAGGGCGACTTGATGAGCGAGCATTATATTTATAAATGCAATGTAAGCTACCGGTATTGAATTTTGCTTACATAACTTGAGATCTTGTTATTGCTCTGGGAGGCTGACATGAAAGCAAGTATCATTTATATTAATTTATACGAGTATGTATAATACCTATACCTACTGCTCATTTTACAATTTTTTATTGAACTTGCAATGTATATAACTGTTTGCTCCGCTGGAATCTTGCAAGTCAAATTTTGGGTTTAAGTGACGTTTGGATAACAATTAAATATTATGGTACCATAGAGCTGATCTGATCATGGAGACAGAAGGTATCAACCATGGGAATTCAGGACCTAACAGACGTAACCCCGTTGAGTTTGGGCTCGTTAGAATCGTCTCAACGAGTAGTTGATGACGTTATACAGAAAGGTACAGTTGGCAAATAAAAGCTAGTACCAAAAATGTCATTTTTGACAGAAACATATTTCTAAATTGTACACACTTGAAGACTACTTTAGCTTTGCTGACAGTGACTACGAAGCTAGTAGTCTTGGGTTCGAATCCTGGTGAGGGCAAAATATAGTGTCCTAAAAGTCAAGCAAGATAGAATTTAAAAAAAAAAAAAATTTATCTAACATTTTATTTATTCTATTGTTCTTGAGTTATTAAAGTACAGTCGACTACAAAAAGAGATATTTTTGTAACTTCGGCCGTATCTTTCTCTTTGTAGTCGACTATACATAGGGCTATTGTATGGAGTAACGCATGGGGCAAATAGCTTCCACCACTTTAGTGGGACGTATAACGCTACTGTTGAATTTTCTGTGATTAGGCGTACAATGATCATCAGCATAATCATCATTATCATCATGGCAGCCAAAAAACGTTAACTGCTGTACATAGGCCTCACCCAAAAGAGTGCCAAAGTGACCGGTCCTGCGCCACCCGCATCCAGCGGAAGCCCGCGACCTATATCAGGTCATCAGTCCACCTTTTCGGGGGTCTACCCACGCTGCGTCATCCAGCACGTGGTCGTCACTCGAGAACCTTTCCGCCCCAATGACCATCGGGTCTACGTGCAATGTGCCCCGCCCACTGCCACTTAAGTTTAGCGATTCTGAGGGCTATATCGGTTACCTTAGTTCTGCTGCGCAAGTTTTGCTGAGTAAGTTTTGCTGAGTAAGTTTTGCTGAGTAAGTTTTGCTGAGTAAGTTTTGCTGAGTAAGTTTTGCTGAGTAAGTTTTGCTGAGTAAGTTTTTGTGCCGCCACCTGAACATTCTTTGGAGGAGCAGGATGGAATGTCAATTCCACACTGCTTCACGTGTCTTTGCTCATGTGCCCATATCCCATTTATTCGGTGTAGGTGCACATATTATGTTTGTACTATGTATACCTATGAATATGCTAATAAGGACCTTGATTTAATCCTACTAATAATATTATAAATGCGAAAGTTTAGATGTTTGGATGTTTAGATGTTTGGATGTTTGTTACTCAATCACGCTTAAACGGCTAAACCGATTTGGATGAAATTTTGCACGAAGATAGTTTATAGCCTGGATTAAAATATAGGATAGTTTTTATCCCGGGTCCACGCAGACGAAGTCGCGGGCGGAAGCTAGTACCAAATAAAAAGTACCTACATTCGGGGTCGGCGGCATCTCTTTTTCTTCCATAGGTACCTCTTAATCGCTCTCGTCATCTCATAACCAGACCTCGGACAGAGTGAGCCATTTTTACGTCATTAATGTCAAGTGTAGATGTTAATATAGATATGCCTCAAGATGAAATATTAAAAAGAATTCATGAATAATAATTAAACAAAAATGACAGTGCATTATGTACAAAACGAGTAAGTATTATTTATTTATTCAAATTTTTCTTTGTTATTGGTTATTGTAATAAAGAACTATAATTTTTTCTAGATTTTCAATTTTCAACGCACTTCTTCTTGAGTTTAATATCCACTTATAGATGGAAAAGACCTTTCTACTTCCACTGAAGTGAGCGGAGTGGAGTTGTACATTAAAATACCGTCCACATCTGTTCCTTCCGAATTTTTTTCAGCATAGTCCCTAAACAGATCTAAGTCTGGGTTTCTAGCTATGACGTCTTCTAATTTCTGACTGACAGAAGCAGACGAAGACCAGCTTATAACAACTCTCACTTGGTCCAACGTTAAAAATGTATCTACGACGGATATTTTAGATTCCTGTAATTTTTTTAAGGCATATTCAATTATATGGAAATTCTCAACAATATATTTTAGATTATTTCGTAAATTTTCAGTTTGTATAATTCTTTTCGCCACTCTTATCGACATTGCGTCTGACGATCTCAATGCCCATAGGACTACTTTTATTTCGTCAAAATATTTTTCGTAATATGCTGCTGCCGCTAGCCAAGTTCCCCATCTCGTAATCACTGGTTTTGGAGGCAGGGACATATTAGGATATTTATCCTTTAATATGCGGATTCTATTAGGAGCCTTTAAAAATACTTTTTTAACGTTTGAAATGAGCAAATCCACATCTGGATACAGGGAACGTATTTTTTCGGCTACGCGGTTTAGCCCATGTGCCAAACATGTAACGTGTTTCAAATTAGGCAGATAAGTTTTCAAAATTCGGCCAGCCATGTAATATACAATTAATTTGTTTTGCTAGTTATGTAAAGATCTAAATAGAATAATTTAATTCGTTATTCAATTACATCACATCTGACATTGAATGACTACGTAGGTATGTCCATATTATGCAAACTCTTAAAACAGCTCACCCTGTCCGAGGTCTGCTCATAACGCAACTCTTACATATCTTGTTTCACACAGTCCATCCACCTTTTTTCCCAAAAAAATACAATGGGTACTTCATTAAAAGAATAAAGTGAAGGGTTAATTCGCTCGCTGGAGTTTTGTGCGGCATTTGTTCTGAGAAATCTTCGTAAATAGGTATAATTATAAATGTGAAAATGAGTGCAAAGTTCAAAGAGATATAATTAATCTCGTCGTTGAAAAAACAAATTTGAGCGGTGTTTTTTACCTGTTTTTAGGGTTCCGCACCTTAACGGGGAAAAAAGGAACCTTTTTAGGATAAATTTGTGCCCGTTTGTCAGTCTGTCAAGGCCCTTTTTTCAGGGAAGCGTGAAGGAATCGAGTTACAATTAACTTGAAATGCTGTTTATGCCGTCCATTGTGTTACTCCTCGCGTGTTGCAGGCGTCCATAGGCTACGGTGTTGATTTACCGTCAGGCGGGGCTGTATGTTTATTTACCACCATCGTAGTTTTAATAAAAATAATGTAAATTTACATACCTATCGAATAAGCTAAGCTAACAAGATAATATATTTATGTAATAACGTGCTACTACAAAGATGCCTAATAAACATACCTGGGATAACTCGGGGAATTATGTAGGCTGGGAGTCGGAGGATTCGAGAGAAACCAAAGAATGCCAACTTAAATTCCTTTAATGACGGAATTACAAAAAGATTAAAATAAATCAATTAAAATTAACTAATAATTATATTTACAGGTGCCTCATGGTCGATGTGAGAACCAAGAGTGACAAAAACTAGTCTTTTTGGGAAACGGGGCACGGTGTTGCGAAATGCAGAGTCGGCACCACCTGCATGGCCACTTGGGCGGTCGCTGGTTATGCAAGCATGTAACACCTCCATCCTCAGCTAGGCAACTATTCGAGATTCTTCGAGAATATTGCCGAGCCATGATTCACTTCTATGTTTCTGGGGTGCAGCTTTGGTTTATCTGGTGTCTGGTCGATGCCTTCTGGAGCGTCAGTTTTGATGGTTTCCAGTGTATTTGATCGGCATCGTTTCATGAATAGGCGACGACCTGTTATACCGGCAGCAACTGTGCATGCGCAGAGTATGAGTAGGTAGACTGGTATAGTAGTATGATACAGGCTTAAGTGGTCGATCTGGCGTATATTCACGGGTAGTTGCGAGGATATCTTTTTATCGCTGGCGTGTAGGTTTTCCAGATTAATAGAGTTCAGGGTCACTTAAAAGGATGGCTCCCGAGCTCGCAATTCATCTATCGAAGTAATGTCTGGTAGTTCCATGATTTTTAATGCATGCCCCTCAACCTGGTCGTTAGAGTTGGTAATGGTGTAATCTGGGGTTTTCAGGACGCATTTGTGCGGGATTTCAACAAGGTAGCTTCCCTGGATCGTTTTGAACTGTTCTTGGCCACATGAGGTTTGTATTTTAGTCGGCTCTGGTAGATTTATAACGTATTGTCTGCTGTCGAGTTGTTGTACTGCTGGTCTAGTCAGGAACACTCTCGTGTGTTGGCAGGACGGGTTGAGCTGCTGCGAAGTGATTAGCTGGTACGTGCAGTCAAGTTGATTTTGTATCTTCTGATTGAGTGGTTCTTCGCAGAGATGCCATGATTTGACCTTCGGACATTCTGTCTCCATGTACATAGAATCCTGTTCATGAACCATTATGTAGGGAGAGGGAGGTATTCTAACCTGATGATTTCTATTAGGTATTACCGCTAGTTTGTATAAATCATAGACTCTATCTACTGCAATCGGCACCTTGAAAACTAACACTACCTGCTTATCTATATAGTACGATCCAACTTTAATTAGATCATAATATTCCCTAAAATCTACTTCAAGGATCTCTCCCTTAGGGTAGAGAGCCTTTACCTTATCTAGCATACTTTTAAGAGGCAGCAAAACTAAGTATCTCGTGAGGTATACTCGACGCTCGAATAAGAGCTAACGCATTTCCTAACTTATCCAGTTCTTCAGAAAAGTTTTCTATATTATCATTCAGGATGACCAAGTATTGTGCCAGGTGTGCAAATCTAATGTCTCACCGCTCTTTTCACTCTGAATGGCTAGCGTAACAGCCTGAGCAATTATCTCTTGATTTTGAACTATGTTATCTAATATCTTGGAGTGTTGCAGCATCCATTCTTTATGTAAACTGATATGATTATTAAATTCAGACTGTAATTTGTTCTCATTATTTTTAAAGGGTTTTAATTGCAGCATTATATTTTATGGCGTCTGTATAGTCTAGATTTCCGGAAATACTTTTAACTATCGAGCCGAGACCATCTATAAGTCCTCTTTTTACACGGTATAGTGGGTTCTTTATTTTTACAAGGTTCGCCTGTGGGGTCGGGATACGAAATCTCTGGATAATGAGGTTGGTTCGCGGATTCGTCATAGTAAGTATCGTCAGTAGGGTACACGTCACAGTAGTTGTCCAGATAATATTCATTATAATAGTCGGTATAAGGTTCATAGTCCAGTGTATAGTCGTTGCACTCGGTAAAGTTAACATCTCCAGATCTGAAATAATTATTCGGTTGCGGGTTCCTGAAATTGGACCAATTCTGAGTAGGTGGCAATGGCCTGAATGAGTTTTCTTGTGGATTATAGTTAGGTGGCCGTGCTCCAAATATTTGCTGAGTACGGGTAGGGTTCCCGTCGAACTCGGGTAACAAGCGCAGGGCTTTAAAAATTGAATCTAGGTCTGCCATACTAACTACTTCAGGTTCCTAAAATTAATATTCCTAAGACCGTCTAGTAAAACAAATCTATTATTACTGCCTAGCCTAGGAGTGCTCGATTGCCGTGGATGGAAAATCTTTGAGCTTTAAAATAATTACCACTATGAAAGTACCTCCTTTCCTAACATAAGCAACTCTAGAACGATTCTAAAGTACTTACATGCACATTTCTGGCTCTCTGCTGTATCGAAGTTTGGATACTCCTCCGCCCACAGCTCGTAGGTTCCGCCCTCGACGTGATGACCGGATAGCTGCCCGGGCGCTAAGCGAGCGCGAAGTTTCGATTTTGGAAATTCGGTGACCGCTCGCGAACCGGCCCGCGAGGTACGTCTCTCGACTGCGCCAATTATGTAGGCTGGGAGTCGGAGGATTCGAGAGAAACCAAAGAATGCCAACTTAAATTCCTTTAATGACGGAATTACAAAAAGATTAAAATAAATCAATTAAAATTAACTAATAATTATATTTACAGGTGCCTCATGGTCGATGTGAGAACCAAGAGTGACAAAAACTAGTCTTTTTGGGAAACGGGGCACGGTGTTGCGAAATGCAGAGTCGGCACCACCTGCATGGCCACTTGGGCGGTCGCTGGTTATGCAAGCATGTAACAGGGGCACATTCTAGGGATTTGATATCGATAAAAAAGATGTTGATATGTGATATATGTGCGATAATATATGTGCTCATTGAAAATTCTCTATTACTATAAAAAAGTTCAATATCACACCTGATATCAAGCGTCTTAAGATAATAAATGTATGCGGATGTCATTTCAAACAAAATTACAATTTACTGTCAATGCCATTCATGTGCTTCGTAAGAATAATATATGAGGTAATATTCCGCTACGATTGTTAGGAAGTCCAAAATAATCATGCAGGCCAAGAAAAAGTCACGCCCAATTGAATATTCTATTAAAACTCATGGATGTGTACTACTATGTACTTTTAGCAATAAATGAAGATAGAGTTATGTTTAAAAAATAATAAATAACGATATAAACTGATTCGAATAAAATATTTAGCGCCAATGTGGAAATACTGACCTGGCTTAAAAATAAATAAATAAATTCTTCGAAAACACCTTTTTAGAATTTAATAAGCAGTCTACAAAGCGATTTTGTATAAATATATTTATTTTTTAGAACATTTAGATGTTGACAGTAACATCGATATATTTAATTGTCGATAAAATATTTGGCTACGTCACTTTAGTATAAGTGCCCCGAGTTATCCCAGGTAAGCTAATAAACATATATGTGGAAACGTTTAAACGTGGCTATTGTGGAAAAGCAGTCTTACTGAAAATTACTTCAAAATTGTAACAAGATGAAGTGAGATTTTCTACCCACGCTCCTTGTACATAGAGGCGGTATGTAATATGTATACTTACATTGAGTTTGGCACACTCTCGCAAAGTTTGAGCCAATATTGAATGTCGGCCAAACATTGCTTAATGCAACTTACGTATTACCTAATCTTATTAAGATATTAGCTAGATGTAAAAATACAATGGGTACTTCATTAAAAGAATAAAGTGAAGGGTTAATTCGCTCGCTGGAGTTTTGTGCGGCATTTGTTCTGAGAAATCTTCGTAAAAAGGTGTAATTATAAATGTAAAAATGAGTGCAAAGTTCAAAGAGATATAATTAATCTCATCGTTGAAAAAACAAATTTTAGCGGTGTTTTTTACCTGTTTTTTGGGTTCCGCACCTTAACGGGGAAAAAAGGAACCTTTTTAGGATAAATTTGTGCCCGTTTGTCAGTCTGTCAAGGCCCTTTTTTCAGGGAAGCGTGAAGGAATCGAGTTACAATTAACTTGAAATGCTGTTTATGCCGTCTATTGTGTTACTCCTCGCGTGTTGCAGGCGTCCATAGGCTACGGTGTTCATTTACCGTCAGACGGGGCTGTATGTTTATTTACCACGATCGTAGTTTTAATAAAAATAATGTAAATTTACATACCTATCGAATAAAATAAGCTACCAAGATAATATATGTAAGAACGTGCTACTACAAAGATGCCTAATAAACATACCTGGGATAACTCGGGGCACATTCTAGGTAGCCTAGCCCGTAGGTAAAGCTACGGTAGCCTAGTGGTTCAGGCATGCGGCTGTCAAGCGGCGGTCGTGGGTTCGAATCCCCGTACCAATGAGTTTTTTGGAAGTTATGTAGGGAATATTTACCGTTAGCTTTTCGGTGAAGGAAAACATCGTGAGGAAATCGGTCTAACCCCAATAAGGGACTAGTTTTCCCTTTGGGTCGGAAGGTCAGATGGCAGTCGCTTTCGTAAACTTAGTGCCTATGCCACATCTTGGGATTAGGTGTCAAAGCGGGAATAACGCTAAGAGGGTGGTGTTATGCTAGTTAATACTCTCCATTACCCTTTCGACGCCTTTAATTTTGATGAGGTGAGGCTTGAAATCCAATTGAAGTCAGATACAATCGGCGATGAAACAAGTGGCATTAGTATAGAATTTCCTTCCTTTCCTCATTTAGCTGTGCTTGTAAAAAATCAACTTAACACACCTACCTTTAATATTTATAGAGAAACTGCACTCTATAGTCGAAGACCGGTTAGCCTAGTCGGTAATGAATGATGGTACTGGTTTCGACTCCTAATAGGGGCAAACATTTGTGTATTGAGCATGAATGTTCCTGAATCTTGGATTTTTTTCAATGTTTTTAAGTATTCATATTTGTTCAATATACCGTCGTCTAGGAACCATAACATGTAAGCTTTAATGAGCTACGGTGCCAATATGATTTGTGTAAAATTGTCCCCTAATATTTAATATTTATTTATTTATTACTGTAGTTTTACTTTCCTCGAAAATTATCGATTAAACTTACATTAACTGTCACTACGGGCGACATGTTTCGAACCCTTTGGGGGTCGCGCCTGTACTGCACGGCGCACATATGATTTACTGTCATTCGACACAAATGGAAAATCGTCGACATTAAATGACGATTTTGAGATTGGACGAAAAGTAATACCATCAAAAGTGAATTTGGTGAAAATGTGATAGTGTCTATTTTTTCATGTCACTTTTTTTCAGAGTGAATCTAGCCCAAATGGAATTTTATCCAATATGTCCATATGTATACACGTGCAAACTGAATGTTGTCTTATTTAAATTAATATCAAAATTTAATATGAAAATCGACTATTTTGTACAAAATTCAAGTATGACGTGTTCCCGATTGATATTATGTATGTGATATGTGATATTCACAGATATAGATATACACTAGATAACTTAAACACCTGTATGAAAACCGAATCATCTTGCTCGGCCTTTTTCCCATTTACTTGGGGTCGGCCTTCCCTGTTCTTTTTCTCCATTCTGCACGATTGAGTGCAAGGTCGGCGTCTATATTAAGATCTTTCAGGTCTCGCTGAACCGTCGTCAGCCAGGTGGCAGGTTGTCTTCCGCGTCCTCGCTTCGTCGTTGGAATATCGAGCGCTACCTTAACCATGTAGTCTACTGGGCGCCTCTGTACATGACCGTACCACCTCAGACGTTTGTCCGTCAGCTTTTCTGTTATTGGCGCTACTTTGAAACTACCCCGGATGTACACGTTTCTTATCTTGTCCATCATGGTGACACCCGCTGACCAGCGTAACATGCGCATTTCAGTGGTGTGGAGCTTGTTCAGGTGGGGTTTATTTTTTTTTTTTTTTTTTTTAATCTTTATTTGTAAAAAGAAGGCCTTCGTCGCTGAGCGATGATGCCGGCCTTATAGGTACATTCGTATAACTACTTACTATCTACACTTAACTAATTTAATAATTAAGTTGTACAGTTTAATCGCTAGCTTAGATGTGGGGTTAGATAACAAGATATTGCATGAGCCTACGTCTGTGAGCCTAAGATGGGACTGCTCTTCAAATGCCCTGCGTTCGGCTCCGATCCGAGCACACTCCACCAATGCGTGGTAGGTATCTTCCCTCACATGACAAATGCAACAGTCTGGAGAGTCCACCACCCTCATCAAATGCCCGAACACATTGAGTGGCATGTGCCCGGAGCGCAGTCGCATGCTTGTAACTACAAGTGGTCTATTTAGCCGAGCGTCACAAAACCAAGGTATCTTTGGCGGTTCGTTGACAATTGTTTTGTACCATATGCCTTTCACTTTCGACCTCTCATTAAAATACTCTTTCCAAATTTTAAAGCAGTTTTCCTTAACTTCTCTGAGTAGGTCTGTAAAGAAAGGCATATGGTTTACACTTATCCCTTCGTCAACCCCCATTTTGGCCAGCTTGTCCACTTCTTCGTTGCCAGTGAGGTTAATGTGAGATGGGACCCATTGAAATTTAATATTTTTGCCGCTACTTTGTAGTTGTAAATATAAATTCAAAATAATATAAGCTACGGGATGACCTCTGTTACCAGAGGTGCATCGAGCTAAATGCTGTAGTGCGCTCTTGGAGTCACTCAGCACTACAAAGTTGGTCCCAACGCATGACTTTACATACGACAAGCATTCGGCAATAGCGTACAATTCTGCTGCCATAACAGACGTCTTGTCATTTAGTTTAAAGGCTGCCTTGACCTCAGAATAAGGGTCGTAAAACGCTGCTCCAACAGCTTCTCCAACCTTAGACCCGTCAGTGTACACATGACAGAACCCGCTGTACTTTTTGTCCAAGGTTTTTATACATTCCTGCAGCAAACTTTCTACGCTATAAGCTTTTTTAGGTCCTTCGACATTATCTATGTTTAAATTTATTTGTCTTTTAATGTTTATATTGGTCATCCATGTTGACAATGAGAACATTTCCAAACTATTTATTGTAGCCCATATTTATTGTTGCCCTTATTTGTAGCCCAGCACTCTGATCCGTACAACATCGCTGGTCTTACTGCTGTCTTATATACATGACCCTTCACCTTCAGAGGTATTTTTCTATCGCATAGGACGCCTGTGAGTTCTCGCCATTTCATCCAGCCTGTCTGAGTTCTATGGACTACATCGCTGTCAATCTTTCCATCGTTGCTGAGTACGTAGCCAAGATACTTGAACTTTGTAACAGTTGGCAGGCGATCATTTCATATATAGAATTTGTCATTTTCTAGGTTATTAGCCGTTTTGTCGAACAGAAAGGACATGTGTTCGGTCATCTTCCGACTGATTTTTAGGCCGTGTCCTTCTAGCGCTTCTATCCAGCTATTCATATCGCGCTGAAGGTCAGTCTCAGACTCTCCTATTAAGGCCACATCATCGGCATATAGAAGGTGCCAGGGTGCAGTCCGTTGGCATTTTCGTGTGAGGTAATCCATCGTGACATTAAAGAGAAGTAGACTAAGTGTGGAGCTCTGGTGTACACACAGCAACACACCTAACTAACCATACCGTGAAAACCTAGAACCTTATTACAATGCACTTAAGGTCAGATTAGATTTCCGATGGTCACTTAGTTGTGTTGTCGACTGTACACCGACCTTGAGCTCGAAGCTGTCACTCACACTTGCTGGGCAAATCACCTGTGTAGAGACGTCTGTGTACATGTCCATAATAAGATCTATATACGACTCTGGGATAAGCTGGGCGCGGAGAGCCTCCCATATAAGGTCGCGTAAATCTGTATGAAAACCGACCGTGTCACTTTTTTCTACCTACTTTGACGTCAGTACTGTTGCTCGCGGAAAATCGATTCTGCAATAAGGTATTTTCTTAATATTCACGGACAACCGGCTACCACAACAGACGCGCGCGGAATGTAAGTCGGAGTGCCAACTCAGAGTCCGAATTCTGACACGCGAAGTACATGCATTTGCGTGATCTATGTATATCTATATCTGTGGTCATATTGTTGGAGGGAGAGGAGCTTAGTTGGATACGTACATATTTCCATATGGTCGTATTTCTTTGGCCTATATTATAAAGTATGACAACTTTTCTTTTAGGACGTAATTTCATATTAGCATTATTGAGGCTGGACAGTTTTCCAGGTCGAGGAATTTAAAATTGACATTAGTCAGATTCGACCAATAATTTCGACTTGTATATTTTCATATACTTATGCTCTGGCACCGCGGAGTTCCTAAGATCCATCTATACGCGTACATGTTTTATTAATCTCGTGCTTAACGCCATCAGCTCAGTGCGATATCATCCATCATAAGAGTACAGTTAGCTTCGGAGTTGATAATGATCAGACAGGCAAACAACATGTTGGAGACAATGAATATCTTCCACTGCAGTAGAGTGACGAAACGCTCATGGTGGTTCGAAGCGCTCATCGATCACATGGTGCATGCCCATGGTATAACAACACAGGTACTCTCTTCCGAGACTCGCGAACCACGTGACTGACAAGTGCCGTTTGATGACGTAGGCTTGTGTCAGTCACGTGGTTCGCGAGTCTCGGAAGAGAGTACCTGTGTTATTATACCATGGTGCATGCCCTACAAAGAGACACTTTTTATATCGTTAATGCATTGTAAGGGTTGTAAGCTTTAAGAAAAACAGCAGACGGTAAGGATCAATTTTGCTACAAAGGATTTGCCCTAAGTAAACATTCGTTTTGTCACCGAATCGACCGAACATTTTCTTAGGTAGGTACATATTGTTTTTTCTACCAGGAAAAATACTATGTTTCAGAAAAAATATATTCAGCGGTAGAAAGGCAGCAATCAAAATTATCTGTACATGACTGCATGCAGATAAACTATTTTCCCCCAAAAGCTTATCTGCATTATTTTAAAAATCTTTTACCAAATTAATAAAATCTATTTATGTAGGAAAATGTTTGTCACTACTCCCGTTTAATTGAGTTTGACTGTATGGTGGATAGATATTGAACTGGAATCTTAGTTTTTATTATGGTAAAAATGGATTATAAATAACAATCAAGTTCTAGCAATACTAATAATTCCACGGTTAACGTGAGTTTAACCGTGGAATTAGAATTTGTTGAAACATGTGACTCGAAAGTTTAAATTCAATCAAGTTCTTGACACAAAACGTGATCAAACGCTGCCTTGATAATCAGGTAGATTGCTTTTAGCTTTTAGTTGTTTCTCTTTTGTATTAGTATTAAGCTGGGCAAATACTGCGCCGTTTATCACTCCGACAAATGGATCGACGTAATAAAAATATCGTAACTGTACTTTAGAGTACCTATTTCAGTTGACGGAATTGCATTCTTAGTCCATTTAATAACTACAACTTAGAAAAGTTGAAAAACCTCCGACACTTTCATTTCAAAGTCCAATATCTCCTAAACGGCTAAACAGAACACTCGGAATAATCTTATCTATGATAAAAAAAAACCCCGCATTCGAATCGGTCCATCCGATTGGGACCTACGATACTACAGACAGATAGACACGTTAACTGTCACGACTCTCTTTGCGTCCGGAGTTAAAAAGAAACTACCGCCCGAGGTCATCATCATCATCATCATATCAGTCGAAAGACGTCCACTGCTGGACATAGGCCTCCCCCAAAGAGTGCCAAAGCGACCGGTCCTGCGCCACCCGCTTCCAGCGGACTCCCGCAACCTTTACCAGGTCATCGGTCCACCTTGTCGGGGGCCTACCCACGCCGCGCCTTCCGGTACGTGGTCGCCCTTCGAGAACCTTTCCGCCCCAACGGCCATCGGTTCTACGTGCTATGTGCCCCGCCCACTGCCACTTAAGTTTAGCGATCCGGAGGGCCACATCGGTTACCGTCCGAGGTATTATATTCCAATTCCAATGACTAGCTTTAAATAAAGTCAGCCACATAAAATAATCTCGTCCATACAAATACGCCATTTGTCTCCGCGAAAAATGAATGCATCCAAATGAAGAGACGTTATATTGTTCTAACGTTGAATTTTGACACATATATGGCGCGTTGCCACGTCGGTCGCGATGGTAAGGCGATTCTCCCACTGCACCGCGTATGCAAGAATCTCAATTTATATAGAAAACACGCCTAGTAAAACACACGCCTAACACACACGCCTTAGGCCGTGGTTTTTCTGGCCCGTCACACGCGTCCGGCGGCGTCTGGACGTGCGTCGCACGCTGTGCCACACGCCGTCGGTCGCGGGTGCGTGGGTTTTCTGGCCCCGGCCACTCGTCGTCGGAGAAGGAGCTCAGTCGCATTGTGCCCGCTTTGAGAATTGGTGTGCTGTGCTTTAAATGAAATGAATAGAAAAATAATAACATTTTTATTGTTAGAAGAAGAAGAAGACGATGAAATATTAATATTATCAAAAAATAAAAGAGAGCCAACCGATATATTTAAAAATCGGGAAAATGAAGGTGCATTTTTTAACCTGGTTCTCAAACACTTGATGTGCAATGAAGAAAAATTTACATCTTATTTTCGACTAACTCGAGAACAGTTTGCAAAAGTATTGAATCTGATTGAACGTGATATTACTACGAAGCGAAGTAATAAATATCCTGTGCCAATTTCTCCAGCTCAAAAACTAGCGGTGTCGATAAGGTATGTACATTTAATAAAATAAATCGAAACAAAAATAATCATTTATTTGTAATTGAAAATTAGGTAGGTAGCTATCAGTTTAATGAATAATTTATCGTTGTCTTTATTGAAATGAGATATTTTCAATATCAAGACGCCACCCGCCGTCCGTCGCTATTCTTCAAAAATGATAGCGACCGACGCGTGCAGCGTGTGACCTTCGCCCGTCGACCTACCCGCCGCCGGCGGCGTTCCAGAGAAACCACCCTCAAACATTCCCGAACAAAACATCCGAACGTCGTCGGCGGCGGACACGCGTCGGTCGCCGGCCGCCGGCGACGGGTGGTCAGAAAACCCAGGGCCTTAGCCATCCATTATAGCTTGACCACAACCGCTGTGCCGCTCCTTAGGTATGCGAGCGGCGAGACGGGGGGGCAGAGCATTTGTCATTCCGCCGTCCCCGCCTCGCCCCGTCACCCCCGCCGCGTCACCCCGCCTCCCCGCGCATACCTAAGGAGCGGCACAGCGGTTGTGGTCAAGCTATAGAATAGTTGGCTATTTGGTGCAACCCAGTCTTATTTTATTTTATTAGTCTTTGCTGATGGAAAGTGACGAGGCCGAAAAGAGAAGTTTTGTGCAGTAAAAACATAGTAAGGTACATCAGGTACATGAAACTTATTAGTATCTATCGTATACGTCTGGTTTGAATTATTCATGATATGTGCTTCATTTATTTATTATGAAGTCCAGGACTTAATAATACTGGTTTAATTTAAATATTGGACATGCAATATTAATTCTGAATATCATTAGTATGTAAACCAAGAACTGGCTTGCATACCTTAAGGTTGCTGTACACACTGGGCCAACGTTGGCGCGTGAGCAGAAGACAGCTATGCGTTAGAGGGAGAGGGCTATAATTCGATCTCTTTCGTTTACATAGCTGCATCCTGATCACGCGTCAACGTTGGCCCAATGTGTACAGCCGGCATTACATTTACCAGATCCATACTAATATTATAAATGCGAAAGTGTGTCTGTCTGTCTGTTACCTCTTCACGCTTAAACCGCTGAACCGATTGCGATGAAATTTGGTATGGAGATAGTTTGAATCCCGGGGAAGGACATAGGATAGTTTTCATCCTGGAAATCACCCCCTAAGGGGGTGAAATGGGGGGTGAAAGTTTGTACGGAGCTAAGATGTAAACGTGTTCCACGCGGACGGAGTCGCGGGTAGAACTCATCAGAAGCTAGATTAATCATAAATATGTCACTAGAGTGTATGCTGACGTCACAGCATTATATGTAAGGAAGGATCTGTCGGTTTCTCACTAGGATTAGATGTTGCTCATCTAATGGATAGACCAAGCAACGAGGTGTGAATTAAAATTAAAATTGTATGAGTTGTTATACTTAAGCCTAATGCCTAAGACCAGCAGTGGATTTCTTTCGGCTGATATGATGATGACTTGTGGACTTAAGCGAGTCCTCCGGTCGAAGTTATCGTCGAGTTGCAGGCGTCCATGGGTACCCTAGGTAACAGTTTACATGAAGCCGGTCGTACGCCTGTTAGCGACCGGCGTGGTATATATAAATAACAATACAATACAAATAGTCTCACACAAACAAAGCAGTTAAAAAGAGAAACTATACAAAATCATTTAGGTATAGGTAGACAACAGGCGGTCTTATCGCTGAAGAGCGATCTCTTCCAGACAACCTTTGGGTATCGGAAATAACTTATATACTTCGGGGACAATTTTTCACAAATCGACCTAGTCCCAAACTAAAGCAAAGCTTGTGCTATGGGTACTATACGACAATATAGATACTTATATAGATAAATAGATACTTAAATACATAGAAAACATCCATGACTCAGGAACAAGTATTCGTGATCATCACACAAATAAAATATGCCCTTACCGGGTCCTCCAGCTTCGTAGGCAGGGCACCAACTAGGCTACAGAGGTCGTCAAAATGTATATTAAATTTATTGGAACTATCGTATCATGTATGTAAGTATATTAAAAAGCAATACGACTGTACCTGGTCGATTGCGTAACGCATTGCAGCAGGCGGGTCAGGTAGATCTAAATGGGAAGTTTTATAAGGGATATTACAGTTCAGTTGTCCTAACGCACGTTCGAAAAGTTACGTGCACAACACTCTGGCAAACATTTTTTGAAAAGCCTACAAATAATTCTTAAATGATAGTTTGGATGTTTGATAGTCAAACACATTTTACAACTTTTTAATCGGTTCCAACATCTCAAATGAAATCGTTAGTGTAGCTTTTAATAACCGCTTTATGCTGGCAACACCGAATACTGTCTGTGTGACAGGCGATAACTGATGGCAGCACATATTAGCGGAAAATATAAATATTGTGTTTCCATTCCAATACGGAGCGTACGTTGGTTAAGTATAAATTACTATTATATACGTTACAGTTCGTAACAAATGCGCTATTCCATAAGTGGGTCAAGCAACTATTTTTTGTTGATATTTGTTGAATTTTACAGTCTCTTAGAAAAATTTACACATTATCGACTTTAATATGCACGCTTAGAAGATGATGGTCCTCACAAAATAGGATTGAACATGACAATAAAACACACATTTGGTGAATTTAAACCCATGAAATCGCAGTTCAGAAAAGTGACTCAGGAAACGTCACACTCGTGAGAGAAAATAGTTGATTCACCCAGGTACGAAACGGTATCGATTTTTTGATGAAAGTGAATAATTGGAAAATTATTCGCAATTGGGATTTGGACCCGCGACCAAACCAGTATCTTTGATTGAAAATTATAACTTCGTTAGCACACGCTCCTGCTCTGAAAAATTTACAATCCTTCCTCGAATTAGCAAAATTTTACGTATTCTATGATGTTTAATTTGACACAGCAACTGTCAAACTTCTTAAGGGGGGCTGGCTAGGGGGCTAAAACAAAAAAAATGTACAGTCGCCAATAAAAGGTTGTACAGTTTTTGCACCGTATTCTATTTCTATTGTGATAACGCATGTCGTAGATAACTTTTTAAGTAAACGATTAATGTCAAACTCCACGGCCTC
Organism: Epinotia ramella; assembly: GCA_947578815.1. NCBI lineage: Eukaryota > Metazoa > Arthropoda > Insecta > Lepidoptera > Tortricidae > Epinotia > Epinotia ramella. The sequence continues at coordinate 30,171,560 of OX388203.1, forward strand.
TTTGACTGGTCTAGCCTAAGGATCAGCTCAAAGCCCTCACGTCCGCTATTGTTTTTGTTGCGCCTTTGTGTTCGGCGGAAACTGCCTCGTGATATTAATTACCTGACATTATTAATTAAGTAGGTTTAATTTGGTTAATGTGTCTTACGGATTATGTACAAGAATAGTGTGACAATTATGTGACAAGAATATGTCTACCGAGCTACGATATCCCCCTGCCTGTCGTAGTTAGTGTCCACTCACCCCGCTATTCTGTAACTGGTTTTAAGCTCACCTCACAGCTCACCCACAAATGTATCTTGAAGCCGCTATTCGTATTAACTAAGCGCTGGTCGAGGTCTAGCTTCGTTAGGTGTTACGGGTGAGGTGATGCGCATTAGTGCGTTCCGAATAGCAGCCTAGGGTTGTTATTCCTTATGCGCTCATGCGCCTCACTCCACCCGTCACGCCTAATGAAACTAGACCTCTTCCTACGCTTAGGTACTACAAATCGCGGCCTCAAGATATATTTTCGGGTGAGCGTTGAGGTGAGCTTACAACAAGTTACAGAGAGAGAGCTGTCTGGTTGCGAGGCCGTGAGCGAGGAAAAATGGACTAAGGTGTGAATTATACAGAGACGGCGCAGGCGCAGCGCAGGCATTCCAGATTGAAGGAGAGCGAACCAAAACGGATTTCTTATATTGTGTGCCAGTACGCCAAAAAGTGATAAACCACTTTCTTATCTCACTGTATAAGGCACGAATTAAAACCAAAGAAGCAATCATATCACTTTAACAAGTGCAGCTCTACCTCACACAACAAGCCGGGTAGATACATGAAGTCAGATTTGATTTGATTATGTTACGCAAGTTTACATTATATTACGCTGGGTGTAAACGGGCTTAGTAGCTAATGCTTAGTACTTTTCACTTACACCTTGTCAGAGCTCTTTCCCACTGACGTCCAGTTTTTTGCGGGTAAGGTTTTCTGCAGGATCCAGTTTTCTGTAGTATGCGTGCAGTATCCCGCACGTATACTACTAAAACGGAATCCTGCAGAAAACCGTATCTTGCAAGAACTGGACGTCAGTGGGTAAGAGCTCTCACATGTGTGTAAACATATTGTATAAGTGCTTAGTGTTAGTGCAACTGCAAGTGCAAGTGATTAGAAGCCGGTCCTGTTTACTAAGCGACAAGTAACCTACCTTCACCTAAAAATCTGCTAATACTTGTCACTTGTCGAGTGGTGTGAGTGAACATTCATGACTAGTGAAGTTTGATTACTCAAAGCTGCCGAAGTGTTTTGTTCACTTTGTTTTCCCAGTTTAATATCCAGAAAAACATAATAACGACGTCAGAAAGATGTAATTCAGAAACTACTATAAAGTTTATTATTCAAGAGTTTCGATCCTACGAGTGTTTATGGAACCAAAAATCAGCGGTATACAAAAATAAACTAGCCAGAGAATCGGCATTTCATAAACTTTATAATCCGCGGCACGTAAGTAAAAAGTGCGCAGAAGTCGATTTTAGGGTCTCACCTGTAGGCGGGTCGGGGCTCTGCGGGGTAAATCCATAGCAACCTGCGCAGTAGCGGCCATGTTGGTTTTTACTTACGTGCCTTTAACTATACAGATTTGCGGAATTTCCGTTTCATTCTCTTCGCAGCAACCACTGTCTTGTCCATAAACGCTTCGTTTTTAACACTTCTGCTTGCAGATCTTGTATCATTGTCATTAATATAATATTAGAGTAATGCCAAAAAACATTACTTAATACGAGGCGTCAATCCATGACGAGAACTTGTACTAATACCATTCTCTAACATCTCCGTGTAGACGGCTACTTGCCACTTGTCACTCTGCAGACAATAAGTCCCTAATCACTTTACTAATACCAAATACTAAGCTCATGTAAACCCAGCATAATGCTGGGTCTTACACGTGTCGAGTCATCTGGGACCATGCCCTGTGGCGAAACGTCAGAAATAAAGGTAAATAATAATATAATGGTCGCGTTAGACCCGCGTTCGCGTCTGAGTGTAAAATAGTAATTTAAATATGTGTATCACATCATAATATTTATTTTCATAATTGGATTACACAATCCCTTTAACGATACGAGTTGTTAAGATTAATAATTGAAGTGAAAATACTCGTGGAAGGAAAAAGAGGTCAAGGAAGAAAAATATATCGTCGGGGATAGTGCAATACCGCGTACCTAGCACTGGTAAATAGTGCGTATCTACACAACACCCATAGTGCGAAACCGCGTAACTAGCACTGGTAAATACTGCGTATCTAGCACAAAACCCAACTTTACAGGAGAAGCTTGGTATATTCTAATCAGGATTTTACGTTCCTTGGCGGGAAATCTTAATTTGGCTATATTTGTTAGATACGCGGTATTAACCAATGCCAGTTACGCGGATTTGCCCTATGGGTGTTTTGTAGATACGCAGTATTTACTAGTGCTAGTTACGCGGTATTGCACTATCCCCAACGATATTGGATGAAGAATTTAAGACATTGGTTGGAGGCTTCTATTGCTAAACACTAATTAATTCACATGACTACACTTAGATGATATATGGGCAAAAAATGGTCGCCGACCTCCGAGCTGGAGATGCCACATGAACAACAAGAAGAAACCCTTTATGAGGTCAATTAAATAATAAACGTGTTACTTAAACTGTCAAAGTGCGAGAATTTAAAATGTTTCGCAAGTTTTCGGTCACTTAAAAAGTTTAGTAACTTCACCGTCCTAAAATTAAAACGCCTGAAAATAATAGTGTTGAGAATAATCACAGCAGTGAACTGAAGTAATTGCTCAGTAGACTGTTGGCGATTCAGCGTGGGTTCATTCGAATGAAGTTAGCTTTATGACGTTATTGTCGTTGAATGGTTGCTGATGCTTAAACAGGTCTTTTCAACACCACTTAGTTAAGTTATACAACACTTTAAACTCTCGCGCTTTATACACATATTTAAATTATTATTATTATCTTCGACCATGACCGGTACAACATGTGTCGAAACGTCAGAAATTAAGGTAGGCAAATGTACGTTTCCCCAAATAAAGGAGGATGCTGTCGGAATAAAGAACTGACGTCTACTCCACCAACAAGAGCCAATCTTCCTACCCTACCGAGGTTTTCCCAAGGGACTACAGTATGGGGTTCTTCAAAAAAGGAGCGTATAAATTCTTAAGGGGTCGGCAATGTAATATCCCTGGATTTGCGAGCGTCCATAGGCTACGGTAACCACATACCATCAGGTGGGCCGTAAGCTTGTTTGCCACCGACGTGGTATAATGGATGAAAAATGGGGACCATCTCTTTGACAAGCCATGGAAACAGGTTGCCCTTCAAAAGTAAAATAAATGCCATGGCTGAAATTTTACATAGCTGCAGCTATGTAGTTATATACATATGCCACTATGGATACGATTAGTAGTAAGGGATTATATTACATACCTAGAAATTCCTCCATAAGCAAATACGAGTACGAGTACATAACCGAAATTACTCCACGATCCATTAAGCAAAATGTTACATCACAACACTATTTCACTGTGACGGATAGTATTAACGGAGGGGTCAATCTAGCACTTAAATTTTTCATTCAGATTTGCTATCTATTTGTTTTCCGTGCTTAGCGTAACGTTGATAGTTGGCGCGGCGTGTTGGATATCCAAACGGATGGAAAGCCGAAAGGCATCGCCCCACTCAAACGCGCCATTCGGATGTATCGGTCGTGAATGCCAAAAGCGTAGTAGTAAACTTTATTACGTTAAATAATACATCATATTAAATAATATCAGAAAAAGAGGAGGAATTTAATGTTCTATGATGGGTAATCCACAGCCGTCTTCGCATCCAAATCTTTCTATTCTTCTTATCGTTGCTCCAATTCTCGTAGAGAGCGCTCTGATGATTGATACTTGTATTTTAACTTTGATCCAGCTTATTATTTGTGACTCAGTCACAAATAATAAGCTGGACTGGCTGGCTGGACTCACAAATTGTGAGTATGCCAAAAGCGTTGATCCACTTGGAGACAAATGGCGCGCCATTGAATGTCGAAACAGCACCTTCATGACAGGTAGTATTTCATGTCGAGCGTGTAAAACACGTGGAAATCCAATTGGAATGAAAAGTGTATGTCTTAAATCGACCCTCAGGACTTGAAAGCACGCATTCTAAAGATACTGATAGGGTTTATTACTTATATTACTTAAGGGGCTACCCGAGGTTTTCATCGATTTTTGACAAGTTTTGAATCGTATCTACTACTTTTGCACTACAGATAGAATCATAAATCAAACGGCTATCGGTTCTTCAATCTTTTATCTCCATTTTGACAGACCGGATTTTGAAACAAATTAATACTTAATTTTGTATGATTTTTTTAAACATTGTCTAAAAAAACACTTATTTCGCATCTCTATTGACGTGAAAGATCTAACATATACGAAATCTACAAATTTGGGTTCGTCTATGACGTCTCTAAAAACTGGCAGAGGGTTTTAATTTTAAACCAATTAACACAAAAGTTATGGCCAGAAAACCAGTTTTTTGGCCTAAAATTGTTCAACTTTGATGCCAAATATCTCGAAAACAATGAAGTTTGAAGTAAATATGGGATACTATATTGCTTAAAGCCGTTGTTGTTAATATAATAAGCTACAAAAAACATTAGAAAACTAAGGGATTCAGATCGAAGGTCATTGGCGTATAGGAGCCTCTTAAGAGGATGCCTGGATTCTGTTAAACCACGCCCCGTGTAAGAAAGACGTATATAATGTTTTTCGCGCACGAGAAAACAAGATGCAACGCTCTTCGGAAATGGCTTTTTGGACGAATGTCAATAAAAATCTAGAATGAAGTTTTATTTATATTTGCTTCTATAGGATTTCAGATGAGGTAAAACTCTGTTATTTTAGCTTTAATATGTCGTTTAATAATTTTCTTTTTTTTTTTCTTTCAAGAAAATCCTAAGCAATCGTGGTTTGGCTTCTGTTACAGAAACATCGCGAAGGTCAAAGGTTATTACCAGGATATATTTGGTACAAAATACCTAAGTCTGCCTGAAAGGTTAGCACAACACTAGGCGCGAACTATCTCACGAGAAACATAACCCCATCTCTTTCTAATTAGAACACTTTAAAAGAGACGGGTAGTTGACCTGGCATGTGATCTTTAGCTAGCCGTGCAGAATAGGCATACTCATGATACTAACTATGAGTACGAAAACTGAAATAAATTAGAAACTTTCTCCAATTCGAGCCAGTTTCGAAACTAAACCGTAGGTAAAATTAAACTTTAGAACACTCACGTATGAAATGTAGTGTGGTCATAGTTGTGGGTCTCTAAAATTTTATTATACTTATACTAACCGCGCGCGTGTATCCGCCCGCGTATTTCAAAGGAAACAAGCAAAGTTACAGCAAAATAATGACTAGACACACACACTACACTACACATATGTCCTTGATGAAGCGTAGCTATAGAGCGACCACAGTCCAGGGAAGCTCGAGGGCACCACACCGCGAGGCACGTCACCGATGAGATGGACAGACCAGATTAAAGCTGCAGTAGATGATGCAATATTCCGCAGTGTCTTTGAACAGTGTGTGTTGCCAGTGACGACATATGGCACTGGAACGTGGTCGAAATTATGATCCGGAGTCATAAGAAGGCTCAAAGTCACCCAAAGGGCTATGGAGAGGGCTATGTTGGGAGTTTCTCTGCGTGATCGCATCAGAAATGAGGTTTATCCGCAGCAGAACCAAGGTAATCGAATCGCTAAACTTAAGTGGGAGTGGGCGGCACATATAGCACGTAGAACCGATGGCCGTTGGGGCGGAAAGGTTCTCGAGTGGCGACCACGTACTGGAAGGCGCGGCGTGGGTAGGCCCCCCGCAAGGTGGACTGATGACCTGGTAAAGGTTTCTGGAGTCCGCTGGATGCGGGTCGCGCAGGACCGGTCACTTCGGCACTCTTTGGGGGAGGCCTATGTCCAGCAGTGGACGTCTTTCGGCTGATATGATGACTATGATGAGATGATGCATTACTACACGCAAGCATAAGAAAAGGCGACTGCCAATCATTGGTTGTTGCCGGACTATGATTTTAGCAGTATGTTTACTTGTATTTGCGTGTATTCCATCGTAGCGTTTAAGATACTGAACCGATTTTGATACATGAGGTATCAATCGTTTCGAAATTATGCTCCGGATGACATAGGCTATCTTTAGTACCTCAAACAGGCCTACTTTGCCACCAGGGGGAACTTTGCCCAAAGAGCAACTTTTAAACAAATCCGTTAATGTAGAAAAATTCAAAAGGTTGTTGCCAACACCACTATTTTTAGTAGAAAATAGGTTATATCTGTGGTATTACTACGCATCGCCTTGGCGTCTAACTCCATTCAGTAACGTGTCGGAACTGGTCGAGTGAGGTGTGCGATTTGGCGGGCCAATTCTTGCGGAAGTGTTAGTGCTATTAGTACAAAATGGGGAAGCCGCAGGTGAGTGAATCTTCTACTTGTAATAAAATAAGAACTATATATAGTTTTTATTATAATTTTATCTGGATATACTTATTACAACAAAAGTTATAATGCTGGGCAATGTTACGTAGTATTCTGAAACCTATGAGTGTAAACATTGCCCAGCCTCAAAAAAGGCTTAGGGTTGTCACCTTCATCATGTTTACCTGATTGCGCTAGTAATACATAACCTTGTATTTCATTTATGTAGGGTGTATTGACACCGCAATGCGTTACTAACTAAGCGTAGCTAGAGGTCTAGTTTCGTGACGGGCGATCGGCAGGGTGAGCCGCTTTAGCGCGTAGCGAATAACAGCCCAGGAACCCGCCTAGCGGGCGTCTACGCCGTAGTCGCTTTCCGCTACATACATGGAAAACCACAGGATCGGCTACGAGCGTAGCGCGTAGCGATTCTTGGCAGTGAATGTTTTAAGGGCGAGTTCAGTACACAGGGTCATGTTTGGCACTGCCTTGTCAACTGCAATGCTAAGTGGAGTCCTTTTCGGTAGCACATCCCTGTTTGTTAGTTCTTTGGTGCGATATGTGAATAAATTTGTAATGGTGTGTTTTCCGAATGTCTTTCAATTCTGTCTATTTTCAATTCTGTAAAATTTCACAAGAATCAGTTGAAAAATAAGACAAGATAGAGAAGAACAGCCGGACAGCCGGATATACGGAAGCTTTCTAGTCCAAGCTGAAACGGAGAACTCTTCGCTTCGCTCGCTCTATTCTTAAATAATAATCATGTTTACCCAATGTGTGTAAATCTATAAAAATAGGAATGCTTTAAACATTTTCTCACACCGTTGCTTATTTTCGATATCACATACAGATGAACAAATATTGGTTTTCATTAATCTGATGCATGCGTTTCTATTGAGCAGTGCCGCCGCGTCAATCGGCTGCGGTGGCCGTTCACTCATCGAGTGCTGGCGATAATTAATGACGGCTCTCGAAATGAGGTTACAAACGGAGAGGCTCGTTGGCCAGAAATTCAATTCCAATTCCATTTTATTTATATTAGGTAGTAGGAGATACGAACACAGGCACAATTTGCACCCTACTATACCCTATTTGTTTAGTTAATAAAAAGTATGGGTGTGTAATGTTTTTAATAACAACTATTTTCGATTATAATATAAATCGAATTGCATAATTTTGAAATGCAAAAATTATTATTTAGATGAAAAACAAAATCAATAAGAACAAATTGCATAATGTCGTTAATAATAATAAGTCAGTTGCATTGTAATGTATTTCCATAATCAGTATAATGATCACTAAGTATACTATTTAATGCTTATATCGTTATTTTTGCTGCTGCTGCTGCACACTGCTGGGCACAGGCCTCCTCTCATGATCAAGAGGATAATAAAATGTGTACTATTATAAAATTAATCGGTTCTGGTGCTTCGCCGCCCGCTGCCGCGGCACGCTCGCTTCGCTCGCTCGGCTCGCGCGCTATAGGGTCGCAGTTCTACCTAACCCTCCTCCTCGCTTCGCTCGTCGTCGTACCTAACGGCGACCTGCCTTAAGGTTGAATATCGTCCCCTGATTGCGAAAACCGCTTAAGTGCATGACATGTAGTTTTGAGAAAAACGCATTTAAAGATTTGCATGTTAATATTTCTATGAAGGGCCAATAATAACTAAAGCATTTTCGTGTTTTTATATGAACAGTTTATCGCTTATTAAGACTATTTGACTTTCTTTACTTTTTGTTTAGGATAAGAGGATAAAATTTAGGGTTTACCGTAAAAAGTGCTGCAGTTAAGCGGTTGTTCCTGAAGACACCTTTTTTTTGTATCTCTTAAAATAATAGCCTTAGATCGGAATTTTCGAGTTATAATAGTTTCTGAAGTAAATTAATAAATGTTTGAACTGAATAAAGTCTTCAAACGATTTCAGATTCTGTATTATTTGAGTTTATTTAAAAGTCAACATGCAGTTTGTAGGTTTTTTCTGGAAGAATTTTAAAATTAAGGAATTAAAAGCACTTATAATTAGAAAATACATGTGCAATGTTTTGGCACGTGAGGTTTCATTACATTTTTTTCATCTCCTGTGGTTTAATTACTTTATTATTTGTAATGGTCATTTCCATCGTAACTCTAACTTGTTTCTTGACAAAGTTCAATATAAGGGAAAAGGTAAAAATAAATAACGAAGGTGTTCGAAAGGTATTTCTGCTTAACTGACATTTATCTTATCGGAGATATTTTAGAGTTAGCAATGAACTAGTAATAAGATTAAAGTAGGAATCCAATGATATAAACAACATATGAATGTAAAATATTCTTTCATTCTGACTAATTGAGACAATTGACTGAAAACTATACGACGACTAGAAGACGACGCCGGAAGAGAAAAACGAGAACTATGCAGTGTACCGCGAAGCGACCATGGCATTGCAGAATGCAATCGCCGACGCCAAATCTCGGTCGTGGGATGAGTTGCTGTGTGACCTGAACCCGTGGTCTGAGAGAGCTAACCGAAGCTGAATTGAAGTGGGCCGTGAAGCGCCTTGCTGCACGAAATACTGCACCGGGACAAGATGGTATTCCTGGCCGAGCATGGATGATTGCGATGGAGGCGCCTATTCAGCAGCTGTCTCCGATATGGCTGCTTTTCCATGATATGGAAAGAGGCAAAACTGGTTCCCTTGCGAAAAGAAGGGAGGCCTGCAGACTCACCTTCTGCGTACCGGCCAATATGCTTATTGGGCCAGGTAGGCAAGCTCTTTGAGCGTATTATCTCCCTCCGTGTAAACAGGCATCTAAATAACGAAAGTACAAACCTGTCGGATACTCAGTTGGCTTCCACCGGGGTCGATCGACTGCGGATGCAATCCTTCGCTTCGGAGCGTTGTCAGAGCAGGCAATTTAACGAGGAAGGGTGGGGCTGGAGATCAGCCTTGACATTGTCAACGCTTTCAACTCTCTTCCTTGGAATGCAATTCGGCAAGCTTTAGTCTACCATCAGTTGCCATCTTACCTGAGGACCGTGATCAAAGCTTACTTATCTGAGGACCGTGATCGAAGCTTATTTATCCGACAGGAGCATTCGTTACCCCGGTCGTTATGGCGCCGACATGCAGGGAAGTCAAATGCGGGGTACCTCAGGGGTCGGTGTTGGGACCTCTTCGGTGGAATATTACATACGACGCAGTTCTACGAGCAGCACTCCCCATCGGCGTCAGGGTCGTTTGCTATGCAGACGATACTCTAGTCTTTGCCGAAGGGGACAATTACGTGAGGACCACTAGACTGGCGTAGCTAGGCGTGGCAGTCGTGGTAAATAAGATCCGCAGTCTCGGTTTTATAATCGCGCCACACAAGACAGAGGTGCTTTGGCTACATGGACTGCGTCGCGGCAGGGAGCCTCCCGCCACCTCCATGCAGGTTGGAGAGGTAGAGCTCCAAGTAGGTCAGTTTATAAAATACTTGGGCCTCACGTTAGACGGCCGATGGAGCTTTGACGAGCACTTCAACCGGTTCGTCCCCCGAATTAAAAAAACATCGGGTGCCCTGCACAGACTGCTGCCAAATTTTGGAGGGCCAGAAGAAGGAGTACGCCGCCTTTACGCAGGGGTGGTGCGGTCCATCGGGGCGCCCGTGTGGTCACAGAGGTTGACGCGCAACCGACGTAGTAGAGCGAAGATACTGGCAATTCAGCGCCGGATATCCATTAGGGTCGCCCGCAGATACCGTACGATATCGTACGAGGTGGCTGCTCTCCTAGCACGGTTCCCACCACTTAACATCTTGGCTGAAATGGATTCCCAAGTCTACAATGCCCTGTGCGCAGAGAATGGAGGTGCTGCGAAGGAAGAAGTTACGGCGGTTCGAGAGGGTGCCCATAAGCAGGCCATAATTCACTGGCGTGAATGACTGGAAGAAACCCGAAGTACATGGCAGCGGATAGTTACCGCAATCCTACCACATTTTGACTAGTGGCTGGAGCGGAAGGGGCGTGTTACCTTCGGGCTAACACAGGTACTCACCAGACATGGCTGCTTCGGTGAGTACCTACACATAATAGGAAAAGAGCAGACGGCACGATGTCACCATTGACAGTCTGACCTGGACTGCGCAGCACACGCTCGAGGAATGCCCAGCGTGGCAGTCTGAGCGGCAGGTCCTAATGCAAAAAGTGGGACAAAATCTCTCCTCACCCGCTCTCATAGCGGCAATGTTAAGAAGGAGCTCCACTTGGGATGCAGCTGTCACCTTTTGTGAGAGTGTTATGGTCCGTAAGGAGACAATAGAGCGCGAGCGGGAGCGTACAGATCCTGCGGCTACAATAAGACGTCGCCGCCACTGCCCTGTAGCCCGGGCAGTAGAATATGGCTATGGTATTCAATGCCTGTCGTACAAGGCGACTAAATGGGACTCTCGAGGCAGCACACGGTCGCAGTTGCGGCCTGCGATCGTCTAAATATAGGGTACGACCCACAGAGGCGTAACGCTAGGGCGGCACTGGTGCGTTCCGTAGGAGATCCCAGAGCTGTCCGAAATGCGTCGAGGAGGACCATCGGGGGGTTTTAAGTCGGTGCGAGTCCGACATAACCTCCGCGCTATCCCCGTGGTGCGGAGGTATCCATAACGGATTTTCCTCCCAATAAAAACAAAAAAAAGAGGTAATAACAATCCAATAAAAAAGTATGCGCGCGCGCAGTAGCGTAATTATCGCTCCGAAATAAAAACACGACTAAGTGCGCCAAGTGCGGGCACGGTGTGACCCACCCGCGCTCCCCGGGATAGCGGCGAAAGTGCACTTAGGCGGTTTTGGTTAAATGAATTGAATGTGGTCGAGGGCGAAACGTAACGAGCAAAGCCGCTTATATCACTTTTAGTATGTTTTTGCTGTAGATCAATTTTAACTATTGATTGATTTGGTGTTCTGACAAAACATATTAAAGGTGGTTAGACTATTTTGACAGATTACTAAACACACATTTTGGTTTTATCGCTTGCTGCAAAAATCTAGTTTATCTCGTTAGCATCTTTAGTCTGGTAATTAAATTGCAAGTTTCGTTCAAACTACCAACATTCCGAAAACGCTTAAATAATGATAGAATGTTTTGACCTTGAAAAAAAATGTGCTAGCCCCTATAACAGACACTTAATAGGTTTTGCCTGTAAATTATTTAGAAAAAACAGTGTTATCTGACGTTATCCTAAACACCAAATCAGGAATGGAGCCACGTATCAAAAAACGGGCTTTTGTAGCGGGTAGATCATGGAAAGCATAATATAACAGTATTAATATCTCACTTTTGACCAAAACGGAGCTTAAGCGGTTTTCGCAATCAGGGGACGAATTATGTAAGTGGTTTTATAATTTACGTCATATTATATTATGTCACCTGATCATTCGTTAAAATATAGTTCTATATTTTAATCATAATACTAACTGTATGTTATAACAAGTGAAATTATTCCTAATGATCGTTATAAACAACGTCATTATGATTATAGAACATTCTGTAATTTAATTATTAATATTATGGATTTTGTTTCTATACTTTATGTTTATTATGAGTTTTAAAAGTAGTTAAATGTAATTATGCAAAAAGTTTGTATTAAAATTGAACGGCACCCAAAAAGTATTAATTTTACATCGAATTTAATACATTAACCAAATAAACTACAAAAAATAAAAATGCTCCGAGCAGTATTTGAACCTGCGACCAAGGCAACTCAGTGTAGTGAGTGAGTACTCGCGCTTCACTATATTTTAAACTAGCGACCCGCCCCGGCTTCGCACGGGTACTATATTATACATATAAACCTTCCTCTTGAATCACTCTATCTATTAAAAAACCGCATCAAAATCCGTTGCGTAGTTTTAAAGATCTAAGCATACATAGGGACAGACAGCGGGAAGCGACTTTGTTTTATATTATGCTGTGATAGTGATGATATAAACCTTCTTCTTGAATGACTCTATTTATTAAAAAAAACCTCATCAAAATCCCTTGCGTAGTTTTTAAGATCTAAGCATACATAGGGACAGACAGCGGGAAGCGAGTTTATTTTATACTATGTAAGTGTTGATGAAAGTCATAGAGCGCCATATCGAACTTTAATATGAATTTCCCTTTATATGCTAGATTGAATAAAGTTTCCATTTAATACGTCATAAAACAGTGTACGTTTTTACGTAGTTTTTTTAGTTTAAAGGCTATATTTTTTAATTTCGCTGAGCTATGCCAATTTACTTTGTATATGTGTCATGACTCATGACATAAATCAATTCTTAGGATGCGACTGGTGTAACACGTCCATATGGACGCGGCTGCTGACACAGTACAAATAACAATAGGATTACGTCTATTTAGGCGTCTTCTGTCAACGTGTTAATTATATTACAGAAGAGAATGTCCTTAAGATATTGCTTTTGTTTCATGTACAGTCAGCGTCATATAGTTAGTAGCGGCCAGAGTAGCCAAATATTTCGTAACACACCCTTATTCTTACAGTAATAGAGACGTGTACCGAAATATTTGGCTGCCTTGGCTGCTACTAACTATATGACGCTGACTGTACTTACCTATTATATGTTATTTCTGTGACATTTTATTCATACCACAATTTTTTTTTTTTTTATGATATAGGAGGCAAACGAGCAGACGGATTACCTGAACAACAAATGAAAAAAAAAAATGAATGAAATTTGACAATGGTGGTAAGCAGACATACCGCCTCACTTAGCTTAGCTTCAAAGGAGTCGCAAGCGCATTGCCAACTCTTTATTCATATTAGAATTTGAATATTCTAAATTCAAATATTAAGCAAGTAGGTCTCAAGTACTCTTTTACGTAACAGAGATTGACAAATTTATTTACAATTGTATTATTCGAACGCAATAACTTTGTGTATTCATATAGTCACATCACTATGACTTATGTTTATGGGAAAATTGTTCCTTCCAATCCCATTTTAAACGTAACTAAAAAAAAATATATATATAATGATGCGACTCAGCGATTCACTTCTCATTTACGATCTGGAACTTAAAAGAGGAGAGCTAGATTCTCATTATAGCGTCGTGGTGTTAGAACTCACGAGCTTTCTTGTATGTACTGGTAATACATTTGTTACCAAGTTAGTTTTGTCTGTCAACAATCGTTCCATTAAACCTAGTTTATTTCGAAACAACTGACGGCGCTAATTAACCTCGACACGTCGCGAAGCCATACAGTCATACTCGCTATTCACAACGCACCTGTCCTTAAACAAACCAGAATAAGTCAGAGCTCTGATTGCACGTTGTTTTTAAGGATCCCAGCGTCAGGATGTACTAGGTGCGAGCGATAAGGGGAGGGGAAACAAGTTGTGAATAGCAGCAGGGCGGTTCCTAGTCACGATATTTAGTCTCGCCACATGTGATTGTGTGTCGATTCGAGTCCGCAGGAGCTACCTACCACAACCCTGCACGTGTCCCCTGGGTGGCACAAACTTTAAAGGCCAAAGTATATACGATTAAATAAAGTCGAAGATTGTTTCGCGCGCTCTTTTTGACGTATTGGCATCGGATCCTTTGCTCAAATTCGAAAGCATAACGTATATCTTGAATCGATTCAATCCCTCGTGGCTGTATAAAGTATTGATAAGGTTTACCTTTAAGCTCAGAAAAAGAAACCAACGCGTCGTACCAGGTGGTGATTAAAATTTCATGTCACTACCTAGGTATTTCTTTCACAGGGTAAGGTATATAAATTGGAATTATGCCTGTAATATTTGGAGAGTTCCGTCCATTCCCCAAGGCATCGCCCATGTCCCGAAACTCACATTTTAGCAGAAATTTAAATCAGACGTGGCCAAAGATCGATCAGATTACCGATCGCTGAACATCGATAAGGAACTTGATGATAAATGAGACCTACTCCAATTCTGACATCTGTGTAATTCATACAGGATTCACGGGATTTCATACATGATATAATTGAGTTACGGTAGAGTTGCTTTGTGAATGGTTTACATTGATGCAAACCGGACAACTTAAATAATCTCAGATATATTATTGAGTATGTTTCAGCCTGTACCAACAGACTTGACCGCCCTAGGCCGACTAGTTACAGCAGCCCTGGAAATTACACAATGTAGATTAGTTTTCCATGAAATTGACTACTAATAATTTATTTATAACTTGTAGTGCCAATTTGATCAAACCAAAATAGAGATTGGTTGATCAATGCCTCTGACACTCAGTCGCCTGGTTTCTCTGTCCGATGCTGTTTCTGTCCGGTTGATGTCCCGGAGTTTCTTTGATCCTTTTGAACTTCGTCACTTTAGAGGTATAATTATAGGAATTGCTCCGGTATCTAGGGCGCCCAACGGGCCTCTGAACAGCTAGACCCATTTTTAGATTAAGAACCATTTAACCTCAGCAGACCTTATTTTTAACCGACTTCAAAAAAACGGATAGGACGGACGGTTCTCAATTCGGTTGTATTTTATTTTATTTTTTTTCAATGTCAGAACTCTGTCATTGATGAGCCGATTCGTAATTTTTTTTTTGTTTGTGAGTATATGCTCCCAGGTGGGTCCCATTTTTTTTTTTAATTCAGTTAGATGATGGGATCCATGAGGAATTGAGGGAACTCCTCAATTATATTAGGCACGCATGTAGTGATTTTGGTATTTTCTATTATATCTCGTGTATTTACACCCGAAGACCACAGATGACTTATGGAATTCCTCAATTATGTACTTAAAAGTACAAAAGTATGTCACAGATTCTGATAAGATTCCGTTGAAATAGCAGCTAATGAAGTGCCAAAGGTGATCCTTGTGGAATCGACGGAAGTCCTCAAATATTATCGGCCCACATACAGCGATTGGGTTTTTTTCTCTAATAATCAACGCATTTGCGCTCGGAAATCAGTTCATGTGGTAAATTGGAAAATAAATGTGGAAATGTTCTTGTAGCTTGGCGGAGTACTAAATTGAAGTCGGTTAAAACTTTGTTTTTAAAGTAAATTATTATAGTACGTCAAAACGGACGCACACACGCAGTCCAGAATTGACCAGTCTGAACTAAGGGGTTTGACCATTGACGGATGGCGTGTTTAGACTTTCACTACCAGGAACCCACCTAGCGGGCGCCTACGCCGCTAGTCACTTTCCGCTACATACGAGGAAAACCACGTGATCGGCTGGTCTATTTCAAGAAGCTGTTTTTGAAATGGACCTAGTTTTCGCCAATTTTCTTTTATATATCTAGAATATCTCTTTCTATCTACTTGGATTGGTTATTCTACTTGTATATACTTATATTTAACTAATAACGTATACACGTCTACATCATTATTATTACAATATATTGCCGATGGAGATGAGCCTCTCGCCTTGCTAAATAAGATATATTGTGAACATAAAATTGAGCAGCCTAATTTATAATTATTTAAAATTGAATGAAAATGGTAGGTGAACGAGAAATTAGATTTAGAGCCAAATTGCCGAAAGCCCGAAAGGTGGCGTTTGCAACGTTTCCGTTTGAGATCTCTTGGGAATAACTTTGTTGGCGTAAGATTGACTTGTGTCTGTTGTTTGCCATTTTACAAAATAAAAAAAGTCGCTATTGTAATACCGGTAAGGACCGAGACCCGCTGGGTAGCCCGGGGGTGTACGAGATTCCCTGTGATTGTGGTAAGGCGTACGTAGGGGAAACTGGGCGAAACGTCTCCACGAGATTGCTGGAACACATACGCAGCGTGAAGAAGATGGATGTTAGGAACTCGGCGGTAGCAGAACATGCGTGCGATACAGGCGCGTCACATTTCATTCGTTTCGACAAGGCGAAATTGCTGGTACGGGAGAAAGGTTATGTGCCACGCAAGATTCGCGAGGCGATTGAAATTGGGCGCCGCCCAAATTTTAATCGTGATGGTGGCTGGATGTTACCACCAGCATGGAAAACTATCATTCCTAAATTAAAGTGGACAGTGTGTTGTGAGAACCCCGTGGACACAGTGAGTTCAGTGTGCGTATCGTCTCTCGGCGGAGATGACCTCCTGCCGCAATCTCACTCAACTACTCCAGCGCTAGACTGCCCCCCTCCCCCCGCCCTGTCGGCGCGTGCGTCACGCGCCGCCCGGCGTTCGGAGCGAGCGCGGGCAGTGATACAAGCGACACCGCCGCGAAAACACTCATCCTGAAGAAGAACTCCCGAAGAGTTCGAAACATGTCGCCCGTAGTGACATAGAATACGTGAGTTGAACCGTGTAATTGTTAGTATTAAAGTCGCTATTGTTTATTTTTTAACCCATTCAGTGTCAATCGTGACGCATTTTCACTACATATGGACCTTTCAGTGGCAGGAACCCACTAGGTGGGCACTCTCTTCGTAGACGCTATCCTCTACGACCGTTTCTCAGCTACGAGGCTCTACGAAATCGATACCTGCCTCGCTCGTATTTAGCCAATTACGTGCTTCTCCTCGTATGTAGCGGAAAGCGACAAACGTTAGCGCCCGCTAGGCGGGTTCCTGGCAGTGAAATTGTTAATCCGCTACGGACAACGACGTTAAGGCAACGTGAGACTAAGCGTCGAATTATATCAAACAGAGACACAAGGACAACAGACCAAAAAATCATTATGTTGTGAAATGGCAGCTGTTGAAATACTCATCCTGAAGAAGCCCATCTTGAAGAGTTCGAAACATGACGCACGTAGCATTTAAAACTTGAGTTTAACCGTGGATTTATTAGTAGTATTTTAATATTATATTTATTCGTCGCTTCCATTTTTAATCGCAAATCTGTATTTTTTTATGTGTAAAGTGCTTGAAAGGCAGCTGTAAGGGCGTTTGTAGGCTTCGGTGACCAACTGGTGGGGATTCACGTAACTCCTAGTCCAGTAGCGCGTTGCCTATCAAAAAAGAATAAAGAACTTGTAGTGAGCAAAGTGTCCTTTTGAAAATACATTTCCGAATCATATTTTATTGAACGTAATAGAAATTGCTTTCCAGGAAATTGCTACCGTGAGTACGTTACAAAAGTAAGCACACAGTACAGTTTCCTATTCACAAAACGTCTTGCACTTCGTGGGATCATTCCTGGTATAATTTGACCCACGGCAGAAAAAACAAGGTATCCCATTCCCGTAACAGCTCGTGACATCAGCGTAACCTGCCAGCATCTTAAAGATGGCGGTCATTCAGTGTTGCCACTGTGTGAAAGTAAATTCCCCGAGTAAATTGCATTACTTCACTTAAGTGCTTTCAATCGCTAAACTACTCATTTTATGTAGTTGCCTTTTCATGCTAAATAAATAGTTAAACAAGCTAACATTAACAAAAACTAATTATGCATCAACAAAACTCCTTGTCTGTACGGAAGACTTTGCACAATGCAATGGCAACATTTGTGTGACGTAGACAGGAGACGTAGCGGAGAAGCTCCAGGAATGTCGCCTTCGTTGGTTCGGTCACATCTCTCGTACGCCATCTGACTACGCAGGGAACAAATGCCTTGGCCTAGTCCTCGACGGCTCCCGACCCCGCGGCATACCTAAGAAGCGGTGGCTGGATGTCGCGAAGACCGACATGACCGAAAACGGGCTCACAAAGAAAGACGCCCAGCGGGGCTAGCACAACTGACGCCGCGCCGCGACGCGAGTCGAGAAAGATCTACCCTACTCTTTCTAATTTGCACGGTGTGAGTGAGGCAGGAGACGTGCGAAGCGACTAAGCAGCAAGTTGTGCTAGACGTACAGGACCGTGCAAAGTGGAGGAAAGCGAGTAGGCGCCTACTCGCTTTCCGGAAAGCGGATCCTGGCAAAGTCCGGGATAACGCTAGGTAGAAGCAGGGGGAGGATACATCGTCGAGAATGACATAACTTGTTTTATTCTACCATGATTTGAACTAGCAATTTGTCAGGCTTAGATTGGTTGGTTTGTGATGCGCTTGGTAAGTTTGGTGAATGTCCTTGACGCTTCTGCCATTTTCAGCGTTGTTAGGTTTCATACTCATGTTTTATGGATCGATAGTTCAGTTTAAGGACATGCGTCGATTCTCGTAACGCCCCCGTGTAAGAGACACGTTTATGTCTTGAAAACGAGCTGCAGCACTGTTCGGGTATGGCTGTTTTAAAGGAATGTCGATTAGAAATGAAATGAATGTGTTGAGCTAAGTATGTCAAACATTTTTCTGTTTTCTATGCCATTTCTATCTGTGCGTTCCTTTAATTGGCTTTGTATTACTATGTAAGACTTATATCATGTTTTTGCAGCTGTTGGTACTCCTTAAGTATAAATAAATAAAATATCTACATTTTTAAAATATTGTCTCATTTTATAATGTATTTTTTAAGTTGGCTGAAAATACAAAAATAAAATATGAAACTCTTGGATTTTCCTAAAAAAGGCTATAAATAGTGTTTTGGTTTCTAACAAAGAACAAAATAAAATCAAAACCTATATTATATTCAAAAATCGAATTTATTTTGATTCCTTAGTTAGGTATACAGTTTGTTTTATTCGTAGCATAGGTAGTTATGGTGCGCGTGAACCAGTGACCTTCTGGCCTACGCGGTCAGTCGCTCTCAACCAACTGAGCTATCGGAACTGCTCGGTTCAACGAACTTTTCTACCCGTTCCCTTTTATAACGACGCCAGTGTGTGTGTGATAAAAAATGCACTCCCCATATACAAAAATTAAACCAACAAATTTTACCCAACAGTGTCAGGTGTACCAAAAACCTCAGTTTACCACTAGGGAACACAAAACCGGTATTTCATTGAGCAAAACATCGGTAAACCGCCATTTTGAAACAAAAACCGGTGTCGCGTTCCCTGTCGACACCCAGTCGCTCTTCCTGCAATTAACCCATTTACAACTATTTTGCACCTGAATACGGGACCTAGGGGCTGGCGGTCGGTTTGGTTAGTCACTTTGCATCGCAACTTGATTTAGATATATATAATATTTTTTCCAAATTTTATTTCACACAATAAATTACAGTCATTCAATCAGTAATATAAGAAGCTTGTGCAACCTGCTGAAGTATGACCTGAAATTGCGCTTTAGCTGAAGCCAGAACCAAAGGATGTTAAGAAACTGCTTTTGGACTTTTTCTATCCTATCGATAATATGAACTTTGTAATAAAGTGTCCAAATAACACAACCGTACTCTGAAGTGCTGATATGCTCGGTTCTACGCGCGCTGAGCTAACCCGTTCGGCGTGTCGTGAATGGTCATGATTTACGATAGTATTTACATTGATGTTAATAATCATGTCTCAAACAGCCGATTTATTTCATGTAGCAACACCGACAAGCAATCATTTTATAAGAATGTTGACGGGTAGGCGGATAGTCAGAGTTCCTAACGGCTATATTGCGTACGAACAGTTAAGTGCAGATTTGTAGTGTTAGATTTGGACTAGGGTGAGCTCTTTCCATAATCCCTTTCAATGCATCCTATGATATTGTAACGATTTGGTACATTTACACGTGTGTTCATGTGCTTACACAGCTCGGACGATGATTGTTTATGATGTGATGTACTTATGTGCGTTCACAGGTCTTATTCTATTTGGGAGGCGTGACGGTATATCATGTATATGAATAAGGTTTTCTTGCATGTCACGTACATGCGATAACACAGTTCTTAGTCAAGGAGTTCTTTAGTGTGAGAGGATTAGTAACAAGTGTAACAACAGGGTCTCAGGTTCGGTAGTCTCAGCCTCAGGTCATCAATCAAGGGTGCACCCGGGTAATTATAACTAGAAGAATAGCGTGTGAATTGGTACATCATCAGTTGTGTGGTAAGGGATGTCTGTAAGGGGAGGTGGAGGACATTCTCGGGGACGAAGGTCCCCACACCTAATCAATCAATCAATCAATCAATCAATCAATCAATCATTTATTTGTCAAACATAGGTAGAAAATACAGCTGGAGAAAATTACAATCTAGTATCACTATGTTTTGCCTGTTGGCATACAAATATCAGTTTCACATTAAAAACGGGAATCATAATTTAAATAGTAACATGCGAATACAATATAAACAAAAAAAAAAACATCAATAAAAGATTAAATAATTAAATAAGTAGCAATTGTCATTTTGTATAATTTAAATAAATGCATGTCGAATGGCCAATATATTAATGATTAATAATTAGTAATGTTACATGTCAGAGTCATTTAAAAAGTCTTGCGTACTGTAATAGCATTTTCTGATTAATAATTTCGTCAAGTTTTTCTTAAAGAGTACAATGTCTAAAGTTCTTATGCTTATAGGAATTTTATTATAGATTCTGGGGGCCATTCCCAGTATGCTTTTACGCATTAGCGCAGTTTTACATTCTAAGTTCCGTACCATATACTGATACTGTGGACGAGTCGGCAGTCTGCGTGTATCAGTAGTTTTAATAAACAATGCTGGGTTGCATTTCACAAATACGGATATTTCCAAAATGTACAGACACGGCAGGGTAAGAATCCCGTTAACATTGTCACCAGACATCGGATTCCGTGGGGCGAAACTTCTTGACAGCTAGGGACTTCCTATATCGATAAACCCATTTATCGATACTAGTTCTATATAAAATAAGAGGAGCAACTATCCGTTATTTTCAAATTACACATTGCTCTAACACACCGTTTTCACCGCCTCCGAGCCCACGTCCCGGAGGCTCACGATCATCTGGTGCTCGAGCTGCTGGAGCCAGCGCTCCACCATGCCCTGGGGAATTAAAATAAGAGGAGCAACTATCCGTTATTTTCAAATTACACATTGCTCTAACACACCGTTTTTGGGCTTTAAAGGCTGTTTCTTTATCCGTAGAATTGCCCCAGAATATGACACCGTATCTCAATGTTGAAGCAACCAGACCATGGTAGGCAACAAGAAGAGCATGATTGTCGACTATTTTTGATAGTTTACGCAACGCAAAAGCCGATTTACTAAGCTTTTTACTAACTTCATTTATATGAAATTTCCATGTCAGTTGACTATCCACATTAAGACCTAAAAACTTTAATACTGTTACGGTTTCTATTTTATTTGCTTCATAATTTATATTTATCTCATTATGTTGTATTCGCTGATAAAAGTGCATTATGTTAGTCTTAGTCAAATTAATTTTCAGATTATTGTTTTTTAACCATAGTATTATGTCAGATAATGTATTATTAATGTCTTTTTCATACATAACTGGGTTATCACATTTTACAATAGATGTGCTGTCATCGGCAAACAAGATCATAGGGTGACAGATTGCTTTAGGAAGATCATTGATATATATATCAAGAAGAGCAGAGGGCCAAGTACACTTCCCTGGGGTACGCCAAATGTTACATATCGTGGATCTGATAAGAATTTATTTTCAGTTCTGGATTTTTGGTTTATTCTCGTTACTTAATCTCGCTAATATGGAGCTGGTACGCACAAGGCGGCAGCTCATATGTCAGATATATAAAGGATTCCGCAAGTTGTAAGTGTAGGTTCATAGTTGCATAATATGCTAACCCAGACACCTAAGCTAGAGTGCTGTAGGTACTCATTCCCGGCCATGAGGTTGACCAGAAGTGGCTACGCGACACTGCGTCAATCACGATACACATGCCTCAGAGCGCTATGGGCGCTTTCATCTTAGCATAACGAAATGCTTTGCTGTTAACACATTTACTGCCAGGAACGTACCTAGCATTGTAGAGTATGTTTTGGAGCTGTGGAAGACATTTGTGGCGTCTGTTGAGAACTTTCGAGAACGCGAGCGTTTCGAAACATTACTTTACTATGATAATAATAATAAAATATAATATAATTGTCGCAACAAGGTGCGCGCCTTCAACGCCTGGGTGATGCCCTTGCTTACTTACTCCTTTGGCGTACTAAGGTGGATCCAGACTGAGCTGGATGCCCTAGACCGAAGAGTCCGAGTACTGCTTACTGCGCATCGCATGCTACACCCACGCTCGTCTGTTATGAGACTGTACATCTCGCGGAAGTGTGGAGGTCGCGGCTTTTTAAATGCCAAAGACTTCCACAACCGCGAAGTGTGCAGCCTCAGGGATTATTTCCTAAACAACGAGTTTGGGATGCATCGCGACGTAGTAGCAGTAGACGGTAACTTCACCCCGCTCTCCTTGGCAAACGATAACTGACGCAGACTTAAAGTGATGAGCGCCGAGGACCGCAGGGCGGTATGGAGGAGCAAGGAGCTACACGGGCGGTTCTACAAGGCCCTCACAGGGCCCGATGTAGATCTGCTCGCGTCGGTGAACTGGCTACGTTTCGGGGATCTCTTCGGGGAAACCGAAGGTTTTGTCTGTGCAATTGCGGACGAAGTTATCATGACGAACAATTACCGGAGGTATATCCTGAAGGACGGTACGGTCGACATTTGTCGGGCATGCCGCCGGCCCGGGGAGTCACTCAGGCATATTATCTCCGGTTGTGGTCATCTTGAGAACGGCGAGTACGTGCACAGACATAACCTTGTAGCCAGAATTATTCACCAGCAACTTGCTCTGCTTTACGGTCTTGTGGCCTACGAATTGCCTTACTATAAGTACAAACCTGCGCCAGTTCTCGAAAATGGTCGTGCCACGCTCTATTGGGATCGATCTGTCATCACGGACAGGACTATTCTTGCTAATAGGCCTGATATCGTGCTGACAGATCGATCGAAACGCCAGGCAGTGCTCGTCGACATCACCATCCCCCATGACGAGAACCTCGTGAAGGCCGATAAGGACAAAGCCAGCAAGTACCTGGACCTGGCTCACGAGGTAACCGCCATGTGGGATGTTGATTCGACGATCATCGTCCCGATAGCCGTTTCGGCGAATGGTTTAATAGCGAAGAGTCTCGACCATCATCTCAAGAGACTCTCGCTAGATGGCTGGATCAAGGGTCAGATACAGAAGGCGGTACTCCTGGATACTGCGCGGATAGTCAGGAGGTTCCTGTCTCTGTCGCCCTGACCGCCGGTGGCTTAGGCCCCGCCTCGCTGCCGGCTGCACCCTAGGTTAGGTTTTTATAATGATTTTATGTTTTGTATGTATAGTTTTATATTTTACTTTTTATATATAATTATTGTACAAACCTAACTTAAGATGAAACATAAATAAAGAGATAATAATAATAATAATAAATATTAGGGAACAATCTTACACAAATTGACCTAGTCTCATAGTAAGCTCAATAAGGCTTGTGTTATGGGTACTAGACGACGATATATATAATAGATAGAAATACTTAAATACATAGAAAACATCCATGACTCAGAAACAAATATTCATGTTCATCACACAAATATGATGCCCTTACCGGGATTCGAACCCAGGACCTTCAGCTTCGTAGGCAGCGTCACTACCCACTAGGCTAACCGGTCGTCATGATAGATGAGCCTAAAGCCCCTACGCCGTAGGCACTTTTCAGCTACATACTGAGAAAAATACGGGATCAGCTACAACCGTAGAGTCGATTCTTGGCAGTGAATGTGTGTTAAGCTACGCTACGCTACTGCTACGCACTACGGCGTAGCGGTGAATGAGGTAACTTGACATTAATAATTTGCGCAATACAAAAATCACATTGCAAAACAAAACAATACAAACGATCTTACTTTGGGTACCGTCGCTTACTCCTGCGTATTTTTTCATCCGTACCTACTTTAAATGCTCGCATCACCTTCTAAGGCTACGCTTCCATACACATTCGCTTAATTCTGGTCGAAAAACGGTTTGGATAGCTCGGTTGGTCGCTGGTTTGCAATCTGCTCGGACCAATACATTTCTTTTTTAATTTTTCCCTTGTATTTGAAAATAAGTTTCGTTAGCAGACGTTACAGCAGGAGTGACTCGCGATGATAGACGACGCTTTTTGCTTAGCACCGATATATTAACATTTTTACGACCTTACAAATGACTAATGTGTACCTGGCCTTTTGACCGACATGGCAGAGATCGTTTACTGCACCGGCTCACTTCACCCCACTTTATTGTTGCTAATCCTGTAATTGGATTGGCGCTGAGACTGGCCAGGGCGCCCTACACACGCACCTGCGGGTTGCGTCAATATTTATAGGTCTTGTCGACAGTTTGACCTGCATGGGTCATGGGCTCGATGAACATTATAATTATATGATTATGAAAAACTCAAATCAATTTGCGGCTAAATTTAAAAACACCTCGTCAACTTACCTACTGATCAGGAGAAATCTAAAGGTATCCAAACAGTCCTCCGTGGACTACAAGCTAAAAGATAGAAAGAGATAGGTATATAAATGTATATGTGCTTTGCATAGGACCGTCTATTGTCGCCTTAAGCATTTTTGACATGATTATCAATCACAAAAGCGGTTTCATATGTCACAAAATTAAAATAAAAAAACAATAATTTTAAAACAAATTCTTAATCTTTGTTAATCTGTCAAATAGGTAGTATAAAGGTTTGTAAAAAAATACTTTTGATAAGTGATTTTTTTGTAAAACAAAAATCACTATTCTCCATTTAGAATAAAATTTACACTTGCGTAACTAAATAAAACATCATTTATGTATACTAATAGTATCATATTATAGTAACACACGCTCGTAAAATCCATAAACAGTATTATTATCTAAACAGAAAATGACTTATTATCCAACAGCGACTGATTCCAAGCGACGCACCAGCTAATAGACCATTGCGTCTAAACGAAAAACGTCATGCCTCGTGCCAGTGAAGAGTAATTGACGCGTTTTCCTCCTGCCCGCCCCCATTACTTACGATAGACTTCGATGGCACTCAACACCGATCTTATCTCCACGTACGAAACCCTATTTTCCACGAGCACAAGTGGCGTAGAATTGGACGATAATGAGCATATTTTTCTTACTGTTGCCTTTTTTAGGGATAAGCAATTTAAATGGCGAGATACTTTTACGTAAGGCTAGCAAAACTTACAGCGGGGCCGGTCGCAAGTGACGGAGTAGCGACTCCTGCCTCTCTCGTTTTGTGCAAATTGGAAAGAGGAAGGTAGATTTTGTCGTCTCGCGTCGCGTTGTGGCTTTAACTAATATATATAGCCTCGCTGGTCATGAAGTGGTACTTATTACCCTCTTGGCGTGTGGGTAATCCAAAGCCTCATAAGTTGGAAGCGTGATTAATAAATATTTATCTTATTCCTCGGTATCGATTTCAATGCAGATTCAAATTCATTAATGACATTTTATTTTTAACAATAAGAAGTATTAGAATAAAAATATTAGTATAAGAAACAATAACAGAGAATTAAAAAAGTATACCAAAAGAAAAGGTACAATCACGTAACTTAAATCTAGTAAAAATTGGTGTGACAATGGGAGCCGATCCGAGCATGTTTTCAGATTGGTCCCTCAGCAGAGGATGACCATTATTTGAAATTCAGTAACCACATCCATTACAATATTTTGCGGTTACTGCTACTTTTATTGTACAATATTGTTACGAGCGTGGGGGGCTTCTTTCTTTTGGAGTAATAATTCATTTTCAGTC
Organism: Epinotia ramella; assembly: GCA_947578815.1. NCBI lineage: Eukaryota > Metazoa > Arthropoda > Insecta > Lepidoptera > Tortricidae > Epinotia > Epinotia ramella. The sequence continues at coordinate 30,197,566 of OX388203.1, forward strand.
TACAACCATATTATTCATTAAAACCTACATATAAAAAGAACATGGATATATGCAACATCCTTACTCTAATGGGCCAAGTTAGGTCTGCATACGCTTCGGGGATAAACAGCATTAGTGACATTTAGTCGCAAAGGCCCACCTTCATTACGTGAAAGCCTTATTCTGATATCAATTTACCCTTATCAATTAAGGGGATAGCTGTGCCAGGTGGGCCTCTAACGACCCAAAACAGGTAGGTGAATTTAAAATTAGAAAGGTATTATTTTACTAGTAAACGTCTAAGCAGGAATTCTGAGATACTAATTAAATTAGCTTGTTTTCTAACATTTTTTAGGGTTCCGTAGTCGACAAGGAACCCTTATAGTTTCGCTTTGCCTGTCCGTCCGTCCGCGGATAATCTCAGTAACCGTTAGCACTAGAAAAGGAAAAACGTTAGCATTAGCAATAGAATTTGGTACTTATATGTATATCAATCACGCCGACAAAGTGGTAAAATAAAAAGTGATTTATTTTATTTTATTAGGGTACCTCCCCTATACGTAACGTGGGGAGTGTTTTTTTTTATTTCAACCCCAACGTGTGATATGTTTTTAGATAGGTATTTAAAAATGAATAGGGGTTTGCTATAATCATTTTTTGATAATGTTAATATTTTCGGAGATAATCGCTTCAGAAGTAAAAAAAAATGTGTCCCCCCCCCCTCTAACTTTTGAACCATAAGTTTTAAAAATATGAAAAAAATCTCAAAAGTAGAACTTTATAAAAACTTTCTAGTAAAATTATTTTGAACTTGATAGCTTGAATAGTTTTTGAAAAAAAATACAAAATCTTTTCTGGACGACAAACTACGGAACCCTACACTGAGCGTGGCCCGACACGCTCTTGGCCGGTTTTTTTATTTTTATTAAACGAGCAAAGCGAATGAGCGTCTCCATTTCAGCTCGGGCAGCTTTTTTTCGTATGTCCGGCGGTTCTCCTCTAGAGGTCGCATTTCTCGTGAAATTTTGTGGACAGACCCCGTATCATGGTTATCACACGATAAGTGACAAGATAGAGTCCGTCACTGGCTAGTCACCGTTCGATAGAACGAGACGGACGCACGCTCTATCTTGTCACTTATTGCGTGATACGGCCGACCATGATACGGAGCCAGGTTCAAAAATTGTATAATATTTTTATATTATACAATTTTATATCTTTTCTTTTTTTCGATTTTGTTTTTTGTCTCGCGAGTTCTACCCACAGAGAGCCGCTAGTATTAAAGTTAGAAAAAAAAATTCAGTTTCTTTAGTTATACACTTCTTAACGAAACAAATGATTTTATGAAATATGTTTTGTTTCGTGTTAAATTAACGTGGTTACCACGATCAAATCTTAAACGATATGATCCAGGGAGAACGAATATAATGGAAAAATTAACCATCATTGTCGGTAGCCCTAGGCGAATATGATTGAAAGATACGCGTTTTCCGTCTCTGTCCTAGTAGCTCAGTGGTGACAGCACTCTACCGGAAATAGAGGGGTCAAAGGTTCTTTAGTGTCTATGAACGATCGATAAAAAAATCAGAACACCGTCGCAGTAACTTATCCGGCCTGCCTGATGACAAAGATTATAATCTCAAGCGCGTTGCTGAACCTTGATTGATTTGAGAATTCGTTGTGCTGACAACTAGAGAAACATTCAGGTTACACACTCAACACAGCGCTTCCTAGGGTGCTCAGCAATTCGAAAGTTTGTGACTCAATCACGCAACAGCGGCTCGACGTAGGTATTTAAGACAACACAAAGCATAATTCGTTAACAACCTAGTTTACAACAATGGATACCTACATTTTATCCCAAAATTATCCTCGAAGGAATACAATTGGAAATGGGAATCGGGACTTCACGCTTGCAAAAGGGTATGTAATTAATAATTAATTTTGTATGGAGCAGTAATGTCCGCTAACAAAATTAATATCCAACTGATAGTCGTATTATTAATGCGAAAGTTTAGATGTTTGTTATTCAATCACGCAAAAATGGATGAACAGATTGGGATGAAATTTGGCTTGAAAATAGTTTATAACTAGGATTAAAACAGAGACTACTTTTTATCCCGGTAATCATCGTCTAAAAGAATCAGTTGATACGGGAGTTTTTCAGTTTTTTATTACAGAGCCAGCCAAAATACCGTCGTATTCATACTTATGTGACGTTATAACTGACGCATAAGGCCTGAACCACACTGGCGCAGCTTGCGGTGGCGGTCAACAGCAAAGTTGACAGCAATTGTTAAATTTACTATGGACCGCCACCGCAAGCCGCGCCAGTCTGTGAGAGCCTAAAGCGGCGATAAGGAGCCGTCAAGATAGAGCGCACAGATAAGTGTGAATCTAGCCGTACTGAATGTATGACGCTGAGGCGGTGGTCTGCAACAAACGCCGTAGGTCGCGTCCAGCGTGACGCTGTACGCGACGTACGAATGCATACTATGGAAATGCACTATAGCGGTCTCTCTCACACGCCAGACGCGTGCGCCGCGTCCATAGGTCGTACGCCGCCTACGCAGTCATTTCGGAGCATTCTGGCGTCACCGACGTCGCGTTTTTGTCATCGAAGATGGCGAAATTTACAAAAGAGCAAGATTTACATAACAACATCATCATCCTCCTCCTCTCCAAGAAGAACTCTTAAAATTGTCTGTTCATCCATGATCAATTCACGTCCATTCACATTAGCGCGTGCAAAAAACTGATCGCAGTTTGCGCTGGAAGCCGCGTCCTAGAGTGACCATCCAGACCTCGATGCGGCTTTCAGCAAACGCCGGACGCAACCTACGGAGTTTGTTGCAGACCAGGGCCTGATACCGTTATTTCGCGTCACGACAGGATACGTCAGATGTATCAATCCGCTGCTAATCATGACACATAGGTATGCGTCAGAGTGCTACGTGCGAATTTCGCTACATTATGGACATTAACACTTTCACCGCCTGAAACGTGCATTCCTACACAAATGCGGCTGGATAGAGTCTCCGAGGTGTGATTGTGGGGCCGCGGTGCAAGACATTGAGCACATCATCAAGAACTGCCCGCTCAGCAAATACGACGGTAATCCAGCGGACTTGTTCACCCTCGACAACGACATAATCCTATGGATGCAAAATTTGAAAATTTTATTATAGTATACGATACTTAACGCCATACGATTAATTAAAACTGCCTGAAACTCGCCTAGCGGGTGCTTTACGCTACTTAGCGGGAAAGCCACGAGATCGGCTACGAGCGTAGCGCGCTGTTATTCTTAGCAATGTATGTGTTAACACTTTCACTGCCAGGGACGTGTCTAGCAGGCACCTACGCTGTAGTCGCTTTCCGCAACATACGAAGAAAACCCCGGGATCTGCTACGAGCGTAGCACGTAGCGATTATTGGCAGTGAATGTGTTAACGCTTTCACTGCCTGAAACCTTTTCGCTCGCTACATATGAGGAAAACCCCGGGATAGGCTACGAGCGTAGCGCGTAGCAATAATTCTTGGCAGTAAATGTGTAACTTTCACTGCCAGGGACCAGCCTAACGGGCATATACGCCGTAGTCGTTTTGCGCCGCACACGATGAAAACCAAGGGATTGGCTACGAGCGTAGCACGTAGCGATGCTTGGCAGTGAATGTGTTAACTACGGCTACGAGCGCGCACTAAAAACACTTTAACTGCCAGGAATCCGCTCCGCGTGTGCGTACGCCGAAATCGCTTTCCGATACATACGAGGAAAACCACGGGATCGGCTACGAGCATAGCGCGTAGCGATTCTTAGCAGTGAAAGTTTGAATCGGGTTTCTGGCAGTGAAAGTGTTAAAGGCGAAACAACGCGACGTGTGTGCTATACCATAGCGCTTAGCTGCATTTGTCCACTTAGTAGCAGAAAGTGTTCGTAAAGACATGACTCATATAGGAGTCATTGGTCTGGAATGGGTTAAAAATGAATTCAGATTATCTCATCGCTTAAGGTCAGGTGGATTCCGCTTTATGATTTTCCAATTCCCTTGAAACTTAAGCATTAATGCCAATTATCTTGATTAAAACCGATTCATAGATACTTTACTCAAGTAAATACCTTTCCCAAACTCTATTCAGTCCAATTATTTAAGCCTCAGCAAAGTAGCTATAGGTTGACATTTACCGATGCTTCCAATAAAATTTCGATCTATAAGAGCATCGCGTGCTCACTTGCACCCCCGTCTAGCTAATGCGTCAGAAAGAGTGCGAGAAACATATTCAAATGTGATCGGCATGTTAAATACATGAACGAAATAGAGGCCCTATAAGGTAATAGATAAATCAATTGATTTAATTGATTATAACTCTATTTAACGGTCTGAGTTTTGGAGGCGCGAATTCGACCTCGTCTATTAAGGGGCTCATCTAACATAATTATACGAAATCATTTGGGTTCGCCTATGGCGTCATAGGTTTTCATTTTAAACTGATTGATACAAAAGTTATGGCCAGAGAACCAGTTTTTTGGCCTAAAATTGTTCAACTTTGATGCCAAATATCTCGAAAGGAAAGGAACTTTTAAGTAAATATGGGATAGTATATTACTTAAAGCCGTGGTTGTTAATATAATAAGCTACAAAAAACATTTGAAAACGAAGGGATTCAGATCGAAGGTCATTGGCGTATGTGTAACGGAATGGGCATGCTCGTCGGTGTGTATCTGTATAATTAAAACATGAAACTATATAATTATTGATACAGGGAAGGAAATGACAAATTTTTATTTCTTACCCAAAGTTGGGAAATTTACTTAATAGTTAAAAGGAAGGTAGGAATCAATTAAGCTAGCATTCAAACGTGTAAATATTCAGTATCGGAAACTTATTTCATTTAAGAATATTGTATGAGTTTATTTCATGATAATGGGTACAAGGGTTTGTCATAGTGCGATATGAACTAGGCTTATAACAATCCTTTACAAAATGGATACCAAAGTAATATTTCTACCCTGGCAATCGCGTCATGACAGGAGGCGTAGGGCGACCATACGAATTTCCATCTTAATAGCTAGAGCATTGGGAGCTTAATTAAATGGGCGATACGACCAGTGGCGGGGGAAAGTGCGAATAATATCACGTGTTTATTGCATACCAGAGTTGGCGCGTGAATACGTACAACGGATTTTCAACCTTATTACCAAAGAGGTTAGGTGTTTCAAAGCTAATGATGATACTATTGTAAATCAATCAATAGAGCAATTATTTATTCTACGAATGGGTCGCAGGGGCACTTTTGCATGTCAAATGATAAAATTAATTAATATCATAATAATCTTGCAAAATAATTTAAGTTTTTCAGATTAAGGACCGATATAAACGGTTAACAGGAACGGTGGTGTCACGGAACGGCGGGGATAGGAAGATGTCGGAGTAGTATGAGGGGTTTAAAAGGAGAAAACGGGGATGGCTGCGGCATTCAATTCTCGGCACCCGGACTGGCATAGCGTCCCTGACTGTTAGGCTGTGAAATTATTGGTGTGTTATCTTGATTATGGTGGATGGCTTGTCGTTATGGGGAAACTCTTCTTGTAATTATGAGTCACTTACTATTTTACGATTTTATAGTCATTTGTGAATTTAAAGTGGGAATTAGGGCCAAGTTATATTTAACTTATCGAATATATTCTATAAGGTTTATATGGCTAAATCAAACATGCCTTATTTGCCAGGGCTACCCTCTGGAATGCGGCATGTTTGGTAGGTGGTTTCAAAATACAGTCTAGACCATATTTGTCACTACGGACATCCGGGGGCTTTTATGGTTAATCAAACATAGCTGATTATCTAGGTTACCGAGAGATCGGTTATGTTTGAGTGATTGTTTTTGGGACTAAGTTAGTGTTAGTGTTTCGGAATACAGTCTAGACCATATTTGTCACTACGGACATCCGGGGGCTTTTATGGTTAATCAAACATAGCTGATTATCTAGGTTACCGAGAGATCGGTTATGTTTGAGTGATTGTTTTTGGGACTAAGTTAGTGTTAGTGTTTCGGAATACAGTCTAGACCATATTTGTCACTACGGACATCCGGGGGCTTTTATGGTTAATCAAACATAGCTGATTATCTAGGCTACCGAGAGATCGGTTATGTTTGAGTGATTGTTTTTGGGACTAAGTTAGTGTTAGTGTTTAGAAATACAGTCTAGACCATATTTGTCACTACGGACATCCGGGGGCTTTTATGGTTAATCAAACATAGCTGATTATCTAGGCTACCGAGAGATCGGTTATGTTTGAGTGATTGGTTTTGGGACTAAGTTGGGGTTTAATGATTTCGGAAAACAGTCGGGATTATATTAGTCACTACGGACATCCGGGGGCTTTTATGGTTAATCAAATATAGCTAATAAGCCTGGGCTACTCCCAGGTATTAGTTATGTTTGAGCGATTGCTTCCGAAATGTAGTTGGGTTACATTCTAATCGCCTAAATCAGTCAGATCGCGGCCAAGATCAGTATATCTGCGGAGTCATCGCCACCTACCGGTGCCAACCCGGGTTGACTCCGTGTCCGTAGTTACCAGATTTGAGGTGTGGTCTGGCGTCTACCTTTTTACCAACATAGGAGACGAAACCCCGTAATGGGGCCCTCACGTCTCTCAGCACATCGGACGACGTAGACGTGGCTTGGTCATTCATGTGATAAGCACAGGAGGATACTCCGCTCGTTGAAATCGATCGGATGCCTGAGGGGTCGTTCAGCATTATATATATGTAAATATACTAGACTTATTTCCAGACAGGACGCCCTACTCGCTGTAACCCTCTAGCTCGATAAGAGCCCAGCGGGGGGGGGGCAAATACACAGGCCGCTAGGTTTTGATACCTCAGTTTTGCCGACTGAACTACTTACAGTTTACCTAGGGATACATTCTTGCCTCTAAACTAAGGTATGGTTCTAGAGGTGAGCAGAATAGGGACTGGGGTAGATGTAGGGCTAAATTCACGCGTTATGGGGTGATAGGCTTATAACTATGTCTCCTGTAATTAAAAATATTTCTAGAACTTGTTTGACTTAAGGTTACTATTCCAATAGGGTCAAAAAAAGGTATATTTTATAAATGAAACTGAGATTAAGTTAAGTGCATTAAGTGGTCAAAGGAGTGTCAAGTTGCCGTGGGATACATGTGAAATATCATACGGTGTGACAATTAATAGACATCAAAGAAAGGTAACTATTCTATTTATGACGATGAGATATCAGAATTGTTCCAGAAAGATGGAATAAGTCTGGGAATTGATGACAGGCGGAGCAGTTCATCAAATCCACCTAAAGTATCTTATTGTTATGAATGGATATCCTTCATTCTAGGCATTATACTATCAGGACTAGTTATTCTCCATTTAAGGCAAATTACTGTCTTGAGTGGACATTATTCATTCAAAGTACGATTTAGGAAGAATATTTCACATGTAGGGTACGGTTTACATTGACACTACACCAATGACATCGGTAAAGAATGGTCTTAGGTATATATTGGCCACATAAGTTGTAAATACAACATTTATTAACGTTAAAAGATGTCTGTTGAGATAGTTTCGGTGTTTCTCTCTAGACAGACCGTTAGGTTGGAAACGCTGGTAGATTCGTTCTTTGGGTCTTAAACTCTTAGGTAACCAGGCAGGTAAATTGTTAGGCCGTCCAGTCCTCATCCAAACGAGTGAGTAGCTATGTGTGAGTAAAAGAATTACCACACAAACCGTCGTTTAGAACTTTGGTTTAAAATACAATTACTTAGGGTAGACAACTAGCTCGTAATAGGTTTAAATAAATAATCTACTTGCTATGAATTCTAAAAAGCTGCTCTCTCGTTCAACCGGACGGATAATAGGAGGTAGGGGATTTTCTACCCAAAAATAAAAATATTTATACTAATAATATAATGAGTGACATAGAATTATCATCCATAATGTAATTACCAATAATGAACGACAAACAGAATTATTTTATAATAATTCTTCATCGAATGAACTTATACTTTCATACTTAGGACTTTATTATAATTAGAACTAGGAGATTAGTAGTTGAAGCTAGGGTATAGTTAAGTCAATTTATGTACTGATAGGCTAGCTTTAATTATGTTAATGAAGAGTCCAAAACCTGCCTAGCTTTCATAAAAGGACCTGGATTATTACGGTACACAACATTTTATGGGGTCCTACCACTATTCGATCACGTACTGGCCAAACTACAGGTATTAGTAATAAAACACGCATTAAAAGTAGGTTTAATAAATAGGTCGATAGAATGCAAATTACAGTAGTCGTGTTAGAGCTTATTACAATTTATCCCGCGTTCTCAAGCGTCGGCAAGTAGCTGCTTTAGTTCTTAGGTAGTTCTTAGGTTAAGGGTAAGAAGTTGTTCGTGGGGCGGGAATCGTTACATTTTGGTGAAGCCGTGACTCGGGATTGGTGAATTTGGGCTTAAATTCATCTTCTTATTCACAGCTTGCTCTGTCATATCTTCAGTGGCCATTAGGCCACATTTTGTTCTCGTGAAGTTGGAGGTTAGCTTGGCAGGAATTGGACTCTTCATTATTTTCTTTAAATCATCAGCTAGGGACTTCGCTAGGTCAGCTTCTAATTCAGTACTCATCTGAAAAGAAAAGAAAAAAATATCATTACTATATTATAGGTATATCACAAGTTTTCGGTATTTTTTGAGATATAATAGCATAATCAGTAGGGCGAGAATGTATAAATAATTAAAATCATAGACTCTGGGGGGCGTCTTTAAATGTAAACAATTAAAATTATGTATACGCGGGGGCGTATTCAGTATTCCTAATGATAAAAATAGTAGTAGCCCAAGCCTAGTATTGTTATTGTAAGCTTGATATGCCAAGGAGAAAGGAATGGAGGCTTTAGTATAATTAAGAGAAGAATTGCATTTTGCAATAAGTAAACAATGTACTAGGAACGCCGGCAATAATTATGAATTTTTCTTATTTGGGGGCGAGGCCTCATCAATAATACGTAAAAACAAAACAAAGTTTATTCACCCTTCGCCCTGCGTACATAATTGCGGTGATAATAGGGAAAGATTAGTGCCTACGTAAATTGTATGAAGCCAAGGAGTAGGTGCGATTAATCCGTACACGGAGGGTAGGCCGCACCGCGCTCGCTCCGTCGCGCCGGCGCGGGCGTGCGATTTTACAATTGTGGGTAGGCATAGTTTGTTTACATTGAACAAATAATATTTTTAACGTTGCGCTTAACATTCAGTCAATTTATTTGTTTCGTTCAAAGAATGCAAGGCGTTTACCATTCGAATCAGGGGTCCTCAACATTTTCGTTAAGGACCAGTCTTATTGTTCGGAATTTAGTAATAGGTATCATAAACCTTAAGATATTTTATCTAGAATCTATTTTAAATCTTAATTTAGAATCAGGGTTTTGAACTAACGCTATGTTGCACTTGTTTATACATTTCGTTCCTCTATGTCGAAATTTTAGGAAATTGGGACAGTAATCTAGACTATGGTCTAATACGCTAGGTATTAATTAGTTAAGGTAAGGACGATCATAATGTAAGAATATTACTGAATAAACGATATGATATGATACGATACGAGATAATATCTAGGCTTTAGGTAAATGGATAGGAAGTACTTTCTTAGAAATTGTGCAAATTACTAGATTTTAAAGATCGTATGAAACAAACATATAACAAATTGTTATATGTTTAGTAGGACTCGTCTCCGTCTACATAGTAAAGATAGCGATTCACATATAAAATATGGAATTAGGGAGTCATCATTAACGTTAAAAACGAATAAAAAAAAAAAACATCAATATTTTTATAAATAAACACTTGACTATCGCGCAACAACGATTCATGAACGAAGGTTGCGTACCCCTGCCTTAAACGTTGACCTACATTCATATTCCCGTTCAAATTCACGGTCGTCACTGATTCATAAACGAAGGTTGCGTACCCCTGCCTTAAACGTTGACCTACATTCATATTTCCGTTCAAATTCACGGTCGTCACTGATTCATAAACGAAGGTTGCGTACCCCTGCCTTAAACGTTGACCTACATTCATATTTCCGTTCAAATCAAGTGTCTGTTTTCGTTTCGCTTTCTTAAATCATAAAAATAAATTATAAAAAATTTAGAAAAGATGGAAAATTCCCCGACATTTGAAGTCTCTCAAGAGCGGCTAAATGAATTTTCGTGGAACATGGCGGGGAATGTTCGGAATAAAGTTATCAATGACCCAAAACGAAAATTAAACGGAAATTCGGTTCGTCGGTTTGGGAGCTGCGATGCCTCAGACAGATGCACGGACAGACATGTAGACTTATAATATAACATTTCTTTGCATTGAATGTTTAAAAAGTAGATTTAGTTGCGATTTTATTCTGTTGAATAAGACTTTATGTGAAAATATCTACTAATTGAGACGGTATTTCAGTGTCGCTAAGTAAAACTAGTTTTTTTTCTCGTAAAATCAGGTTTAAGCGTTATTACAAATGATAGGCATTATACATATTAGGTTAACTGATTGAGTAGTAGATATTGGCACAAAATACTGCTAGTATATAAAATACATATTGAAACATACCTTGATATGTTTGAAAAATTTGTGAGTGCTTCTTCGGGTGAAGACGGATACAGAAAATTAAATTTCTTAATTATTGATTATTTTCAATGATGGAACAGTACATCTTTTGGTTTTCCGGAGTGGTATTCATAGATAGGTTTACTCATTGGTGTTTCTTGTGTCACCTGAAATAAAAATTATTAATATGAAATAATTTTGCATTTGTACAAACCATGATACTATGATACATGATATAGGGACGATATATATATCCTCAATTGGTTCTATTTAAATCAATAAGCCTCCGAGCAACTTATAAGTTTGACCAGTGGGTAGGAAGGGAAGTTAAGATTAACAATGTTTCGTTGCCAAAACTTTCTGAGTTTTAAGTTCTAGGATGAGAGTTTAGCAAGTATACTAAGATAATATGGCAAAGGCAATCGGATGCTTGATTTTCTAGTCATTGTAAGTAGGGAATGTTAGCATAACTAGAGGTGTTTTTCATGCATAATAAAAACAAAAGTTTTCCTCACCGGAGTAGTCAGTCGAAGTCGGCAGGTAGGAAATTCCTAATAAAGGAACGGGCGTATGTTTTATGTAGACACAAACAGGCACCTCTTAATAAGGAAATTCCTGTTATATTTGTAGTAATTATAGGAATTCCAGACTTCTTCCATAGGTAGCCGATCCTGATGCGTCATTTATAAGGCGTTGTAAACACAAATTGTAGGAATGCACATACATTAATAAGCCGTGAATAAATGACTATGTTCGTTCACTGTCTCAATTTATAGAAATTATATTCTTAAAAGTATTGTTATGGAAATCGCGGTAGTACAACAAACTTCAAAACACGAACTGGTTTTCTTTTCTGTCAATCGAGTCTCCGTTAGTGTCATTACGTTTTGATACTACACAACACAGGGTACTTACATAGAACAGATGTGCACAGATAATATCAATTATCGTAATATTTATTAATTTTACGCAACGCGATGTTTTTCCTTAGTATTATGTTATAGTTTGAGTAAAACGACGTAGATTTAAAAAAACATTTAGGTATGACAAATTGTATACGATATTACAAATCCTAAACGCTGCGCAAAATTTCGTGGATATGGACAATTTGTCGCGACAATTTGTTCCATATCACACGCAGGAAGGGCTTTAATGGCAGGGAAACAGACGTCAGGCATCTGACAACTTTTTGCAGTGATATGTTGTATATAAAAATAAGATATCCAATATACATCTCTGTCTAGCATGGCATGTTGATAGAACGAGACAGAGCGCGCGTTAGTACGTTTTCCTTGACTATGGGTAACAGCGGCGCTGCCACAAGAATCGAATCTCGAGGTTCGTGTACAGGCGTCCCTGTCACTCGGGTATCATGAGCGATAGAGATGGGTATACCTGGATTTCGATTTTCAAAGTTCTTGGTCATAATTTATGACTTAAATGAAACAGGGACGTAATAATATCTTATTGAATTTAAGTTATTACACTAACGTGGGAGAATAATTGGATTCCTACGGTATCGGTAGCAAATAGCAATGCTTATGGTAACATTGTAGGAATTATTGATTTATAGATCGGATGCAAAGATTATTCAAGTTGCTTTTGGGATTCCTTATCCCATAGATATAGATATACGCTAGATAACTTAAGCATCGCAATCTGTATGAAAACCAACCGTGTCACCTTTTTCTGCCTGCTTTGACGTCGCACGGGCGAATTAGTGATCTGAATTCCCCGTTGTCCGCGCAAAATCGATTCTACAATGAGGAAAGTTCTTAATATTCACGGACAGACAGACAGACAGACACACTTTCACATTTATAATATTAGTATGGATATTAGTATGGATTATTGCAACGAGCATTTGTGGGTTAAGTCGTATCTATGATGCCTAGATTACTTATTTCATTATGTCATAAGAATGAACAACAACTAGATGGTTGAAAGAGAGGGAAAGAAGGTTTTCGCATTCAGAACACGGGAGTGCAAGGGTTAAAGAGGGAACATAGATTTATTCAATTCAATTTAAATCATTTATTTCGGGCCATGTCCGTAGTGTTATTATACAAATACATATCCTAAGTTATATCAAAAATCATAAAATCGTATATATCTACATTCTTCTCGCTTACATAGGTACTTATTCATAATGACTTGATTAGAAACAAGTATCGGTAGTTAAGTATGTAGGTATGTGTGTTCGATATTTTTAGGTAATTAGATATATGGTAGAAATATTTGGTGTGGTCTGTGGCTGTTGTAGAACTGTTACATGATTTTGAATCTTGTGATTTGAGAGATAAAGTTGCTTTTGAGTAGTAAATTATGATTAGATCCGGACGACGTAAATTATTTCAAAAATGGAATTATAGCAAGTGACGTGTTGAACCCAGACAGGGTGGCGCCAAGTACAGATGTATAAACCTGGTAGGTTAGTATCTGTTTATTTATGTAGGTAGGTATTCGCTATTTTCTTGGCATTGTCGTGCAATAATTATGAATGAAAGGACTTATTGCGTATTTTAATGTATTAAAAACGGCTTATGTAAGTAATGTGTTTGGTTGAGGCGTATGGAAGTCACGTCATTCCAGGTTTCCAGCATAGTTATTTGCGTTGCTTTTCCGCATTTTGGACCGAATTTCACATCAATGTTTTAAACATAGGGTGTACTATTGTAAACATACAGCTTGTAGGGCACATGTAAATACCGGTAGTTATCTAAGAATTGACACATTCAATAACACTTGTTAGTAAATGACGGGCTAGGCAGGCCGATTGGTTGTTTGCCACCATTGTGTTAAAGTTGGGTTGCGTATAAGTTTAAGAAGTTGGTTCAATGAACATTTTGGTTCAGGTAGGTTTATACGTTAAACAAATCGGCCAAGTGCGTGTTGGGCTACGCGCAGTAGCCTATTTAAGATTTAGTTTAGTGTATGTAGAAGCGAGCGGAGCGAACGAAGTTCTCTGACTTGGCTTAACCAAGGATTATATAGTATATCCGTCCGTCCGACTGATTAGACAAACGAGCGGAGCGAACGAAATTCTCTGACTTGATTTAGCTAAAGATTATATCGTATATACGTCCAAATAGTACGACCGTATAGTACGACCAAATTGGGCACGCGAGCGGAGCGAACGAAGTTCTCTGACTTGGCTTAACCAAGGATTATATAGTATATCCGTCCGTCCGACTGATTAGACAAACGAGCGGAGCGAACGAAGTTCTCTGACTTAGCTTAGCTAAAGATTATATCGTGTATCCGCCCGTCCGGCTGTTGTCCTCTGCAGGGCGCGTTTCTCAATCATGAAATTTTGTGAGCAGATTTTAAATGTTTTAATGATGTAGGTTTTCGAATAAAAGATATAGTTAGTTAGTTGAGAGGGCGAAATAAAGAACAGACTTATTTATGCGAGGCAATATTATATGTCCTGGTTCGAGTCCAGACCGACCAAGGCTTAACAATGACAGAGCTACGAGAATGCAGCAATTCAAGGGCTCCGTATTTTATATTATCATGCACTAATGAGGCGACTTGCGTAGTGTATAGGTACATTTATTTTACATGCTCATTTTTATTGAAGAAAATAAACATAAGCAGACACTTACTCAGACTCAAAATAATTATTGCACTCATTATGTTACAAATAGAACAAAATGGATCCTGTAAGGGCGTAGGAAAGAGGCATAACTATGTTACATCTAGGCTACAGGTGCTATCTGGATACTACTGGTACGACCTTGAACTAGATCTGCTATTAGTACTAATTAATTTGGTAGACTATTAGGTACAGTCGAGACAATTAGGTACGTCACCTAAAGTTCATTGACGTTAGTCAAACCGAAACTATTGTATGTACAGAAATTGTAAAAATAATGCGTGAAACAGAACGTGGTGGTTTATTGTATATTTTTGTACACATCATATTATTATATGGCCCGGAGATATACATTTATAGGCTAGATGTAGGCAAGGCTAGTTTATTATTATGGCGGAGATTTAGTGTTTTTACATGACGGTCTTAGCAAGAAAAAAAAAAAAATATTGTGGTATATTTTAACTTAGTAATAAGTCATCGATAAAAATAACTAAGATGCGTTTAAGAATAGATAATTAAACAACCACACATGTGCGATTCAGTTTAAGATATGCAGCCATGGGAAATTATATGGTCAAATGAATCATAATGTTGCTCGAACCTGCGCCTTTAGGCAATTTGTCGCAACAATTAGTCAAGACCAGCGAAAAACATTAGGCAGAGTTTCAAAGGCATGAAGTAATTTTTACATGACCGATAACATGTTGCAGTGACGGGTTGTGATCAAATGAGTGATACCGGACACGTATTTATCAATTTATTGGTATGGCAAATAGGTAGATTGGACATACCGATTGAAGCACAGGTTACATGATTTGTAGGTACGCCGATTTAGAAACAGAGTTTAAATAATACGTGGAAGCATTAGATTTTATGTAAGGTGGCTGATTATTCTATGCTCAATAAATTTTAAGCCACAAGCTACTCAGTAGCGACACCTATAGCGACGTAACGAAAACTTCATTGATTTGCAAATTAGGATTCTGATAGCAATCAAGGGTTCTTTTGGGGCTCTTCTATACTTACGATGATGCACCATGAATGTGTGGATCAAGTTGTTAGCTAGATTTCGGTTCGAGGAGTCTATGACACCAATGTCACTTAAATTCATTATGCTATAATGATGTACACCAGTCGGCATTGATGTGCAGGGAGCAAAGCGTTACCCGGGAGAAGGTTTTAGTTATGTCAGGAAGGGCTAAAGAGGGAATGAAATAATGAATAGATTTAGTTATACAGAGCATTGTGTAATCTGGATTAAACCTGGGCAAAATAAGGCTCAGAGATGACAGGATGAGAAAATACAAAAGTCAAAAGCATAGAACATAGTTTTGTCTACAGACTCTAATCTTATTGAAATCACTGAGCATATACAAACGTCACATCCATTCATTGTTTATTTATTTATTTATTCATAAGGATACCATACAAGCTTACAGTATAAACACCAAATCGCTTACGCGCTAGAATAACAAAAAAGAAGGACATATAACAATAGGAAAGATGCCACAAGTCGTACTTAAAATGTGCACTATTTTATTATTTGCATTACAAACTTTAATTGGGTAATGTAATGACAGCTAGTACAAAATATTGCTTGGTTGAGAAAATAAACAATCACTGCATACGAGCGCGCCATACAAAATAATGACAGAAAGCTGAACAGAAAGATCAAAACGGGAAAGAATGATTTCTTTTACATAATCGGTTTAACATATAAATTCAAGTTCCCCTGGAAAACAAAATGGAATGGAATTATTATTATTTTGGAATCAAAATAATAATTTTATTAAACAAAATCATAAAAAAAAAAAAATCGGTTGGAATTAAAAATACATCGAACATCATTTTAGGACATCGCTAAGGTCATTGTCCGCCTTTTTGTTTTATTGACAGTTCCAACCATTAATTAGCCAAGCAATTCGACTTTCCGTCATCGGTCTGCTTGGAGCTTAAGTACAAGTTTGACAAAATATTAGATGAAGTCATAAAAGATTTAACATCGCTTCGCAGAGGAAAAGGGAAGGAAGATAAACCATGCACCAGGAGGTAGGGGTTTTCTTGGAAGATGCCGTAGGGATATGTGACCATTGTCTCATTGATTCAGGAGTAGATGTTTTCTTGTACTGTTCCGGGGACTTCACGGGCGTAGGATCAGATTCTGTCGCGGCATTGTGTAGGCAGACCTGTAATTATAAATCATAAATGTGAAAATCACGTTCATGTAATAGGATAAAACTCCATAAGAGAAAAACGAGCATTTGCTAAAGGGGTGGACAGAGCACGTGAAATTTGAGTTCCGGTGCCAATATGGGCACATCAATGTATAATAAGAATGGGTAGTTTTTTTTTATATATAGTTTTAATTATATACCTTAAAAAGGGAAAAAAGGGTAAACAGGAAAACACTACCATTGTAATGTCTAACAAAGGTTTTCTGATTAAGCGCCTTGACATTTTCACCCTGATTAAGCCCAAATTAAAATTTATTCTTATGTACCTAATGTTTGTAATATTTGTACTAATTGTAATGAAATAACATGGACTGAAAGGGTTCGCAATAAGTGAATATTTAATTATTCAGAGCGGGGGTTAAATTAACTTGCTAAGTCTGTGGCAATTTTTGGTATAATTTATTAAAAGAAACATATTTATATTTCGGTTTCTGAATCAATTACAGGATTATGATAACCCAGAATTTGATAGACATATGAGAAACCACGGATTTGGAAATATCCTAATGGAGACGAACAAAAATTTTTCAAATTTTATGTAAAGAATGACAGGAGGACGCAGGTTCTTGTTCATGTTGCCAAGCGCACACAGGGCTGTGTAAATGTATCATTGATAGAAATACGGAAGATAATATAATAAAATATTGAATATAGTTACCTTTTAGATGAAATCACCACAGGAGGATGGCATGGTGGAGGGAGTGTTCTGACAAGCCGTGGAAGTGGGGACTCGCGAGGGATCAAATCGCTGTAAGTGAGCAAATTAATATTTTATATCAGCAGGGACATCACAAATGTTAGTATTCATTTATGACCAGTGATGTAAGATGTTATTTTTGAAAATAGAAGTGAAATGGGAAAATATTCTGACAACCAATTGTACACACAGAAATAGAGGTGAAATTATACAATGGTTAGAGGGATATATACATTTATAGGAGAATTGTATGTACTTACAAATAAAGAGCGCTCCAATATTCTGATAGAACCGTGACAAATCAGTTTACGATGGGGCCGCTGGTGCAATTTTGATTGGGATCGCTTGTTGCATTGGCAAACCAACGTATGTGGAAGCGGGGGGCGCCTTGGTATTTCTGGAAACACCATGGCAAGAAATTATAAGATTGTTAAAAAATGGACATTTAGTTACTTTGAGAGGCGGATTGCATCAAGAAGCAGCCTAAGTGTATATTGAAAGAAAACTAGGCCATCTAATAATAACGAGAATATTTTTCGATCATACACAAATCGATGCACATTTGTAAACACTGATGAGTTATTGTTAGCCGGAACATTGCCGAGTATTACGGGCTCCATGGCGCCATGTACCGTTGAGGTACTTAATGTGGCGCTTCAAACAAAAGATATATACCAGGCGATGGGAAATTAGTCGATAAAGCGGAATTAAAGGGGATACATATATAAGGCAATACATACCTTCGAATGCACATCCATATAATATACAAATATCGTCACATATGCTTATATTTCGGTAGATTAGAGTATTCGTATTGATTCAATCGGAAATCGAAAACAAGACGCGTGGATCTCTATTTTGACACTTGACTCAAAGACTACAATATACATACTGAGATAGACAGGCAACTCAGCCAAATTGAGAAGGCATTTTATGCTTGCGTACAAGCGCCATCTGTGCTTTGGCGTATAAAACTTATCAAACGATAAAAAAAAGAAGGAACTTCTCAATTCGGTCGTATTTTATTAATCAGTATTTTAAATGTTTGTAATAACTGTTGTGAAATGAAACGTAAAAATGAGGAATACACAGATTTATTTAAGTTATTAACAATACATTAGTAACTTCATGCATGGAGAGGAGCATATTATTAATATAAAGCAGAAACATTAAAACGACACGCTCATCCAAAACCAAGGTCACTCGGTACTAGATTTTCCTAGATATTTCTCAACAGACCGCCGCGCTCGGTCGACTAGCGGTGTCTATAGCCCTTCCAGGTCCTCCAGTAATAGATAAATGCACAAATCACAAACAAACTTCGTTGAAAATTAAAATTTTAATTGGATTTATTGACGCAAATTATGTCAACATATTTCACGCAAAACGACATTATACTTATGTCAAGCAGACACAATGTTGTGTTACCATTATACAATATACTGTTCTCCTTGACGTGATATGATCTATTTGCAACCTCCTTCCTTGCCAACCTCTAATTTTACTCCTGCCATGTCATTGTCATTCAATATTTCTCCGTGAATTATTTCAAATAATGTACAATTTTATGTTTATTAAAACCTGAATACTACAGGTTTTCTCATTATTTAACTCCTCATATTCATTTACGTAGCACGTATCAATCTCCCTACATCAAATAAAATATTTGAATGTAACAACACTGATATTTTAGTTCGCTACAGCAACAGCTACCTAGAAGTTTGCCGAGTAGGTGGCAGCACCGTTTTCAATCAAAATCTGGATTTGCAATAGGTTCTAAGTTTCCATAGCATGACTTGACTGACGCACCAGAGAGATTTAGTGATACACCACTTCAATTAAGCTACTGACTCTTTTAGTCGATTATTATGATCTATCGACTAAGCCGATTAATTCGAAAATCATCCAAAACTAATGAACCAACCTAAATAATGTGCTCAGATCTAGTAGCGACACTGTCGAGAGACAGTAGTATTAAGTATTGTTATTTAAGTGTCATCAAAACATGGGTGTTCAAATAATTTCTAATTCAAAAACAGACATCGCCGATTAATCGAATAGGCGAGTCGCGCATTTTTCTTTTGTACACTTCACTAAAGCGCGACAGAGAAAAAATAAAAAGATCATAGAATAAAAATCCGCGTGTGTTGTCAGTGTAGAATACTACTTTTACATTATTCAGTAATTATTGTATGTTTATATTTATTAGATACACAAACGTAAAAACATGACGGCGGCATTATGATCAAAAATAGCTCATTACTGGAGTTGACAACGCTATGTGCGAGGAAGCTCAATATTATCAAACCGTGGGGTGGCCCCTTAACAGCAAGCTGTGCTATGAACAGAAATACTTCGTTCGGATGGCGGAGTAATGTAGTATTTAGTAGGTAGTTATGACAGACGGTATAGATTTTGTATTCCGAAGATAGGAATAGCGATCCTAAAGAATTAATTATTTAAAATAATATTTGTAAGTGCTGCGGCTCGTACGACCGTGTGGATACTGATTAATAAAATTACTGCAGCCAGGAAAGGTTATGATTTCTGAACAAGTTGATACTGACTTGTGTCAAAATAAAAAATTTTGGGCATGACTGACAGTTGATTTTCACAATTGTTTTGAAAAAAAAAGAAGTTTGTTTAGGACAAGGAATGAGTAATTAGAGTTATGTGTATTCATTGGATCAGTGCGGGAAAAGCTTCCGGTAACTATGGTAATAACAAACGGTTCTTATTAATATTATACATGCGCGAGTGTGTGAGTGTTTTGTCGCTTTTCTTTCACGGCACAGCGGAGTGTCGTATTGATGTGATTTTACGTATGGAAATGGTTTGGAGACTGGAGAGTGGAAAGGGCTGAATTTCCAGCGCAGAAGACACCGTGGTCCCCACTGAGAAATATGAAGTATTTTTCCTGGAGTCACGTGGGCGGAATCACGGGCATCAGCTGGAAGTAAATATGGTATATTTATGCGCGATTATTCAAGACACGGGGTAAGTGCTGTAATTAGATTTGAGTGAAGAAGTTATGTATTTATGCCAAACGATTAAGATCATTGTGTTAACTTAATTCGAACGCCTAACTTTGTCTATAGCCAGTGGAGGCGTTTTCTTTTCGTGTCGTGGGCTCGTAAACATAGTAATATCAATACATATTTGGCATTTTTATTTTAACTAACGAATGCGGTGCATAATTTTGGGCAACATTCGTAATAACATAGTGGCGCGGGCGGAGAACGCTGGCTCTCCAAGACGTGGGACTGGGTTCGATTCCCGGCAGTGAAACTTTTATTTTTATATTTTTTCCTTTTTATGTGCGTGATAATTTAAGTTTGTTTGTGTGTTTTAAAGTTCACGCGCAGCGATGAAATACGGTTACAAGATAGATTGTAATTGTTGTTGCAAAGGTGCTCTAAACATGAAACTTGCGTCATATACTGGCTGTTGAGTAGCGTAGCTTAAAAACATTTGAGTCTAGGCTCCTAATGTAAAACTTTTATATACCTAAAAGGACTTCATTAACAAAGTACATAGCTATGGGAACATATTAAGAGTTCTTACGCCCACATAAGCGGGAGCGGTAGCGTGTATTGCGGGATGCTTTCTTTTGATTCGGGATTGCGACGTAACTATCGGTGTTTGTTCAAGAACCGATAGAGTAGTTAGTTGGTAATGATTTCTTGGTCTCTTAATATTCTATCTAAATAAAAATAAAAAAATTGCGACGCATCGTGCAGCGTAATTTCTACGTCTTTTGAAAAATATATATATACATTTACGGCGTCGTAAGTCCTATAGTTATGTTTATTTATTTTATGGGTTAACTTAAAGTTATAGTTTGATATCACACTAATTTTACGGTAAAATAAAAGTACAATTTACAGAAGAAAAATAGAATGTAATACTGTTTTTCACAAAAGGAATTTTAAGAAAACTGAAGGTGTTTTCTCAGTTTTTAAAATAAATCTTTGACTTTCAGTCATGTCAGCCTCGTAGAAGGTTTGGTGATATGAAGTGTAATCATTCATGTATCTAATGATTCTTGTTTACTGCAAAATTGAGAACCGAAGCGACACTTCTCTCTGTCAAGTTTGAATAGGACTCCCAACAGAACTTATTTATTTTAGGTCAAGAAATAAAAGGGGAAGATTAGAACCATGTTATGATGTTAGCCTAAATTTAAGAGCTGATTATTTGAGTGCGTTGTTGGTTTTGAATAGATACTAATGGTGGTGTCATGGTCTTGGATGGGAGAGCGGATGTTTTAATAATGGAAATAATAAATAAATTTTATTTCAGATTATTACAATATTCATAGCGTGTGCATAGACACGTACTTATATCTACTTGACTCTAAATTGAGCGACATAGCAGCAGTGCAGTTTTGCAGGGTTCGCTCGGATTGGGCGTAAGAACCTTTAAGGCGGTGCATTGGAAATTATCACGTGCTGTTGAGGCGCCGTTCTGCTTAGACTAAGAAACAATGGGGTCTGATTTTCGGATGTACCATACATCTCGACGGTATGATTGTTCGACTGATTTTATAGATACATTGCTTAAGGTTCCCTCGATAGAAAGAAGGCAAACTTGGGTCTGTATTTCCTGTTTGCTCAGCCTACTCAAGCGATGCATAGTTTTGCGACACATGGATGCTGTAGTGTTATGTTTCACCTGGAATCTCATTTTATGAACCTTTTAATAAACCGTCACTGGGATGGGTATTTGTCGAAGTTTGCCCAGGGCAGCGATTCCCGAAGAGTGTTATATCTCGTGTTTCCTCGTGTGCGGAGGGCATCAGCGTGTCCCTGTCTGGGGGGCGTGTGCGACACAAGTCAGGGCATCTCTTTTAAAGTACCCTAAAAATTACTGCACGAGGGTATCACAGTTAGTTGATCTCCATCTGAGTATTGACATAGGGAGCTTAGGAGTCTGGTTATTTTTATGGAGTAGGGTTGTTTTTCAGTTGAAACACCATGGCCGCCTTGGTACCTTGTTTACACGTCGCGAGGTTGGGCCTCTGCCTGCGTTTGGTTGCTATGCATCGCGGGGTCAAGATGCATTTTTGTGTGGGCGGTGGGGTGAGCAAGAAGTGGGTTGCGGAATAGCCGGATAATGAGAAAATGATGTATTGCGTGGTAATACAAATTTTAGTAGATTCGAATTGGCGGGAAATATTGAATTTCGCTTTTGCTTCGTATCTTCCCTATATATTCAGGAAAATAGAAGTCGGATATGTATATCAAATTCAACTAATTTGTTGATGCTAATTTCAAATTTTATGTTAGATTTTAAATTCAAAATGGGGTACCTGGCTTTTTTGGAAAAAGTCGGATATTTATATCAAATTCAACTAATTTGTTGATGCTAATTTCAAATTTTATGTTAGATTTTAAATTCAAAATGGGGTACCTGGCTTTTTTGGAAAAAGTCGGATATATATATCAAATTCAACTAATTTGTTGATGCTAATTTCAAATTTTATGTTAGATTTTAAATTCAAAATGGGGTACCTGGCTTTTTTGGAAAAGGTCGATATGTATATCAATTTCAACTAATTTGTTGATGCTAATTCCGATTTTCAGGTTAGAAATTCAAAATGGGGTACCTGGCCTTTTTAGAAAAGGTCGATATGTATATCAAATTCAACTAATTTGTTAATGCTAATTTCAAATTTTGTGTTAGATTTTAAATTCAAAATGGTTTACCTGGCTTTTTTGGAAAATGTCGATATGTATATCAAATTCAACTAATTTGTTAATGCTAATTTCGAATTTTGGGTTGGATTTAAATTCAAAATGAAACTTACCTGACTTTTTTGGAAAAGTCGATATGTATATCAAATTCAACTAATTTACGGTTGCTAATTCCAAATTTTGGGTTAATTTTGGAATTCCAGATGGCAGACCTGACCTTTTGGAGAAAGCCGAGATGGGTATGAAATTTAACTAATTTACGGTTGCTAATTTCAAATTTTGGGTTAATCTTGGAATTTAAGATGGCGGACCTGACTTATTAGAAAAGGTCGTTATGTATATCGAATTCAACTAATTTACGGTTACTACAATTGAAGTTTTAGCTCAATATTGAGATTAGAGATGACGGAACTGACTTACGGTAAAGTCATGTATAATGGTTATGATATATCTATTACGGAAGATGAGGTTAAGAGGGGTAGTTATTTATTTTATCTTATTTTTACTTATAGTAGATGAATCGCTGGCGAGTATGAACATCCTTATGGGGTAATAATATATTGAACAAATTTAAGTTCAGTAAGCTTTTTTAATCTGTTTATCAAGTGATTACACATCGTAAGCTTTGGCTACCTGTAGCAATCGAGTGAGCAGGCGAATGAGGAAGGAATGAAATGATGTGACGTTTGGACATATTAATGGGGGTTTTTGGAAGGCGATGGATGGAAATATATTATGTGGGGAAGGGGGAAGCATGTTTGAGGTTTTCTGTAAACGTGGGTTGCTACAGTTAGACAATAGCTGGAGTGTAATCAAATAACCTAGATTTGTTGGTTTTGCTGGGGAACAAAAAAAAAAGGGGGAAGAAACAATAAGTCCCTAGACTCTTATCATTAGGTTAAAATCGAGGAATCGATTCGACTCTTAACATCTGGAGTATTGTTTGGGGACTTATACTACACACGATGTATTATGCAAAGGTATACACATCACGTGTCGGTTAAAATAAGTCAAAAATTGCGAGGCAATCGCCATTGAATCAATAGAACTACGCAAGAGGGTATAATAAATCGTAACGAACGTACAATTTTAGTTGACTGGTTCATATTTTAATTAAAAAATAGTGGATATCTGAATCCCTACACAAGGGTTTTTTTTGTTTGCGCGGGAAGTTTTTGTGGTATCATCCATTATCCGGACAATGTGGATAAGAATTGGAGGATGCCCAGCCAGATCCAAAGATTCAGTTTGATACTGCAAACTCGGAACAATAGGTTCTATCAGCCTCACAACCTGGTATCTCGTGCAAATGGGAAAAATGGGTGAAGGATATTCATGAGTTTTATTTAAGAACAAGTCATAATGGGAATTGGCTTATTTTATAAGACATGTGACACACTCCATGAAAACTTGACTGGAAAAGTGATGACGTAATGAGATTTGGTTCGAATTTCAATTAATGAGTAGTGAGCATCTGAGTCTTACATAAAGGGTTTTTCCAGTTTGCGTGGAAAGTTTTTGGGGTATCATTCATATCCGGACAATGTGGATCAGAATTGGAGGATGCCCAGCCAGATCCAAAGATTCAGTTTGATACTGCAAACTCGGAACATTAGGTTCTATCAGCCTCACAACCTGGTATTTCATGCAAATGGGGAAGTACTGGGTAAGGGTATTCATGGCTCATTATTGAATTTCAAAGGACTGAGTTTCTGTACCAAGTCACTAACAGTCAATTAGTAATGGTTAAAAACACACCACGAGTTTAATCAAGGGAGGATTGTCACTGACAAATCTAGGGATAGGAGATGAAGATACTACATGCAAAACCTCTTAGGTCATGCATTGCGTATCGTTCATGGGGGCGGCTGTAACGGAATGGGCATGCTCGTCGGTGTGTATCTGTATAATTAAAACATGAAACTATATAATTATTGATACAGGGAAGGAAATGACAAATTTTTATTTCTTACCCAAAGTTGGGAAATTTACTTAATAGTTAAAAGGAAGGTAGGAATCAATTAAGCTAGCATTCAAACGTGTAAATATTCAGTATCGGAAACTTATTTCATTTAAGAATATTGTATGAGTTTATTTCATGATAATGGGTACAAGGGTTTGTCATAGTGCGATATGAACTAGGCTTATAACAATCCTTTACAAAATGGATACCAAAGTAATATTTCTACCCTGGCAATCGCGTCATGACAGGAGGCGTAGGGCGACCATACGAATTTCCATCTTAATAGCTAGAGCATTGGGAGCTTAATTAAATGGGCGATACGACCAGTGGCGGGGGAAAGTGCGAATAATATCACGTGTTTATTGCATACCAGAGTTGGCGCGTGAATACGTACAACGGATTTTCAACCTTATTACCAAAGAGGTTAGGTGTTTCAAAGCTAATGATGATACTATTGTAAATCAATCAATAGAGCAATTATTTATTCTACGAATGGGTCGCAGGGGCACTTTTGCATGTCAAATGATAAAATTAATTAATATCATAATAATCTTGCAAAATAATTTAAGTTTTTCAGATTAAGGACCGATATAAACGGTTAACAGGAACGGTGGTGTCACGGAACGGCGGGGATAGGAAGATGTCGGAGTAGTATGAGGGGTTTAAAAGGAGAAAACGGGGATGGCTGCGGCATTCAATTCTCGGCACCCGGACTGGCATAGCGTCCCTGACTGTTAGGCTGTGAAATTATTGGTGTGTTATCTTGATTATGGTGGATGGCTTGTCGTTATGGGGAAACTCTTCTTGTAATTATGAGTCACTTACTATTTTACGATTTTATAGTCATTTGTGAATTTAAAGTGGGAATTAGGGCCAAGTTATATTTAACTTATCGAATATATTCTATAAGGTTTATATGGCTAAATCAAACATGCCTTATTTGCCAGGGCTACCCTCTGGAATGCGGCATGTTTGGTAGGTGGTTTCAAAATACAGTCTAGACCATATTTGTCACTACGGACATCCGGGGGCTTTTATGGTTAATCAAACATAGCTGATTATCTAGGTTACCGAGAGATCGGTTATGTTTGAGTGATTGTTTTTGGGACTAAGTTAGTGTTAGTGTTTCGGAATACAGTCTAGACCATATTTGTCACTACGGACATCCGGGGGCTTTTATGGTTAATCAAACATAGCTGATTATCTAGGTTACCGAGAGATCGGTTATGTTTGAGTGATTGTTTTTGGGACTAAGTTAGTGTTAGTGTTTCGGAATACAGTCTAGACCATATTTGTCACTACGGACATCCGGGGGCTTTTATGGTTAATCAAACATAGCTGATTATCTAGGCTACCGAGAGATCGGTTATGTTTGAGTGATTGTTTTTGGGACTAAGTTAGTGTTAGTGTTTAGAAATACAGTCTAGACCATATTTGTCACTACGGACATCCGGGGGCTTTTATGGTTAATCAAACATAGCTGATTATCTAGGCTACCGAGAGATCGGTTATGTTTGAGTGATTGGTTTTGGGACTAAGTTGGGGTTTAATGATTTCGGAAAACAGTCGGGATTATATTAGTCACTACGGACATCCGGGGGCTTTTATGGTTAATCAAATATAGCTAATAAGCCTGGGCTACTCCCAGGTATTAGTTATGTTTGAGCGATTGCTTCCGAAATGTAGTTAGGTTACATTCTAATCGCCTAAATCAGTCAGATCGCGGCCAAGATCAGTATATCTGCGGAGTCATCGCCACCTACCGGTGCCAACCCGGGTTGACTCCGTGTCCGTAGTTACCAGATTTGAGGTGTGGTCTGGCGTCTACCTTTTTACCAACATAGGAGACGAAACCCCGTAATGGGGCCCTCACGTCTCTCAGCACATCGGACGACGTAGACGTGGCTTGGTCATTCATGTGATAAGCACAGGAGGATACTCCGCTCGTTGAAATCGATCGGATGCCTGAGGGGTCGTTCAGCATTATATATATGTAAATATACTAGACTTATTTCCAGACAGGACGCCCTACTCGCTGTAACCCTCTAGCTCGATAAGAGCCCAGCGGGGGGGGGGGGCAAATACACAGGCCGCTAGGTTTTGATACCTCAGTTTTGCCGACTGAACTACTTACAGTTTACCTAGGGATACATTCTTGCCTCTAAACTAAGGTATGGTTCTAGAGGTGAGCAGAATAGGGACTGGGGTAGATGTAGGGCTAAATTCACGCGTTATGGGGTGATAGGCTTATAACTATGTCTCCTGTAATTAAAAATATTTCTAGAACTTGTTTGACTTAAGGTTACTATTCCAATAGGGTCAAAAAAAGGTATATTTTATAAATGAAACTGAGATTAAGTTAAGTGCATTAAGTGGTCAAAGGAGTGTCAAGTTGCCGTGGGATACATGTGAAATATCATACGGTGTGACAATTAATAGACATCAAAGAAAGGTAACTATTCTATTTATGACGATGAGATATCAGAATTGTTCCAGAAAGATGGAATAAGTCTGGGAATTGATGACAGGCGGAGCAGTTCATCAAATCCACCTAAAGTATCTTATTGTTATGAATGGATATCCTTCATTCTAGGCATTATACTATCAGGACTAGTTATTCTCCATTTAAGGCAAATTACTGTCTTGAGTGGACATTATTCATTCAAAGTACGATTTAGGAAGAATATTTCACATGTAGGGTACGGTTTACATTGACACTACACCAATGACATCGGTAAAGAATGGTCTTAGGTATATATTGGCCACATAAGTTGTAAATACAACATTTATTAACGTTAAAAGATGTCTGTTGAGATAGTTTCGGTGTTTCTCTCTAGACAGACCGTTAGGTTGGAAACGCTGGTAGATTCGTTCTTTGGGTCTTAAACTCTTAGGTAACCAGGCAGGTAAATTGTTAGGCCGTCCAGTCCTCATCCAAACGAGTGAGTAGCTATGTGTGAGTAAAAGAATTACCACACAAACCGTCGTTTAGAACTTTGGTTTAAAATACAATTACTTAGGGTAGACAACTAGCTCGTAATAGGTTTAAATAAATAATCTACTTGCTATGAATTCTAAAAAGCTGCTCTCTCGTTCAACCGGACGGATAATAGGAGGTAGGGGATTTTCTACCCAAAAATAAAAATATTTATACTAATAATATAATGAGTGACATAGAATTATCATCCATAATGTAATTACCAATAATGAACGACAAACAGAATTATTTTATAATAATTCTTCATCGAATGAACTTATACTTTCATACTTAGGACTTTATTATAATTAGAACTAGGAGATTAGTAGTTGAAGCTAGGGTATAGTTAAGTCAATTTATGTACTGATAGGCTAGCTTTAATTATGTTAATGAAGAGTCCAAAACCTGCCTAGCTTTCATAAAAGGACCTGGATTATTACGGTACACAACATTTTATGGGGTCCTACCACTATTCGATCACGTACTGGCCAAACTACAGGTATTAGTAATAAAACACGCATTAAAAGTAGGTTTAATAAATAGGTCGATAGAATGCAAATTACAGTAGTCGTGTTAGAGCTTATTACAATTTATCCCGCGTTCTCAAGCATCGGTGAGAAGCTGCTTTAGTTCTAGGTAAGTTTTAGGTTAAGGGGTAAGAAGCTGTTCGTGGGGGGGGAATCGTTACATATGGGAGCCCCTTAACAGCGCGTGACTTTCTCGTCTTGTAACACGGCTGACACGACATTAGACTTATCTCAATCCAGGCACATGGACTGCAAGTATTAAAATGTGACTACGTTTTTTCACAATACCACTTTTCACGAAAGTCATGCCGCCATGTCACGAGCTTTTATTAAAACTAATCGAATTCTGCTTGCCTTATATACAGGCTGTATCAAAAATGGGGTGTGAACTGAGCAAGGGCATATTCGGTAGCGAATTGCGATTCCAAATATGCATTTGTTTATGTTTTTTATTTTCTGTTTATTTTTGTTACCATTGATATTTTTGTTTTTGTTTACATTACAGTCTTTATTTTTGTTGAAATTGCTTGTGTATGATAACGTTCCCCCGCGAGGGTGATAACGTTATAACGGTTTATTTCATTTTCAACCGCTACGCGCACAGCTTTGTTTTGAAAACAAATGTTTCGTGTATGTTTTTTGAAACAGGTGACAGACTTTGCGTTTTTGATGTCATACACAAGCAAATAATGTAATGTCAACAAAACAAACATTTCAATGTAAACAAAAACAAATCAATAATTAAAAAAAATAAACAAATTGCGTTTTTGGAATCGCAATACGCTACCGAACATGCCCTTGAACGGTTCACATCCCATTTGTGATACATCCTGTATTTATACCGAGGGTAGTACCTACTACGCTACGTTAGTACTTATTCACTCTGGTTAAGGGTAAGCATAGTTAGGAAATGTCTTCTGTCGAATATCTCTGGAGTGTTAGATGTGGTGCTGGTGCGAAAGTGCATGTCGGTTTGTGTTGGGAAGGCAGAAGACAATGGTTTAGTTCCACATTCTGATGCTTATCACCCTCCATTAGATATTTGCATACGACTTGTGCGTACTGCTAGCGACTTAGGAAAGGCTGAGCCCAGTAATGTGCTTGCAGACTTTGACTGGGATTTTTCTAAGGGCGATTACGACCTTTTATACCAGCTAGTGTCTGAAGTGTCCTGGAGAGAAATCTTTGAAACTGTCGATGTCAATATTGCTGTTGACCTCTTTTACCAGATAATGCGTGGTATATTTGACGCGTGCATTCCCAGGAAAATAAGGTCCAGTAAGTGTAGTAGACGGTATCCTGTCTGGTTCACAGGGGACTTAATAAAGAACATCAAGCTAAAGGCCAAGCTGCATCGGGAGTGGAAATGTACCGAAAACCGTGCCGTATATGCAGATTTCTCTAGGCTAAGGACTGAAATCAAAGTGAAAACCTCAATCGCCTATGACAATTATGTTCACTGTATCCAAACTAAAATTACGCGTGACCCTCGGGCTTTCTGGCAGCATGTGAGCAGCTTAAAGTCTAAAGGTGGATTTGAGACGTCAGTGAACTACGAAGGGAGGGTTCATGAAGGTACTGCTGCGGCACAGGCATTTTCGATTTTTTTCTCCAGTGTGTTTCTCCCGTCTGTTCCGCTTCTCGATCATGGGAAAATCAATCGCAATGAACTTTCGTCTTCTGCGAATTATATCCACGTCGACATGATATTGCCCGATGACGTAAAAGTTGGCATTAAGCGTTTAAAGCCTAATAGTTCCCCAGGGCCAGATGGCTTTCCAGCGTTTATCTTGAGGGGCTGTAGTGAATGGCTATTGTTGCCATTACTACATATTTTCAACCTCGCTTTGTATACCGGAGAGTACCCTCTTCAGTGGAAAATTACTCGAGTCCGCCCTATTCCCAAATCTAACGATACGACGAGGGTTGAAAACTACCGGCCAATAGCCATTCTCTCCTCAATTGCCAAGTTATTTGAATCCGTTGTGATTAAGCTTTTAGCCCCGCAGGTTAAACCCTACCTCTGTGACGCGCAGCACGGTTTCAGACCAGGACGTTCAGTTGAAACGAACCTTCTGACCCTGGTGGACTCCATCTCCGAACATTTAGATAAGGGGATACAAGTAGACGTGCTGTACTTCGATTTCAGGAAAGCCTTTGATCGCGTAGATAATGACATACTTTTGAGCAAGTTATGCAATATTGGCTTTACACCCAAATTGCTTCGCTTCTTTGCGAGTTATCTACGCGATAGGCAGCAGTATGTGCAGCACGGATGCTATGTGTCGGAAGCTTATCACACGCGGTCCGGAGTTAGCCAGGGTTCTATCTTGGGCCCATTTCTGTTTGGCATCATGGTAAATGACTTGGCATCTGTTCCTCAATATGCCAAGTGTTTGCTATACGCCGATGATTTGAAGCTGGTTTATGGTGTACAGCAATCCTCAGACTGTGATTCTCTTCAGAGTGACATTGATAGGATTTATCAGTGGAGTGTTGAGAACAGGCTTCTTTTTAATGCTGAAAAATGTTCCGTAATGACCTTTAGCCGTGCTCGAAATCCCCAGTGCGCAAAGTATTTGCTAGGTGGTGAGCCCATAGTTCGGGTAGACTCCATTAAGGATTTAGGTGTCACTTTTGATACTCATCTCAACTTCCATGAGCATATGAAAAAACTTGCACTGGACTGCTACCGAAGGTTGGGATTTGTTATCCGTAATGCTCGTGAGTTTGACAATCCAAGAGCCATCAAGTTGGTTTACACGGCCTTAGTCAGGAGTAAACTTGAGGCAGCCTCTATTGTGTGGAACCCGCACGAGACCACTTACGCGTTACTCCTAGAGAAAATACAGAAAGTCTTTTTGAGGTTCTTTTACAAGAAACTTTATGGGTACTATCCATTTCTGTACCCATCTCAGTTTTTACTAGGTGTCCTGGGATTCAATTCTCTAGAGGTAAGGCGTAACGTTGGGCTTTTGATGGGGGCGTGCAAGATCTTAAGAGGAGACTCGGATTGTATGGACCTGGTGGCGCAACTGGTACGCCTCCATGTCCCTTCAATACAGAAGAAGGCTAACCTTCGCCCGCGCCAGTCCCTCCTGCTGGCTGTGCCGGCGGCGCGCACCGTGTCGTACCGGAACTCTCCGCTTGTTCGAGCTTTGCAGAGCCTCAATGCTCTCCTCGCATCAGCACCTGACTGCGATGTT
Organism: Epinotia ramella; assembly: GCA_947578815.1. Lineage (NCBI taxonomy): Eukaryota > Metazoa > Arthropoda > Insecta > Lepidoptera > Tortricidae > Epinotia > Epinotia ramella. The sequence goes on from OX388203.1 coordinate 30,229,073, forward strand.
TTTGCGTGTAGCTGGGCGGTTGTTTGTGCGGAGTGTTTGAAGTTCTGTGAGGCGATGGATGTTCGAAAATCTTCTGTTTTTAAATAAATTGTTTACGTTTTTACCAATGTTAATTTTGTTTGTTATGTTATGTGTGTTATTTTATGTTTACATTTTTATTTTTATTTGTCTGTTATTTTTTTGATACTCACAGTGCCTTAGTGTAAACTGTAATACTGTGTTTGTGTTTGAATAAATAAATAAATAAATAAATAAAATCTCGATTCTCCAGCCGAAAAGTTATTTTCGTATACATTTAAATTAAATCATAAAAAAGAACGTAATATAATATACCTACGAGGATAATACCTTGTTAAGCCTCCGTAGTCGAGCGGTAAGAAAAGTGATTTTTAATCTGTAGGTTGTGGGTTCGAACCCCGGGTCGTACCACTGGGTTTTTCATAAAAACTTATCTAGGAAATCCAGAACTAACATACATTGCATGTTTAATAAAAGCTTGTAAAATAGACGTGCTGGTTTTGAGATAAGATCGAATTGATAAGAATCCTAGTTGTAAAATGGCAGCCCAGTTGCAAGGAAAATGTAATTTAACATAAAAATCCTGCAAAAGAAGCTGTATAAAACTTTTTCTAAAATGTGACTCTCATTTAATCTTCACCAGAGTTATATAAGAGTGGTACTAGAGTAGTAGCGCTGCTAACTAACGAAATGGGTCGAGTAAGTGAAACAATGCAGCTACGCTATTCACAACTAGTCTCACATCATCTCACCGCTCACCCCCAGTATACCTTGACCTCGATACCCACGATTAACAACTACGCGTAATGGGAAACTGGACTTACGCTGGTTAGTTTAAAGCACGAGGTCGGTATGCGCTGTGAATACAAACAGTCAGTATTCCATCCGAGATGTTTGATAGAAGAGGACATAACTCATTAAAATAAAACCCAACTGATAACTCACTTCAAACAAAAAGACATACAAAGATATTGTTACCAGTTATTATTAACTTAGAAAAGTTGAAAAACCCCCGACATTTTCATTTCAAAGTCAAATATCTCATAAACGGCTGAACAGATTTTCATGAAACATGGTTATAACTTCTGCTTTCTAATAAAACGTATTCAAATCGGTTCTTATGTTTGGGAGCTACGATACCACAGACAGATACACAGGTACACAGATACACAGACACGTTAAACTTATAACACCCCTCTACGTACTATGTACATACATACATCAGCCTATTGCAGTCCACTGCTGGACTTAGGCCTCCCCAAGATGCGCCACAAGACCCGCTCTCCCGTTTTCGCCCACCAGTCACTACCAGCTACCCTCCTCAAGTCATCGATCCATCTGGCCGGAGGGCGACCAACACTACGTTTGCCAAGTTGTGGCCTCCATTCGAGAACCCGCTTACTCCACCGACCATCGGTCCTGCGACTGATGTGACCAGCCAAAGAGGTCCCCACTAGATTTGAGTGATGATCGCACGCGAACACTTCAAAATGTACGTTCATACATTTCGATAAAGTTGACAAACCTGCGTTATTGTCATTTAATAATTTACTTTAACATCATCCTCCTAGCGTTGTTCCCGGTTATGCCCCTAAAGGAGCTCGGGGTCCGCTTTGACACCTAATCCCAAGATTTGGCATAGGCACTAGTTTTACGAAAGCGACGGCCATCTGACCTTCCAACCCAGAGGGAAAACTAGATCTTATTGGGATTAGACCGGTTTCCTCACGATGTTTTCTTTCACCGAAAAGCTAACGGTAAATATTCCGTACATAAGTTTCGAAAAACTCATTGGTACGAGCCGGGATTCGAACCCACGACCGCCGCTTGACAGCCGCATGCCTACCGTAGCTACCGTAGCTTCCTAATAATTTACTTTAACAAATTAACTCAAATGATTTTTCGATAAATCTGTTTTTACAAGCTTTATACTCGTATTAACTTGCCCTGTTAGTATGGGACAAATCTTGCAAGTTAAATTTGACCCACTTCCCGGTGACCGATTGAGCTGAAATTTTGGGTATAAGTATAGTTTGGATGACAATTCAATATTATGGTACCATCGAGCTGATCTGATGATGGAGACAGAAGGTGGCCATAGGAACTCCGTAATAAAACCACATATCCCCATCGAGTTTTGGCTCGTTAGAATCGTCTCAATGAGCAGTTGATGATGGTATACAGAAAAGTATAGTCGGCAATAAAAGCTTGTACCCAAAAAGGATTTTTTTGACAGAAAGTTATTTTACAAATATTGTAGCCATCGATTAAGAGGAATCCAACGACACCTCATAATTATGTCGAAATCCGTCAAACGGTTTAGGCTGCAGGGCGTGCCAAAGAATAAGACATATACACATACATACATACGGTCGAAAAACAACCCTCCTCTCCTTTGGCAGTCGGGTAAAAACAATGTTTTAACCGACTTCAAATCAGTACCCAAATCGCTTCAAGTGTGCCTACAAAATTTGAAGAGTTCCCTCGATTTCTTCGGGATGCCATAATCGGATCCTGAGTTGATGACCACCTGGGAACGATACCCTTTTGAACAAGAAAATTATTTTCCAAATCGGTCCAGACCCCGTATTATGGTCAGCCTTATCAGGCGATAAGTGACAAGATAGAGCGTCCGTCACTGGCTGAAACCGTTCGATATTACGAGACTGATGCTCTATCTTGTCACTTATCGCGTGATAAGGCCGATCATGATGCGCGGCCAGGCGTCCTCAAGTCATCGGGGATCATAAAACATAAAAAATTTAAACTCCCGACGAATTGAGAACCTCCTCCTATTTCGAAGTCGGTTAAAAATGCTAGTTAAAAAGCAATGCATTCAAATAGCCGCTTGCGACACAATATTGCACAAGCTCACTAGCAAGCTTTTAAGCCCAATGGTATCCCCGCAAAATGAAGCCCGCGACCGTTGGAGCTTACAAAGCTTTCAGCGACAGGTTTAAACTACAGGTCTTTGTATCAGTTCATATGACTGTTTTTATTTCGTCGGTATAAAGTGCATTATTGCTTGGCTTGTCGGATAGCATGGTTGACGTTCGACGGGCTTTAACGTTCTCTAACAAGGTTTGCTTGTTTGCTTTACGCTGCCGATTGGTCTGGGCGTTGGCCAATGACATCGGGTGTAATGAAAATGCGGGTACTTTTGAATAAAAAAAAACCAATAATACCATTCTGATTCAACGAGCGAGCTCAGCTTGGGCCAAATTTCTTTCGTAAATATGTCCGGATGTCCAGCTGTCCGTATGTTTTGTTCCACAGCTCGCATTTCTCAAACGATACCGAGGAATTTCTCAACCGATACCGGGGAATTTTTTGATCAGGTTCGATGATGTATGATATTTTTTTCGATTCCGTTTTTGATTTTTATCAGCAGTCATGGCTCTTCATTAATTGTCAAAATTTTAGATTGAGCGTGACCAATGTGATATGTTATAATTCAAACAAAATTGATAAGTGAGTAAGCGAAAACAGATACTTCAATGTTCATTTGAAGTCTTATACCTAACTATTTTGTTTGCTTCGCGATTAATTAGATAGGTTAAGGTGCGTACGAATTTGAGCAGCCTCGGGTTGAGGCACGCACGGCTCACCTACTTGCTTTGGACTAGTTAGTACGCGCTCACGCGCCGTGCGCGAGAGCGCGCGGCGAGCCGCCCGCCTAGAGTCGGTCTGTTGACCCTGCTCAAAGGCGCCTCAGTGTGCGTGCCTCGCGTAATTTGGACGTGGATCCGAGCGTGCCGCGGACAGAACGACGTAATTTGGTGAAGTAAATGTGCACCACATGAATTGCGATTTTTGTACAACTGTTTCATCCACCACCGAGACGATTTTCTCTTCTTTTTGGTAATAATTTGGTGAATTACGATAAACGTAGCCGCGGCTATCATCGTGTCCGACGCCATTTTGAACGACGCACAATGTCGGCTCGCCGCGAGCACGCTGCCTCGCCCGCGCATGTTTATGTGCACCACATTGGCTCGCGAGCAGCTCGCCGCGTGGGGCGAGCATGCCTCAGGCTGAGGCGCTCAAATTCGTACGCAGCTTTACGTAAATTAGTACTATATAGAATAATAATAAATTGTAATACCTAGCTGTTAAAATACTCCGGCCATGCAAGCGGCATGTACTTGTAGCGGCGCGACGAAATCACAGAGTGAACCACCCCTGTTTAAAGTAACTCTGTCTGTCGGTCGGTCTGTTACCTTTTCGAACATGAGCCGCTGAACCTATTGTAATGAACTTTGGTCGAAGTTTTCGCGCCTTCGTCCGCGCTTACTCTTTAATATCATTAAGAGATTAATACTGCACCTACACAGATTTTAATAGCAAATGTGCTATTAGACTTTCCACAACACAGCATCAACTATCGCACTCCCATGGAATATTTCACCTCCATTTCACTCCCTTAGGAGATGATTTCCGGGCTATAATTAATAAAATGTCCTTCCCCGGGATTCAAACTTTTCCATTATACATTTCATCTAAATCTGTTCAACGGTTTAGCCGAGAAAGAGGTAACAGACGGACAGAAAGAGACCGCATTTATAATATACGCCTTACGTTACCTTCTGCCCGCGACTCCGTCCGCCTGAAACTCATTTATATCGTGACTCTTAACAAACTTTCACCCCCATTTTACCCCCTCAGTGGATGATTTTCGAGATAAAAACTATTTTATGTCCTTACCCCGGGATTTAAGTTATCTCCATACCAAATTGCGTCTAAGTTGGTCCAGAAGTATTAAGCGTGAAAAAGTAACAGACAGAGTTACTTTCGCATTTATAATATAAAGTACTAGCTTCTGCCCGCGACTCCGTCCGCGTGGAACTCGTTTATATCGCAGCTCCATACAAACTTTTACCCCCCCCATTTCACCACCTTATTACGGGGATAAAAACTATCCTATGTTACTCTCCATCCCTTCAACTATCTCCATTTAAAAAATCACGTCAATTCCTCGCTCCGTTTTGCCGTGAAAGACGGACAAACATACAAACAAACAAACACATACACTTTCGCATTTATAATATTAAGTATGGATGGGTAGTATTTATTTATTTAAAGACAAACATTTAAGTTAACAGTATTTCACCAAAACGCTTGAACGGTAAAATATTATGTACCAATATACAAATTAAAAATAATAACGCAAATATAGCTAATTCGGTTGAGAAGACATATACATATTATTTAGTTGCAATGGAGTTTAAGGCGGACAATGTATGGATGGACACGGAAGTATAGATGGATGGAGCAGTATGGATTATTAGAGCAAATTTAAACTGCCAAATCTAAACAAAAGTATTGCAATCATAGCGTTACAAGATGAACTCTTTATTGTACGGAGATGAATTACTTACTACTAGCTTTTGCCGGCGACTTCGTCCGCGTGGAACTCGTTTATATCGTAGCTATTTTTTACCCTCCATGTCTCCCCCTTATGATTTTTTTCCGGGATAATAATTGTCTTATGTCCTTCCCCGGAATTTAAACTTTCTCCCTACTTAATTTCATCTCAATCGGTTCAGACAGACAGATAGTTAATATATAGTATTTATATGTAACTAAACCCAAGAAAAACTTTTGCTAGTCAATATATCCGGGAAAAGTAATCATTTCGTGCCTCAGCGTATATTGGCAAGATTTTTCTTGTGTTCATTCCGATATCGATACCGGTATTAGTACCGCTGGGGCACGAGATTGGAAAAGTATCGAGTTTCTCATTAATTCGAATGTAACCAGAGCTGTCTGGCATTTTTAACGGTGTAGATATTTCAGGAAGTAAAAGAATTGGTTTTATATAAAAGGTCGGTCCGAGATATTAAATATACATTTTGCATATTCATTTAAATTCATACATACTTCCCGTGCTAATAATGTAGGTACGTAGCAGTACAGGTCGTGTGGAACATATGTTTTAAACATATGTATAATAAATTAAATTATAATGTGCAATTAATATAGCATACTGACCTCAGATTATAAATAATCGTGACAGAATCCAGACTTAACCTTTGATTGAGGCGAGAATATTGTTTAAGCCAAGTTCCACAAAAGTTGCAGGTTTAAATTTGATTTTGTATGGTCAAATTTTAGCGTGGGATAAGATTTTTAAATAGATTTTGAAATATTGCAACGTCAATAATCATGTTTTAAAATTTTCCATGATCTGGTTCGAAGTAATTTATAGGAAAATACTGTTTTGCAAATAATACAATATGTAAATTAACGTTTTAATATCTTTTTAGGGTTCAACTACATGCGTTCTGACGCCCTTTTCGACCTTTCCCGTGCGCCTAATCCCGAGTCATATTTATTGTGAATTTGATCTCTCCATTCAGCATATCTTTCTTAGCTTCTTAACCCTTGCATAGAATACTGGAAATTCTCGAATCGGACCTACAAACTGCATTGTTTAACACAATTACTACACAAACAATACCTACTCGGGCAATCATCCAAAGTCACGCTTCCTCGTCTTTACCAAGTAGATACGCCATTTCGTCGCCATACATCTGTTTATCTATTAAAGCTGGACGTTGAACAGAAACTCACAATTCCGCTTAATCCTTGCGGTCTCTTTTACTCCGTTGTTACTAGAAAGGGGCATGGGGGGGACAGGCTTAGTCCGGTCGGAGTGATAAGGGCTCAGAATATTAATGCTGCTCGAGTGGAGTGCACTTGCGATGTGCAGCGTCAGCTGAATGTGCGCAAGGTTAGATGAGAAGGTACCACGTGTGAGTCGGTCAATATTGAACGCGTCTGTAGGTATTCAAAGATCCTTTCTCCCAAGATCGACCCAGCGAACTGGGAAAAGCAATCTGACCGAAACCTTTGGAAAAATATCCTACAGGACAACGCTTGGTTTGACCTCTTGTCTCACAAACAAGAATTGAGACACCACTGCGCTTATTTTTTGGGTCCATCTTCTTCCCTCCATATCTCTTTTTTTTTGGTATGAGCCACCGTTTGCGAGGACAGACAGACGGACGGACAGCGGAGTCTTAGTGATAGGGTCCCGTTTTACCCTTTGGGTACGGAACCCTAAAAATACTCTTCTTTGTAAAACGTCCGTCTCTATTATTTTGTCTCCATAATTCAAAACACTATAAACCCTGCATAATAGCTTGTTCCAGTTTAGATGATGAAAAGTACTAAGAACCGACCATTACCGACATCTATTGTCTGATTGTTATCTACAACTAGGGTTAAACTATTACGCATAAACAACAGAACAAACAATATAGCTACGTACACGTGCAACACTTCGGTCAGTTTTTAACTGATTTCGAAAAAGGAGGAGGTTGGGTAATGATTTGAAGTTTGTTAAAACTTTGTTAAATAATATGATGTCTCTTTATCATCTTTTCCTTTCATATATAAGCAACAAAAGAAGTTGTGAAATCCCACGTTAAGTTAAGTTACATACATTTCGTCATCAAAACTGGAACAAACTGTTTCATCCTTTATATAGAAATACTGAGCAGTTCACATCCCGAGCTAGCCCGAGTTACGAGTTACTGGCAGGTCAAGTTGCTGTAGTCTAAGGCTTAGAACTTGCGCTTGAAGACAGACTCAGCGTGCATATTAATTTAGTTGAGAAACTCCGCTTAGTAAATAAGATGTCAGTACTTACTGCAGCAGATTGCTTACTAGATTTAGTTAGGTTTTTCGGGTCCTACAAATACATGTTACAAATGCAAAAATGTCTGTCCTTTTGTCGTCTAAAAATATGGTAATCGTTAAAAGTATTTATAGGATCCAAAAAGATGCAACAATGACTTCGTTGTAAAAAGGCGTTAATTATCTTGATAATTATAATTCAAATTTCATTTCCCTTCCTTTCATTATCTAATAATTCTAATACAATTTATTTTGTTTCATTACAGGTAAACACTATGAATATTCAAAGCCAGGCAGCAGGCAGCTGAGCCAGGCTAGTGTAGCGGAAGCAGAGACTGGACCGATTGGCTTAACTCGACTGTCGCGTACCTACCTCCAAGGTGAAAACTTACCCCATCGCAGGTGGCAGTGACACTCACAGCCGGCGCGGCGTTGTGTCACGGCGATGACGCGCAAACGTGATGACCCTAATTAGACGAAAGAGCACGCGCTAAGCACGGTAGAGCGGGATGCCATGATTTGATTTTCTGGCTGCACACATCGGCTTAGTTAGTAAGTGGACGTTCTGTACGTAATATACTCCAGGAAAAATAAGGTTTTGAAAAACATTAATTTATAATAGCGTTTTTTTGTTTTTTTTTTTTATTATTCAAATGTATTTAAGAATCCATCAAACTTTCCACCCGGAAGCAATTATATGGATTGAAATGAAGCATGCATCGTCTTTATTCGTATGATTTATCTTGAAAAAAAAAGATAAAAATAGTTATTACAATTTTTTCTGATTTCTCAGAAGCTATGTAGTTAAGTTATATTTTTTTGTTGTCTAAAATTTTGATGGATTTTGTCTCTAGGAAAAATCAACTATAAATGATTTATTTTTCCTATATTGACATTCCTTCCATACAATTGGTCAGTTCATTGACTGGACTAATATATTTTTTTCCGTACCAGAGCTGACCGAATATATGTAATTTTACAGCTCATTTTAAGTGAACGAAACTGGAATTATGAACTGCGATCCATATCCACCCATTACTCTCCACAGTATATCTTGACCTACAAGCTTGTAACGACTTTATGTGATCGGAGGTCGAACTTAAACTGGATCTCTTGAGACGAGTTATCGCCACGTGTTGTATGTATTATGCCAGCGTAGGATAGTTACAAACAGCTATTAATCTGTCTCCAAAGTATTTTGGAAGCGATATTGTATTACAGGCTGTTTATGAAACGCTTTGAATATTTTCCAATGACAATGATATCCTTTAAGAACCGTCTAGTCATACTAATTTACTTGTGGCTCTGTGACCTGCAGAACTCACGAGCTTTTGTTATACTTCAGATTATTTTATTTCGAAAAACTGAGACGACAAAAACCTATAATATACCTACCTATTTAATTGTTGGACCTGCTCACAAAATTTCATGCGAATTGGTTGAAAAATGCGACCTGTAGAGTAAGAGCCGGACAGACGGCGGACATTTTTGCCCAAACTGAAACGGAGTACTTCGTTCGCTTCGTTCGCTCGTTCAGAAAATGGCAGCAAAAATCTTAAGGATTGAACTCTTGTTGTAAAATTCATAAATCAATAGATTTAACTTACTTAATTAATTAAATATTTGCTGGAGACCCAAGTTTAAGACACGTAAGTATGTCTACATTCAAAGAACTTTGTCCAAAGACTTAACAGGAAATTCAATTCCAAAGTTAGATTGGGAGTTCAATATTTCGTAAAAAAGTAACTTTCTTATAAACGATTAAGAGTCCGCAGTAAGCTCGGCCGAATTTCACCTTCCCATACAAACGGAGTTTAGTTCTCATTTTAAAACTAGGTGTTGGATTGTGACGAAACTTTGCATATACAATGACATGAGGTATATCTATGTCTGCGAGAAAACATAGTTCTATCCCTTTCTAAGTCGTTGTTAAGTACTAAAGTAAGAAGAGAACGGGTATACAGAATACGTTAAATTTATTAGAGCTGCCGATTTCTTTAATCTGTGTGACACGAGTGACAAGTAATAAAATGATACAATTTAAACGATAAATGAATAAAGGGTAAAAGTGAATTACGTGGCCGACAATGCAATTTATGGAAACTCATAACTCAAAATGTTTTCTTTCATTCATTCATAACTTGATAAGCAAAATAACATCAATATTTCATTGCATTTTAAGACACACTTATTTAATACTTCCGTTTATAGTGAAGTCTCGATAAAATACCCGTTGAAAGCGAAATTCCCATTATTGTCACATTTATTATTCTCATATTACATTAACGTAATATCGACTACTATGTTAACTGACCATTTATGTACCTTATCACAACGGAATAAGGTCTATTAGTGGCTACTCCAGCGTGTCTCCGTCGGTACACCTCGTATAATCCAAAAGACATCCAAAAGCTATTTGCGGATAACGAGTCGGAAAACTCGCAACTTCTACAGATATACACTTGTCTTTGCTATTGTTTGCGTTTATTCTTATATTTCTGAAAACCCGAGGTTGAAATAGGTTGCGTTTTACCTTAGAAAAAATGAAAAAAAAATGAAAAAAGTTTATTAGACAAAAAATAAATACAATATGCTTATTACGACCCTGTGTCCTAAGCTAGGAAATCCGGACTTTGAGTCGTTTATTCCTGGTACTATACGGTACAGTAATAAATGCCGTCAAAAAATAAATTTTAGCTTGTACCTTTTAATTACCAACTGTTTTCTCTACACATGAGCCTAAACACGGGTATTTTGTGTAGTGAATACTTTTACTGCCAGGAACCAGCCTGCCTGCCAGGCAGGTGCCCAGCGTAGCTGATCTTGTGGTTTTCCTGCTAAGGGTTCCTGGCAGTGAAAGTGTTAAGAATTCCTATGGCCACCTCAGCATGGTCAGATCAGCTCGTAGGTGCCATAATATTGCGTTGGCACCGAATTTACATAAGTATGTAATTTCAGCTCAGTCGGATCCCGGCAAGTGGTTGAGAAACAGCCGTCTGCATTAGAGAGGTGCCAATCCGATTTTTAGTTCAATGAGTGACCGCCAGGGGCGGGCATTCTTCATACAAATATTTTACGCAATCGCTGACAAGTACGTTAACGCGCGTATAACCTTTGGTGGCAGTACAGTTGTCAATAAAATAAATAAATAATTTACTTTAAAAACAAAGTCTTAACCGAGTTCAAATCAGTTACCTAATACCCTACTCGCTTAAAGTGAGCCTATAAGTGTGCTAAATTTGAAAAATTCCATGATTTCTCGAGGATCCCACCATTAGATCCTCACCTGGCGACTATGGGAAGGATATCCTTTCAAGTAAAATTAAAAATAAACGAAATCAGCCCAGGCGTCTTCGAGCAGGTAATCATTAGGTACATAAAAAGATTCTGATGAATTGAGAATCTCCTCCTTTTTTCAAGTCGATTAAAAAGTTGACGTTTCTCCGACCCAAATCTTGAGGCATGTTAGTTCGCCACTCAATGATCCCAAGCACGTTGAAATGTCTCACTAGATAGTTCCCACGCGCCGAGCTGACATATTAGAACGATCCCTCGAAACTTTTTGGAATGCGGTCAGAATGTGAAAGACATTAACCAAAAGGTACTCGACTGTAAAAATAATCATGGTTCGTAAATGTTTATGAAATCATCTTTTGGCCCGAGTACGGCAGCGCCGAGTGGAAGGGAAATATGTTAGCAGTCTAAATATGATTCTATTTACGTGTGTTCCACCGTAGCGTTTAACATACTAAACCGATTTTGATGAATGAGGTATCAATCGATCCGAAATTATGGTTCGGGTCACATACTAAGGCTACCTTTCCTATGAAAAAAAAAGACCGGGTTGCACTCCGGGAGTGCCGGCAGAAGTGAAAACTCAATAACATTGTAACACTTTTTCGATCAGGTCACGTGACATCTTACGGTGTCACCCTAAAAATGAATTTGGCGCAAATTTATAAACAATTATCAATTATTTAGGCGACGGGCCGCGGGCGCGTTGGGCGCGTCGGCCCGGCTCGCCCGCCGCCGTCGTCGGCGCGGCGGCGGCGAACAAAATATCAATTTGTTTTTGCCGTTGGTAAATATTTTTCAAAGCTTTATCTCTTTAGGAATAACGTCCAAATTCGAACTATTCGAATTTGCTCAATAGCAAAACGGTGAAGGACGCGAGGACAAAATTACAAATTTATTTGCAGAATATGCTATTGCAAAAAGTGTTTAACGGCTTTACACTCTTACGAATAGCGTTTAGTTTTGAATGAAGTCGAATCGGCTAGCAGCAAAATATAAAAGTTTGTGACCTCCTTCACATCTGACGTCACAAAAATCTGTCGCGTATTTAACAATTTTTCCCCACCCCAAAAAGTGCTCAGCGCCGCTAAAGAAGTTTTCACTTCAAAAAACCGGTTATTATCATTTAGTTTTCCGTAGTCGGGATACAGATTTTCGAACTTTTTATGCTTGAGATAGATAAAGGGCTCACGCAGCGTAACCATGGGAACCAGCTACAAGTAAAACTTGAAAGACCTAATTTATCAACACTTCCGTCAAGGTCAAGTACCCCGTTGAGTGGGGTGGCTGGGCAAAAACAGCCGTCGGCATCGGACAGGTGCCAGAGCCCGTCCGGACTAGTTTTCGATACCCTGACCCAAATCTGTTTTCGCGGGGCCACGCTTCCTAATTGTTCTGGGTTTTGTTAGAACTTTATCGGGAAACAAGCTGCGGAGAACAACTATGTTATGACGGTAAAAATATATAATAGTCTACCGAATTTAATAAAAATTAAGAATCTGATAGGTATTCTATTAGTTTCAAAAAGCTTTTATTAAATAGACGAATACCTCAATGATAAATTAAAGTACGACTTCTAGATAGCCCAACTTAACATCTACCTAAAACATTATATCTACATATGTAACAACATGAATGCAATAAACTTGATTACTTGACTACCTACTTGATGCTATGACGTGACGCGGCGATACCCTCCTCTTTACAACGCGACTCAGTAGCAAGTTCTGCTATAAGTACAGTCAGCATCAGAAGTGTATGCAAAATAAGCTCAAAATCTTCACAGTCCTCAGTCTTTTGACATTAGAGTTCTGTGTAGGTTGTTTTGAGCACTTGGTCCTCGTAGCTACTTTTGCTGTTGACTGTGCTTTTCATCGGCGTCGACATTTTCAATTAGTTTTAAGGCCGGATACGCAATAAGCGACAAAATTGGAGGCCTAGGCCTGCAAGATGGTCTTTTTTAATTTCCATTCCACAAATTGTGGCACAGGATCACAGCGTTCAGCCATGAAAATTAAAGTTTGATTTATTGAAGTTTTTTTTTATTTATTTCATTGCTTGTTTGAGAAAAGCACTATACATACCTCGGCGTGAAAAGGGGTTGCCAGCCTTATAACTATCCGACTTCGCTATACGCTCGGCCGTCTATACGTACTCGGCCGGCAACCCCTTACTTCCCGGCCTCTGTAGTAATGTACTATTTAGCTGCCCGCGTGGCTTCGCCCGCCTTTTTTTGGGGGACGGACACATGACTCGAACAAAAATTAAAGCTTTAAAGCCCAATATCTCGCAAATATTTTTGAACGAGCTATCCAACGAAACTAATCACTGATTTGAAAAATGGTTTTAGGAAAAAAAATTACATACCCGCTTTAGGTGTTAGGGAAGGCACCCTAAAAACATTTTTCAAGAGTTTATTGTACTGTTTTGTCAACGTGATTGATTTATATACCCATGCCAAATTATAGTTTTCTAGTAGTAATGGTTACTTAGCTAAGCCGAGGACGGACAGACGGACATGGCGAAACTATAAGGGTTCCTTGTTGGCTACGGAACCCTAAAAAGAGGTAGATAGGTTATAATCGCTCTTAAAGTGGCACACTAAATCTTATTCAGTTGCACCCACTTGCCTAAGTTTCGCGTCGTTAATAGAAACGTATAAACGTGTCTCAGCTGTCAGATTTGGTGGCCATTTTTAAACACGGAATTTCGTATAGACATATCTGCCTCTTTTTTATATCACATCGTTGTGTATCCATACTCCATACTAATATTATAAATGCGAAAGTGTGTCTGTCTGTCTGTCTGTCTGTCTGTTACCTCTTCAAGCTTAATCCGCTGAACCGATTGCGATGAAATTTGGTATCGAGATAGTTTGAGTCCCGGGGAAGGACATAGGATAGTTTTTATCCCCGAAATCATCTCCTAAGGGGCTGAAATGGGGGGGTGAAAGTTTGTATGGAGCTGCGCGATATAAACGAGTTCCACGCGGACGGAGTCGCGGGCAGAAGCTAGTATATTATATACGTTTCTATCAAAACTTTCATTTTCAGTACAAGTTTTTACTGTAGGTACTTTGCTAATACTTACTCGTCGTTGAGATTAAAGACACGACGGGTTACCTTGTGAAGTTTAGAGCTTGCTATGGTCACATTCTGTCTTCATCATTAGGTCAGCTCGGAGGTGCCATAATATTGCGTTTTAACCAATTATACATAATAACTATGACACTAGTGGTGCCGTAAGCTGCCCGTGAGTCTTTTTTTTTACTTTTTTTATTCCATTGACTAAATTGACAAAAAAATCTACGGAAGTACCTGTATAATAAGGGGTCATGGACAACGAATAAAATAGCCAGTAATGTTGAATTTTCCCGAAAAAGGATTAGATTTTTTTTTTTTTTTTTATATTGTCAAATGGAGAAAAAAGTAAAGCAAGTGATTAAATAATCATAAAGTTATAAGTGTACAAAGTTTTAAGAGTGTATATTCTGTCCCTTTTCCGCAAAACGCACCTTCATATAAAACGATTGTCACTTACTATGACATGACGCTCGCAGATCGTGACGTCATGATCTGTGAGTGGTTTCTCTCTCTAAAATGCAATATTAAAACGGTTGTAGATTCGTAATTATTGGAGATATCTGAATGGGATTTTATTCACTAGGCATATTTTTTTGCCTTCTTTATTTTGGAGTAATATACATTTTGAGTCTACACCCGTATTATCGAACTTGCTCATGAAATTTCAAGAAAATTGGTTGGGAAATGCGACCCTTAGAGCGGTTTCGCACTACGTCCGATCCAAATCCGACAAATCATCCGTCTCCTTCGCACTCGGGCGAAACATCGCAAGTGAGAAAAAAAGGGAAGACCTCCGGATTCGGACCGACTGCTGATGCCACTGGCAGCTGACATTTTCATGCTCAAGCTCAAGCTGAAACAGAGAACTTCAATAACTCAGCTTAATCGGTTATCGGCAAGAGGCTGCTCAATGGTGTGCAAATTTTGTACTTTTTTACTACATACAGACAGTGCAATTAACTTGCACAGGAAAACTTGTAAATGATGGTTGGTAGGTTTGACTGTCCAATACTTCAGTATTGGATTGTGCAATGGGCAGGTAAAATCTACCTTGCAATATATTAAATGTATGTCAGCTTCTGTTGTGTGTAAAATTTTATGTAAGCTTTTACCTAACCTAATACTTAATTAAATTGTAACTAACACCTCCTTATATGGGTCGGTGAAGACCTGAAATAAAAGAATTCATTCATTCAAAAAGAATTGATGATTATTCAATTCAAATAATACTCGTTGTAGCCCTCTGTTGGCGCACGGCGGAACTAATGAGCTCCCGACTTTATAGACAAATATGCAGAGATGTACAAAATACTTTGAAAAAAGTATTTAAATACAAAATACAAATACTTTTCTAATTTAGTATTTCAAATGCAAAATACAAAATACTTTTGCTTTTTGTATTTAAATACTAAATCCAAAATACGTATTTTCAAAATACTTTATTCAAATAAAATACTTTCAAAAAGTAATCGAAACAAAATCGAAGTCAATCTCGTCAAAAAGCAAAGCGTAACGTCATGTTGCACAGATAATAACGTTAATTTTGTTTTAACTGTCATTTTGCACATATACTGTCAAAGTTGCAGCGCCTCTAGTGGCCATTTGCCGATTCGCTGACCCATTCACTTGAAAATTTCAGTGGTAAAGGTAATACTTTCGAAACTTATCAGTAATAAAGTATTATATTTGACAAATATGAAATACATTTCGAAATAAGTCACAACTCTGAAATTAACTTATGATATGTATGATCGAAGCTTATATTTATATTACATACTTGCCACAATGCCCACAATGACATCTTTTTTGTAGTGCTGTTTATGTACCGGTTTTTTATAAATATATTTTTCTATTTCTGTATTTTTATTTGTCATTTATACATTTGAGTTGACGCCGTCGGAAGAGTCATCATTGCCAAAAAGGGAGCTGGTTTTGTTCCATATGTAACAGTTGTAAGAGCATATTCGCGCAGTGCTTGATTCGGGTGATTTCTCCAAATTATTTTTTGATAAAGTTGATCTTCTTCGTTACATAGTATCTGGCGAAACATTTTTTCAATGTCCGCGGTCAACGCTATTTTATATTGTCTCCATCTCAAAATCAATGTAAATAAATCTGATTGTAAATTCGGCCCACTGTACATCAGGTCATTCAAGCTGTAGCCCGACGACGAAGGTGCTGACGCATTATAAACTACGCGCAAGGCCGTTGTAACTGATTCAGCGCGATGAATGCAGAAATGTGGTAAGTAGTTGCTAGGTTTTGTGTCTCTTTCGCACTCGCGCATATGTCCCAGCTCGTAATATTCGTTGATAAATGATTTGTAATCTTTTGATAATTGTTCGTTCTTCATAAATTTCTTCTCAAGTTGATAAAATTGTGCCACAGCCTTGTGTCTCGATTCTCCCAATTTTTCTTCAATGTCGGGTTTGAAGGGTAAACGTACCACATAGCGCCCATTTGTTTGACGAACTGTTTCGGACTTGTATTGATTGATACAGTATTGATCCTCTGATGATAAGTCGTCCGATGTTTCAGCAATGTCCTCTATTTCCCAAAATCTACTGATATCTTCGAGGTTGTTCACAACAACATTGCAGTGATATGACTTCATGTTGCCACATAAAATCCATCCGAGATGCGATTGCTGTGCTATGGGAGTGTTTTCGTCCTTTCTGATAATAGAGTCTAAAATGATATTCGAGTAGATATCCGCACCGAGTAAAATGTCTATGGGTTGACTGATGTTGAACTCGGGGTCTGCCAGCTGGATACCTTCGAGATGAGACCACGATGGTTTGATAAATGATCGGTTAGGTAAGTTATTGATAAGACGATTCATTATAAAAACTTTTGCGCTAAAAGTGTAATCCGTGTGCATCGATGTGGCCTTGATATTGATAAATCCCTTGCAATTGTTTTCCTTGGTTCCAATTCCAAATATTGAACCATTGTATTTGTGACGTGGTAGGCCTAGCAGTTGAGCAGCGTTTTCGGTGCAAAGAGAAATTTGGGCACCTTGGTCAATTAAGGCACGTAATTTGATATAGGATCCATCTTTTGACTGGACCTTGATTAAGGCTGTTGATAGTAGGGTTTCTAGTTCTTCTTCGGCCACGTGTCCTGCGTTCTTTGATGTATTTGATTCGTAGGCGGCAGCTTTCTTCTTGCCGACAAAGGCCTCGTGGAGTATCGTATTATGTTCGCCGTTGCATTGCTTGCATCGTTTTTCTGATAAACATGGATTGCCGTAATGTTTGTATAAGCAGTTCGTACATGTCCGACCGCCGCGGAGTGTATTCCCATTAAGCCTGCAGATTGTATCATTTCAATTCGTTATCAATAAATCATAATTTCGGTGGAAAACAGCAGTGTTATCATTATCAACTATCATCTCAAGAGTGTGCGAGACTGTCCCGTACATCTTTATGGTCTTTATGGTCGTACGCCGTCCGGACGTTGATTGTTGCAAAAGTTTACGAGCTTCGCTGCAGAAAGTTGATACCCGCTCGAAATGATTTTCTGCAAAATACACGTAGTCCTGCGTGTCAAACTCGGAAAGAGTAATATGATTCGTTTGGAACTCCCTCCAATATTGTTCCAGGGTGTCCAATCGTCGTTTGATATGTTGTGGAGTCTTACGTTCTGCTCCATCTTTTTTGAAATTTACCAAAAGCTTTTCGATAGCAATGGCAAGTTGACCTTGAGTATTCAGTATGTCCTCAATTTTGGTCATTTTGTCAAAAAGTTGATATGATAATTGGTGATAGGTGATTGATAATGGCTCCAAACTTATCTATCTTTCGAAGATATTAGCTGTTTCGTGCTCAAGTGTTCCCCGTGGATATGTGCGCTTTCTCAATCAGACGGTGAGACCCGCTTGTGGGAGGCCGCCTTAACCGATTCGCGATCGCACCGAGGTTCACTCTCACACAATCCAGTACTTACTGGTTGATAAAAGCTTCCAGTTTGATATTGATAATCTTGATATATTGATTGATCTTGATAGTCACTGCTTGATAATGATGATACACGTTGATGCGAGTGTCACAGCACTGGTCACGTTGCGTCGTCACGTGGCGTGTCCCAGAATTTAAATCCACTGTGCACTGATTCAAAATTGTTCGAAGGACCATAAAGATGTACGGGACATTCTCGCACACTCTTGAGATGATAGTTGATAATGATAACACTGCTGTTTTCCACCGAAATTATGATTTATTGATAACGAACTGAAATGATACAATCTGCAGGCTTAATGGGAATACACTCCGCGGCGGTCGGACATGTACTGTCTTAAAGGAATGAAATATATATGCTACGTGAAGTAAAATGCTGACGGGCGGAATGCACACCTTTGTACAGACCGTACATACATTCATAATCACTTAAATACGAATCGTTAAAATAACGTATTATTTATTGCCTACACGGCATATTGTTTAAATACAATTTGTTTTGGCATTTTTTAAAGACATTTCGAGCGAACAACACAGAAATAATGAAATAGCTGCCAACACTGCAAAACGTAACACTGACTTTGAGGATTGTCAAGCTCTCATATATTATTGGTCAAAGGGGCTACCGCGAAACGAAAACGAACTTCGTTCGAGTATATCCGTCTCTGACGCTCGAACAAGCAAGTGCGACAGAGAGGGAGATACACGCACGAAGTTCGTTGTCGTTTCGCGGTAGCTCCTCAGGTTTTATATGCGTTTTGTTTCATCTGTCATTTTGCGCATAGACTTTCAAAGCTGCTGCGCCACTAGTGGGCTTTTTTTGTTTTTACTGAATCGCGGAATGCTTTAGAAAAATGAAGCTAAGAATAAAAAAGTATTTTGTATTTTACAAACCATTTTACAAATACAAAATACGTCTCGAATAGTATTTCAAATAAAATACAAAATACTTTAAAAAAAAAGTACTTAGTACAAAATCCAAAATACGTATTTTGTATTTTGTATTTGTATTTTAAATACAAGTATTTCAAATATGTCACAACTCTGCAAATATGTCGTTCACATGGAATCCGGAGCAGTACACGGAGCATTATGAGATTATGACACCTCCACCAAAAACTGCCCCAGCCGGCATGTTAAGAGTCTACAGGAGGTTCGATACAAGTCAGCTATCCCATACAAACGTAGTATGGCTCTCATTTAAAAACAAAAATAATATAGAAAAGAAGTTTCGAATGAAAAACTTCTGAAAACTACTCCACCCTCATCCAGCGGACTCCCGCGACCTTTACCAGGTCATCAATCCACCATGTGTAAAGTGAGAAAAATCTATAACTAAAGTTAAGGATCTAAATGTCATTATTGTATAATACAATGACAGTTAAGTTGTCCTAACGAGAAAATGTTCAATTACCCTTCTGGCCTATAGAAAAGGTTATTTTTATACCTTATGTTCTTGGTACCAAACAAAGTTTTATTTTTAAATGATATATTACGCTCACCTAAGCCAGTTTTATAAGCCGGGTATAATCCCAGGCATATTATGCAAATTTATTTAGCCCTATATTATGCAAAGTCGTTTAATGTACAGTGAATACGTGATCCCTTTTTAAATTAAAAGTTAAGTAAGTAGTGAACATTTTAAGAAAGAAGCGTTTAGAATGATATGAAATATAAAACCGTATCAAAAGATAAACTTAAAACCCCCACCTAATAAACTGTAACGTCTAGCTTTGTACCTAAATTTATTGTTTCAGTACGTCACAAAATGCTGTTGTTTTTATAGACGTTTAACACCGTCAGATTATGATTTATGACCTCTATTTACGTTTTTTTGAGATCACACTAGTTCAAGTACACTAATCACCTAATTGAAATGGTCAGTCAACTTTTTCTTGTTGTTCTCTTCCGGTAAGCCAGGAGATAACAGTGACAGAGTTTCATAGAAACATTACTAAAAATAGGACTCCTTACATGTATGCTAAGGAGATGCCCCACCATGGAATGGGTTTATTATACCAGTATAACAAAACGTGTGTTAGTGGATTTAAACTCCCAATGTATGAATGTAACGTATCTCCGTGGCAACATTTAAGGGCTACTCACTCTCACGACGTGAGTTTTCGTCGCTATTCTCTAAATGTTCTCGCATTATACAAATCGAGGGCAATTCTCGCGCCATTCGAGTAATAATCGACGTGCTCGAGAACGCGACGGTTTATTTTAATTATCTGAGTGCTGATTATTAATTTTAATTAATATACTTACATTCACTTTATAAGTGGCACTTATGTATGATACGTTGATTATATCAGCTTATATAGCGTTGAAAATAATATCTTCACGCCCTGTTTTATAGAAACTGGAATATGAATGTAGGTATTTAAAGATACATTACAGTTCAACACAATTGTAATCTATCTTTAAATGATTGGAAATAGAAAATACTTAAAAAACACATTTTTTCTGTTTCTTTAAGCCTCTCACTGAATGGCGCGGCCCGCGGCGGTGGTGGTCAATAGTAAATTTGACATGAATTGTCAAGTATATGGTGATAATCAGGGAGCGTACATTTCATGCCGGTTTCGTCATAATGACGTATTCATATAAACACACAGGATGATTCAAAAAATGAAGTGACACGACTTAGTAACCGTAAACGTATTTAGTAACTAATATTTTATTTTATTTTTAATTACTTATAGGCCACAACAACGTGTCTATCGATGCTATCATGAAATTGGTCAAGTCCATGTTAAAATCAAACTGTGTTTCTTTATGTTCCTCATGTTCTTTGTATTTTATTGTTTGCAAATGTAATTTGATGTTGCTTGCTTTTGGTGGCAAACTTTGCTGAGAGCAGGAACAATAAATTTGTTTATTATCTATAACTAAACATGGATTTATTTGGCACAATAATTTTATAGCCTCCATGGCGACCTAGGCCACTAGCAAAGCATTAAGTTTCCTGATCTTATTAAATTTAACTGAAATGTTGTTTCCGCATGTCTCCTATTTGTGACAAAGAGTAAACTTTAATGTGACAATGTCAGATAAAGTTCTTTCAATGTCCGTCTCAAGTGTCAATATATTAGATCTACTTAAACGGAAGAGGTTGATTAGATAACAGTGATTAATCATTGATTAATCACATTTTCCATTATTGGGTATGGATAAATAAACGTTCGTTATGCCGTTGCTCTTTTCAAACTTTCTCCATCCTGTATGTAGCTTGACGTCATACGCCTGTCATCGGCATGAAATGTACGCTCCCTGGTGATAATTTAATGTGGTTGGTAAAAATGGGAATTGGAATATTCTACCTTGGACGGTTAGAGTTGCTTATTGAATGAACGAATTTGATCCAATTCGGCCAACTCAAATAATCTCAAGTATACTATTGACCGCCACCGCAGGCCGCGCCTGTTTCTGAGAGGCTTTATAAGCGCATATTTAACATATAGTATTTGTATGTTTGTAGGTAAGTTGTGCTTCAAAACTTGCAAACCATTTTTTCTAACAGCTGGTATCCGAATGAGCTGAAACATAAGTTAGCTGATGATGAAGTCAGAAGGTCACCATCCTACACTCCTAGGCTACACACGATAACGTGTACGCTGTGTCTCCTGACACAGGCTGTAATAAAGCTTAAAAGGAAGTACCAACAACTATGTTTAAAATTATTATTGTGAAATTAAATAAACATTTTATTTTATTTATTTAAGATAAGCTCATTGAAACTATCTCGACCAGAGGGGTAATCACGTAACGTTATGAACGCGCGTTAGGTTGATTCAACTGTCATTTATGTGACCACCGACGACGACTGTGACGACCGGTTAGCCTAGTGGGTAGTGACGCTGTGTAACGATTCCCCCCCCATGAACACTTCTCCCCCATAAATATAACTACCTAGAACTAAACAGCTACTCGCCCACGCTTGAGAACGCGGGATAATTTGTAATAAGCTCTATTGTGATGTAAAACCTTTCCTTCGTTAAGCTCTAACGAGACTACTGTAATTTGCATTCTATTGACTTATTTATTAAACCTACTTTTAATGCGTGTTTTATTACTAATACCTGTAGTTTGGCCAATACGTGATCGAATAGTGGTAGGACCCCATAAAATGTTGTGTACCGTAATAATCCAGGTCCTTTTATGAAAGCTAGGCAGGATTTGGACTCTTCATTAACATAATTAAAGCTAGCCTATCAGTACATAAATTGACTTAACTATACCCTAGCTTCAACTACTAATCTCCTAGTTCTAATTATAATAAAGTCCTAAGCATGAAAGTATAAGTTCATTCGATGAAGAATTATTATAAAATAATTCTGTTTGTCGTTCATTATTGGTAATTACATTATGGATGATAATTATATGTCACTCATTATATTATTAGTATAAATATTTTTATTTTTGGGTAGAAAATCCCCTACCTCCTATTATCCGTCCGGTTGAACGAGAGAGCAGCTTTTTAGAATTCAAAGCAAGTAGATTATTTATTTAAACCTATTATGAGCTAGTTGTCTACCCTAAGTAATTGTATTTTAAACCAAAGTTCTAAACGACGGTTTGTGTGGTAATTCTTTTACTCACACATAGCTACTCACTCGTTTGGATGAGGACTGGACGGCCTAACAATTTACCTGCCTGGTTACCTAAGAGTTTAAGACCCAAAGAACGAATCTACCAGCGTTTCCAACTTAACGGTCTGTCTAGGGAGAAACACCGAAACTATCTCAACAGACATCTTTTAACGTTAATAAATATTGTATTTACAATATTATATGGCCAATATATACCTAAGACCATTCTACACCGATGTCATTGGTGTAGTGTCAATGTAAACCGTACCTTACATGTGAAATATTCTACCTAAATCGTACTTTGAATGAATAATGTCCACTCAAGACAGTAATTTGCCTTAAATGGAGAATAACTAGTCCTGATAGTATAATGCCTAGAATGAAGGATATCCATTCATAACAATAAGATACTTTAGGTGGATTTGATGAACTGCTCCGCCTGTCATCAATTCCCAGACTTATTCCATCTTTCTGGAACAATTCTGATATCTCATTGTCATAAATAGAATAGTTACCTTTCTTTGATGTCTATTATTCGTCACACCGTATGATATTTCACATGTATCCCACGGCAACTTGACACTCCTTTGACCACTTAATACTCTTAACTTAATCTCAGTTTCATTTATAAAATATACCTTTTTTTTTAAATCCTATTGGAATAGTAACCTTAAGTCAAACAAGTTCTTGAAATATTTTTAATCACAGAAGACATAGTTATAAGCCTATCACCCCATAACGCGTGAATTTAGCCCTACATCTACCCCAGTCCCTATTCTGCTCACCTCTAGAACCATACCTTAGTTTAGAGGCAAGAATGTATCCCTAGGTAAACTGTAAGTAGTTCAGTCGGCAAAACTGAGGTATCAAAACTAGCGGCCTGTGTATTTGCCCCCCCCCGCTGGCTCTTGTCGAGCTAGAGGGTTACAGCGAGTAGGGCGACCTGTCTGGAAATAAGTCTGGTATATTTACATATATATAATGCTGAACGACCCCTCAGGCATCCGATCGATTTCAACGAGCGGAGTATCCTCCTGTGCTTATCACATGAATGACCAAGCCACGTCTACGTCGTCAGATGTGCTGAGAGACGTGAGGGCCCCAATTAAGGGGTTTCGTCTCCTGTGTTGGTAAAAAGGTAGACGCCAGACCACACCTCAAATCTGGTAACTACGGACACGGAGTCAACCCGGGTTGGCACCGGTAGGTGGCGATGACTCCGCAGATATACTGATCTTGGCCGCGATCTGACTGATTTAGGCGATTAGAATGAAACCCAACTACATTTCGGAAGCAATCGCTCAAACATAACTAATACCTAGGAGTAGCCCAGGCTTATTAGCTATATTTGATTAACCATAAAAGCCCCCGGATGTCCGTAGTGACTAATATAATCCCGACTGTTTTCCGAAATCATTAAACCCCGACTTAGTCCCAAAACAATCACTCAAACATAACCGATCTCCCGGAGTTGCCTAGATAATCAGCTATGTTTGATTAACCATAAAAGTCTCCGGATATTCGTAGTGACTAATATGGTCTAGACTGTATTTTGAAACACTAACCAAACATAGTCCCAAAAACAATCACTCAAACATAACCGATCTCCCGGAGTTGCCTAGATAATCAGCTATGTTTGATTAACCATAAAAGTCTCCGAATATTCGTAGTGACTAATATGGTCTAGACTGTATTTTGAAACACTAACCAAACATAGTCCCAAAAACAATCACTCAAACATAACCGATCTCCCGGAGTTGCCTAGATAATCAGCTATGTTTGATTAACCATAAAAGTCTCCGAATATTCGTAGTGACTAATATGGTCTAGACTGTATTTTGAAACACTAACCAAACATACCGCATTCCAGAGGGTAGCTCTGGCAAATAAGGCATGTTTGATTTAGCCATATAAACCTTATAGAATATATTCGATAAGTTAAATATAACTTGGCCCTAATTCCCACTTTAAATTCACAAATGACTATAAAATCGTAAAATAGTAAATGACTCATAATTACGAGGAGAGTTTCCCCATAACGACAAGCCATCCACCATAATCAAGATAACACACCAATAATTTCACAGCCTAACAGTCAGGGACGCTATGCCAGTCCGGGTGCCGAGAATTGAATGCCGCAGCCATCCCCGTTCCTCCTTTTATACCCATTACCCGCGGCCGTGAGTCACACAGTGCAGCCAGCGTAGCCAGCGCAGCGGGCGCAACCCGCGCACCTAGCGCAGCCAGCGCACCTAGCGCAGCGGGCGCAGCCAGCGCACCGAGCGCAACCACGAGCCCGCGTAGGTAACTTGAATCCATGTCTTCTACCCACCTTAACTCTTTTGCAACAAGGTTGAGATTTGATTGTAGTATTGATGTACTGACGTAAATACGTGGTAATAGTCTTGATGTGACAAAAGTCGTATCGTCCCTTCTCATTTAGTCTCTAATGCCCTAGATTTTAAGGTTGAAATTCGTAGGCCTATGCTCCTAGATATTATTAGTTTAGCGGAGAACCCTACCATTTTTGTATCTACATTTGAAAGGATTAATGTACTTCTAGATTATATTATACGCTTCTGAACTTGTAAAATAATGGCTGAATGAACTCATGCAACCTTCTTAAATAAAATAATGTTTTGATACTGTCTATCTGCATTATTAAACGTTAGCCTAATTGCTGATTTCCCTTTCCCCCTTACTTATTTGTCCAATCTCTCAACTTTTGCTATAAAATAAAAATTTGTCATTTCCTTCCCTGTATCAATAATTTTATAGATACACACCGACGAGTATGCCCATTCCGTCACAGTCGCCCCGATGAACGATACGCAATGCATGACCTAAGAGGTTATGCATGTAGTATCTTCATCTCTTATCTCTAGATTTGTCAGTGACAATCCTCCCTTGATTAAACTCGTGGTGTGTTTTTAACCATTACTAATTGACTGTTAGTGACTTGGCACAGAAACTCAGTCCTTTGAAATTCAATAATGAGCCATGAATACCCTTACCCAGTACTTCCCCATTTGCATGAAATACCAGGTTGTGAGGCTGATAGAACCTAATGTTCCGAGTTTGCAGTATCAAACTGAATCTTTGGATCTGGCTGGGCATCCTCCAATTCTGATCCACATTGTCCGGATATGAATGATACCCCAAAAACTTTCCACGCAAACTGGAAAAACCCTTTATGTAAGACTCAGATGCTCACTACTCATTAATTGAAATTCGAACCAAATCTCATTACGTCATCACTTTTCCAGTCAAGTTTTCATGGAGTGTGTCACATGTCTTATAAAATAAGCCAATTCCCATTATGACTTGTTCTTAAATAAAACTCATGAATATCCTTCACCCATTTCTCCCATTTGCACGAGATACCAGGTTGTGAGGCTGATAGAACCTATGGTTCCGAGTTTGCAGTATCAAACTGAATCTTTGGATCTGGCTGGGCATCCTCCAATTCTTATCCACATTGTCCGGATATGAATGATACCACAAAAACTTCCCGCGCAAACCAGAGAAACCCCTGTGTAGGGATCCAGATATCCACTATTCCTTAATTAAAATATGAATCAGTCAACTAAAATTGTACGTTCGTTATGATTTATTATACCCTCTTGCGTAGTTCTATTGATTCAATGGCGATTGCCTCGCAATTTTTGACTTATTTTAACCGACACGTGATGTGTATACCTTCGCAAAATACATCGTGTATAGTATAAGTCCCCAAACAATACTCCAGATGCTAAGAGTCGAATCGATTCCTCGATTTTAACCTAATGATAAGAGTCTAGGGACTTATTGTTCCTTTTTTTTTTTTTTTTTTTTTTTTTTTTCCCCAACAAAACCAACAAATCTAGGTTATTTGATCACACTCCAGCTATTGTCTAACTGTAGCAACCCACGTTTACAGAAAACCTCAAACATGCTTCCCCCTTCCCCACATAATATATTTCCATCCATCGCCTTCCAAAAACCCCCATTAATATGTCCAAACGTCACATCATTTCATTCCTTCCTCATTCGCCTGCTCACTCGATTGTTACAGGTAGCCAAAGCTTACGATGTGTAATCACTTGATAAACAGATTAAAAAACTTACTGAACTTTAATTTGTTCAATATATTATTACCCCATATGGATGTTCATACTCGCCAGCGATTCATCTACTACAAGTAAAATTAAGATAAAATAAATAACTACCCCTCTTAACCTCATCTTCCGTAATAGATATATCATAACCATTATACATGACTTTACCGTAAGTCAGTTTCGTCATCTCTAATCTCAATATTGAGCTAAAACTTCAATTGTAGTAACCGTAAATTAGTTGAACTCGATATACATAACGACCTTTTCTAATAAGTCAGGTCCGCCATCTCAAATTCCAAGATTAACCCAAAATTTGAAATTAGCAACCGTAAATTAGTTGAATTTGATATACATATCGACTTTTCCAAAAAAGTCAGGTAAGTTTCATTTTGAATTTAAAATCCAACCCAAAATTTGAATTTAGCATTAACAAATTAGTTGAATTTGATATACATATCGACCTTTTCCAAAAAGGCCAGGTACCCCATTTGAATTTAAAATCTAACATAAAATTTGAAATTAGCATCAACAAATTAGTTGAATTTGATATACATATCGACCTTTTCCAAAAAGGCCAGGTACCCCATTTGAATTTAAAATCTAACATAAAATTTGAAATTAGCATCAACAAATTAGTTGAATTTGATATATATATCCGACTTTTTCCAAAAAAGCCAGGTACCCCATTTTGAATTTAAAATCTAACATAAAATTTGAAATTAGCATCAACAAATTAGTTGAATTTGATATACATATCCGACTTTTTCCAAATAAGCCAGGTACCCCATTTTGAATTTAAAATCTAACATAAAATTTGAAATTAGCATCAACAAATTAGTTGAATTTGATATACATATCCGACTTCTATTTTCCTGAATATATAGGGAAGATACGAAGCAAAAGCGAAATTCAATATTTCCCGCCAATTCGAATCTACTAAAATTTGTATTACCACGCAATACATCATTTTCTCATTATCCGGCTATTCCGATACCCACTTCTTGCTCACCCCACCGCCCACACAAAAATGCATCTTGACCCCGCGATGCATAGCAACCAAACGCAGGCAGAGGCCCAACCTCGCGACGTGTAAACAAGGTACCAAGGCGGCCATGGTGTTTCAACTGAAAAACAACCCTACTCCATAAAAATAACCAGACTCCTAAGCTCCCTATGTCAATACTCAGATGGAGATCAACTAACTGTGATACCCTCGTGCAGTAATTTTTAGGGTACTTTAAAAGAGATGCCCTGACTTGTGTCGCACACGCCCCCCAGACAGGGACACGCTGATGCCCTCCGCACACGAGGAAACACGATCCGGACGAATCCTTAACACTCTTCGGGAATCGCTGCCCTGGGCAAACTTCGACAAATACCCATCCCAGTGACGGTTTATTAAAAGGTTCATAAAATGAGATTCCAGGTGAAACATAACACTACAGCATCCCCTTGACTGTGTCGCAAAACTATGCATCGCTTGAGTAGGCTGAGCAAACAGGAAATACAGACCCAAGTTTGCCTTCTTTCTATCGAGGGAACCTTAAGCAATGTATCTATAAAATCAGTCGAACAATCATACCGTCGAGATGTATGGTACATCCGAAAATCAGACCCCATTGTTTCTTAGTCTAATCAGAACGGCGCCTCAACAGCACGTGATAATTTCCAATGCACCGCCTTAAAGGTTCTTACGCCCAATCCGAGCGAACCCTGTAAAACTGCACTGCTGCTATGTCGCTCAATTTAGAGTCAAGTAGATATAAGTACGTGTCTATGCACACGCTATGAATATTGTAATAATCTGAAATAAAATTTATTTATTATTGCCATTATTAAAACATCCGCTCTCCCATCCAATACCATGACACCACCATTAGTATCTATTCAAAACCAACAACGCACTCAAATAATCAGCTCTTAAATTTAGGCTAACATCATAACATGGTTCTAATCTTCCCCTTTTATTTCTTGATCTAAAATAAATAAGTTCTGTTGGCAGTCCTATTCAAACTTTGACAGAGAGAAGTGTCGCTTCGGTTCTCAATTTTGTAGTAAACAAGAATCATTAGATACATGAATGATTACACTTCATATCACCAAACCTTCTACGAGGCCGGCATGATTGGAAATCAAAGATTTATTTTAAAAACTGAGAAAACACCTTCAGTTTTCTTAAAATTCCTTTTGTGAAAACAGGATTACATTCTATTTTTCTTCTGTAAATTGTACTTTTATTTTACCGTAAAATTAGTATGATATCAACCTATAACTTTAAGTTAACCCATAAAATAAATAAACATAACTATAGGACTTACGACGCCGTAAATGTATATATATATTTTTCAAAAGACGTAGAAATCACGCTGCACGATGCGTCGCAATTTTTTTTTTTATTTTTATTTAGATAGAATATTAAGAGACCAAGAAATCATTACCAATTAACTACTCTATCGGTTCTTGAACAAACACCGATAGTTACGTCGCAATCCCGAATCAAAAGAAAGCATCCCGCAATACACGCTACCGCTTCCGCTTATGTGGGCGTAAGAACTCTTAATATGTTCCCATAGCTATGTACTTTGTTAATGAAGTCCTTTCAGGTATATAAAAGTTTTACATTAAGAGCCTAGACTCAAATGTTTTTAAGCTACGCTACTCAACAGCCAGTATATGACGCAAGTTTCATGTTTAGAGCACCTTTGCAACAACAATTACAATCTATCTCGTAACCGTATTTCATCGCTGCACGTGAATTTTAAAACACTCAAACAAACTTAAATTATCATGCACATAAAAAGGAAAAAATATAAAAATAAAAGTTTCACTGCCGGGAATCGAACCCAGCCCCACGTCTTGGAGAGCCAGCGTTCTCCGCCCGCGCCACTATGTTATTACGAATGTTGCCCAAAATTATGCACCGCATTCGTTAGTTAAAATAAAAATGCCAAATATGTATTGATATTACTATGTTTACGAGCCCACGACACGAAAAGAAAACGCCTCCACTGGCTATAGACAAAGTTAGGCGTTCGAATTAAGTTAACTCGATGACCTTAATCGTTTGGCATAAATACGTAACTTCTTCACTCAAATCTAATTACAGCACTCACCCCGTGTCTTGAATAATCGCGCATAAATATACCATATTTACTTCCAGCCGATGCCCGTGATTCCGCCCACGTGACTACAGGAACAATGCTTCACATTCCCCAAGGTGTCTTCTGCGCTGGAAATTCAGCCCTTTCCACTCTCCAGTCTCCAAACCATTTCCATACGTAAAATCACATCCATACGACACTCCGCTGTGCCGCGAAAGAAAAGCAACAAAACACACACACTCGCGCATGTATAATATTAGTAAGAATCGTTTGTTATTACCGTAGTTACCGGAAACTTTTCACGCACTGATTCAATGAATACACTTAACTCTAATTACTTATTCCTTGTTTTAAACAAACTTCATTTTTTTTTCAAACCAATTGTGAAAATCAACTGTCAGTCATCCCCAAATTTTTTTATTTTTTTCACAAGTCAGTATCAACTTGTTCAGAAATCATAACCTTTCCTGGCTGCAGTAATTTTACTAATCAGTATCCACACGGTCGTACGAGCCGCAGCACTTACAAATATTATTTTAAATAATTAATTCTTTAGGATCGCTATTCCTATCATCGGAATACAAAATCTATACCGTCTGTCATAACTACCTACTAAATACTACATTACTCCGCCATCCAAACGAAGTATTTCTGTTCATAGCACAGCTTGCTGTTAAGGGGCCACCCCACGGTTTGATAATATTGAGCTTCCTCGCACATAGCGTTGTCAACTCCAGTAACGAGCTAATTTTGATCATAATGCCGCCGTCATGTTTTTACGTTTGTGTATCTAATAAATATAAACATACAATAATTACTGAATAATGTAAAAGTAGTATTCTACACTGACAACACACGCGGATTTTTACTCTATGATCCTTTTATTTTTTCTCTGTCGCGCTTTAGTGAAGTGTACAAAAGAAAAATGCGCGACTCGCCTATTCGATTAATCGGCGATGTCCGTTTTTGAACTAGAAATGATTTGAACACCCACGTTTTGACGACAATTAAATAGCAATACTTAATACTACTGTCTCTCGACAGTGTCGCTACTAGATCTGAGCACATTAATTAGGTTGGTTCATTAGTTTTGGATGATTTTCGAATTAATCGGCTTAGTCGATAGATCATAATAATCGACTAAAAGAGTCAGTAGCTTAATCGAAGTGGCGTATCACTAAATCTCTCTGCTGCGTCAAGTGTCAAAATAGAGATCCACGCGTCTTGTTTTCGATTTCCGATTGAATCAATACGAAAACTCTAATCTACCGAAATATAAGCATATGTGACGTTATTTGTATATTATATGGATGTGCATTCGAAGGTATGTATTGCCTTATATATGTATCCCCTTTAATTCCGCTTTATCGACTAATTTCCCATCGCCTGGTATATATCTTTTGTTCGAAGCGCCACATTAAGTACCCCGACGGTACATAGTGCCATGGAGCCCGTAATACTTGGCAATGTCCCGGCCAACAATAACTCATCAGTGTTTACAAATGTGCATCCATTTGCGTATGATCGAAAAATATTCTCGTTATATTAGATGGCCTAGTTTTCTTTCAATATAACCTTAGCCTAGTTTTTAGAACCACATTTCACCCAATTATTTCTTGATGCAATCCGCCTCTCAAAATAACTAAATGTCCATTTTTCTGTTATTAAGTTAATCTTATAATTTCCTGCCACGGTGTTTCCAGAAATACAGAGGCGCCCCCCGCTTCCACATACGTTGGTTTGCCAATGCAACAAGCGATCCCAATCAAAATTGCACCAGCGGCCCCATCGTAAACTGATTTGTCACTGTTCTATCAGAATATTGGAGCGCTCTTTATTTGTAAGTACATACAATTCTCCTATAAATGTATATATCCCTCTAACCATTGTATAATTTCACCTCTATTTCTGTGTGTACAATTGGTTGTCAGAATATTTTCCCATTTCACTTCTATTTACAAAAATAACATCTTACATCACTGGTCATAAATGAATACTAACATTTGTGATGTCCCTGCTGATATAAAATATTAATTTGCTCACTTACAGCGATTTGATCCCTCGCGAGACCCCGCCTCCACGGGCTTGTCAGAACACTCCCTCCACCATGCCATCCTCCTGTGGTGATTTCATCTAAAAGGTAACTATATTCAATATTTTATTATATTATCTTCCGTATTCCTATCAATGATACATTTACACAGCCCTGTGTGCGCTTGGCAACATGAACAAGAACCTGCGTCCGCCTGTCATTCTTTACATAATATCTGAAAAATTTTTGTTTTTTTTTCATTAGGATATTTCCAAATCCGTGGTTTCTCATATGTCTATCAAATTCTGGGTTATCATAATTCTGTAATTGATTCAGAAACCGAAATATAAATATGTTTCTTTTAATAAATTATACCAATAATTGCCACAGACTTAGCAAGTTAATTTAACCCCCGCTCTGAATAATTATTTAAATATTCTCTTATTTCGAACCCTTTCAGTCCATGTCATTTCACTACAATTAGTACAGATATAACAAACATTAGGTACATAAGAATAAATTTTTAATTGGGCTTAATCAGGATGAAAATGCCAAGGCGCTTAATCAGGAAATCTTTGTTAGACATTATAATGATATTGTTTTCCTGTTTACTTTATTTCCCTTTTTAAGGTACCTAATTAAAACTATATTTAAAAAAACTACCCATTCTTATTATACATTGATGTGTCCATATTGGCACCGGAACTCAAATTTCACGTGCTCTGTCCACCCCTTTAGCAAATGCTCGTTTTTCTCTTATGGAGTTTTATCCTATTACATGAACGTGATTTTCACATTTATGATTTATAATTACAGGTCTGCCTACACAATGCTGCGACAGAATCTGATCCTATGCCTGTGAAGTCCCCGGAACAGTACAAGAAAACATCTATTCCTGAACCAATGAGACAATGGTCACCTACCCCTACGGCATCTTCCAAGAAAACCCCTACCTCCTGGTGCATGGTTTACCTTCCTTCCCTTTTCCTCTGCGAAGCGATGTTAAATCTTTTATGACTTCATCTAATATTTTGTCAAACTTGTACTTAAGCCCCAAGCAGACCGATGACGGAAAGTTGAATTGCTTGGCTAATTAATGGTTGGAACTGTCAATAAAACAAAAAGGCGGACAATGACCTTAGCGATGTCCTAAAATGATGTTCGATGTATTTTTAATTCCAACCGATTTTTTTTATTATGATTTTGTTTAATAAAATTATTATTTTGATTCCAAAATAATAATAATTCCATTCCATTTTGTTTTCCAGGGGAACTTGAATTTATATGTTAAACCGATTATGTAAAAGAAATCATTCTTTCCCGTATTGATCTTTATGTTCAGCCTTCTGTCATTATTTTGTATGGCGCGCTCGTATGCAGTAATCGTTTATTTTCTTCAACCAAGCAATATTTTGTACTAGCTGTCATTACCCAATTAAAGTTTGTAATGCAAATAATAAAATAGTGCACATTTTAAGTACGACTTGTGGCATCTTTCCTATTGTTATATGTCCTTCTTTTTTGTTATTCTAGCGCGTAAGCGATTTGGTGTTTATACTGTAAGCTTGTATGGCATCCTTATGAATAAATAAATAAATAAACAATGAATGGATGTGACGTTTGTATATGTTCAGCGATTTCAATAAGATTAGAGTCTGTAGACAAAACTATGTTCTATGCTTGCTGTTTGACTTTTGTATTTTCTCATCCTGTCATCTCTGAGCCTTATTTTGCCCAGGTTTAATCCAGATTACACAATGCTCTGTATAACTAAATCTATTCATTATTTCATTCCCTCTTTAACCCTTCCTGACATAACTAAACCCTTCTCCCGGGTAACGCTTTGCTCCCTTCTCATCAGTGCCGACCGTTGTACGTCATTATAACATATCGAAGTTAAACGACATTGGTGTCATAGCCTCTATGAACCGAAATCTAGCTAACAACTTGATCCAGACATTCATGGTGCATCATCGTAAGTATAGAAGCGCCCCAAAAGAACCCTTGATTGCTATCAGAATCCTGATTCGCAAATCAATGAAGTTTTCGATACGTCGCTATAGGTGTCGCTACTGAATGACTTATGGCTTAAAATTCATTGACCATAGAATAATCAGCCACCTTACATAACATCTAATGCTTCCACGCATTATTTAAACTCTGTTTCTAAATCGGCGTACCTACAAATCATGTAACCTGTGCTTCAATCGGTATGTCCAATCTACCTATTTGCCATACCAATAAATTGATAAATACGTGTCCGGTATCACTCATTTGATCACAACCCGTCACTGCAACATGTTATCGGTCATGTAAAAATTACTTCATGCCTTTGAAACTCTGCCTAATGTTTTTCGCTGGTCTTGACTAATTGTTGCGACAAATTGCCTAAAGGCGCAGGTTCGAGCAAATATTACGATTAATTGAACCATACAATTTCCCATGGCTGCATATCTTAAACCTGAATCGCACATGCGTGGTTATCTCATTTATTTATTCCTAACCGATTCTTAATTATTTATATCAATAACTTCCTACTAAGTTAAAATATACCACGATATTTTTTTTCCTTGCTAAAGACCGTCATGTAAAAACACTAAATCTCCGCTATAATAATAAACTAGCCTTGCCTACATCTAGCCTATAAATATATATCTCCGGGCCATATAATAATATGATGTGTATAAAAATATACAATAAATCACCACGTTTTGTCTCACGCATTATTTTTACAATTTCTGTATATACATACAATAGTTTCGGTTTGACTAACGTCAATGAACTTTAGGTGACGTGCCTAATTGTCTCGACTGTACCTAACTGTCTATCAAATTTATTAGTACCTAATAACAGATCTAGTTTAAGGTAGTACCAGTAGTATCCAATAATATCCTGTAACCTAGATGTAACATAGTTATGCCTCTTTCCTACGCCCTTACTTACAGGATCCATTTTGTTCTATTTGTAACATAATGAGTGCTATAATTATTTTGAGTCTGAGTAAGCGTCTGCTCGTCTGCTTATGTTTATTTTCTTCAATAAAAATGAGCATGTAAAATAAATGTATACACCACGCATGTTGCCTTATTACTGTATGATAATATAAAATACGGAGCACTTGAATTGCTGTATTCTCCTGGCACTGACATTGATAAGCCTTGGTCGGTCTGGACTCGAACCAGGACATATAATATTGCCTCGCATAAATAAGTCTGTTCCTTTTTTCGCCCTCTCAATCTTTCCTGACTATAATAAGTGTCCCTAACTATCTCTTTTATTCGAGAACCTAATACATCATTAAAACATCTAAAATCTTCTCACAAAATCTCATGATTGAGAAACGCGCCCTGCAGAGGACAACAGCTGGACGGGCGAATACCCAAAGTATCCTATCACACGATATAATCTTTGACCAAGTCAAGCCAGAGAACTTCGTTTGCTTCGCTCTTTGTTCCATTTGGTCGTGGACGGACGGACGGATACACGATATAATCTATAGCTAAGCTAAGTCAGAGAACTTCGTTCGCTTTGCTCGCTTGTTCAATTTGGTTGTAAGGACGGACGGACGGATACACGATATAATCTATAGCTAAGCTAAGTCAGAGAACTTCGTTCGCTTTGCTCGCTTGTTCAATTTGGTTGTAAGGACGGACGGACGGATACACGATATAATCTATAGCTAAGCTAAGTCAGAGAACTTCGTTCGCTGTGCTCGCTTGTTCAATTTGGTTGTAAGGACGGACGGACGGATACACGATATAATCTATAGCTAAGCTAAGTCAGAGAACTTCGTTCGCTTTGCTCGCTTGTTCAATTTGGTTGTAAGGACGGACGGACGGATACACGATATAATCTATAGCTAAGCTAAGTCAGAGAACTTCGTTCGCTTTGCTCGCTTGTTCAATTTGGTTGTAAGGACGGACGGACGGATACACGATATAATCTTTAGCTAAGCTAAGTCAGAGAACTTCGTTCGCTCCGCTCGTTTGTCTAATCAGTCGGACGGACGGATATACTATATAATCCTTGGTTAAGCCAAGTCAGAGAACTTCGTTCGCTCCGCTCGTTCGTCTAATCAGTTGGGCGGACAGACGGATATACAATATAATCCTTGGTTAAGCCAAGTCAGAGAACTTCGTTCGCTTCGCTCGTTTGTTCATCCGCTTCTCGTACTATAGATTCTACATACACTAAACTAAATCTAAAATAGGCTACTGCGCGTGGCCCGACACGCACTTGGCCGATTTGTTTAAAGTATAAACCTACCTGAACCAAAATGTTCATTGAACCAACTTCTTAAACTTATATGCAACCCAACTTTACCACAATGGTGGCAAACAAACAATCGGCCTGCCTAGCCCGTCATTTACTAACAAGTGTTATTGACTGTGTCAATTCTTAGATAACTACCGGTATTTACATGTGCCCTACAAGCTGTATGTTTACAATAGTATATCCTATGTTTAAAACCATTGATGTGAAATTTGGTCTAAAATGCGGAAAAGCAACACAAATAACTATGCTGGAAACCTGGAATGACGTGACTTCCATACGCCTCAACTAAACACATTACTTACCTAAACCGTTTTCAATACATTAAAATACGCAATAAGTCCTTTCATTCATAATTATTGCACGACAATGGCAAGAAAATAGCGAATACCTACCTACATAAATAAACAGATATTAACCTACCAAGTTTATACATCTGTACTTGGCGCCACCCTGTCTGGGTTCAACACGTCACTCGCTATAATTCCATTTTTGAAATAATTTACGTCGTCCGGATCTAATCATAATTTACTACTCAAAAGCAACTTTATCTCTCAAATCACAAGATTCAAAATCATGTAACAGTTCTACAACAGCCACAGACCACACCAAATATTTCTACCATATATCTAATTACCTAAAAATATCGAACACACATACCTACATACTTAACTACCGATACTTGTTTCTAATCAAGTCATTATGAATAAGTACCTATGTAAGCGAGAAGAATGTAGATATATACGATTTTATGATTTTTGATATAACTTAGGATATGTATTTGTATTGGTATTGTATTTGTATATTTACGGACATGGCCCGAAATAAATGATTTAAATTGAATTGAATAAATCTATGTTCCCTCTTTAACCCTTGCACTCCCGTGTTCTGAATGCGAAAACCTTCTTTCCCTCTCTTTCAACCATCTAGTTGTTGTTCATTCTTATGACATAATGAAATAAGTAATCTAGGCATCATAGATACGACTTAATCCACAAATGCTCGTTGCAATAATTCCAGAATAAAGCCCAGATATAGATTTCCATGGCCCACGCAAATGCTTGTACCTCGCGTATCAGAACTCGGACTCTAAGTTAGTACTCCGACTTACATTACGCGCGCGTCTGTTGTGGTAACGAGTTGTCCGTGAATATTAAGAAAATTTCTTATTGCAGCATCGATTTTGCGCGGACAACGGGGAATTCAGATCACTAATTCGCCCGTGCGACGTCAAAGCAGGCAGAAAAAGGTGCCACGGTGGGTTTTCATACAGACTGCGATGCTTAAGTTATCTAGCGTATATCTATATCTATGGGATAAGGAATCCCAAAAGCAACTTGAATAATCTTTGTATCCGATCTATAAATCAATAATTCCTACAATGTTACCATAAGCATTGCTATTTGCCACCGATACCGTAGAAATTCAATTATTCTCCCACGTTAGTGTAATAACTTAAATTCAATAAGATATTATTACGTCCCTGTTTCATTTAAGTCCTAAATTATAACCACGAACTTTGAAAATCGAAATCCAGGTATACCCATCTCTATCGCTCATGATACCCGAGTGACAGGGACGCCTGTACACGAACCTCGAGATTCGATTCTTGTGGCAGCGCCGCTGTTACCCATAGTCAAGGAAACCGTACTAACACGCGCTCTGTCTCGTTCTACCAACATGTCATGCTAGACAACGATGTCATTTTAATATCTTATTTTCAATTACAACATATCACTGCAAAAAGTTGTCAGATGTCTGACGTCTGTTTCCCTGCCATTAAAGTCCTCCCCGTGTGTGATATGAAACAAATTGTCGCGACAAATTGTCTATATCCACGAAATTTTGCGCAGCGTTTAGGATTTGTAATATCGTATACAACTTGTCATACCTAAATGATTTTAAAACTACGTCGTTTTACTCAAACTATAAAATAATACTAAGGAAAAACATCGCGTCGCGTAAAATTAATAAATATTACGATAATTGATATTATCTGTGCACATCTGTTCTATGTAAGTAGGTACCCCGTGATGTGTAGTATCAAAACGTAATGACACTAACGGAGACTCGATTGACGGAAAAGAAAACCAGTTCGTTTCGTGTTTTGAAGTTTGTTGTTCTACCGCGATTTCCATAACAAGACTTTTAAGAATATAATTTCTATAAATTGAGACAGTGAACGAACATAGTCATTTATATTTTACATTCACGGCTTATTAATGTATGCGCATTCCTACAATTTGTGTTTACAACGCCTTATAAATGACGCATCAGGATCGGCTACCTATGGAAGAAGTCTGGAATTCCTATAATTACTACAAATATAACAGGAATCTCCTTATTAAGAGGTGCCTGTTTGTGACTACATAAAACATTCGCCCGTTCCTTTATTAGGAAATTCCTATACCTGCCGACTTCGATTGACTACTCCGGTAAGGAAAACCTTTTGTTTTACTATGCATGAAAAACACCTTTAGTTATCCTAACATTCCCTACTTACAATGACTAGAAAATCAAGCATCCGATTGCCTTTGCCATATTATCTTAGTAAACTTGCTAAACTCTCATCCTAGAACTTAAAACTCAGAAAGTTTTGGCAACGAAACATTGTTAATCTTAACCTCCCTTCCTACCCACTGGTCAAACGGTCATAAGTTGCTCTGAGGTTTATTGATTTAAATAGAACCAATTTAGGATATATATATCGTCCCTATATCATGTATCATAGTATCATGGTTTGTACAAATGCAAAATTATTTCATATTAATAATTTTTATTTCAGGTGACACAAGAAACACCAATGAGTAAACCTATCTGTGAATAACACTCCGGAAAACCAAAAGATGTACTGTTCTATCATTGAAAATAATCAATAATTAAGAAATTTAATTTTCTGTATCCGTCTTCACCCGAAGAAGTACTCACAAATTTTTCAAACATATCAAGGTATGTTTCAATATGTATTTTATATACTAGCAGTATTTTGTGTCAATATCTACTACTCAATCAGTTAACCTAATATTATGTATAATGCCTATGATTTGTAATAACGCTTAAACCTGATTTTACGAGGAAAAACTAGTTTTACTTAGCGACACACCAAAATACCGTAGATATTTTCACATAAAATCTTATTCAACAGAATAAAATCGCACCTAAATCTCCTTTTTAAACATTCAATGCAAAGAAATGTTATATTATAAGTCTACATGTCTGTCCGTGCATCTGTCTGAGGCATCGCAGCTCCCAAACCGATGAACCGAATTTCCGTTTAATTTTTCTTTTGGGTCATTGATAACTTTATTCCGAACATTCCCTGCCATGTTCCACGAAAATCTTGTTTAGCCGCCTTTGAGAGACTTCAAATGTCGGGGAATTTTCCATCTTTTCTAATTTTTTTATAATTTATTTTTATGATTTAAGAAAGCGAAACGAAAACAGACCCAAGATTTGAACGGAAATATGAATGTAGGTCAACGTTTAAGGCAGAGGTACGCAACCTTTGTTTATGAATTAATGACGACCGTGAATTTGAACGGAAATTTGAATGTAGGTTAACGTTTAAGGCAGGGGTACGCAACCTTCGTACATGAACCATTGTCGCGCGATAGTCAAATGTTTATTTATAAAAATATTGATGTTTTTTATTCGTCTTTAACGTTAATGATGACTCCCTAATTCCATATTTTATATGTGAATCGCTATCTTTACCATGTAGACGGAGACGAGTCCTACTAAATATTACGACAAATTGTTATATGTTTGTTTCATATGATCTCTAAAATCTAGTAATTAGCACAATTTCTAAGAAAAGTACTTCCTATCCATTTACCTAAGACCTAGATATTATCTCGTATCGTATCATATCATATCGTTTATTCAGTAATATCCTTACATTATGATCGTCCTTACCTTAACTAATTAATACCTAGCGTATTAGACCATAGTCTAGATTACTGTCCCAATTTCCTAAAATTTCGACATAGAGGAACGAAATGTATAAACATGTGAAACATAGCGTTAGTTCAAAACCCTGATTCTAAATTAAGATTTAAATAGATTCTAGATAAAATATCTTAAAGTTTATGATACCTACTACTAAATTCCGAACGATAAGACTGGACCTTAATGAAAATGTTGAAGACCCCTGATTCGAATGGTAAACGCCTTACATTTTTTGAACGAAACAAATAAATTGACTGAATGTTAACGTTAAAAATATTATTTGTTCAATGTAAACAACTTATGCCTACCCACAATTGTAAAATCGCACGCTGGCGCCGGCGCGACGGAGCGAGCGCGGTGCGGCCTACCCTCCGTGTACGGATTAAGCGCACCTACTCCTTGGCTTCATACAATTTACGTAGGCACTAATCTTTCCCTATTATCAACGCAATTATGTACGCAGTCGCGAACGATGAATAAACTTTGTTTTTGTTTTTACGTATTATTGATGGGAGGCTCGCCCCCAAATAAGAAAAATTCATAATTATTACCGACGTTCCTAGTACATTGTTTACTTATTGCAAATTGCAATTCTTCTCTTAATTATACTAAAGCCTCCATTCCTTTCTCCTTGGCATATCAAGCTTACAATAACAATACTAGCTTATATAGGCTTCCTAAACTTAATATCTAGTCTTACGACCTACAGCTTGGGCTACTACTATTTTTATCGTTAGGAATACTGAATACGTCCCCGCGTATACATAATTTTAATTGTTTACATTTAAAGACGCCCCCCAGAGTCTATGATTTTAATTATTTATACATTCTCGCCCTACTGAATATGCCATTATATCTTAAAAAATACCGAAAACATGTGGTATGCCGAAATAATTTTTCTTTTCAGGTGAGTACTGAATTAGAAGCTGACCTAGCGAAGTCCCTACCTGATGATTTAAAGAAAATAATGAAGAGTCCAATTCCTGCCAAGCTAACCTCCAACTTCACGAGAACAAAATGTGGCCTAATGGCCACTGAAGATATTACAGAGCAAGCTGTGAATAAGAAGATGAATTTAAGCCCAAATTCACCAATCCCGAGTCACGGCTTCACCAAAATGTAACGATTCCCCCCCCATGAACACTTCTCCCCCATAAATATAACTACCTAGAACTAAACAGCTACTCGCCCACGCTTGAGAACGCGGGATAATTTGTAATAAGCTCTATTGTGATGTAAAACCTTTCCTTCGTTAAGCTCTAACGAGACTACTGTAATTTGCATTCTATTGACTTATTTATTAAACCTACTTTTAATGCGTGTTTTATTACTAATACCTGTAGTTTGGCCAATACGTGATCGAATAGTGGTAGGACCCCATAAAATGTTGTGTACCGTAATAATCCAGGTCCTTTTATGAAAGCTAGGCAGGATTTGGACTCTTCATTAACATAATTAAAGCTAGCCTATCAGTACATAAATTGACTTAACTATACCCTAGCTTCAACTACTAATCTCCTAGTTCTAATTATAATAAAGTCCTAAGCATGAAAGTATAAGTTCATTCGATGAAGAATTATTATAAAATAATTCTGTTTGTCGTTCATTATTGGTAATTACATTATGGATGATAATTATATGTCACTCATTATATTATTAGTATAAATATTTTTATTTTTGGGTAGAAAATCCCCTACCTCCTATTATCCGTCCGGTTGAACGAGAGAGCAGCTTTTTAGAATTCAAAGCAAGTAGATTATTTATTTAAACCTATTATGAGCTAGTTGTCTACCCTAAGTAATTGTATTTTAAACCAAAGTTCTAAACGACGGTTTGTGTGGTAATTCTTTTACTCACACATAGCTACTCACTCGTTTGGATGAGGACTGGACGGCCTAACAATTTACCTGCCTGGTTACCTAAGAGTTTAAGACCCAAAGAACGAATCTACCAGCGTTTCCAACTTAACGGTCTGTCTAGGGAGAAACACCGAAACTATCTCAACAGACATCTTTTAACGTTAATAAATATTGTATTTACAATATTATATGGCCAATATATACCTAAGACCATTCTACACCGATGTCATTGGTGTAGTGTCAATGTAAACCGTACCTTACATGTGAAATATTCTACCTAAATCGTACTTTGAATGAATAATGTCCACTCAAGACAGTAATTTGCCTTAAATGGAGAATAACTAGTCCTGATAGTATAATGCCTAGAATGAAGGATATCCATTCATAACAATAAGATACTTTAGGTGGATTTGATGAACTGCTCCGCCTGTCATCAATTCCCAGACTTATTCCATCTTTCTGGAACAATTCTGATATCTCATTGTCATAAATAGAATAGTTACCTTTCTTTGATGTCTATTATTCGTCACACCGTATGATATTTCACATGTATCCCACGGCAACTTGACACTCCTTTGACCACTTAATACTCTTAACTTAATCTCAGTTTCATTTATAAAATATACCTTTTTTTTTAAATCCTATTGGAATAGTAACCTTAAGTCAAACAAGTTCTTGAAATATTTTTAATCACAGAAGACATAGTTATAAGCCTATCACCCCATAACGCGTGAATTTAGCCCTACATCTACCCCAGTCCCTATTCTGCTCACCTCTAGAACCATACCTTAGTTTAGAGGCAAGAATGTATCCCTAGGTAAACTGTAAGTAGTTCAGTCGGCAAAACTGAGGTATCAAAACTAGCGGCCTGTGTATTTGCCCCCCCCCGCTGGCTCTTGTCGAGCTAGAGGGTTACAGCGAGTAGGGCGACCTGTCTGGAAATAAGTCTGGTATATTTACATATATATAATGCTGAACGACCCCTCAGGCATCCGATCGATTTCAACGAGCGGAGTATCCTCCTGTGCTTATCACATGAATGACCAAGCCACGTCTACGTCGTCAGATGTGCTGAGAGACGTGAGGGCCCCAATTAAGGGGTTTCGTCTCCTGTGTTGGTAAAAAGGTAGACGCCAGACCACACCTCAAATCTGGTAACTACGGACACGGAGTCAACCCGGGTTGGCACCGGTAGGTGGCGATGACTCCGCAGATATACTGATCTTGGCCGCGATCTGACTGATTTAGGCGATTAGAATGAAACCCAACTACATTTCGGAAGCAATCGCTCAAACATAACTAATACCTAGGAGTAGCCCAGGCTTATTAGCTATATTTGATTAACCATAAAAGCCCCCGGATGTCCGTAGTGACTAATATAATCCCGACTGTTTTCCGAAATCATTAAACCCCGACTTAGTCCCAAAACAATCACTCAAACATAACCGATCTCCCGGAGTTGCCTAGATAATCAGCTATGTTTGATTAACCATAAAAGTCTCCGGATATTCGTAGTGACTAATATGGTCTAGACTGTATTTTGAAACACTAACCAAACATAGTCCCAAAAACAATCACTCAAACATAACCGATCTCCCGGAGTTGCCTAGATAGTCAGCTATGTTTGATTAACCATAAAAGTCTCCGAATATTCGTAGTGACTAATATGGTCTAGACTGTATTTTGAAACACTAACCAAACATAGTCCCAAAAACAATCACTCAAACATAACCGATCTCCCGGAGTTGCCT
The DNA here is from genome assembly GCA_947578815.1 of Epinotia ramella. Lineage (NCBI taxonomy): Eukaryota > Metazoa > Arthropoda > Insecta > Lepidoptera > Tortricidae > Epinotia > Epinotia ramella. The sequence goes on from OX388203.1 coordinate 30,272,720, forward strand.
AGATAATCAGCTATGTTTGATTAACCATAAAAGTCTCCGAATATTCGTAGTGACTAATATGGTCTAGACTGTATTTTGAAACACTAACCAAACATACCGCATTCCAGAGGGTAGCTCTGGCAAATAAGGCATGTTTGATTTAGCCATATAAACCTTATAGAATATATTCGATAAGTTAAATATAACTTGGCCCTAATTCCCACTTTAAATTCACAAATGACTATAAAATCGTAAAATAGTAAATGACTCATAATTACGAGGAGAGTTTCCCCATAACGACAAGCCATCCACCATAATCAAGATAACACACCAATAATTTCACAGCCTAACAGTCAGGGACGCTATGCCAGTCCGGGTGCCGAGAATTGAATGCCGCAGCCATCCCCGTTCCTCCTTTTATACCCATTACCCGCGGCCGTGAGTCACACAGTGCAGCCAGCGTAGCCAGCGCAGCGGGCGCAACCCGCGCACCTAGCGCAGCCAGCGCACCTAGCGCAGCGGGCGCAGCCAGCGCACCGAGCGCAACCACGAGCCCGCGTAGGTAACTTGAATCCATGTCTTCTACCCACCTTAACTCTTTTGCAACAAGGTTGAGATTTGATTGTAGTATTGATGTACTGACGTAAATACGTGGTAATAGTCTTGATGTGACAAAAGTCGTATCGTCCCTTCTCATTTAGTCTCTAATGCCCTAGATTTTAAGGTTGAAATTCGTAGGCCTATGCTCCTAGATATTATTAGTTTAGCGGAGAACCCTACCATTTTTGTATCTACATTTGAAAGGATTAATGTACTTCTAGATTATATTATACGCTTCTGAACTTGTAAAATAATGGCTGAATGAACTCATGCAACCTTCTTAAATAAAATAATGTTTTGATACTGTCTATCTGCATTATTAAACGTTAGCCTAATTGCTGATTTCCCTTTCCCCCTTACTTATTTGCCCAATCTCTCAACTTTTGCTATAAAATAAAAATTTGTCATTTCCTTCCCTGTATCAATAATTTTATAGATACACACCGACGAGTATGCCCATTCCGTCACAGTTGCCTACGAAGCTGAAGGTCCTGGGTTCGAATCCCGGTAAGGGCATCATATTTGTGTGATGAACATGAATATTTGTTTCTGAGTCATGGATGTTTTCTATGTATTTAAGTATTTCTATCTATTATATATATCGTCGTCTAGTACCCATAACACAAACCTTATTGAGCTTACTATGGGACTAGGTCGATTTGTGTAAGATTGTCCCCTAATATTTATTATTATTATTATTTTATTTATCCATATTAAAATTGACATTTAGATCTACCTAACGTATATACGTACGGTCAGGGACTTTAATTGTTGTGCCATTTAGAGCTCACTTTAGACTGGACACTTCGAAGCTTATAGCTATTAAAAAACCAAAATTTGTTAATACCTAACTGGCTCAACAATTAAAGACCTTGACTGTACAATGCGTTACGTAATTGATCTGCTGTAGTAGTAAAATAAAATAACGGCAAAAAAAGTTTTTGAAAAAAACATTATTCCTAGTTTAAATACGAAAGAAATGAAGAATTCACAACATCTATTACATTTATCGCATAACTCACGAATTACACAAACTGAATAAAGATGACACGTATATAAACAACCGGTTTATTGCTTAAACTTCTTCCAGATAAGCTTTTGATTAACGACCGTAATCGGTTGACACACCCCGTTACCGTCCTGCTGGTATGCCTCTGGGTACAGCTTGTATTGGTCATATATGACCTGTTCTGGTAGTAACCTTCTAGAGCCATAATATTCGTCCGCGTATTGGTAGTCTGCTAACACGAACACTGCGAGGCGCATCAATACGAAGAAGAATAACTGAATAAACACAATAGGGAACGATAAAAAAAATCATGAACAAAGCAAATATGGTGCATTTCGTTTCGTATAACATTCTATTCCGGAATTGTGTATAATTTATCTGCATATTTTCTTTAAGCATGTACTCGTAACTAGTCCAAAATGACTCCAAATTTTAGTGAGTTATTCAGAATAGCCCAGGTAAGTGTAAGAGCCTTATCACACTTGCGATTTGCGAGCGTGTTTTCTATACAATTATCAGTCGCGGCGAACACGCTGCGTGATCGCCTTCATACAAAATACGCTTGGAAATCGCAAGTGTGATAAGGCTCTAAGGCCTGAGTGGACGCCCCGCTCAGAGCGGGGCGTCGAGCGTCCATATAATTTGCATTTGTTTTATATTTTCTACCTTGGACGGTTAGAGTTGCTTATTGAATGAACGAATTTGATCCAATTCGGCCAACTCAAATAATCTCAAGTATACTATTGACCGCCACCGCAGGCCGCGCCTGTTTCTGAGAGGCTTTATAAGCGCATATTTAACCTATAGTATTTGTATGTTTGTAGGTAAGTTGTGCTTCAAAACTTGCAAACCATTTTTTCTAACAACTGGTATCCGAATGAGCTGAAACATAAGTTAGCTGATGATGAAGTCAGAAGGTGACCATCCTACACTCCTAGGCTACACACGATAACGTGTACGCTGTGTCTCCTGACACAGGCTGTAATAAAGCTTAAAAGGAAGTACCAACCACTATGTTTAAAATTATTATTGTGAAATTAAATAAACATTTCATTTTATTTATTTATTTATTTAAGATAAGCTCATTGAAACTATCTCGACCAGAGGGGTAATCACGTAACGTTATGAACGCGCGTTAGGTTGATTCAACTGTCATTTATGTGACCACCGACGACGACTGTGACGACCGGTTAGCCCAGTGGGATATGACAACAAATATCAAAACAACCAAAACATAGCGGCGTAGATTATTTCTCCTTCTTGCGGTTCCCAAAATTTTATAATGATTAGTTGCGTTTTGGAGGAGGAAACAGTCGAGAGCGAAAACTCGATTTTTGAGTTTTTTGCGTGGGATTTTTAGTCCGAGCTGCAGTTGTCCTTATCGCACGAATTCCTTCTCCCGCCCACAGGAGCGCGACAGAAACATTGCGTCGAAAATTCGAGAGTTGAAAAGTTGCTCAGCTAGGCATTGCTCTTAAGGTTTGAGACAGTTTTAATAAGAGTAAGCCTGCTTCCTGAACTAGGACAGAGCCTGTGACTCGGGAGTCAGACATGTAAACTCTGCAATCATCGACTTAAAAAAAACCTATCAAACAAACGTTACCGTTAGTGTAAGGCCTGAGTGGACGCCCCGCTCAGAGCGGGGCGTGCAGCGTCCATATAAAACAAATGCAATTTATATGGACGCTCGACGAAACGAACCCAGGACCTTCAGCTTCGTAGGCAGTGTCACTAACCACTAGGCTAAGCGGTCGTCTACTACCTACGTGTATACAACAGTCTCTTCTCTTATTTAAGAGCTAAGCTCTTGTCCATGTAGATCAAAGTAGGCCCGCCATCTACTCCAATCCCACACAACCTCTTCACAACTGTAATGCTTACATTACGAGTAGGTATAATGTGAGTTCTGTATCAGTCGCAAACAAGTAGCTTTATCCTCTTTAGCCTACTTATACTGTGAAGAACTAATGTTCTAAAATTAAACGAAACAAAACAAAACTCTCCTCTTTTATTTATTTATTACATTCCGTCCTTTTTCTAAAGGGATTTGCTGGAAATCAGAATGTTAAAAAACAAATATATAGGTATGAAAAGGATCAAAATAAAATACAGAGCCGCGATCTCATTCCCTGAGGGCTTCATTTTTGGTTTCGTGTCTCTGTTATTCTTATTTTGAAAGATAAAGCCCCAACAGTGCTTGTCCGATGACATACCTATAAAATATGCCGGAAACATCACATTTTTTCACTGTTTTCCGAGACTTAATAGGAGGAGAACTGAGCCCTTCGTGTACCGTAAAATGCTGCAACTTTGCCATTTAAACTCAATTTTGCCTATTTCGTTTCAATTATGACCTCTCGAATTTGCTTAGTTTTTTCTTGTTTTTTACCATTTGGTAGGAATTTTCATTATTCTGGCAACACATATAATTCTTTTTACAATGGTAACTCCATTGTTGCTCCGCCAGTTACGCATCATAAGTCGGAGTGAGTGGCAGCATTTTTTTAGTGTCTCGCAACTTTTGAACTTTTATCTACAAAAAAGGTGTTTTTTGAGAAGTGGTAACGTCCCAGGGTAAGTAAAGACTGTATATTTTCCGTAAGTTTAATATTTTCAAGAAAAGGACATGATTTCAGCATAATAACGTACTAGGCAATATTGGGCAGTGTTTTGGAAACTTGAATGACACAATTTTGCCTGGGTCTAGGGCTGTCACTAGCTGGGTTTTATAAATGTACAGAAAATAGTAAAAATAAGCCTGCTTAAATGAGTTTATTTATTACAAGCTTTTTATTAACTTGCAATGATTGTTTTAGGCGTTTAATTGTTTAGGCGTTATTCCGTTTAAAAAAAATAAGGAAAAAAATGGGTATTATTGTTTGTTGATTATTTTGTAACTAAAAATAAAAATATTTTATTTAAATAATGATCTTTTTTTTGGCACAACCCTACAGTTAACAATATTTTTGTATAGAAAGTTTGTGGAACCTGCTACAACTTTACCTATTGCCTGTGAAAAAAAAAGTATTAAGCTAATGGCAATAATTTGACTGCCAGGGACAAGCCCAATGTCTCATGCACACAAGTAAATATTATTACAAATAGCAACACATTATTTATTGAGATATCCGCCTAGGCAAAGTTACGTCTTAGGTCTACAACTTTGCCTGCCACTTTGATTGCTTGTAAATCGGAAATACAGTATGATTAGGTAATGAGATTTGAGTCTTATCTGGCAAGACATAGGGTATGTTTTCCGACTAATACTCATTAAACTCATAATGAAAAATAGGTTCACAGATATAAGAAAAAAACGTCAAAATCCAGGCAAAGTTGCAGCATTTTACGGTAGTAAAACAGTTCTACGAATTCGATTTTGGGCTATCTCAGTATTAAATAGATGTGTACAGAACTGATAATGCAGACATAATGTTGGGCCAAATTTATATCAAAGTTAGTAATATTATTTCTCTATTGGAGTAAATGGAAAGTAAAGTTCAAAAGGACTATTGAGTGGTATTACACGCAATGACATTTTACATATTTTTCTTTATGGGAAAACGTGTACAGTCGACTACAAAGATAAGTATGTTTTTTAATGTTACAAAGTTATGTATGTATATCTTATTACCATGGTAGTAAAGTCTATGTATACATATTTTTGTAACATCTTATGGATACATCTCTTTGTAGTCGACTGTACCAATAGCTAATTAGCTATCCTCTCTTTCTAGCTTGAAAACGAGTTTTTTGAGTAAAAGATCATATTATTATGTATTAGGAGATTAAATCTTGGTAATTACATAAAGGTGAATTAAAAAACGTAACGCCAGATGTCACTGACAAAGTATCGAATAAAGAAGTAAGTCGTTCGGCGAGTGATGATCGTACTATAATGATTATAATCATATTCATCATCAATACGTTTTTTATCTATTGTGAAGACTAGCTGTGGTCCGCGGGGCTTCCCCGCGTATTGCAAAGCAGACAACCCCGCGAATTAAAATATAGCCTTTATCTACCCATCAAGTCTATTCTATATACAGGTGAAAGGAACTTCTACTCCTTCCTATCTATACTAATAGTATAAAGGGGGAAAGTCAGTGAGATTGTAGCTTTATATGTTTGTATGTAGATAGTAGCGCGTAATCTCCGGAACCGCATATCCGATTTCAAAAACTTTTACCAGTGGACTTTGAATGAACATAGGCTATATTTTATCCAGCGGGTTTTTCTGAGTATTGTAAAATACGCGGGCGAACTCGCGCGGGCAGCTTGTCTTTACTAATGTTTGTTACTAAGTCACGCTTAAGGTGGTTCGATTTCCATACAAAACGTTATTTGACATTCGCAGGCTAACGGCGTGATATTTAAAAAACTCATGTTACTAACTTTCATAAATTGGCTTTCCATTTGCGCGAAATTCCCCCAATTCTTGAATAAAAGTATAAACTAGAATAATATGAGATATTATATAAGTAGTCTGTGACGTCATACTTTGGGAAAACCGTTTTTCTCAAATTATTCTAGTTTATACGAGTTTATTCGAGGAAAGGGGGAATTTCGCGCAAATGGAAAGCCAATTTGTGAAAGTTACTTACATAGGTTTCTTAAAAAATCACACCGTTAGCCTGCGAATGTCAAATAACGTTTTGTATGGAAATCGAACCACCTGAAGAGGGAAGTAAAGCTAGCAAGTAGCTCGCGACTGACAATAAGGTACTTACTTTTTATATGAAATTTGTAGCACAGCTATCGACACATCATCACAGACGTGTAGCTACACCCTTATACACACGTCTGTGCCAACCCTTGTACTCCTAACCTTATTTACATACATTCACCTTTCGTTACCTTCACTCATACATTCGATTGCGTGCGCCATATTCAAAAACCCAGTCCGATTTCGTCTAGCCTTGAGAACAGATCACTTTTCGTGAGTGAATTTCCTTTCCTTACCCAGTTTAGCATAAATCACAGAACCCCTAAACCTTCAACGGTTAAACGTGGCGCCCAACGCTAAGGATTGTGTTGCAAATTGAGTAAATAAGGAAAATTTTCGTTCGGATGGGTCCGAAAACTCCGAAAAAAGAAACCGTAATGGCGGCCGACACCAGCGAAAAAACGGGTGAACAGGCGACATCTTTTAATTTGACGATGTAGGTGAAGGTGAATGTATGTAAATAAGGTTAGGAGTACAAGGGTTGGCACAGACGTGTGTATAAGGGTGTAGCTACACGTCTGTGATGATGTGTGCTCGATAGCTGTGCTACAAATTTCAATTTCGGGAGAAAACGTTTTCCACTTACTAGATCTTAACAAATCATTTTGTTTTTGATGTCGATCTGCATAATAATATCTAGGTTTATAGGTTTAGCTTTAAAAAAAAAAAAATTGAATTGCGTAAAATTTTTAATTTATTGCAAATTTTGAAAAAAAAAACCTTAGGTTTATAGGTTTTTTTTTTCAAAATTCAATTAATTAAAAATTTTACGCAATTCAATTTTTTTTTTTTAATCTAAACCTGTCTTTCATTGTGTTAATAACGTACTAAAAAATAATTGAGATTATAAAGAAAGAAGTGGGAAAACGTTCTCTCTTTTTGTATGGACGAGTACGTAGTATTTCAAAGGTATACTTCCCTACAAAACGGCTCAACCGATTCCGTTCCGTTCCGTTCCGTTCCGTTCCGGTGACTCAGCCAGCCAGCAGTTCTGCTGCAAGGACGCGGAGGCGTTGGCCATGCCCGGGAGGGAGCGACGAGGAGGCTCCTTGACATCGCTCGAGAGCACGCGCTGGCACGATACGGGCAGACACAGCCAGGGGTGTATGGGAACCTTAACAGCCCCTGTCCGGAACTACCAGTTCCGAGACAGGGCGTGTACTCGGGCTCTCTCTTGTACTTCCTCGTCCTCTGCCGCCCTGGCAAGGTCAACTGACCCACCTATCCGAGGCACCAGTGAGCCAATAAGTATAGGACAGGAGTGTGGGGCTGTTGCAGTCAGGATGAGGAGCGAGGGAAGAAAACCAAACCGAATACTTGCATCGTGCCCAGTGAAAGGAAGTATGGATATATAATTGTGTAAATATGTATAGAAGGGTAAATGACTGCGATTAGGTTATGCTGCGATGCCATCTGAGCATTTTGCTGTTATTGTGTCGTTGTTTTCTTGGCCTTTGTTTGCCGTTCTCCTTTGGTTTTAATCCGTTTGTTGCTTTGGAATTATCGAAGTCCCTGGTGCGTTGGATATCTTGTCCCAAAATATTGACAACTTGTGTTTTCCAGTAGGTATCCATGTGGGTGCATGACTTGCTGCTTGATGAATATACGCGATACAGACACTATTACGTTACATTTTATCACTTCACACTAAACATTGTCATGTGACAACATTTTTTTTTTTTTTTTTTTTTTTTATGATATAGGAGGCAAACGAGCAGACGGATCACCTGATAGTAAGCGATTACCGCCGCCCATGGACACTTGCAACACCAGAGGAGAGTTGACCGGCAGCCATTATTTAATTTGCCTGTTTTCGTGGGTTAGCGATCATGCCGGAGAGACGTCATCGCCCTTGAAATAAAAACATATCTCGTATCCATTCGTAAGGTGGTCCCGTCTTCTAACGCTTGCATGATCAACGCTTTTCCCTTTTTATTTATATGTCACATAAACTGTAGGTATTTATATATATATATATATATATATGTATATATATTATTATTATTTTTTTTCGTTCCGGGTTTATTGGAGTTTGGTGTCTATTTCGTTATTAGTGTGGGAAAATTTAGCTGGTCCACGTTGCAAGGTGTTCTCGACCGATCAGTTCTAGAGGTAGGTTCAGGCGATCATTCTACCTGCTCTTCTTATTTGCAGTCAGTTTCTTCCATTGCGTCGATTTCTCGTGCAGTGTTGTTAAAAGTCTCTTTAGTTGTGTGCTTCTGTGGTTGTATTGTCATGTTGTAATGAGGTCATAATATGACTCGCAGCAACGACAACTTGTATTTTCCAGTACGTATCCATGTGCGCACTTGCTGCTTGACAAGGGCATACGTGATAAAGACACTATTACCTACTTAAAATGTTGTTACTACACACCAAACATTGTCGCAGATATAAACTATTAAATTCACCGATACCACTGTTTTTTACCTGTAAACACAGACACCACGTTAATTATTTTCATAAACTTAACCAAGATGTTGACACTGCTCACTGCACAACAAAACAGAGTGTATCAAACCCTGTCCCTGGGAGATTTGACCGGCAGCCAGTATTTAATTTGCCTGTTTTCGTGGTTAGGCGATCTTCCTAAGGAGACGTCTTCTTCATGTGGAACAAAAGCATAACTCGTATTTTTTCTTAAGGTTCTTCAGTCTTCTGAGGCTTGCATAACAATTCAACGCTTTTTGCTCCTCGCTTAAGCTCTAGGTATTTTTTTGGCATCCAGTTTAATTGGAGTTTGGTTTTCTTTTCGTTCTTTTTTCACCTAGCATGTTCATCCTCTATGTTTTTAATATCGCTTGCCTATTCAAGCGCATCTGGCGTGGCGTGGGTTCATACAGTCACCATGTTCCCCGTTTGTTGGTATGCGTGCATTAAATTCACCTAAAGTGATTGCGATTGATTTCCGTGGTTTTTCTATTGCCCTTTGGAGAGCGTTGGGTAGTTCTTGGCTGCTGTAGTTGTATCTGGCTATCGGTGCGCCTTAATTTGAGTCGATGACGATAAAAAAATGGGTTTGTTGCATAACTACGTCATTTGCTTAAATATGCGCTATTGTTTGCCGATATTTGGGCTTTGTCAATTTCGTGTAGGCGATGCAGGCAAATAGCCAGCAGATGTTGTCAGTTGTCATAAGGCTAGTGTGCTTTTGTCTTTAGTGTACGCAGGAAAAAGTGTTTTATGACGGTGTGCTACGGTTGTTGTTTTAAGAAAAGGTTCACTATCATAATACATTTCACCGAGGTACTTGGGGTTATAGAAAAAAAAATTTCTGCCTGATGCTGGGAAATATTTGAACCAAAGCGGTTTGGGATAGTTGTTAGGTATTATTCGATTTCATGTATCCGGTACCTATATCTTATGTAGACAGCATTTTACAATTGATTGATTTTGATATTGACCTACTGTTATGATGGTATTCTGCCGGTACTATGCATACAGGCATGTATGCATAGTATTAAGAGTCCGACGTGTTGAATCTCCATCGCGATAGGAAGCGAGCTACCAAAGCTAGATTACAAGTCGGCTAATATGTGCAATTAAACTTGTACAGAAAAACCAGCACAAACGAGAAGCTCATCGCCATGGGTTATCCTCTACTAGGCTAGGAAGTCATCAGGCCCAACTAAGTCCAGGATTGCATATAACTAGGTATACCTACGCCGTGCGTGCGCGCTGCGCGGATGCGTGTGCAGTGCGTCGACACATTAACCAGTCATTATACAGTACCTACTCTGTACTAGGAGTCTTTGTTTTTACGTCCTTTACTTTATGTATGCTACCTTTTTAGAAATAATCAGACATGGTGGGTTCCCTCTGGCGGGTTCGTAACACCACATTCTTGTGATTTTAGCATTAATACAGTAAGTAAAAAATGGTCTGATCTCACCGGATTTATCTGTTGAGCTTGGGCGACTTTGTAGCGAAGACTCGGACCGCCCTCACATCAGTCGCACTCACTGTTATATAATATATAGACGCACTGCACATTTGTTTAAACCGGTATGTATCGCGAGATGTATATATCATACGCGTATCGGAGCGGATAGCGTGGTTAGGCTACGGCAGGGATCGCGGCGAGCAATTTACTGGAACATCTGGCGATAGGCGCCCTTTGTTTCTGCGCTTTTTATGCAATTTGGAGAAACAATGACAGAGGACGGTAAGGGTCCGTGCGACCGTTCGGCACGGCGGCTCAAACGAGACTCCTCCCTACAAAACGGCTCAACCGATTTGGATTAAATTTTGCACGAATATAGTTTATAGCCTGGTTTAAAGCCTGGTTTTAGCCTGGCTGTATAGGGTCGCAGTTCTACCTAACACTCCTCCTCGCTTCGCTCGTTGTCGTACCTACACTAAACCCGCCTTAGAGTAGAATAGGGGTAATCTGATGTCTAAATGTCTCTCTCTTATTAGAAAACTTAGAAAGAGAAGTATACATAGTGCTAGAAAAATCGAGACAGCTCGCGCGCCGTCTTGTGATAGCCGTGCAGCAAGTCGACGCCACCCCGCTGCGCGGGGTGTCTATTTCTGGTCTGAGGGACACAAGTGAACCCTAACCTAACCGACTTAAGACAGAGTTCGCTTATGTCAAGCCATTTTTGTCCGTCCTGATATGTACGGCCCGATAATCCGTGTTCACTTGATATTCATAGAAAACCCGAAAAGTTCGCTGTTTCGAAGAAATATGCATTACCTAATTAGGTCGAGTGAAACATTAGAGCAAAAGTTAAAAGGTCAAGTGACAGATAGGTGTTACGAAATTAGGTGTAGTGAACATTGAACATAGTAATCATTAGGCACATTAATCATTAGACTTAGTAGTCATTAGGAAAAATAAAGATTAGTTTTTAATATATTAGCACACTTGATATTTAGTATTAGGAAAGATTAGGAGATATGAAATTAGGCCCAGCAAATAATTATGCCATATAAGATTAGTTATCCGAATATTAGGGCTAATGAAAATTATATCGAACGTTGGTAGGTGTAATGAAATTAGCACTAACGATATTAGGTTAAGTGGGGATGAACCTTTATCGCGTGGGTTTGCCGAGCTAGTTTACACTAATATTATAAAGAGGAAACATTTGATTGTTTGTGTGTTTGTAGGCATAGGGGTGTGCGGGTATAGGCTCGGAAACTACTGGACCGATTTGAAAAATTATTTTACCATTAGAAGCCGACATTATCGCTGATGAACATAGGCTACTTTTTACCGCGGGAAAATGCTTCATTCCTACGGGAAAACGGGTAATCCGTGCGAAGCCGGGCCGGGCAGCTAGTAATATTATAAAGAGGAAAAGTTTGTGAGACTGTAGCTTTGTAAGTTTGTATGTAATGGGCCCCGGAATCACAAGACCGATTTAAAAAAAATCTCTCACGTGCTAAGGTTGGACTTTGTGGATGGAGATGCGGACATTTGCTTTATTTTATTATCCTGTGGGTTTTCCTACTTTATTTGCATTACGCGGGTGAAGCCGCGGGGCTATTATTTGATAAAATGCTTAATTGAAAGCAAACAATACAACGCAATGAAAACACGCAGTCACATTTGTCAGTCTGTGGCACCGAGTTTATTAAATTCCATCAACCGAACGAGCTGGCTTGGTATTTTAATATTGTATTGTTTGTTGCTCCATTTACACGGTATATTCAAAGTCCCCTCAAGTTATTAAAAATGTTTTATTTACAATATAGACTGGAAACAAATATGCGTTCAAAGAAAATACCCGATTTTCCAACGTCAACTGGTCTCAAGTACTATTACTTACTATCACAATGAAATCACGCAAAAAAAATAGACAGTCTCTACGATAATCAAATTCGAATACTATCTAACATTTAATACTTAACTATTCTCCCCAATTTCATTCCTTTGGCGGTTAATTTTCAGTATTTGTAGGTATTTATTCATTAAGTATGTATTTATATGTAGATCTTCTCGTGAGTATTATATTTGGTTAGTTTATCAACATATTTATGTTATTTTATTATTCTGCTGATATTGTACACCTTAGCAAGTTTCTGTTTTGCCCTACGGTTGACTGGTAGAGAATGCCATTAAGTACGACCTTTGTACTTATTTTATTAAGTTTTTTAAATTATTTTTCAAGGTAGTATTGGACTCGTATTGTATTGTAATTAATTCTGCAAGTAGGCCGTAATGGCACTTTTACAAGTCAAAATTCTACCAGCGTTTCTGAAAATGACCACAACTGTTAAGAAGAAACGCCGAAACAAACTCAACAGTCACTTTTTGGGAAAAAAAGCTTATTACAATGATAGTTCTTAACCTACTTAAAATAAGTACATAACACTGTTAGTTAAAATAAGTACATAACTGTTGGTTGTATCCAGTATCGTCAGGTCAGTTTTTAGGGTTCCGTAGTCAACAAGGAACTATAAAGTTTCGCCATGTCCGTCCGTCCGTCTGTCTGTCCGTCTTCGGCTTAGCTCAGTAACCATTACTAAAGGAAACTGTAATTCGGCCTGGGTATATAAATCAATCACGCCGACAAAACAGTACAATAAAATCTTAAAAATATTTTTTTTCGTATTACCTCCCCCTACACCTAAAGCGGGGATGTATTTTTTTTCCCGTTAAACCCATAGTGTGGGGTATCGTTGGATAGCTCGTTCAAAAATATTATGGGTTTTTTAAAAGCATTTTTCAAATCAGTTATTAGTTTGCAAGATATTGGGCTTTAAAGCCCTAATTTTTGTTCGGGTCATGTGTCCCCCCCCCTGCCGGCTAAATGGCTACTACTGGAAATGTGGAAAAAATCGTGGTAGTAGTACATATAATGAATTTAAAAGGAAAACTATCACGGACAAGTAAGCATAAGTAGTTACCGAGTAATAGTCGACCAACTTAATGTGTTCTTGAAAAGGCCGATTTTCGTACAAATTCGGCCGACGCAACCGAACCGCACGTCGATGTAACTAAGACAGACAGGCAACTACGGAACCCTACACTGTGCGTGGCCCGGCACGCACTTGGCCGGTTTTTTGTAAAGATGTGTTGGTGAGGTAATATCAGTATTTTTTTTGACATTACTTACAGACATAAGGTCTAAAGCGCAATTGAAAGAAAGTAATTGCATGCAAGTTTTATTAGTTATTACATTTTAGTTTACCAACGTATACTGAGTTGAATAATTGATCTATCAAATAGCGCTTCACGGATCTTTTTAGAGAGACAGAGTTACTTTCGCATTAATTTTATAATACATATAACTATATAGATTGAATACCTTCCTTCTTTTAACGCGACTTCGCTGGCTCGTCCATCTGGAGAGGATGGGGACGATCGTGCAGTGAAGAGAGCGTATAATTGGGTCGGTCCAATGAAAAACGCCCGGAGCCGGCCCAGGTACCGCTGGAGTGACGAAGCCCTCAAAGATCTGACCACCCTAGGGGCATCCAACTGGCGTGAGGTGGCGCAGAATAGGGAAGAGTGGCGTTCTCTTGTGTCAGAGGCCAAGATCCTCTTTGGTTCATGGAGCCAGCGTAGTAAGTAAGATTAAGTAGGTAGAATTTACTTGCTATAATTTTGTCGCCGTCGCCTTTTCATCAGCCCCAGACCAACATTTCTGCCCAACATAAATCAGGCCGTGGCTTTGTTGTACTTAAACATTCTGGTGGTCACGTGTTCCACATACGTAGGAATAAAAATGGCGTCGATTTCTCCCAAGCCCCGATAAACAGGCTGATTGTACGGCTGCTGAATGATTTATCCCGCGCCCGACGGCGGAATATTGATGAATTGTGCTGAAGTTTAGCATGGCGATAAAATAATGGGACATAGGTACAGTCAAGTGCAATAATATTTATCGATATAATCCTCTCATCCTTATCCTTACTAATATTATAAATGCGAAAGTGTGTGTGTTTGTATGTTTGTCCTTCTTTCACGTCGCAACGGAGCGTCGTATTGATCTAATTTTTTGTATGGATATAGTTTAGAAGCTGGAGAGTGTTATAGGCTACTTTTTCTAGCGGAAAAACATCAAATTTCCACGGGAAAATTCAATATGTTACATTTTCCTATAACCACGCGGGCGAAGCCGCGGGCATCAGCCAGTTACTCATAAATATCTCACATAGCTGTTATGTCGGGTGGCTTAAAGTTTCCAGGTGCCATTGCCATTATGCGGGAATGGAAGCGGGGTGTCAAAACGATGCCAGGCAGCCGTTTAGTTCGAACATGCGCATACCGGGTTTTAGGCACGTGTTTGGGAAGAAATTTGTAAGGAGCTCGCAGTCTATGGTTTTTTCGTCCGCTGCGTAGCACAATCAAATGCAGGCCGGGCGACACTGAATTTCAGAGTCAACTGCGATTGGATAAATAACACGGATATGCGCGAGAGCTCAGTATGACGTGGTTTCTTCGTCTTGAAAATAACTACTATTCCATGCTCATAAAGTACCTAACCCATGAACGACTGAGCAAAACGCATAAAATTCTCCGTTTCAGCTTGTTAAAAAATTATTTCGTATGTCTACCGTCTGTCAGGCTGTTGACCTCTACAGGTCGTATTTTAAACCGATTCTCGTGAAATTTTGTGAGCACGTTCAATAATTATGTAGATGTTTTGTGTCTACTCGGTTTTTCGTTATTTAAAATAATAGGTAATAATACTACAGGCTTGCGTTGCGAGTTCTTCATAGCCACTAGTTTTAACTTATATTCCACTTTAAAACTACTGCACTCGAAACAAACTGCTTTCGGCGGTTCCGGGGCAACCTACCGAATTCTACACCGGACTTGACGACGCAACGGAGCCACACTGTTTCGTCGCCTAAATAATAATTAGTGTTTTAATATTATATTGTACTCGTATTTATGTTAGTCTGTAAGGTAATTGTAACTATGGGCTTTACTTGCCTGAAATAAATTATTATTATTATTATCATAACTAAGCTGTGAACCAGCAGGTTTAATGCTGAATGTGGTTCCGTACAAAATAAGTCGTGAACTGACAAGAAACCGATTAGCAAAATTTCAGACGAAGACTCAAGTTATGTTTTTCATAGCAGTTCAGAAGCTTCATAGTCTAATTTAATATATGAAAAAAACCGGCAAATACGCAATGATGTCTAAAAGTGGGCCATTCATTTTAATATTTCCCACAAAGTAACCAAGAGTTTAAAACAAGTAATAAATAATCGATGTACTTTAGGTCATGTACAGTATTAAGTTCTTAGACATAATCACGAAATGTTCATGACTGCAATATATTAAATAAATAAATAAGCGCGAGTAAGGGTAAGTTGTTATTCCGTGGCATCTCCTTACGATTACAGACCGATCAACGTTAAATATGGCGCCGGCAGCATGCCATTCCATAGAAACTCGTCAAACTTTCCATACATTTAGAATTTAACGAACACCGCTTACAATAGGCATGATGCCTCATGTTCAAATTGATAACGTAGTGATGCTAAATGGATAGTAAACCATCAAATTGTCGTAATAAAGTACAAATTATAAAATGTAATTAAGATCATAAAAAGGTATGAACCTTGAAAGTTTAGAAAAAATATGCATTTTTTTTTACTGTCTAAGAGTAAATTAAAAGCTACCAATAGAATCCTTACGCTTTTCTAGAAACAAAATTGTATCACAACCATGTACTTAAACGCAGTATTTCGCGACCGAAACAACAATTTACCTGATTTTCCATACTACGATTAGTACAAATGTACAAATGTGACGTCATACTTGTATAGACACACAGTATGAAGCGTTTTGCGTTGCCGCCAGCGAGGTCAATCTTTGTCTCATTTTTTTAGATATTTATGTTCTTTAATTGTAGTTGCTCCAATACAAACATTTGTTCCTCTCAAAAAACTGGTTCGAATTACGTCACAAAAAAAATGTTACTCATCATCCCTATTGACACACGGTTTTGTGCAATCCACCCTAAAAGCGCGGGTTAAATACAAAACCAACACACGGAAAATCAAATACAGTCCCAGCGGTAAACAAACATATTTGACACCGTTTCATCGAATTGATGACTAACAGATGTCGCCTCATGAACTATTCTGTAAACAACTGCTAACAACCAAACAAGTGGAGTATTTGATAGTCAACTGTTTGCTGCATCGGAGAGCTGCCATTGAAACTCCCTCACTGATAAACCAAAGGTTACAAGCGACATTTCCTGATTAATTTTGTAAGCAGTAAAGAAAATAAATTTAAGATTAATGAAAAAAAGAAAATGGTGACCACAGGCATACCTACATAGCCCGTCGCTACTAACCAACTGCGCTATTGGAACAATCCGTCTCGGTTACCAAATTTTTAAATCAGTTCTCTACTACAACGGTAGGGAGGCCGGTTCGAATCCGGCTCAGATATTTTTTTTTCCGTTATGTTTATGTGAATGAAATGTAGGTATAAATTTCCTGGTTATTCAAATTTAAGTCTTATAGTAAAACTAGCTTATGCCAGCGACTTCGTCCCCATAGAACTCGTTAATCGCCATAGAGAATAGTTGTTTTTAACGTATTGCAGGCGTTGGCATAAATATCGCTTTCCACCCTCCTTTTCGGCCCTTTCAGGGATGATGTCCGGGATAACAACTATCTTATGTCCTTTTTAGGGACTCAAACTATATCTGTGCTTTTCATCTAAATCGTTTCAGCGGTTTAAACGTAAAAAGGTAACAGACAGACAGACAGGGTGTGGGTTAAGTATGTTTAGTATGGACTACTAAAGATCAAAGAGTTGAGTATCGTAATTATAATGCTTAGCATATGCTTTTGTTTGCAAGATATGATTTGTTGCAGTTTGGGAAAGAACATCTATCAATGTTATCCCTGATCCATTCGTAACTAGTATTACTAAATTATGAAATAGGGACTTGTACTTTGTACTACGTAATCTACTTACTTTTATAAAAAAATAACAAAGCTTTAAAGAAAAAACTGTTAAAATTCGTGCCTTTGTCAATCCGTGCGCACATTGGAGTTCCACTTTCTGGCAAAATCCATATGCATCCATATCCATACTAATATTATAAATGCGAAAGTGTGTTTGTTTGTATGTTTGTCTGTCTTTCACGGCAAAACGGAGCTACGAATTGAACTGATTTTTTAAGTGGAGATAGTTGAGGGGATGGAGAGTAACATAGGATAGTTTTTATCCCCGTAATCGTCCCCTAAGGGGGGTGAAATGGGGGGTAAAAGTTTGTATGGAGCTGCGATATATAAACGAGTTCCAGCGGACGGAGTCGCGGGCAGAAGCTAGTAATGTATATAAGGCCCAGTCCAGTCAAGTTTAGGTAAATAAAATGAATATTAATGCGCAAACCAATTTGATTCAAACGTGTTTCTCACGCTCACTTCCACAAGCGTCAGATATCAAATGATATTTTGTGTACATAATTTCTCTCTAGTAATATTGCATTGTATTTTATCCACCAGAAGCTGTTGCAAACAACCGCGCACTCCATTTATCGCAGACTTCGTAAGAATGTTAATATCCCTAGAGTAATAAATCCGTCAGACATGACTTCCTAGGCGTTTCGAGAAAGACTCGTGTTTATTCGATACATATTATATTTGATTTAAATAGGGACATTGTTGACTCAAAATGTTCCATGTTGCACCCAAAATTAACAATGCCATTTGTATGACAAATATTTAAAACGTCACTCACGACAGTAACGATGCATCTCTTTTCTCGAAAATGCCCACCTAGGTTATTTACTTGCGTAAATTATTGAAATCTTGGTAAGTATAGATAGGTGGCAAGCTTTACCAGGATTTTATAGACCCATACATTTTTCACGCAGTGAAAAGTAACACTTGTATGAATGAAGTAGGAAAATTGATGCGTTTTACAAGCTATAATCACCCGTGAAAAACTATCGGACAACAGTAAAGTGGGCAAAGTTTACGGAAACAGATTTTAATTTTGGATTTCTTTTGTACATACCTGCTAAATAAAAAGGTAGTAGGTAAGTATTAATATGATCAAAGATAAAAAAAGATTAACAACTTAAAATAACTGCGACATCAAAAATATGACTAAGAGCTTCGAAAGTCGTATCTGTTGAGATTCAACAGATACGACTTTCGATTAAAAAATACCGGTCTCATATAGGTTCTTCCAATTACTTTACAAAAACCGATTCCACAGACAGAATAACAGACTGCACGGATACACAACTAAAATTTATTAAAACTATATTAAATATTGAAATTATTATAAGTAAGTAAGTTACTTAATTTATGTTTGGAATGAAGCATTTACCTTCCGAGTTCGGAGCACTTCTTTCACATAATATCCCTAAATGGGTTAGTTTTGTCGTTGAAACGTATTATTAACATTTCGTATGCCTTGTTCCGGATCCGTCCAGAACGGTTCGAACTTACAACTTAAACTTCAAGGTCAATAATTAATTGATTATACGAGAAATAAAATACGTTTCAATACGGAATGGAAATTAAAATCAACTTGTGTGGGAATTACGATTAAATTTATGTTGTTTCAAAAAGAGGCCGAATAAAAAGAACTTCTTTGTTCCAAGAAGCCTCAGTGACTTTAGGAGGATAAAAATAACTTCATAAAAAGTTACAAACCCTGACGCAAAAGGGTTATTGACTAGAGTAAAAAAATCTTACGTCACCAATAAACGAAATTCACTAAAATGATCGGAAAACATCTCGTTCACTCTTTAACTTACTTTGGCTATTTTAAAAAGTATTGTTATACTCATCGACTATAATCTTTAAATTAGAACCTCGCAAACGATAACGCAATGGAATACTTTTAATTCGGATGTAAAAGTTTATGCTCTATGGACAATCGAAATAATTATGTTTCAACTGTACACAGAACTGAAATGAATTTTGACCAATCACGAGGCTCTCGATTTCCAGAAGACATAACACACAAAAACGCGCAAAAATAAAAAAGCGGTTGGCTGCACTTCGTTTCAGCAGGGTGATTTTCAATAGATACCAAGTTTGATTAATAAATTATTATTTCCGTTCACTCGTAGAAAAAGTATTATATGCAATAGTTATATAATTAGCTTTTTAACTCTCGTACCTTAATTACTCGACTGAAAAAGCATACATTATATAACGATTGCATAAAATACTATTAATGCGGCGCAATGTTCTCGAGTGGCGACCACGACCACAAGGTTGACCGAGGTTGCGGGAGTCCGCTGGATGCAGGTGGCGCAGGACCAGTCACTTTGGCACTCTTTGGGGGAGGCCTATGTCCAGCATTGGATGGCTTTCGGCTGATGTTATGTGGTGGTGATGATAAAAAATTGGTGATTTTTAACTTTCTCTCTCACTCTTCTCGCGAAAATGCCCAGGTACCTATTTTGTGTGCGTGTACGAAAGTTAAAAGTCATTACAGTACAGTTTTAGCGGCCAGGAAAGTGTATGAAATTATATTACTTTAAACTTTTTTACCTTTTAACCATATGTTTTGACTAAGACAAAGCCGCCCATCAAAGTTTTTCCAAGTTTTCTTTAATTGACGAGACGTTTTTAAGATGCCTCAAATAATTTAAAATAAATAAATAAAAAGGTTTATCGAAATAAAGTTAATAACGAACTAAATTTTAGATTTCAATACTCTAATAATTTTAATTACATAAAACATTGAAAATTGTGATCGATTCTAATATTATTCTTTTTTTATTTATGTCAATTGAAACAGGCATCATGAGGCACGCCGTGTACATAATTTGAAAAAATAAGTTGGGCGGGAACTTGATAGATTATTGACATTGACACACATACCTACTCGCTGACTCGCTGACGATAATCGCTGTTATAAAATTATTGAAAAATATTATTTAATTTCCTCGCATTTTTGGAGAAAATCACTATATCTGCCTCTGAGGGAATGGCAATTCGTGGATTCGTCTCTATTGTTGGATTCAGCTTCACTTCATCCGAAAAAGCAACTCATCCACGAATTGCTATTTCCCGGCCTCAGCTATACGAGTAATGTACTATTATTGGACGAGCGATTATAGTCTTGCGCGCACAAGAAAACGAGGTGCAACATTTTGGAGTAAGTACGACTTTTTGTTTAAATTTCGATAAATGTCTAACTTTGTGAAGCTTTATTCATCATCATCATCATCATCATCATATCAGCCGAAAGACGTCCACTGCTGGGCCTAGGCCTCCCCCAAAGAGTGCCAAAGTGACCGGTCTTGCGCCACCCGCATCCAGCGGACTCCCGCAACCTTTACCAGGTCATCAGTCCACCTTGTCGGGGGCCTACCCACGCCGCGCCTTCCGGTACGTGGTCGCCACTCGAGAACCTTTCCGCCCCAACGGCCATCGGTTCTACGTGCTATGTGCACCGCCCACTGCCACTTAACAACATGGTCCTCTCTATTGCCCTTTGGGTGATTTTGAGCCTTCTTATATGAGGCCCATCGTAAGCGACCATGTTTCAGTGCCATATGTCATCACTGGCAACACACACTGGTCAAAGACTCTCGTCTTGAGACACTGCAGAATATTGGACGAAAAGATGTGCCGTAGCTTCCCGAACGCTGCCCAGCCGAGTCGGATTCGAAGATTGACCTCTTTCTCGAAGTTGGACCTACCTAACTGGATAGTCTGTCCTAGGTATACATAATCGTCTACAACTTCGAGCGTAAAATGTCCGATTGTAATGGGAGTTGGTACTACATGGGCATTTGACATGATCTTCGTCTTATCCATGTTCATTCTTAGACCAACTCGCTCGGAAGCTTTACTGAGGTCATCGAGCATCGTACTTAAGTCCTCCATGGTCTCAGCCAAGACTACTATATCGTCAGCAAACCGAAGGTGAGTGATGTACTCGCCGTTGATGTTGATGCCTAGCCTTCTCCAGTCCAGAGTCTTGAAAATATCGTCCAGTGCAGCGGTCAACAGTTTTGGAGAAATAACATCTCCTTGCCTGACTCCCCGCTGCAGCGGAATAGGTTTCGAGTTCTGGTCCTGGAGTCGCACTGACATAGTGGCGTTCTCGTACAAACACTTCAGCACTTCGATATAGCAATAGTCAACTTGGCCCCGCTGGAGAGACTGTAGTACAGCCCAGGTTTCAATCGAATCGAAGGCTTTCTCGTAGTCCACGAACGCTAAGCAGAGAGGCAGGTTATACTCTTCGGTCTTCTGTATAACCTGAAGAAGCGTGTGGATGTGGTCTACGGTACTAAAGCCTCTTCGGAAACCGGCTTGTTCGGGAGGCTGTAAGTCATCTAGCCTGCGTACGAGACGATTTGTAATGACCCTTGAAAACAGCTTATAGACATGGCTCAGAAGTGAGATGGGTCTGTAGTTCTTCAGCAGAGTGTTGTCACCCTTTTTGAAGGACAGCACCACCACCCCTCTGTTCCATGCCTTTGGAGTTCTCCCTTCCAGTAAGACGGAATCGAACCACTTCTGAAGGCCTGTAAGGACCGGTTTTCCACCCGCCTTCAGAAGTTCGGTTGTTATTCCGTCTTCACAGGGTGCTTTGTTGTTCTTGAGCTGTTTAAGAGCCATTACAATCTCGTACGGGCTGATGTCCGGGATGTCGTCGGTATAGTGTCGGGTTAGTCTAGCTCTAGGGTCTTCCGCCTGACTAACTTCGGGTCTGCGCGTTGACGTGTATAGCTGTCCATAAAAGCGCTCTATCTCACCCAGAATCTCAGGTTTAGAGGAACGATTCTACCATCTTCAGTTTTTAACTTCGCGAGCTGGCTCTGCCGTATAGACCGATCTCTCGAGAATACTTTAGTGCCCTTATTACGCTGGATGGCCTCTTCAATACGGTTTGTATTGAATTGGCGCAGATCGCGTGTAAGGGACTTGAAGATTTGTTTATTGAGCTGTGCCGGTATAAGGTCGCATCAGCTGAAGACTGTAGAATCATTTCACTCCTGCCCTTGGACTAAGGACAGGAGTGAAAGGAGAGCTTTATTCACAATTCATTAAGTGAGATTTTAGATGAGGTAATATACCATCATTTTAACTTAATTGTGTCGTTTAATAATATTGTATTGTTTGAGTCAGGTAAAAAGGGAAATAAAGACCTGGGTTTTTTTTTCTATCGAAGAAATCAGAGGTGAATAGTACAGTAAAACATAAAGTACGGTAGCCTATAGTGGCTCAGGTATGCGGCTTTCAAGCGGCGGTCGTGGGTTCCAATCCCGGCTCGTGCCAATGAGTTTTTCAGAACTTATGTACGGAATATTTATGAAAACATCGTGAGGTGTATTGCTGCAGTTTCCATGTGTCCCACCCACTGTTTTCTAATCCGGCCCGGACAAAGTTTCAAAGGACGTGATATTTTCCTATCCACGCCCGTAAGTCTCCCAGTAGTCCAAATATTAACGCGTTTTGTAAAAGATTAAAATAAAAATCCTCTTTTACCGTTATAATGGAAACTTAACAATAAAAACGATGAATAAAATACCCGGTGACTTCGCGTTATTTCTGCGTTATTATTCTAAACTCATTTTTTGCTCAGAAGGGCTGTTATTCTTTACCCGTTCGCGCATTCCACCCGTCACGCCTTGCGTATCTAGACCCCTATCTACGCTTAGTTACTACGAATCGCGGTGTCAAGATATATTTGTGGGAGAGCTTTGAGACGAGCTTAAAACAAGTTACAGAATAGCGGGGACTGTGTGCTCCCAACTGGGCCGCCAAATTGAATGGATTTTTTCTTTAAGAGAGTTCGGGATTTTTGCGGAATATTTTAGCTAGATTTTCGATATCACATTACCGCCACACCTGACAAAGATAACCTATGGTGTAATATCATACCGAACGAAAGTACACCACAGTAAGGGTTCTTCAAGAAAGGAGTGTACATACATACATTGTTAAAGGGTCGGCAATGCGCATGTGATACCCCTGGCTGGAGTTGCAAGTGTCCACAGACTACGGTGACCGCTTACCATAAGCCTATTTGCTATAAGCTTGTTTACCACCGACGTGCGATAAGTAGGTATATGTTCATATAAAAGGAAAGTGTTATACGAGTGAAAATAGGCTTGTACAACTTAAAAAATAAAAAAATAAAACCGGCGAAGTGCGTGTCGGGCCACGCGCAGTTTAGGGTTCCGTAGTTGCCTGTCTGTATTTGTTACATCGACACGCACGTGCCAAGTAAATGGTGCGGTTGGGTCGGCCGAATTTGTACGAAAGTTGGCCAATTCAAGTACATTTTATGTTGTCGACTATTCTCTTCTGACTCGGTAACTAGTAATGTCTACTTAGCAGTGATAGGTTTTCTTTTAAATTCATTATTATGTACTAATGCCACGATTTTTTTCACATTCCCAGTAGCAGCCATTTAGCCGGCAGGAGGTGGCTTTAAAGCCCAATATCTCGCAAACGAATCACTGAGTTGAAAAATGGTTAATTGTTGATTGAAAATTGCGGAGTTGAAAGATGGTAAGAAATCCATAATATTTTCGAACAAGCCATCTAACGATACCACACACTATGGGTTTAACGAGAAAAAACAAATACACCACTTGAGGTGTATGGGAGGCACTCTAAAAGTTTTTTTTTCAAGATTTTTTTTCTACCAGTTTGTTGGCGTGATTGATTTATATTTATACCTACTCATGCTGAACAGCTTTCTAGTAGTAAGGGTCACTGAGCTAAGCCGCAGACGGACAGACGGACAGATGGACATGGCGAAACTATAAGGGTTCTTGGCTACAGAACCGTAAAAAATCGGTATGGTCAGAAAGAAAAGGATTGTTGATTTTGCTATTTGTAAAGTTGTAGGCGCTTAGTATTTTTTATTACCTGACATACTTTTTAGAGCGGTCGAACCAGGTCTATCTGGAATACCAGTTCCATTGAATATATATAATATAATATTTAATTCGGATATTGAAGGCCCATATAACAAATAACTTAAACTAACATAAGTCACATACTTTACATACTATTATAAAACTAATTTACAGACATCATTTAGGCGACATAACGGTTTGGCTCCGCTGTGTCGTCAGCTCCGATGTAGTTCGGTAGGTTACCCTGAAAGCGCTGAAACAATACCTTTCGGCTAGATGTTGGCACTCGCGATGGTCTGGTATTATATAGCGTGGTGGGTTCTCCCAGTCCGCTTCGCTGGTGGAGGCGTAATTTTTCTCTATTCGCTTTTACTTTGTTATGAATAGTATACGACTCTTGTTTGGACGAATTCACACTGATTGGTTATACATATACAAATCGACCTGAGCAAGGAGTCTTTTACATAACGTGGCGGAACATTGATGAATAGTGAACTACTTCAGTGAACTAGTAATGAGTTACCGAATAGATTAGACTTAAGACGAATGGTCTTGAATACTGACCTTGCCACGTCTGGCATTTGTCAAGTACAAACGAAGACACGCTGGAGTATCCACTATTGGCACTTATGCCGTCGCAATAAGGTTTAGGAATGCTCAGTATAGCAGTCTGGTCCATAGTACAGTCGCCAGCATAAATATCTGCCGCACATGGGAAAATTCCAAAGAGTCATTTGACTCAATTCATCATTATTCCGAAATTTCAAAATTCTGAATGCCCTTTTCCGGTAAAGGAAAATTTGGACGCAGATGATTTAATGGAATATATATACAACGTGTTAATAAAATAACGCAAAACCTGAAAACCGTTTGTTCAGAATCGAGAGTAGAATGCAAAAAAAATAAAAAAAAAACCTGAAAACCGTTTGTTCAGAATCGAGCATAGAATGCGAAAAAAATAAAAAATAATTTTTTTTTACGCGATTTATTTTTTACATTTGTATGGAGCAGGTCGCCCCAGTCGGCCAACACTCCATACAAATGTAAAAAATAAATCTTGTCAAAAATTTTATTTTTTATTTTTTTCGCATTCTATGCTCGATTCTGAACAAACGGTTTTCAGGTTTTGCGTTATTTTATTAACACGTTGTATATACTTAGGTTAGATTTGGTTATTATTCTGAAAAATCATATATTCCTTCAGCGGAACACGGTTATCGGAATAATGAAATTCGGAAAAATGTTGGGTACACACCTGACACTTCTAGGGACATTAGGACATGTCAGATATGTTTGATGCTGGTGACTG
Organism: Epinotia ramella; assembly: GCA_947578815.1. Taxonomy (NCBI): domain Eukaryota; kingdom Metazoa; phylum Arthropoda; class Insecta; order Lepidoptera; family Tortricidae; genus Epinotia; species Epinotia ramella. The sequence continues at coordinate 30,298,126 of OX388203.1, forward strand.
TGTTATCTAAGTTAAGTGCAAAATATGGTGCACAGAAGATGTGTCCCATAGCTCTTATGTCGGCGAATTAAGGGTTTCAGTACACAGTTATGAGAGGAATAATTCCGTTCATATTTTTGCACTTTACTGTACTATCGACAACACTGCTAACTGACCATCCGTGCACTTTATGTCCATTGTAATAAGGTTCTATATAAATACAGGATGGTCAGCTACCAAACGGGCGTTCATTTGTGCACGAAACAATCCATTTCGATTTAATACCAATTATGTACCAATAACTAAATTCTTGTTTTCCCCCTACTATCTCTTAACTAAATGATCCCTGATCCTGAAGGTCTCGACGGAATTTCTCAAACACTCTTTAAGTACACATTGGCATTTCTAAAAAATGATTATAAATATCAATTAAGCATTTAAAATTAATACAAAACATATACGAAATACTTCATTGTTACCATTTCGAAATGCTAACATTAATGTAAGTGTATTTACTAGTTTATATTAATTGTAGTTTGCACACGAAAAGGTCTTCTCCGGATGAGACCGAATATATGAAACTAGGTTTTTTTTACGTAATTAAAATAGACCATGCTATGTTTTAATGCGATTAGAAAGCCAATCCTAAAATATTATATTAGAAAATTGAATTTATTCTAAAGGCCAAAGTCCTGAACAAATGTTAGTTCATTTGGAACCCTCCCCAAGGTAAGGGACGCGTTAAAGGGTAGGATTAGTACCCCAATCAAGAAGTACTATTATGTTAGGACTAGCTTATATCCGCGACTCCGTCCGCGTGGAACTCGTTTATATCATAGCTCCATACAAACTTTCCCCCCCATTTCAGCCCGTTTGGGAATGATTTCCGGGATAAACACTATCACTATTGCCCTTCCCCGGGACTCAAACTATTTCTATACCAAACATCATCTAAATCGCGGTTCATACAAACTTTGAACCCCATTTTACCCCGCTTAGGGGTAGGTTTTTCCAAAACCCTAAAATTGCTTTTACTGTTTTGTGATAAGGAGTCCATACACAAAGTTTCAAATCTCCCACTTAAAATTGTACTCCATCCCCATAGAAAATTTGAACCAAGTTTTTACCCCCTTGAGGGTGGAATTTTCTTAAAAACCCTTCTGAGTGGATACTTACGTTATATTAACTACCTGTTGTGAAAAGGCAGCTTTCTAGGTTCAACGGTTTGGACTGGGCGTTGATTTAAGTGAGTGAGTCAGTCAATCAGGACATTTAAGTTTATATAGATTTTGGAAAAGATTTTAGTTTATGTATATCCGAGCTTCACACTCATATTTGTAGAATCCTGAATGTTTATGTTTGTTACAAAACCGATAATTAGTATAATAAGTCGATCATTTCGTAACCACCCAGTAGGTTTCGTAACCTGAAATGGCACCACACTAACACAGCTTTCTGGAAACGGATTTCATTAAAACTAATGACGAAGTTTTAATGATTTTGAACTTTGATGACGCCGCTCCTGAGAAAGATGTAATCTGACTTGGCAAATACGTTTTTCAGATTCCCTATTTAATCATATGGCATACATTATTTTTGGCCTTTAAAGTTTGTCACTCTTTAGTACCACCCAGGGGACATGTGCAGGGATGTGGTAGGTAGCTCCTGCGGACGCGAGTAACAGTTGTCCCCGCTTTGTCAAGTGAGTGGGCAACTCGACTTTTAGAAGTTCTTAAGCCGCCCGAAGGCCTCTAACTCGGCTTAACGACTACTGTCATAGACAGTAGCCGGGATCAACTGCTTAGCGTGCCTTCCAAAGCACGGAAGCGCTCATTTAGGTATATTAAGTTAACCCCTCAGAGTCCCTGGTTCCTATAGATAGAAAGAACAAAATATTTCAATCTTCATCATCATTATATCACCCGAAAGACGCCCACTGCCGGACATAGGCCTCCCACAAATAGTGCCCCAATTACCTGTCCTGCGCCTCTCGCATCCAGCGGTCCGGTAGTACGTGGTCGCCACTCGAGATCCTTTCCGCCCCAATGGCCATTGGTTCTGCGAGAAAGGTTTCAATGCAGTGTAAAAAAAAAACAATGCAATGCAATGAAAGGACGAGAGTTGCCTTTGTTTTCCTTCGTTTGATTTTAGAACACTTATAAATTCTGACCTATCAACCGAACGTATTGATTAAAAGTTCATTGTATTTTATTGCATGTAGTCCCAGAAACTTATTTTTTGGTAAATAAACCTCCTCTTTGATTTGACTATGCTTGCGCATAGACCTAACAATGCTATTACAATCTTGTACCAGGACTACGTAATCAACTACGTAACAACTGTACATGTTATGGGGCACTACTTAGCCACTTACATGACCGAGGAGTTAATAAGGGTGCCGGATTCTACGCTTTTGGGGTTCCTTCACAAATAAAACCCATTCTAATTTTATATGTACGAAAGTGTCTGTCTGTTTGTCTGTCTGTTACCTCTTCAGGCTTAAACCGTTGAACTGTTCGAGTCCCGGAAAACGCCACAGGATAATTATCCCGGGTATCATCCCCTAAGGGGGTGAAATGGGGGTGACAATACATTCAAAAATCTGAAATCGATCACAAATCTGAACTTAATTTTCCGCTAAACGACAAATTGGACACAGATGACACAACTAGCAAATTTACGTGCTATAAAAGTAGCGAGCACGTTTCCGCTTTGCTATTTAATGATATACAAGCGCTAACAATACTCAAGTAAAAGTGCTGTAAACGTTTACTCGACGCGAATTGGGCGCAGATTATTAAGCCTAAAATCCTGTAAAGGTAGAATAAGCGCTGAATAACAAGAAAACGTGCTGTAAAAGTGCTATAAATATTGAGTAAAAGCGAAAAAACTACTGCTGGCACTATAATGGTAACAAATATGCGCTTATTCGATTATATTTTCTATAAAAGATATCAGTTTGCTATTACTCGACAAGTTGCTTTTATTCAACAAATGTGTTGTATAATAGCAACCGAGTTCCTTTTACTCAGCTATTCGGCTAATTTGTGCTGTAAAAGATCTCTGGTGGCAGTTATGCGTGTTTTTGGATTGGTTTATGGTCATTCGAGTTGAAGTGAAACTGTTCATAGAAAAAAAATGAAAAAGGGTAAAGTATTTGAATATATTATCATTTATGTGTATATGTTGTATACAGTACATGTTCGTAACTACATATATTCAACATGCGAATATTAATTTACTGACTAAACGATAGGCCCCAGGGCATATATATTTATGCGTCCCCATGATACATTCAATTTAAATTATAAATATTCCATAAATAATATATTTTGTGTTATAAAAATTACTTTTGTAATCTAGTTTCCATTACATCTCAGGTATACGATTATAAGTATTATAACTCGAGTAAAGGTGATTGCATTACGTTTACCGCGCATGATGCAGCCATGTCTAATTAGCCGAATCAAAGCAATTAATTCGCTGTTACCCAACTGAAGTTCTGAGTAAAAGGAATTTGGTTGCTAGAATACAACTTGTTTTCTGAGTAAAAGCAATCCGGCTTAATAGCTGTTACAGAACTATTATAGGATAAGGAAGCTGAATAAAAGTGATTTGGTCACTTGAACTCAGCATGTTACAAAAAGCAAAGTAAAGGCGTTTTAGCATAGTGCTGTAAACGTTTATTCAATTTAATTATAGCACAATTTAGTGAAAATTGGAAAATAGTCGAGACAAGCGCTTTTATACGACAGATTGGTATTTTGGCAACGTAATTTCAGCTGTTATAGGACTAAAGGCTGAGTAAATCGTTTCTTATGACTCGAATCGACTGTTTTGCTAGTTGGGTAGTGGAATAAATAAATAGCTTAGTATTATATCCTGAAAGGTCCAAACTTACTTCAGCGGAACTTCGGTTTCAGAATTATGACAAAAATATGCCGTCGGAGAAATGACTCTTCGGAATTATGTAGTGTAACCCCTTTTGGCTGACATGATGATAATATAAAGTTGTTGATTCGAGTATCAGTCAACAACCCCCTATAGCTGTCATCTCGTTAGATGGATTGCCTGTACTTAAGTAGGTACTTTAAATTCACGGGTATCATAACATATACGGGATTGTATAAAATTGTATAAGTAAGATTCAGATTCAGATTCATTTACTTACAATATAAGATTACATTATAAATTACATGTAAATTTAAACGAATCCCTACTGTGATCGCCAATAACATACATAATTAGAAGAATAATAACTAACAATTAATTTAAGTTCTACGTAAAACTCTATGCACAACTACATTGTAACTAAGGAGAAATTACGTCTTCTTAGGAAATAACGCATCCAACATGTTCACTATACATTTATTTATAAACGTATATCTATTTAATATTATTTTGTTTGTATTTTATGTAAATACTAGCTGATGCCCGCGGCTTCGCCCGCGTGGTTATAGGAAATTGTAACATATTGAGTTTTCCCGTGGGAATTAGATGTTTTCCCGCTGGAAAAAGTAGCCTATGTCACTTTCCAGCTTCTAAACTATCTCCATACAAAAAAATAGATCAATATGACGCTCCGTTGCGACGTGAAAGAAGGACAAACATACAAACACACACACTATCGCATTTATAATATTAGTAAGGAAGGATTTATACCCCTAATACGTCCTTCACATTGCTGCGTCAAATGCATTGCTAAGTGAAGACCTTTTCGGTTAGCACATCCCTGTTTGTTAATTATTAACGTGTACTATGTGAATGTAAGTGTGATGTATTATTGGAATAAATCTATTTCTATTCTATTTTGTATTATTTCTATACATTTGTCATTTTCCGTCAATCTCCCTTCGAGGAGGTTCTTTTAGTATGAAGCTCAGGAGAATTTGAAATCAACTTTAGGAATTGTAAAGTCGAACCCCGCAAGAAAGAGGTTCGCAGATGTGGACAGATTATGACAATTCATTTATTCGTTGGCTGAACCTCATCAGTTGGGTCATATAAGGAACCCATGTTAAAGTCGTTTTTACTCTTGGCCGCAAACTTGTAATTGGTTTATTTTGCTCCTCATTAAATTGACTTACGTATATGTAAGTACGTAGGTACTGGGTACACATAAACTTGACTCGCTTATTATTTAGGTACTTATCCAAGTTACGCAAGACGTGGCACGTACAAGTATTTCTCATGCTAATTTTATATAAGAGGGACGATTCCGGAAGAACAATTCGTGTTTTGATCTGATTTAGTGTATTTTCAACGTGTTTTCCTTGTCGCTTTCTAGTTAGCTCTGTGCCAGAACAAGATCGTGAAACATATTTAAATTTAATCAAAATAACTAATTACATAACTCGTGTCATATAGATAGAGTTACCCTATCTGGGGGGACAGCAGTGCTCCCGCCAAGTCGAGCAAAACAGCGGTACGGCCGTGCCATCCTTTTCTCGAAGCAGTTCAGGCCATTTTCGACCCCCCTATAACTTCGTTGCGGATAAAACTAGAAGCCTTAATTTTCAGTAACATAATAGTATATATTTCAATTTTCATTCAATTTGAACCAGCAGTTAAAGAACAAGTCAAAGTTCCTTAAATACGTAAGGCGAGCTGACGGTCAAAGTAAGAACCTGCGATATGGCCACAGAATCGTTGGCGTTAAGCACAGACTCGCGAAGTCCACCAAACTCACCCACGTAATGGGCCCGAGACGGTGCGGTGTACAACCGCCTGCCGGCGCGAGTCACGGACGCACCCTCTCTGGCGAGCTTCAAATCGCAGCTCAAACGATGGCTTATCGAGCACACTTTCTATAGTTTTAATGAATTTACTAAGTACTATAAAAATACTTAATTATTTTTCAGATATTTCATTTGACATTAATTAATTTATAATTGTTTACTCATGTATTTTAAATACATTTCTTAGTAATATTGTTTGTGAAATTGTGATGTGCCAACATCAATGACATGTAATATGAATTATTATTAATAAATGAATATGAATATGAATATGAATTTTATCACTTACTCACTCAGTGACTGACTGACCAATCATCAAAATCTAAGGCACTTTTTAGCAGACGCTTCAAATTTAGAATACAATTAGTGTTTAGTGTATATAAATCAAAGAAAAACCAAAATATTTTGCAATTTCGGTCCAGTTTTCTAGATACACCAACTGCTTAAATAATACTGCTATCGGTAAACTAATATCCCATAAAAATCATTCCATGTAAAAAAGAGGCCAAGTCTTGAAACTCTTCGACCGTAAAAAGTTATGAGATATTTTGTAGAACCAAGTCTCAGGCATTCTTATTAATCGTTATTTGCTTGCAAAATAAATTTTTGTGACTTGGTAATCACATAATACTACTTAGTTTTAGGTATGCAAAAATCCATAAATGCGGTAATGTAGGATTAGTTTACAGGTAGGCAATTGACATAGTAGGTACCTGGGTAAAAGAATTGAAAACGATTGCGAAGTTGCGAGTCAGTTTAATTATTACGAAGGCGAAATTTGCCATTCCAGCCAAGTTAGATAAAAGTTGCTTATCTTTTGTTCATGCTTTTCTGCGGTTGTTTTTTTTTAATAGAACCGGAAGTGTTTTTTTTACGCCGAAAACCGCAAGCTATTTCAGATAACAAAAAAGCCGCGATTCCAACAGATAAAAAGCGGCCAAGTGCGTGTCGGACTACGCACAACGAAGGGTTCCGTACCTATTAAAAAGGTCCTATCGTTACTGAAATCTTATAGCACTTACGTCCTTTTCTTTAAGGAAGGCAGTTTTTTAGAAATATCCCGAAAACCTTTGAACCGATCTTGTTCAAAACAATTTGTCGCTGAAAGAATTTAATAAGCCCTATGTCCATGTTTTTTTTTTTTTTTTAAACACGGTTCAAAAATTAGAGGGGGAAGGGGACACAATTTTAGTGACTTTCGGGCGATTATCTCCGACTCTATTCACTTAATCAAAAAAAATGCTGAGAAACCTTATATTTATTTTGAAAGGCCTATCGATTGATGAGCCACACATGGGCTTGCAATGAAAACGTTTTTTTTGACTTTCAGTTTTATGCATGGAGGGCAACCCTAAAAAAAATTTTTTTTGTAATTTAATTACAAAACGATGTAGCGGCTAACAAAATACACCTATCCTCAAAATTTTATTAAAATAGGTATACTCTTTATAGTTTTCGAGTAAAATGCCTGTGACATACAGAGACGACGACGGACAAAGAGACAGACAGACATGACGAATCCATAAGGGTTCCGTTTTTTGCCATTTGGCTACGGAACCCTAAAAAACGATTTTGGCCTTATTTTTGGCTTAACACGACTTGTGCCATCTATATGTTTGAGACTTACGACGACGAATAATGGAATGAATGTGTATCATTTGAAGCGTTCGTAAGCCTGCAATATTTTGTAAATTAGTAACTATTTATAACTGCCCAAAAACTGTACACTACACATTACATGCTCTCCACATTGCCGGTAGTGTTTGAGAAAAATATGCTTTATGTGTAGACAATTAAGACATGTATTTGTTTGTAGCGTTATCACAGACAGCTACAACCAGTGATTGAGATAACACGACTGTTGCGCACTTGTTCAGACACGTTATATCGCGTTGATGCGCGCGCACGCGTCATGTGACGTACCAATAACTTATCAACAGCGAACAAAAACCATTGAATGCGAGCTCCTTACAAATTTCTACCGAAACACGTGCCTGAAACCCGGTATTATCAATACGTGGAAGGAAATTATTAAGATGTAAAGAGGAAAAGTCTGTGAGATTGTAGTTATATATATATATATATATATATATATATATATATATATTAGTTTTTATGTAAGGTCTACATCACACTGGCGCGGCCTGCGGTGGCGATCAATAGCAAATTTGACAGCTATTGAAAAGTTTACTATTGTCCGCCGCGGCCAGGTCGCGCCAGTGTGATGCAGGCTTAACTGTTTAATCTCTGGAACCACTTTATCACAAATATTTAATGTATCCATACGATGTTACAAAAATATGTATACATAGACTTTACTACCATAGTAATAAGATATACATACATAACTTTGTAACATTAAAAAACTTACTTATCTTTGTAGTCGACTGTACGTACGTTAGGTAGAACTTATATTATGATTTTTTATATGGAAAAATGTCAGTTAATTGTTCTAACGCGCGTTCAAAACGTTACGTGATTACCCCTCGGTAATGACGGACACCAATAGTGTCCTCTATAGAGGATGCTCAATAAAGGCGGTGACGACACTTGTCCCACCGCCGGCGAGTAGCGAGTACGCTCATAGTAACTCTTAATCGCTTTTACTCGCGCGAGTAAGAATTGCTATGAGAGTACTCGCTACTCAACGGCGGTGGGACAAGTGCCTAAACGTCGGGGGGGGAGTGGGGTAAACACTCAATGTATTTGCTCTGACCTCAATCAGGGCGGTCACTAATTGAAACCTCTCTGAATTGCTCGATGCTTTACCTATATCCTTGATTCTATACTTGACCGAGTAAACAATGTTGACAGGTTCGTGAAACTTTCTAGGACATAATTATATACTTATATAGTACTAGCTTCTGCCCGCGACTCCGTCCGCGTGGAACTCGTTTCCCACGGCATAGTATAAAATGTTATTGTAATAAAAACAGACGGGCTGTGGCAGTAACTATTTATTCGGAGAACACACGAGTAAAAAACATTAAATATTATTTAGTACAAAACCATCTTGTAGAAAGCTATCAACCGGAATGGCATATCTGACGTTAGCAGATATGTCATTAACTCTTACATTCTGCCCGTCATGCGCAGACGATTGGAAGTCAAATATAGAACTCCGTACGGCCAGTGTGTGCCATCACCAGTGTACACACACCTCATTACAACACACCCCCTCAATCGACTGCTCATGACAGACCTTGAAACACTGATGTCTATTTTTTAGAAAAACCCAATTTTAAATTTCCAATTAAATAAACCATAAACCATCAAAGGTATACAAATAAAATATCACGTTATCAATTTATCTAAAACTCTGAATACATATAAAGCTAACATACTTTAGCATACTCCTTCTCATACATATAGCATATAAAAACCCCTTTATAATATACCAACCTCTACATTTATCATAAATACTCCCCACTCAACTTCATAATACTTCAACATATTCAACTCCTTTATAACATTATACACTATTCCTCTACTCGACTCATAAATATACTAACCTCCACATTTATCATAAATACTCCCACTCGACTTCATAATACTTCAACATATTCAACTCCTTTATAACATTATACACTATTCCTCTACTCGACTCATCAATATACTAACCTCCACATTTATCATAAATACTCCCACTCGACTTCATAATACTTCAACATATTCAACTCCTTTATAACATTATACACTATTCCTCTACTTGACTCATCAATATACTAACTTCCACATCATAATAAATTCTCCCACTCGACTTCACAACAGCTACAACATATTCAACTACTTTATCATATAATAGCTACATCAACATTATTCACCTACTCGACTCGACAACTGCTACAATATAAAACCACAAAATATAAACACTAAACCTGATATAAAACTTTAGGTATTACCAAACCTCAGACTAATTTACATTTATTATTCCCAATATTAACTATTAAAATATAAACCACAAAATAAACATTCACAAAAACCTAAATTTGATATAAACCATTCTCAGTAATAATTTACATAAATTATTCCCCATTACAACAAAATCCTAACAATGTATTCATTTACACCTATTATTCCCCATTACACCCCCTTAAATGAATCATTGTTACAGGCGTATTTTCATTATCCACAGCTCGAACTTCCGTTTTCTTCACTCTTCGAAGAATTCTTCACTTCCATCAGAATATGTAGTATTATCAAAAATAAAATCTTTTACAAAAATTATCATTATTATTCGGTATATAATTTTCATCCACACTTCTTCCATTATTTTCATCCGTTTCATTTTCATTTCTTTCAACTTCACTTATTTCACCTTCATTTCCTTCGGTTTCATTTGTTTCATATTCATTTCTTTCGGCTTCATTTGTTTCACCTTCATTTGTTTTGATTTCAATTGTTTCACTTTCATTTGTTTCATCTTCATTTGTTTTCCTCAATTTTTCGCCTTCTCGATCTTCTTGTAATGTGTTCTCCCTTATTTCTTTTCCACTTTCCGTTTCATCTGACGTTAGCAGATATGTCATTAACTCTTACATTCTGCCCGTCATGCGCAGACGATTGGAAGTCAAATATAGAACTCCGTACGGCCAGTGTGTGCCATCACCAGTGTACACACACCTCATTACAACATAAAAAACCCTAGTGCGAATCACACCACAGGTATAGATGAATTATCGAGAACATGGAATTGCATTTGTAGTGGTAGTACGAGAAAATAGAAAATTCAAATATACGAGTAGAATGCCTGTGAACATACAATACTACTACATATGCAATTCCATGTTCTCGTTAATTTATCTATACGGTCTTTATGTACCGACTATCGAAAGCCAAACTCGAGGCCAAAAATACACAACATTTCTTAATCTCGGCCGTCACAAAACAAGTTTACTGTCATCTCTCTGGGAAACATGCCCCTAGCGAATTATCTTTAGAAAATTCAATCTGTTGTCTGACCGAAGGTTCTACTTGGCTCCACAGACTGATATGATATTGGTTTGTCATTTAGTAATTATCGAGTCGAATAGCGTTGACTTTGGACATAGTTTTGGAGTGTGCGCGATAGGATACTTCTTCATCTTGAGCCTGGAATGGCCAAAAGTGGCACTGGAAATAAACATTCGTCAGTTTATATACAACGGGTCTCAAAAGTCAACGTCAAGCCAAAAACCGCTGTTTTCTCGGGGTCCCACTGATTTGTCCCACCAGTGGGACCATCAGTGGGACCACGAGGAAGACTTGTTTCTTTTGGTCCCACTGCTATTTCTCTACTCCCTGCGTATAGTTTTTATATGTATGAAGTCAAGTGTTATTTATTTTAATATGAATTATTATTGCATTCGCAAAACACTAGCTAGGTTAAGTGTGTGAACCAATTGCTTATTTTTTATTTAGTTGTTTTCGTTTAGAATTAAATTTAATGTCTAATAAGTTATTTTTACTGTATTGATGCTGCATGTAGGTAGGCCTACATTACATATCACCTGGTATTTATATTTATTTCTCTCTCGTCTATCCAAATAGTGTATTACTATAGTAGTTTATATATTAAATTGTATGACGTTTCCGTAAGTCACCAACGGTGCTGGCTGAAAATCAGCGCTGTAGGTGTCTTGACACCTCAGCATAATGCTGAGCCAGTGTCCGGTTCACTGCCGCAGAGACACACTTTTTTTCATGTTTTATGTGCTTTTCTTGTTTATTTTATTATTTAATATGTGTGTCCTGTGTGTTTGTGAATAAATATATCTTTCTTTCTTTCTTTCTTTCTTTCTTTGTTAAGCAGCTTAAGATGTCCGAAGGGCAAACCTAGAAGTAGGAGCCCCGCTAGCGGGGCTCCGTTATGACGCATGAACGACCAAGAGGAACACGAATAAATGGCGGTTTTGTTTGATTTACACTCTGATGCAATGGGTTTACGGGGAAAATCAGTAAGAGGATATTTTATTACTAGCTTCTGCCCGCGACTCCGTCTGCGTGGAACTCGTTTATATCGCAGCTCCATACAAAATTTCACCCCCCTATTTCACCCTTTTAGGGGATGATTTCGGGGATAAAAACTATCCTATGTCCTTCCCCGGGACTCAAACTATCTCGATACCAAATTTCATCGCAATCGGTTCAGCGGTTTAAGCGTGAAGAGATAACAGACAGACAGACAGACAGACAGACAGACAGACAGACAGACAGACAGACAGACAGACAGTTCTGGTAAAGATCGCAGGTACAATTTCAGTACACTCGCCACGTCAACAGGATGACGACCTTCAGATACGCATCCACCCGCGTCAAGAAGTCGCTGGAATGTGATGATTTGGTAAATAAACAAGATGGTTGATCAATTCAATTTCCTATTAAAGCAATTACTTGGAGTAAAACTTACCTTTATATCTTTCTGACGAGTCTGAGAACCCGCCTTGCGGAAAAGACCCTCCATATGGGCGTTAGTGCGAAGGACTGCTGACATTTCATTGACCACTAGTGGTACACACAAATTACTTCCACAACAAATAACACTACCCGATGGCACTTTAGCCAAAGGTGCTCCGAACACAGTTTTGTGGTCCTGTAAAATAAATGAGTGTGAGTCACTAAAATGAAACTGATAAAGATTGAATCACATTCGAGAACGGCGGCGCCTACCTTGACATTTTTAAATATTATTTTCTTTAGCCTATGCTTTAATCCAGCTTTCTTCAGTTCACCAACTATTATAGACTGTAGTTTAGTATGATTAATCCCATCTGATATAATCATTTTGTTTATTTGAGCAAATTTATCACAATTTCAATGATTAATTCAAACGTTCATATTCGTTACTAAACGTTCCAATTCTCGTAATTTTAAGGATAAGCGTAGGATACATTTCAAAATCGTTTAAATAATTTAAATAATTTTAAAGGTATTTATATTAATATGAAACTAACTTATTTATATTTCAGTTAATTTCTTTGTACATTTTAAGCGTTTTAAAACACTGAAAGCTTAGTTTCTATTGCGTGAAATGGTTTTTTATTCGTTCAGAAATTGACTGGTATTCTGCCGCGAATCGAAAACGTCATAAGTTCGTGAATATGCCTCTCTGTCACTTAAAACATCAAGTGCGACAGAGATGCATATAAGAATGAAAGAAGTTGACGTTTTGCGGTAGCCACTCTGCGCTACCCATGAACCTATAAGCGCTACCACGAAAATCGGAAGTACTCTCACTCACTTGCACAGAGTACTTTTCTATTATAGTAACTCACTTGCAATATCTCCCTCTCAGTCGCTTGAATATGCAAGTGCAACAGAGATAAACCGGACACTCGGTTCACTGCCGCAGAGACACACTTTTTTTCATGTTTTATGTGCTTTTCTTGTTTATTTTATTATTTAATATGTGTGTCCTGTGTGTTTGTGAATAAATATATCTTTCTTTCTTTCTTTCTTTCTTTCTTTGTTAAGCAGCTTAAGATGTCCGAAGGGCAAACCTAGAAGTAGGAGCCCCGCTAGCGGGGCTCCGTTATGACGCATGAACGACCAAGAGGAACACGAATAAATGGCGGTTTTGTTTGATTTACACTCTGATGCAATGGGTTTACGGGGAAAATCAGTAAGAGGATATTTTATTACTAGCTTCTGCCCGCGACTCCGTCTGCGTGGAACTCGTTTATATCGCAGCTCCATACAAACTTTCACCCCCCCATTTCACCCTTTTAGGGGATGATTTCGGGGATAAAAACTATCCTATGTCCTTCCCCGGGACTCAAACTATCTCGATACCAAATTTCATCGCAATCGGTTCAGCGGTTTAAGCGTGAAGAGATAACAGACAGACAGACAGACAGACTGACAGACAGACAGACAGACAGACAGACAGACAGACAGACATACACACTTTCGCATTTATAATATTAGTATGGATGGATGTACAGGAAGTATAATTTCATTACCATAGAAAGCAGTGGGACAAAACTGTGGGACCACGAGAAAACAGCGGCAAAAACGGGTGATAGGCTGATAGGCCTTAGATTTTTTAGGGTAGGGCTCGATACGACTTAGATTTTATTTTAAGGGTTCCGTACCCAATGGGTAAAACGGGACTCTATTACTAAGACGCCGCTGTCCGTCCGTCTTTCACCAGGCTGTTTCTCATGAACCGTGATAGTTAGACGGTTGAAATTTTCACAGATGATGTATATCTGTTGCCGCTATAATAGAAAATACTAAAAATTAGAATAAATTAAATATTGAAGGGGGCTCCCATACAACAAACATGATTTTATTGCCGTTTTTATAGATAATGGTACGGAACCCTTTGTACGATATGAATGTTGGGCGTGGCAGCGGGCGCAGGCAATAATGGTCTTGACCAATTTAATACCAATAAGTTGTGTAAGATACACCTCCAGCATTATCAGGAAATTATGTTCTGTACGGTCAAACCCTTTAACAGTACTGATGGATGAAACGTGGATGAGGAAATGCGATTCGTAAAAAAAAACAGCTCTGTTGTTTGTGGATTCAACTTTGGACGTAATATTGGATACTTTTCTCATGGTAAAATATATAACAGTTCGACAGCTCTTAGAAAAGTATTCGGGTTCGGGTGAAATCGTTTATTTTGGCATAAGAATGTGTTAGAGCAAGCGAGACAGGAATATATAGACCCGAATACCATTCTGGATGCTCACGGGCTGTAGATGGGGACACTTTATTCATTTATTTAAACTTTATTGCACAATACAAGATAAAGTACAAATGGCGCACTTAATGCCATAAGGCATTCTCTACCAGTCAACCATTGGGCAAAACAAAAACATTTGGTGCAGGCATTTAAATACACTTACACACGTACACTTACACTTTGTAGATAAAACACCATCAAATTAACACAAATATTCAGTGTCAAAGATTTCGTAGCGCTACGTTCGTAGCGGATTAGATGCGGAGCTAGGTACGCAGAGGAAAGCACCTACGGGTAAAGTAACATAGCTCAGGTTCCTGGCTCAGTGTCAACGCATTTACTGCCAAGAATCGCTACGCGCTACGCTCGTAGCCGATCCCGTGGTTTTCCTCGTATGTAGCGGAAGGCGACTACGGCGTAGGCACCCGCTAGGCGGGTTCCTGGCAGTGAAAGTGTTTTGTAAATATATTAATCTTACCGATTCGGATACACTTCGACCCATTGGGATATTTTGTGCATTTGCCCCCTCCTTTACTCCCAAGCTCGCTCCACCATTTCCACAAACCGGATGACGCAGCTCAGCGGGAGTACCTTGAATTCCTTTGGTTGTGGTTAGCCGTCCAGTCCATTTTTTTTTGCAAGACCTGTAAGTTTTCTATACAATACTTGGCATTTTTTTTTGTTAAGTTTTTAAGACATGGCCTAGCACCTGTTTTCAGCTTCAAGTTGACTTTTGGGACACGTTATATATTATATATTTGTTGCAGGTAATAACGGATCCAAGCAAGTGTCAGCTTACCCTAGCTGAAAAAAGGGTGAGTACTAGAGATATGCATGTCTTCTAACATATTTATACCGTAGAATTGGTTAAATGGTAAGGGGTGCAAGTTGTAACTTAGAAGTTATACAAGCTTAGAAGTACATAAAATTAATACTTACATATTTACTTACACTGATTTTATATTGATCGACGTGCTCAATCCCATGGCTTTTGATCGCATACTGACAGTGACGTTCAACGCTGCCAATCGACCGTAAAAAAAAACCAGAGGATGCTTTTAGACAGCGTATATGTTGAATTAAACTTTCACGATTCTCTCACATTATTCTTACTAAACGGGACTCGATCGCGTATTATTGACTTATTTTGCCTCTTCGAGGCTTTCCGACGTTTCGGATGTGTCACAACATCCTTGTTCAGGGGACGAACGCAAAGAAACGTCGGGAAGCCTCAAAGATTCCTCGTATAATTTATTTATTTAGTTACCACTAAGTAAATTATACGCCAATAAGTCCCGTTTAGTAAGAAGGTATAATTTGAGTTTAAGCATGATATGAAATTTTTATTAATTTCACGGTATGGCCAACAATTTAAAAATCTAACCTAGCGGCTTTCTGATATTGAAAGTGTTTTTTTCCGTTTATAATCAAAGTTCGGAAGTGTCAAAAAAATCTGTACGCCGAATCACACTTCACAGTCTAGGAGAGCGGTGAAAGTTGTGCCCTATACTCTACAGTAAGCGGATACCAGCGACTGAAGATACCAGCAGAATGCGAGCTCCTTACAAATGTCTACCCAAACACGGATGTTCGAACTAAACGGCTTCCTGACGTCGTTTTGACACCCCGCCCCCATCTCCGCATAATTGTTATGGCACCCATTCTGTGGGGCCATTTTGCGGCGCTACTTATACTTCTATGGTTTTTTCGTGGTATATACGGGCTGAGTAGACTGATGCCTCAAGTAGCTTGCCTCCGGAACATTACAGTTGCCCTATCAATATTAGGCAACCTCCATCAGGACTTGTTTGAAAAATCGTTACACCAATTTTTGCCAGCTGCACTTAAATCTGTATTCACGTGTATGTATTGAAGGAGAGAGCGAAATTCTCCGCATTAGCTTGGCAGGTTCAATAATTATATAGATTTTATAACTCGATTCAGATTTTCGAAAAAAAAAAAAAAAAATATATGACGGGCTCGAGAGTTCTGCAGCTCACAGTCACAAGTATTATATATTGTTAAAAAAAAATAGGGGCCACAAGTATGGTTATCGTAACGTGAAAATTATATTAAACAGTGATACATATATTATTTTTTCCAGCTACTAGACTTAAACATCAGCATGAAAGAGGTTGGATTTTGAAGGATCATGAAGTCCAATAATTAACAATTAAACAGAAAAATGTAAGTGGCCCTTATTTTGTTTTGAGCAGTATAATTATTATCCTTCCTGTTCATGTGTGTAGACCTTTTCAAGTTTCGTAGGTAGTTGTAGTGGGTATAGAACACTTTGTACAAAAAAACATAGCATATCATCAACAAAAGAAGAAGCTCTTATTCTTTTGAGGGATTTTTTCCAGTCAACCTTTGAGTAGATTAGAGTAGAAACGAGTATCTAATGGTAGACTAAATTAAAATTATTTTTGACTATATTAAGTTGCAACTCACAATTTATCATCTGCTTTGCTGTAACATGTCATGATTAAATGAATAAATAGATAGAGAGCTGTATAATAACCATAGGTACTTTTGTGGACGCCATTAATATGATGCGAGGCTTGATCGATATCCAATTTCACGGACCAATTAGTACCGGCGAGTCACTTCATATTCGTACGAATCAGCAAATTTACATGTGTAATGTCGGGGATATAATTACTGGACGGGCTGGAATTATACTCATACTCATTTATATTTATATATTTCATTCACATATTTAAATAAGGGATCCCCTTCATTGGCATAATTTTTTTTAGACTAATATAGTTTTGCATAATGGATTTGGCATAATTTCTATTGGCATAATAATACTGTCGCATAATAATACTTTGGCCTACTACTTTGTTTGGCATACTATGGTTTTAGAATAATTTTACTTGGACTAATTTGTATTCGACTAATACTCATTATGCATACTATTGTATGGGCTAATAATTATTTATCATATCTGTTTTGAAGCTTTTATGCGATCCAATAGAGAACCCCCAGATGCTGACCACGACATGCTCAGACATGACGGACCGGGAGCCAATAATGCACGGCCCAATAATGTACAGCCTGATAATCCGCGTCCACTTACTCTACTCGGATTATTGGGTCGTGCATTATCAGCCCGGACAAAAGGGGCTTCCAATTATTGCCCCGGACCAAGTTTGCTCAGGGTGATAATGCACGGCCCAATAATGTACAGCCTGATAATTCGCGTCCACTTTTTGTGGACGCGGATTATTGGGTCGTGCATTATCAGGGTGGACAAAAATACTTGTCATAAGCGAACTCTGTCTTAGGTTGGTTAGGTTAGGGGTGGGCACTTGTGTCCCTCAGACCAGAAATAGACACCCCGCGCAGCGGGGTGGCGTCGACTCGTTGGAGATTATTAGTCCGCACAGATGAGCGTCCTAGAAGTAATAATGCACGGTCAAAATAATGTACAGCCCAATAATCCGCGTCCATACTGTAAATGGATTATCAGGCTGTACATTATTGGGCCGTACATTATAATTTTTTTTTTAGGACACAATTTTTATGCGTTTTGTAATGATGCCAAGTAATTATTATGTCTTTTTGTATTTATGCTATCTGATGTTAGTCTTTGTGATGATTATGCTATTTTCGTTTATTCTTTTTTAATTTTATGCCTAAAAATGTATGCCATAACATGATTAGGCTTAACGCTAATTCGGCTTTAAAAAATTATGCGTTATTATATTATTCGAAATGATTTTATGCGATCCAATAGAGAACCTTTAAATAATATCAATAAATACATTATCATAACACAATTTAAATATGACAGTCGACTACAAAGAGGTCGATATGGCCAAAGTTGCATAAATATGACTTTATACCTAATACGAGTACACGACTTTAGTGCTTTTTATATTAGGGTCGTGTATACAAGTTTTTGTAACTTTGGCCGTATCGATCTCTTTGAAGTCGACTGTAATATTTAAATTAAAATTTCGGTACATGTTAGAAATTCGTCGTATTTGAAGAACGGGCGCTCAACATGCCAACCTGCCATACTGGGGATGTGAAAAAATTCGTGGTAATCCATATCCATATCCATACTTAATATTATAAATGCGAAAGTGTGTCTGTCTGTCTGTCTGTCTGTCTGTTACCTCTTCACGCTTAAACCGCTGAACCGATTGCGATGAAATTTGGTATGGAGATAGTTTTAATCCCGGGGCCTTCCCCGGGATAGGATAGTTTTCATCCTGAAAATCACCCCCTAAAGGGATGAAATGGGGGGTTGAAGTTTGTATGGAGCCGATTTCCACGCGTACGGAGTCGCGGGCAGAAGCTAGTAGTACATAAAATTAATTTAAAAGGAAAACTATCACGGACAAGTAGGCATAAGTAGTTAAGTCCAATTTTCGTACAAATTCGGCTGACGCAACCGCACCGCACGTTAATGTAACTAAGACAGACAGGCAACTTCGGAACCCTACACTGCGCGTGGCCCGACACGCACTTGGCCGATTTTTTTACTAATCTTTTGGCACAAATTACAGAATAAGAAATAACACGTACAAGAAACCCAGGAGACCGTAGTCATTAATTTATTCATTTAAAAGTCAATAAGTTTACAGCACACAATAACACCAAAACACTTACACGATAAATTATTACATATCAACATTATGAGAACATTTACACCAACAAGACCTGTGCTCGTTTACCACCGTCGTGGAATATAATAATTCACACGGCGGCGGCGTCGTTCACGAGAAATAAGGAAGCACCTTCATATCATATCACATTTACATGCAAAATTTCAAACTAGGTCATAATTGAAAAATTGTTTCAGTTTGGGCAAACATTATTTCGTATGTCTGTTTGTCTGTTCTCCTCAACAGGTCGCATAAATATCTCAACCGATTCTCATGAAATTTAGTGAGCTGGTTCAATTATATACTTACTAGCTGATGCCCGCGGCTTCGCCCGCGTGGTTATAGGAAAATGTAACATATTGAATTTTCCCGTAGGAATTACATGTTTTCGCGCTGGAAAAAGTAGCCTTTGTCACTCTCCAGGTTCTAAACGATCACCATACAAAAAATCACATGAATACGACGCTCCGTTGCGACGTGAAAGAAGGACAAACATACACACTTTCGCATTAATAATATTAGTAAGGATAAGGGACTATTTATTATATTAGTGTGTACATCGTTCGGAGGCTTGGCAGAAAGAGAAGGGCATAGAGATCGTGATTTGGGCTTTTGAAAGTGGTAGGACCGAGGGTACCGCTTAACTGGATCCAGCACTGAGCTTAGCCTGATGGAGTGCCTTTCCTGTATGCTGAGCCTCGCCTAGAAGATCTCCAGGTAAGCCGATACGCAATCCATTCAGACGCTAACATTTATCCTGTGAAGTCACGGCGATTGCGCGAGGAGTCATTTCGATACAGTCCACTTAGATTTCTCGCCTTTCGCTATAGTATTACACTTCATTTTCGAGTAACAGACATGCTTATGTAATCCGCACATGACCGCATCCGCAGAGCCAGCTGGACAGCGGGACAGACATCGGACACCGGACATACCAACGATTTCCGGGCCAAGCTGAAGCATACAACTTGGTTCGCTTCGCTCGCTCGTTCGAAAAGATAACAAGGTAGATTACCTAAAATAACATCCACCGATTTAATTAATCGTATGGCATACATTATTTTGGCCTTTTAAAGTTTGTCACTCTTTAGTACCACCCAGGGGACACGTGCAGGGTTGTGGTAGGTAGCTCCTGCGGACGCGAGTGACAGTTATCCCCCCTTTGTCAAGTGAGTGGGCAACTCGACTGTTAGAAGTTCTTAAGTACTCCAGGCAAAATACGGTTTAGAAAAACATTAATTTATAATAGCGTTTTTTTTGTTGATTTCTTTTGAAAATGTTATTCTAAGATGATTTAGTCAAGAATCCGACAAACTTTCCACCCGGAAGTAATTATGTAGATTTAAATGAAGCATGCATTATCTATTTTTGTACGATTTATCTTGAATATTATAGAGCAAATGTAAATGAACCAAAATAAAGACAAAAACATTTATTCATATTTTTACTGACTTTTCAGAAGCCAGTTAACTTATCATTTTTTCGATGTCTGAAATTTGGTCGGATATTGTCGCTGGGTAACTATTTAATTGATAATATGTCCGTTACACATAAAAAATAAGCTATTATAAATTATTTCCAAAATTGTAATTTTTTCCATACAAGTTGTCAGTTCATTGCAGGCCTTTAAATAGCGCTATTTTCGTATAGCGCTATCATTTATAACGTTATTATTCCTAAAACCGCTATACTCAAAAACGATATTTGACGCGCTGTATAGCGATATCCATTATAACGTTATAAATCTAAACCATTAATATAAAACCGATACTTTTTTAACCGATATAATAATGTTATAACGTTATAGGCTAGCCCTTTCTCGCATTCAGTATAGCCTACTCGTGCAATGTAAGCGATGTGATTACGTAACGTAGGTTGTTTGTTAGAGTGCACGACGTCATAGTAAAATACAGAATTTTTCGATTTGCTCGGCTTGTCGGCGCAGGTTGTAGCCTGATACGAATATCCCGACTAATAATTTTCAAATCAGATTGTCTTTAGCTACTCTGTGCCTCATTAATCGGAAATGCATCATCCCATAAAAAACATGCCATGTAAAAAAGAGGTCAAGTCTCGAAACTCTTCCACCGTAAAAAGTTGTGAGATATTTCGTAGAGCCAAGTCTCAGGCATTCTTTTATCTTTATTTGCTTGCTAAATAAAATTTTGTGACTTGGCAATCACACAATACTACATAGCTTTAGGTATGCAGAAATCCATTAATGCAGGAAAGTGGTGTGATTGCCAAGTTACAGAATTTTATTTAGCAAGCAAATAAAGATTAAAGAATGCCTAAGACTTGGCTCTACGAAATATCTCACAACTTCTTACGGTGGAAGAGTTTCGAGACTTGGCCTCTTTTTTACATGGAATGTTTTTGCTTGCTAAATAAAATTCTGCAACGTGGCAATCACACAACTTAGAGTTTTGCATACTTACCTAAAATTATGTAGTATTGTGTGATTGCCAAGTCACAAAATTTTATTTAGCAAGCAAATAAAGATTAATAAGAATGCCTGAAACTTGGCTCTACGAAATATCTCACAACTTTTTACGGTGGAAGAGTTTCGAGGCTTGGCCTCTTTTTTACATGGAGTGTTTTTTATGGAATCTCACTTCTTTTTGTAGGTTAATGTGTTATCCATACATACAAACTATGAATGCAGGCCCATTCTTGCTTTTGAATTTTCGCATTCACTGCAAATGTAACTTTGTAAGCCTATATATTTGTATAGGATTACAAAGTAATGTATACAGTTGGTGTATCTAGAAAAATGGGTTGAAATAACAATTTTTTATAGTTTTCCCTTTATGTGGCCATTAAACCCTAACTGTACCAAATTTCAGCTCTCTGAGTTTATGGGAAGTACTAGTTCTATTTTGATGATCATGAGTGAGTGAGTGTCATAAATGCGAAACTTTGCTTTCGCTTAACTTCGGAACTAAATGACCTACAGACTTGAAATTTTGGATTTTAAGTATGTGATTATAGCTTACTGGATGACGAAAATTTCTGCATTCTGGTCTTATCCAGAGGTTCTCAAATAGGGGCCTGAAAATGTGGCGAAATGGTTCCAGTAAAGGATGGTACGGCAGTGTTTGCTTCGCGCTCGACTTGGCGGGGGCACTTCCGTGCCCCCAGATATTAATGGCATTGTTATAACATGGTAAATTATTTATAATTTAAATGCCTGCATCAAATGTTTCTGACTAATTCATCATCGCACAGCCGAAACTATTGGGACTAAAAAGAAGGGACAAGATGGAATTTTTGGAAATCCCATCCCTAAGGGGGTTAAATAGGGGTGCAAAGTTTGTATGAGGGAAACTTTTTTTTTTACTATTGACTTGAAACTTTGTAGGAAGATTACTTATTAAGATGCATAAAAAGTTCTTGCAGCGTTTTAGAAAATTCCACTCCTAAGAGGGTTAAGTAGGGGACAGGGGTGCAATGTTTGTATGGGGGAAACATTATTTTTTGAACTAGAGACTTGAAACTTTGTAGAAAGATTACTTATTAGAATAGAAAAAAGTACTTTCTGTGTTTTAGAAAATTTCATCCCTAAGGCGGTTAAATAGAGGTGCAAAGTTTGTATGGAGGGAACTTTATTTTTTGAGCTAGAAACTTCAAACTTTGTAGAAAGATTACTAAATACAATACAAAAAAGGACTGTCAGCGTTTTAGAAAATTCCACCCCTAAGGGGGTTAAATTGGGATGAAAGGTTTGTATGAGAAACACTTTTTTTGAGCTTGAGATTTGAAACGTTGTAGAAAGATTACTTATTAGAATAGAAAAACAGTTAGTACTTTTAACGTGTTATAAAATTCCATCCCTAAGGGGGTTAAAAAGGTACTTATGCAAGATTAGGATGAGAAACATTTTTTTTCAGCTAGAGATGGGCAACTTTGTGGTACGATTACTTATTAGAAAAATAAAATCCTTTCATCGTCTTGGAAAAATACCACCCCTAAGGGGTTAAAAGTCTTAAAACGGTATTCAAGGTTTATATGGAGAGCAAGAAAATATAGTAAGATATTTCTTATGTCAGTCTTAATCTGTATGTTAAAAGACAACAAAACTGATTTCAGAGTTTTTTTTTTTAATTCAGGTATAGGCTTAATGGGGCTTCAAAGTTTATATGGAGGGAAAAGTATTTTTTTAAGTAAGATTTTTTAATTTTGGTCTTAAAATAGAGAGAGCAGATTAGTAGATTTTTTTATTCATCACCTAAGAGTGTTTAATTTAAAGGGGATTCGAAGGCCGTATAGGGTCAAGACAATTTTAAAGTAAAACATTAGTGTAACTACGATTTTAGACGGTTTGTTTAAAACTAAAAAATACATTTCAATGTTTTTGAAATTCATCCCCCAAGAGGGTTTCTAGGGGGTTCAAAGTTTATACGAAGAGCAAGATATTTTTAAAATAATAGATTTATTACTTAGGTTATGGACCGTTTGTTTCATGATTAGAAAACGATTTCAGCGTTTTTTTTATTCATCTCCTAAGAGAGTTAAAAGGTTTGAAGGTTGTATAGAGAGCAAGACCTTTTTTAAAGTAAGACTTACAGATTTGAACAGTTACCAGAAATATAGGATAGGTTAGGTTAGAACTGCGATGCTCCCAGAATCGAATAGATTTAATCAACATTGGGTACTTATTATTATAACAGTAATGTAGCTTAGTAGACATATAAAAATATATTTTTCTTTAATACTGTATGAAAACGTCTGTTGATGATTCTTAAGATATTTATGTTTGTAAAAACGAAGTTTTCAATTTAGATTTATCAATTTAAACTAACGAACTCATCGCACTGTTACCTTTTACGTAGGTCTAATCCCTGAACGGATTTAGATGAAATTTCCCGTACAGATAATTTGAGACCCTTGGAAGGATATAGGATAGTTTTTGTATAACTTTAAGATGGTAGAAGTGTGTTTGGGACAGCGATAAATAGCTTGCACCGAACATAATTTAATAGCAATATTTTTCCTAAGACCATAACAAGTTCCACGCGAACGAAGTCGCTGGCAACAGCTAGTTATTTACATAAATATTTAGTGACTAAGGATTAATTAGAAAAGGAGGATGAATCGTAAGAAAAGGTGGATCGATACATATTTATGTGTACCAACCGTCCTTGGTCTCCCCTATCTATCGCGAGCCTATCTAGACAGATTATGGCGAAGAACCGAAATCGAAAATTCACCCATTCTTTGGTTTCATAATCAGATTTTATTTAACTTGTCGTTTTCGGAATGGCTCTAAATCAAAAATAAAATAAAATGTCGGAAACTAAAAGTATATTTTAATTTTATTACGATTAATGAACAAAAGCACATACCAACATACCTATGCATAATTTTTTGCTCACGGCAACACCGTCGGTCGTAGGGCTTGTTTGGAATAGGTCCTAATACTGGGAGTCTGCGATTTAGTGCCGAGACAAACAATTAACATAGAAAAATATTGACCCTCTTACATATTGTAATAGTGTATACCTAGGGGCTATTAAGATTGGCACTCTTTCTTTTTATTTATGAGCACGTCCACGAATCTGTGGACAGCGTTGCGTTTCCTGCGTCCCATTTTTATTCCGCCATTTATCGTCGCAACCAACCAAATATTCACAATTCACAACCAATTTGCAAATGATCGAGGTAAACAAGCATTAATAAGATTTAGAAGCTAGAACAACGTAACGGCAACGTCGCACGTCGCGCTACGGCCCACGTGGTGGCATGTTGGCATTGGCACAGAGCGGCAACGGCGCAGCCGTAGCGCGCGGCTCGCATTTTAAAACGATATTATAACGTTATTATATATCGTTCTGTTATTCATTCTGTTACGGTATTTATATCGTTATGGAGAATATTGGTTTTGTTATAACGTAATTTTCGAACACTAACGGAATATACCGTTATAATTCCGGTTCATTTTATAACGTTTTAAAGGCCTGGTTCATTGCCTGGACTAAAGCCCCCGAAGGCCTATCGACTACTGTCATAGACAGCAGCCGGGTTCAACTGCTTAGCGTGGCTTCCAAAGCACGGAAGCGCTCATTTATATTAACCACTCAAACATCAGACGGTCACCCATCTAGAGACTGACCGCTGCCATCGTTCGACATCTTTTATCGACATCGTTTGACATCTACCGATCTGAACACACGGCCGCCAGCTTCGTGGCCAGGGATAATCCAGACTTGACTCAACGGTGTTTAAGACCAATCGATATGATACAGAGAAAGAATATAATGGAAAAATAAACCATCTTCGTCTGTAGCCCCCGACAGGATTCGAACCTGCGACCTTTCTATTAACGCTAGACTGCTCTACCAACTGAGCTACGAGGACAGTGATTTAAATGTACACCAGCGCCATCTCTCTCGCTTGTCCGAAACTACCTGATGTGGTTCGATGAGAATGGAGTGAGCATATAGCTCGCCCATTAGAGGTGTGCCAAGGCTGTGAAACAAGTCTATAACACGATACAGAGGGCGCTAGTCTTAGCGGGAATGTAATGCAAAAATACACAGCGTGAGTCACTGTCCTCGTAGCTCAGTTGGTAGAGCAGTCTAGCGTTAATAG
This sequence comes from Epinotia ramella, assembly GCA_947578815.1. Classification (NCBI taxonomy): domain Eukaryota; kingdom Metazoa; phylum Arthropoda; class Insecta; order Lepidoptera; family Tortricidae; genus Epinotia; species Epinotia ramella. The sequence continues at coordinate 30,323,727 of OX388203.1, forward strand.
AAAGGTCGCTGGTTCGAATCCTGTCGGGGGCTACAGACGAAGACGGTTTATTTTTCCATTGTATTCTTTCTCTGTATCATATCGATTATAAAATGATCGGGGTAACTTCCTCGTTAAAAATAACACGAAAACAAAATAATTTGTTTCGTGATAAGGGTATTTAGGTGTTTAACATCTTGAATCTAATCTTGGCCTGGACTTAGACTCGATTGAATTTCCGATAGATTTCTCATTGAGGGCACTGCTGTAGATTGCTGTGTAATGATCCAAGATTGGAGCCTGATTGTCTGTCTGAGTGTGGTTTTAATTACAAGCGAAGAATGCGACGCTGTTTCACATTAGAATAACCGTCATTCCTTGAAAACCTATTTTTATTTGTCGCTTCCTGTTTCATTCGAAGATTGTTTCGCGCTCCCTTTGCACTTCGAATTAGCGTGTTAAACCGAGTGAAAAGAATAAATCTATACTATACTATGTACTATTAATACTTTATACTAATATTATAAAATGCGAAAGTCTGATTGAAAGATTTGGTGACCGAAACGCTTGTTCCGATAGCTCGGTTAGTAGCGACGGGCCATGAATGTAATGCCTGTGGTCACTGGTTCGAATCCGGCGCGGAACATCACATTTTGAAAATTTTCCTTTTTTTTGAAATGTACAACTCACTGCTTCTGCCTGCGACTACGTCCGCGTGGAACTCGTTTAAATCGTAGCTCCATACAAACTTTCAGCCCCTCATTTCTCCATTTTAGAGGATGATTTCCGGAATAAAAGCTATCCTATGTCCTTCCCCGAGACTCGAACTATCTCTATACCAAATTTCATCCAAATCGGTTCAGCGGTTTAAGCGTGAAGAGGTAACAGACAGACAGACAGATAGACAGACAGACAGACACACTTTCGCATTTATAATATAATATTATATTATATATATATATATATATTTTCATCCCCTTAGGGGTTGATTTCCGGGGAAAAACTATCCTATGTCCTTTCCCGTGATTCAGACTATCTCTATACCAAATTTAATTTAAATCGGTTCAGCGGTTTCAGCGTGAAGAGGTAACAGACATACAGACACACTTTCGCATTTATAACATTACTAGCTTCTGCCCGCGACTCCGTCCGCGTGGAAATCGTTTATATCGCAGCTCCATACAAACTTCAACCCTCCATTTCACCCCCTTAGGGGGTGATTTCCAGGATGAAAACTATCCTATGTCTTTCCCCGGGATTCAAACTATCTCCATACCAAATTTCATCGCAATCGGTTCAGCGGTTTAAGCGTGAAGAGGTATCAGACAGACAGACAGACAGACAGACACACTTTCGCATTTATAATATTAGTATGGAAGTATGGATAGTATGGATGGATATATAATAAGGAAAGGATAAGGATAAGGATTAGTATGGAAGTATGGATATGGATTATGGATGTAGTTTAAAAACTACACATTGTAGCCCGGCTAGCCGGCCGCTAAGAAATAAAACGAATAGTTTATATACAATAAAATATATTAATAAAATGAAGTAGAAGTATGTACAGAATGGGTAAATTAGTCAGTCAGTACGGAGCATGTACTAGCTGAAAGTCACTGGGCTGACCAGCAGGGACGTTCGTAGTCTGGAAGCTGATAGCCGCAGGTTTTAGATAACATCGGAGGTCCCGTTGCGCTGGGAAGGTCTAGAGCACACCTTTATACCCCTCACGCACTATGCGGCTAGCCGCGTGTGGCTTGCCGTGCGGTTGGACAAAACATATGAAACCGCAAACGCAAAACTTCTACGCACGCACGCGGCTAGCCGCTTAATGCGTACTAGGGCTAAGGCTTAGGCATACCAGGCATAGGCATAAAGGGCTGTAAGCAATCCTTTTTGTGGTTCAGTATAGGTTAGGTTAGGGTACAGGTTCAAAGTGTTCAAATCAAACCCATCCGAGCCTCATACGGTTTAGACCAGTGACGGCTAAATGAGGCTTGGATAGGGTTTAACAATAAAATATGTACAGAACACAGAACTTATAGGATACAAAACATACCTGCATAAGTGGCAGCCCTTGAATGCATGAACTATATAGGTACACTATTTAAGAGCAGAGGTAATCTCGAGAACTGTACATAGTATAAATCATTAAGTTTTATGTTATAATAGCACATTTCGATGCTAGTGCGGAAAGTATGTCATTACGTCATCGTCACGAGTACCGAGATATCTCGCCTACGGCGGTGGCAAGACTCGGAACGAGTGAAGAATGACATTTCCGCTCGTGTATCGAACGATATTTTATAATACCGTTGCGAAAAAATAAGAAAAACAACAAGTAAGGAATTTGAAACTTTTATATTATTAATTCTGTAACATCATTGCAATACAGTTGAAAAATAATGAAGTTGTTCAGAAATCTTTTTTTTGAATACATTTCAACTTTTTATTGACATAATAAGTATTGGTACAATTTCCCGCCAACTTTCCGCACGCTAAACAGCTACCTACGTAAAGTAGCACTTTTTGAGCAACTGTATCAAAAAATAGGTTTTGTCAAAAGAATGTGTAAGCTAGTGGAAGTTTCTGACAGGAGAAAACCAAACACGGCCGTGAAAATTGTACATTTTTGTTTATGGCCGGCCAGTGCGCTAGGGGCCGCGTGGTTTTGCCGTGTTACAACATAACGATATGGATTGCATTTAGGTTTGTTAATTTGTAGTCTTTAATGTATTATTATGGGTGATTTCATATTCAGTTATCTAATTAGAATTTGTAATTCAATATGTAAAGGTTTACCTATTTGCTCTATATGCAGTTTTTTTTTTATTTGATTTGACAATATAGACACCGTAATAATGGTATGAAATTAATGTAGGTTTCTGAGCGCAGAACAAACTTTATTGTTTCATTATCTCATGAGAAAACTGCCGAGTTTTAAGAATTTTGTGGCCATAAATCGTGTCCTATTTCAGTCAGCTGAACTTTGAGCCTCTCCTTTGCACGGAAACATTGAAGTAGTCACTAAGAATATATTTTTGAAACATTGTATATAATGTATAATTAAAATTATGGAGCATGACAGAAATACAATCTAACTCAACTTTAGCATGCTGATACGAATATACTTTTAACTATGTTTGTTCGGGTGGAATCTTGCAACTCAATTTTGAAGCAGATATCTTCAACCAATTGAGCTGAAATTTTGGGTCCGTGTATAGTTTGGATGAGAATTCAATATTATGGTATCATCGAGCTGCTCTGATGATGGTGACAGAAGGTGGCAATGGGAAGTTAATAGACGTAATCCAGTTGAGTTTGGACTCGTTAGAATCTTTTGAACGAGTAGTTGATGACGGTATACAGAAAAGTACAGTTTGCAAAAAAGGCTTGTACACAAAATTAAATTTTTGAAAGAAACTTATTTGAAAAACAACATTACAAATGACTTATTTTGCAGGGTCACTCCATAATTGAAAGAGCGCATTTTCTTTGGCCGACGATACAGCCGGCGCCCGGGGTGCGGAAAATGCCCAATATTCTGTATGTATCTATGTTTAGGCTATGGATCATCAGTTCAGAATAAATTTTATGGTAAGTTAGATAGCCAATAATCTAGGTAGGTAGCTAGGTATACTTGAAATTATTTGAATTGTAGTCCATTCGAAAAGCAACAATAGCGCCCGAGGCAGAAGATTCTAATTCCAATGCATACGCGTTAACCTTGAAGGTTGCAACGTGCATTTATAGCCGCTGGGTTATCGGCATGACGTCATCTCATTGAAATTACTCATCACTGTTGGAAGACAAAGTATTACATACAAGCTTTAAAATCCTATACTTTATATAGGTATATATTATACCTATTTATTTATTCAATTAATTTGTCCAATAATATAAATGCAGTATAAAAAAACATACTTAAGTCCAATAATTACAATTATTACATGACTAGTATAAGCCAGTCAGTCTACTCAAACCCGTTCGTTATCGCTTCCGGTGCAAATGATACTTATGATACACATTTACTCAATATTTATATTAATCATCATATTGCACATAATGGTAATACAGTCAGTATTCAAATAATCTCCGGAGTCCGCTGGATGGGGGTGGCGCAGGACCGGTCACTTTGGCACTCTTTGGGGGGAGGCCTATGTCCAGCAGTGGACGTCTTTCGGCTGATATGATGATGATGATGATGATTAAAATAACCTAAGGTCTATATCACATCGTGTACCCTGTTGTGCGCCGCAAATAAGAAGGTGGGCACTTACATACTATATAGCATACAAAAAGTAGTATTCATTAACAATCTTGGTTTTACTTAATCGTAATAAACACGTCTCTAATGCCTTGACAATAGAGACGTGTTCAGATATTTGTGAGCACCTTGGCCGCCCCGATATATCTTCTGGCGACTGTACCTATATTCATTTAAAGATTATTTAGTAGATTTTCGAAATTAACAACTGTTTTCATTTGTGCATGAAAGCCAGCTCTTTTTGTTTATCTTTCAATTCATTCGGCAATATATATTTTTATGGACATTACAAGATCCTGACGAATATAGCTTTAGACGAGATAATAATAATTTACATTTATATCGCATCGTACGGGTTTTGAGCACCTCTTCCCGTTTGGTATAAAAATCAGGATATTTGCGGACAAATTTCGAGAACATGAAAGTGAAAGTATGTTGTATTGTTTAAAATAAGTTTTATAACCTGTCAGTCGCCTGTTTAGTTTAGGTTAGTTTTATTTATCTCATTACACAATTCTCATAAAACAATACCTTTGTAAAACTACTTATTGTATAATGATCGTTAGGCACAATTTCGCAACAATAATAGAAAAAATAATATAAATCAACAAATATTTAGAATATAAAAAATAAGAATGTCAAAATTTCAAAGTTAAGAATACAAATAATATAAAAATCATGAACAATTAGTGTACTGGGAGGTACCTTATCAATAATTGGCGTACATAGAAATACAATATATATATAGAAATACTGGTGCTATTAGCCCAGTATTGGTAGTTTATTAGTGCTGTTATGAGTTTTATGTCCTTTTCAATGCGACTCAAAACTCATGACGGCTAGAGACACATCCAGGTTCCACACTCCCAACACAGCGTTTTGCGTTCTGCGAGTGGGCACATTTGTTATTGTTCACTACTTTGAGCATACAGCACCAAGAATGAACATAATTGTTAGGAAAAACTGATCAAATCTAGGTATGTTAAATCCAGTGCCTAAAACGCCATACGCTAAATAAAAAAAACGTATATGTACGAAGTTTGTGTTCGCGAAGCTATGAAAAAAAAACAAATTCAAATTGAGTCTATTTTAATTTGATAATCATTTAGATATTCTGCAATGACCCCATGCCAGTGTATCAGTGCCGTTTAGTAAAATAAATCTCTTGTCATCCTTGCCACATAAAATTTTCTTCCTTTTTAACTGAGTATATACATTATGTTTATCGCTCGTTATATTGGTTAAATCATCGTAGAAAGTACTTTCTAAATCTAAACATTGGTAATATTTATCAAAATTGAGTCTCCTGGTAGCAGCTGCGTTTACGCCTTTGTTCTTTTTAATAACCTGTGTGTTTTGAGCAACTTCTTCGTGGTTATCAACGTCTAGCACGTAAGCGTACATTTTAGACCTTAGTGCTACGAATTCACGTACAATTCTCCCGTTGTTCTCATCTTTCATCAGACCCACGACTTTTTTATTAACTTGAGGTAAACCGTAAGCATTATTCTTAGGAAAATCGGAGGTGTCAAATCTACTTTTTAAGTCTTCCTTAATATCTTCGTAAAAGTTGTCTGTTTTTATATTATAAACAAATGAATCAGTGTCGGTATACAACAAACTCACATTCTCGCCATACTTAGGGAGCATATAATCATAGTGAAACGAGTACATTGCAATTTTACTTAATTCTAGCACAGCGAAACCGGCATAAATAGGTTTGTTGTACAAGATGTTTGTTTTATTTAACTGCACCGCGGCTAGCTCTTCAGAGAAAATAGTAACGCTGTGGAAATTAGGTCTTGAAACATAGCGTTCAAGGCCGTATTTGGGTTTCGTTTTTGTTTTAATTGAGTCCCAATGTTGGCACAGCTTAACATCAATCCTTTTTTCTACATTTTCAATGGTTTTGCCAAAGATGGCGTTATTCATAAGTTTATAAAAATCTTTTTCGAAAGATTTTTTTGCCGTAGTTCTCTTTTTTGTGTTTAGATCTATGTAATCTTTTAACCAAGAGGTTTGGTTAAAGGTCAGGATTCTGTGAATTTTTGTGCACACCACATCTTTTTCGATGCATTGTTTGAGGTTCATGTAATGCGTGACATAGTTCGTTTTGTAATCGAATGTGAGTAATAACTTTTCGTTTTTACCACCTGGCGGTTTTTTAGTCTCCGCACAGAATGGGTAATCATTGTGAGAGTCATGCAAGGTGTGTGGATATTCTAAATCCACTTCCAATATGTATCCAACATCAGAAACTGCCTGCTGTTTTGTTACATCAAATTTTTTAATTTCGTCTTCAGTCATCCACTTGAAGTTATTGATTGGAAGTTTGCGCCGCATAGCATCACCGTAAAGGTTATTTGTATCTAAATAAACAATAAAACTATTTTCTTTTTCTGCATCATAGTCTTTCATGAATCGATTATTGGCTTTGGCGTAGCGTTTCGACGCTTGACTAATACCACCCCTGATACCTTTCTTTATGAATTCAATCATGTCTAAATCGGTAAACAGTTCCATTTCCACGCCAGTATATTTCAACATTGCATCCCAACTCAAGCCGGGTGCTGTAACGTATTGACACGGATCTAGTTCATATGTACCCATGCAGATTTTGCGAAAATTTTCAAAAACTTCCGCAAGGAGTAAGACGTCTGTCTTCAGATACAATTCACAATATTCTCCCAAGTTCTTTACATCGAACGTGTGCCACACACGTTCTGCATGGTGATAGTCGTCATCAGAAATATGGGAATCGGTAAGTTTGTTGAAAAAACTATCCTGACTGGGTAGGGAGGTTTCTTCAAGTTTATCCCAATCGCTCACATATTCGTAAGGATAAACACCTTTTCGGGTTAAGAGTTCCATAAACATTTCTTCGTCAACATCATGTTGATTGTGGTACAATGATGGTGCGAGTGACGGTAAAAACTTCGGTAAAATCTTGAATTGCCCGCGAGATAGATTTTTGGCTAGTTTTTCCAAGCTCTGAGGCATAAATTTGTAAGAATCAATGAACTTCAGAGTCATCATATCAACACCAAGTGCCTTATTGAAGGATATATATTTTTCCTTGTTATGAGGAATACAATTTAATCTTCCCTCCGTTTTGGCTAATTCCTTTATGAATAAATGGCTATCATAACCGCTTAAATTGTGAAAAATTACAGGTATAAACTTGGGTATTTTGTAGGCTAAATTGCATGAATTATGGACATTACCTCTTATCTCACCTGTAAGATGACAATGATCAACAACGCTACGTTCGTCATTTAGTTTTTTACAAATGTGGCAAATGTCGGTGGAGTTGATAATATCATCATCACCGATCTTGGGTGGTACGACTATACTTAAGATTTTTGCAATTTTTTTCGCGTCTTGTGTAATGCTTTGAACAAATTTCTCCGCACAGTCCTCTCCTCGATATATCCTCAATTTTGAAAGGTTTGCATTGTATTCACAATGAACGTAATAAGAATAACTGCATGGTATATGTTTGTGAGTGTTATAAGTTAAATTAGAGTTGATTGGAGCTAGGATAGTCTCAAAATCCGCATAAATGACAAACGGCACTTTCATTTGGTGCGAAACATTTTGAAATTTTAAGAATTTATCTTCACCTTTAGGAAGTACTTTTAGTTTATTTCCGCACCCATTCTCCTGATGACGTTTTAGGTTTTCATCAGCGTGGAAGTGTTGTAGGCATGATGCACATAAGAACACTCTCGCCTTACACTTAGTAATTTGCGAGCGCACCAACCTAGATAAGTTTCTAATCCAACAATAATGTGATTCGTCTCCTTGCTCATAATACAGCAAATTTACATGATGTCTGCCACTTATCTTGGAAATGCGTAGAGGTTCAATTGTCAAATTTTCTGCACTCTTGTTCTTGTTTTTTATCTTCTTAGAACCTATGCCATACACATTAACACTGATTCCATTTAGTTTTTCAAACTTTGTAATGTCTGATGGACTTACAGGACACACTATGCCTTTCAAATTAAAAATGTCAGTATAGTGTGGGTAAGAAGATACACGATCTTTATTTTTCTTCGGTGGATGTAGGGAACTAGTGATTGCCCAGAAAAAGCACGCGTTGTCTTTGTTTTTAACATTGATGCACGCTTTTTTCAGTTGCACTGATTCTGGAAGAGGTATGTATTTAGAACCATGCAGCGGTTGATACTTGTTAATGTTGATATCGAAGAATTCAACTTTCTCGAGGGCCCACCCGCTGTCACGCTCTTGGAACTCTTCACATTTCTGGGCAATGGACGAGATGATGTTTAAAAAATAATCTGGGAACTCACATTCCCATTCAGGCAGACTATGCAGAGTCACGTTCTTCGTATTGAATGATTTTAAGTCACGTGTCACTTCACCTTCGCTGTTGGTTTTCCAAAAGGTACAAGATAGTACTACATTCACCTTTAAGGACTTATGTATTTCCAATTCCATGTTTATAAGCTTTTCAAGCTTTCCCCCAATCTTGAGTAAAAAAATTTTAGGGTCTAATAGATCTTCAGTACAATTAATCCGATAACTGATAATTCTACATTTGAATGCGCTATCGACAATGTAGCAATCTTTTTCTGTACATAGCAGCTTGTGGCGGATACTCTCTGAATGGGCTATCAAATCGTCTGGTAGCACACCTACGTTACAGAAGTTGCAGTGATGCAAGGACATTATTATGATCCAATGAAGCAACAAAATGTCTTCTCTTGATAAACATACAGTTGCAGCTGATTTACCAAGTGTCACTTTTGGCACGCTTTCGAACTCATTGTGATTTCAGCAGAATACATATTCACGGCTGCCGTTAGCGGAAAACTGCACGGCAGTGCACGCGTCCACACAACGCGCGCTAAAATAACTTGCGCGGGATTTGCTTTGCGAGACTTTAATGTAAGTTGAATTATATCGGGTTAAACGTGATGCAGAAAACAACAAAACAACAATGAGTCACGCCAGGAGCACTGCCGCGTTCGCCAATGGCGGGCTTGATGACGCACACTGACCGAGTCTCTTATCGGGTGAATAGTATAAACGAACACACGCTGAAGTATCTACTCATATACCTTATCCCATTGCAATAAGGTTTATGAATGGTTAGTTAACTGTTGTCCGATCGTGTAATTTGCTCCGGTTCAATAATGACACGACCACCTCGCTTGTGTCTGTGTTTAGCACTGATGCAACTGAGTCGAGTCGGTAATTTGTGTTCAGTTTTATCATATCCACAACGTCACACCACGTCCATGTCAGTATATTTGGGATGAATGCGTGTTGTATGTCCAAAGAAAATCAGCAATATTTTATTCAACGCAGCGAAACCAGTAAAATACATGTGAGAGCTCAATATACGAGTAATATGAACCTTTTAGATCAGCCTCCCTGCAGAACTGCCATATACATACAAAAATAATTCTTACAATATGTATATAATCCTGTAGGTATAATAAGTTACCTGACATTATTAATTAGGAAAACATGACCTATTCCAAAACACAAAGTTGCCACAAAAATACAGACAAAATAGGTTAAATCGGCACAAAGGCGAACTTATCACTGTATGGGATCTTTTCCAGTTAAGGAGATCAGGAACAAAAAGACAGAAAAACTAACACATGAAGAGAGACGTATTTAGTTAAGAGATGCAACGGATAGTAGTTTGGCCGGATACCGGATACCTAATTTATCCATATAGATTAGATTAGATTATTTATTTCATGATAAAAAATTACATTACAGATTTACATAGTTGTCAAAAAAATAAGAATTATTATCACGATCGTCAAAAACAGCAAATGTAAGAACACAATAACAGGGAAATAGAAAAAACAAACCAAAATCAAAAGAACACAAATATATCAACCACTAGGTGTCGTCATTTTTTACAATATTTAAGTACGTGACACAATACATTTAAAGTCAAATCATAATCATAAAAATTTAAATAGGTAATAATAATAATTTAACATGTCAAGTCAAGACTCATATACTCTTTAACTGAGTTAATATAATGGATTTTCCAATAGAAGGTATTTAAGGCGGCGTCTAATGCTTCGTCAGATGGTGTATATATACGCTATCGCAAATTGCGCGAGCGATGCTTGGCGCGCGTAGCATGTTTGTCATTTTATCAGCACGTCTATCATGGGACGGCCGCGACATACTCTCGATTTTTCTCGCACTATACCTCTTGTTCTAAGTGTTCTAATAAGAAAGAGACGGATAGTGCGAGAAAAATCGAGAGAGCTCGCGCGCCGTCGCGTGATAGCCGTGCAATAATCGCTGTCGGTATAGCGTGCGTCACGTTCCGTCAAGTAGGCGAGTGCGATAGGAAAAACTTTATTTATGGCGATAGTGACGGTGTCTTTTGCACAACGGTATGTGCTAAAAAGGGCAACCACGCTACGTCAGCTGTGCAAGTTGCAACTTGTTACTCGCCGTAGGCAGGTTTTGGTAGAAACAAAACATGCGCTAATTTTAGTTTTTAACATAATTTTGTTTTTAGCATTCAGTTTTTATTTTAACTTTTCATACGAAGATTGAACTAACCTTGAATCAATTGCTTTATAGTTTGTTATTTATTCACCCTTCTTTTTACTCTTGTTCTTTCCTTACCTATGTTCATCTGTGTTAAAATACTACCAGGCATCCGGCCGGATACCTTGGCACAATTCGGTATTCGGCCAGATAGGCCGGATAGTGGCCGGATATCCGTTGCATCTCTACTCTCTAGTATTTACCTTTACGTTGCAGTAAATTAATCTTAATACATGAACTACAAGCAAGTACAAATAAAACTAAATTCTATACACATACTTTAAATATATATACACAAATAAATATCCGAACACAATAGAAACAGTATCGTATTAAATCAGAAGTCATTCGAGAGCCACAACATTTTCAACTTTTATTAGAGTGATGGCTTAGACTGGGACTGTCTAAAGACCAACGGCTAGCCGTTCCACAACTTCACAGCACGCCCAATGAAAGTCTTAGAATAAGCGCTCGTTTTTTTAATAGACGATAATGCAAGGGTAAGGTTAGCGTAAGTGTACGGCCTGAGTGGACGCCCCGCTCAGAGCGGAGCGTGCAGCGTCCTTATAAAACAAATGCCATTTATATGGACGCTCGACGCCCTTTTGAGCGCAGCGTAGAATTTCGGACACGGTCGACGAGGTCTAAACTGCTTTATTTTAATTATTTGCTTAGGCTTTGTTTTATCTTTTTTATCTCGTTCGGGGCCGTAAACACAAAGTATTCTCGCTGGGCTGCAGCACAGGCCGGCCGCGCGGCAGCGTCCCCGCCCCTGCCGCTCGCGAGCGCCCGGCAGGCCGGCACTGATAAATAACTTATTGAATGTTTTCGAGACTAGTTTAGGATCAGACGTAAGCTGATTGTGGATTAGTAATATAATATTTTTCTCAAACATGCTCGGAAATGTACGCGTTAATATCACGAAATGAAGACATGTAGGTTCTTGTTTAAAGCTCCCTACATTTTTTCTTGGCCTTCGCCAAGAAGTAATGTATGAAAACCCTTAGTAAAACCATTATTGTCCGCTACTCTAACTTTTTACATTTGCTTACTAATATTAAACTGACAAAGGAAAACTTACATGGTACTGCCAACCGCTGTAAGCATACATGCGACATAAAAAAAAAAGACCGGGTGCACTGGAGTGCCGGCAGAAGTGAAAACTCGATAACATTGTAACAGTTTTTCGATCAAGTCACGTGACATGTTACGGTGTCACCCTAAAAATGAATTTTTAATGAATGTTCGGTGCCAAGAACAGCGGACGGCGGCGGCGAACAAAATAAGTACCAATTTGTTTTTGCCATTGCCAAATATTTTCCAAAACTTTATCTCTTTAGGAATAACGTCCAAATTCGAACTATTCGAATTTGCTCAATAGCAAAACGGTGAAGGACGCGTGGATAAAATTACAAATTCATTTGCAGAATATGCTATTGCAAAAAGTGTGGAACAGCTTTATACTCTTACGAATAGCGTTCAGTTTTGAATGAATTCGAATCGGCTAGCAGCAAAAAGTGACCTCCTTTACATCTGACGTCACAAAAATCTGTCGCGTATTTAGCAAAAAGTGCTCAGCGCCGCTAAATAAGTTTTCACTTCCAAAAAACTATGTACTATTTTTACGAGTATGTGCGGTTAAACATGGTGCTCAGACGGCTTGTTCAAATGGCATGTTTAAAAAATAAAAAAGGCGGCAAATTACCTATTATTTAATTGATTACCTTGTATTTATTTTTATTTTAATATTTCCTAACATTGTTTGAGAAAAGCACTATACAATCCTCGGCCGGAACAGGGATTGCTGGACTACCCCAATCTCGTCCAGCAATCCCATACTTCACGGCCTCTGCAGTAATGTACCTACCTACAATTTTAAGCTTGATAAGGTGTTTTATTTGTTTGCTGCTTTATTATACGCCACATGCATTTCACTTTATTTGCAGACTTATTCATCTTTCTTATTTACACGATCATTTAATTCCAGGAGTAAGCCAAGAAATAAAACTATTTATTTTATTTTAATATTGTTTTTAGGTATGCAGTTTTCGAGTATATTTGATAAACGATTATTGAATGAGTTGTATTTTTTATAAAGTGATTTATTTACATGCATGTATTTTTGCCAGTCAGTATTTTGTAGCGATCGTCGCACGGTAATTTTTGGTTTCGAGCGTCCTAAGTACCAAAGACGAAACGATAAGTGTGCCACAGAGAAGCGATGCTGTCATGTCTCGTGGTACACAGTGTCGGCAGAGCACGCAGCAGCAACGATGACTCAGAGCAGCGGTGGCACGAGTTCTAGTAGGATTTTATTAGGGATTCTGGCTCACTTGGTAAAGGTAAGATCCAACGGCGCACGCGTCCGCTTCGACGCAGTGTTTGCCGTGTGTCCAAGCACGGCATGAGTAGGGTTTTATTAAGGATTCTGGCTCACTTGGCAATGGTAAGCTTCAAAGGCGATCGCGTCCGCTCCGACTCAGTAGGGTTTTATTAAGGATTCTGGCTCACTTGGTGTTTGCCCAACTACGACAGAGCCGAAAGGAACTAATATGTTTTTATCTAGCCTATGTTTGTATTTACGCGTGTTCCACCGTAGCGTTTAAGATACTAAACCGGTTTTGATAAATGTGGTGTCTATCAATTTTAAATTATCTTCCGGATGATAAAGAACACCTTATCATAAATAGTAGGGTTTTATTAAGGATTCTGGCTCACTTGGTAATGGTAAGCTTCAAAGGCGATCGCGTCCGCTCCGACGCAGTGTTTGCCGTGTGTCCAAGCGCAGCATGGTCGTGGGGGGTTAGTAGGGTTTTATTAAGGATTCTGGCTCACTTGGTGTGTGCCCAACTACGACAGAGCCGAAAAGAACTAACATGTTTTTATCTAGCCTATGTTTGTATTTACGCGTGTTCCACCGTAGCGTTTAAGATACTAAACCGATTTTGATAAATGTGGTGTCTATCGATTTTAAATTATGTTCCGGATGATAAAGAACACCTTATCATAAATAAATAAAAAAATAATTACAGTTCATTTTCCGTACTGGGGTTACAGTTTTTTGAACTGTTTATGCTTGTTAATGAAACGCGAATAAATTATTTGCTGTTTACATAATAATTAGAAATTAAATAAAAAAAACCACCATCGCGCCGCTGCCAACGCTGCTTTCTAAGTGAGCGACACAGAAACAGAGTTTGACAGCGAATTTGTACACATGCAAAAATAGAGCAGTCTGGGTGTTAAATTCATAAGGCGCTATCTCAAGTTGTTCAAGCGAAGGTTCAAGCCATCGTAGCACGCGCCCCATACGTTTTCGTCTGTGATGTTAGCGTCAAGTAGCGTCGCAGACGTGTCAGATGGTTGTATCGGGTATGTGACTTGGGGCTAACTTCAGAGTCGTAAACTTATGTGGCGCGCAACTCTTTAACGCTTTAGGGATTCAACGCGCAACGATGAATTCAAACTTTAATCGCAGTAGCGCGTATTAGAGTAATTATCGTTCTGGTTCAGATTAAGGCAAATTCAAGTAAAACAAAATAAATAAGTAAAAAAACATGTTTTTTTTATTTCAGGTCTTTTTCAATTCTGAGCAAACAAAGTAATTTCAGTCCCGATGGACGTTACATATGTATTACAAGGCATAACACCAACATCTTTGTCCCTACTACTGCATTCGCTGCCCTGGATTCCTTTTATTTCTCGATTTCATGAAGTATTTATCAATTATAGTTCCCACTTGTATAACCACGTCCGATCGGTGGTCGCTCAAATGGTAAGACGTGAAGGCCTCCGCATGAAATTCGTCTATGTTTTCGCTGCTATATTCACTAAATTGTTTCTCTTTGTCAATAGACTGGTACCGTCGCCATATCGGTTCAATCTCACGCCAGTACACTGCCGAGATCGCTTCGGTCGCATTTGCAACCGACGAAGTCAGAACGTGTGCAAATTCATGTGTAACTATGTACTTTAAAGCTGCTTCATAACTAACATCGCAAAGACCTTCATCCCAAAACGTAAAAAACGATTGAACACCGAAATTAATAGACTCGAAGGTTTGACCATCATTGTCGCCGCGGTCGGTCAAACCATAATGTGGCCAACATAGAAACGAGTCAAAAATTATACGCTTCGTTTTGATGTCTCCCAAGTTGTATCGTGCACTAAGATACTGTAGTTGGAAGAACACATCATTGTATTGATCTTTATCTTGCCTGAAAAGCTTAGAAAACTTAACGTTTTCTTTTAAACAGTTGAATGTTTTTGAAATAAGTTGAATGTATTTCTCCTCAGTCAGTTCAGCAATACTGCATTTTGATGCTGCTCCATTGTGATTACTTATGTGATTATTTTAATCTTCCTTTGCTGTGTTGTAGGAGTACTTTGAAAATTCACTTTTTTCGGTGTGAAGCTGACAAATTCCAGACGATGTACTACTTATATTATATGACTCCGATTCGTCGCTCACGACTGGCAAAAGAAAACTGAATTTTGTTTGACATCTCTTTTCCTTTTATAACAATTATTTTTAGGTAAGTACATTGAAATATTATTATTATTATTATTTAGGGTTAAAACTACCCGAAATGCAACGAAAGCGCTTTCAGCAGCTTAATGGCACCAAATTGAGCTGAAATGGCAGCGGTACTGCCACTAGGTGTCCATTGGCGAAGTGGAACCATTTAGCAAGTATAGCAGCGAAAATATGAAGGAAACTTCTGTGAGCGGAAAATTCTGCTGCAATTAAAACCACTGAAGCCTCCAAAATTTGTCTCGCTTGTTAGCAAATGTTAGCTCAATATGCTGTGCTCTTTATCCGCGCACTGACTAACATGCGAAATTAGATGAAACATTTTCTAGTTGTTCAGAAGCAGCAGCAACATGTCGAGTTCGTTTGGTCACTTGCGTTTCGGATAGGCATGTTGTCATCAGAAAAGTAACTGTATGTGTTTTGTTTTGTGTCCATCTTGTACTCGCTGTGCAGATCATGACGAAAAATTACACGAGTATGTTGCTTTGCAAATGTTTCAACTGGGGCCGGATGGAAAGGAAACCAGTAATGAAAAACCTGCGTAAAAAGTTAAAGCCAATTTCCGATTTTATTTATTTAATTATACAAAGAATATAAAATCAACTTAAAATGTATTTAGGAAGTATTCATCAATTATCGTTCCTACTAGTGTCACTAAGTACGATCGGTCTTCGCTCAGATGGTAAGACGTGAAGGTCTCCGCATGGAACTCGTCTATATTTTTGCAGCTATACTTGCTGAATGGTTCCACTGCGCCAATGGACATGTCGTGGCAATACCGTTGCCATATCGGCTCAATTTCCTGCCAGCTTTCGAGATCTGTTCCGTCGCATTTCGGGTCGACTGGTATATACTAGGGAAAGATATCAAGGGACGGCTATTGAAACTCACGTATTTCGAGACTGGCATTTATTGTCACCGTGCGGTAGGCATCGGAAACCCAAGTACCCACATATATATTAATATACAGCATTCTCCCCTCATAGTTTTTTTTTAAATTACATACTAATTCAACACGGATAAATAAAAAACAAATCGCAAGATCTTGTTGCTAGCGTTGGTGTTATACTATTAACATATAGCATTAAGTACCTACTTATATCTAATATTTAAACAGCTATCTTGATAATATTCCATTAGGTGTTAGCATTTTTTTTTTTTGAGAAAATAACACTTTTACTTTACATTAAACTAACTAACTTAAACTTTTATTACAATCATGAGTAATGGCGCAATAAAAATAAAATTGTTTACTCATCGCCCAGTTGCTACTGCAAGCTGCAATTTGTACCGTATCCTTAAGGGAACAAAGTGCAATTCATTAGTTTACTGAGGTTGTATATAAGTAAACGTAACTAACTCTATACCTATACTAATATAAGTGTGGCTGTTATACGGCACTTGGAGTGGAGGTAATTTATACACATTTGAGAATTCGATAAAACAAGAATATGTGCCGTAGTGGTACCTAAATATTACCATACCTATATTACACAACATTTTATGATTTAAGGTGAAACTGATGGGTTTAGTCTATTTCGAAACCAAATCTTTGTGGTTGAACGCGATTTCGTTTAGGCCGAGAGATGTGTGTGTCTATAGGCCGCGGCGGGGTCGGCACGCGCGGCTCGCCGGGCGCGGGCGCCGCGGCCTCCGCCGGCATCGGCGCCGCGGGGCTCGTGGGCGCGCTGTGCTGCTCGGCCTGCGTCTGCTCAGACTCAACGCCCACAGCTGCTGCCGCATAGCTATCTATAGCTACCTCGTCCGAATCATCCTGGGCCAAGGAGTAATCGCGGTGCAGCTGGTCTATATGTTTTTTAAATACCTTTCCGTCGCTCCGGATGTAATAAGTCAATGGACCAACTCGATCACATACAGTACCGGTTTCCCACGTAAACTTATTATGTCTATATAGTTTGAAATAAACTCTATCTCCTACCGCAAATTCTCTCATCGAACCTTTCTTATAATTAATCTGCGCGGTTTGTTTGCGTCGCACTGTCTCGTTCACACTGGGCCGTAACAGGTCAAAGGTCGTGCGCACTTCTCTTTTCAACATCAAACTGGCGGGTGTTTTTCCGGTAATAGTATGTGGGGTCGCTCTGTATATGGACAAGAAATCTTCCAACGCCGAATCAAGGTCAACCTTATCACGCATGGCCTTCTTTAATGCCGTTTTAATAATTTTTACGCAATTCTCGGCGCAACCGTTGCTGCTAGGTTTGTAAGGTGTTACTGTGATATGGTGAATACCCTTGCCCTGTATATAAGATGCAAAATCTTTGCTACTGAACGGGGGTCCGTTGTCCGAGACCAATTCAAGCGGAAACCCGAATTGCGAAAACACATGACGCAATTTCGCGATCGTGGATTTCGCGGAGGTACCGGCAACTCGAAAAGCCTCGATCCATTTGGAATGGGCATCGACGACAACAAAGTAATATATCGTATTATTCGCTAGTGAAAAAAAATCACAATGCAAACGGTACCAAGCTTCTTGCGGCCACACCCATGGATGCAGACGCGCCGGCGTAGGCGCCGCGCGCTCTCTTGCGCATGTGTCGCACGCGCGACACACGCGTTCTATGTCGGCGTCAATGCCGGGCCAGTACACAAAGTTGCGCGCCAAGCTCTTACACTTCACCATGCCTTGGTGAGTCTCATGCAACTGATTCAATATTTGCTCGCGTAATCTAGTCGGGACGATCACCCGGTGCCCGTATAAAAGACAACCTTGTTCGACGCTCAAATATTGCCTTAAATTAAAGTAAGACCTAAGATCACTGCAGTCACAGTACAGCCAATTAGTCTTAATAGCAGTGGTGAGTTGTTGTAATATTTTATCCGATGCTGTACATTTCGCGATGACTTTGTAATTTATCGGAGCCGCGTCTTCGACAAAATTTAGGTACGAATCGACACGGGACCGTTCGTTAATATCCGGAACCGGTATTCTCGACAAACTATCTGCCAGACAATTATGTTGTGTGCCTATACATTTGACTTCGTAATTATATGCGCCTAATATTACTGCCCATCTCTGAAGTCGGCTCGCGGCCATGAGCGGTATCCCTTTTTTTTCACTAAATATTGATGCCAATGGTTTACAATCTGTGACTAGCGTAAATTTTCGACCATAAATATAATCGTGAAATTTCGTCACCCCGAAAATTACCGCTAATCCCTCTCGACAAATCTGCGCATAATTTTTTTCGGCTGTGTTGAGTGTGCGTGAGGCGTGCAGCACGGCGTGGTCGCGGCCGTCGGCGCCGCGCTGCGCCAGCACGGCGGCCACGCCGCCCGGCGCCGCGTCGCACGTCACTGACGTCGCGCGCGCGCTATCGAAGTGCGCGAGCACGGGAGCCTTCGCTAGTAACCGTTTTACCTTTTTAAATGCTGCATCGCACGTCGCGCTCCACGTAAACTCATTTTCCACCTTTAAGAGTTCGTATAGTGGGCTCAACACGTCGCTCAGATTTCTTAAAAATTAGCCGTAGTAGTTTACTAAGCAGAGAAAAGCTTTTAGTTCCTTCACGTTTGTCGGCAGCGGTGTATTGTTTACTGCGTCTATTTTACTAATTTCGGTGTGCAACCCATTCGCGTCTATAACATAACCGAGATACGACACAGATGTTTGAAAGAAACTACATTTATTAGAGGCTACGCGCAAACCGCAATCAGACAAAATGTTAAGAACCTTTAACAATCGTTGCCAGTGATCCTCAAAGTCTACACCCGATACGTTCAAGTCATCTAAATAACAAGTCACATATCGCATTCTAAATAGTTTATCCATTAACCTTTGAAACTTGTTTGGCGCGCATTTTATTCCGAAGGGGAGCCTATTATAGCAATACATCCCCTGCAATGTCACTATAGTACATAACTTCTTCGAATCCTCATCTAATTCGATTTGCAAGTAAGCTTGACTAAGGTCGATCTTACTAAAATATTTTCCGCCTTGAAGAGACGAGAATATGTCATCAATCCGCGGGATAGGATACTTATCATCGACTAAAACCGGGTTAACCGTTGTTTTAAAATCGCCACATAACCGCACATCCCCATTTTTCTTGATGACAGGCACCACGGGCGTGCCCCAGTCGCTCCACTCGACCGGCGAGATGATGCCCTCGCGCTGCAGCCGCGCCAGCTCGGCCTCCACGGCGGGCCGCAGAGCGAACGGTACGGGTCGCGGGCGCCGCCACACGGCCGTGGCCTCACTCACTATTTCCAACCTTAATTTCGTTTTGTTAAACGTGCCTATACCGTCGGCGAAAACGTTTGGGAACCGTTTTATTAATTTCTCAGTGATATCCTCACTACGTAGTTTAAGGTCCAACGAGTTTACGGTCATGTTACCATTTATACTTGGGAAATTTATACCGAAAGCCCGCATCCAATTACGACCTAGCAACGATGGGCTGAAATGATTGTCTATGACTATTAAGTTAAGGTCGTTAACCGTTCGGCTATCTATTTCTACCGTGCAAATGATTTTACCCCTCGGTTTCACCTTTTGACCACTGTACATTTTTAAATTCGACTCGTAAGGGTAAAGTTTACAATTATTAAAATGTTCCTTATAAGTAGAATAGGATATAACAGTAATAGAGGAGCCAGTGTCTCCCTCCATGGTTAACCAAACATTGTTAACTTTTACCTTAACCGTCCACTTAGTATCCGGCTCGGAATCGCTCAGCTGGTAGACCTGCAGAGGTCCGTCATCGGACTCCGACCCGTCAGTCGGCGCCCGCTCCTCCGCCTCCGCGTGCACCCGATGCACTTTTTTGGGATCTTTCCTAAAACGGCACATTTTCGCGATATGCCCTGCGTTACCACAGACATAACACTCGCTATATTTAAACGAACACTGTTGCTCTGGATGTCGTCCGTCACAACGGTAACATCGCCCTCCTGCTGACGCCGACCCTCCCCGGCCGTCGTCGCCGTAGCCTCGGCGCTGAGGTCTCTGGAAACCTCCGGCGCGCCGCGAGCCTCGAGCCCGCGCGCCGCTGGCGCCGCCCCGCTGGCGCGCCGCGACGCCGCCGACCGCGTACACGGGCTCCGCCTCGCCGCGGGCGCCCGGTGCGGTCGCTGCCGCTACCGGCTTAGAGTCTCGAACAGCCGCCTCCAGCGACAACGCCAACTCAGTGGCGCGTTTGAACGTGAGCTCGTCGTCCTCTGTGAGCATTCGCTGCCGAATGCGTTCGCTTTGTAACCCATAAACGAACTGATCGCGTAAGTTCTCCTTCAAAATGGCGTTACTCAAAAACTTGCAATTCTTACTCAGCTTTTTTAATTGCAGGAGGTACTCGCTTATGGTTTGACCTTCAACTTGCTTACATGACCTAAAAATCATTCTCTCTGCGATTATAGACCTTCTTGGTGACAGATGTTCTTCGACTAAGGATACAATTGTTTCAAAACTCACCTTTTCCGGTTTCTCCGGGTAACAAAGGTCAATAATTAAATCCAGGGGCTCGGTGCCTACCACTGCCACTAGGTATTTTGAAAATTCGGCCACTTTTACGTCTTGAATTGTAAACCACGCCTGGAGCCTGCTGACGTAAGTCGACCACACGTCGACATTTATTTTAAACTCCTTTAGGCCACTCAAATCGGGTATTTTTTCTGTTGCCATGATTAACACACCTAAAACACAACTGTATATAACCAGATCTAATAACCGGACTCGTCGCCAATTGGTATATACTAGGGAAAGGTATCAAGGGACGGCTATTGAAACTCACGTCTTTCGAGACTGGCATTTATTGTCACCGTGCGGTTGGCATCGGAAACCCAAGTACCCACATATATATTAATATACAGCAGACAGTACGTGGGCGAACTCATGCGTGACTACACACGTAAGCTGCACTGGAATGAACACGACAAAATTCTTTTCTTGAATACGCGCGGTCTGATAGATCACCGAAGTTAATGGACTCGAAGATTTGACCATAATTGGTGCCGCGTTTGGTCCAGCCAAAATATGTTATTTCTTTTAAAATTATATTCTAACTCCGATTCGAATACAACTCGTCTCGTTTGTATGTCTCTTAAGTTGTATTGTCCATTAAGATACTGTAGTTGGTAGAACACGTCATTGTATTGTTGTTTTAGACCTAAGAATAAGTCAGAAAACTTAATGTCTTTTGTTAAACAGTTCAATGTTTTTGTAATAAGTTGCGTGGCATACACGAGATCCAGAGAGATCACTGCTTCATTTCGATGTTGTTTCATCGTGATTACTTAAATGATTATTTTAATCTTCCTTTGCTATGTAGTTAGGAATACTTTGAGTATTCACTTTTTTCCGTGTTAAGTACTAAGACAAACTTGCAATGATGTTCTTCTTATATTATATGATTCTCCTGCACACGGCTGGCTTAATAATTCTGAATATTCTTTGATGTCTCCTCTCCTTATATAATGTTCATTCTTTTTTTTTATTCTTCCTTTGCTATGTTTCAAGTAGAGCTTATAATATTCTCTTTTGTCAATGTTAAGCAGACCAATTGGAAATGATGTATTACTTATTTATTTATGTATTTATTTATTGTAAGGAGAACCAACAGCATCAAAAGGATATAGACGTTTACATAGGACACAAAAAGCCAGTCATAGGCTCTCGGGAGAAACCAGGTGGTTTAAATAACGTTTTCAATACCACTTTGCTAGCACTAGCTTGTCAATTTGTCCGATCGTTCCGCGAGTATGCTGCACCCGAACCGATGTTGCCACTAGAAACCGCGCGGGCCCCGCAACAGCGCGTGTCTACACCACAAACCCGGGTCCACGCGGTGTCGCGAGAATCGTCCCACAACCATGCCGTGCCGGACACACGGCAAACACTGCGTCGGAGCGGACGTGAGCGCTGTTGGAGCTTACCTTTAGCACGTGAGCCAGAATCCTTAATAAAACCCTACTAGTGGTGTCGCGAGAATCGTTCTACGACCATGCCGCGCTCAGACACACGGCAAACACTGCGTCGGAGCGGAGGTGAGCGCTGTTGGAACTTACCTTTAGCAAGTGAGCCAGAATCCTTAATAAAACCCTACTACTATAGTCCCACGACCATGCCGTGCTTGGACACACGGCAAACACTGCGTTGGAGCGCACGCGAGCGCCGTACTTTTACCAAGTGAGCCAGAATCTTTAATGAAACCCTACTAGTGGTGTCACGAGAATCGTTCTTCGACCATGCCGCGCTCAGACACACGGCAAACACTGCGTCGGAGCGGACGTGAGCGCTGTTGGACCGTACCTTTAGCAAGTGAACCTGAATCCTTAATAAAACCCTACTACTATAGTCCCACGACCATGCCGTGCTGGGACACACGGCAAACACTGCGTCGGAGCTGACGCGTGCGCCGTTGGAGCTTACCTTTACCAAGTGAGCCAGAATCCTTAATAAAACCCTACTAGTGGTGTCGCGAGAATCGTTCCACGACCATACCGCGCTCAGACACACGGCAAACACTGCGTCGGAGCGGACGTGAGCGCTGTTGGAGCGTACCTTTAGCAAGTGAACCTGAATCCTTAATAAAACCCTACTACTATAGTCCCACGACCATGCCGTGCTTGGACACACGGCAAACACTGCGTCGGAGCTGACGCGTGCGCCGTTGGAGCTTACCTTTACCGAGTGAGCCAGAATCCTTAATAAAACCCTACTAGTGGTGTCGCGAGAATCGTTCCACGACCATGCCGCGCTCAGACACACGGCAAACACTGCGTCGGAGCGGACGTGAGCGCTGTTGGAGCGTACCTTTAGCAAGTGAACCTGAATCCTTAACAAAACCCTACTACTATAGTCCCACGACCATGCCGTGCTTGGACACACGGCAAACACTGTGTTGGAGCGGACGCGAGCGCCGTACCTTTACCAAGTGAGCCAGAATCCTTAATAAAACCCTACACGCGTAAATACAAACAGACTGGCTAAAAACATTACCCTTCCTTTCGGCTCTGCCGTAGTTGGGCAAATACCACTCGGCTCCCTTGGACCAGCCATCCTTGACGTGCGTATATGTGAAATCTTATCTTAATACTGTACCATCCGCTTTCATCGAGTAATATTTTATATAGAATATTTTACTTTTTTACTTAGGTTATAGACATTTAAACAAAACTTTTATATGTACTACCGTAATGTATCGGCAGTTAATAGGTAGCTAAAAAGGTGTGTCGCATCTTTAGAACGGAACCGACCTAATCCAAAAAAAAAACTTTTTGGGAAAACGCAAATAAAGATTTTAAGTCGCTAAAATAATAGGTCGTTTAGAGTCGATCTATGTATACAACTCAATTTTACGTTTTTTTGAGTTAGGTCAGTTTCGTTCTAAAGGTGCGATGTGTAGGCGGCGAGTGATTGCGTTAACATCGGCGACTTAAGTCGCTATTACGATATGAAAACAATTTTAACCACAATGAAGATACTAAACCACCTTAACTCTTCAAACATACGGTTTAATGTTGAGTATCTACATTTTTATTTTTATTTTATTTAAAATAAAGATTAACACGAATATTTGTTCGTGAGTCATGGATGTCTAATGTTGATCCACAGAAGTTTACAATATTCACTGCCAGTTAAACGCATGTTCATACGTAGAACAGCGCCATGTAGGTCATTACGCATAAACCCGAATCCTAGATCGCTTGTCATCTAAATCGATCGTTAGAGCTAATTACCTTCCTAGTTGGTTCACAGTGCCACCGGAAGGGGGCGCTGTTCTCAAGATAGGAATATTGTTAGCATGTAATTCTTAAATCACTTTTCTAATATACACGATACGAAACGGTCCAAGTCTCTCTCTGCACCTCCCATCAAGAACCCCGCTCCAACCACGTGGCAACAACGCATAGCAGGCGGTTTGTTGGTAGTCATTTCCCTCTACTTAGCGGGAAAACCACTGCATTGGCTACCAGTACGAAATGTTTCCCAGTGAATATGTAAATATATTTAAACTATACAATAGTACGGAACCCTTCCTGGGCGAGTCCATCTCGCACTAGCCAATTTTTCCCGTCGCCATCCCACAGAAAAGTTCGTGAATGGGCGAGGATCATTCTTCAGACTTGATTTATGATTATGACCCTAACGTTTTTGTTACAGGTAATTATAAGGAACATCTGGTCCGTCGAAAAAACAGTGAGGTTATGTCGGAACAATGGGTAAAGTTTCCGTCACTGGAGCACAGTAGATATAAGGCTACAACCAGTAAAGGAAACCCGCACTGACACAGACGCGACATACATGAAACTTAAGTGCAAGTTAGGGTAGTCGGCATACGGTCCACCTGCTTTCTTGCAATACGGAGTCGCGCGGGCAGCTAATCACTATAAATAGATACAGTCGACTTCAAAGATATGTTACTTACAATTTTGCACCTTATTACAAGGCAATAAGGTGCAAAAGTGAAAATATATCTTTGACGTCGACTCTACAGTCAGCGTCATATAGTTACACGTCTTTATTACTGTAAGAATAAAGGTGTGTTACGAAATATTTGGCTACTCTGGCTGACTCTATGACGCTGACTGTACTACTATAGTACAGTCAGCGTCACATAGTTAGTAGCAGCCAGAGTAGCCAAATATTTCGTAACACACCCTTATTCTTACAGTAATAAAGACGTGTACCGAAATATTTGGCTACATTGGCTGCTACTAACTATATGACGCTGACTGTACAGTACAGTCAGCGTCTACTAGTATTACAGTCAGCTAGTAGTACTGTAAGGCCTCGGTACGGTGAGTGTCTACCGCTTTCAGGTGAATTACCCCTTGGAGCACGAAAGCCAAGTTTACCCAAAGTGGCAAGAGTAACAGGCCAAAGTGGAATTTTCCACTATAAAACACTAAAAAATCGCGATCAAGTACACATCAAGTATTTTTTAGGGAGCCATCGTAGCCGAGCGGTAAGGCACGCGACTTGCAATCCGGAGGTCGCGGGTTCGAGTCCCGGCTCGTACCACTGGGTTTAAAAAAAAAACTTATGGTCGGAAATATCATTAGATATTTTAAAAGGGGTTTACGGTGAAGGAAAACATCGTGAGGAAACCAGTCCAATCTCAATAAGGTCTAGTTTTCCTACTAGGTTGGAAGGTCAGATGGCAGTCGCTTTCGTAAAACTAGGGATTAGGTGTCGGATTGGACCCCGGGCTCGTTTGAGCACAACCAGGAAAAACGCTAAAAGGATGATGATGGTAGCACATCAAGTTTTTCAGAAGTTACGGTTACATTAGAGCGGTTATACATGGCGATTTCTTCCAGCGATACCAACGCGCAGTCGCGCCACACTAGCCTTAGATCACCTGTATAGATAGTGTATCGCGTTTGCAGCGCAGAAAAAAAATGCCGTGTCCCCTTTTTAAAATTAGGTTGGAATGCGAAACCGACATGTCAGACAGGCCCGCAGCTGACAGCAAGATGGATGGGCGCCCGATGACAGAAATGGGCATTGATGTAACCCGGATTATGATGTTTAATGTCGTATCCTGCACTATCCGCCGAAAGTAAGTTGCAAATTGGCTTTTTTGACGACCGACACGATTATACTATTTATACTACTTCTATTCAGGATGTATCAATAATGGGGTGTGAACCGATAAAGGCATGTATGTTCAGTAGCGTATTGCGATTCCAAAATAAAAACGTATTTTGTTTATTTTTTTATTTTGATTTATTGACACTGCTTGTGTATGCCATCAAAAACGTAAATGCTGTCACCTGCTTGTCAAAAAAACATACACAAAATATGTGTTTTTATAACACAGCTGTGCGAAATAAACCCTCCCACCCTTTACCCTTGCGGGGCATACACAAGCAATGCCAACAAAAGCAAAGACGTAAGTAATGAAAACAAAAACAAAAATATCAATTTATTTATTTATTTATTTATACAAATAATCAAAAACATAAACAAATGCATATTTGGAATCGCAATGCGCCACCGAATATGCCCTTTCTCGGTTCACACCCCATGTTTGATACACCATGTACAAATATCATAAAGAGGAAAAGTCTATGAAATTGTAAGTTCGTATGTTTGTACGGAAGGTCCATCCAGGATGAAGGCTGTCATGTCCGTTTTGAGAGGTTTCCGCTTTCTTCTTGATTATGGACTTCCATTCAGTTCAGTTTTCAACAGCTCGTATCGCGGTAGGAATAGCCCCGTGATTTTTATTTGATCGGACCAGCGGGTGGGCGAACTGCCACGTGGAAATGGAGAGTACAGATAACAAATCTTCAAACCAGTAAACGCTCGAGGCGCTGGTGATGAACAACAGTATCAGAATAATTAGCATTGACGCTCCTTATTACCTCTCACGCCCCGTCACAACCATCCTAAAATCTGCCGAAAACGAAAAACAGAGAAAATACTCCAACGCCTGCGAAATGTAACACGTAACTTTCACCCCACTCGTGACATCGGTCGACGGCATCTTCGCTCCCCAAATGTCCTCATTTATCAAACACATGGCATAAAAAATCTCAGACCGCTGGAACTGCTTCCTAAGCACCATGCTGGGCTAGCTGAGAGCACGAATCGGCATTGCCGTCATATGCGCCACCAGTATGTGTATCCGCGGTACACGACGCCGCTTTAGATGGCTCGGCTTTGACGACGGTGCTGCTCTTGGCTGCCCCCGCATTTGGACTAATACTTTTTTTTTATCCCTATTTTGGTACTATTGCAATATTTGTATTTGTGCTGGTTATATTAATAACTGCAAAAAAAACAGTTGAAAAAAAAGAGAGAAATAAGTTTATTCATTTTAAACTCAAGGGTAAACATAAGAGTAATAGAGGTACAGTCGAGAAAATATGTGCACGAAGTCATTAAAAATATGTGAACTCGACTATATCGTTAATGGCATACCTAAGGTTGGTCAGATATTTTTGAACCTCTGCGAGAATATGAACGCAGACTGCAGACTGCAGTAAGTATTAAAATCGTCATTGGAATGGTCTCCACTCAGCTTTATCCTCGTAAGGCCCATTCTACTTTTAGGACTAATATAAAAACGGCCCAATGTCCTAAAAATCCTACTAAGTAATAACTTATTATACATGCGAAAGTTTGGATGTTTTACGTTGGGGGAATGCTTTGACGCACCATCCGCCCGGTCAGGGGGGACCGGATGGGTGTGCGGGACTCCCGGGCAGAAGGCCCAGACTACCCACTAAACCCCCAACGATTGTCCAACCATAAGTCACTGACAAGGAGGGCCAAAGGTTCGCTTGAGCTTCAACCCTCGCGGCTGGCCCGTGTGCGCGGGCACGACTAGGGAGAGCGCCTCGGGACAATTCCGGGGCGCTACAATCCACGGGCTTATGGGACGGCTAGGATCCCCCAACCCTGCCATCCAGACCACTACGGTACCCTCCTCAACCCAGTACGTCAAGCACAACTTGCTGACAAGTCGCTTCGCGCGTGGCTGAGCGTCACCTGTTTCACTCGCACCATGCAAATTCGAAAGAGGAGGGTAGATCTTTATCGACTCGCGTCGCGGCGTGGCGTCAGTTGTGCTAGCCCCCCTGGTCTTGGGTGGATATCCTTCTAGAGAGCGCTCCAATACGCGGCACATCATTTAAAAGGGACATAAACTTATATAATTCGTTTATCAGTTCCCTTAAAATGACCGAACATCTCCGGCCAACCTCGGAGTGTTTCAATAGGTCATTTGTCACAACTTTCACAATGGACGGCGAACGGAGGTTTTCAGCTGTGGAATATTTTTCCTTTTTGAAAATACCGAATTTTGCGAGTACTAAACTTGTGTGTATAAAAACTCGCTGATCTTCTCTTGCTGGTTTCTTTAAACAGAGGCAAGTACGTCACGTTTTCAGAGAAATTTCCTCCCTTGAACGCTCCGCTATGGAATGAGCTTCATGATGAGGTTTTCCCGAGGAACTAAGGTGTGTATAATTTCTTAAAGGGTTTATTTAATTGTATGGCTTTCATTATTTGGCCTTTTTAAAGTTTGTCACTCTTTAGTACCACCCAGGGTACGTGCAGGGTTGTGGTAGGTAGCTCCTGCGGACGTGAGTAACAGTTGCCCCCCCTTTGTCAAGTGAGTGGGCATCTCGACTGTTAGAAGTTTTTAAGCCGCCCGAAGGCCTCTAACTTGGCTTAACGACAATTGTCATAAACAGTAGCCGGGATCAACTACTTAGCGTGCCTTCCATAGCACGGATGCGCTCATTTATAGTAACCACTCAAACAGACGGTAACCCCTCCAAAGACTGACGCTGCCATCTTTGCTTAACCTGCGTTATCGTTTCCGACTCGCAGGCGCCGCTAGGCTATGAGCGCTTCTTTCTTAAAGGGTTGGCAACGCCCACGAGATACCCCTGGAGTTGCAAGCGTCCATAGGCGATGGTGACCGCTTACCATCAGGCTGGCCACAAGCGTGTTTGCCACAGACGTGGTATAAAAAAATAAATAAAAAAAATCATTAACCCCCGACGAAAACAAGGGGTGTTATAGTTTAACATGTGTATCTGCGTGTCCTTTGCCTGTCTGTGGCATCGTGGCACCCAAACGGATGAACCGGTTTGAGTGCGAACGAGATGGTTCTATGTTAGTTGTGTAGGTCTTTAAAAGTAGATATAAGGTTTTTATCAAGCCAAATTATCGTATTTTACGGTAGGTACCATTAATTGTGCATGGTCCACGGCTCTTAGCCGGTTTTTACTTAAACCATTCGCGGCCGCGTAGAGGTATTTTTAGGGTTTCGTACCCAAAGGGTAAAAACGGGACCCTATTACTAAGACATCGCTGTCTGTCACAAGGCTGTATCTCAAGAACCGCGATAGCTAATAGACACTTAAAATTTTCACAGATTATGTATTTCTGTTCAACAAATACTAAAAACTAAATAAAATAAATACTTAAGGGGGCTCCCATACAACAAACGCGGTTTTTTTTTTTGCTGTTTTTATAGATAATGGTACGGAACCCTTCGTGCGCGAGGCCGTCTCGCACTCGGCCGGTTTTTTCGTTTTTGTAACGGACATCGCTTATGAAGGCACGATTCATATGTAAGTCATTGGCGACGAATGAGTTGACATTGAAGAGATCGACTATCCACCTTCTAGCTCCATCATCAGATCAAGTTGATGGTACTTTATTTTTCTTACCTAGATCATAAATACGAGTACTAATGGAAACGGGCGAACATCGATCTTCAAGATTAATATTAAGCTTGTAATTTGAGATCAGCCTTACTTTTTTGAAGGCGGTTAATAACAGGAGCATCAAATTCCGCGCTTAGGCCGGTAGGGTTAGTGACTTATTGATAAGTTCCTCGGGATTATGTGGATATGTTATCAACTCTTGGGGTCTCACGTCTACCTTAGATAGAGAGTTAAGGTAGTGGGAGGTATACCTAGTAAGTACATTTCTTTGCTTTATACATAAAAAAATTACTACCCTGTCTGGCCGTTGGCTATCATCTCTCAAACAACCCAACTCAACTTTACTGGTCCTTATTTTACAATACAACGAAATTGTAATCAGAAAAAACGGGAACAATAAAAATGCATCAATTAAATTGAAAAACCAATGAATGCCCCGTTTAATTGAAGTCTTATTACGAGACTTCTAGCTTTTATCTAAAGACAAAGAACCTCAGTGATGACTCCACAATAGCACTTAAAACAATGGCACCACATTTAAATCTTATTGTCAACAGTTTTTTTTATAATTTCATTTTAACTTGAGAAGTCAAGGCAAGCAGACGCAAAATATTGCTCCTTATAATTACACTTTTTTTGTAGGTGAGAAACCAAAATGAATCTATGCTTATTTTTGGACATTGGACGAGTAGGTATCTTAGAACTCCACGTTTAAATACTATGTATTTTTTGTATAAATCCACCAGGCCTAGTAGCACGATACGTTTTATCGTTATATTTTACGTGACGTGACGTGTCAATACATTAAGGCCGTAAAACGTGACGATAAAACCTATTGTGCTAGTTGGACAGACTATGTGCGAAACTGTATTCATATAATAGTCATCCGTTAACTCTTTCCTCTTTCGGTTTTGGTTTATTCAGAACCATCTTGAGTTCGAGTCCCGGAAGGAAAATATTGAGCATTGAACGTGAATTATTGACTACGCATTAGCGAAGAGACAAGACCGCACGAAAGAATATTCCAAACTTATCAAAACAGTTCAGCGGGATCAGGAATCGAGCTCGAAAATCATGGGGCATGGGCCTAAACTATAACCACGAACAACGAAATTCGAAGTCGATTCGCACTTGTATTACTCGTGTGACATAGATGACTTAGAGCTTCGATTTTCGTGGTAGCGCTGCGCCGCTGATGCACACGGATCTCTGATAATAGAGGATTCCATAGAAAAAGCCCTGGCGAATCACCAAAAGGGAGGGAAGTAAATTAACCTGACCTAATTAAGAAGAAGTGCAAGACTAAAGCGTCTCGTATCCTATATAATTTAGTCATGTTTGATATACGACATCGGTTTCAATTGTGTTACCTATGACATTTCTGGTGACAAACGTAGCTGGTCAGCGACATCGTATCTGATTCCCATTTGTTATGTTGTCCATGCCTACATCTTTGTCAGTCATGTGTGTAGGTATGTGTGTGTGACTCATACACGTCTCACACTCGTCTCTGATCGAGCCCTAACAATATATAGGAGTGTCGACTCATTGTCGATTAGTCGAATCAGCAACTTTAATGAATGACGATCCTTCGGATGATAGAATAATGTAATATTTTGTATTTACAGTTGACTCATTAAGTTTTTATTATTAAAATTGACGAACATAGTAGAAATTCTTGTAATATTGAAATGTCTGCAATATTGTTATTTTTATCGTGTAAGTAATAAATTTATATATCTAATCTAATCGAAATGAGAAAAACCCCCTTTAAATATGAAGTGAATAATTATTTACGTTACTGTTAGGTATTTAACTACCGGATCGTATCAAATTGAATAATATACCAAATGGAAGATATTGTCTGAATTTACGTTCTCTAAAGTAACGTACTAATAAAAACGTCAAAAAATACTATTAACCTAATCTCGCAAACGCGTTCTTTTAAAAAAAAAAGGTGGCCAAAGCATTTAAAAGTGCCATCAGGTCTAAGCTGAATCTCATTATTCTCATACAATTCAATTACCGAGCTATCCAATACTGGCCGGGTTAGGAAAAACTGGGAAAAAGGCCTTTTCATCGTGTTTTTAACACATTCACTGCTAGGAACATGCGGCGGGCGCCTACGCCGAAGGCGCTTTCCGCTACATACATTCTTGGCAGTGCATGTGTAGGAGATGCGATACCAGGGCCGTGATTCCACTTGTCTTAATGACATATGGTCACGTCACATATATATCGTTTTCTTTCATATCTCTGTTGGGGTTTTTGTAGCTTATTATATTAACAACAACGGCTTTAAGCAATATAGTATCCCATATTATTTACTTTAAAGTTCATTGTTTTCGAGATATTTGGCATCAAAGTTGAACAATTATAGGCAAAAAAACTGGTTTTCTGGTCATAACTTTTGTGTTAATTAGTTTAAAATGAAAAGCCTAGACACGTTTTTGGAGACGTCATAGACGAACCCAAAATGATGTAGATTTTGTATATGTTAGATCTTTCACGTCAATGCAATAGAGATACGAAATAAGTGTTGATTTAGGCAGTGTTTAAAAAAATCATACAAAATTAAGTATACAAAATCATTTCTTTCAAAATCCGGTAGATAAAAATGGAGATAAAAGATTGAAGAACCGATAGCCGTTTGTAGGCATGCCATGCGGCCTCATATGTTCAAATTGATAACGTAGTGATGCTAAATGGATAGTAAACCATCAAATTATCGTAATAAAGTATTCATTATAAAATGTAATTAAAATCATAAAAAGATATAAGATATGACCTTGAAACTATGCATTTTTTTTATTGTCCACGAGTAAATTTAAAGCTACCAATAGAATCCTTACGCTTTTATAGAAACAAAATTGTATTACAACTATGTACGTAAACGCAGTATTTCGCGACCGAAACAACAATTTACCGGATTTTCCATACAATGATACAACTGCTTTGTATTTGTACAAGTGTCGTCATACGTGCGTGTACGTCATCCATCAGTATGAAGCGTTTTCCGCTGCCGCCAGCGACGTCAATCTTTGTCTCAAAATTTTGGGTATTTATGTTATTTAATTGTAGTTGCTCCCATACAAACATTTGTTCCTCTCCAAAAACTGGTTCGAATGGCATCGTAAAAAAATCTTAGTCCGCATCCCTATTCTATCTGTAGTGCAAAAGTAGGAGATAAGTTTCAAAACTTGTCAAAAATCGATGAAAACCTCAGGTAGCACCTTAAAGTGAATGGTTTCCATGGCGACAGCTGATGATGTAAAAGAAGTCTAATAACATTATATTTGCTGTTCGACTTTATATAGGCGTAGGTAATTATTAGTCCTCAATGCGATTAACGGGTTAGTGCGGACGAAGTCGCGGGCAAAAGCTACTCTTTCTTTACTAATATTATAAAGAGG
The DNA here is from genome assembly GCA_947578815.1 of Epinotia ramella. Classification (NCBI taxonomy): domain Eukaryota; kingdom Metazoa; phylum Arthropoda; class Insecta; order Lepidoptera; family Tortricidae; genus Epinotia; species Epinotia ramella. The sequence goes on from OX388203.1 coordinate 30,356,635, forward strand.
ATAATTCTGCCAGATTGTAGCTTTGGAAAATGTAAGTTTGTATGTACGGAACCGCGTATCCAATTTAAAAAAATCTTTCATGCGTGTAGAATGGAGTCTCTGGATGGTTAATGGCTAGTGGGTAGTGACGCTGCCTACGAAGCTGAAGGTCCTGGGTTCGAATCCCGGTAGGGGCAAATATTTATGTGATGAGCATGAATATTTGGTTCTGAGTCATGAAAGTTTTCTATGTATTTAAGTATTTATATCTATTATATATATCGTCGTCTAGTACCCATAACACAAGCCTTAATGAGCTTACTATGGGACTAGGTCGATTTGTGTAAGATTGTCCACTAATATTTATTTATATTTATTTTATACTTTATCATGCGGCCTTGTCCGCTTTCTTTGCAATACGCGGGCGAAGTCGCGTGGACTGCTAGTTAAACTATAAAGCCTAACTCGTTAAGCTCCGTTGTTCTATAGGTTTGATTAATAATTGAAATCGGGCAGGTGGGACAAAAATACTCAGGTCAAGGTTGCCGCCGGCCCAAGGGCGGTAGGAATAGATTGTCAATTTATGCCGTTTCCACTGGAAGCTGATTGGATTTTTACTCGATTGCCTGGTCACTAGTTATGAAGCCACTGTAAACTAGCGGCAATGCACGCGAATTCCAATCCGGAGGTTGTTGGTTCAAACACTTCAAACCCTGCCCGTACCACTGGGTTTCAAAAAAACTTATGTACGAAATATCATTTGATACTTACCAGTGGCTTTTCGGTAAAGGAAAACATCGTGAGCGGTCCGGTTCCGGTCTAATCCTAACATGGTCTAGTTATCCCTCTAGGTCAGATGACCTACGCGAAGTCTTGGGAGTAGGTGTCAAGGCGGACCCTGGGCTCCTTTGAAGCACAACCAGACCCCGTATCATGGTATGGTCGGCCTTATCACGCGATAAGTGACAAGATAGGAGCGTCATCTCGTTCTAAGGAAAGGTGTCAGCCAGTGACGGACGCTCTATCCTATCACTTATCGTGTGATAAGGCCGACCATGATACGGGGTCTGGAGGATGATGCTTGGTCACTGGTTATGGGGTCAGCATGGCACGCGATCTTGGATAAAGGTGCACGATTTTTGATATGTGCTGTTGTTCGACGTTTCGCTCACGTTTTACAGAACACAGGGGGTGTCGCGGGATGATAAATCATAAGTCATTTATTAATAATATTATAAATGTTACATGTCATTCTTTAAATTAAATTAAATTACCTCTAGCCTATAGCCCATTAGCCTCAGCCTATTAGCTTCTGCCCGCGACTTCGTACGCGTAGAAGTTATATAATTAAATTAATTAATAATATAGTATAAGTATATTCATATAAACTTTGGCCCCCCACTCTCCTTTTTACGGGATAATTTCAGGGATAAAAACTATTATATATCCTTCCCAGGGTCTCAAAGACGAGACAGGCAGACAGACAGAGTTATACTGTTGATTTCGCATTAATATTAGTGTAGAGTACCTATGGATGTCTATTCTGAAAGTCGGTTCTATACAGGAAGTTTTTTTAACCGTTTTGGAGCCGAAGCCCAGTTAATGTATATGTCACCGTAAGATTGTGAACATCGTCAGTTAAATAATCTCACTCGCGATATTATAGCTCCAAAACTATTTACAATTTAACGCATTATTTTTCGTTAGATTATAATCTGTCGAGTAGTAAACGTCAAATTGTCAAATGGCTATCTGATGGTGTATCGTAGGCAGGAGGGAACACGGGCTTAGTGGTAAAACCGACTCGGATCACGGATAGGTTAGAAGACGAAGAACTTTCTCAAATATGTCTAAAATCAAAAGAGGAAAGATCATACAGATCAGAGGAACGTGTGCAAAAGTACGGTGTGCCTCAAGGTAGCGTTTTGGACCACTCCTATTCCTGCTGTATATCAATGATTTGCCTAAGTATCCCATGGTGTAGTTTGCAGATAACAGTACATTAATAATTGAATGCAACATACACAATTATGAAATGGAAATTAATAACACGATCAATAATATAATACAATGGCTTAATGTTAATAATCTTAGGATAAATTTAGGCAAAACTAAAATTATGCACGTTCGACAAAACACACCAACCTATAGTTTGTAATTATCAAGGACATTGTATTGAATCAGTTAATGTAACTAAATTTCTAGGACTCATTATAGATCACAAGCTGTCGTGGAAGTCATACGGAGGAAGTTTGGTAAAGACTCAACAAATATGCATAATCGCCCGTAGTTACATTGAATACGTGAGTTGAACCGTGTAATTGTTAGTATTATGCATATGCGCTTTACAAGTTATCCAAACAAGTCAGTATTGAGGGGGTCATATCAGCATACCATGGCTATGTTGGATCATCTCTTCGCTATGGTCTTATCTATTGGGGGAATTCTACCAATAGAGATCTCATCTCTAAGGCACAAAAAAGGTGCATCAGAGCAATGTGTGGCCTGAAGCAAACTGACAGCTGTGTCCCGTATTTTAAAAAATCGAATTTGTTAACGTTTCCTTGCCATTTCATCATTGAAGTGGCCATTTTTGTAAAAACAAACCCAACATTATTTAAAAAAGTGTCTGAAGTCTTTAATAAATATACTTACAGGGCTTATAGTCTTTGCTCAGTATTTTCTTGCACTGTCCTTATGCGAAAAAGCATGTTTTGTTCTCCCAGCAAAATTTACAATAAATTACCACTTGCTTTAAGAAGGACGCCAGTACATTTTTTTTAAATTAACCTCACTCAATTATTGATTTCTAAATGTTATTATTTTTTAGCTGATTATTTCTCTTGACAATTTTAATATTTTTTTTGTAACGTATTTTTTTTTATTTAATTTTTGTTTTATTGATTTTAAGCAGTTCGAATTTTAATTTTATTTTATTTATGGAAATCAAATTATATAATTGACATCCTTATATTTAATATTATAATTTTGTATAACTTATGTAAATTCAATAACAAATTTGTATGCCTAACGGCGAAACATAGCGCTTCCGCATTGTTTGTACCATCATATACTTGTCACCTGTTTACAAATAAATCACTTTGACTTTGACTTTGACGGAAGCTTTCGTCTTCGAGGTTATTTTTTTTATAAAAGAGCGGAAAAAATAACATAATGAGCCCTCATTTACAATTTGACGGTTTCGCGTCGACAGATCTGGGGGCACGGTAGTGCCCCCGCCAAGTCGAGCGCGAAGCAAACACTGCCGTACCATCCTTTACTGGAACCATTTCGCCGCATTTTCAGGCCCCTATTTGAGAACCTCTGGATAAGACCAGAACGCAGAAATTTTTGTCATCCAGTAAATAAATAAAATAAATAAATAAATAGAGCCTTTATTACTGACTTTTACATATTATCACTTATTCTAATTTGTGGTTCTGACATCCGGGATGCTTTCGTTTGTGACAGTCTGCCTTTTGGCAAAGGCCTCCCCTAGAATTTGCCATAATTTTTTGTCTATGGCTTTTCTTCTCCATAATGGTCCAGCCATTTCTCTAATTTCATCCTCCCATCTTTTTCTTTGCCTGCCTTTTCTCCTTTTCCCGTCACGGGGGTACCAAACAGTGATGTCCTTAGACCATTTCGCTTTTCGGCTACGAATTGTGTGCCCAATCCATTTCCATTTCAGTTTCTTTACTGTGTATGTGATATCAGTTACACCTGTCATTTTTCTGATATGTGTTAGTTTCACTTTATCCTTCAATTTGATGTTTAGCATACTTCTCTCCATTCTATTTTGGCACACTTTCAAAGCTTTCCTTTGTTTTTCTGTTAAGGCCCATGTTTGACACCCGTACGTAAGGCATGGCAATATACACGTATTAAAGACTTTCTTTTTATCCTTCATTGAAAATTTTGGGTTCTTCATTACTTCTTTTAACGACCAGTATCTTTTCCATGAGTTACTTATTCTGGTTTCTATTTCCTTTTGAATTTGATCCTCTGGTGAAATTATTTGTCCTAAGTATGTGTACTGATCTACGTATTCTATTGTGTTGTTGTTAACTTGTATTGGTTTTTGAGGTCCATTAGTCATTAATTTGGTTTTTCCAGCGTTCATTGTGAGCCCCACTTGTTCACTTGTCTCTGCTAACTGCTGAACCATAATTTCTAGGATTTCTGGTGTTTCACTCAACAGTTGAGTGTCATCCAGTAAGCTATAATCAAATACTTAAAATCCAAAATTTCAAGTCTGTAGGTCATTTAGTTCCGAAGTTAAGCGAAAGCAAAGTTTCGCATTTATGACACTCACTCATCACTCACTCATGATCATCAAAATAGAACTAGCATTTCTCATAAACTCGGAGAGCTGAAATTTGGTACAGAGTTAGGATTTAATGGCCACATAAAGGGATAACTATAAAAAAATTGCAATTTCAACCCAGTTTTCGTAATCTTATACAAATATATAGGATTACAAAGTTACATTTGCAGTGAATGGGAAAATTCAAAAGCAAGAATGGGCCTGCATTCATAGTTTGCATGTATGGATAACACATTAACCTACAAAAAGAAGTGAGATCCCATAAAAAACATTCCATGTAAAAAAGAGGCCAAGTCTCGAAACACTTCCACCGTAAAAAGTTGTGAGATATTTCGTAGAGCCAAGTCTCCATAATTTTAGGTAAGTATGCAAAAATCTATAAACACAGTTAAGTTGTGTGATTGCCACGTTGCAGAATTTTATTTAGCAAGCAAATAAAGATTAATAAGAATGCCTGAGACTTGGCTCTACGAAATATCTCACAACTTTTTACGGTGGAAGAGTTTCGAGACTTGGCCTCTTTTTTTGCCTGGAATGTTTTTATAGGATTATAATTTACCGAAAATCAATCAGTTAAATTGTAATTAGTACGTTACGGATCACAATCTTTCGATAGTTTATAATCACGCCAGTTATAGGTATTGTAATGTAACGGCATTTATAATATTACGGTGACATTACAAAGAACTTTTTTTTTTTTTCAATGTATAGGTATTAATATTGCTTTTTTTTGTATTAACTTTAATTTTAATCATCCAGCCGAGTGACCGCAGTGACCGCTAGCCGTCATTTTATGTAGATAGTTACGAACTCCTGCGCCACCCGCATCCAGCGGACTCCAGCAACCTTTACCAGGTCATCAGTCCACCTTGCGGGGGGCCTACCCACGCCGCGCCTTCCGGTCCGCTGGATGCGGGTGGCGCAGGACCGGTCACTTTGGCACTCTTTGGGGGAGGCCTATGCCCAGCAGTGGACGTCTTTCGGCTGATATGATGATGATGATGATGAGTTACGAACTCTAACCGGGTGGAAGAACTTTGACAACTGCAAAATAAGGCCCGTCAGACCGTAGCTACGATGCTGCTGCAAAAAGGCTGGCCTGGACCGAAGGAAATCATTCTCCGGATATTGCCTGATTGAGTCACCTAGTCAATCCTAGTGGACTAGTTACGAGGGTGTTCATGTGGATTTATCGACGACCTAGCTTTCCCTTGGCTTTGCCCGCATATTACAGATGATCTAGGTGGTACCTATGTCCATCAGGAATGCCCATTCTATATCCTGGTGAAAGGTGTTTTGAAATCGGATAAGTATTTTCGGAGATTACCCCCTATAAAGTCACAAACTTAAAAAGCTACAACCTCATAGCATATTTTATCATCATTATCATCATCATATCAGTCGAAAGACGTCCACTGCTGGACATTGGCCTCCCCCAAATAGTGCCTATGTGACCGGTCCTGCGCCACCCGCATCCAGGAGTCCCCGCGACCTTTACCAGGTCATCAGTCCATGTTGTGGGGGGCCATCCACACCACGCCTTCCGGGACGTGGTCACCACTCGAGAACCTTTCCGCCCCAACGGCTATCGGTTCCACATGCAATGTGCCCCGCCCACTGCCACTTAAGTTTAGCGATTCGGAGGGGCATAACGGTTACCTTGGTTCTGCTACGGATAGCCTCATTTCAGATGCAATCACGCAGAGAAACTCCCAGCATAGCCCTCTCCATTGCGCTTTGTTCAAGTTAATACGTTATTTTGTCGCTCTGGTCGGATTGATTTGTACTTACATACAAGTCAATATGTACCATAAAAAACATTCCATGTAAAAAAGAGGCCAAGACTCGAAACTCTTCCACCGTAAAAAGTTGTGAGATATTTCGTAGAGCCAAGTCTCAGGCATTCTTATTAATCTTTATTTGCTTGCTAAATACAATTCTGCAACATGGCAATCACACAACTTAACTGTATTTATGGATTTTTGCATACTTACTTACCTAAAATTATGTAGTATTGTGTGATTGCCAAGTCACAAAATTTTATTTAGCAAGCAAATAAAGATTAATAAGAATGCCTGAGACTTGGCTCTACGAAATATCTCACAACTTTTTACGGTGGAAGCGTTTCGAGACTTGGCCTCTTTTTTACATGGAATGTTTTTTATGGGATCTCACTTCTTTTTGTAGGTTAATGTGTTATCCATACATGCAAACTATGAATGCAGGCCCATTCTTGCTTTTGAATTTTCCCATTCACTGCAGATGTAACTTTGTAATCCTATATATTTGTATAGCCGTGCCCCCAGATTTCATTATAATACTTGTATTCATTGGAGAAAAACCACAAACAAGTGTACAAGATAACTTTATCTACGCACATATCATTAGTGCTCTAAAATGCGTTCAGAAACCGTAGGAAATGACCAGCATTATTACAACCAATTTTACTATAAGAACTTTCTTGCCTGTGGTAGTAGGTAAAATCTGTACTGTAATGTTATTACAGTACAGATTTTTGTAAGGTTATGAGTTTAAATTTGGAACAGCTATCAAAACTCAAATGGGTCTCTATTCTAGTATCCATAGATATTAAAACAGTTATCGATGCGAAACGTCAATTCAGTATGTTTTTTTAATATAAACCGCACGACATTTGATCAAGAGTGACATGAGAATAGGGACTTCATTCGTTTGTCTATGATTTAAAAAAACATTCGTCTTGACGTAGGATCGAATTGCCGCCATTACTGTTGTCATTTCTTTGTTGGTTTTTGCTGTTACGAAAGTAGAATTGTGAAAAGTTGTTTGTAATTCACATTTTAGTTGAAAATATGAGTAGTAGTGACTCCGAAAACGATATGCACACTCCGCCGGATATCGTAAATGCAACCACGATTGCAACAAAGATATTTTACAGGTAGCACTATAGTAGCAATGCGGGTCATTTTCCTACGGCTTCTGAACCCATCATAGAGTACTTATAATATTTATGTGTGTAGATAAAGTAGTGTATGCAACTGTACATAATTTAGCCTTAAAACACTCGTGTGATCTTATTATGAAACTCGCTAGCGCTCGTTTCATAAAACCACACTCTTATTTTAAGAACTCTGATTATGTATCAGTTGCATAAACTACTATTAAAGCTAACACATGGACACTAAGCATGCCCTTATTTCCTCTAGCTAATTCTAACGAGCAATTTTGGAATAAAAACCCTATTCTTGTTTCGTTACGACTAAACTTAATCAGTAACTTTTAATCAGATACTTCCTTACTACTCTACTCTAGTTGAGACCCATAGCGCCATACAAAATGCTGGCAACTATGACTCCGTATAGACAGGTTGTATAAACCCCTGGCAATATTTATAATTTACTTCACATATACCGTTTTCCTAAAAATGGTCATGATGCACGGAAAAATAATGAAAGTACATGTCTTTTTGTCTGAGGGCCACAAGGGACCCTAACCTAACTTAATTTTAATATTTATTTTACCTACGTTCAATTGTCTTCTAACCGCGTCCTAAAAAGTGGACGTGGATTATTGGGTCGTGCATTATCACTGTGAGCAAATTTCGCCCGGGGCTATAATTGGAAGCGACTTTTGTCCGGGCTGACAATGCACGGCCTAATATTCCGCGTCCAAAAAAGTTGGCTCTACATTATTGTGGTCGTGGATTATCATGACGTAAATTACCCGGACCCGCCAAGGTAATGAGCTGTCTCAATAACCCGCACAGAATCCTGTCGCAGACATTGAAATATTCACTTTAAAAACAAAGTTTAAACCGGCTTCAATTCAGTAGGTACTTCGCTAAGCCACACAGGTACATTGAAATTTGCTACGTTTCCTTTCTAATTTACCATATGAACTGCTTACCGATAGTAAATGCGTTGATTATAAATTAGAGAAAAAAATCCAAGTCGCTATATGTAGGCTGATAATATTTGAAGAGTTCCGTGGATTCCTCAAGGATCACAGAATTGCATTCGTTGGACAACGGAATCATGTCAGAATCTTTGACGTAGGTATTTTACATCCTTGAGGAGTTCCATAAGTCATCTGTGGTCTTAATCATCAGTCCCATGTCACCAAAATTGCGATTTCCGAAGGTAAATACACGAGTTTTAATAGAAAATATCGAAATCACTACAGGCGTGCCTATAAAATTCCAATTGTTGCCCTCAATTTCCATAGAATCCCAGTATCAGTACCTGACTTGGTGAGAATTTTTGAAAATCGGTTCACAATTTTGACAGAAATAAATGTTCTGCAAGAAAGGATTTTCTTGTTATGTATAGTATGTTCATACATAAAAAGAAAATCCCATTTATTTGAAGTCGGTTAAATAGTTTCCTAATAGTCCATCAGCGCCATCTATGGTTACAGCGTTAAAACTTCGAGGCGCGCTAAACGCTACCACTCACTGAAACGAACTCTGTTACGAGCTGTGGTGAGCTTCGTTTTGTTTTTCCCAAAGACCGCTAGATGGCAGGACTATTTTGTTTGCTCAAAGTTCCCTAGATGTCACCGGTGTCGCAAATTTAGGTACTAACATATGTAGTAGTTGCTTTTCCACTGGTGAGGCAAGGCAAATAATAAAACAAAATAAATACCATTGAGGTCCATTTGACCTTTGAGGGCAGTATAATATCGGATGTCCTAAAAGTCACGCAGGATTTGTTCTTTTTTGTTATTGAATCCCAGTGCAGTTGTGGAAATGAACTCATTAAGTTCTTATTATTTATAATTGACGATCATGGTAGAAATAAATTCATGACATTTATGCAAAAAATATATTGTGATTTTTCTCGTGTAATAAATTAATCTGAATCTAAAAGGTCGCGGGAGTGCGCTGGACGCGGGTTGCGTAAGACCGATCACTTTGGCACTCTTTGGGGGAGGCCTATGTCCTGCAGTGGACGTCTTTCGTCTGATATGATGACGCAAGTAGCCGATGCTGTGGGTATCCGCTAGTAGCAGAAAGCACCCACGAACAGCGCGCCAGCTAGGCGGGATCCTGGCAGTGAAAGATTTAACCTGTTAACCTTACTGGATTTTTGCGTGGGTTTATTGAAGTCACTGGTGTAACATGACGAAATTTCCAGTGGCCATGGAAAATTTCGAAAAAAGAGTGCGTATGTACAGCCCTGAAAAGCGATGGAGGCAATTTACCCCATCTTCTACACCATACGTTACATAACCCTATCATATTCAAAATTAAATTACCATACTTTTTTCTTGACACCTTTTATAAATCTCTGTTTAGCCCAATGCCGTTTGGTATTTGTACTTAAGTAGATTTGTGTATTTTGTGCAATAAAGTCTACGTCTCACTGCTGGCCTGTAGGAACTGCCAGGAACCCACTTGACGAGCAACTACGCCGTAGTCACTTTCCGCTCCATACGAGATAAACCACGGGATCGTCTACGAGCGTAGCGCTTAGCGATTCTTGGCAGTAAATCTGTTAACCCATTTTAGGCCACGCAACGCTACGCCGCGCGTAGCAGCATTTTTTCGCTCTGTAACGGAAATCGCACGTAGACTCATATGTGAGTCATTGGCGATGAATGGGTTAAGCAATTTTGGTCTCTGGTTTTGACTATGTGTTTATGTTCATTAGATATCATTAGCCTGATTACATTGCGTTGTTTCCCTCAGCCTTAATAACCTTTTAAGACCCAAAATAACAAATAACAATTTCTTCGATTTTACCAACCAACTACCTACATAAACAAATGTGGGCGACACTTTGGCTCCGTGCCATCCGTCGAGTCGGATCATCAAATTTTCCTCTCGCAGCGAATCCCGACAGGAATAAGGGAACGAAGCGATTTTTGAACGGCGTGATCTTTCAAAGTTGCAAATGGAACTGAAGATGGTTGTTGCTACAAACAAATGATGCTATTTGTGGGACAGGTGTTTGAGTTTGCGGTGGATGGAACAAATGGGTATTTTATTCCATGGGGGCGTGTATTGGTAGACACAGAATAAAAATTAATAGGTTTTTTTTCTTATCATCGGTCCAACAAAACCATTGTTTAGCTACGTGCCACAAACGCTTCGAAATGAAAAGGCCATGTTTATAAATACTTCACTCGAATAGTGACTTTCTTGTTAAAGTTGCAAGTTTCTAATTAAAACGAAAGACATACCTACCTTTCCTTTTAATTCGTATAAACAACTTTTCATTATTGGTTGCAGCGTACTTAGTACAACGGGCATACTTTTGGGTTACACTTAACAATTAAAGAAAATGGCTTTGACACATTATATTTACTATACGGGACTTCGCGTATAATTTACGTACACTTTACTAGTGTACCAGTCGTTTGTAAAGACCAAGTGCGGGTAGTTCGGAAAAGAAATAGAAATAAAGACGTCGCGATGCCTCGAAGAGGTAAATAAATACCGTGTGTTAGCTTCATGTTTAAACTGCCAAACGAAGGCAAATGAGTGAAAATGACATGACACCAAAGAGTTCAGCTACGTATAAGTTCGACTGTACTAGTGGTATCTACTTATAAAAGGAAATTCCTTTTATAAGTAGACATTCATTGTACAAACATTCGAGTCTCCTGTTTCTGTTCCTGAAAGTTGCTACTTGCTAAACCACTTGTGTTTCATTTTATTGCCAAATCTTTATCGGTATCTCTGAGCGTATTTTATGTTACCGACATGCAAACCAAACATGCCACTCACCATTCCATTCACACACACACTATTTTGTATATCTGTCTCGCACTGGGGTGGGAAAGTTTACATTCGGAGATCTTCGGACATCTCCGGCTTGCGTCGGCGGCGAACAAGCAACCGCCAGAACGGTTCGAACGCGGGAACGATACCTACTTGACTACTGCAAATGTCAAGCGACCGGCCGGTTAATTTTTGTGAAGACAAGTGAACTAATAGGGGTGAGTTTAGCATATATTTATATATTTTCATTATCAAAGACCTGTAGGCACTCAGGTGGATTTTTGTATGGCGAAACTGGGAGAATTTTGAATATTTTTGAACCAGTGCAACCGGAGTCGAATCCCATCTCTTTACCGGCAAAGGGAAGATTTGAAACAACTTGGCTGTTGCGTCTCGACACTGCAAAACAGGATAACAAAGATTTTGATAAAAAGGTATTTTCCACAAAGTCATCAGCACGTAATATTGGGGTCGTTATTTGTAAATCAAATCATAATCAATGTCCGCTTATCAACATTTCGTTATGATCTTTTTTATTGTAATAGATGCGTAAAATTTACGAGTGGCTCAACCGATGGGAATAGGCCGACTGTCCATTGACGCATGCAGCATAATTATCTGCCATACTTCATGTTACTCTCCTGCGCTTTGCCTACACATATTTAAATAATTACTTTTTTATATCGCTTTCGTGTAAAGTAAATAGGTAGTTTGAATTAGGGATGTCACGAATGTCAGTTCTGTTACATTCGCGAATGCGAATGCGAATATTAAGGAAATACACTTATAACTCAAAAGAACCAAAAAGTCTTCAAACACTATTGTAAACACATACTAATTGTTTATTTACGTAAGCGCAACAACTGCCTGATAGGTATCAAAACAAAACAAGCCAAACTAATCAAGCAATCACAAGCCATTACCCAATTAAAAGTGCTTACTATTGGTCAAAATTAATCATGTGATGCATGCGCGAGTCGGCGGCTCGTTGGCAGGCGGCCGGCGCGGGCGAAACACGCCACGCCACGGAATATGCTATTGCAAAAAGTGTTTAACGGCTTTATACTCTTACGAATAGCGTTCAGTTTTGAATGAAGTCGAATCGGCTAGCAGCAAAATATAAAAGTTTGTGACCTCCTTCACATCTGACGTCACAAAAATCTGTCGCGTATTTAACAATTTTTCCCCATCCCAAAAAGTGCTTTTTTCACTTCAAAATTACTTATAACTATAGTAACCGTAAAATTTTACATTTCTGTGTGCCTACTGGCAAAGGCCTCCCCCAGTCTTCTCCATTTCTCCCTGTCTGTAACCACTCTGGTCCATGTCTTGCCGGCCATTTCTATAATTTCGTCCTCCCATCTTTTAAATTGTCTGCCTCTCTTCCGTTAATATCCTCTTGGGTACCATGTTGTTAAAATTTTACTCCATTTCTCAGGTCCTCTTATTGTATGTCCTACCCATTTCCATTTAAGATGTTTAACTTTATATGCTACATCCTCAAGTTTTGTCTTGTCTCTTAGTTCTGAATTCTTTATTTTATGTAATCTTCTCTTCTTGAGTATGCTTCTTTCCATGGCTTCTTTCCGCATTTATAATATTAGAGGAAAATCGTACACAAATCGTACGAGCCCTATAATAAGGTCAATGATAATTCTGTTATGCGTAGGTACTAGAAAACAATATACTTCATTCTACAAGCTACTGAATTACTATGAATATTTTGATCTGACATTTGGTGTAACGGATCATTTCATTCAGTCTTTTTGCTATTGTGTGGCAAATATTAGTATAAAATCATCATCAAGAAATGGGCTTTTCTTATGCAACTTCATAGGTAACAGTAAATATGTGTTAGCTTGGGTAGCTTGTAATTTTTTTCGGATCTTAGACGGAAAGTACCTAATAGTCCTGTCATAGTTTTTTTCTCATTTATGCAATAAAATATTGACCTTATATATCGTCCTTATGACTAGAATATGGCTGCGATTGCGTTTTGATTGCGGTGAGACGAGAGGTCCATAAAGAAATGTAATAAAAAAATTAAGGTCGAGGGCTACAAGTGACCTTCTTTTTTCATTATTACTTTCCTATACGCGTCTCTGCTTTAGCTTGTACATCGCTGGACGTTCGGCTTTGCGTGCCCACCGTTTTACGAAACAAAGGAATGGATTTGGCAATTTAGGTCACGGGTGCGTTCTTTTACGACTTATTTTTTCTTTTGCCTCCAATTTGTTAGTAAATTCGACATGACGTGGTACAATTAGGTTGATGCGATGTTTTGATGTCGTTAGCTGTCGTGAGGAAGCTGAATTTCCAACGTGATTCACGACATAAATAGGTCGTTTCCTGCCAATTTCTTTTACCAGTTAAGTTTTGAATGTAAAAAAATAACAATGCCGCACCTACTTAGTTTTTACACGACTGTCCAACGAAAAGGAGTGTAAAGTTTTACTATTCTTTTCTCCACTACCTGGATGGATACCTGGATACCTGGTTGTCTGGAAGAGATCGCTCTTATCGCGATAAGGCCGCCTGTTGTCTTACCTCTGAACTGTCTCCCTGTATCTCTGTGTTTTCTTTTGTAACTGCTCTATCAGTCCGAGGTGTGCAATAATAGTACATTTCTACAGAGGCCGGGAAGTAAGGGGTTGCCGGCCGAGTACTGTATTATGAGGCTGGCAACCTTTTTTCACGCTGAGGTATGTATAGTGCTTTTCTCAAACCTGCAATAAAATAAAAATAAAATCTCCAAGAAATCAAACTTTAATTTCTAGAGAAACTAATAGTAAACTAGACAAAATATATAACTAACACATATATTACTATTTCTTGATCGGGGTTTTCGTTGGAACTCTTATTAAATAACAAAATTAGGGACGCACAATAAATGCAATAAAATTATAAGAATGAAAAAAATCCAGTATGATTGAAAAAAATACATACCTATTATTTGGCAATGATATTCTCAAGTGACACTTATATTAACTCCAATAAGAGTTAGTAAATATTTACATTTATAAAAGACATGAACTATTCAAAACAGTCATAATGATCAATATTTTATTTAATCTAGAAATAAAAATACTATACATGATTGAAATACCTACGTAACAACGATATTCATGACGAGCGTAAACACAATCAGCAGATGTAATTTTTTTGCGTTTTATTTATTTACGGTGCGAATGCATAGGTAACGAAAGTGTGTAAATGTAAAAGAGACTAGCTAATAGACCAAGTGCATCACGCGATCGGCGTGTGTGTTTCTTAAAATCATACTAATAAGACGTCCTTTATAAAGGACAAAATCAATTTAAGGGATAAATAGGTAAGTGTATAGTCTAAGTTTTCAAGGGAACAGTTCATTACAGTAAGCACTACGAACAAACCTACGAAGCCTTCTCATAGAAGCACATGTAAGTGTGCAAGAGAAGAGTTGAGTGCAAATAAAGCGTATTATATTTCTAGTGCAGAACGAAGTGTATTACATGCTCTCAAGTCGGACTAAGTACTCTACAGGAGACTAATTTCAACCAACATATTGCGTTCCAATATGATATCAATGTGTCACACGTGCACAGTTGAGCCAACTGGATTGCTAAACAACTATTAAATGCCGAACTATATTGTTTAAAGTTTTTTGGTGGATTAGTATTTAACGGGTCGAATTAGCGACTCTGTACCCGTCACAACTACTAAACAGGCTAAGAAACAGCACAGCTCGTGATTCAAATCTTTTTAATTAGAACACTTAGAAAGAGACAGATAATTTATCTCGCCACAAAACAGCACACGACGCAAACTAAGTGATTTTGGTCGGCGGCGTCTGGGTGTCCATTTACGCTGGGTATTCAACCACTATTTGTATTATCTTTGCCGTCCCTTTGGGACCAACACGAGTCCACGACGCGCATTCGATGTGTGGAGGCCTTAAGACCTGGCTAAATGCAGCGCACTAGCTGCAATCACACCGACTGATTAGAGCGAGATGGTTTATCTCTCCTCCCCCAGTTACGCCGCTGCATTAAGCTAGGTAAGGCTACAACTGCATTAAAGGCCGCTATCATATCGCCTTAACTCTCTGATCAAAACGATTCCGTACTAAGGAGGTTGTAACCAAAAAACTCAAACACTGTCGACACAATGTTTAAATAAACAGCCATATAGTTAAAACCAGATAGCAATACAAACTTAATCCAAAATGTAAAATTATTTATTGCATATCACAAACACAAGTATTGCTATACTTACCGGGAGACGCCAGCGACGAATGTACTTTTACCTACTTTAGTATGATACCAATAAATATTTTAATTTTGAATTTTTGACAAACCATATGACATAAAAATATTATTACAATATTATTATACAGGTGGAAATAAACAAGGTACTTACATGTGGCGCCCAGCAAGGTCATAGCAACTGGTTATTTTGACGTTTGACTTTCCTTTTTGTAAAGGATCACCATGTAATGTGATAAACCGTTTCTGATGATGTTGAAGAATGGTTAACGTTTACCTTGGTGTGAATGATACTTGACGCGCTCGGGGAGACGTCCACACTTGGTTGCTTGCACCGGGCTAGTCAGACAGGTAGACAGTTTCACAGAGGTGGGTGCGCTTTGGGCACATGGCTATTGATGTGTGCTGATATTAGAAGGGCGCCATGCATTTATAATTTATTCTCCTAAATGCAAAAGAGATTAAGCAGGGTACCTATTTTCACAATGGTCAGAAATATGAACAAAGAAAGATTGTTTGACAAGTAGATTTATTGGCATCAAAGCACGTATATATATATATATGAATACAACAAGCCACTAAATATCACCAAATCTTAACTAAGGCTTAGAGCTAAGGGCGTGGCTTTCTCTTAAGGAGATTTAGATTTGAAATTATCTGACCGAGGACGAAATCTAGGTGTTTAAGCTTACTTAATTAAAGAATAGGCCTAGTTGTAATGCTTGGTTTGTATGAGGCTGCGATACTAACACTAAAACGATGACTCCATTTGCAAACACATGGTTTTGCCTCAAAACGTGGTTCGTGAATTATGGAAAGAAATCACCTTGTAGAACGCGTAGTACACGCGTCACAGCGCCGCCGTAGTCCACTGCTTCCACCCAGGACCTCAGAAGAGATCCTGCTCGTGACGGCTTCCGCAGGTGGAGAACCGTCGACACACATGTGGCCCGGGTACAGCTTCCGGCGCCCGACTCAAAATTGCCTATGCGTGAAGTGACCTCCGCGAAGCAGTCCCCACGGAGCGGCCAGCACGCAGTCGCTGTAAACCACATTTAAGTTTAGATTCAAAACAAAACGATCCTCAACTCTTTTCCACACACTCCGCAATAAACACTGAAACTGTTAAAGTACCTGGCAAGAGTAAAAGCTAAGCTTGTGATTCGTTCCACCGACCAGATTATCTCCTTGAAATCATTTAATGTTCTGTCTGAAACAAAGAATGTTATATCATTAAACCATGTCCGAACGTAACAAATATTTCCACCGTCCAATCGGCGAGATCCGCGTTATACTTACCAAAATGTCCATTGTGTCATCGCAGCATTAGGTCACTAGATGCGTTGAGATTAAAACTGCATTGTTAAAATTGAGTCTAAGTTGAAAAATGTGGCCTCTCGGCCGAAGCGATTTCCTTATCGACCTCCTCTTGCGCTCACATCTCCGTAAAAAGGAGCTTCCTCCGCGATTTGACAGCCGAAGAAAAAAAACAAAACTTTTACCACAGACAATCTAGCTCCGTCATCCCGTACCACAAAGATCGACTTGCATCAGTTGCACTGAATGCATGAAGAGTAAAGATTTATTAACAACTCGCTTCAATGTTTCTAAAAGATCTATTTCACGATTTCTAAATTATTTGTAAAGATATTAATGAAACAACAATATCGACCAGCCTGAACTGTTATCGATTTGTCTGCAACTTCGGTGCGCTCGTAGTTCCGCCATATCATATCAGTAGGTGTCGCCGTCCCTTGAACGCCCGTGAGTCGCAGGTATGCTGTGATAGATGGCGCTATGAGTCTCAAAACCCATAAGAACCGCCTCGTAAAATAACACCGTTACAACCATCGATCAAGCCCAATTTGCAAAAAAATACGATTGATCAGATTACGACCAAAATTATCAGAACAGGCAAAATTACGATTGGCAAGTGACTCAACAATCCCTCCTTGTGACTGTGCGTATACGTGCATGTTCGACGTTATTCCTGGTATATCCGCTTAGTAGTCGCGGAAATCGCTCGTAGAGCCATGGGCCCATGGCCCATTTATGTGAGTCATCGGCCTTGAACGGGTGAGTATATTTTTTTATTGTTATCCGAAAAGTCGAGTAAGATTGTCCTCCCGTTTCCGCTCGTGCTCTAGTTAATTCAATTGCCGGTTGACTTAGGTCAAGTATAACAAATACATGGTTGTGTGCTGAATATGTACATAAATGCTGATGTGATTCGGTCTGTGTGGACCTGTACTGAATAAGAGAAAATAAGGTATGGCGTAATTTTGTATGAGAGTTCAATCAACTGTTTCACGGAGACAGCTGGCAGGAAGTGTACGCTTGTGCTGAGGCTGGACTATCCAAAGTGATCACATGGCTTCAAACCAACTTACTTTCATTAAATATTAATAAAACAAATTATATTACATTCTCAATGCGAAGTGCGTCTCAACCGGATACGCAACAAGATACTTTAACTGCCCACTACTGCGTCGTCCGATCGACTAATGATTGCTCATGCTCCACTCTCAACCATGTTACCTCTACTAAATACTTAGGGATCCATATTGACCAACTACTTTCTTGGAATCAACAAAATGAAGTTACCGCAAATCGTATAAGGAAACTTATATGGCTATTCAAATATCTTAGGCACATAACTGATAAAGAACTATTAATATATATCTATAAAACCCTTGTTCAGTCTATATTACTTTATTGTCTACCTATATGGGGAGGTACTCATAAAAACAAACTCTTGGCTCTTGAACGGGCGCAACGTTCTATTCTTAAAGTACTTTTAGGTAAAACTATAAGATACAGCACTATTCATGTTTACCGAGATGCTGATGTACTTACTGTTAGACAACTATTTATCCTTAATTGTATTCTTAAAATCCATAAAACTGTAAAAATTGATGAAAATTTATTAAAAAAACGTAAGCTGCACACGGTAATTAAGCTTCCAACCCCGGTTAGGACATCCTTCGCACGAAGACAATTTTATGTTCTATCTATTAATTTGTATAACAAAGTAAATAGAATGTTGAATATCTACACAAAAAGTTATACAGAGTGTAAAATCGTTCTTACATCTTGGTTAAAGGAGAAAAGTTATAACGAAACTGAATTACTACTGTCATTATAATCTCTAATTGTATGTAAATGTATGTAAATGTGAGTAACCTTGAAGTTGAACTTATTCTAGGATAGATACCCTAGAATAGGTTCAACTTTATTGTCTACTAAAATCAGTACCCCTAGGTTAAATAAGGCTTTACTTGCTTATACCTCGTTATGTAGTAAACTTTCGTATTAACAAACTAGGTATAATTACTTAGGTACTCTAATTTAAGTACTATCTTATTATTTAGGTATTATCTTTTGAATACATTGTTTATTTTTAGCTTAGTATCACCATTGTACGAAAGAGCGGATTCCTCCTAACACAAGTTTTTTCTAACTTAAAAGGAGGATTCGACACCATGTAAAAACAACGTTGGTTAAAAAATAAATAATTTTGAATTTTTTTTTTTTGAACTAGCTGTACTCGGAGTACTAGGAAAAAGCAGAAAATTTTGCATTTCAAGATTAATTTACATATCCCATTCAAGGGCCATGCCATTAGTTGGTACTTATATAAATAATTTAATATTCAACTTTATTCGTTCGTTCTTAAGCAATATGACGACATAAACGTGATAAACCCACGCGAGAGGATCATATAGCTATCGCAAGCAATAAAATCACCACATATCGCGGCGCGTGTCAAATTGAGGCCAGAATAAAACCGCGCTCGTAGATCCTTTGTGCTACGCTGGCAAATTTAATTGCTACGAAATCCAACATGGTTTACGCGGAATGGAAACGCTACGCTACGCTATTGACTCTCGCGTTAGTTGTTCTCTTTTGTTTACTTCGTGGAGTGCTACGACAAAAATAATAGTTATTTATGATACAAGTGCGGAAAGTAGGTAATTCCCAACGAGTGACGATGACCAAAAAGACGACCGTCACCGGGAGTGTTGTTGATCGACACGAGTTGGGAATTACCAATCCGCACGTGTATCATACAACATTTTACAATGCATCATGCGAGGAAATTAAAATTTATACTTAAAAGGTGAAATTTGGACTGTCATAAAATCTCATTCTCGCACGTGTGTGGGAATATTGGCCCGAAATCCATTCCCGCACGGCCGCCCCCCGGCCCGCCCCGCCGTGCAGAGGACTTCCCGTGTTTATGTTGACCCATATAAAGGCGCACTTTCAGAGAAAGTGCATTGTAATAGTTCATTACTTTGTGGCCTACTTACTCTTATATTACACTTACACATAAATTACAATCACAATACTACATAACATTTAAATACCCAATGTATATTTACATTTACATAATATTAATATACTTCAATTATATTTACTTATACAATTATACATATATTTATATATTTAATATTTCAAGTAACCGCGTTACAAACATAATGCCTACCTACTGGTTGAATGTCGATATATCGATAAACTTACCGATACGTAAATTAATCGACCTCTGGGTCCGCACCAGGAGCGGCGTCTCTGCGCCCGCGCATAGTGGACAGAGGTCAAACCAGTCACAGCCTACATGCGACACTAACCGCACGCTTGATGCTCTCGCTACCGGCTTACGCGGCTTGTACTGTTTATCTAATTTAATGCTTGTTTTTCTACTTCTGTGCTTTCCTATAAACTATACTTCTGCCTATGAACTAATTCTGTGCTTGTGCTTGTGCCTCTCGCTCTTCCGTGCCTTCTGTTTTGGATTCTGTGTGCCTACCGGGACAATACAACGATAAAACTGTAAGTGCAGTGTTTTATTACCACCAACACCCGTAGGACAATACATTCCTCCAAACTGGTGACCCCTTGAGAAACACAATGTCGGGGGAGCGAAAATCCGGGGCCGACAAGCAGCCTGACCCAGGCGCTAGTGATGGGAAAGCGTCGATAGGACCGGTCGATGTTTATAAGGTCGGCGTGCGAGTGCCACCCTTCTGGCCTGAGGAGCCAGACATATGGTTTGCGCAAGTTGAAGGCCAATTCACCATATCCGGAATCACAAGCGATACTACCAAATTTAATTACGTGATCGGACATCTCGACAACCATCACTCTAGGGCAGTAAAGGATGTGATCATCAATCCGCCCGCAACCAACAAATACGACAAGCTGAAGAGCGAACTCATAAAGAGGCTTAGCGACTCCAAGGAGAAGCGGATTAAACAGCTGATGATGCATGAGGAGCTTGGAGACCGGAAACCATCGCAGTTTCTCCGCCACCTCCAGGGTCTCGCGGGTACCAGCGTCACGGACGAATTTATGAAGACAATGTGGATAAATCGTCTGCCCCACGGGATCCAGACAGTTCTCGCAGGTCAGCCAGTAACCGCAGACCTGGAAGCTCTGGCAGACTTGGCAGACAGGGCTAACGACCTCGCCTCATCTTCGCCGAGGGTAGCAGCAGTGAGCAACGCAGTTCCCAGCTCCCTCATCACCGACCTCACACGAGAAGTGGCGGAGCTTCGTCGGGAATTCCAGAAACTTAAAGCGTCAGGAAGGAACTCCAGATCCCGCACTCCAACGGCACAAGGGTCAAGGAGCAGGCGCAGTGCCTCCAGGCAGCGTTCACAGTCCAACTACAGGAAGTTCCCCTTGTGCTGGTATCATAGCAAGTTCGGAGAGAAGGCCACCAGGTGTACCCGCCCTTGTGACTACACGGCGGAAAACCCAAGGGGCGGTCGGTAATGGCGGCGGACGATTGCCCCACTTCTTCAACTGGCCGCCTGTTTGTGACCGATCGGTCTTCGAAGGTGCAGTTTTTGGTCGACACCGGCAGCGACCTCTGTGTCTTCCCGCGGTCGGCACTTCACGAACGTCGTTCAAAAACAGACTACAATTTGTGTGCTGCCAATGGCTCTAGTATTGCCACATACGGCTATGTAACTTTAGATTTAGATTTTACCTTACGTAGAACCTTTACAAGGCGTTTTGTAGTGGCTGACGTAACAAAGCCAATCATAGGCGTAGATTTTTTAAATTTTTACAACCTTGTCGTGGACTGTCGCAATAAGCGTCTGATCGACAACTTAACTTCCATTGCAGCTGTTGCTACGTCAGCCAATTGCCCAAATGTTTCGTCGGTGAAGGTGGTGACTGGTGAGACACGGTATCATGGCATCCTCAAGGACTACCCAGAGATCACTCGACCGGCAGGTAGACACCACACTACACCACACAACACGGTACACCACATACGAACGACACCAGGTCCCCCAGTCTTCTCTCCTCCTCGTCGTTTGGCACCAGATAAACTTAAGATCGCCCAAAAAGAGTTCCAGTCTATGCTGTCCTGTGGAACAGCTAGACCTTCGGAGAGCTCCTGGGCATCTCCACTTCATCTGGCGCCAAAGAAGAATAATGGATGGCGTCCCTGTGGCGACTATCGCAAGCTGAATGCCCGAACAGTTCCTGACAGGTATCCGATCAAGCACATCCATGACTGCACCCATAATGTTGTAGGTTGTAGCATTTTTAGCACCTTGGATTTGGAGAAAGCTTATAATCAGATACCTGTCAGCCCAGAGGACATTCCGAAGACCGCGATCACAACGCCTTTTGGGTTATATGAATTCCCTTATATGACCTTCGGTCTTCGGAATGCAGGTCAAACCTTTCAGCGGTTTGTAGACGAGATAACCAGAGGGCTCGATTTTGTCTACACATACCTCGATGACTTCCTAATTTACTCCCATAGCGAAGCCGAGCACGAGGAACACCTGCAGAAAGTCTTCCAAAGGCTGAAAGACTACGGCATGATGATCAACACAGCCAAGTGCGTCTTCGGCGAGAAGGAGGTAACTTTTTTAGGATACCAGATCTCGCAGAAGGGTTGCAGACCCTTGGACTCCAAGGTACAGGCCGTAAAAGATTTCCCGCCCCCCACCAACGTGCGACAACTAAGAGGTTTTATGGGTATGCTTAATTTTTATAGGAGATTCCTTCCTCGAGCTGCCCAAATTCAAGCCCCTCTCCACGCCTTGTTAACGGGATCGGCGAAAGGCAAGCAACCCATCACCCTGTCAGAAGACACATTAGCAGCATTCGAAGCCTGCAAGGAGAGTTTGGCCAATGCCGCTCTGCTGGCTCACCCTGACTGCTCATCAAAACTCGCTGTGGTGACTGATGCTTCTGATAAAGCTCTTGGAGCGGTTCTCCAGCAGTTCAAGGACGGCGCGTGGGAACCACTGGCGTTTTTCTCCAGGAAGCTCAACCCCTCGCAGACTAAGTACTCACCCTACGACAGGGAGCTGCTTGCGATCTACGAGGCCATCAAATACTTTCGCCATATGCTCGAGGCCAGGCATTTCGTTGTCTATACTGACCACAAACCCATCAGTTTCGCTTTTCACGAACGAAAAAGTAACTGTTCACCAAGGCAGTATAGACACCTCGACTATATCTCCCAGTTCACGACGGACATCCGGCATATATCCGGCAAGGATAATGTTGTTGCCGACACCTTGTCGCGTATCGAAGAACTGGGAGTGCCTGTAAGCCTCGAAGCATTGGCCGAAAGTCAAGCGTCCGACCCCGAATTGCAAGTGCTTATAAGCGAAGGTTCTTCCCTACAGTTGCGGAAATTACACGTACCTGGAAGCCGGTTGCCATTGTACTGCGACGTCAGTACTCCAACCTCCAGACCATATGTCGCGAAGCCCTGCCGCAAACAGGTATTTGAAAGCTTGCACTCCCTAAGTCATCCAGGCTCCCACGCCTCGGCA
The DNA here is from genome assembly GCA_947578815.1 of Epinotia ramella. Lineage (NCBI taxonomy): Eukaryota > Metazoa > Arthropoda > Insecta > Lepidoptera > Tortricidae > Epinotia > Epinotia ramella. Next base: position 30,379,702 of record OX388203.1, read on the forward strand.
AAATTAGTCGCCGAGAGGTTCGTTTGGCCTGGGGTGCAGAAAGACTGCAGGGAGTGGACGCGTGCATGCTTACAGTGCCAGCGGGCTAAAGTTAATCGGCACGTAAGTGCCCCCCTTGGCACCTTCAGTTTACCGCGCGCACGGTTTAAGCAGGTCCACATCGACCTGGTCGGACCCCTCCCCCTGTCGCATGGCTATCGGTACTGCCTTACAGCCGTGGACAGGTTCACTCGGTGGCCGGAGGCAGTCCCGATACATGACATCACCGCCGAAACCGTTGCCAAGGCCCTGCTGTCGACCTGGATAGCTCGATTCGGCTGTCCTACAGACATTGTAACTGACCGCGGCAGTCAATTCGAATCGGCGTTGTTCCATTGTCTGTCCAAAATTGCCGGATTCGAGCACAAAAGGACGACAGCCTATCATCCTGCTTGTAACGGTCTCGTGGAACGGTTCCATCGCCAACTGAAAGCGGCGATTGTATGTCACGCGAATGAAGGGTGGACAGAGTCATTGCCTTGGGTATTACTTGGGGTAAGAACGGCTTTTAAGGAGGACTTACAGTCATCATCGGCAGAACTGGTCTACGGAGAACCACTGAGGCTTCCCGGCGAGTTCTTCGGCTCACCAACGGCCGGTACCACGGACATGTCTGAATTTACTGCTCGCCTCAGGAACTTCGCTGCAAAATTAAAACCAGTACCAGCTGCCCGACACTGTTATCCTAAGGTTTTTATTTACAAAGAATTGAAGACTTGCGATTACGTATTCCTCCGAGAAGATGCATCGCGAGGTTCACTCCAAGCAGCATACACCGGTCCCCATAAGGTTATTTCGCGTGGGGACAAGATATTTAGGATCCTCCTGAAAAACAAGGACAAAACAGTGTCCATAGATAGGCTTAAACCAGCCTTCATACTGTCTGCTGACTGCGAAAGAGAAGATCCTGGTCCCGTTACCCCTACTCCTGCACCTCATCACTATACTACCCGATCTGGTCGTCAGGTGAGGTTTCCAGACTACTATCGCCCTTGACGGTCTCTGGAGGGGAGTGGTGTGGCCTACTTACTCTTATATTACACTTACACATAAATTACAATCACAATACTACATAACATTTAAATACCCAATGTATATTTACATTTACATAATATTAATATACTTCAATTATATTTACTTATACAATTATACATATATTTATATATTTAATATTTCAAGTAACCGCGTTACAAACATAATGCCTACCTACTGGTTGAATGTCGATATATCGATAAACTTACCGATACGTAAATTAATCGACCTCTGGGTCCGCACCAGGAGCGGCGTCTCTGCGCCCGCGCATAGTGGACAGAGGTCAAACCAGTCACAGCCTACATGCGACACTAACCGCACGCTTGATGCTCTCGCTACCGGCTTACGCGGCTTGTACTGTTTATCTAATTTAATGCTTGTTTTTCTACTTCTGTGCTTTCCTATAAACTATACTTCTGCCTATGAACTAATTCTGTGCTTGTGCTTGTGCCTCTCGCTCTTCCGTGCCTTCTGTTTTGGATTCTGTGTGCCTACCGGGACAATACAACGATAAAACTGTAAGTGCAGTGTTTTATTACCACCAACACCCGTAGGACAATACATTCCTCCAAAACTTACCAAGGGCTGTAAAAGAAAGAAAGCCCGAAATCGCAGGTAATTGTGACCCGAGCCGCAGGCGAGGGTTATAAATATGCGATAGAGGGCTTTCTTTTTTACTGCCCGTGGTGAGTACACAATTTTACGTCTTCACTTGGCCATAATGCGAGTTTAACCGTACGCGCTGCGTGCGGTAAAACTCACATTATGGCCAGGTGTGACGTAAAGAATATTACTTGGACCGGTTACACGCGAAGTCTTTTTCAGCGCTACACACGCGATACAGTATCGATACAGCTCGGTATCACAAGACGGCGCGCACTATCCGTATTTTTTTAAGTGTAATGTGAAAGGGACGCGCGCGCGCCGTGATAATTGTGCAGCGGGCGAAGCATGGTTGAAATTTTATCACGTATCGCTGTCGATAAGATATCCATCACGTTCTGACAGGTGTGCAAGTGCGAGAGTGACGGAATTGTATGCACAACGAAAAGTGATAAAATGAAACTACTGTTGCGCGACAGTCGCAGACGCAAGTTTGTATCACTGTAAAAAGTTAATAACCGCTTTAATTACTTACAGAAGATTCGCTGTCTAACAAAATTTTCGGTTTTTATACGGCTAGAAAACAGCATGACTAGACTAGAGCGGCATGATACCAATATGAAGACGCGAATATGTGTAGACCCGACCCTAATTAGACAAAAGAGCACGCATCATCGTAGCACACCGTCACGTGACGATGAGTGTCACTGTCATGAGCAATCGGGTGAATTGGCCGAGAGTAAACGAGAGCCGAGTTAGACGAAGCCAGTGGGACAAGCCTGGCGAGGCACAGGGCTTGAATTAAATCTATCTCTTTCACTGTAATTAGTAAGTTTAATAGTTCACGCGCTAGTAATAAATTAGCTCAGCAAGACTTATGCACTCAGAGGCAATGAAAACTGGTTGCGGTGTTTAAAAAGTATGTCACATAACGTCCCAAACATGAAAAAGGAACATCTGTGGCATCTAGCGGCAGAAAAAAGTCAACAGTCAATTCACCCAATAAGAAAATATAGATTTGATTCAAAAAGTCGGTGAAACTGTATTCTTTATTAGCAAATTAGCAAGTTGGCAAAGAGGGGGCAAAGTTAGGGGGCGAAGTAAGGGGATTGTTCGAACGAGGGAGGCGGCAGTTTAACTAAAATGATGCGACCTGAATCCCTCGCTGGCAATATCCGCTGTCGTCAATTAGAAATCGTCAATTTAATTAATTTTATCACGTTTTAATATAATTAGATTATATGTAAATTAAATTTGGGAGGCGGCGATCAGATGAATATGAGCAAGTTTAACATTTTTAAATAATGGAAAAATTGAAAAATTTAATGCTCCGAGCCGGATTCGAACCGGCGACCACAGGCATTCATGGCCCGTCGCTACTAACCAACTGAGCTATCGAAGGAAGGAACTGATTGAAGAATTTGGTGCCCGAACCGGATTGTTCCGATAGCTCATTTGGGTAGTAGCGACGGGCCATGAATGCCTGTGGTCGCCGGTTCGAATCTGGCTCGGAGCATTAAATTTTAAAATTTTTCCTTTATTTAAAAATGTATAATTTTGTTAGCAGCGTAACTGCTTAATACAAAATTAATGAGCAAGTTTTGTTTTTTTTTAATAATTACTTAATTACTCTAATGGTAATGATTAAGGATAGCATGCTTGCTTTTCACATAGCTTGCGTCGGGTAGCTGTCAAAACAGAAGAGCTTATAACCTCTTTTTTTCGTTGTTTTTACTTAATTAAAGACTGGCTGCCCGCGCGTTTTGTCCCGTGTTGAACATTATACGAAAGCAGTATAAACATCACTAAACCTGTATATTATTTACTCTAACTTATACAATCTTTTTGATGGGCAGTGCTGACATTTGTCTTAGCTAATAAATCAAAATTTAAACGTGCGTCTAATCTTATAAAACGCGTTTACTTTTTATTACACATAGCAATTACTTATATTATTCTTTTTTTTTTATGGTATAGGAGGCAAACGAGCAGACGGATCACCTGATGGTAAGCGATTACCGCCGCCCATGGACACTTGCAACACCAGGGGTGTTGTGAGTGCGTTGCCGGCCTATAAGATGGGGGTACGCTCTTTTCTTGAAGGTTTGAAGGTCGTATCGGTCTGGAAATACCGCAGGCGACAATCCATTCCACAGTTTAGCTGTGCGAGGCAGGAAGTTTCTGGAAAAGCGCACAGTTGCGGACTGCCAACTATCGAAGTGGTGAGGATGGTAATGTTGTTGCGTTGGACGATGGCGAAAAGAAGCGGCAGGGATTAATCCGAACAATTCCTCGGAGCACTCCCCGTTATACATGCGATAGAAAATGCAGAGCGAGGCCACATTCATTTTGATGTCGTCTTTGCTGCTGTATCCACATTATATATGCATTTATTTGCGTTTCAATTTAAATAATGAATCGAATTCTAATAATGAATCTAGGAAGAAATTTTTCTTCACCATTCCAATATGAGGAACTCAATTTATTCATTGAATTCACGACATTTTAATCAAGATTTGCATTCTCTCTCATCTTAGTTAGTATTTCTGAGCCCGATATGTTACCGTCAGATTATGAACACCGTCATTTCATAACCTAACTAACCTAACCTAACGTGATAATATTATAAACTGTCGAAACATTGTGAACTTTCAAAATCGGTACGATTCAACGCATTCAATATATTTCGTTAATTTATAATCTACTGGCTTCTACCCGCGACTCCTGCGTGGAACTCGTTTATGTCGTAGCTCCATACAAACTTTCAACCCCATTTTACCCTCTCAGGGGATGATTTCCGAGATAAAAACTATCCTACGTCCTTCCCCGGGACTCAAACTGTCTCTATACCAAATTTTATCTAAATCGTTTCAGCGGTTTAAGCGTGAAGAGGTTACAGACAGACAGACAGAAAGACAGACAGATACACTTTCGCATTTATAATATTAGTATGGATCAACGTCCAATTGTGAACTGTGGCCATTGGCATGCTATGGAACGAATACACGAAAATTAGGTAGGTGCTACCCAACTAACCTAGTTGGGTAGCTTCAGTTGTCCGCAACCGCTCAGAGTACAGCGGGGTTCCGTCGCCACAATGTTTGGACAGTTTAAATGATATTGCGATCAAGATTATAAAGTGACGATGTTTACAATCAAACGGTGCAACATAAAAAAGTAAAATAAAAATCCAAAAATAACAGAAAAAAAAGATCTTTACATTAAAACTACGTGAAACAGTATCAGTCTAATAGTCATGATAATAATACAAGATACCTACAGAAGGCGGTACTCCTCAACAATGCATAATCAGGAAATTTATAATGTGTCTATTAAATTATACTTTTATACTGATACTGTTTCAAGTAGTTTTAATTTGAGGATTCTTTTTCCTCTGGTGTTTGAAGTGAGTGTTACCTATAGACATTGTGGAATCACCAGACGGTACCATCGGAGTATCTACGCTGCTATTACGCTGGCTATTAAGCTGTGATGGAACCGTTTTGTGGCACTTATGTACTGATTAGTCGACTGACGACATGTGACATGTTTCGAACTCTTCGGGAGTTCTTCTTCAGGATGAGTGTTTCGCGGCAATGTGACATCGACGTGTCGTGAAATTTTATACGTGTATCAGTATCAGTATCAGTATCTTTATTGCTTTCATAGGTAAGTACAAGATGGTACATTATATTTGTTCAGCTATGAAACCCTGTAGGGCACTACAATATAACTAAAACTAAAATTTAGGTAACTTACAACAGCTAAGGCTGTCATTTAATTCTTATTTATACACAAAGTAATGAGCAAGCAAAAGTAGAATCTATAATGTATACAGATATAATTAACTGAGCTATATTTGAACTATACTACACCATGCCCTCCCAACTCGAACAACGTATAATTATTACAAAAAAGAACTCATAGATGGCGACACAGGTACCGAGCGAAACATTTGAACCAGTAATCGTGAAGATAGAATGATTTTTACACCTTAATAAATTCACCGTACCTTAATTATATCGCAAACATCCTTCCGTACATAAAATAAAGGTAAATTGTATAAGTTTAGTAATTGAAATAAAATTGGTACTAAATCCATGTAACTCGTACATACGTGTGAGTTAAGTAAGTTTGCTACACGTATTATTGGGTACTGTCACTAGATCACCACTGGTCCACATCACTGGTCGCGAAAGTTCTATGGAACCACAGGCTCCAAGCGTTTGGTTATGTATAATTTTGTGTGATGTGTAATATTGTCTCGAAAACACTACTTTTAAATAAAAAAAAACAAAAATACTCTATTTGTTGCCCGGGAAGTCAATGCCATCTGGTGATATCTCAATGTATTACTAAAACTATCAGGTAGGCTGACAGCGTCATAGCCGTGGTAGCTCGGATACTGCATCTACTGGTGTAGCTACGAGACTAAAATTGTATACAGAATTGCCTACATTAGGACGGTACGCTTTTGCTCTATGAGATTGGGTATCTGTACTTGTATTCTTTAATCTGTGACTACACTAACTTAACTTACTTTAAAAAAATTCTTGCAATGAGTAAAAGCAGTTATTTATTAAATATTTGGTGATTAGTCTATTAAATGAGTTATTGTTCGCCTCGTCCCTAATAATTTTCGGAAGTTTATTGTACACCTTTATACACATTATGTAGGGACTAGAGGCGTGTATGTTTAATTTAGATGCTGGAATTGGAATTTTACCTCTAAGACGCGGACGTAGGTTTGAGGTAGCCGGATTCTGAGGGGCTGGGAATAGTTGGTTATGCTTTCTTAAAAACTTGCATAGCTCTATAATGTATAAAGAGGTCAGGGTCATGATATTGAGTTTCGAAAAATGTGGTCGTGAGTTTAACCGTGGATTTATTAGTAGTATTTTAGAATTGGATACATTCAAAGACTGTGATTATTTACGATAGTCACTCAATTTCCTACATTCATTTATATTAGATTCCATTGACTGACAAAATGAATGCGATTTTCCGAGCTCAGTGGAATATTTAGTACAACATTTTGAGAATACTGATTAGGATTTTGTATTTATATTGCACAGAATCGCTTTTTCTTTACCCACTTTTATCCAATTCTGAATAAATGTTTTTCTTTTTTTCATTAGTATATGCTGATCTTGGTCCATTTATGGTTATTGTACAGTCAGCATGACATAGTTAGTAGCAGCCAAAGTAGCCAAATATATCGTATCACTTCCTTACTCCTGTAGTAATAAAGACGTGTTCCGATATATTTGGCTACTTTGGCTGCTACTAACTATATGATGCTGACTGTACCGTATGAATACTATTCCATTCTATTCATATCATCCCTGGCCAAGACTGGATTTGTTAAGCCTTTCGCTGCTACTCGCAAGAAGAATTTATTTCCCTCGTTACTTGACGTTTTTCGTAAATCTTGAGGGTTTATTTGCTATTACCAATGCATTCAGTTACTACATATAGGTATTTCAATAGCCGTGCGGCATTAGCATAATATTTTAGAATTTCAGCAAGGTCGCCCCGTGACCATGGAGGTTGTGACACATACAAAATGTCGGGAAACCTCAAAAAGGTAGGTAAATAAATAAGTTAAGTATACACGTAAACATAGACTTCTAAAACTATATCTCTTCCTTGGGTGCGTAATGTTCCATATAATGTCAGAAAAACTAACATAAGTACACTTGATATACATTAAATTGGCATAAAGTTATTTAGTATAATGTAACGTTTGATATAACGGTTTTTTGCTTTACTCTAACTATCGATTGATATAATAGGGAAAATGATATAATTTGCAAGTGGCATAATTCTATTTTCGTATAACGCATTTATGACATAAGTATGTTTAACATACATATTATTATTAAAAATAATTGCGCTTTCATATAACAATGTCTGCCAAGAAGTTGACGGAGCCCCGCTTTCGTTTCTGGGACTCAATCTCCCGCCCTCCGCCGTAGACTTTTGTAAGTACTTACATAATATGTAATTTAAGTATTACTAAAAAATGTTGGGTCAAATCAAATTGTCGACACTCATTTCGTCGAATTTCACTTCAAAGTCAACGTTTTATGTATTTTCAGTTCGTGGAATGGTCATTACAAGTAATTTTAAATATTGTATTTTAACTTGCCGGATGATTCATTAAATAGTTGAATTATGTCATGGAAAACGTTTTGTGATTTATCGTTTCAAGTATTTTTAATTAACATGCAAATTATTACAAGGATTATAGTTTAAATTGAAGATAGTTGGCATACACAGTTATCTATGGCATTTTCATTACTAAGAACATGTTTGAACTTATAATTTTTACGTCACTCCGGGCGGTAAGTGAGATTTACCGCCCACGGGCGCAGCGGCAAATCTCCCTTCACACCCAGGAGAAGACGTAAAATTGTGTACGCACCACGGGCGGTAATTTGTAAAGCCCCAGATTGCATATTTATGGCCCTCACCTTCGGTTCGGGCCACAAACACCTGCGATCTGGGGCATTCACGAATTCACCGTCCTAGGTACGTAACGTAACGTAACGTAACGTACGCCCTAGTGTACTATTACGCACGGCAATTATTTTAACCTAACCTAAACCTGACCTAACCGCCAGCGTGTCGACGTCACCCCGCGAAGCGGGGTGCCTATTTCCGCTCTGAGGAACACAAGTCAACCCTAACCTAACCTACTTGTAATACAATTGTTACGGTTGTTTGTTTTTTTACTGCGGGGAGCTTATATATTTTTTTGATGTATCTGTACTATTGTAAGAAAATTACAAACAACTGAAATTAGTTGTTTTGTTATTCTGCCGTTTCAAATTCATAGAAAATGAATCATTTGCCAAATAATATTCCCTGAACAGTTATTCTATGAAAAAATAAAAATTGAAATGATCTGGTCATGAAATAAAATTACGCCAAACAATAATTCGTGAACTAAATGTTACTTGAAACGTTTTCGATGAAATGAAATTCGATGAAAAGTTATTCGACAAAACAAGGGACTCCCGGGGTTTATGCTATATGTTGAAAGTGCAAAGGGACTTAGAAAATGTCGGTATCGTGAAATTGATGTCAGTATAAACTGACAATTAACTTTTCTCTGTGACCATCCGTTTTGGAAATAAGGGGAATGAAAGGTGAAGATTACAACGCAGTGACTGATAGGCATTCCGACGGAGCTTCGACGGGCCTCGCTTATTTATTTTATTAATCATTATATTATTATTTTTTAATGTTTTTTTTATATCTAAAGTTATTTATTGTAAAATCATAATAATATTATACCTTCTGAAATTAATCGAATTATGTCAAGTAAGTCATTATGATAAACACGTTTTATACCAAGTGATAAATAAAGTAAATGTCTTTTATACTAATTGTAATTATAGGCTGAAATCATTATACGTATCACTTTTTGCATTAGATCATTTGAAAATTATCTGAAACAATATTATATCATTCTTTACATTATAATAAGCAATGGTATATCAAACCAAAATAGATTAAGTGAAATTATATAAAACGTCGTGCACCCCTCTTCCTTTCGGCTCAGCCGTAGTCGGGAATAAAACTAAAATGTACATTTATAATACTGCTACTTATTTAGGTACTTACATAAACGGCGTCAATATAATATTTACAATATTGAAACTTATTCCATTGTACATAAAGCTAAAAGCGTATACTGGGTGGAACAGATCGATGGACTTTTAAGCAAATGGGATATAGATCAGGTTTAATGCTTTACTTCTCACCTAGTAACCATATTAATATTTCTAACGGTTACCGAGATACAACTTGTTAAACTTTGGTGAAAAAAACTGTATGTTTCAATCCTATCCAGCAGATTCAATGACGTGAACATCGGATGTGAACTTTTCTTGTGACTTGTGACATGTGTCAATTTCAAATGAAAATAATAACTATGTATAGTATTAGGGTTGTCACTAAGATAAAATATTTCGATTTTTATGTTTTTTTTTTTCTTTTAAATCCAGCTTATCATTTATAATAGATCGTTTGTACGTCACTTATATAACACTGTCCTTTCAGCTTAGTCCAAGGAAATGTTCCTCCCTGTATATATGATCTTAGACGTTGACTGTAGGTATATTAGTGAAACGTGAAATCGGCTGAAGTGGAAAGCAGAATTTATTCATTGGCTGAAGTTTGCGCTGCGAGCTAAAGTTGAAATTTGAGGTGTTCGACAATTTCAAATAAAATGTTGCTACGATTGCAACTTTCTGCGTTTGACTTAAAATTGCTATTTGAAAGGGCAAGTAGGTTTCGAATAAGCTATCCCCAATCGTTTCAAGTATAGAAGTTATTGCTTAAGTGTCATTTAAATCCGAACTAGGGTGGGATTACTTATATACACGCACGGAATGAAATCAGAATTGGATACTCGAATTTAAACTTTCCTGACCCATGCCTAAATTACTACAGTCCACGGCTAAACTAACGTATTAAATGTCACGACATGTGACATGTTTCGAACTCTTCGGGAGTTCTTCTTCAGGATGAGTGTTTTCGCAGCAATGTGACATCGACGTGTCGTGACATTTTCTACGTGAGTTTAACCGTGGATTTATTGGTAGTATTTTAGAATTGGATACATTCAAAGACTGTGATTATTTACGATAGTCACTCAATTTCCTACATTCATTTATGTTAGATTCCATTGACTGACAAAATGAATGGGATTTTCCGAGCTCAGTGGAATATTTAATACAACATTTCAGAATACTGATTAGGATTTTGTATTTATGTTGCACAGAATCGCTTTTTCTTTACCCACTTTTATCCAATTCTGCCGGAAAATAAGAATCATTTTGATTTCAATATAATACGTTTACTCAAACAGGCCCTGTGTAAAGTGGGGTAGATTTTAGGCACGCGGCGTCCGTCTAGGTCCCAGCCAGGCGCTGTATCGATCGCGCGCCTACTGCTATGCGATTCACTGTCCCGACTATAGGCAGGGCCGGCTCACTCTGTGGTTTCGTCGCGCCGGTACACGTACATGCCGGCCAATTTAGTTGGTAGGTACGTTAGTGGATGTCACGCACGCGTTCGCGTTGTCATTCGCTTGTCAATGCAACTTTGAACAGGGGATTTGTTAACAGTGAACCTTCTGCACGTAGTACTATTATTTATTCCGTGCTGTAGACGCATCCAGACGGTCCTGTGTGGCAGACTACAATAGTCCTGCAAGGTATAAGGGATATGTAATCGAGGTCATTTATATCTTTATCTAAGGGTTGAGGAGTAAGGAGTGTACCTATACATTTTTAAGGGGTCGGCAACGCACGTAACGTCTCTGGAGTTGCAAACGGCCATATGCTGCAGTGACCACTTGCCATCAAGCGGGCCAAACGCTTGTGCACTGACGTGGTATAAAAAAATACGCGTTTGAAATAGTATAATCACGTATCGAATGAGTCCAGACTTACGCTAGTTCGCCTAAGGTGAATAATGACCCAGCTATGCGGCTGCTCTAAAGCTAACATTGCTGTTTTAACATTGCCAGGCGCTAGACAATTTATGCTACAGTTTGCAATTGGGTGTATTTACGACACAGAATGTGTAGTAGCGCAAATGAAAACATCAAGTTGGTTCGGTTTCTTGATTTTGATTTCTTTGATCCATATTTTCTATGTCTTACCTTGTTGATGCATGAATCACACTTTAAAGAATGGTATGTTAAATGATCTCAACCATAACTCGATTTCTGGCGGGTTGAAACAATCGATCGTCATGAAGTAAGCGGGCAATGTCATTAATTTTATTTAAGATTCGCAACTTAATCTTTCTTTTATGAACAACAAGCCAAACCAACGTTTTAAATCTTACCATAAAGAGACTTGGATTAAAATTGCCATGGTAATCCTTAATGCATTTGAAACTTTGTGCAATAAATTGAACACTCCAACATTCTACACGAATTTCAATAGGTAGAGATTTTATACAGCGAAAATTATTAAAGTTTTTAAACGTCGATTCGTTTTCGAGTTCTCTAATGAATTAATACCAATTTGGATTAATTGAACAGCAGGTCCCTTTCTATTCGTTGCTGTAGATCCTAATTGCATTGCGATGTACATATATAGTGCACTCGCTTTAACGCGCGCCTGGCTGTCGTGTTAAATTGGGGTGCAAATATTTTGAAAAAATACTAGTTTGAGACCCAAGGATTTATTATTCACAACGGTTACATACAACTCGCCATGGTCCAACCAGTGGAACTCTGGTCTTCGATTTCTTGTTGTTGTTATGAATATCCAGTTATATTGTAGGATTTCGTTGTTTAAGTAGGTAGTACAGTGAATTCAAAATCGTATAACAGGGATAGAAATAGAAACCGATGAAGTAAAGATATAACTCCAATTAAAATATACTCCAATGTCGGATTTTAAATATATTGTAAAATGTTGTAAGTAAAAAGACCTTGTTAAGAGTTAACTGCGATTTTCTTAAGAGTTAATCAATCAAGTCATTTAGTTATTCATGGACCAGCTTGGATCATTCAATATTGTTAGTAAATACTTAGCTTCATATTAGTAATTAGCAAATTCATAACACACATACTTAAAGTAATTTTATATAAATACTCGTAACTAGCTCCTGCCCGCGACTCCGTCCGCGCGGAACTCCTTTATATCGTAGCTCCATTGAAACTGTCAACCCCCATTTCACCCCCATTTCATCCCCTTATGAGATGATTTCTGGGATTAAAAGTATCCTATGTCCTTTCCCGGGACTCAAACTATCTCTAGTATACCAAATTTTATCCAAATCGGTTCAGCGGCTTTAACGTGAAGAGGATGTACTTAGACAGACAGAAAGACAGGCAGACACACTTTTCCATTTATAATATTAAATGTATGGAGTACAGTACCTACTTTATAAGCGATTAAGTGTGGTTCATGAAAAGTTGTTCAGCACAACCACCTTCTTAATTTTTTGGTATTTCTGAACATGACCCCGAAACACCCAGTTATGCTTTATTTCTGTGAATAGCAAACGATGTTTATTTCCTTAGCCATCGGCCAGTTTCCGTTCCACAATACCGAACGCCGTCACGGTTCCGGACGACCCGAGGATCTATGGGACTGTTGTGAATAAATTGTAATGGGAAAATGTGACTCCGGCTTATTATTTTGTATGGCTGTTTTGGTTGTATGAGTTTAGGGTCTTACACATCACTTTTACTTCTGCTTCCAATTTAATTAGGTACTAGCTTCCGCCCCCGACTTCGTCTGCGTGGACCCAGGATAAAAACTATCCTATATTAAACTATCCAAGCTGTACTTCATATTGCAAATCAATCTTATCTTTATGCAAAATTACACCCAAGTCGGTTGAGCCGTTTAAGCGTGATTAAGTAAGAAACGTCTAAACATCCAAACTGTCGGATATATAATATTAGTAGGATAGGATTTAGCCGCCCTATGTAAATGAGAAAAAAATAAAAGCAGCGTGCTTGATCACACGGTATGATAACAAACAAGAGTAGAAGTCTTTATGTATTACTTATAGTTATGCGCAATGGCACCTCAATTCATAGTTTCTAACATTTATTTTCAATATAGCGGCGTTAATTCCATATAAAAACAATCATGATAATTTACCAAAATGTTGACCGACTGGTTAAATTTTTGAATAAACAAACTACCCTACTACAGAACTATAGACAACACAGCTAACTGACCATCCGTGCACTTTATGTACATTGTAATAAGGTTCTATATAAATACAGGATTTAATAACAGCAGCGATTGAACAGTATGTGATCTGGGAGTTCATCAGACACATACATTTTTCACCCAAGACGGAACTGAGCGTTTAGGGCGGATTGTTTGATAATTTGTGTGTGCTCATAAATGTTCCATGGCTTGTAATTAGAATTTATTTACTTGAAGCTTTCAAGATAATTAGGTAGGTAGGTATATTAAAATATGTATTTAAATATTAAATGTTTTTTTAAAACAATTATATATCAACACTTAAAGCAGGGGCTAGGAACTTACTGTTGCTCGCAATATTTCTAGTACTTTCTGACACAACCACGTTAGGCCAGAGTACGGTCAGCCTCATAAGGGACTAAACAACTTTGTACCGCGTTGCTTAACGTCAGGTTTAAACTGCCACACGAAGTTGTCAAACGGGTGAAAGTGACAAGACACCAAGGTGTTCTCAGCTTCTTATGTGGACTGTACTTGTGCTTTAGGATTTCGATCGTCGTCTAACAAAGAACTCGATGGGCCAGAGCAGAATACAGGGTCCGCAGCAGGCAGCCAGCGCGTAGAATGCAGGCACGTAATCAGAATACACGTCTTTCAACACACCTGAAATTATTGACAATACATAAAGGCTAGGTATCACAGACAATACTATCACACAGAATGACCTTAAGAGCGCCCGCACATTACAGCTACTGTACTACTAATAAATCCACGGTCCAACTCACGTATTAAATGTCATTACAGGCGACATATTTCGAATTCTTCTGGTTTCTTCTTCAGGATATGTGTTTCCGCGGGAATCTCTCTTGAATATGCTTCAACCGTGGATTTATTAGTAGTATTTTACACATGTCTCAAGAAAAAATAAATTCGATTACAGCTACTAATCGCCGCCACTCCTGCAGCTTGAGGCTCGGTCGCGGCCACTAAAAGCTCGGTGTGATGTGATGATGGTATACAAAAAAAGTACTCGTCCGCAGCTTATAGCCTAGTTCAGTTGCTCAATGAACAGCTCTGAGAATTAATAATTACCTATAAGAGGCGCGCATAGCACATTGACTGCACCAGTAGACAGCATAAACAGTGCGTATGCGCCAGGGAAATCGGCGGGGCTGACGTGGTCGGCCACGACCAGCGGGCTGGCCACGTGGAGACACGCGCGCAGCACCCCCAGCGCTCCCGTGATCACGCATATCCAGATAAAGGAGCGGATTTGGAGGACTACTGGAAACAAAATTTATCATCATGGTACTTTCACGTGTATCCGATTGTGTATACAAAAAATATGTGACATTTTATGTGAGGTTTTACGTCTACACGCTTTTCGTGAATACCTTTTGAATATGAAACAGAAGTTCACGGATATTTGTGCAAGTGACAACTCCTTTAGCCTACTTGGTGGTGGCCCTGCCTACGAAACTGGAGATCCTGGGTACGAATCCCGCGAAGCGCATTTATTTGTGGGATATTTGTTCCTTCAAATAAGTTATTTATTTATATCGTCATGTAGTTCTCATTGTAAAAACTTGGTTTAGCTTTTGGCTAGGTCAGTTTTTGTAAAGTTGGCCGCAATTTGTTTTTTTTTTTTTTCATCTTAATAGTTCAGGTGCCCAAAATATACGGTGCTTCTTTAGTCTCAACAAGCATAAAAGAGACAGCGGACCTGGTACCTAAGTGAGAGCAGTCTAACTCAGCTTGGCAAATATCTGACGGATGAACAGTTACTCTTTTTTATAGTTCGAAGCAAAAATGTTTATTTTACATGTCAGTCTATAGGTAAGTAGTCTTCAGTTTTTTAATATATTTCTTTATTTTTTTTATTTTTACGGGCACAAGGGACAAGACCTCACCTAGCCTAGTTAGCAGTGTGAGCAGAGTGGCGGTGTAGAACAGCAGCCGTGTGTTCAGGGGTAAAATACTGCTGAGCAGAGCGAGCGCGCAGCGTCCCGCTACGTCAGCGCCTGCGCATACTGAGATGCATGTTGCTACTTCACTCTGGAAACAAAAGAACAGTTGATTGTTTCATACTAAAAACACAACTCTCGCTTTTAAGCATTATAAGAATTATAAACTGAATGTAAATGAATTCATAAAATTGTACTTGTAGTCTAAATTGATGGTAATTAAATGCGGCTTCTAGTCCTTTGTCAAAAGAGGTCAAGGTCCGTTTAATTTTGAATTTGATTGCTACTATCAATGACTCAATCCAACCCTATCGTGCATGACGGAATACTTTAATTCCGTCTGTTCAAACCTATATGTCTCTTAAATGTCAAAAAACGATAAAAATAATTTTCGAAAATTATAATTAAAAAAAATACCTACTCATGATTAAATATCAATATAAAAAGCGCCATGAGAATTTGTAAGAAAACAAAAGTGTCAAAATATGTGACCTTTAATTTTCTAGTCATTCATATCGGAAGTGAGCGCTGTGAACTGTATAATTCAAAAAGAAAATTGCCCTAACTTGTGGCTGAACACTTACTTTATCATACCCGTACTGGAACAAAAGCATCGGCTGGAACACAAAGAAAGTTATGTCTGAGAAATTGACGAAACTTTGCCCCAGACAAATGTTGAAGAAAATTGGATCGCTCAGCGCTCTCAAATTGAAGAACTCGGCAATTTGCGATCTGAAACGTTAAGTCGTACTATGAAGATGAAACAAACACAGTCAAACTTGTAATAATTTTTGTAATACAGACACTCTAAATAATGGATGTAAATCGTTAGAACTGCAAATAATGATTTAATATTGTGATATTATATAAGCCCAAAACGTTAGGTCATGCAACCGGGTATCGAAGCATATTAAATTGCCGGTTAATACAACACGGCAAAATCCAACCGGCAGTTGACCGAAAGTCCTGGAGTCACGATCCTCAGCAATTGAGGAGGATATTAAATACCTGAATTTATTAGCATTGCTGCGCTCGTTTTTAACAATTTGATTTTCCGCAAGATTTAACAACTTCACGTTTTCTTTCGGCTTTCCTTCTTCTACGTTGGCATCTGTAACATTCCATTATTAGCTTCAGTATTTGAACAGAAACAAATAAACATCAAAACGATGAATACTTGCTGCTTTCATTCTCACAAGCTTCTTGTATTCAGTCCTCATAACAGCCATGCCAGGAATAGTGTGCATGGATATGCCACTTATGATGAGCAAGGTTCCTCTGAATCCATAACTTGTTATGAACTTTCTGAGCAACTGCGGGTATCCCATTAGAATGAATCCCTGTATAGCCTTGCATACACTCATTACAGTTGTTCTTCTCTTCTTGTCGAAGTAATGATACATCGTGGCGTAGCAAACAGGCACCATCATGCCGAATCCGATGCCTTGAAGGATGCCGAAGGTGAGGGGAAGTTGGTTGGTGCTGGATATGAAGATGGTGGTAAGAGAGCCAACGGTGAACGTTGTGGCTCCTAAAAACCCTCCGAATCTTAAAGAGTGTTTCTTGGACACCAGGTTGAGAATTAAACCTGGAAAGAGATGATGTTTCTTTGTTAACAAGACTTTCTTACGGTAGTGATGGTGAGATATGGCGTCGAATAAAATTCATTGAAAAACGGGTAACATTATTTATGGAGTAAAAGGTCGGTATGATGAAGAAATTCATGGCTTTTCATGTCTACCTACATAAATGAGGTTCAAATATCTTATGGAAGCGGGATTTCCTGTCACAGGTATATGTATACTTAAATAGTAGGATATCCCAACATTTGTGAATGTTTACTTTTTTTTGTTTGACAAAAATAATCAATATTTCATTTTCAATTTGTTACTCACCATCACTCATTCCCAGTCGCGGTCTTACGGTATATTTTTTGTACCTATCAGGATGTTTATGTATTTGTCCACAGATAATTAACAATCTTTGTAGGTTATAATTATAACGCAGTTTCTTGACCTGAGCCTGATGTACGTTCATCAGCTCAAAGACCTCTAGATTGCGCACAGAACTTTGTCTTGGCGTAATAATCTTCGCTGTTGGTAAATAATGATAGCAGGGTACTACTTTACCTTAGCACCCTGTAGGTACCACATAATTGTATGGATACTGGCATATTAAACTATTATATTCTATTCTAACCTCCAATAGCCAACATGACGGCGAAGACGCCGTGCGCCGTAGTCAGCGACTTCGCTGTTGACTTCGTCTCGTTGATGAAGTCATTGTAGATGAGGCCGAACGAGTTGACGTGCCCAATGCCAGCTATCTGCAATAGACGAAGAGGTGTAATGTGTCAAATGATGGTTATACTTGAGTTGGCCGAATTGCATCAAAGTAGTCCATTTAAATATCAACTCTATCGTCGAATGTAGAAGATTTCAATTCCATTGAAAGTTTTATGAAAGGTCAGCCACATATAATATGTATGATTGAGATTATATGTGTTCTGATTCCACGATTCCAATCTCTGAATAATCGTATGATATGAGGGCTTGATTTTCACGCGATAAATGTTTGTATTTTCATTTACCACTCAGGGGTAAATTTAGTTTGCAGTTTGAACCTTCTATCTATATCCCATCTAATAAACCTACAAATATCTAATGCACAAGTGGCCAATCCACATAGCACATAGCTCTTCATTTCAATATTTTTATTCTTCATTGAGTTGACAGTCGTCATACCTACACTACACCTGCATTTCATCATACTTACCTTAGACCTGATTTGTAAACACTTGATTGACCATTGACCTCTCCTTCTCATTTATTAAGTTCTTTTACGTTTAAGTTATAATTATAAGTTACATAATAAGATCTTTATATGTATCTCTCTCTGAATGCCCTGAAAACCAGCGCCTTTAGCATGTATTGCTGGTGGCCTATGCTGACTGGCATCCATTTTGGTGAATTCCAATTGTAATAAACAAATGTAACATGATATCACATCAAATAAATATATTTCTTTCTTTCTTTCTATTTTCTTAAACAATTAATGGTAATATAATTAGTATAATTCGACCGATATTCTTGCAAATGTATACTTTTTTAGTAGACGTTAATCATTGATGACCTTCAACAAAGCTTATTGATCTAGTGCTGGAGTAATTAACATACAAATCTTTATTTACATACTCGTATCTACCTAATTAATTATATATATTTGAATACGTACCTACTTTTAAGATTAAGTATTATACATCAGAATTTCATTATTTATTTTCAATACATGCGACACTTAATGACATAATGGCATTGTTAGAGATGATGGCAAAATACCTGATGATGTGTCTTTGGTTCCGTGGAGTTTGGGACGGATGCTTGTGTGGGACGCTATCTATGTAGACACACTGGCACCGTCCCACCTCCAACGGACTACTTCTAAAGCGGGCGCAGCGGCCGAAAATGCCGAAAATCTCAAACGTATTAAGTATAGAGGTCTCGGCATAGAGTACAACTTTGTACCATTGTGCGTCGAGACCCTCGGTCCGTGGGGTCCCAGTGCGCAAAAGTTATTTGCGGAAATCGCGAAACGTCTGGTTGACGTAACTGATGACAGTGATGACCGAAGAGCTGGCGGCTTTCTCGCTCACCGCATCAGCATTGCAATTCTGCGAGGAAATGCCGCCAGCATCCTTGGTACAATGCCTCGAGGGCCTTTTTTAAATTTAACTTGGTTTTAATTTAGTTAATGTTAGTTATCATCTTGTTTATAGGTAGGTACTTTAGAAAGTCAGAATTTAGTTCTTTTACTTTTTAGACACGCGAATTGCTGAATGTACATGAAGATAGTTTGAAACCCAAGAAAGGATTTATGAAGAAGCAGTAGTCACCCCTTAGTGGTGTAATGGGGGTTAAAAGGTTGTATGAGAGTGTGATTAACGAGTTCTACGCGGACAATGTCAGGAGCAATTAGTAGTCTATTTAAAAGTGACTATAAACTTTATTATCCGTTGTAAACAATGTCAGGAACAACTTCAACCGATTCCGATTCTGACTATTCGCGTTAATATGTACAAACAAAAACAAGGTTATAAATACTGGTTTGATTATAAACGAACATAATTAAAAACAAATTAAAAACCAACTTCCTGACATTCCTTGCGTATTCTGATTCCGAGAGATGGAGTCTGGCAAACGCACGTTGAACCAAATCAATTATTTCACACTTAAGGCCTGGCCACACTAGATGCGTGTGCAGCACTTGCACCACTGCGTTGTAAAGTATGAATCCTCATAAGACATGTCACATCAAATGCATATGCGTAGACGTGCATGCGCACGTAGCGGGTGTGAGATGTCATACGAGGTTTCATACTTTACAATGCAACTGCACACCCATGCCGTGTAGGTGGGTTTACGCGTTGCCCTAGGGGATTTTTATTTAAGTCTTGAGGGTATTTTGACTAAGTTTATTGTAAAATAGAGAACAAAGATGTTAAGATCCCCTTCCAAAACGTAAGGAACCTACTTAACCGTCTAATTTTGGTAGTTGTA
This sequence comes from Epinotia ramella, assembly GCA_947578815.1. Taxonomy (NCBI): domain Eukaryota; kingdom Metazoa; phylum Arthropoda; class Insecta; order Lepidoptera; family Tortricidae; genus Epinotia; species Epinotia ramella. The sequence continues at coordinate 30,399,595 of OX388203.1, forward strand.
TAATTTAGTTGGTTTGTAAAATTATTCTAGGTTTAGTGTTAAATGTTGTTGGCTCCAGGGCAACTCCCACACAGTTCAGATAATGCAAAGATAGCGGAGACAACCTGCTTGTTTCGACGGTTAAATACAACGTATGCGCTAGTTGTTGGCAGCAATGTCTGTATTGGTAAAAAAGTCGAGGAAGAGACTTCTGGAACAGCGTTTGACTAGACATTGGGGAGCAGGCCACTGGCTCTCGAGGCTAGTAATGGGAGCCTACTGCACAATCCTCGAAATATTGTAGCTGAGAATCTAATTCATACGTTTATGACGATGTTCCCTTGTCTACTGTACATGCAACGCCCTTTGCCTAAACCAAAGTTGAATGAATAAATTATTGAAACTCACAAAAGTGATAATAGTCCCGATGCACACCACATATCCCCAACTGTCAGCACTATTACCCTCAGCCATCTCGCCCGAGCATCTTACGTCAACTGCCGGATGCCACTGATAATAGGATAGCCAATTCAGACAAATGATAAAATTGTTCCAGTAATCTTTGTTCGCGGCTGTTGGCTTTGTGACGTCGATTTATGTCATGTTTGTATTGCTAAGTATGTGTACAAAAGTGGATCATGCATTTATACACATTTTTTAAGTGTCAATCAATGTCTTCCATACATAAATAAAACATTTCCGGACAATCTTACACAAATCGGCCTTGTCCCAAACTATATATTCGTGCTCATCACACAAAATAGCTTCGTTTGATCCATATGGTATATTGCTGAACTATATAAGTAGGTACAGTCGCCATCAGATATATCGGAACGGTCAAAGTGCTTACAAATATCTGAACACGACTCTAATGCCTCGAGAATAGAGACGTGTTCAGATATTTGTGAGGACTTTGGCCGCTCTAATATATCTGATGGCGACTGTACCTAAGACTAGCTTCTATAGAAACTCATGTTTTACTATGAGACCGAGATTATTTAACCACTTGCCAAATAATTTAAAAGAACTGCCAATGCCTGTATTTAAGCAACATTTACGCAAATTTTTAATCAAGAAATTTAATGTTACTACGACCTAAATATATTTTGGACAATTTTATTAGCTTGTGATATTAATTATGTAATTTGAATACTTAGTCTATTTCATATTTAATGATATGATGATGATTATGCTATTTTTATTTATTATAATTTGAATTAATAACATAATAATTTGAATACCTAGTCTAAAAAATAATGTTTAGATGAATTTTATACTACTGTGGTTTCTTATTGAGGTAAACGGCGGTGAGGTGAGCGGAGTTTGGATGTAAAGCAGCAATTTAATATCGCATGCTATTTAAAATTATAGACGTATATAATTGTATTGTTAAGGACATTGTACGCCTTTTAGGCAGGTTATTTATAATGCACTATATTTAAATCCTATAATATCTGTATTTATTACTTACATATAACCAATAATAAAGAGAGTCCATAGTTTGAGTTTCGTTCGTAGGCAGGGTCACTACCAACCATTTACTAGGCTAAGCCGGTCGTGATTAACACAAGACAACTCTTGTTTTTAGGGTTCCGTAGTCAACAAGGAACCCTTATAGTTTCGCCATGTTCGTCTGCTTAGCATACTAATAATTAGATAATTTGCAGTTTTTTTTGTCGCTATTCAATAATCATCCGTGCCCAATAATTTTAATTAGTAAGTATCGTAGTTTCCCAGATAATTGAATCCGGCTAAACAATTGTCAGATGGACGCAAAATCTTTTCCTATTACCGTTTAATTTATATGATTTTATATTTTGACGGAACCCTAAAAACAGAAATAGATTTCCCCACGCCCTTGCGACTAATTATAAAAAAAAATATTTAAAAACAAACAGGCCCTCAACGTTAATTGACGTTTGAGTAATTTACGACATCAGCGTCAGACCGCCATAAAACCAACAGGGTCCCTTTTGTCACACAATAAAAAGGGCATAAGCGCCGCGACAAGGCAGCAGTTACCATCATTTTTTGTTAATATATGTCATACCAAAAAAGCCTGATTTGACTCGTCTTTCCTGCTTACTTATACAGGCTCTTTACTGTATAAAAACGGATCTTCCGCATTCAAATACAAATCGTTTTCTGACGAGTTATTTGGGTAGTCTTATCTCTAACGGGTTTTAGTTCACATTTACTTACCATACGGTGTCTACAGCCGCGACCTACGATATGGTTGTTACGTTGGTCGAAATGTGGAATAGTTTTGGTTGCGTCATGAACTTAAGAAGATTATATATTATATATTTATTTATTTATTAACAACTAAAATTAGACATGAATAGTAAGGTACATTGCTCCACAAAATTACATCGATAGTTTGACTGTGGAGTCAAATATTACAGTCTCATTTCTCTTTAACATTATAGTAGTGTCTTTAATATCAACAATGTATAGGTAGGTACTACATTATTTTATATTAGATAAGTACTATTAATCTACTTAATAGATGGGTACATTTAAAACTTGGCTCTGTGAGCTGTAGAACTCGAGACTATGGTTTTTTTCAAATCGTTTTTTTGAAAAACTTTATGGACAAAAAAAGCTATTTAATTTTTGAATCTGCTCACCAAATTTCGCGAGAATTTGATAAAAAATGCGACCTCTAGAGGAGAGCAACCGCGGACATCTGAACAAACTATTAGAGATAAACTTTTTCTTAAACTCTAGAATAAGTTCTACTCATTTGTTTTATACTAGCCATCCCGGTGGGAATCCAACCTAGCAATGCAATCTTCAGATGCCGTCACGTGCCTGTTATATGTTTTCGTTTGCCTACTCCATGTCTTACGAAAAACCTAGCTTTACCTAATGTTAAATAAATTCAATACGAATTATGGACAGAAAAGACGGAAAGTATGGCGAACGTGGATGTCTCTCACAACATGCCTAGTTATTGCACAAGTGGAAAAGAATCTTGGGAGCATAATAACAACTAAATAAGTGCGACCTAGAACGGAAATAATGAGCAGAATAGGTGCTGCGGCTGCTGCCTACTGCGAACTACGAGCCAAGGTTTTGTCGGTCCCATGATCTTAAACTTTCCACAAGATCGAGCGTGTATATGGCGGTCGTGCTGCTAAATCTCTTGTACTCCTCCGAGGACCGCAAGCACGTCTGCACACTCGACAGATTCCACCTCAAATGTCTCCAAAATATCACGGATAGCAGACGGATGGACCGCGTCAGAAATACGACAGTCCGTCAGACAGTGTGCAAATGTCAGAGGCATCGAGGTGTGCCTGATGAGGCGACAGCTGCGGTGGTGTGAACACGTGACGCGAATGTATTTTCAGAACTGAAGAATGATAAACGTAAGTGTGGTGAAGATATGCTAAATAGAGCCCTCTGAGTGGGAGGAGAAGGCAACACGGCAGAATGGCGACGGCTCATAGATGAGCAGGTTAACAATTTTGCAACGAGCTGGATAAAAAACGAGATGAGCTTAAGGCTCGTCCACCAGCAGCCATTAGTTACAACTAGTGATGTGCCGTTACCGTAAATTACGAGAACGGAGAGAATTTTGGGGTAACGTTCTCCGTAACGGTAATTATCGAGAAAGTAGTCAAAGTTTTAATTTTTATCAAGTTTTTTTATCGTGATTATATTACAATTAGTAATGAAAATCTACACAAAAACAAAATAGTCATACTAAAGGAACTCGTATATTTCCTAAATTACCGTAAATTACCGGCGTAAATTACCGAGCATGTTCTCGGAGAACGTTCTCTGGTAATATTTCCCTTAGGAATCTCCATATTTTCATTGAAACGGTTACGATGTAAGTGCTTGAATGAAAAAAAAAACTTATAAAATGGTATATTTAATACACAGTTAAGTAGATTCGTAAATTTATGGCTTTATTTTATGAAACAAGTTTAAAGCGTTTATTCGTTTAAAAAATAAGTTTGTCTTCACATCTATTTTTTTAATGTGGTTACATAATTCTGAGTTTCAACTACGTCGGAGGAGTGTTAACGTTCACCAAGTGCGCTCGCACTTTTGCGAGAAAGATAGGGTACGTGAACCACTTGAGAGTGCATCAAAGGGTAGCAACACTAGTAATAATATTTTTTAATACTAAAAGCCAGACCCTGTCTAGGCCAGTCATATATGATTCAAAGTGTAATTTCTGGTCTTAAATTGTTGCAATTTTAGTCTACTTAAAAAAACGAATAGATTTTTAATAAAAAAACCACAAAGCTTAGGATTTGTATTGACAATACCATCCATCATTGCGAGTGCTGCTTAGGTTTAGGTCTTTCGAAGCTGCAAACTTGAATATACCTACGGTAATTGTAGTGGTCCTAACAACATATATTATAATAAAATCACAACTAGCCGTTAGCTTGCGATTTTAATGTTCGATGTGACTGGCCTAGTCGCCAAAATCGGTCAGGACGACATCATCATGGACCCTTTTATTTAACGGTAGCCGGTATCTTTTTAACTGTTCTGAGTTATTGATTTGTCGGATATCATCAAAGAAGCATTTAATCACTGTTCTACGAGTGCAGCAGATGAGGTTGACAAGTGACATTTAGAGAACGTTCGTAAAAAGTGGTTAACGACAGGTATTTAGATTAAAATGCATTCCAACAGCTTTCTAACAAGCTACCAAAGGGACAGTTATTCTGATAATAGTATAAAAGGTGACGTTAAAGTTAACTATTTCTTTCAGAATGTTTATCTGACTTGTTGTCTCGTCTGGTTAGCCTAGTAGGTACGAAGCTGAAGATCCTGGGTTCGAATCTCGGTAAGGGCAAATATTTGTGTGATGAGCATGAATACTTGTTTCTGAGTCTCGGATGTTTTCCACGTATTTAAAAAGGTATTTCTATCCATTAAATATATCGTCGTCTAGTACCCATAACACAAGCCTTAGGTCTTGAGCTTATTATGGGTCTAGTTTGATGTTTGTAAGATTGTCCCCTAAAATGTATTTATTCCTTTATTTAACATCTACTTTATCCCGTTATCTTTGCCCATTGGGATCAATACCTAGAAACCAACCAAATTGTATTGAGTAAACGAAACGAACGAAATAAATATTTTATTACTATCCTCTTTATTTTAATTTCGTCTTAGACTAGGTTTTTACAATAATTATATCTAAAAAGTAAAATATAAAACTATACATACAAAACATAAAATCATTATAAAAACCTAACCTAGGGTGCAGCCGGCAGCGAGGCGCGGCCTAAGCTACCGGCGGTCAGGGCGACAGAGACAGGAACCTCCTGACTATACGCGCAGTATCCAGGAGTACCGCCTTCTGTATCTGACCCTTGATCCAGCCGCCTAGCGAGAGTCTCTTGAGGTGATGGTCGAGACTCTTCGCTATTAAACCGTTCGCCGAAACGACTATCGGGACGATGATCGTCGAATCAACATCCCACATGGCGGTTACCTCGTGAGCCAGGTCTAGGTACTTGCTGGCTTTGTCCTTCTCGGCCTTCAAGAGGTTCTCGTCATGGGGGATGGTGATGTCGACGAGCACTGCCTGGCGTTTCGATCGATCTTTCAGCACGATATCAGGCCTATTGGCTAGAATAGTCCTGTCCGTGATCACAGATCGATCCCAATAGAGCGTGGCACGACCATTTTCGAGAACTGGTGCAGGTGTGTACTTATAGTAAGGCACTTCGGAGGCCACAAGACCGTATAGTAGAGCAAGTTGCTGGTGAATTATTCTGGCTACAAGGTTATGTCTGTGCAAGTACTCGCCGTTAGCAAGATGACCACAACCGGAGATAATATGCCTGAGTGACTCCCCGGGACGGCGGCATGCCCGACAAATGTCGACCGTACCGTCCTTCAGGATATACCTCCGGTAATTGTTCGTCATGATAACTTCGTCCGCAATTGCACAGACAAAACCTTCGGTTTCCCCGAAGAGATCCCCGAAACGTAGCCAGTTCACCGACGCGAGCAGATCTACATCGGGCCCTGTGAGGGCCTTGTAGAACCGCCCGTGTAGCTCCTTGCTCCTCCATACCGCCCTGCGGTCCTCGGCGCTCATTACTTTAAGCCTGCGCCAGTTCTCGTTTGCCAAGGAGAGCGGGGTGAAGTTTCCGTCTACTGCTACTACGTCGCGATGCATCCCACACTCGTTGTTTAGGAAATAATCCCTTAGGCTACACACCTCGCGGTTGTGGAGATCTTTGGCATTTAAAAAGCCGCGACCTCCACATTTCCGCGAGATGTACAGTCTCATAACAGACGAGCGTGGGTGTAGCATGCGATGCGCAGTAAGCAGTACTCGGACTCTTCGGTCCAGGGCATCCAGCTCAGTCTGGGTCTACCTTAGTACGCCAAAGGAGTAAGTAAGCAAGGGCATCACCCAGGCGTTGAAGGCGCGCACCTTGTTGCCGCCCGACAAAAGACTATTAAGTACTTTGGTCAGGCGACAAAAGAAGCGCTCCTTCACCGCCCGCTTTACGCCCTCACCCTCAATACCCAATGACTGTGACATACCAAGATACTTATAGGTTTCTGCTTCGGAGATAGATTTGAGGGTCATTGTCTCAGAAAGTTGCAAATTTGTTGAATTTACAACTTTCCCCCGCTGTACATGCATGACCGCACACTTATCGACACCAAATTCCATTTTGATGGCGCTACTGAAGACTTCTGTTGTTTTCAGTAGTTCCAGCAGGTCATGTGCATTCGGTGCAAATAGCTTAAGGTCATCCATATAGAGCAGATGAGAAATGACATCACCCTCTCTCCGAAGCCGGCAACCTAGCCCTGAATCCTTCAGCAGGGTGCTAAGCGGATTCAACGCTAGGCAGAACCACAAAGGACTCAGACTGTCGCCCTGGAAGATCCCACGTTCAATCCTTATAGAGTCTTGAAGACCAGACGGGCAATCTCCTCCCCCCGGTTGACGAAGGACTGTGGTCCACTGCCCCATGCAAGCGCCTAAGAAGGATCTCAGAACTGCATCAACTTTATACAACTCTAAGATCCTCCTCAGCCATGAATGAGGCACCGAATCATAGGCCTTCTTGTAGTCAATCCAGGCGGCCGAGAGGGCCCCTTTGTTCCGCCGAACTCGTTGGCAAATGGTCATGTCTATGAGGAGGAGCTCTTTAGTACCACGAGACCCAACCCTACATCCATTTTGAGCAGGGGCCAAAACGTTGTTTGCAACGATGTGTGCGTTAATTTTTGCTCTCAAAATGGATGTAAGGAGCTTGTACAGCGTAGGCAAGCACATGATGGGTCTGTAGTTTTTCGCTTCCGTGGTACTACCGGACTTATAGAGCAGGGAGGTGATACCAGTTGTCAAGAAAGATGGCAGGGAACCGAGCTCAAGCGCTCGCTGGAACTGCGTTGCTAAACGCAGGTGTGAGCATCGAAACCATTTCAGCCAGAAGTTGTGTAATCCATCCGGTCCAGGACTTTTCCAGTTCGGCGCCAAACGGATGGCACAACTAACGTCTTCGGGGCTAACGGTAACAGTCCCCATGGGTTCGATGAACTCACACTCACGTTCAACAACACTCATCCACTCGCCTTCGGTGTGTTCGACTGGTACCGACCAGATACTACGCCAGAAGTCAACCATCGCAGTAGCATCCGGCTGCCGCCCGTCGGACACACGAAGGTCGGCTCCCTCCCACTTTCGGTATACCTTCCTTTGATCGCTCTGGAAAAGGCGATTCTGCTGGTATCGGTCCACACGCTCTCTGTAGCGGCGAATACGGCCTGCCCATGCATAGACTTTCTGTTTCAGAAAGTCAATACGCTCTGTGACACAGGCCATGTAGTCGCGGGGCCTGATACCAGTTCCCGCGAAGGCCTGGTTCACAAAGCGCATGACTCGGGGGCGGTTGTTGCCCCCCCTGAAGCAGATCAGCTTTGCAATGAGAGTCCTAAACGTATTGATACGGCACTCAATCCGTACTTGCCATGCAGGGACACCCCCGGTGGTCCTAGGTGCACGGTCAGCGTCCGGAAACTTAACGCGAGCAACACGGCACGCCGCGATGGCCCCGCAGTACATGATTGAGTGTGTATCAAGTAAGTCTTCACTAGCCCGTATATACGGATCTAGCAGACCGTTTAGAGCTCCCATTAACGCTAGATTGCGTCTATTTACGGGCAGGCGTGGTAATCGTGGCCTAGTGTTGCTTGTGGAACGATACCCCGTAATCGCATCTTCCAGAGCCCTCCTCAGTTGCTCATTGGTCTGGCTACTCACGCTCTGATTCGCACAGTCCTCCTCGTCGGCACTGGGCTCAACCCGCGGTGCCCCCGGTGGCAGGTCGGGTGCGGGCACCGGAGTCTGCAACGTAGCGGGTGGATCCCGCGCCGAAGCAGAGGCGGCACGAGCAGAGAGTGCTTCCAGGCGTAACCGATCAAGTGTGGCGTCATCCAACCGCTTGTGCCGCTGGATGACGCGCACTTGATCCGATAGACGCTGCGCAGACACGGTGACGGCCGGCTCAAGCGCCTGAAACAGAGGCAGCATCCGGACACGGTACGCGGATAGATTAGTTCCTCCCTCTGTCGCCCCATAGTAGGCGCGCATGCAGTTTTCGTTGATCGATTGTGACCACTGCATGCGGCGCACTGTACCACCGGTAGCGGGAGCCGTGGGCGGAGCAGGATGCCCCGCAGGCCCCAAGCGTGCCGGCAGCGGAGGCCGCCCGCGCCGCGCAGGTGGTCGTGGCGGCGGCGGCGGCGACCCGCACTCGTCACTTGAACTGCTGCTGGTGTCGGCTGCGGTTTCAAACTCGTCGCCCGACGATGATGTGCTGGATGACGGGGGCGGCGGCGAGGCGGGCGGAGGTGGAGGGTGTGCTTGTGGTTCCGCTTCTTGTGTTTTGCGTGCTCTTGATCTTGTTATCATCGTGGATGTTTATTCACTTATGTCAAATCCGTGTAATCAAAATCGGTCTTCAATTGTAGCCAAAAGTGGGCTAAAACAAGATTTTCCATTTTGCCCTTCGTATTAATGCTACGGCGGTGTAAAATTGAGCCATTTTGGTACGAATAAACATAAAAATATGAAATTGTAAAATAAGATATCAAAAAGCACGACTGACGTGACAGCGGTCAAGTTTTTTTTTTATTTTTTTTTTACTATTATTATTACTAACCCAAAAGAAAGAAAACCAAAAACTTATTTTCTTGATGTGAATCCAATTTGTATACTTATATGTATCTCAAAAAATTACGAAGCTACAACATTTTTTAATGTTGCTAGTTAGAGAGAAAAAGCGCCACGTCATTACTACCATAGTAAATAAATTATTCATTCTATACCAAGGTACGCGAAAAAGAGATATCACTAATATTGTTATTTATTCTCTTTTATCTCTATTTGACTATATTTTTAATATTTCTTCGAGATTTCGTTTTAGTTTTTAACCGAAAGTTTACAAAAACATATGACCTTACACCTTTAGCTTGCTAATTAAAACAGTTTTATTATAGTGTTAATTGAAATCAATACCACAACGAACCAAAATAGTAAACATTTATTTAACATTCAAGGTTTAACATCATTATCGAGATCGTATTTGACATACCATACATTTTACGACATAACATTCGTAGGCTTCGTCTTACGATAATTTTAATAGAATTATGTACTTAGTTTCGTTTAAAGCAGTATACTTAAGCATATCGATCCATAAGGCAACGTTTGATCGAATGCGATTTCTTCAATAACAATTTTAGGGCATTATGTTAGGTTTGTAGTATGATTAATGAAAAAGTCGATACTACCCACATTTTTTGTCAAATCTTTGGTTGCGATGTGCAATCAAAAGTTATATCAAATATTACGCACGAGACATATTATTATATTTATCGTAAAAGTCTTTCCGTCCATCAATGCTTCACTCAACATTCATTATTTACCTGTATACATATAACCTTGGGTCGGTACTCTTTCCAGCGTCCGTAGGTATAGCATAACCACAACCTTAACTGACCCAAACTTTGTCTAGAAAGCCTTAATAAAATGCTCTGGATCGCATTTTATTCACTATCAGTAATAATTACATTATTTAAAGTATTAAAATTACTATTGACAGTAAATATAAACAGTAGTGATTGGAATAAAATATCAACGGAATAGAACGAAGGATTCAAGTCATTATTACTGATTGTGGCTGGATCGCATAATAGTAAGTCTTTCAAGTACATTCTTCGCTGTTTATGTAAAAGACTAGTACTCTTGACGTTGTCCTTAAGTACCTAACCAAATATTTTTCAGAATTTACAAATTACATTTAAGCTAGCACTTATATTTAAGCAAGTATTTAATATCTTTAAAATAAATATAATTATTATTTTTTGTTCACAGGTAAGATAGTTCGACGTAATCCGTGAGTAAAAAAATAGATGAATGATCTACAGGAAATCATACTAAAATCGACTAGTTTTGAAGGTTCGACCTTCTACAAATATTGTTGTAATAATTTTATTTACTTAATTACCGACTTGTACTTAATAATATTGCAAAAATGCAAGACTATAATAATAAATTGTAACCATATCATTTAAAGTTATTATTACTAAATGCAATTTATATACAATCGTTTTAAATTATTATTATCAAAAGACGTACCTTAATAATTGAGGATATTTACAAATTACAATAAATAGTTATCAAACTATATAACCTCATTAATATTAAGGTTATCCAACAATTAATGTCTCGGCCAAAAGTACAATAGATGGAACTACTGATGTGCCGACGGAAAGTTTCCTATATTGCGAAATGTTTCTGCAATTTAACATAGGAAAATTTCGGAAATTTTCTTCATTTTTGTATGGGAATTGAAACTTTCCATTTCCAACATGGAAATTTCCTTAATTCCTTGTGAAACTTTCTAGAAATTTCCGAGAACTTTTCCAACTTTTTGGAAACTTTCCGCAATTTGCACATCTCTAGATGGAACCCACCCGTCCATACATTGCCTACTTTCTAGCCTCTACAACAATGTGCTTTTTATTAAATACCTTATTGCCGGGTTCCAGGAAATTTATTTCTGGATGCTAAGTTGGTCTACAACCCTTGATCACGAGCACTTTCCCGACTCATCATGCCTATTACAAGCGTCAGGCCAAGGGTCTTGAACCTTAACGCGAGATACCCCGCTATCGTACATCTTAAGTATGTGAGTGTTATAATGTGACCCCCGCCTTCGCTCGTCATTAAAAGGTCCGATAAGAGCAACATTAATTTGCCACACATGTCCTTAACCTGGGTGATATTTCTTATGTAATGACTAGTGACTAGAGGCTGACAAGACCTAATTTGGTGAAATTGATGTTATTTAAACAGTTTTTTAAGAAAAAATATTTGTTCTAGCACATTAAATAAAATATATGTTAATATTCACCATATTTCAAAGACCGTAGACGGGCTTGATACATAATTTGACGAAATCGGGCCGATAGAAAATAATTGCAAAGATTAGTCTTAAAATCACATTAAACGGTTCTATGTCTTAATTTTTTGACGTATGGGTCTACAATTAAAAACATGAAGTTAACATATTCATACCTAAACCGCTAGCAAGTCATATTTCACAAATAATCCACCCTTTTTTTTATTTCAATATTTATGTAATATTATCTTCAAAAACCGGGCCGCCCAGTAACACTCGCTCTCGTTTACTCCGATACAAATAGACAGTGTGCGCGCTATCCAAAATCCTCAAGGGCATTTTGGTGTTGACAGCGTCTTAACAGTAAAGCGTCGCGCATTGCGACTTCACATGATCCTCGCCTTCGCTCGACAGTAAAAGGTTTGATTAGAGTAACAATAGTTAGCTACACTACCATCTGACTTGGTCTTCACATTTTATGGCTTCTTTTAACTATCCACGCCTTCGCTCAACAAAAGGATCGATAAGTCATAGTAATGTCCTACACTACCTTTCCATCATGGACAGTCATAAGTGAAGAGTTCTTCTAACTACACTACCTTACCCTTAATCTGGGTGGTTCTTACGTAAGTTCTCCTTTCACAAAAATAGTTTTCTGCTCAGAATGTATTCTTCTCACGTCTCAGCCGTGATGTGTTTTCTTCTGGAGAATCTGATGGCTGCCTCGATGGACCAGGGTACCACGCAGCATAAGTTGCACAGTGTTAGCATGTAAAATGCTGTTTCGTAGCTATCGGTGTAATCCCGAACGAACCCTGAAAAACAAATGAATTTGAATTTATGATGATGATTAAAAACCTAACCCGGTATAATTGGCGAGGCAATCAGTTGAGAAAGAGGCTGGCTCAACTGACCTCGGCTGGAAAGAGCTAGAAGACTTCACGTGAGATCGTGTTAAATGGAGAACTCTTCTGTGAGCCCTATGTCCCTAATGAGGGATAACAGGAACACATAATTATCATCATCATAAAAAAACCTAAACTAGTGTACCGTATTTAAAGATTTTGACGTTTTTGTACCCGCGATATTTTAGCTACCATTGGGAAAACCCCAATATTAAATTGTACTGTGATAAAGAATAGCATTATGTTACGTTCATACTTGGCCGCCAAATCCTTTGGAAAGTTTATTGTTTAATACACTTACAGATGGATGGAGATAGTTAATTAGATATCAAAAACGTGCATTAACTGAATATTGAACTAATATTGTTTGCGCACAATTGCTTCCACCCTACCGGTGGTAGGCTACCACGCATGCGAAAAAGAATTTCCACTAATAGGCATTACCCAAAATGTCAGACTGATAGCATGCAACATTGCCAGTTTCTCTTTCAACATAAACATTGTTTTAAAATTTAAAGCTGCGTGAGAGCAGCGGTATCTGAGAAAAAGTTCCACTAATAGGCACTGCTGGCCACGCTCTCGCAACACTTCATATTGGCGTGTTTTTCATCACATAAAGCTACCCTACCTCAAACAGGTTCGGTGGATACGCCTAGCTATCAAGCATGGCGAAGTGTCAGACATGAATATACATCTTTGCACATCACTGATGGACATTCCAAGGCCCCAGGCCTTTTATTCTTTGCGCGCTCATGCGTCACACCACACCCGTCGTGCCTATTGAAACTAGACCTCTACCTACGCTTAGATACTACGAGTTGCGGCGTCAAGATTTATTTGTAGGTGAGCGTTGAGGTGAACTTAAAACATGTTACAGAATTATAGCAGTGCTGCAGTCAATATTGTCTTACCTATCACGGGCCCGACGCTCAGACTCAAGGCTCCAGTAATCAGCATATAGAGCCCATACGCTGATGGGTACCGTTCTATGGGCACATGCTCAGCCATCACTATTGGCTGCGCAATGTGCAAAAGGGACCTTAGGGAGCCCAGTATCGCTGTCAAGATCAGAAGCGGAATATAGGTGTTGAACTGGATTAGAACTGGAAAGAAAAAAAATGTCATTCAAAACCATTACAGATGTCGAATGCAATTTGATGTAAATGGGTCAATCAAATATTCGTCGTTAATACTCTGTAACGTTAGCCAGGAGACAAGATGTGTTGTGGCTCATAAATGGTTACAAATATGAACAAAGCCGTACATTTTTTGGTATTTGGTAGATTTAGACCCATAACATCATAGTTTTGCAAAGTGACTTAAAAGACGTAATTAAAATGGCAGCTAGTGACCGAAAAAAAGATGATGAACCTAAATGTCATACGCCTGTTACTTGGAACTATGAAGTCACAGATATACAGCAAATATTTTTCCCTCGGTTATGATTACAATCGATCAACCGAAAGTATTAGTAAGCACCTATGCAGACTGCATTTTTTTCACGCGCCGTTCTATCTGCATAGGCCCTAAAGTATTACTTGCCTGCGAGTTTGTCCAGGATCAAGTTCCGGTCCCAATTTAATTGCTTTGGGGGATGATTTTTTACATAAATGTACATTTTGTTTTAATGCAGGCTCATATAAATAACTTTTAGCCATTTCAAGAACCTAAATATCCAAACATTCACATTTTAAACATTAAAGTAACTATTTGTTTTTATATGGACAAATTCGGCCTAGAAATCTTAAAATCCATCTATCTATTATCGCCTTTGGCTGAATTTGGATCGGTGTCGAAAATTAGATTCAAACGTCTTTTCACAAGGCCGAAGATCTGATGACGCACATTTGATGTAATTGGATATATTTCTTTTGTATTTGCATAACGTGTCCTTCTTTGAAAAACCGTATGCAAAATTTGTGTATAATTTTGTTACAACTTGCTCGATATAGGTCTACTAATATGCGTTATAGATGTTTCAACTCATCTTTGCGCACGGTTGTGTCAGGTGTCGGATGTTACTATGGTTTAATTTGCGAGGCAGTGACAGGTTAGTCGTTGTTGTTGTTGTTTATTAGCTTACCTATTCGGAATATAGCAGTGAAGAGCGCCCCAGCATAGTACATGTACCGGCTGTTCATTGCGAAGAAATGTCCTGTCACTCCGAGAAGCAGTCTGGCAGTCATGTCAGCCGCGCCACCTACTGCTATAATGGTTGCTATCTCTCCCTGTGAAAAACACAATCAGACTAATTTTTTCAGCACATATAAGGTACGTCGAAAGGTTAAAAACGGTGGAGACCGTGGGAACACAAAAGAGCAGTTGGTAGACAGAACCAAGTGTAAAAAATATAAAGACGCCTTCACCAAAATGGTTAAAGAAGGTTTCAGAATGATATTGATGATACAGTATTTCTAAAGTTGGCTTCTAGTCTGACATAGATCTCCGAAATACTTACTTGGATATTGATTCGAAAAACCTACTGCAGTGACCCTCAAGACTATATTGTTTCTCCCACTCAGGACATGAACACTAATCCTTCATGTGTTACATTTTTAATAGTATTAATAGCCACTCCAAACGAGATACAGCAGGTTTGTAAAAATAGTAAACTTAGTTTCGACTGTAGTTTGTCATTATTATCTATATCTGCTTAAAATTTATACAGTATCTGGTACGATAATTCACACAATCCTTACTAATATTATAAATGCGAAAGTGTGTGTGTGTGTCCTTCTTTCACGTCGCAACGGAGCGTCGTATTGATGTGATGTTTGGTATGGAGATAGTTTAGAAGCTGGAAAGTGACAAAGGCTACTTTTTCCAGCGGGAAAATATCTAATTCCCACGGGAAAATTCAATATGTTACATTTTCCTATAACCATGCGGGCGAAGCCGCGGGCATCAGCTAGTATGTAATAATATCTTCATTCATTTGTCTTGTTGCCAATATTTAGTTTGGAGCCAGA
Organism: Epinotia ramella; assembly: GCA_947578815.1. Taxonomy (NCBI): domain Eukaryota; kingdom Metazoa; phylum Arthropoda; class Insecta; order Lepidoptera; family Tortricidae; genus Epinotia; species Epinotia ramella. Next base: position 30,414,862 of record OX388203.1, read on the forward strand.
TTTTTTTATTTTTAACCGACTTCAAAAAAAGGAGGAGATACTCAACTCTGTTGTATTTTTAATTAGCTTATGTGTGAATATTGAATTCCGCTTACCCGACTTAGCCCATTTTTGTCCAAAAACATCGGTTCTAAGGTGAAGAATGTGAGGTCGGCAAAGAAGGCTAGTGACATCCCAAACGCAATGTTGTCAAATATCCAATCTTTTAATAGTGTCAAGTCTAAAAACTCTGCCACGGTTTGCCTGAAAGAATTGGAATTGCAATGATTAAGGTTACACCAAATATTGCTATTATTTACGACTTGAATCTGCACGGCTTAAATCGGGAACTCAACTCGGTTAGGAACAAGCTGCTAATATTGAACACTCCTCTAGAGTGGCAAGCGCTTGGCTGTGCGCTTGTTTGCAACCATCGTGATCATGGTACCAAATTTAATGCATTTTCTTACGTCACCAGAGGGTTCAATCGCATTACTTATTACTGGAGTTGCAGCGAAGACGTCAAGAAACATTCCAAAGTTTACGTAAGTCAGTCAGTAAATGAAATCAGTTTAAATCCTAGATAACATTCCTGTTGTACGATAAATAGTTACTTACCATTTCCCCTCCTTGTTCTTAATGATTGGCATAGGTGCTACCCCGATGCCGCCAAAATTCCCCAAACTTGACATGGAAGCGGCTTTATATAGATTCTCCAGGTATACGTTGTCAGATGAATTGAATCTACTGTCGCTCTTCCCGTCCTCTGGTATTAGAACTACCGGTATGCTTAATCTCCGCGAACCAGTTAATTGTGGTACGATAAGGAAATCCGAACCTTTTCTCGTTTTCTGAACGTATAGATTTTCTACGGATTTGGCGGCATTTGTATGCGAGTGCGGTGACAAGGTTAGACTGTTATTGTTCTTGATGAATTCGAATTGTGATTCTTTGTCGGCGGCTGGGGTTGGAGGTATTACTAAAACAAGAGATGTTATTTATAAGGTTAGTTAGTAAGCTCAGTCGTGAAACCATAGGTAGACCGTTTCGCTCAGCCCTCGCCTGTACGATAGCGGGGTGCGGGCGGCGGGCTTTGCTTCCGCACGTCGCGCGTTATCGTCCACGCAAGTGAGGACTGAGTAAGCGGTCGTTGTATAATATCAAAGATGCATGACCTTGCGTGCGTAATTAGAGTTAATAACATTAAGATCGAAGGTATCTGTATCAAATCCATTAATGTCATAACGTTTTGATTAAAACGATACACAATTAACGGTGTAGAGATTCGTAACATTAACGGCGAAGTCGACGAGGTTAGCAGATATTTTTTTGTGCTCGACCATTTGGCCGGCATGTCCATTGTTAATCACTAGTGGCTCATGTGGATCCGCCTGCGCATTACAAAGAAACTAGGCGAAGCCACGGGATGAAATATATCCTATGTCCAGCCGGGAAGACCATTCTACATAGGTACAGTCGGCATCAAAAGTAGCTACGCAAACGAAGACGTCAAAAGTCTTTATTAAAAGGGAATAAGAGCGATTGCGCAGTTACTTTTGATGCTGACTGTATTATACCTACAGGTGTTTTTTTAATCGGATGATTAGTTCCGGCTATTGCCGTCTACGTACATACTAACAGCCTTACAACCTCACAGAATCTTTTCCCCTTTTATAATATTAATCATATCAGTATCCCCGAAAGATGATGATGACAGTGATGGTCGGTATAATATTAGTATAAACATTATATTTTTTTAAACTTTCACCAACTTTAACGCATACTTAACTTATTTATTAACTCTCTGAAGTCCCCCGACGTTTCGGATGTGTCGCAGGACAACTAACATAACACAAACGTAAACTAATTTCGATACTTACAAACTATTTTCTCGCAGGGTTTCACTTGCTTCTCCATGTGCCATTCAACCGGATGCATTACCACCGCTCCAAAGATGCTGTGTGCCGATATGGCGCACAAAACAGCCAATGTGCCTCTGAATCCGAACTCGGTTATCGTGAATTTAATGAACAACGGATACACCATTGTGGCCATCCCAATTGAAGCCTTACACAGACTTAGATAGAGCACCTTTTTCTTTGTAAAGTAGCTGTTAAAACTCGTGTAGGAGACTGGAATGAGCAGTCCCATTCCCAAGCCTTGGAGGAAGCCGTTGGTGATGATTAATTGTGTTGTTGATGTGACAAATATGGCCACGAATGACGCTAGTGTGTAAATAAATGCTCCAATAAGCCCCACTTGTCTTAGCGATAACCTTTTCAAAGCGATGTTTGCCGAAAATCCTGAAAAGATAACAACCAATAAAAATACTTATTAAACGGTCATAAAGGGATATTGTTATAGAAATCTACTAAGTGCCCGCGCGGCTCCGCTCACGCTTTACAAACAATGCATCCGGAGCTGCGGAATTAAGTAGGTATGTCCATCCCGAAGATGTATTTATTATTTAAATTGCACTTTTTTCATGTTTTATGTGCTTTTATTGTTGGTTTTATTATATAATATGTGTGTCCTGTGTGTTTGTGAATAAATGTTTCTTTCTTTCTTTCTAAATCTGTTGAGTAGGTATTTTCAGAGATTACCCACATACAAACATTTCCAAGTCCCTCACTTAAAATTTGACTCCATCCCCATACAAACTTTCAACCCCCCTTTTTACCCCCTTGAGGGTAGAATTTTCAAAAACCCCTTCTTAATATAGTAGTCGCTCAAAAACATAACCCTCCTGTCGGAAATACAGGTAATGCTAGTCAGAGGGCCGATGCAAAGTTAAAAGCGGCGGAAAAGGTGACGGTCTGACGGTGTTCAAACGTAGGTACACTAGACAGCATAAGTGCATGGTCAAGTCGCAAACTGTTTCCCTTGACGCGCTTGCTAACGCCATCTATGTGCACGACGTGTAATATCATTATAGATGTAAATGTAAACCTCAGAGGATCGGCATAGTTTCACTAGATGGCGCTGTTAACACAGATGGAAACAAAAACTAATTCCTCATCTTGGATATAATTATATTTTTCTTGGGTTATTATTTTTCCTATATTATACTGTCAAGTAATCTTGCCAACGCATTATCGATCGATAATGGCGGTATTATGACACAATTTGGAATGTGCTTTCTATTTATGTGCTACCTTTGTGCATTTATTTTTCTTGCGATGTTTCCGATTCACTACTAGTGAATATCCAAACAATTCCAAAAACACTTCTTTCCCAACATTTTTTTCGTTGGGTGCGGGATTTGAACCCGCGACTCTAAAGCTAGGTCGACAGTTACTTGCCTCGTTAGCCACTCGACCATCGGTTCAATTGACTAGGCAGTCGAAATTCATCATAAGTTTATTTTGCTGCTCAGATATTAATCCATTACGACTATGATTAGTATAATAATCGATGAGGGTAGACGAATGATTCAAAACTACCATACTTATTCGTTTTTATCACAAAGATGTTACATGTTCGTTCGTAGACCTACTTCAGCTGTGTTATTCATATTTTTTTTGGATATCATGAATATTAAAACTAGTTTTCTATGTAATATTGATCTAGTTAAAAGGTCGCAAATATTTGCGATATATAAAGAAGCTACAGAAACTGATCTAAACGTAAGTCGTTATTTTTACATGTTTGTGATATAATTATCTACTATAAGTAACTACTACTTAACTATCATACATTTTTCTGATGATTTATTTACGTATAATATTGTTGCAGCTAAAAAAAGGTTGAGCAAAAGGAAACGTCTCTGCTACACCGACAAAGAACGGCCACCAGCCATGGTAATGGACTACAAAGAAAATGATTTTGAATCGACAAGGCATTTCGTTGATTTATTGCACACAAGTGTGGACTGTTCGAGGTGTCTCCATAAAGAGGAGGGTTTATACTATCATGGGCATGCTGTTAAACCCTTGCTTACAGAGAAGCACATAAAACAGCAATTTGATACAATTTGGACACTGGACTAAATGTCATGTTTAGTGACGAGAAGTGAGAAGTGTTTAAATCTATTCAAAAGGACAATATAAGTTCACGTTCAGTGATCACGTAGTGCCTAACATGGAATCTGGTGGTATACCTAACTGTGAACATGTAAGGTTTGAAGAAAGACAGACCGGGTTATATATAAACAAGTGACAAAAGTAACATATGAGTAGGATATTGTTTTCATCATGCTTTTTTAACCCTATAGATACTATTAGTAATAGATGTGTTAAGTTAAGGAAAATTATTATTAAACAACATAATCATGTTAATTAACGAGATCGAGTGACATAGATAACCGTGGAATCCTACCATTATAATCTATGAAATATATGGTCGTCTAGTATCAATAATAAAAGCCTTAGTGAACTGTAAGATTGTCCCGTATTTTATTATTATTTTAAATGTCATTAACACAAATGGCGGGTTTATTTACTTACTTAAAAGCTTACTTATAGATTTGGCTAACACCAGAATGCGTTCGCCTGATATATATGTTATCATAACCCGGTCTGAAATTATTAATAAAATTGTCAATAGGTTTTATTTTTATTGGGGTAAAGCTTCAATCTTTTTCCGATTTTCGGAAATGAAACTTAAGCTACATATAACCTCGATAACATGTTCGATAAAGTGGCTAATTCACTAATACTATTAACAAAAACTTCTGTTAACAGTGTTGCTGCTAACGGAAGGCCAGAAAACAAGGTTGTAATTTGGCCTATGATATGGCTGTCTGAAGTGAAGAGTGAAAAAGTGAAGTGAATTAAATCCAGTCAACAGGGCCATTTTATAGTGTTATAATAATACGCGCCGTCATAATGGTCGCGTAGTTCCTAATATAGAAAAAGTGCAGATGCTGTCGGTCAAAGAGTACGGATTACGTTAAGATTTATATATTCTATAAACCTGTTTATCCTAAATAAATTAAAAATATATATATTGTTTCAGTAGGTAATAGGTATTAATATGCCGTTTGCTTTCTTTTTTATATTCCTTTACTATTTAAAATGTGATATTTCATAAGATCAAACAAGTGTAAGTAACGGTGAAAGACCAAATAAAATTATTATGATTATTTTCAAATCAATAACACAATAATTCATGGTTTGAACGCTCACATATAGGTATAGATATACTATGGCAATTAACACCTTAATGCGTTCTGCTGATTTGAATGTTAGATAACCCGGTTGTAAGTTAATATTGTCAATATTATATTTATTGGGGTGAAGCTTCAATCTTTTTCCAATTATGGAAATGAAACTTAAGCTATTACCTCAATAAAAATGTTACAAAGTTGCTAGGTAACTATTATTATGTAGTATTATAAAATTGCTTTAACAAAACTGTAGTGAACAAAATAAACATATTGAAACATAAAATGCTGTTTTAATTATTTAAGTTATGAATATATAATTTTCTTTATGACTAATATTTGTATATAAAGCACTTTCATCTATAGGAATAGAACAAATATAAAAAGATACAAAAACATAAACCTCCCATTACCTGGGATTCGAACCTCGACAGTTCTAGGCCGCTGAGCCTAGAGAACATGTCTTAATCCATTGAGCTATCTCAACATTATAGGTAATGGTGGAAATATAGCATTCAAATACCAGTGGTATCGCACTTAAATACAGCTATTATAAATTAGCATTTACCAGCCTTGTTAATAGTTATACTAATATGAGAATATTTCTGGTGATAACAAACAGGTGTCAATTTATAGGTATTTAATGTGCCTAGTAATGTGCTTATTTTCTGCGGTATGTCTAAATAGTAGCGCCAACAACGCCATCTAGTTTAATTATTGCGCACCACGTGCAACTATGTGAGCAGCAGACGTCAAACGATGCAAGCGAAACTGAGCCGTAAGGTGTCCATGCATTATTGCAGCCGATAGTACATAAAGATGTAACTGAGAAAGATATAACGAATAAACCAGTCAATCTTAAATCTCAAGTTTTTTTAGTTCAATGCTATTTATTACACCCGTTTTATGAATGTAAAAAAATGATAATTAAATTGACAGGTGTCGTTTTAAATGGCAACATTATGTAACGTCGTTGTTATTGAAATTTGCAGATATTACATATTTGTCGTAAACGGCCAACCTTATTTTAATACATAATGTCAATGTTTAATTTATAATTAATGGAATGTTTATATTAAGTAGGTAACTTTATTACATTATTCAAACGTCTACTGGATAATTCTTAACACTGTGTTGTTATTATTTTAACATTACTAGAATAACTGTTATATTTTATTTCGTGGAACTTCGATACTACAAGTATAAGTACATTCATTTCGCCAACAAACTGTTATGCAGTTTGGCGTAAATTTAACTGTTAATTTTGCTGAGTAACGCTTGTTTTGATACAAAAATAATAATAATAATAGAAGTATCGAGATATCGACTATATGAGAATATATATTATACATTACATTACAGTCAGGCAAATATTATAGCTGCCTCTTCCCTGTTAGTCGGAATCTTTTATTTTTATGTATGTTCCTCGATTAGGTACTTGAAGACACATCCGATTTGGAAAAATATTTTTTTGTATGAAAGGGTATCCCCTAGGTGGTCCCATGCGCATTAGGTCAGGATCTGATAATGGGATCCTGGGGAAATCCTCGAACTATTTGTCTACTTATTTGAAGTCGGTTAACTTAGTGTTTAAAGTAAATAATTTTTACCCTTCCCGTGGGTGTCGTAAAATTCGACTAAGGTGGCACTGGAACATAAGTTTCACGTGCTCTGCTCCTTTTGGGAATAAAGGCGTGAATTAATGTATGTATGTATTTTTCTTACCGGCTAAAGCCAGGGTGACTTGGAAAACGCCGTAGATGACAGTGACGGCACCCGTGCCCGCTCCCACGTCGTCCAAGAACTCGTTGTAGATGAATCCGAATACAGGCTGGTGCGCCGTGCCGGCTATCTGTGGACACACGCACCGTTAACTCACCAGTGAAACAAATCTCTCCAACGTCCGATTTGACGCACTCATATACCCCTGCCAGGATGGCCCTCTCGGAAAAAGGAAAAGCGGCAGACTTCCAGAGATGGCTAGATGAAATAAAAAAGGTAGCAAGTGGAAACTGGTATCAAAAGCCCAAGACAGAAAAATGTGCAGTAGAACGGAGGAGGTCTTTACTCGTAGAGAGGTCCTTAAATAAAATTCGAGTATGAAAGAATTTAGGTATAGACCAAACTTTGTAATTACTTATGAAATAAATGGCTTTTATGGTACCCCTGCCACACGCTCGTCGAGTGACGTGGAAAATAGCGAGGAAAGGAAGTAGAGAGCAGAGACATGGTGTGGCAACGTTACTTGACACGCAGCTCATCTTGCTCCTAGTCATGCCCTCTCCCTGTTTTGTTGGTTTTTTGGGTGCGAGTGGCAATAAAGGCAAACGAGTAACCTAGTGCGGAGCGCCGCGATTAATCGCGTAGAGCATGTGTGCCCAGAGAGGGCAACATCGCGGCAGCGCGTAGAGCAGAGATAGTATCACTGAGGTAATACAGACGGCGTTGTCACTACAATAAACTTAAGCGGACTTCGGTGGACTGTGGTGCAGTAGAAGAACTGTTTTTCAATGGAGTGTAAGGCTAAAAAGGTATTAAAGCCACTGCTTAAGCTAATTGAACGAGGGAGCAAAGCGAACGAAGTTCTCTGCTTCAGCTTGGACCAAAATTATTTCGTATATGCTGTTTGTGAAGCTGTTGTCCTCTACAGGTGGCATTTCTGAACCGATTCTAACATATAGATTTATTTTGATTTTTTTTTTTCCTTACAAAGCCATTAGTCTATTTACTGTGCCTTATTTATGTTTAGTCGATGTTAATGATTGTATGGGTGTATAAACTATTGCATCTATTTCCATCATATCATCATCATCATCATCATATCAGCCGAAAGACGTCCACTGCTGGACATAGGCCTCCGCCAAAGAGTGCCAAAGTGACCGGTCCTGCGCCACCCGCATCCAGCGGACTCCCGCAACCTTTATCTGGTCATCAGTCCACCTTGTCGGGGGCCTACCCACGCCGCGCCTTCCGGTACGTGGTCGCCACTCGAGAACCTTTCCGCCCATACGGCCATCGGTTCTACGTGCTATGTGCCCTGCCCACTGCCACTTAAGTTATTCCATCATATGACGTCGAAAAATAAAAAATGTATAAAGAAAGATCAAGTATTGTATTTGTTCGGTACCAGTCTTTTACCGCGGGTATCACTCGGTTGATAATCTGGGAAGAAAAAGACACGTCACTATTTGACGTTTGACGTCTGCCATTTTTTTGTAGTATAACCTAGAATTTGCCCTGGCTGGTTTTGCACAACCCATTCTTTGATTTGTATTTGATTTTTGAGAAAGAATTCGGGACATTGATTTATGTTAATTGGAATCAGTTCATAATTGAGGCCAGGCGCTCATATCGAGGAGTTTTGTGTTTGCCTGCCCGTGTTTGGAGCCTGAAGTGATACTCGTAAATTGGTGCGCCTACGTGTTGGGCGGTCATCCAGGAGCCGGGAAGTGTTCACCAGGACACGCGACGGCCTCGACACACACACTCTTACTCATACATTCAGATACACATATCGAAGCCGCCCTGTCTAGACGCCGGCCGAGAGACAACGGCGGATGAAGCTTCCATCAAGGTAAAAGCACGTTTTGTTCTGTACCGGACCGATACCTGGCGCATCTTCGGTATGCCACGCTTCTTGGAAGCTATAGCTTAGCGGGGTTATACCGGTCGTTCTAGTCCAGGCCTCTATTCGGGTCAGGAACTCGTCGGGCCCAGCCCTGGCATCAACCGAGTAGAGTCTTGCAAGCCCGGGCTATTAGCGAACAGTATTATATTGTGCAATGAGAGTGCATGGTGGGCGATAAACTAGCAACTTATCACTACAATATCACATTGTCTGCATCTTAAGGTGACTTAAGATATGTATGATATCTGTAAAGTGTACCTAATAAATAAATAAATAAATAAACTTATCACAGATGTGCAAAGATGTGTTTTATTTTTCATATATGAATGCCCCCATGGTTGAATGCTTGGCTCCTAGGAGTCGAACACAGTTTCGCAATCCTTGTAGATGGGTTTACCTACTCACTTGCTTCTGACAACCACAGTTGCCAGTTTCATGCAACCTTAAACTGACTGTGGCAACTGTGGTTGCTAAGAAAGCGAGGTCTTGTTTGACAAAAAATTAAAGCTATTAAGCGATAATTTATAAAAGTGGCACTGAAAAACATTTTCATGCGTTCTGCCTTCCCCTTTAGGGAATTGAGACGTAGGTCTCTATTGCAACAGTAATCAGCGGCGCGTGCTATTGAAATTGGGGTAGATATAAATCCAGTTTCGTCTGGTTCGAGACGGTTCGGAGGGCAGTGTGCGATACGCCGCTATCGAAGGGTTAGGCAGGTTATGGTACACACGATTAGTATGTATTTTACGTATACTAATTAGACCGAGACTGTCTATAACTTTAGTCTTGTATAATGTCACAAGTGTAGGTATGTCATTAAGGGGATGCCTGGTCTTTGTACTTAAACTACGCCTTCGTGTAAGTATGTTTTTCACGCATGGGGAAACGAGTTGCAACTAACTATAAGACACTACTATAATGTTAAAGAGAAATGAGACTGTAATTTTTGACTCCACAGTCAAACTATCGATGTAGTTTTGTAGAGCAATGTATCTTACTATTCATGTCTAATTTTAGTTGTTAATAAATAAATAAATATATAATATAACTACTCTCCCAAAGAGTGCCACAATGAGCGGTCCCGGCCACCCGCATCCAGCGGACTCCCGCGACCTTTGCCAGGTCATCTGTCTAGCTCTCTTTGGAACAGGGATGTTGCAGACATTCGCATCCGCAAATATCGATGCGGATTTTTTGCGGATGCGGATGTAGTGATATTTACGACAAGAAAGGAACCCAAGCGGCGCTTGCAGCGCGCGTTTAATATATTTTCGTCATTAGTCAAAAAAACTTCGTGTCGTTTCGGTGACCAAGAGCAGACGCGTTTTTGATTAGTTCGCTATATTGTAATTTATTCTCAACGTGTTTGATGATTGCGTGATATCGTAAAATGGACGTTGTTTATTTACGTTTTTTAGTGTCCGACCACAAAATCCGCATCCGCATCCGCAGATGTCAAAAAAATCGCATCCGCGGCATCCCTGCTTTGGAATAGCTTTTGCATACAAAATGTCGACGTCATTTGTGAAGTTTCAATCATATATGCTTTAAAAAGTTGGTTAATTTAGTAAATAAAATACTGCTTTATTTAACTTGCTTAATAATGTACATATTGCTTGAGTTGACTGAGCTATGAAAGAAGAATAAAGACAAAATATTGGATTTTTGTCTGTTGAGAAAATGTTAAGGGGCTACCCGAGGTTTTCATCGATTTTTGACAAGTTTTGAATCGTATCTACTACTTTTGCACTACAGATAGAATCATAAATCAAACGGCTATCGGTTCTTCAATCTTTTATCTCCATTTTGACAGACCGGATTTTGAAACAAATTAATACTTAATTTTGTATGATTTTTTTAAACATTGTCTAAAAAAACACTTATTTCGCATCTCTATTGACGTGAAAGATCTAACATATACGAAATCTACAAATTTGGGTTCGTCTATGACGTCTCTAAAAACTGGCAGAGGGTTTTAATTTTAAACCAATTAACACAAAAGTTATGGCCAGAAAACCAGTTTTTTGGCCTAAAATTGTTCAACTTTGATGCCAAATATCTCGAAAACAATGAAGTTTGAAGTAAATATGGGATACTATATTGCTTAAAGCCGTTGTTGTTAATATAATAAGCTACAAAAAATATTAGAAAACTAAGGGATTCAGATCGAAGGTCATTGGCGTATGGGAGCCTCTTAAGCAAAAGCAGGCTTATTGTCAATCCGAAAATTAGTTAATTGAGTTTCCTAGTTCATGGAGTATAAAAAAAAAATAGTATTGAACATTTTCTACATTTTCCAATTTAATGCCCTTAACTACGTGGATACATTGGAGACACATGTTTCGTAATTACAATCTGGTTCTGCTTTTAATATTTGCGCTCTCGCTTCTCCGTGCCGTTAAAGTGTCAGAATGAGTGCGCTATACACAGAAATCAAATTAGAATGCGTGATGTATGTCTCAAATTGAACTTAGTGTCGACACCTAATCATCCCTATAACTTGACCGCGAGATTTATAAGAATTATGCTTTATCAGAGCTCAGGCTATATTGGTTAGCCCGGGATGGGTTATCGGCTTACATTGTAAAACCCGCTATTTATATCTAGAATACCGATTGATACGAGTAAGCAATATTTAATAATTAGTGTGAAGTCAAACTCGCACTAATTACTAAACAATATGCAAACCTAAATTAGGCCTTAGGTTTGATATAAGACAGCGGATCCATTGGCGCTGCAGGGCTGAATGGAAGAAGATTGGAGAGGCCAATGCCGAACAGTGGACGAATTCACGCTGACGAAGAAGTACCTAGGTAGGTAGTCGATAAAATAATAAGTCTTGAACTTTGGTTTTTGCTATGAGGAATCCGTCCTTGATGATGATTTCTCTCTTTCCTCTTTCTTGATGCTGTTAGCAAGAAAACGTGTTGCATCAACCACTGTTTACGTAAAATGTAACTAGTTAACATCCCAAACAAAAATTCCATGGAATATTTTAACAAAATTAACATTTTATGGGCGACGAGTTGAAACAGTAATTAAATAATTAACCGATATAGAAACCAGTCGGCTTATCCGAACACATAAGTAACACGACAGCTAAATAGTTGTTGACGTCGCAATAAAAGAAATGCACGCTCTACCGTAAACAATGAAGCTTGAAATTCGTTGGCGCTGCGTTTACGCAATGAATACATAATATTATGCCGATTAGAAGGTACGTGACGTGAAATTGATTTTTGAAGCGCATTAGAAGAAATCTAATAAATATGCCTTTGCTTCGACGTTTGAACTAGTGGGACACTTAATACTAAGGGGTCCAAATTTAGATAGCCTTTTTAGGGTTCCGTACCCAAAGGGTAAAAACGGGACCCTATTACTAAGACTTCGCTGTCTGTCCGTCCGTCCGTCTGTCTGTCACCAGGCTGTATCTCAAGAACCGCAATAGCTACACAGTTGAAATTTTCACAGATGATGTATTTCTGTTGCCGCTATAACAACAAATACTAAAAACAAAATAAAATACATATTTAAGGGGGGCTCCCCTACAACAATTTTTTTGCCGTTTTTGTAGATAATGGTACTGAACCCTTAGTGCGCGAGTCCGACTCGCACTTGGCCGGTTTTTAATGTTTAGTTTGAGTTACTTTAATTAAATTATAGTTAGTTTTAGGTCTATTTTCACGTATATTTCATAATTTTAGTAAGTTGAGATACTTGTTTTGGATATATAAGGTGTTTTATGGTTATTTATAATAAACAATGAATGTCTTAATACTATACCTAAGTATCAGAATTATTCTTCATATGAGGCTGGTTTCAACCTAAAATCTTCTTGTCTTCAAAACTACGTACATGTGCAGAAATAATCATTAACTTGGGCATTATGATTTTTTATTCTGATGTCGCATGTAGGTCTCGGCGCGGGCGTAGATCACAACATATCCTATACTATTAAACCTATATATATTTTTGCATTGACGTTCTCGAAAACGGCTCTAATGATTTCGATGAAATTTGGAATATTGGGGTTTATGGGGGTGGAAAATTGATCTAGCTAGATCTCACGTCTGGGAAAATTCGTTTTCTCTGTATTTTCTGTTTTCACCCGAGCAGAGCTCGGTCGCCCAGGTACTCGAGCGAATACTCGTATCAGCGATCGAAGAATAACATTTTGAGGATTACGACTTTACTGTAAGCCTGGAGCGATAAACCATCAAAATAACCTTGTCGCCTTAACACCGACGCTTAATTCAAGAATTAAACATTTATTCGCGACAAACTAATACAAGACAAAAACTTGCCTTGACTTGCTTGACCCACCAGACACCACATAGTCACTCCCATATCGGCCTTGTGAGTCATATAAGCGCCACACCGCCATAACGCTGCTTTCATCGATGGTACAACGTCATTATGATGATGATGAACATGTGACGTATAATATACGTTACTAAGAAACAATTGAAAAGCGGAACCCGCGCTCGAAAGCACCTGAAGTCCATCTGGGATTATCGCTCAAATGAAAGAGAAAAAACCTTATCATTTTCATTGAACTGAAAACGGAGTGCCTTAATTAAATTAGTCCATACCAATCAGAGTGGGAGTTACTGAATGGGTAGTGATGGCGCGGGTGTTGCATAGTGGAATGAAATTTTATGTCACTCAGGGGTTAGCTTAACTGACACAACGTGACACGGGAAAATCTACTCTCCTCTTTCTAATTTGCACGGTGCGAGTGAGACAGGACTATCAAAGTAGTCCATTCAAAAAGCAACTCTACCGTTCCAAGTTGAAGATTCGAATTCCAATTTAGTAAAATTCTATAAATAGTCGGCCAAAACAATCTCAGCCATATAGTTCCCCTGCTGAACGCGTCTAGGTAGGAATAATCCAATGTGATGTGTCAAATGTAATTTGGATTGAAAGTTAGTCGGGTAATGTACTTTGAAACAGATTTTAATAGCGGATCTGGAATTCGGTAGATGTTAATACAGATTCTGTCATTACAATTAGTCGGCATCCTATTGACTAAAAGGAATGAATGGAAATAATATTAGGTTTTTTTTTGTACGTTCTTTCTGAACAATACTTACGAAGGGTTTGTTATTACTTTAGTTAGACAGTTAAGACGAATTAACATGTTAACTTTTTGAATTCAACTAAAGTATTACTTTTTCAGTAATTAACCGTGTATACTTATTTTTTTATTAAGTTATTTTGTATATAGAAATTTTGACATTCATGCACTTGCTCAAAGCTTCGGAAGCTATAACATCGGACATAAATAATTTAGATAAATAAATAAAAATATTGTTTATATATCAATATTATATTTGCTACATATTCACTATATTACTGTACTAAGCCATATACCTATTATGTAACCAAGTTTATGTTCAACATAAATAAAGTAAATACCTACAACAAATATTAACGAATGGTACAAAACCTTAACTAGGTGGCTCTGTGAGCTGTAGAACTCGTGAGTCTGTTTTTTTCGTAAACTTATTTTTTTTTTGCAAACTGAATCGGAAAAAAACTACATAGGTAAATTATCGAACCGGCTCACAAAATTTCACGAGAACCGTTAGATAAATGCCTGTACTGGAGAACAGCCGGACATCTGGGTATACCAAAGAATTTCGTTCGCTTCGCTAGCTTGTTCGACTATAATTTTCTAGCTTTTAATGTTTTCACGAACGACTCCACGGAAGACCAGCGCTGTGGCATTGTTTAATGTCAGAGTATATGCTGAGTATTACTTGCGGCCTAGCAGCACCACCAGTCTACTACACACACATGTTATTTTTAGTTTAAGTTGCTATTTATTACGTTTCTTTTTATATATTGTGGTTCCTAATTAAGAACGAAATTGTGATGTGGTGTTATTTTGGCTGGCAATAAATTCATTTCTATTATATTCTATTCATTTCTATTTAATTAATACCTGCCTAATTCGACCTTTTAACTGGATGTCACCTTCGTATATCTACATTGGAGGAGGAGGAGGAGGAGGAGGAGGAGGAGGATTTTCCATGTTAATTTTCTGGTAAGGTCTGTGACATTATTTTATTAATTCCTATTCAACTTCAGTGACATTCCTATATTAGGTATATATAAGGTGCTAACAAATTAGGTACTAATACTTTTAGAGCTGATAATACTCGTCTCTAGGAGTAGAGTTAAGTATGAAACATTTAAAAGTGTGTATCACTTTTTGGAGATAATTAGGGATACAACGTTACTGCGTAAAAACACCCTGTTAATGAGATAGTCAACAATCAATCATTGACGTTTGTCACAAACGACGATGTTCACTTGACAGATAGTGTTTAAACATCTCGTCAGTTAAATGCACAGGCTGATTATGTTTGGTCGAAATTTTAATTAATTTATTTTGTACCGGAAATTAAAACAAAAATATCATATGAAAAGTTTTCTTAATTTCTATTTAAAGTCAATTGTTTTGATGTAATGTAACACCTCTTAAAATATTGGTACTTAATTTGTTAGCACCTTATATATTTAAACGTAGGTACCTTACAGAAATCGACAATTATTTTATTTAAATATTTACTTTTCTCGTTAAATTATAATTTAAATTCGAGACATAGTTTCACTTTATTTTTGTTCTTTAAGTGTTAAGATCATTTTTTGTATCAGTATAAAAACATGCTTTTTTGATGCTTATTTCGAATTTATTTAATGGATAAAAAAACTTACAAATATTAGTGACAACCCGATGCACACGAGATACCCCCACCCCCCCTCCGGTGGCACCTTTTCATATTTTCCGTCGTCACTGCTGCTGCTGCAAAAACTATATTTTCCCTTCTCACTCATTTCCACCAAAAGTCACACCACCAAGTGCCCTCCCCACACTCAAACACCTATATATAACACTGGGTGGTCTCATAAACGAATGTTTTGCCAGGCAGCACTATTTACACAAAGGCTTAGTTTTATTAGAGCAATTGAGGTTGTATTCCGTGGAAGTCCCTCGGTATTCCCAGGCAAACAAGACGGAGCTGTGTCGGAAGCGAGACTGAAGCCTATGGTCGAAACAACCTCTTGATCTTATTACAATGTTAATTATAATTTATTGTTTATCACCACGCCGGCCACAGTATAGGTTAATTTATTTGTTTGTTTTATTGACGCGTCAGACGCATCCAAGAATGTTCGGTAGATTAAAAGCGGGCAAGCTCTCTCAGTATTATACTGTCGATTTTGTTATAACGTAACTGTCTATATAAACAAGTTGTTAGAGGCTTCCAATTACATGCATAGATAAACGTTATTTCAGAATGTTTTAGTTCCCAATAACCAAATTTATTGTCTGTAAATTTTAACGGTATACAAATGAGCATAGAATTGAAATTGTCAGTATGCAAATTGTTATTTTGGTCTTTTGATAATTTCTGTGTATGATGCTTTATCATGATAGGCTACATATAGTTTTTTTTTCCATAATAGCATAGTTTCCGTTAGCATATTCAAAAAAAAAAAAATTGGTCGATTTCATCATAAGTAGTTACTAACGTAATAAAATAATAATTATAATAAATAATGATTATCTTTTTAATAACGTGAAATATACGACCAAAGGGTCATACTTTTTGATCGATTTCATCATAGTAATGTAATAAGTAAATTAATTATACAACCTCATTGATCTTAACGAACAGGTAGCTAATTATGGCGCCTGTTTTTTTCTTATACAGTATATAAATTGATTAAACTATAATTATAAAATAAATTACAGTTATTAGACAGTTGACATAATTAGGGTTTAGGTCCATGACAGGTTAATTAAGGAATATTTTTAGCTTTTTTACGACTGTTACAAGTCATCAGAATATTTTTTCTAGAAACGTTGTTAGATTTCTAATAGTACAGGAAATCCTCGTTTGGAACCTGATGATTTAGGTAGTTGAAACTTGGTTAAGAATTATATATTTTATGATCATAGTAAACAAATTTGAGTCGACCTTGTGGGATCTACCCACGCTGTGCCTGCCGGTACGTGGTCGCCACTAGAGAACCTTTCCGCCCCAACAGCGACAGTGGTGTACGACAGTACGCTGGATGCGGGTTGCGTAGGACCGGTCGTTGGGGCACACTTTAGCGGAGGCATCTTTCGGCTGATATGATGATGATGATGATGAAATCAATTTATCACTGTGATCAATGTCATCAATAAACGGCAATCATTATAATATGGATACTTGCCAGCATAATTATGTTCGCTCTCAATTCATCAAAATGAGGAGTTCGACTTCATCCGATAAGCAACCCCAAACAAAATAAGTTAAATTTAGCGATCAGATCGAATCCCGACCGTATGTATGTATTAGTCACATAGATATATACGATAAAATCCGTATTATTCAATAAATGATATTCGCAGAAACCGAGGTACAGAAAACCTGTTAAAATCTAGCATCGACTATGCTATAAATATGATTGATTAAATACAGATAAATCTTACAAATATCACAAATATGAGTAGAAGATAACGAGTCTCCGCGTGTGCCAAAATCATCTCACGTTTTAAAACACGCCTGATACAGCTATGATTAAGGTTGCTGTTGTAAAAATAATCTGTCTGATCAGTGGGTCAATCAACTTTGGCGGTTCTAAAAATGTTAGTCAGAGTCAAATTCGTAGGTACAATCAGGACACTATGACAAAACTAAAATTACGGTAAGACTCTATCTATAATTATACAAGCTTCTGCCCGCGACTCCATCCGAGTAGAACTCGTTTATATCGTAGCTCCATACAATTTTTCACTAAACTATCCTATGACCTTTCCCGGGACTCAAACTATCTCTATACCATATTTCATATAAATCGGTTCAGCATTTTAAGCATGAATAGGTAACAGACAGACAGACACAGACACACTTTCGCATTTAGAATATTAGATTACATACTTTTTTAATATCTTGCCATAATATTTTTTTTGGGTAAAATGTTGCAAATCAAATTTGACATACGTCATTTTTAGGGTGCCGTACCCAAAGGGTAAAAACGGGACCCTATTACTAAGACTTCGCTGTCCGTCCGTCTGTCTGTCACCAGGCTGTATCTCAAGAACCGCGATAGCTAGACAGTTGAAATTTTCACAAATTATGTATTTCTGTTGCCGCTATAACAACAACTACTAAAAACAAAATAAAATAGATATTTAAGGGGGCCTCCTATACAACAAACCTTTTTTTTTACTGTTTTTATAGATAATGGTACGGAACGCTTCGTGCGCGAGTCCGACTCGCACTTGGCCGGTTTTTACATCTGATATTCTATTGATTCGAGGATTCGTAGTGTTGATACATGTCATATGTATCAACACAGCCATGGCCTCCCAACTTGAACAACGTATAATTATTACAAAAAAGAAGTCATAGATGGCGACACAGGTACCGAGCGAAACATTTGAACCAGTAATCATGAAGATAGAATGATTTATACACCTTAATAAATTCAACGTACTTTAATTGTATCGCAAACATCCTTCCGTACATAAAATAAAGGTAAATTGTATAAGTTTAGTAAATGCAATAAAATTGGTACTAAATCCATGTAACTCGTACTATACGTGAGTTAAGTCAGTTTGCTAAGTTTGCTACACGTATTATTGGGTACTGTCACTAGCTGGCGCCATCACTGGTTCTATGGAACCACAGGCTCCAAGCGTTTGGTTATGTATAATTTTGTGTGATGTGTAATATTGTCTCGAAAATACTACTTTTATATCAAAAAAATCAAAAATACTCTATTTGTTGCCCGGGAAGTCAATGCCATCTGGTGATATCTCAATGTATTACTAAAGGCTGACAGCGTCATAGCCGTGGTAGCTCGGATACTGCATCTACTGGTGTAGCTACGGGACTAAAATTGTATACAGAATTGCCTACATTAGGACGGTACGCTTTTGCTCTATGAGATTGGGTATCTGTACTTGTATTCTTTAATCTGTGACACAGCGCATCGTTACGAGCTATGGTGCTCTTACCACCAAGAACAAAACACCACATATACCATCTGAACCGAATTCCTTCGATATCCATAATCGCATTTGCCATAACGGTAGTGTTTGCCATAATGATAACTTGCCTTATAAGCGATGGTCTCTGGAAACGTAACATTTTCAGGTCATTTTATATTTTCTTTGTACGAGTAGGTTAGGTTTGATTTATAAAAATCGTGAAAAGTTGACAGTTTCTGAGTAAAACTAATTCGAGCAAACGATGGTTATTGCAAACGTTACATTTATGGCAAATGAAATTATGGATTTTATTATGACCTTCTAGACTTCCAACTCCATTTTAGTTTAACCAGTGGCCAGTCGTTCAATTATAACTCTGATCCATTTTAGATAATTTAATGGGAAATAAACTCACTAGATCCATTCCTCAAGGGATTTAGAAAAGTGTATCTGTTGAAAGAAAAAATCCCAGCAGATCCATTGTAAATACGAAAGTATAAAAAAACTCATTAGATACACAGTGGATCTGATTGATGGATCTTATGAGACAGATCGCTCCTTGCCGAAAATTTTATATTCTCTGTCAAGAAAAAATATCTTAAGGAAAATGGTGTACAGGAACTTTCGTAAAACTAAGTGCCTACGCCAAATCTTGGCACTAGGCGCCAAAGCGGACTCAGAGGCGTCTCAAGCCCATGTCGCGCCCGGGTGCAATCATTACCGTAGCGCCCTCTAGCACCCGTACTCCAGGCAAAATACGGTTTTGAAAAACATTAATTTATAATAGCGTTTTTTTTGTTGATTTCATTTGAAAATGTTATTCTAAGATGATTTAGTCAAGAATCCGACAAACTTTCCACCCGGAAGTAATTATGTAGATTTAAATGAAGCATGCATTATCTTTTTTTGTACGATTTATCTTGAATATTATAGAGCAAATGTAAATGAACCAAAATAAAGACAAAAACATTTATTAATATTTTTACTGACTTTTTAGAAGCCAGTTAACTTATCATTTTTTCGATGTCTGAAATTTTGTCGGATTTTGTCGCTGGGTAACTATTTAATTGATAATATATCCGTTATACATAAAAAATAAGCTATTATAAATTATTTCCAAAATTGACATTTTTTCCATACAAGTTGTCAGTTCATTGCCTGGACTACCGCCCTAGCGCGCGCTAGCGCCCGAGTCGAAGCGAGTGGCGCCCTGTGAGTGGTGCTCGGCGCCCCCTAGGACCGTGCGCCCGGGTGCAACGCACCCCCTGCACTATAGGTAAAGCCGCCCCTGTGCGGACCCCTTGGTTCTGTAGGGCACAGCTGGGAAAAACGCAAGCAGGTTGATGATGAGTAGGGCCTAGAATTTTGCGTTCGGCTATTGACAGATTGTAGGGGAGAGAGCATCGCTTTTTATCGTAATTGGCAGACTATTTATTATTAATGTGGTTGATTTATCTAAATTAAATAACAATTGCATGCAAATATCCACATAATTTACCTTATCAACTATTTATAGCTATCTAATATGTCTTGCCACTGGCAGATGAGTATTTAAACCTTTACCAGTATGTATTTCATTTTATTCATACCTTTTAGGTATACGTCATAATGACATAGGTTGTGTGTGACTTTTCTCCCCTAAAATGTATTTAGAAAAACCCTGGAAAGTTTAAAGTTGCTGCAAACGCTTGAATTTAAAATAATACCATCATTTTTATGATACTATTCCAAAATACTTCGTAATCCGTTATGTCAATTAACCTTATAGTAACATTTGTTTAATTTTATCGCGCACACACTGCAGCGGATTCTCTTGTTTATTTAACGTTACTCCGTCAGCTGCTGGGAAACCCGCTTTGACAAGCGAATCGTCAAATCACAAATATTGCCATCTGGGCTGGGGTTAAGCTGACACTGACATTTTGCATTCATATTTAATATCAAAGTGGTCGCTTACTATGGGCCTCATAAGATAGCTGGGGTCCACCTATACGAGGCTGGGAAAAGAGTAACAGGGGAATTCCCTGCCTGGGAAGAGATGAAGCGCACCCGGGCTTCGACACTGGCCGAAACGCTACGCCAGTGGAAGGAGGAGCTGGCATCAGCAGAATTTAGCCTTTCGACGGTGGGAGCGATACTGCCTCATCTGGAGCACTGGGTCGACAGGCGACATGGAACATTGACGTTCCACATAGTGCAGATATTTACTGATCATGGATGCTATGATAAGTATCTGCATCGCGTAGGGAGAGAGGCAACCCCCTGTTGTCACGAGTGTGGCGCGCCTGTCGATACAGCGCTTCACACTCTAAGAGTTTACCGTGTGTGGGCCTCAGCGGACCACCTTGCAGGCGGTAATAGGGGCAAACCTCTCGCTGTTGAGTGTCGTCAACGCCATGCTCAACAGCGAGGAGGCGTGGAGGGCGATGGCCTCGGTCCGCAGCCTCCTTCTGTGACATTACCTCGTACAGTACAGAAGGAGGCTGCGGAGCGGGCTCGCGAAAACGATCCTCTCGCGGATCGGCTTCGCCGACGACGGACTGGAGGCAGAGCCAGGCGCTAAGCGCATCTGTGGCTTCCACCGTAGTGGAACCATGCAGGAATTGGGGCAAGCCCTGTAGTAAACAAAGGTTCCACAGGACTGGAGGCGCTCGTCTAGCTGACGCCTCGAAATGTCTGCGGCCTGCTACTGTGAGCTGCCCGCCAGTTGAGTGTCAAGAGCGATCCTGCGACGCCCCCCTTTACATGGCGGAGCCCGATGTCATTGACATGTAAAAGTGCCCTTGTGGCCTATTTGCAGAATAAATAATTGATTTTGATTTTGATTTTTGTTGGTTTAGTCCGTCATACCCGTCCTGCCTCCCCGGATAGGACGGGATGCGTAAACGCATTTCCCCAACGTAAAAAAAAACAAGGCGGCCATAGGATCTTAAGTCAAGTACTCAAGTCATGTAGCGTTTGCTAAAACGATCGTAGCGATGTTTGGCTCTATATGCTTGGTTCTGTTCGTAGTTCAGAATCTTTTGGAACACTATATCGGTTACTTTAGATCGATTGGATCTGACAGAGTGAAGACGGAACTCACTAATTTGTATCCTATACTGTTAAACGAGCATTACTTGTATAAGTATTTATAATGGGTGATTTCGGGGTCATGGGACTGACCACGAAATCGCAAAAAAAACAGCTACTTAAAAGTTAGCACAGTTAATTGAGATTAACTCAAAATTAACTCACAGTTTTGATTGACTGTTATTTTTCGATTTCGTGGTTGGTCCCATGGGAAAAGTTGTTCAATATGATCATCTTATTCGCTTTTGGTCATTTCGGATCATGATCTTGCAATCACGTTTTCGGAAACGGCTCTAACGATTTCGATGAAATTTGGAATATAGAGGTATACGGGGGCTAGATATCGATCTAGCGATCTCATTTCTGGGAAATTTTGTTTTCTCCATATTTTTATATTTTCACCCGAGCAGAGCTAGGTCGCCCAGGGACTTATTATTTCATAATACCTACACTAACTAATAAGTAACAGATTAGTGGCTCTATGAGCTGTAGAAGCTCACAAAATTTCACTAGCATCAGTTGAGAAATGCGAACTGTATAGTACAGCCGGACAACCCCCGGACATACGAAAACGAAATTGCCCAAGCTGAAACGGAAAACTTTATTAGCTTCGCTAGCTCGTTCGTGTCATTTTATCAGTGTGATACAAATTCATTTTGTACAATATAAAAAAAAAAATCTATCGCTACTTTATTTTTAATATTCAATAAAAAAATACAGTTAATTTAGTTTAATTTTCCTTTGTGCTTTATCAATGAATACAATAAACAGCTGACTGTATAAAAATGTATTTTTCTCAAACATGTAATGAAATGGGATTCGAAGTGTCTTGTTTCGGGCACAGCGAGACGAGAGACCCGTAATTTTGGCATTTCATACAAAATTCCACAATTTGTGGCACAGGATCACGGCGTTCAGCCATGAAAATTATTGGGTTTTTTTCATTTATTTCATTGCATGTTTGAGAAAAGCACTATACATACCTCGGCGTGAAAAGGGGTTGCCAGCCTCATAACTATCCGACCTCGCTACGCTCGGCCGTCTATATGTACTCGGCCGGCAACCCCTTACTTCCCGGCCTCTGTAGTAATGTTCTTACTATATCTCGAAATAAGCCGTTGCTACTGTCTTAGTATTACACACCTTGACAACAAAGTAACAAATTAGTACGATAAGCTAATTAAATCAGACCTTGCGATACAATGCAACCAATAATCATGTCTAATTATCATTGACTGACACAAGAAATGTACAGATTTCAATTACGCTAATTAATTAGTTTGATTTTAACAATAGTGGAGGGTTAATTATAGTGTACGAACATTTTCCTGTATTTACATAAAGTGTTCCCGCCCATGGTCAGCGAAATACGCATAAAATTAGAAACGAAATATTGGCTCTAACGTTTAGGTATATGATTGAAAAAAAAAGGGAATTAAGGATTTCCAGAAACTGGATCGACAATTTTTTTTCCTCACAACCCACAACCGATGTAAGCGATCAACTATGAATACCATATATGAATATTGCCTACATAATGGAAAAAAGCGGCCAAATGCGTGTCGGACTACGCACAACGAGGGTTCCGTGCCTATAAAAAAGGTCGTTATCGTTACTGAAATCTTATGGCTTTTCTTTAAGAAGGCAGTTTTTTAGTAATATCTCAAAAACCTTTGAACCGATCTTGTTCAAAACAATTTTTGCTGAAAGAATTTAATAAGCCCTATGAGCATGATTTTTTTCATATTTTTAAAATACATGGTTCAAAAATTAGAGGGGGGGGGGGGGGGGGGGCACAATTTTAGTGACTTTCGAGGCGATTATCTCCGACTCTATTCACTTAATCAAAAAAATTGCTGAAAAACCTTATATTTATTTTGAAAGGCCTATTGATTGATGTGCCACACGTGGGCTTGCAATGAAAAAAAAAATTTGACTTTCAGTTTTATGTATGGAGTGCACCACTAAAAAAATTTTTTTTTAGTAATTGAATTACAAAATTATTTAGCGGTTAACAAAATACACCTATCCTCAAAATTTTATTTAAATAAACCTTATAGTTTTCGAGTAAAATGCCTGTGACATACGGACGGACAGACAGACAGACAGACGGATATGACGAATCTATAAGGGTTCCGTTTTTTGCCATTTGGCTACGGAACCCTAAAAATGGAAGTGAGGTTATAAAAACAACATAAAATATCAAGTTAATTGCTGAGAACGAGATTTCAAACCACTACGTGTCGTTAGATAGATTATTTTTGACTTATGTAATGGCGCTCCATTTTGTTTAGTTATTAGCTACTATATCTTTATTGCTGTATTATTTTTATTATTATCATCATCATCATTATTAATATATTTATCATCATTATAAGCCTCTAATTGCCGACTGCTGAGCATAGAGTGCGTCGCTCATGTCCACCCATATCCATGGCATACTCTTCGTCTGCCTGCCTGTCTGTCTGTATGTTACCTTTTCAAGGTTAAACTGCTGAACTGATTGAAATTTAATTTTGCATGGAGATGATTTGCATCCCCAAGATGGATTATATAGTTTTTATCCCGGAAATACTCCCTTAAAGAAGTGAACAGGAGGGAGAACGTTTACGATACAAACGAGTTCGACACGCGTCGAACTAGAAACTAGTTTTTTATAAATAAATAAATAATAGAGGAGCATTCTTACACAAATCTAACTAGGCCTATAGTAACTAGACGGTGGTATATTTAAATCGTAAACACAAAGAAAACATCCAAGTCTTAGAAACAAACATATTCATGTTCGTTACCCGTAGGGTTTTCTTCTACTGGGATTTGGACCAAGCACCATCAGCTTTGCAGTCAGAGTCCACTACCCACTAGGCTAAACCAATCGTCATTTTACTATTCGTAACAGCTACGCCTACGGTAGCCTTGTGGTTCAGGCATGTCGCTGTCAAACGGCGGTCACCGGTTCGAATCCCTCGTACCAATGAGTTTTTCGGAACTTAATGTACGGAATATTTAGCGTTAACTTTTCGGTGAAGGAAAACATCGTGAGGAAACCGGTCTAATACCATTAAGAGGTAATACTACGCGACGCGACAACTGCAGCTCAGAGTAAAAATCCGATACAGAAATCATCAAAATCGAGGTTTCGTTCTCGACTGTTTCCTCCTCCAAAACTTAACCAATCTTAACGAAATTTTGGAAATTGAATGGGAAGGAGACATTCTGTGTCGGACCGTTTTGATTTTTGTGCTTTTTATTATACGATTTGTATACTAGGCGTCTGTTTGCGGTCAATTTATTTTGGCGTTTTAAGCGATGTTTGAAGTAGCCTAACTTCTATATAATCAAAAATATCCAATAAATAAAAACGTACCGACATAGATAATGATGATATTAATGTTGTATAAAAAAATTATTGATCTAGGTTCAAAAACCAGGGAGGAAACAGTCGAGAACGTTTGTATGGAAAAATGACCCATAGCATTCCCTCTTAAGGTCTAGTTTTCCCTCTGGGTTGGAATTCTCTGTTTTTCTTAACAACGTCACCTTGATAATCTTATCTTACATAATGTGAATCTGTTTTCGCGTTTGAATGGAAAACTTTAAGGTTATCACATTTACGCAAATTCATAGCTAATCCCTGTAAAGATACCGTACCGCATTCTTTGGTCAGGCCCCTCAGCGTAACTCATACACGTCTATCATATCATCAATGACATACTGAAATACATCTATAAACTACGCTGTTATGATGTTGTTTCCATTTTCTACGATTATCATGCTTAAAAAAAGTCTGTAATGTATATCAATATCTATACAGAAAACCTTTCAAAAATATCTACACATGTGTCTTATGTCAGTAACAATAAAGTCTCTGTTTTTAAAATATTATGGGTTTTCTAAAACTAATTTTCAACTCAGTTAAATGCGTTTGCGAGATAATGGGATTTAAAGCCCTAATTTTTGTTCGAGTCATGTGTCCCATGGCTACTAGTAGTACATATAATGAATTTAAAAGGAAAACTATAACAGTTAAGTAGACATAACTAGTTAACGAGTAGTAGACATACCTAGTTAACTGGTAAGAAATGCACATAATTTCGGGTGTAGGAGGTGGACGGTAGAGTTATTTTTTTACGGCACGGTGCTTCTTGCCCGCGGCGAGCGCGCAAAAGACCTGGGGCCGTAGACAAGGTTACAATCGACAAGCGCTAACGCTAACGCTAACTAATAAAATGTATGCGAATGACAGATGTTAACGAAAAGTGTTTCGTCGGCACCTGTCATTCCCATACATTTTATTCGTTAGCGTTAGCGTTAGCGCTTGTCGATTATAACCTTGTCTACGGCCCCTGTACTGCGACATGCCCCCCCACCCGTGGCAATGCTAAAACTTAGGCGGACTTACGGCACGGTGCTTCTTGCGCGCGCGGCTAGTCGCCTAGTAGTCGTACAGTACTTATGCATCTTTTTTGTAGTTTTAGAATAGAAATCTACCAAAAAAACGAGAAAATATCCTTTCTGTTCACCAACTCAGCTGAGTGGTCACTAACCGGCACATGAAATTAGGTGGTCGCTAACCAGCGAAATGACCCTATCTATACAT
Organism: Epinotia ramella; assembly: GCA_947578815.1. Lineage (NCBI taxonomy): Eukaryota > Metazoa > Arthropoda > Insecta > Lepidoptera > Tortricidae > Epinotia > Epinotia ramella. Next base: position 30,441,242 of record OX388203.1, read on the forward strand.
TGGTGTGTTATAAAAATAATCATATTTACGGTTATTTACGAGGGTAAGCTATAATAAAAACCCCAAAAGCCCCTTTTAAGTCCGCATTCTGTGACAGACGGGCAACTACGGAACCCTACCCTGCGCGTGGCCCGACACGCACTTGGCCGCTTTTATATTAAGTGTTGAATGTTGGTGTCGATAGCACAGTTCAAGTAGGTGTAATGAATTTTCTTAATTGCTGTTTTAATCGTTTGTCGAATCTTGTTAATTAATCCGTGTTCACTGACCTTCCCAAATGTATTATGTATTTACTAAGGGCGGGTTGCCACAACTTACAACGACACGCCGATCAACGTTAAATATGGCGCGTTAAATATTATTTAGCGCACGAAGTAATGAAAAATACATAGGCTTACAAAAAAAATACTTTCTTTTGATCATATGTATTTTCATTACTTCGTGCGCTAAATAATATTTAACGCGCCATATTTGTCCCACTGCTGGGCAAAGGCCTCCCCCCTAGACTTCCAACTATCCCGACTCATAGCCAATTCTGGCCAGTCACTCCAGAAAGACGTCCAGTTCATCCTGCCATCTCCTCTTCGGCCGACCACGGCCGCAAAAGAAAGTTACAAGCATGATATTATAAAATGTGCTAACTAGAACCCTCACTCAGCATGTTGTCACGGAGTCCGTGACGCCGATTTTCAGTGAGAGCACAGCCCTGGTCGTTCCGGCTTGGTGGCACCTACTCTGTAGCTATTTTATCCCTCTGTGGATACACACAGTAGACGTGGCCAGTACCCCATTTCAGCCTGGCAGTCTCAGCTCCAACATCAGTTGAGAAACTCTTGTTGTTGTTGTTGTCTTAGGGCCAGAGGTACATTTAGGGCCTTCATAAGCTCGTCTCACTCTTATTAGTAAACTTAGAAAGAGACGTATAGTGCGAGAAAAATCAAGGGAGCTCGCGCGCCTTTTTGTGATTGCCGTGCTGGCCTCGCTCCAGCTCAGTCCAACTGCTCGCAGCTCACTCCCAACTGTTACTCAAATTTGAGAAACTATTGCATCGGAATAGTGTAATAATTGATAAATGGCAAAGTGATAAAGTGCTAAGGTAAATAACTAATGATGTTGATTCGAGAGTCACCTTCGAAGAATCTTCACCTTTATTACAGTGGAGCAAAGTGCGAAATAGTAAACATCTTTGATATCTAATTGAATTGACGTACCTAATTAAATCATTTATAGTTTAACGATTGCCGATTAAATGTTTATTCGTTGGATTTCGTCATTATAAAATGAGGAAGTTATGTTTGATGTAAAGCGAAATGTTATTTATTAAGTTCACCTACTTGTTATTCATTTGTTTGAACATTTAGGTGACACATTATTTTAGTATCCCAATGAATACGATACTCATAGAACAATTATAATAACAATTAAATCGCGGGAAAATTCTTGCACATCAGATAGGACGAGTGTGTGAATTACTAGCTACTGCCCGCGACTCCGTCCGCGTGGAACTCGTTTATATTGTAGCTCCATGCAAACTTTCACCCCCCATTTTACCACCTTAGGTGATGATTTACTGTATAAAAACTATGTCCTCAAACTATAACAGGCAGACAGACGGACAAACTTTCACATTTATGATATTAGTTCCTGGCCCCGTAGCATGGATGGCGTTATCACGCGATAAGTGACAGGATAGAGCTTCCGTCCCTGGCTGACACCGTTCGATAGAAGGAGACGACGCGCCTATCCTGTCACTTATCGCGTGATAACGCCATCCATGCTACGGGGCCTGATCGAATCGATCGTGAGCCGGTACTAACCAGATATTTCCAATGCTGCAAAAAATGTCTACACTAGTTTTTGTTTTATGGCCACAATATAAAGAGGTATCACGGTCATTATTAGACATTGTTTTATGACAGCTCTTCACATCGCTAATTTTGTAACTTCATCATCATCATTTTCAGATGAAGCTACGGTAGCCAAGTAGTTCAGGCATGCGGCTGTCAAGCAGCGGTCGTGGGTTCGAATCCCGGCTCGTCCCAATAAGTTTATCGGAACTTATGTTTCTACCGAATATTTACCGTTAGCTTTTCGGTGAAGGAAAACATCTTGAGGAAACCGGTCTAACCCCAATAAGGTCTAGTTTTCCTTCTGGGTTGGAAGGTCAGACGGCAGTCGCTTTCATAAAACTAGTGCCTATGCCAAATCTTGGGATTAGGTGTCAAAGCGGACCTCGAGCTCCTTTAGGGCACAACCGGGAGTAACGCAAGGGGGTGTGATGATGATCATCATAATTTCCAACCCGTAATCGTCCACTCCTGAGCATATGCCTCGGATCTAGTCTTATCTAAAGGTGACCCGCGTCGCCCCCCGTATATACTAATGACCGCTTATCCTTTCAAAACTTGACATCTCCTTTTCTATACTCAATACTTTATTGTTCTTTGGCTTTGGCTTCTGCCTCGGTAGCCATCTTGTGGGGTCCAACTGGTAGCTAATTTGGCCCATGCTATCATTGTATTTGCAATTTAAGCAAATAATGGGTGGGAAATACTTCTTCATGTAACCGTAATTATTGCGCCAGCAATGGTCATCTCATCTCATAGAGAACTGTCAGGTAGTAATCTTGAGTAAGCAAGCGGTGTTCGTTAAAAGACAGCTGCCGGCGCCATATTTAACGTTGATCGGTCTGTAATCGTTAGTTGGTGCAACCAGCCCTTAATGATCGCCATTATAACACGGTCTTCGGTAATATCGCCAACGTCACTCCTTAATGCCGGCTGTACACATTGAATATAATAGAATAGAATATCATTTATTCGTGACAACAACACATACATACACATAAATCACAAATACAAAAGAGAGAACAACATTGCCACGAAATGGTTCCATCTCAGCGTTGTGCTGGCCTGGTGGCCAGCGCTGGTCTTCACCATCCGGTGATTCCACGGCGTAACACATATTTACACTCGCATAAAAAAGAAGAAAAATAATTATATTATAATAATTGTTATACAGGGTGTGGCCTGTAATAGGAGCAAAAAATTAAACGGTGGCTTATTAAGTTAATCAGTAATTATTTCCAAGTGGTTAAATTGAAAAAAAAATAGAAAAAAAAATAAGTAAAAGCGTACGTGTGTTCTTTTGCTTAACTGGAATGATATCCATTTTGTTTTACTTCAAAAACACCAAAAAATCTTGTAAAATTGAAAAAAAAAAACAAAAAGAATTAGAAAACCAAAGTTAGTATAATCGCAATTACGAAAGTGCCCAGTGTTCTACCAAGATAGTTAATGACTGGCATGCTACGATATCGAGATGTCGAGATCCATTACTTAGGTATCACAACTTCAGATAAGATTATTTCCGAATTCAAGAATCTTGAAACACTGGTACCTTTACAGAATCACTGCGGATAATACATAGAGTCAGCCCTTAAATTTATTGCTCCCATTACAGGCCACACCCCGTATAAAACAAAAAAAACCGCGAAGACAAATAATCAAATTCCCGAACGCAACCATAACCGCGTCAAACCGACCAACTAGCGCCATTTAGATGACAAGTGGCATCTTCGGCAATGAATGTGCGGACACTTGGGCAAAACAGTCAATTGAGACAGGCACTCAACTCCATAACAAAGTATATACCTCAGACCTACTGACCTGTGCTCAAACTAGCTTGTCTGACTCGTGGCAAAACTTGTGGGATGCATCCAGACTAAATACAGGACGCTATTACGGCGGCATTCAACCCTTGATCCGTTGCAAACCATGGTTTTTTAATTTCCGGAGTGCCCCCAAGTGGGCTACACCAACCATCTGCCGCCTTCGACTCGGTCATAACTGCACTCCGGTGTTCCTCGCCAAGATCAGGGTGCGGGATAACTCTTTGTGTGAATGTGGGCTCGATGAGGGTTCGTTGGATCACATATTTTTCAACTGTCCCAGGTTTAGTTACTCAATGTACGACGTATTACCAAAGAAAATCCCACGTCCTATAAATTTCTACTCGCTTCTTTGTTCAATGGACTCTCCCATAACTGCTATTCTTTTAAAATATATCCAAGTAGACAACATTAGACTTTAAAACATTCCCCACTGTGCATTTTAATTTAATATATTTGTAATTTCTCTTCTATTTCATTTTAATATATTTCTAATGATACATTTTCCACTATATATCCGTCATGTTGGCATGATTAATACTCTGTCACCCACTTTCCCGCTCTTTTTTCATAAGTTTCATAACGTTTGTACCTGTCATGTGATTGTCTGTGATGTCCATAGTTTTTATTTGTTTTAGGTTTCCAGACTGATCCTTCCCCCATAAAAAGTCAAAATTAAACCGAACATTCTCCTCGTGTGTAAAAATGTCATAAAACTGTTATTGGCAAATCCACCTTGCTAAAACAGCAAGGAGTAAAAGCCATAATTGAAAGAAAAAAAAAAAAAAAAAAAACTAAAACGTCAAACTAACAAGACTGACATGTGATGTGACTCGGGCGCAATGCCCATTGGACAGGCTATATATTATAATCATGGAGAAACAAAACAAATATTTCAAGCATATAGATACCTACAAAGACAAAGCTAAAGCCAAACTGAAAGCAGTACAATAATAAACATTAAAAACCTAGAGGGACATAACACAGAGGTAAGGCAACGTTATCATTTGAGTTCCTAAATACAGCTCGTGTCTAGCCTGCAAGTTTCCTGGCTCTTTTGATGGTTGAATATAAAAGTTTTGAGTTTGATTCTAAAGCTGTGCACTTCCTAGGTCGCGCAACGGCGGAGGGATGACATTTCAGCATTTGGTTGCTACGTACCGAAAACTACCACGGGAAGCCGCCGATGCATGTCGGGGTATCAGCAACTGTATCCCACATCGCCGTGTACCATGCAACCTAGAGCTGCACAACTTTTCGAAAAGATACTTAGGAGCCTCGTTCTTAATTACGCCGAAATGTAAACAGGCCAGATGCAGTTTACGCCGATGCTGCATTTTAAGTATGCTGTGTTTATTTAAAAACGGAGTGACGTGACCTCTCGAAGGAATACTAAAACAGAAACGAGCACAAGCATTTTGAACACGTTGAATGAGTCTTTTCGTTTTGCCAAGAATTCGTGACCCATACACTAGAGCTGGGCGTTTTTTCTCGTAAGCGTTTTCAAAAACGGTTTCTCGTACAATAACGGAATAACAGTTTGTGGCTAGGAACACAAACTGTTTTTATAAAAACGATGACAAGGAGCTACGAGTAGAAGGCGACAGTCGCACGCAACGGTTGCAATGCAAAACGTGAAAACGTAACTCGAACACTGTAACTGTTTCATCCGTTTTTTCGTTTCACTTCGTTTGGCGACCGGCGACGGCGCCAACGCACGGAGAAACTAGTTATTTTTGAAACTGTTTTTCAAAACAGTTATGTGAGAAAAAAAAACGGTTACGTTTCGTTTCACGGAAAAGTCGAAAAGACCCAGCTCTACCATACACTGCATCTGCATAGTTCAACTTGGATAATACTAAAGACTCCATCAGCCGAATTCGCAAGTTTTGACTTAGAAATTGCCTGATATTGTACAACACTTTAAGTTTGTAGAAGCAATCTCTCACAGCACCAACCATGTGTTAAAAAATAATGTTTCCCCCTTACAAACATTGCACCACTATTTAACCTCCTAAGGGGTGGTATTTTCACAAACGCTGAAAGTGCTTTCTTTGTATCTTAATAAGTAATCTTCCTACAAAGTTTCAAGTCTCTAGTTCAAAAAAGAATGTTTCCCCAATACAAACTTTGCACCTCCATTTAACCCCCTTCGGGATGGAATTTCCAAAAATCCCGTCTTATCCCTTGCCTACGTCATAAAAGCAAGTTCTGGTGTAAATTTCAAGTTTCTAGTTCCAGTAGTTTCGGCTGTGCGGTGATGAATCAGTCAGGAAGTCTTCTTTTATATTATACTAGCTTCTGCCCGCGACTCCGTCCGCGTGGAACTCGTTTATATCGCAGCTCCATAAAAACTTCAACCCCCCATTTCATCCCCTTAGGGGGTGATTTCCAGGATGAAAACTATCCTATGTCCTTCCCCGGGTTTCAAACTATCGCCACACCAAATTTCATCGCAATCGGTTCAGCGGTTTAAGCGTGAAGATGTAACAGACAGACAGACAGACAGACAGACAGACAGACAGACAGACACACTTTCGCATTTATAATATTAGTATGGATGGATAGATAAAAGCGGGCAAGAACAGACCCCTGTAGCACTCCTCTAGCGACATGGACCTTGTCAGGGTAACAAGTAGAACCATCAATGAGACTGACTTTTACAACCTGGTAGCGATCATAGAGGTAACTGTCAAACCATTTAAGAGCACTTTCATCAAAACCATAATAACTTAGTTTAGACAGTAATAGATTAATATTGAGACAGTCGAATGCCCTGGAAAAATCGAGCAACACTAAAACAGTGCACATACCTCCATCCCTGAGCACACAATATGTTGTCAGTGACATCAAGTAAAGCTGTCACTGTACTCCGCCCCTTCCTTGGGCCAACGTTGGCGCGTGAGCAGGATGCAGCTATATGCAAACGCATGACAACGATATAAAGCCCTCTTCCTCTAACGCATAGCTGCATCTGCTCACGCACCAACGTTGGCCCAATGTGTACAGCTGGCATAAAAGTGGTTATATGGCCATCATGTCACGAGCTTTCATTACCAATAGTCGAATAGACCAAACTTGACATTTGATTTTTTTTTTTGATAATAATACGCAGTTTTTGCAGTGTGTATCTTAGAACTTCCATTAATAGTACATCAGCATTTTATTGCACTTTTTGTGTATTTATTGGTCGAGTAATAAATCAGCGTGCAATAAATCAAATTGAATGACTTGTAGTAAAAATGATTTAATGGACTGAAGCATTTACCTAAGTAAATAATTATTTATCATTAGTGTGATGTTAAAATAAACTGGTATGTCTTGTCTGTGCTTGGGCAAATCAACTATTGTTGCTCGTTGTCATGGTCACGTCTCGTGGGTTGCTCTTTAAAACGTTGATTTTATGGGGTTTAAATCCACTACACACGTTTTTTTTTTGGTATAAACTTATTCCATGGTGTGGCATCTCCTTAGCATGATACAAGTCCAAGTTATACTGTTTTGTCTTAGAAACTCTGTCACTGTCGTCTTTTGGCTTATCGGCTTAAAAGAAAAAAAATGATTGGACCCTATTCTTTAATATCTACTTCAAATTCCTATGGTACAAGTTTCAGCCGTTTTTTAAAGAAACTTTTACTGTAAGTAGTCTCTCGGGAAACCCTGGCAGGCGTATACCACAGCTAAAGCGTTCGCGGGAGGAAATTCCTCTGAACTCAACCATTTAGGCTTCAAGATGTGAGGATGCCCTGCTGACGGAGAGCGGTGCGATGGTAGAACGTCGGCGTGGGAAGCGTGTCAAACAGTTTTAGTTGGTAAAACCAAGCTGTATTTACCCAAGACACCATTAGTATAGATTTCAATGTGGCAGTCTGACCGAAAAATATTGAAAAAAAATTAAACTCTCACAACAAATAAACGGCGATCGCTTGTCTCTCTGAGGCTCATAACAGTGAAGTGTTTAAAAAAATCGTGGAGTCTAATGTAATGATGCTTTAGTCACTAACAGCTATTGTGCAAGTCTCTGGCAACCCTGGTCAATAGACTAATATTGGTCAAGAACCTCAGTTTGTCAGTTTAGAGGTATACAATGATATCTTGTAGATTCATGAAATGGGCCCCAAATAGACAGGACAACAGATCCTCACCGATAGCGTAATTAATTATAAAAAAAATAATTAAGCAAAAAGCCAAACAAAAACACAACCTTTCTGCGTCTTGGAATAGCTACAATGTTAGATACTTAGTTCTACAAAGAGTAATAGGGTCATTTTCAGTAAAACAAAAATCGTCTTTTCAGTGGGCAATAGTTAAGGGCTTATGTTTATATATAATATGTTTTAATCGCATAGAATTATAGAAGAGGCGACGCAGTTTATGCGGATGCAGAGTTCAACCAAAAATTTGGCTTTAAAGCCCTTAACTTTGGCAATGTCCACCGAAAAGACGCAAACCTAAATCTGACAATGACCCAATACAGAGAGTTGCCTATACTAATTCCCTGTTCCTGCCGAAAGTCGTTGAGACAAAAGTCGTCTCACTGAAGGAACACTTGCACTGAACAGGAGCGGGTCTTTAAACCACTGAAACACATCATTGATGCAGTTAAAATAAGGTTAAGCCGCAGGCAAATTACTCTTCTGCAGTTGCAAGGTTTTATAGATTACGATGTCTGCATCAGGCAGGTCGTATTTGAAATCTTTGCTATTTTAAATATTACCGTTCTTGGCAGTCAAAGTAACTAACTATTTTGGCTCAGTGATCCAAAAAGGGTATTAGCTTCCGAAACGAGAGCCCAAGTCCATTATTGGCAGTCAGGTTAAAATATTAGAATGTTAATCAAATCTTGTTTTTCTTTCTTTTTCTTAGCAGTAATGACGACTTAATTCGTCCCAAAACAACGTATTTGTAAACACTAGTTCGCAAAAACAGCGCTTATACCATAGTGTTTGTCTAAGAAGTAGGAAAGTGCTTAATTATCTCCCCCACAGTTCATAACAACAATGATAACATTGTTTACCGTATGTCAGCTATACAATGCTGCTTTATCACTCATTCATTAGTGTAATTATTTCCATCCATACTACAGCATATCAACAAATGGCATTTAAGAGGAGGAATACTGTATACGGACGGAATGTAAATAGTTCATTGGCTTGGTTTAAACAGACCGAAGGATCTCGAGTGGCGACCACGTAAGGGTAGACCCCCACATTGTATACTGATGATCTAGTAACGGTCGTGACAGTCCCCGGTATGCGGGTGGCACAGGACCGAGGATTCTAACACATTTTAAATAAAATATAAATAATAGAAGACACCGTGCTGACAAAGTCTGTATTATGACTTTCCAAATATGTCTTTCAGTTTCAGGTGATAATGTGGACACGCTGGACAAAAGCACCAATTTTTCAGGCGTTTGTTAGGTCCATCTCGAGTGATCACATGAATGTTTGTGAATGAGTCACAAACTTGGTGTCTAAATATACATATTTTTTATGCTAAGTATATAATGAACCGCATACTTATACAATACTGCATATACACACATGTAACACATCTTCGTTTTTAGATTTGGTTTCCATAAAGTGTTAGTTAAGTTATGTTAAAAAACCAATTATTAACGTTATTATATCTTTATTACTTGTTATTTTATTTTAGTAATACATAATCTGCGGAAATTTGAAGTGTCTACATATTACGGTTCTAGAGATATACCGATTGTTATGGGCGGGCAAAAAAACGCCATAAAATTTAGTATCATGTATGAGATCTCTGTTTAATTTTTAATTTATTTTTATTTTTATGAATGTATGTTAAAGCAGCAATAGAAAAACAAATATGTATATTTAGACACTAAGCTTGTGATTCTTCGTTATTTGCTTTATTAGAACTCGAGATATTAATGATATACGTTTAATTTAAAATTGCCGCCATAAAATTAAAGATGGCCGACGGAGGAGTTGGTTCCTATCAAATACTTCAAGCTATGGACCTAACAAGTACCTGAAAAAAAATTGGTGCTTTTGTCCAGCGTGTCCACATTTACGACAATTTGTTAGAGCACTCTGCCCCACTATCTATCGTTCATTGAATGTTGAAACTAATAGCTTGCATGGTAGAGTCGCTTTTTCAACGGATTACTATGATGCAACTCGGTCATCTCTCAAGGTTTTTGTACTAACTATGTTAGGAGTTGTATTAATTATTCGACAATCGGGCCCCATTCGGCCATGCCCGTATACCACCCATACGGTAGCTATTCGCCTAGCTGGCTAAACTGAGAAACTAGTTAAAATAATGTAATAAGTTTTAGTGCAAAATTGTTAGCCACGGAGGAGTCCCAACGTTTGGCTCCATCATCAGATCAAATTGATAGTTCCAAATTATTTCACTGCCATTTATACTCGTGGCTCTGTGAGACTCACGATCGTTTCTTTCTTTATTTTGTTTACTACCGTAAACCTGAATCTACAAAAAAATCTATATAATTATTGAAACTGCTCACTAAATTTCACGAGAATCTGTTGAAATATGCGACCTGTAAAGGAAAACCGCCGGATATATAGGCATCCGGACATACCTAGAATTTTGGCCATACTGAAATGGAGAACATCATTCGCTTTATAGCTCCCTGTATATAAAAGTTTGTTTGCAAGGGGGTCATGTTTCTCTACTGCTGCCTGTACATCTAACAACAACCTTAAAAGTTGAATCTTTACCAACGTCACCTTAATAACTTTCTACCATATCTGCGTTTTAATAGTTATGTTACTCGTATCAATTAATTTAAATTCGAAGTGTTGTTGATAAACAAAAACGCTAGAGCTGGTTTGGTTGTTTGTTTACATGACAGATGCCGAGTGGAAGGTTTCCGTTGCGGAAGGTCAATAGATTACGGCAGAAGTAGGTGAAAACAACAGAATTAGCAACGTGTGGGTCTTGGCGTAACATCGAAATGTTGGCTAAGTTCAGGCCTCCTGCACCAACTGTCGATACGTACCGACTCAGCAATATACGCCAAATTGTAATTGTCAAGTTGATATGTATTTGACCTTATTATCGAAATCTTCATCACCTTGCGTTTTTAACCCCCGACGCAAAGAGAGGTATACAAGTTTAACGTGTCTGTGTATCTGTGTATTTTTGCCTGTGGTATCGTAGCTCCCAAAGGAGCTTTGGAGATATTGGACTTTGAAATGAAAATTTCAGGGGTTTTTAACTTTTCCAAGTTGTAGTTATTTCCTGGTAGTGCTCTAATGAACCCGGGGTCCGCTTTGTCACCAAATTGGAGGTCTCCGAACGGCCGTGCAACGCTTAACATTGCTCCGGTGATTTGGTTCGAAAATAATTTATTTGCCACGTAAAACGGAAAGTACTAGTGACAAAATGATGTTTAATCATTTAAGTGAACGTTGTAGACGGTGTATAGTGTAAAATTATAAACCACTTAGTGTTAATTAGAGTACAGAACAGAAGAACATTTCGTTCCATGTTACGTCTAAGACAATAAAATCGTAACCGCCACGAATTTCATGGCCGCTTAAGACCTTTAGGCCGAGAGTACAGAGCGATTTTTGTTGGCCTAGTGCATGCAGTAAGGACCAGTAACATAATAGTTTTAAGGACGAATTTAGCGTGAAACTGTTCTAGTCCAACGGTCTCGATTAAAACCTACCAACAAAAACGTTTCTAACTATATTTGCTCGTTTGTCGTTCGTTTGCTCGTTTCGTCGTTATATAAACAATATTAAAGATTATTTGCGTAGCTTGTCGTTATCCCGTTACTGAGGCTGAAATGCTAGTATACGTGCACTGCAAGGGTAAATACCATCATAATTGTGTGAACATGTCAAGCGCACAGTATAGGGAATTAAGAAAGGAATGGGAAATTATTTTTCCATTATATTCTTTCTGTGTATCATATCGATTATAAAATGATCGGGGTAACTTCCTCGTTAAAAACAAACACGAAAACAAAATATTAAATTAAAAATAATACAGCGCCATCTCTCTCGCTTGTCCGAAACTACCTGATGTGGTTCGATGAGAATGGAGTGAGCGTATAGCTCGCCCATTAGAGGTGTGCCAAGGCTGTGAAACAAGTCTATAACACGATACAGAGGGCGCTAGTCTTAGCGGGAATGTAATGCAAAAATACACAGCTTACGTCACTGTCCTCGTAGCTCAGTTGGTAGAGCAGTCTAGCGTTAATAGAAAGGTCGCAGGTTCGAATCCTGTCGGGGGCTACAGACGAAGATGGTTTATTTTTCCATTATATTCTTTCTCTGTATCATATCCATTAGGAATGGGAATGTTCTTCGTGCACCAACGTCACAACCCGTAGAAGAGGAGCAGATAATACTCCAGTACGAAGTCTGCACCAGCTGAGAACCCAAGATAATAGAAACCAGTGTCCCGTGCCGGGCTTCGCAAACGACGTCAGTGCCGAGTAGCAGTCAGTGGTCCAAGCGGACATGTCATGTGATGAGTCATTATTGGACCTTCCAAACGACTCGGCGAGGCGTGGAGACACCAGGTCATGTTGGCGCGGAACAAAGTTACATCTCATACAATAAGTTTCGCGGCACTTTTAGACGTAAAATTGGATTTAAAATTATCAGAATTGAAAGTACAACTATGTACTGATTTTTGTAGACAGATTGATAGTTTGAGAGCCGAGTTTAGTACCTCTGCTAGTTTTTTAAGAGCTGAAATAAATAACTTAAAGCAGAACTTCGAGTGTATCTCAAATAAAGTTAATGCTATAGAGGCCGAAAATGTAGCTTTAAAGACAAAGCTTGCAGATTGTGACTCCCTTCAAGGTCAGACAAGTGACACTCAAACGTTACACGACACAATCGCACGGCTCGAAACCGAGCTTAACGAGCGCGACCAGGACGCTCTAATCAACGATCTGGAAATTTCAGGAGTCCCAGAGTTCAAGGAGGAATCGAGCGTTCATATCGTCATCACGCTAGGGACTAAAATCGGTGTCAAACTGGACGTCTGCGATATTGTCAGTGCGAACCGGGCCGGGCCCATACGAGAGGCCGCTGTGCAAGAGGGATGTCCGACCGCGCGGATCGCATTTTTCCTCCGGCTCCATCCAATCAGAATGTTTAGTATTTGTGATTGATATTATTTGCATATTCGATCAATTAGGAATTCGTTCAATTTGTCAGATTTTTTGTCATTGGCCTACTATTGCACGTATCTACTTAATTTTATAGTATGTTTTAAGTTATTTTCTATACATTTTGTAATTATTAAATACGTAATTGATACTATTGTGTGTGTTCCACGTAAAATTGAAATAATATTACCAATAATTCATTTAAATTGTATGTTACTAAAGCTAATATCCATGTACTTTAAAAAAATGTGTATTTTTCAATGTATATCTCAATGCGATTAACGGTTTGCTCTTCGATGTGCTACGAGCATGTTGTGTAGAACTTTGATACGCCTAACATTCGTGCCCACTGTTAAGTACACTGCACACGTACTATTTACTACACTTTATAATATTATTTTTTTGTCCCAATTGTAATAAATGAAACCCAAACATTTAAAATTTGGACTGTTTAATGCAGGTTCATTATTTATGTAACGGTAGTAAACATGATGAGTTTTTACTAGCAATTGGACAACACGAACCAGATATTATGGCCATAAATGAAACCTGTTTAAATACTGGTCAAGAGGGTCGGGCTCCATCGGTGCCGGGGCAGCCTGTTATGTAGATACATAACAGGCTGTGACACGTCCCACGTTCTATTGGAACCCGAAAAAGGGGTGGAGGGGTTCGTTTTTTTTATTAAGAAGGGCATTAATGTGCAAACTTGTGAGCAAAGATACACATCTCGCCAACCTCAAGCCTCCCCCCGCAGAGCGCGATAGAGACTGCAGCTTGGACCGAAAATACCTATTAAAAGAACATAAAATCAACGTTTCGTAGTCCCCTGATTTCTTCTCCAAAACTTGACCTATTTAACTATTTTTTTTATTAAAAATCATCAGCCTATACAATAAACTGAGCAACAATTCAGAGCAGGAGTTGGACATTCACCATGACAGTTTGCACCGATTCAGGACAAAATTGCTGTCGATGATCTATTGAAATGCCTCAATAACCATATTAGTAATTTGCATTAGTTTTAGACCCTCTTATTCTTAAATTACTTCTAAGTACCTATATTATTATTAACTACTATTGTGCCCCTTACTGTATTGTCTCTTTTTCATATTATTATCCAGGGAGAAAACAGGGGATTACGTTTCTATGGAAAAACGGCCGCTGTGTTTCCTCTTAAGGGACGAATTTCAAAAAACCTTGAATATTTTCTAATTTTTAAACAAGTCTGAAACCAAAGTTACAAATCTCTTACTTTAAAAAAGGTGTCGCTCTCGATACAAACTTCGTACCCCCTTTTTAACCCTCTGAAGGGATGAATTTTAAAAAACGCTGGAAATCGGTATTGTATGTATATCGATATTGTAGTATTTTAATACAAATTATACCACCGAAGTAACAAATCTCTTACTTTAAAAATTTCTTGTTCCGCATACACACTTTGAACCCCCTTTTGAACCCTTAAGGGAATTAATTTACAAAATAGTTAAGATCAGTTTTGTAGTCTTTTAATACACAGACTAAGACCGAAGTGACAAATCTCTTACCTTAACATTTTCTGGCTCTTCATACAATTTTCTTGCTTTATTTGTATACTTCTAAAATTTTTCCACACAATAAATTTTGTATTAAGCAGTTACGCTGCTAACGAAATTATACATTTTTAAATAAAGGAAAAACTGAAAAATTTAATGCTCCGAGCCGGATTCGAACCGGCGACCACAGGCATTCATGGCCCGTCGCTACTAACCAACTCTTTCCACAAAGTTTTAAGTCTCTAGCTCTACAAAGAATTTGGAATCTCTAGAACTAGCGGTTTGGGCTGTGCGTTGATATGTCAGTCAGTCAGTCAATTTCTCCTTTTATATATTTAGATATATATTTTTAACTTTATATATAAAAAAAAATTAAAAAGGAAAATGGTGAGGAAACCGGTCTAACCCCAATAAGGTCTAGTTTTCCCTGGGTGGGAAAATCAAGTGGCAGTCACTTTCGTTAAACTAATTTTGGGATTAGGTGTAAAAGCGGGTCCGCACTTGCACTACCTACAAAGACGATGATGAAAAAAAGCCCCAATTGAAATTTCCATACACGCCCGCCCTTTAATTTCATGGCTTAAATTTACTTAAAATAGTAAACATAAAATTGTTTGTATCGGTTTTCACGACACGAATGTGAAGATGCCTAGGTACCTACATGTTTTTTCTTTATATCTAAAACAATAATTTTGTTTCAGGTATTTCTATGGGTTTGCCTAGCCCCAAAGAATGGCACCAATGGTCGTTGGCAGAGCATTCATCCTAAATGGTCACACATGGTACGTTTTTGGTAGAGTTTTCGCCCGTGGTCGGTCCCTGCTACTATTTCTACACTACAGGTACAATAAAGATAAGTTAAGGTCGGTACCATAATCCTAATACCAATATTTGGGAAAAAATATACCAAACATAAGTAATCAAATCGAAACTTTTATTGACATGCAGTCCTGAATTCTGTATTGTGTGACAATTCGTTTTCTATTTTATACAACGCAACATGACTTAAAATCGCATCTTGCTCACGGTGACCTCATCTATTCCATTAAATTTCATCCATGAGCGCATGTGCCCATCAGCATTGGGACGTATATAGGCTGATTTATTTATATTTATTACAATTAAAAAATAAACCAAAACATTAGGTAGATATCACTTTATTTCCTTCGCACAATCTTCCGTCTAGCCTGAATCAGCTCAATGACCCACAAAATCGTGATAGCGATGAGGATCCCGATGAGGACCAGGAACATAGTCGTGTAGTCGCCCGTGGCGTCGCGGATGGCGCCTGCGGGAACAAAATAGCAATGTTATCTTGAGGCAACTGAAACATATATAGCGCCTGATGAAATAAATTAGTAATTCCATAAGAGGAATCACTTATATTCAACCAGCAAGCACAGACCATTGTTAACTCGTTACGCCCACGGACTTTTGATGTCAATACCAAAAAACGTGAAATTAATTTGGTAAAAGGTAAAATATTGATTGATCTAACAAGATCTATCTACGCAAGGTGTATGGCGGACCCAGTGCTAAACGACAAGAGGTACAAATTTTGGGTAAACTAACACATTATATACCGCCCACAGTATTATTTTTAAAGGGCATTGGGTAACCTTGTATGAGAAAAGATGTATATTTTTTTAATAATCGTTTAGAGGACCTCTTAATACGCATAGAAATATAAAATTAAACGCGTTAAACAATATCGGAGCCGAGACATTTAAGTTTGAAGTTTTGTTTATAGTTTTCAATATGACCTGTGAAAATATATATTGCAAATATCTCGGCTCCGATGCATTTTAGTGTATTACATTTCATAAATCAGTTTGGATTTAGACCAGGACTATCCACGGAGAGCGCCATACTGTGCCTTAAGCAAGCTCAAGTATTATATAGATAAAAGGACTCCAGTTTATGCTGCATTCTTAGACCTATCTAAAGCTTTTGACCTGGTGTCCTACGATTTACTGTGGAAGAAGCTTAAAGACACTCGATTGCCTTCGGAGACAGTACGGATACTCAGGTACTGGTACGAGGGCCAGGTCAATAGCGTTAGATGGGCGGGTACGCTGTCGGACCCATATAGACTGGAGTTTGGAGTGAGGCAGGGGGGGCTAACCTCACCCACTTTCTTCAACATATATATGAACGAACTTCTGGAGGCGCTGGGTAAAATGCATGTCGGTTGTCATATTGACTCAGTATGTGTCAACAATATCAGTTATGCGGACGACACAGTTTTACTTAGCGCTTCGGCATTTGGCCTGCGTCAGCTACTTGAAGTATGTGAAAAGTATGCCATAGAGCACGGACTTAAATATAATGTAGGAAAAAGTCACCTTATGGTCTTTGAGCCTAAGAAATACAAAATCAATGTAGTACGTAACGTAGTAGTTAAACGGTAATCCATTGCAAAGGGTATGGAGTTTTAAGTACCTAGGCCATATATTGTCACTCATGATCTGAAAGACAATATGGACATGGAACGGGAACGGAGGGCTCTCTCAGTTCGGGCCAATATGATCTCCCGTAAGTTCGCGCGGTGCACAAGGGAGGTTAAAATAACTTTATTTAAAACGTATTGTACCTCTTTGTACACGTGCAGCTTATGGCGGTTCTATACGCAGCGGGCATACGGAGCGCTCCGTGTCCAGTTCAATAACGCGTTCCGGGTGCTGGTGGGGCTGCCCCGCTTCTGTAGCGCATCAGGGATGTTCGCGGAAGCGCGAGTAGACTGCTTTTACGCGAGCATGCGTAAGCGATGCACATCCCTGGTGCGCCCGGTGCGCGCCAGCCCCAACCCCATCCTGCGTTCTATAGCGGACAGGGTTGACTGTCCGTTTATGAGACACTGTTGCGAGATGCATATTTCGCACAGTAAATTTTTTATATAATGTATAGCAGTAAGTAGGTAGTATATACTAACATTAGAAATAAGTAATTGTGCTAACTATATCATGTATGAGTCCTGTGTTACTCGAATTAATCGTTTTCTATTCTATTCTATTCTATAACAATCATAATCTACTAGTTTTACGAATAGCAGCTCATCTAAAAAAAAAATGACAACATTTTTACCCAAACCCCTTTATCTCAGTTATTACTTACTATTTATTTATTCATCTGTTATTGCATGTAATTAACTTTTTATTTAATCTTTGGCATAGGTACTGCCTTTTCGGCGAAATATGTTTCCCCAACTTTCACTTCGCAATTAACTTTTCGCAGCAGTTTCAAATGAAATGGAAATCCAATCGTTGGCATAACTTTACTTCGCACTTATTTAATTTAGCAACGTTTTTATAGTGCAAAATTTTACTGTGGCAAATAATCATGAAGCAAATGATTTGCTTAGGCAAAAAACAAATAATTTCATTCGGGAAAATATAAACTTTGCTTTGGAATTATGATAATAGCACATAGCTGTACATGAATAATAATAGCTACTATTATTACATGTACAGTAAGCACTCACTTTTTGACAATAACATCGAAATATAATTTTAGTATAGACAAATCGGCCTCTGTACGGTACCTAAGCCGTTTCTTGAACGACAAAAACATTCCTGACCTCGTTCTACCTACAGTTACGCTCACGGATCTAAATCGCACACTGAAGTCTATAAAAACACGCGGGACCTTAGATATATATGATAATATTATATCGCTGAACATACTCGAGTGCATTTGGCCAGTCGTTGCAGGGTTACTAGTAAAACTCATTAACATCATGTTTTCGTGCGGTGTGTATCTCAACGTACTGAAAAGCACTCGAGTGTGTCCAGTGTACAAGGGGAAGGGAGAAAAAAGTGCAGTAGATAACTATAGACCTATCACAATTGTACCTAACATATCAAAATTAGTAGAATCGATTATTTCAAATACTTTAATGCATCATCTTGAGACAAATGACCTACTGACTGACAAACAATTTGCTTATAGAAAAAACAGATCCACCACGACAGCTGCATACGAGATACATGATTGCATAACAACGTCGTTGGATGCCAGAGATAAGGCAGCAGGCGTATTCTGCGACTTATCGAAAGCATTCGATGTAATAAATCATGGCTTACTTTTGGAAAAAAATAAACAGTACGGAATCACAAATAATGCCCACAAATTGTTTACATCGTTTTTAGAAAACCGACACCAGACTGTTGAGGTCAAAATAAAAGGTAAAACCATCAGATCTATGGCAGGTAGGCTAGACCTCGGAATTCCACAAGGTTCTGCGCTGGGAAATACCCTATTTCTTGCCTTTATAAATGACCTCCCTACCAGCGAACAGGACCATCATACCTTCAGTAACAGATTACTGAAGGTATGATGGTCCTGTTCGCTGATGATACCACCGTGGTAGTAAAAGCTGATACGTACTCACAGCTTGAACAAAGAGTAAGTAATACGTGCGACCAACTTCACGAGTGGTTCTCGGCAAACGGCCTCATCCTCAACGTCACGAAGTCAAATGTTTTGTTGTTTTCAGCTGGCAAAACAATAAACATCCCGCAAATACAAAGTCCAATTCCGCGCTGTGACTCGTGCAAGTTTCTCGGGTTTACCATTGACACTACGCTTAAATGGAAGGAGCACGTATACAACCTGTGCGATAGGCTGAGCAGTGCTGTATTTGCGCTGCGTAAACTCAAGCCAGTTGTTTCCAGTGATGCATTGCTCCAAATTTATTATTCGTATTTCTTTTCTCTGATGTCATACGGTATTATATTATGGGGAAACTCAACAGAGTCGGACCGAGTATTTAAAATACAGAAACGAGCCTTGCGTATACTGGCAGGTGTAACTCCGAGGCACTCATGTAAACAGCTTTTTAAACAATATAATATGTTGACCCATTATTCACTTTACATATATGAAGTAATAATGTTCACACGTAAATATATACACTCATTTAAAAAAGTGAATATGCCCGGCAGAATCACCCGTCAGACGGGGCGATTACAGCTCGTGCCGCGGCGCCTCGCGCTCCTCGCGCTCCTCGACAAGTCACCGCGCGTAATAGGCCCCGCTTTTTACGAAAGACTACCCGCCTGTCTCAGAAATGAATCAACGGATGATGGTTTTGGACACCGATTGAAAGACTTTTTATTGTCAAAGTCGCTGTATTCAGTAAAGGAATTCACCCAACAAAAACAATATTAGACATTTTTTTTTTCTTTTTGATGCTATTTTTTATTATTTTGCTTTTCTTTGACTTTATCATATATATCTATATATCTAGGACGCCCTAGAGATAAATTATTTTTATTATTATTGCTGTAATTTCCGTTTTTATATTATTGTACGTTTGACATATATGTAATTTTATTCATTTATTTGACATGAGATTGATATGTTTTGACATCCCTACATTATGCTAGGAGACCCTACGTACATTTTTTATTTTTCTGGTTCTGACATTTTATTATATTTTTGACATTACTACGATCAATATTGTTTTAAATTGGTATTTCTGTGTGCCCTTGTTATTTATTATTGCTATTAAGAAATTATTATAACAAATTTATTGTATGTACCTGACGAGTTTTCTGTGAATTCATTTTATTTATATATTATACAAAGAAAATTTGTAAAATATAATGTAACTTTTCAAGAAGCAATAATTGAATCTGAATCTGAATCTGCATAATATTTTTTGATAGACTCTAGGGCAGGTCGGTGTAGTGCGACGACGAGCGAAGCAAGGAGGAGCGGTAGGAAGATCTTTGACACTTCAGCGTGCCGCGGCAGCTGCCGGCAAAGCGCCAGAACCGAACACTTTTTTACGATCTTTTTGTGAATCCATGCTATTTTAATTTTATGAAATGACATGCAAATATTCAGAATGAAATAAAATAATCGAATCTAATCTAATCTACCTAATATTTACATAATTATATAGTATTTAATTTGAATATGTTGCTAAAAGCATCGTATGCCAATCAATACATTTGACGCATACATAAATGACATCTTAAAAAAATCTCAGGTAATCATTTGCCTAACAATAATTTATCAAATCATTATTTGGGAAATGATATCAGTGCGAAACGTTGAGTTGGGCAATACAACTTCGCCCGAATAAAAATATGGGATACTTATAAATAGTTTGGGAGTAAAAAATTTGCTAAATAATTTTCGACGAAACATTAGTAAACCTTAACTTTTCTCTTAAAACATTTTTTATTCTATAACGGATAAATATTTAAAAAAAATGATGACCCTCCAAATCGTAAGTAAGCAAGTAACATTGTAAGGCAGCGGTAAAGCGGAAACTAGAGCCATATAAAATATTGATATATGATATGCTTAGTTTGGGAGTAGGTCGATTTGTGTAAGATTTTCCCCAAATATTTATTTATTTATTAATTATCCTACTTCCTACTAATTTTTGTAATGCGAAAGTTTTGATGTTCGAATGTTTGGATGTTAGTTACTCAATCACGCTTAAGCGGCTTAACCGATTCGGATGATATTTTGCGCGGAGATAGTTTATAGCCTGGATTAAAATAAAGGATAGTATTAACCCGGGTCCACGCAGAAGAAGTCTCGAGTGGAAGCTAGTATGGTCATCAACCTGAACACTACTATACCTACCATCCTACAACAAAGTCGAAAAACGACTCACCCGCTACCGGTCCCATGACGACGCTAAGGAACCCGAACATCACCATGCTGATACCCATGGCCGAGGGGAACTCCTCAGGCTGCACGGAGTCGGAGATCACTACCGGGTACAGCACCGCAATGGTGCATCGGGATACACCCATGATAGTGATGATGGCCAGAGTGGCTGTGTAGTCTCTCACCCATAGCATACCTGGATATTTTTAACAAATTTAAAATGTAGCCTAGCCTAAATGGTAGGTATTCATACATCTTATTAATCTAGAATCATCTCCCTAATGAGAGAAAATGTTTATTTTACAGTATAAATATTTTTACATTTCATTTTACATTATGTAGTTTAGACATAGGCAGCAACAAGCTAGCTAGGTATTCATTACTCTCTTTGAGCAAATTTTGCGGGCGTTAAAAAAACATTATTTCATAATCGATGCTATATATTCATATTCATTTATTTGTTATTAAAAATAATAATAATATTAGCATTGCCCAAAAAGGTTCTACATCAAGTTACTAAAATAATACATACTCGTAGTTGGGGAGTTTCAAAAATATTTTGCAGGTGAAGGCTAACTAAAATGATGTTTAAGTCACGTCTATCCTGTCGGTTTTGTTACTAAATGTATGCGATTGACATTGACCGTCGGTTTTGTTACTATCCGTAACAAAACCGACAGTATCCGTTTAAGGGACATAAATTAATGAATATGCCCAGTTATGAATAATCATTAGGTATAAGTCAACAACAACAATATTTAAATAAAATGATTCACACAATGGAATAAATATTAGTGGACATACAATAAAATGGGATATGACAAATACTCATATTACATATAGAGCATTCTTTTTTTACTATAAAGGAATATAAAATTTCCTGCTACCCAAAGGTTGTCTGGAAGAGATCGCTCTAAAGCGATAAGACCGCCTGTTGTTACCTTTATTTATTGATTGTACTTTTGTAACATTTTTTTTATGTTATGGTGCAATAAAGAACATTATTATTATCTTCTTTATTACATTTTCTTCTTAAGCTAGGTTTTTACAATAATTATATAAAAAGTAAAATATAAAACTATACTTACATACAAAACATAAAATCATTATAAAAACCTAACCTAGGGTACCGCCGGCACCGAGGCGGGGCCTAAGCTGCCGGTGGTCAGGGCGACAGAGACAGGAACCTCCTGACTATCCGCGCAGTATCCAGGAGTACCGCCTTCTGTATCTGACCCTTGAACCAGGCATCTAACGAGAGTCTCTTGAGGTGATGGTCGAGACTCTTCGCTATTAAACCGTTCGCCGAAACGACTATCGGGACGATGATCGTCGAATCAACATCCCACACATGGCGGTTACCTCGTGAGCCAGGGTTAGGTACTTGCTGGCTTTATCCTTCTCGGCCTTCAAGAGGTTCTCGTCATGGGGGATGGTGATGTCAACGAGCACTGCCTGGCGTTTCGATCGATCTGTCAGCACGATATCAGGCCTATTGGCAAGAATAGTCCCGTCTGTGATGACAGATCGATCCCAATAGAGCGTGGCACGACCATTTTCGAGAGCTGGCGCAGGTGTGTACTTATAGTAAGGCACTTCGGAGACCACAAGACCGCATAGAAGAGCAAGTTGCTGGTGAATAATTCTGGCTACAAGGTTATATTATTAAGGCTACTGTTTTATTTTTATTATTATTATAAGTTAATGAAAATAATCTTACCTAATTTGGTTGCAATAGCAATTAACAGTCCCATAACATAGACAGGGTGGCTGCCAAGCCTGGTGAGCCAGGAACTGGAGAATATGAGGAGGATTCTGCCCGCAATGTCTCCGAAACCAACCAGGCCAAACGCCCATTTAACTTGGTCCTGAAATAACATAACAGTCTATAGTATACAATATAGTATACAATTAATAACACTCCTCAATTTTTGATACTGCAAGACAGAAGCACAGCACAGAAGTATCATATATCATTTCTTGGAATCCAACTATCTCTTTACCAAATATAATCAACATCAATTCCACGGTTTCAGTGTTGTAGCGTGTACACTTAAAAAATACAGATATTTGGACGTGCATAACTGCATACCTAGATGAAAGGGTGCATACTGTACCTAATCTATAAAATGACGTGACGGCAGGTATAAAAAAAATCTGCGATCTCAGGACGTACTTACCTGTCTAAAACACGCTTTAAGGTGGTTCAACGACCATACAAAACGTCTTTTGACATTCGCAGGCTAACGGCGTAACATTTTAAGAAACTTATGTAACTAAGCTTTCGTAAATTGGCTTTCCATTTAAGCAAAATTCCCCATTTCCTAGAATAAACTTGTATAAACTAGAATCATTTGAGAATAATCGTTTTCCCAAAGTATCACGTGACAAACTAATTGCTCAAATTATTCTAGTTTATACAAATTTATTTAGGAAAGGGGGAATTTCACGCAAATGGAAAGCCAATTTATGAAAGCTAGTTACATAAGTTTCTTAAAATATCACGCCGTTAGTCTGCGAATATCAAAAAACGTTTTGTATGGAAAGCGAACCACCTTAATATATGACGTCTAGCTAATGAATGAACCCGACTCAGTTCATTACAATAATATAATCCTCCTCTCCTTCGGCAGTCAGGTAAAAAGGATACAAAACAAAAAGGATTACGCATTAAATATTAATCTTTAATTTATTTTCAATTAATATCTAGATTTACTTGTTTTAAGTAGGTCAAGTATCAATGTGTAATTTTAGCAAAAAATACTGACTATTCAGTTGGTTTAGGAGTTTTTTTGACAGTGGTCTCTTTTTAGAAAGTCTGCTTTTTGGTTTATAAAATTTTAATTGCTGGCTACTTGCAGAAGTACATTTGTTTCATTTATCCCTCGTTATTCGTTGCTAATTTTCATGAACGAATGATGATCTTCATTTACATTGCTTCAGCCAGCCAAGCCAGTACCTACCAATTTTTGCCATGACTTTTTTATTCTCTATTTTATTTTATTATCTAATTTAAATTTTAAGTCATTCATTAGCTTTAGTATCGAATGTTTGTAACGCTTTGGCATTTGCTATGTTATATTACGAATGATTAAATAAATAAATAAGTACTTCTCATTAGTCCGTTGCCTCAGCGACCCAAAATGAATCTTGGCCTCCGATACGAGAGTGCGCAATTTTTTCTGTTCTGCGCTAACTCTTGCCAATTGCAGATTTGGAGCTCGCGCAGATCCGCCTGGAGTATGTCTCTCCAGCAGTACCTTGGACGTCCGACAGGACGACGACCTCCCGGGCGGCCTCGGTATGCTCTTATGACTTTGCAATCTTCCTCTATTCTCTCCAGGTTACCAAGCCAGCGGAGTCTGTGAGCTTAGATCTCTCCCAAGATGTTAGGTTCAGCCACCAGATATTCTATTTCCAGGTTCTTTAGGACTCTCCAACTTTCGTCCGGTCGTTGCTTTGGGCCGAGAATCTTCCGAAGGATTTTTATTACGGCGACTAGTGACATATTCTCTTCTTTAAGTGTCAGTGTCCATGCTTCGCATCTGTACATAAGGATCGGTCGTATTACGGTCTTGTAAATAAGGATTTTGGCGGGCTTATTTAGAAGTTTGGTTCTAACACTTTGTGAAGGAAGGCTGCATCTCAAGGTATTCTGTATCCGGATGTTAATTTTTTCGCTGCCGGTGTTGGTATTTGAAACGGTACAGCCCAAGTATTTAAATCCGTTACACCTTTGTATGTAATATCTCCAACATGTAGATCTTGAGGATGAGTACGAGTATTGTAGTAGCGTTTCATGTGGAGATATTCGGTTTTTTCGTAGGATATTCTTAGGCCGACCTTAAGAGTTTCTTCTGCAATGACACCTACCGATTCCTGATCCATTGATGCACTCAGCAAAGCCAGATCGTCTGCGTACCCTATCACCTTATGCTTCACCCTTTTCATTATGTTCTAGTCCTCCTTCAAGTGAATACTTTACATATTCTTAGACTAGATTCAATAGCATTGGCGACAAGCAATCGCCCTGTTTCGGACCTGTAACCACTGTGAAGTCGTCAGTCAATTCCCCCTCGACCCGGAGCATTATTTTACTTTCATCGGTTATTTCTTAAAATGGTGAATAATACGTTCCGGTCAATACTATTGTAAGCTTTTGCAAAGTCCACGAACACCATGTGGATACTCTGTCCATATTCCCATAAATAAATAAATGACTCTCGAAATATAAAACAAAAGACTCACGCTATTCCACTTCAACTCGTACAATGCTTGCGCGAGGAATAACATATAGGTGCCGTCAGCGAAGTTGGCGGTAGTCGGGCCGAGACACCCACACGTCAGCGCGAACCTCTTGAACAGTGGCCAGTCCAGAAAGTTCTTGAACCTTGTGCTGTAACCGGAGAATAAAATTGCTGAGGAGCTACAGAATGTCATTTTGTTTAAAGAACAGGTAAATTATAAGGATCATCAGCATCGATGACGGCGAGACAAAAAATATGTATTTTGCCTATAATGTGGGCTGTGAGCAGCTACCGCGAAACATAAACAAAGTTCGTTCGTGTATCTTCTTCTCTGTCCCACTTGCTTATTCCAGCGAAAGAGATATACGAGCGAAGTACTCCTTTGCAGCCACGACGGTAGACTTACGAGTACCTGTCTCCTGCTTGGGTAACAAACGTAGGTGTATTTTGGCGCAGTTGGCACATAAAATATTCATAGGCGTTTTTCCTTCAACTCAATACTTTTAAGTAGGTCGCTAAAATGATGTTTTTGTATGTATGAAGGTTTATGATATAAGTACTAAGAATACAGGGTGACGTTTGATGAAATCCTCGTTATGCAGCTACGAATAGCTGAACTGACAGACATTCTTCGGCTTTCCCTTTCACCCCAACTCAGATTTAACTAACTTTAGATTTTAGTCACTTACTTGCTTGTGGCAACCACAGTTGCCAATTTCGCGCACCCCTAAACTGATGTTCCCAAATGTGGTTGCCAAGCGAAGTATGGATTTCTTTGATAAAGAAAAATTGGAAGCAATTTAGGCTACCATTTTTAAAATCCGAAATCAAGTGAGCGGTTAGTCTTTGTGACGGCCATCCATTCGAAGGATAAGCCCATTCCATCTGTACCTCCATGAATAATGAGCATGCATACATAACAATGTTTCCAATTGATGGCTTGGTGCTCTCCTCCGCTCCATACACGAAATCTGCGTTGTCAGTGTCAGTCAGATTTACGACAGGAGTTTGCATTTCATTGTTGATATGAACAGCTTTGTCTACTTTCAATAGCAGTTTCTTTTCTGAAAATACGAAAAT
The DNA here is from genome assembly GCA_947578815.1 of Epinotia ramella. Classification (NCBI taxonomy): domain Eukaryota; kingdom Metazoa; phylum Arthropoda; class Insecta; order Lepidoptera; family Tortricidae; genus Epinotia; species Epinotia ramella. Next base: position 30,467,537 of record OX388203.1, read on the forward strand.
GTCATGTGTTAAATTTATTTATCGTATGGCATAATATTTCTCTACTTAATTAAATGTTTATGATGTAAGATTTAAGGTAAGCAACTGCATCCGTCGAGAGAGTCTTGAAATCAGCCGAATTCCCGCTAAATTTGCTGATGGGACACTCAAAGATGGTACGGTGTACCGTCTGATCTGGACAGCCACACTGGCATTCCGCTGACTCGCACCATCCCCATCTGCACCAATTTCCCACTCCTGTCCTGATCCGGTTTAGTAGGCACCAGACCCGTCGAGGTTCCTCAAAACCCACAAATGATAAGGTTTTATATTATGTTCCAGCACACAATCTAAAAGTGCGAGTAGAGGTGTAGACACTAAATAAAATAATTAATAATGTCATATTTCTCGAAAAAGGATTCAAAATGGCTTTGGGCTTATAACTTCAAAATTGCATGTTACCTCTTTATCAATATTCCCAGATCTCAAAACTTCTTGGTCTCAAAATACGTAAATTGCAGAATGCCAATTTTTTTTCTTAAAACACCGGAGTCTTAATATGGCCGAAATTCAAAATAGCCTAGTCTCATAATGTTTAAAACAACCAAACCTCAAAATACCTAAATTTGTATACTAAAGTCATTATATCAATATCAAATCATTCTCGCAAATAACCACTCGTGAAAAAAAATTGGGCATTTTGCCATTTAGGTGTTTTCAGTTTGAGTTATTTTAATATTTTGTCATTTCTATCATTTGGTATTTACAGGAATTGTGCAATTAAATTTTTAGGTATTTAGAGAATATGACGTTTTAGGTCAGTCATAATGAATTTCGTTCATTTTAAGAATGACACAATTTGAAATTTTTGGTATTTTGAGCCCATGGTAATTTGAAAATTAGGGGCATTAGTGAATAAGGTATTATGAAATTTAGTGGTTTTAAGCACAAAGCCAAAAATGTAGTCAAATGGAGAAAACATCAACGCAAAAGGTTTAATAATCACGAAGTTATATTAGTGTCCAAAGTTTTAAGGAAGGGTATGTTCGTCCCTTTTTCGCAAAACGCAACTTCATATGAAACGATGACGCTGGAAGATTGTGACGTCACTAATAGACGGCAATGTGCCGTGTCCATCGTGTTCGGCGCCGCCGTCGACGCGGCCCCCCGGTATACTATCCCGTAACGTGACGTCACACATTATTGCGTTTTCTCTCTCTAACAAGGAATATTAAAACGGTTGTAGCTTCGTAATTCTTTGAGATATATGAATGGGATTTTGGCGTAATAATAATTTTCGAGTCTACACCCCTATTGACTTGAGTATTCACTTGTAATAAGCTAATAAGCATTTTAGCTAATGTTACATTACAGGTAAAAGCTCATTAAATGAACAGGAGCGTTTTAGCGAGCATTTTAGCGAAACGACAGACCGAGCCGACAATTTTGTTATTGTTCCTTCGCCTACCACACGCCGTTTATCAAAGCGTTGGCTAGAATGACAGTTGAATATTGCCTCATCACCGTTGTTACGTGTTCTTCTATCAGGCATGGTAGTATAGGACGTCATATTACGGCTGACGGTTCCGGACGACTCATATGCTCAGTGTGGACGTGGCGCAAGCAACATCTCCTGGCAGCATTTCCTGATGATGCCTCATAGAGAAGCGAAACACGTGTCAAGGTTGTGTCATTATGGGAGGTGGCTTGCTGTAATTATTTGCATATTTACACGCTTGGAGGGAGGGTGGGCGCATTAACCGCATGCAAAAATAGGCAAATAGGTGCATCTCATCATCGCTGATAGACCAACACGTTTTTGTAGGAGAATAGCACAGGAATAGTGTTCTGGTAAAATAGACATAGAGTACATATTAGCTTGACTAAATACCGAACCTGGAACATCGTCAACGTACTCCTTCCTCATGTGCCAAGCCACTGGCTGCATCAGCGCCGCCGCGACAAAGGTTTGCAGTCCAACCGCTGAAACGACGACGAGCGTGCCACGGAAGCCGTATTCGATCTTAGCCCACGAGACCATCATTGGCGCCACCATGGCTGCGGCCGCTGTAAGACATTTGAATAAAATATGGGTTAAATCGGACACATTTAAAGTTTTGACAGATTTTGTATCAGGGCCGAGCCTTTGAGTTTTATTTTCATTGAGAATTGGATAAAAGTGGGTAGGTTGGACGAGCTCGTGATAATGTTTAATATTATTATTATTCATAATAAATCCTTCATAAAAGACAACTGGGGTCTACAGTGGTGTTACTATATACTTATATCCTAGGCTAGTTATCTTACACATTATATTCAATTAATGTAATATCTAAATAATTATCCTAAAATTTTGTATAAATTTTACTGACTGACGAAAATTTCATTTACGGGAAAAAGTTGGAGGGCATTGTAGGAAATTGCAAGAATATTATAAAGGACAAGTAATTTAATTTATACACAAACTTTCGTACTATACAAAACAATTTATATTTCAAAAAAAATACAACCGAATTGATAACTTCCTCCTTTTTTTTGAAGTCGGTTAAAAATGGGGCCATCATGCACTTGTTCTGATACTTCCGCTCTGCTCAAATAAAAGAATAAAATGAAAGTGTGCATAAAACGTCCCCAGAACATAAGTTACCCGTTCACATTTCAATAATTTGCCGATTTTTACTGGATTTGGACTGAAAGCGTTTGAAATCTGGTGTTGGAGAAGGATGGAAGGCATAAGCTGGACTGAGATAATAACAAAATGAGGACGTGTTAAGACGGGTAAAAGAGAAGAGAGCGACCTTGAACACCATCAGCACTAGAAGGGGGAAAATGATTGGTCATTTGATACGGTACGATCACTTCAGTAAAACCAAGATAGAAGGAAGGAGAGGCAGGGGAAGACCGCAGTTATATGGACCAAATAAAGAAAAAAACTGGTTTCGTGCCGTATCAGCAAATCAAAGGGCTGGCGTACGACAGAGAGAAATGGAAAAAAACCGGCCAAGAGCGTGTCGGGCCACGCTCAGTGTAGGGTTCCGTAGTTTTTGTATTTTTTTTCAAAAACTATTCAACCTATCAAGTTCAAAATAATTTTCCTAGAAAGTTTTTATAAAGTTCTACTTTTGAGATTTTTTTCATATTTTTAAAACTTATGGTTCAAAAGTTAGAGGGGGCGGGACACATTTTTTTTACTTCTTGAGCGATTATCTCCGAAAATATTAACATTCTCAAAAAATAATTGAAGCAAACCCCTATTCATTTTTAAATACCTATCCAACAATATATCACACGTTAGGGTTGAAATGAAAAAAAAAACACGCCCCACGTTACGTATAGGGGAGGTACCCTCATAAAAAAAAAACACTTTATTTTACCACTTGGTCGACGTGATTGATATACATATTAGTACCAAATTTCAGCTTTCTAGTGCTAACGGTTACTGAGATTATCCGCGGACGGACGGACAGACAAAGCGGAACTATAATGGTTCCTAGTCAACTACGGAACCCTAAAAACTACAACGACATGGGGATAACTCTTCAATTTGTGATGATGTCCGATTTTGCTGAAATTTGGTAGGGCCATCTTCTAAGCAAAGCGTCATCATGGTTCCGAGATAGACAAAGAACGGTAGACAAAAATAGCTTTATTTAAACATTGGAAATAAGTAGTAAATGCTTTATAGATATACCTGATATTGTTTGTGCAATACTCGTAGAGAATAAACGCTTTTCGGTAAAATAGTCATTTAACGTCGTAAAAGACACGTTATACAGGAATCCTAATCCAAAACACTGAAACAAATGTGGAAATTGTTATAACATTTTGCTATTGACGATACTGCGATATATGTATTTTGACCGTATGTCATTATTTTTACGACAAACGGGACTTAATCGCGTATAACCAATGATGTAATATAAAAAAGAGGTAGATGTCGCTGTCCCGTGACCATGGCGATTGCGACACATCCGAAACGTCGGGAGACCTCAGAGAGGTAAATAAATACACGATTAAGTCCCGTTTAGTAAAAAGTATGTGTGATTATCGTGAAAGTATAAATCAGAAGTTATTTCGTTTGTCGGAAGACGAAACACGATTGCTTAAAATTATCTGTTTTGAAAAAGAAAACCACTGTTGGTTCTTTATTCCTTTCTTACCTCCACCAATCTTAATAATACAAAATGACATAATCTAGTTAAAATAAAGGCATTTTACCGAATCTAAAATCTCATGGCGAGTGTTGAATTTCCTTTTTCATGCGCAGAAGACTTAAACATACTCCTTACTTGAGATGCGCCGAATAATAGACATATTCGGCACGTTTTTCAATGAATTCCGAACAATTCGGTTTACATGCCAAACATTTACCGAAAATTTTTGCAGGTGTTTGTGTGCAAGTTGTAAGAATGTAACATAGTCATTGCCGTGTGAAATTATTATTCTAAAACGGACTTTTATTGTTATTTAACTAACTTTATTGTAAATATTTGACGATAAAAATCAACTAGATTTTTAGCACTGGAAACTGAGTTTTTTATGGAATGGCTGACGAAGGTATAAGACATTACTTTGAACCGAATATTCGGTTCGGCAAAAGCTGGACCGAACATTTGGCCGAATATTCGTATTCGGTAAAATCCATATTCGGCGCATCTCTACTTCTTACACAGGCCTGGTTTACAAGGATCCAGACTAAACACGGGTTTATCTTGTGCCTTCTGTCTCCATCATCAGACCAGCTCGTTGATGGCGTAATATTGCGTTGTAAACGAATTTACAGAATTTCAGTTCAATCGAATATGAGGAAGCTAATGAGCACAACTAACATATTTACATACGAAACGGTATTCCAAGTTAATACGAAGCTTTTAAAATAGAACAAACCTGCAGCCCTTGGCAAACAATGAGGTGCACCTGAGAGTTAACGAACACGGTCCCAAACACGCCCAAATTGAAGAATGCCGAGCTGATCAGTGCAAGTTTACGCCTGCTCATGGCCTTCAGCAGCGGCCCCGATAAGAAACCTGCGGAACACATTGAAGTTCAAATATCATTAGCCTTGTACATCTATGGAAATATGTCTGTGACAAGGTGCGCCACTTTCGCACATGTGTAAGACCGATACGGGTGCGACAGTTACAACCGCATTTTGGGCAAGTACGAGTAATAGTTGTGCACGGTGACGGTGACGTACGACGGGAAGCAGCACGCTGGTGTCTCCGACTTAACATGATATAACTGCTGGCGAGCGGTATATACACCAAACCAATATTTTGAGCCGTAGTAGTACCCTATTTCTCCGCCAAATTCATACCTATGCAAATTTCTTTTCTAACATAGATTAACTAAGAGTTTCATTACAATCCCATCTTAAATAATCGAAACATTTCTGCCCGCGACTCCGTCCGCGTGGAACTCGTTTATATCGTAGCTCCATACAAACTTTCACCCCCCACTTCATCCCTTGGGGGATGATTTCCGGGATAAAAACTATCCTATGTCCTTCCCCAGGGCTCAAACTATCACTATACCAAATTTCATCCAAATCGGTTCAGCGGTTTAAGCGTGAAGAGGTAACAGACAGACAGACAGACAGACACACTTTCGCATTTATAATATTAGTATGGATGGATGATAGAAAATGTTATAGACATACAAGGATTTCAATTTGAAGAAAATAGGGGACTACCGCGGCTAGAAATTCAAGTTTTATATCAAACGCGCGCCAGGTTCTAGACATCACATCCCATTGGACCTGGCGCAAGCAACATCTGCCTGAATCTTCTGATGATGCCTCGTACAGAGGCGAAACACGTTTTACATTATTGGTGGTAGTTTGCTGTATTTAATTGCAGATTAGTGTAGTAGCTCGCTTGATCATAAATTCCAATTATTAGCGTAGCAACTAGCAAGAACTATAGGAACTAGTGACTCTGCCCACTAGCTAGCTACTTTTTAGGAATACAAGCGTTAGGTTGTGTACAATTTTATGAGTTCTTACCCGAGACTGCAACGCATAGAGCGTTGATTCCCGACAGCAGACTTATGGACGTAGAGCCCATACCCATTTCTTTGAAGAAGTCATTGAATATCATCCCGAAGCACACTATGAACATTGTTGTTGATATCTGAAAGGTCATATTTGTATTTATATTATTCTCAACTCAACGCAAACATTTATTCGTGACAAACACACACAGATAATAAAAGGAATAAGTAAATACAAAAAGACTTTGTGACGAATTGACCTAGCTAAATATAAATTATAGCAAAAAAACCAAGGTAAGCAATCAACAGATAGTCTTAACGCCGCTGTAAAGCGAGCTTTTCCAGATGAAGTTTGAGTAGCAGAAAATGACAAACAAAATCCAGATCAGGTAGTGCATTAATAAAAAGAAAGGAGTTAACTAAAGTGACGCGATGACTAAACAAGAAGTATTTTTATTTATTTATTGAATAGCTTCAAATTGCAGGATACGATTTTACCCGTAGGGTTTCGCTAAATATGAATTACAAACTAAAGATTAATACATTAATTAACAAGTTACATTAGTAGTCATTTTACATTCTACAATAATGAATTAATTAATAATCATTATAATAATTATAAAATTAATTCATTCATATACTATAATTATAAAATTCATTTAGGTTATAAGAACAAATAAAATATTACATTAATTTACAAATTACATTAATTTTACATTCTACAAAATACTAATAATCATTATACTTAATAATTATAACATTCATTAATTCGTACATTATAATTATAAAATTCATTTAGGTTATAAGGACATACTTAATTCAATCAAGTATTTTTTCAATGCAGCTACAAATTTAGAGTATAGCAGGGACTTTATTTTGCTTGGCAAGGCATTATATACTTTTGCTGCAACAAACCTAGTGCATTTCCTAAACCCCGCCGTTCTGGCAACAGGCACTTGAACGTCCAGTGAGAATATATTATTTAATCTATCGCTTCTAAAGTCTGCCTTCGCAAGAAATTTTTGAGGATATCGCTTTACTAATTTACAAAGTTCCATTATATGTAGCGTATTTCCAATTTTTAAAAGAATTTCTACATGACACGCGATTTGACTTAGGTAATGCCATCCAAAATACGCACGCATCTTTTTTGCAGCCTGGATAGTCGGTCCAAGTCTGTAAGTAGTAACAACTTTAAATAATATAGTACATAGTGATACAAGTGATCTATGTTGATAACTACAACAGAGGCGGGATTGTTCACGCGAGCCGCAGGTGAGCGTAAGAGAGCCGAGGATGCAATCATCAAAGCTCACGCGTTTCATACGACCTTTTTCAACACATCTGCGAGGAGAAAATCCTTTTCATAAGATGAAATGTATAGGCTCCTAAGTATTTTTTTTTAGTTATTGATTGCAATGGTTTTTATTTTGAATCATATATTATACATTGCCAAGAGTGTCCAGTGGCTTTAATTCTATTTATCACTTTTCTATTCACCACGAGTCAACATTTTTGAACACGCATTAACATGTTTACAAATATTTGTGAAATTACCAATAATGGAGCCCAACCATTTTTTTTCGTGAAGTTCGCGCAGGTCCCGCCCTTGTGTTAAATCGAGACTTTGAAAAAATCTCTAAACCGCCAATATAAAATAAAATAAATATTTTCGTATTCGATACAAATTCGCGCAAAATGTTATCAGAAGTAGTTTTACTAAATAAAACGATTCTATATCATATGCTAGAAGAAATAATCTATTAATTCACGAAAAAAAAAGATTGTTTAGTTGAGTAAGAATCCATTTGCCGATAATAGAAAAAAAAACTTGTACATTGTACAACCCGGTTAGTTAAAGAATTCGCTGTATTCATACAGTATACACCTTGCTGCAAGGTGCCAAAGTGTCTTAATCGGGATATAACCATAAAACACGAGGTCGTAATATTATAAAACACGCGTTTTTAATACCCAGGATTATGAGCCTAAAAGCGACGCGCGACGTAATAAGAGGTGCGTTACGAGCAAATGTGTTGAAAAATACTTTATGAATTTACAAAACAATGTAAGTTATGCGTCAGATGCTTACATCTAGCCACAGGCTTGGGTCTAGCTGGGAACACGATACAGATGGCGCTAGTCTTAGCGGGAATGAAATGCAAAAATACACAGCGTAAGTCACTGTCCTCGTAGCTCAGTTGGTAGAGCAGTCTAGCGTTAATAGAAAGGTCGCAGGTTCGAATCCTGTCGGGGGCTACAGACGAAGATGGTTTATTTTTCCATTATATTCTTTCTCTGTATCATATCGAGTATAAAATGATCGGGGTATTTTTAACGAGGAAGTCCTCGTTAAAAATAACACGAAAATAAAAATATTTAATAAACAATAATTTGTTTCGTGATAAGGGTATTTAAAGCCACTTACTTTATGACTTGTATGTATCGAAATATAATTTACATGTAAAAATCTGTTAACTACTGTGTAGTCTACAGGAAAAATGTCTAGTTTTCGTTACCGATTTCGACCCATAAAGGCATTTATTACCTATTTGTAAAATGCAGATTTGCGTGTGCAAATACATACTGATGACAGTGATGACTGACCTAAAACTTGATATTTAATCTATCTCAGAACTGCTTCCTTTCTTTTTTGTGAGTACATTTCAAAGTGTGCAAATGTCGCTAAGGAAAGATTTCCTACAATGTCATGCTCTCTAATCTCTCTATATAAGTACTATAACAGTAAAATAATATACAAGATTTGATGTATAACGCATGAACCCTATGAAGTACATATAATATGAATAAAATATTGTATTATTTACATTGAAAACAAAGTTTTAACCGTCTTATAATAAGTACCCAATCGATCCAAGTATGGGTTCTATATAGTTTGAAGAGTTACCTCGGTTTCTCCAGGATCTGATGATCAGATCTTGACTTGATGACTATGGGACCACCTAGGAAGGATAACCTTTCAACCAAAAAAAAACAAATCTGTCCAGGTGTCTTCGAGTGATTCGAGGGTGTCTTCGAAAAATATAAAATTCCGACTAATTACTATCTGTCATCACCTCCTTTTTAAAGTCGGTCGTAATTGTATAAGTGTTGACTTTAGCGTTACTTAGGACGATACGAAATCGGGTCGCTGTTGTATGCAGATTCTGCTTAAAATGCACTTACTAAACACACTGAGGTAGCTAATAATATCACAAATCCATATCCGCCATCAGGAGGCACTAGTTTGTAACTTTTCTTCACAGTACAACCTTCCTTGACGGTCATTATCAATGCGATGGTTTCAGCTAAACTGAGTAGTTTGGCAACAGTAAGTTTTCTACACCTAGTTGTTCAACGTAATTTAAGATAAGCCTTAAGACTTTACGAACTGCAGTAAAAACTATTCGTCTTGCCTTGGACAATGATAATGGGCTTAGTTGTTCAAATATGCAAAATTCGTTATCTAATACGTCTACTCGTTCTTCAAAAATGTTAAGTCATTTATACGAGGTATATTTCCTTAATACATATCATATTATGAACTAGCTTCTACAGGCGACTCCGTCCTCGTGGAAATTTTCACCCCTTTAGGGGATGATTTTCGGGATATAAATTATCCTTTATCCTTTCCCGGGACCCAAATTATTTATCTACCGAATTTCATATAAATCGGATCAGCGGTTTAAGCGTGAAGAAGTAACTGACAGACATACAGACAGACGTATAGACAGAAAGACAAACACACTTTCGCATTGATATTATTAAGTTTAAAGTTTGAAAGAAAGAAAGAAAGAAAGAAAGATACATTTATTCGTGACAAACACAAGGCAATTTACATACATTGACAATAACGTAATTTGCCACGAAATGGTCGCAACTCAGCGTAATGCTGGCGGAGCCAGCGCTGGTCTTCCGTTGCGACCATTTGGTGATGTCACGGCACGGTTTGGATGCGAAAGTAAATTTATCTGTCTCTCCCTGTCTCACTAATAGCCTAGCTAATTAAGAGGGTATGTTATGACGACGGTAGGCTTCACGGGGAAGCACAGGAGATAAAAGTTTTCCTAGGAACTATCATAATATAATTTTATGCAACTGTTGTATAAGTAGCGTCTTAAGACGCGAGTGTCGTGAGTTGCAATGCGAGTCTCGGCGAGAGCGTGAAGTCTCTGAGCCTCTCTCTCTGAGTCTTTGAGCCTCTACGAGAGTTACAGCAGCAACCAATATCATATATCCATAGCTTATAAGACCTCTTCGTAGTAAAACCCTCCTTGACAGTCATTGTACAACAACTTTATCTACTGAACTGAATGATTTGTCAATAAATCATTTTTGTATTAAATGTATGAAAAACACGCAGCCGATGATAGCCAGTTTCCGTCTGATCATTACCTTTAGCAGTGGTTCTGTTAGAAAACCTGGACAAAACGATGTTTATTTTAATAATACAACCCTCATCTGTTAAGAATACAGGCCCGATAGAAGACGATAAACGCTCCCGGTAGATGGCGCTAATGTGCCAGGCAGAGGTTTAAGTGCCATAGGAAATGAATGGTACTTAGACCTCTCTGTAGTGAAACTAGCAACAGCATGCTTATTATATTATAAGAATAAATATAAGGGGACAATCTTACACAAATCGACCTAGTCCCAAACTAAGCAAAGCTTATATTTTCTATGAAACATGCTGTTTCATTTGTTAATTCATAAAGCTGTAATATATTGTGCATCGAACTGCATTACTTAATTTCAGTAACTCACTGAACTACTCACAGCAATTTCAGTTCAAACTCGCTGTATGACGTGACATACACTGCCAAAGTCGTAAGAAAGCATGGCCTAACTAACCTGTATGACGTGTCATACACTGCCAAATTTTGTTCTTAAATTTTGTTCGAAATTTACCACAGTGATCTATCTGTATGAAAAGTAATGGTCGCTTGTGTTTTGTAGCTGGCAAAAATAATAGAAATTGTCATTTAAAATACCATTCAAAAGAGTAGTAGTATCTGACCATGACACTGAACAACAACTAACAATAAAAATAAAATAGTTTTGTTTTTAATGTTTTTGTTAGACCCTGTATTTTAAGAGAAAAACATTATCATGTTTTTTTTTGATAGAATTTTTGTTTTTTTGTCTTGAGAGGAGATTTATAATTTTTGTAAGTTTTGTTTTGTTCAATTTGATAAATACAATCTTACAGTTTCACACAAAAACTTAGATTTATTTTTTGTAAAAGTTGTTTCCTTCATTTGGCAATGTATGCTCTGCCATACATGCTGTTTTACAAAAAATACAACAAAAAGATTTTTTTTCATATTTTTCCATGATGTATTGGACCTCTATGAAGGCGAACAAACATAGCAATATATAATTTTTGATTTGTTTTTCCTCTGCCAAATTAAGGGCTAAGCATTGTTTTCCGTCAGAATTATTATGAAATACAGACTTCCTTACTTCTGTTCGGTCAAAGTCGCCTTAAGACAAGTAGAGACTTATATCGACAAGTAGAGATATACAATTTTAGTTTCCGTGTTTTTTTTTGATATTGGTCATATTTATGAGTTTTGTCATCTAAAAACCGATCGTTCTCTTAGAACTACGTCGTATAACTCGTGGTTAGTCCTAGCACAGGCCGCGGTCTTTTTGGGCCGTTACCGAACACTATTTTTAAACACTTGTCTGGACCAGTATTTTAGAAATAAGAATAGTGATATACTTACTTAATGGATTTTTTGTTAAATAAAGTTAAATCCATACTAATATTATAAATGCCTAAACCTGTTCCCTCTTCACGCTTCAACTGCTGAATATGAATTGGTAAGTATAGAGATAGTTTGAATTCCGGGGTAGGATATAGGATAGTTTTTATCACGGAAATCATCCCCTAAGGGGGTGAAAATTTGTATGAAGATATAAACGAGTTCCACGCGGACGGAGTCGTAAGCAAAAGCTAGTAGAAAAATTGCTGCAACCAACTATGTGATGCTGACTGTACTTACTAAGTTCAAACTGAGTGCCACTACTACCACATATCCGTATCCACCATCCGGTGGCACGAGCTTGTACGATCTTCGCTTAAGGGGATGCCTTGATTTGAGTCGTACACGCCCCCTAGACAGAGACACGCTGATGCCTTCCGCCCACGAGAAAAAGATATGTAACACTCTTCGGGAATCGCTGTTTTGGACACGATAAATACCTAACTTAGTGAAGGTTTATTCAAATTTCATAAAGTGAGATTTTAGATGAGATAAAATACTATAGTATTTACTTGATTGTGTCGTAAAATAATGTATCGTTTGAGTAGGCTGAGTAAAAAAAAGAAAATACAGACCCAACTTTGGATTTTTTTTTATCGAGGAAATTTTAAGTAATCATGTATCCATAAAATCACATGAACATATAGTCAAGAATCATATATCTGAAAATCAGACCCTATTGTTTCTTAATCAAGTCAGAACGGCGTTTCAAAGCACGCGATAATTTCCAATGCACCGCCTTCGTCCATCGCCATGATGACAGCTGGAGGAATTCTCTGAATCGAATTATTTGAGACTTTTGGGTCTACTGAAGAGATGTTTACGTAGGTAAAAGTTAATTGAGTCGCCTTTCTAATTTTACACCTGGTCGATGCGTCATACACAGATTTAAGTTTGCGTCTATCCGGACATTTTCGAAGTTAAGGGCTACAAAACCAATTTTTGATTTGACTCCGCATAAACGGCGTCTCCTGTTATACTCGTATTATTATGCCATAAAAACATGATTTATATGCATGTCAGCTCTTTATTTTGGAACACAGGAAAGACTATTTTTGTTTTAAATACTGCGTATGACCCCTATGGTATTTTAACCACGTCCATTAAGTAATAACTGTCAAAACCGCCCATTGAGAGCTTGAAGTGGACTGTTAACAAAACTGCAGCACGGTTGAGTAAAACCTGACTTTATTTAATGTAATACAGACCCATTTATAGCTTTCTGCAAACAAGTCAAAGGATTGAGTTATTACCTATTTAGGAATTTCACTTTTTTAACTTTTATGGAATATAATATTGATTACGTATTCATAACAATGCTTGTTAATAAAACACACCGGAAGACTTTTTAGCGTTCCGTAGCCAACAAAGAACCGAAGCGTTTAACTGAACCATGATTCCTTTTATACAGAGAGCAATGACGAGTAGTTGCAGTGTGCAAGAGGCAACCGGATGGCTGTGGAACCGCCCTGTGCAACCCGAACTGAGCCAACTTGAACTTGGGCGGAAATATTTTTTTGTTACGAGGCAGCCGATCGAAACAGCGGTTGCCTGAAAGTGTGTACGCTGTTTATATAATGAAATGATTTAGATTTAGATTTATTTATTTCACAATATACCTACAATTACAACATTAAAGCTAGCTTAATCTATATGAATTTATATTATGATCGTCAAATAGAATGAGAATTGTAATAAAATGTCAAGTTACATTTGTGTTTCAATGGAATACCTGACGACAATTTATTTTTCACTTCTCATGCTCAAAAAGTGCGTCATATAGTCCAGGCAATGAACTGACAACTTGTATGAAAAAATGTCAATTTTGGAAATAATTTATAATAGCTTATTTTTTATGTATAACGGATATATTATCAATTAAATAGTTACCCAGCGACAAAATCCGACAAAATTTCAGACATCGAAAAAATGATAAGTTAACTGGCTTCTAAAAAGTCAGTAAAAATATTAATAAATGTTTTTGTCTTTATTTTGGTTCATTTACATTTGCTCTATAATATTCAAGATAAATCGTACAAAAAAAGATAATGCATGCTTCATTTAAATCTACATAATTACTTCCGGGTGGAAAGTTTGTCGGATTCTTGACTAAATCATCTTAGAATAACATTTTCAAATGAAATCAACAAAAAAAACGCTATTATAAATTAATGTTTTTCAAAACCGTATTTTGCCTGGAGTAATATTAGGGTTAGCAAGCGGGGCTAAAGTAGTACATTTAGCCCAATAAAAAAAAACACATTTTAATTTGGCCAATCAAAACAGTTCAACGTATTACATCCACCAATAACAACTCTTTAAAAAACAATAGGTATTGGCTATCAACTAACCAGAACACAGGTAGACATTAAAATCGACCAATCAGGAAACAGAATTCATTTCAAACATTAGAAGTTTTTTATTCCCTAATTCACAATAATTCAAAAAATAAACGCCTCTGACCGACTATAGCCGCGTCCAAACGTTCAAGCGTGGTTGAATGCACACATGACATAAGCTATGAAGATTGAGCGGGATAGACTGCTGTCTATCTCGCCTTATCGTATGCCCCGCGTATGCTGTCCGCCGCGCTCGGCCGTTTAGACGCGGCTATTAGACGATCACAGGCGTTTATTCATGGTGTGAATATTTTGTATCTGTGTCAAAGCAGTTTATTAAAAAGAATGGCGCCAGATTGAACAATCTTATCGCCTTGGTATAATTGTCGATTGTGGATGGATAATCTTTGTTTTTACTAAAGTGAAAAGTGGAGTCTATACTTAACTCTGGTCTAAAAGCCGTATTAGGTACCCCTCGAACTATTTCCCCTCACTTCGTTCGGGAAAATATCTATCTCGTGGTGATATGGCTTACTTTAGACCCTTGTCATACAATCTACTATTTGTCACACCCTCCAATTTCCGCCCCACTCCAAGTTGCCTCCGTTTGTTGCATCCGGGTTGCACGAGGCGGTTCCACAAAGCTTCGGGAGCTCAAATACCGCGAGTCATCCGGTTGCCTCTCAGACACTGCGTCCATTGCTTTATTTGGGTTTACTGCAACGCACACAGCGACTGTATGTTTGAGTGTTTTGTTCTATATTGCGTACCGAAACTTTGTCCTGATTTTGCCTGGAGTCTTTTGTTTGTTAGCAAAGAAATAAATGCTTTATCTGACTGTCCGTCTGTCCATCAGCGGCGTCAGTGAGCTGTACTAAAAAAGCTTTAATTTTGCATGGTTATAACAAGAATGCTGACAAAGTAGTAGAAAAACACAATATATATATACAACGGACTCTAAAAGTCAACTTCAAACCAGTAATCAAAAAATTAAAATTAAAACTAAAAAAATATATTTGGCCCTAGTGGTAGAGAATGCCATTTAGCATTAAAGTCCGGCAATTGTATATATTTTTGCACTTGAATGCCTGCCTTATGAGAATACAGCTATAAGTTTATGTATATTGTATCATCATAAGCCAGTAGGTAGGAACAGCTAGCTGTAGCAACAACAGTTTGCTGAAACGAAAAAGTGCTTGTACCGATGCGTGTCTGTGCGAGCGTTTCAAATCGGATGTCTTTGCAAATACAAATCGTTTCCTACTGGCGTTGTGCGCTAAAAGAGCCTGGGTCCGCTTCGACACCTAATCCCAAAACTTGGCATAACCATTCGTTTTACGAAAGTGACTGCCATCTAACCTTCCAACCCAAAGGGAAACCTGGACCTTATTGGGATTAGACCGGTTTCCTCACGATATTTTCCTTCACCGAAAAGCTAACGGTAAATGTAAATATACCGTACATAGGTTCCGAAAAACTCATTGGTTAGGAGCCGGGATTCGAACCCACGACCGCCGCTTGACAGCCGCATGCCTAAACTACTGGGCCACCGTAGCTTCTATCGCAAATACAAATCGTTTAACGTATAAAAGAGAGTGGTTAGAAGGGCGATAAGCAACACAATGTAGGTCCTCGTAAGTTGATTTATCGCTATTCAATTGGAAACCTTTCAGTTAATTAGTTAGTTCGAAACTAGAAGTACGCTCGTAACTGTGCTTTTTCCAAAGGACGCGAATGTTAGGTACCCATAATATCCCAATTCTATGCCTGTTTTTCGTGAACTCGTGGAACGAATTGTATAACGAAAGTTCTTAACAACTTATTTTTTTTGCCCAACGCTAAAGTACGTGTATAAAGACACGTGTCTCAAATACTCACCAGGCGCGCCATTTAAAAGTAAATAAATATTATGACGTCCATTTACGAGATTAACATTCCGTTTGTACAATCAACGACACGTTTTACTCATTAACCTTATTACTAAGTAATAAGGACTATACTGGCACAGGTTTTTGTACGTGATCATTTGACTGAGTGGCCAGTGGCTCTATTCAATTCGCTTAATAGCTCATTTCAAAAGGCAATGTATCTATTTGCTGGCGCTGCGATGATCGGTAAATGTTTGTATTGGTAATGAATGGTGTCCCATTATTTCACCGACAAACGTTTCACCGAATGTATGGTTTCGAAGAATTTTCGTTTCATCGAATTTCTGTTAGTCAGAAACCGTTACTTTTTAGGTACAGCTAAAAGTTCACCCCGTAGAACCCATTAGGTTAGGTTAGGTTTGTTTTATAACATTCCTGAAGAGTTTACTGATTCTGACAAAAATGGTTTTCGATTAAATGAAAATTCTGCGAAACATACGTTCAACGGAACAATTATCGATGAAACAAGGTACAATACAACCGTAATCAATACATGTGTACTTTTGATAGAATTGAAGGAATATGTATTCAAATCTTTCAGAATGAAGTACCTGGGAGCTTTGCTCGGTGAAACACGAAGAAAACGAATCTTACGCAAAACGCGATTCCCCTGGAGTTGGAAGCGTTACACAGGTTACGGTAACCGCATGCCACGGTAGATCCAGCTTTGAGAAAGTGGTCAATCGTCGAATCCGACTTGCCTGGGCAACGTTTAGGAAGCTACGGCACATGTTTTCGTCCAATATTCCGCAGTATCTCAAGGCGAGAGTCTTTGACCAGCAGTGTATGTATGTTGCCAGTGTATGTATGGCACTGAAACGTGGTCGCTCACTATCGCCCTTATATGAAGGCTCAAAGTCACCTAAAGGGAGAGGACTATGCTGGGAGTTTCTCTGCGTGGTCGCATCAGAAATGAGGCTATCCACAGCAGAACTAAGGTAACCGATATAGCCCTCCGAATCGCTAAACTTACCATTGCACATTGCACGTAGAACCGATGGCCATTGTTGCGAAAAGGTTTTCAAGTTGCGACCACGTACTAGAAGACGCAGCGTGGGTAGACACCCCACAAGGTAGACTGATGATCTGGTAAAGGTCGCGGGAGTCCGCTGAATGCGGGTGACGCAGGACCGATTATTTTTCCAGTCTTTGGGGGAATTCTGATGTCCAGCAATCCAGCGGCTGCTATGATGATGATAATTCTTTGGAAATATAATCAATAATAATAATAATAAATACTCTTTACAGTACATATGGTGCTACTTTCCCGCACCAGTGCGGAAAAGAGCACTTTTCGTGCATATGTCGAAACTTTAAAGAGCCATATGGACAGTAAAACGTTGTACGATACACGTGCGAATTTCCTATTTTTGGCACTTGTATCATAAATAACTATTATTTCATTTCATTTCATTTATTTATTAATGAGCAACATACATCGCATGTGAAATTAACATTTACACATTGTAATTTCAGTCATATAAATAGCAAATTACTACAATAAAAAATAAAAAAAATATTTATATTAAAATTAATTATTTTACATGTCAAATTTACTAAGAAATAATGTCATTGCGTTATCTACGAGTATAAGGAATTTAAAAAAGAGATACAAATTATTAAATGTCAAGCCACCTTAGAAAATAAATAATGTTAATAATAATGTCAACAGCTCTAGATAATTACCAGTTCTTTTCCTTAAATTCCTCTATTGAATAAAAACACCTTTTTAGCAAAAAAGTCTTCAACATAGTTTTAAACACATTTACATTTAAAGTTTCCTTTAATTTAACGGGTAATCTATCGAAGAGTCCTATAGCCTGATAACCATCAGAGTTCTTAACAATATTCATTTTGGTTACAATTTTCTGAGGCAAGTCTTTTCTCCGTGTGGCTAACCGCCGTTCTCTGTCTTGTGGGGTTTCTATTTCAAAGATAGATATTATGAGGTCTACCAGAACAACCAGAATAGATAGACTGGGAACAGTGAGAATCTCATATTCCACGAAGTAGTTTTTACAAGACGTTTGTCTGTGGGATTCTAGCGATGGCTCAAATGGCCCGTTTTTGTGCGACAAAAGCTGTGTGTTATTGTATTTATAACTGTTTCCCCAAAACTTAATGCTATACCTTAGTTTGGATTCAACTAATGCGTGGTATACCATTCTGAGTTGGGGCAGTTTTATCTCCTCTCTCAGACTTCTGAGCGCATAGCAAGCGGAACTTACAGAGTTAGCTCTAGATTGTACTTCGTTCTTCCAATTTAGGTTACAGTCGATATGTACTCCTAAAAAATTCACTGTTTCTACTTGATTTATCGCTGTACCGTTTGCTAAAACTCGTAACTCGTATTGCATCACGACAAGAGAGAAACATCTTACAAAAAATCAATCTGACACGCAGGAAGGCCGGCGGACAGCGGAGTTAGTAACAGGGTTCTGTCCGGTATCCTTTCTCGACTCTCGCCTCGACTCAAAAAAATATCTAGTCCAATTTCCTGACACCAAATATGAATATTTAAGCACAAAGTTTGAGATTCTATATTAATAATATACCTACACTGCAAAATGGCCGCCATAAAGTTAAAGATGGCCGTCGGAGGAGTTGGTTCCTATATCAAAAACTTAAAGCCATGTACCTATAACTAGTACTTGAAAATATTATTATAACTTTTGTCCAGCGTGTCCATATTATCACATGAATCGATCTCACTAATACAGCTTTTTGAAGCATCTTACAAGTTATCGCCAGTGAGAAGCTTGGTCATGATAATCTGTTGCTAGCTCGCGAACCTGGAGTAAAATACCTACTAAGTTTAAACCGATGCTCTCTGCTAAATACTCTCGTCTTGTGTAAATGCCCTCAGCATTCATAATTCAGAGGCTTCACAGAAGTCCTTGAAACAATTCAGAGTAACTTTAAAGAAGATAGGGTTCTACTTAACTTAATCGGGAATTTGTAAGGCCGTATCTTTAGGCTATAACTAGGCTTAGGACTTTTCGTAGCATACCGTGGTTCTAAAATCTTTGGAGTCGCCATGTGTAAAAATTTCGAAGTCAAAGTCAAAGTCATAAAGTATGATGTCTTATTAACTATAAAGATTTATACATACTGTCACATCGTTACTGAGTGCATTTTAATCGAACGTAATTAATGTTATCACAAACCTATATAATAATACGAATTACTGATCACATGTGATGCTACAATATTATTTATCTAGTTATACATCCTCTTTAATGCCCGTGTTTAGTGAGTAGTGCAAATTAAATCGCAATTAAAAATTAAAAAATATTGACATAATCAGTTTAATGAGGATTATGACACACTTATTCCAACAGCCAGTACTTTCTCAAATATGTAGAATTATTGCTTATAAAAAATTGATTGGCCTAAAAATGTATCATTAATTAATTTTGTAATAGCCCCTGGAAGCCTCAGTTTAAGTTTGATTTGTTGAGTAAAGCTTAGCGACGTTTCGACCGATCACGTTTCGTCTGTTGAAATTAACGTTATATTTTCTAGGTTTAATTTTTATATCACCGTTATATAATGCATTGTTAATTAATATATTACATTACTTAACATTATACTATTTTTATTAAATGTCCTTTTTTCTTTATTATATATTATTTTACAACTAAAAATTCCATAAAATATAGAAGCATGATATGTTTCAAAAAGTCCTAAGCCGTTAATATAACTTCATACTTTGACGTTCACTTCGAAAATTTCACATTCGGCGACTCCATGGATTTTAGAACCACGGTATGCTACCAAATGTCCTACGCCTAGCTATAACTTTAACTAGACGTTATCTTAAATTGAGTATTCTTATTTTAATTATTATTTCATTAATATTACCTGTCACATAATATTTATCACAATTGCCTATTACCATGTCAATTTTATGAATGTTTATATATTATTATTCAAGTATTATTATTATAAAAATCATTCAAATTATAAAAGTCACGTCCAACTTACCATCTTATTTATTTATTTATTTATGTTTACTTAAACCGATAACTATCGTCACGAAAGGAATGTCATAAAAAAGGAAGGATATCGCAGCAGAACCAAGGTAATCGATATAGCCTTCCGAATCGCTAAACTTAAGTGGCAGTGAGCGGGGCACATAGCACGTAGAACCGATGGCCGTTGGGGCGGAAAGGTTCTCGAGTGGCGACCACTTACCGGAAGGCGCGGCGCGGGTAGGCCCCCCACAAGGTGGACTGATGACCTGGTAAAGGTTGCTGGAGTCCGCTGGATGCGGGTGGCGCAGGACCGGTCACTTTGGCACTCTTTGGGGGAGGCCTATGGCCAGCAGTGGACGTTTTTCGACTGATATGATGATGATGATGATAATGAAAGGAATCTCTTATCCATAGAAAAGTGGCCAATTATATGAATATATGATCCTTATTTTGACTCGAGTAGCTTGTGTATTGTTAACACAGTCACACAAGAATACAGTTTGTAACATAGCCTAAACATTTTGAAACTCGAATCGGGTCCCTGGAATCGCCGGCCGGGCCCTTATTTGAAGAGGTAATATTTATAGTCCATGTAACTCGGCAGTTGGGTAATCCTTTGACTGTCCATAAATATAGGAGAGGATAGAATTACGGAACCCCGGGCTTACAGGGGCTTTTAAATAACAGATAAGAGCAATATTTTTGCCCTGGTTAAGCAAGATATATCTTCTTTCTGTATTTGGAAGCCTAGAACCTAAATGGTTGCATAGGGCACGGTTTCTGAGAAATTTCGTCCCTCGTACGCTCTGGTTATGCAATTTCCCGAGTTACTACAGTTTGGATTTCTTCAAGAAAGGAATGTATATATATACATTCTTAAAAGGTCGGCAACACGCATGTGACACCCCTATCCCTACCCTACCACTACCCTCACCGTAGGCAGTCACCGTAGACCATTTTCCATCAGGCGGGGCCGTAAGGTTGTCTGCCACCGAGGTGTTTTTTTTTTCAAATAAAGAATCAATTGTAGAGTTTGAAGCACAGTAAGGCACATCCTTTGTACAGGTACATGTAGGTAACTAAAAGTTGCCCACGACTTCGTCTGCCGCCCATTCCTACAGTCCCATACAACATTTATTTTATAGTTGTTTTTTTAAGTGAAAACTTCTTTAGCGGCGCTGAGCACTTTTTGGGATGGGGAAAAATTGTTAAATACGCGACAGAGTTTTGTGACGTCAGATGTGAAGGAGGTCACTTTTTGCTGCTAGCCGATTCGACTTCATTCAAAACTGAACGCTATTCGTAAGAGTATAAAGCCGTTAAACACTTTTTGCAATAGCATATTCTGCAAAAAAAATTGTAATAATACCAACGCGTGAAGGCACCGTTTTGCTATTGAGAAAACTCGAATAGTTCGAATTTGGGCGTTATTCCTAAAGAGATAAAGCTTAGAAAAATATTTACCAACGGCAAAAACAAATTGATATTTTGGTCGCCACCGCCGTCTGGTCGTCGCACCCAACGCGCCCGCGGCCCGTCGGCCTAAATAATTGATAATTGTTTATAAATTTGCGTCAAATTCATTTTTAGGGTGACACCGTAAGATGTCACGTGACCTGATCGAAAAACTGTTACAATGTTATTGAATTTTCACTTCTGCCGGCACTCCCGGAGTGCAACCCGGTCTTTTTTTTATACCACCTCGATGACAAACAAGCTTACGGACCACCTGATGATAAGTGGTTACCGTAGCATATGGACGCTTGTAACTCTAGGGGTGTTACATGGGCGTTGCGGACTCTAAGAATTTATACACTCCTTTTTTTAGAAACCCTATACCGTAGTCCGTCGGGAAAACCTCGGCAGGTCCCGCTCATTCCACAACCGGAGCTTCCGAGGGAGGAAATTTCTCTGAAACCGTACGGTACGTCGGTAGCTTTGTACAGTCCCCATCAGATATATCGGAGCTGCCAAAGTGTTCACAAATATCTGAACATCTATTGTCGAGGCATTAGAGACGTGTTCAGATATTTGTGAGCACTTTGGCCGCTCCGATATATCTGATGGCGACTGTAACTCCTGGGTGGTTCAAATAAATTCACTTTAACCCAAGCGGTAAATATGTTATTATAACACGTTTTGTTTGGTTACCAATCTCACCATTTATTGAAATTACCTGGGAAAGGTTGCGGGAGCGTAGGACCGGTCATTGTGGCACTCTTTGGGGGAGGTCTATGTCCAGCAGTGGACGTTTTACGGCTGATATGATGAAGACGCGTTTCATCATCATCATATATACACAACCCTAGTTCTAAGGTCGTCACGACATGTCAAATATTTTGCCCAGCGTTGTTGTGGCAGATGTACAAACTGGTGATTATACCCAATCTAATTATTGCAGTATTAACGACAAATTAAAACGACGCCAGCAAAATAACATTACGTGTTCGGTGGAGCACGGTACATTGGGAATTCAAAATAATTATGCTCCCAGAACTAGGTCACCGGGCTCAAACAATAATTATGATTATTAACATTGGCCCCGTGTAAGTCGCACTGGAATTTATTTGCTTATGTTCGAGTTATACTGTTAATTAAATAGACTGTGGAAGCCAGCTACAGCTAGCGACTACACTTGTTCTTGAAGTTGTAGATAGTTAGAGGGAGTGCAAAGAAAGATACTCAAGATTTAACAAGTATATTGCACCAGGGATAAAAGTACAGTAAAAAAATTGCAGTTTAATATTTTAGTTTAGTTTAGTTTATTAAATCTCATTACATATATAGATTTCACATAAGTACAGTTATCTTGTTACTTTTCATAAAGCGATCGTTTACAAAATTACGCAATTTACTATTTGATTATACGCAATGGAAAAAACGACAATCAAGAAAAAAAAAAAAAATAAATAACAATACGGTCATACCTGTAGATACAGGTACTATTCATTGCGATAACCTTAATATATAAAAATTCAAAATAAATCATGTCGTAAAAAATAAAGATGAATGATAACCTCAAAAGATTTAATAATGTCAACTCTTAATACCTACTAATACCAATTAACAAATAAACTAATATGTCAAATAATCATCATCATCATCATCATATCAGCCGAAAGACGTCCACTGCGGAGGGGCTGTCTTTGGGGAAGGCCTATGTCAAATAATAAAAATAGCAAAAACACTTAATTGTGTTTTTGCTATTTTATTTTTTAGTACCTATAGCCATCTCTTAATTTCTATGAATTCTTTTACTGAGTAGAATAGTGCATTAACTATATAAATTTGTGACTTATATTTATTTATTAAAAATCTGACGCACGATCCAAATAGTGGGTCGCAAGCAGAGCTGGGCACAAGACCGTTAATCAGTTAATTGTTAATTAACGAAGTTAACATTTTGATAACGGATTCACTTTTAAGTTTACTTAAAAAAATGTTATCGGACATATTAACTTCCGTTAACCTTCCATGTATCCCTTAATCGCTAGTCAAGTAACGTCTATTTGTCAAAAGGACATCGCGCGGACGCGTTCTGACAAGTAGTTTCGTGTTGTTCGGCGGTAGCCGGACGGTCCGTGCATAGTACGCTCCGGTGTTGGCCGGTGCCGGAACGGTCTAGTAGGCGTCTCATCATCTCATAGTAATGCATATAAGTAATGAATATTTATGCACGTGTCGGTACGGTTACGTTCATGGTATGATACGGTCAAACCTTTAATATTCCATTCCAAGGGGAAATAAATGTTCACACGTAAATGAACCTCGCTTACAGGCGAAAACTTTAGCAATACTTTGGCAAAGCACTTTATATGTAGTTATTATCATCACACTCTATTTTGTTCATATCCTACCTAAATATTCCATACCATTTTTTTAGCAGGTTAAATAATGCAACGACGTATAAATTACCACTTCTATCACGAGTTAACGGTTAACGATTAAGATTTTCCGAACCGGTGGTAGTTTATCGACATTCATATGCCCAGAAAACATCGTTGACTTTAACTTTGACAGCTCTTGATAAAAAGTTGTGTCTGATAGCTGAATTGATAAGACTACTTTGGAACCCCGAACAGTCAGCATCGCAGGCAGGATCACAAGCCACTACGCTTTTTTTAATACTACGACGGTGGCAAACAAGCATACGGTCTGCCTTGATGGCAAGCAGACACCGTAGCCTACGAGCGCTTGAATTTCAGGAAGAAAAACAAGCGCGTTGCCAACCCTTTATTGATTTGAGGATTCGTTGTGTTGATAGCTAGAGACCATGGTATAACAACACAGGTACTCTCTTCCGAGACTCGCGAACCACGTGACTGACACAAGCCTACGTCATCACGCTGTTAAATGCCGTTTGATGACGTAGGCTTGTGTCAGTCACGTGGTTCGCGAGTCTCGGAAGAGAGTACCTGTGTTGTTATACCATGGCTAGAGACGAACCCAGGTCCCCCGCTCTTAACACTACACATTACAACCTCGGGACTGTCGACCTTACTAACCATCAGGAACACAACACCAGAGCAAGTTTAAGTATTTGGGTCGAAAACTTATTTTGCACTTTGCAGGTTAACCCGTTTGTCCAAAACTATCAATACCTACTAACGGAGCCCTGTGCCATGGCCTGGAGAATTGGCTTCGGTTCTTTGTTACTATTTACGAGCGGGAGATATTTTGTAATAAATTTTAATGACGTAGGCTTCAGCCATTTGGGCCGACCGTGTGTAGCGTTCTTTATTTGTAATTTGTCAACTCGTATTTGCGTCTGGCCGAGGGCAAATGTGGGTATGAAAGCTTCAACAAAGTCATATATTTCATGAAATTCATGTTCGTAGTACCCATGTGATGACGAAAATATTTAAGCTTCATAAATTTTTCATACAGTATTTTAGGCATTAAGTCCACTTTTTGCCAGACTACGGCAGAGCCGAAAGGAAGGTAAGATTTTGGCAATCTATGTTTGTATTTACGTGTGCGTAAAAGATACAGATCAGATTTTGATGATTGAGGTGTGAATCGATTCCAGATTATGCTTCGAGTGACATACATTGCCGTTTGTCTTAGTTTTTTTTGTAAATATTCCGTAGTCGGAAGAATGTAAGATACGTTTTTTTTCAACTTCTTATGCTTATTTACTTTTTTGTTGTAGAACTTAATTGAACTTCAAAGTTTTGTTTGAAGCCTGAAGTCAGTATTGTGCACTAAATTCGGTTCATCTGTTTCGTATTTAACTAGGTTACTTACTACTTTAACATTATTTCATTTGCATAAAACAACCATGACTTGACATGTATAAAACGTATGTACCTACCTACTCTATTTGACATATAAAATAATGTATTTTATGAATAAATCTGAATCTGAATCTGAATCATAGGTACGCAGATTTTACTCCAGCATTTTACGAAAAAAAAAAACTGCCATATCCGCGTATTTTCATGATACTGTTTCATAAATATGGTTATTGTGCTTGGTTTTAAAGCGTAGAATTAATACGTTATATAAACAATTTGCCCGGCTTTGGACGGGACGGCCGGTAATTCTTGCGGCCAGTTTGGCTGAAATATGAGCCATCCGTAAATGCGAGAATTTCAATAATACATTGAAAGTTTCACCTTTTAGAATCACGTTACATTGAATTCGACATTAAATGCAGCAGTCTTTCAAGACTTTATGGTGACGGTGCACGTTGGGAGGTATTTAGCCGCACTGTCGAAGGATTTTCAGGTTAATTCAGCTTTGGACCAGTTATCTGTTTTATTTTATAAGATAGCTGCCAGCACGGGATCCTCCACGTAATACATAGAGTGCAGGCAAATTCGCGATATTTAATATAGACTAGCATCATCCAGAAAGTTCTTTCTACACGCAAATGAAAGATTCATGAAATCGGATAAGCAGTTCTGGAGATTACTTTATTTGTTTTATTTATTTATTTAAGGAAGACACAAACAGTCGTTTACAGAAAATAGTAATTCTTAAACTATTGCTTACATCTCAGACCTGGAGTTTCCTTATTTTATAAATATAAGCATATTACCAACAAACATTATCAACAAACTTAAGTATTACAGCTTCATGACATATATATGTCGACCATTGTTACTGGAAAGCATGTTTTAATGACTTAATAGTAGAACAATTAAACAGATCAATGTCATGTCATGTGTCTTTAAGTCTTTCATCCTGGTTAAACAGTTTACATGCACGTTTTATAAATAGCATATTTTGTGCATAACAAGTTCGATTGCGAGGAATCGAAAATAAGAATTTATTTTGACATTGGCGCTGACTTCTACGAGGTACTCTTAAATTGATTTGATGTAATAGTGAGGGGACATCCCCGAGATTACCCATTACATATAAACTTACAAAGCTACAATTTCACAGAATTGTCCTCTTTATAATATTAGTATACATGTCACTCAACCCAATTTTAAGGAAATAACTGAAGCTAGTGTTGTTAAAAGGCTAGTCTTGAAGACTTTCGAACCTTAAAGACTCGCAAACCTTGAAGGTTCAAGCTTTGAAGACTTGAGCGTTGAAGGTTTGAGCTCAAAAACTGTTCAGAACCTTAACGACTTAAGCTTTTTATGAGCTTTAAGAGTAATCTTTAAGACTCAGCCTTCATACAGGGCTCAAGCTTTAAAAACTCATTTATTGAACGCTCAAGCCTTCCGAACCTCGAAGGCCTCAGTCAAGCGTTAAGAGCTCAAACACTGAGCGCTCTAGGTACAATTTCACGATTTTTAGTACGATTTTATCTCAAGTAGGTGTGATGTTACTGATGTAAGATAGTAACAGGAGGTTTTACTAAGATTGCAAATACAACTACTTGACCAGTTCTTTCCCTTCCCGGTTGACTAAAATTTGGTTCAACTACCTCTAGTAACAATTTCGTAGTAGTAGTTACTTATAATCATATTTTGAGTAAGTTGTATGCAATTATATTTTTTCACTTGACTTTACTTAAAATTACCCGTTATACATTAAAAAAAATCATATTGAATACATATGACACGATTTGATTTATTATTTATTAATATTATTAATAAGAAAAGTAATGCCTCTATATATCTCAAATATGTCACAAATTCATCAAGCTTTTAAAACTTTTACACGTTCTAAACCTTATAAACTTAAACCTTCAAAGCTCAGCAGGCTTTAAAGCTTGAGGCATAAAAACTCGAAGTTTCTGTGCTTGAAAGCAGTAACACGAACCTTTTAATTTCAGGCTTATACGCTCGAGGCTTTAAGGTTCGAGGCTTCTAGAATCAGCAGTCGCGACTCGAGTCCTGTAGTTTATGCCTCGAAGCTTAAATTCACAACACTAAGTCTGAAGCGCATCAAAAGGCAATAAGAGTTAGGTTTTCTACCTGACCTGTCAGCTCTGCCAGCTAATTTTGAAATCTCAACGTCTCCAGCTTCCTAACCGTGAAAAAGTGTTGATTTTCGTAAATGCGGTTTTTCAGTGTGGCATTTTTGTACATTCGTGATTCGTCACAGTCCTCATTTATTACCTCTGCACTGAATATAATATGTACTAAAATGTGTAACAGTCTTCTGCGCTAAAGTGGCGAATTGCGACTGTCAAGAATTGCGTTTGTGCACAATTGCGCATTGACTGAAATGATATTGTGTAGAAGTGGCTGTGAAAATTTCTGACTCGAAGAATTGCGAATAGGAAACAACCCGTTTGTGTAATGCGATGCATTATTCCCTTGCTATCCTGTGACCTTCGTAGGTTACCTCAGAGAGCTGCCTATTCGCAATCCTCCGTCGCCTTCTTCATTAATCATCATCATCATCATACCTAGCGAAAGACGTCCACTGCTGATCGCATGCCTCCCCACAATGACCGGTCTTGTGCTACCGGCATCGAGCGGACACCCGCGACCTTTATATCATCAGTCCTCCTTGTGGGGAGTCTACCCACGATGCGCTTTGTACAGTCAGAATCGTATAGTTAGTAGCAGCCAGAGTAGCCAAATATATCGTAACACATCCTTATTCGTACAGTAATAAAGACGTGGATCGAAATATTTGGCTACTTTAGCTGCTACTAACTATATGATGCTGACTGTGCGTGTGCGTGATGGTCACCACTCAAAAACATTTACCTTTTTCTTTATGAAACGTATTATAATATTCTGTGGATTCATTTTGTACACGTTTGGTCGTTTGTTCCCGTTGTTCGAATCATGCGAACGAGTTAATGTTATCGTGTCGGTTTAAAACTCCCATTATATTTGTCCCAGAAATGTAATTAGTCGTAAGCATTACTAGGAAAACGTCAATTTTGTTTTAACTTCTTCTTTGCAAAACGTGCCTCGTATATCATTTCGATTAAGAACTTAGTGCTTTTAAAATGCAGAACCCTCTATTCAATATAATATATGTCACACATACATTTTTTTTCAGTTCTTAGTACACGAAAATATTAATATAGTTTTGGAGATAACTTAACTTGGTGTTTTACAGAATCATTGAGTGAAATACATGAGATAATTTGCATTTATATACAGACAGAGACAAAAGAGTAACTTTCGTATTTATTATATTACGTAACGGATTCGTCAGTAAATTAGCCTAGCTCTTTTACTTACCTATTGAGCAATATCTCATCTAATATTTAAGATTGTAAATCAAGATCAATTAAAAATTCAACTTCTGAGCAGCCGGTGCGCGCCATGTCTGGGAGAAGAATTAATTGTATCTTGAATTTGATGAATCGATTCACTTTACCTACCTGCTATTTCACCAGCACTATTGGACTTTCCCAGAATGTTATAATGTATTTTTGCATTATGACTTTTAAGTAACGGACCTATTCGACTAACAAAAATGATGTGTCCTCAGCCTATCACATGTTTTACTCTCTTTCATTTGTCATAATAACATGAGAGACACTAGGAGATATCCTGGGAATAAATGGCATTTTATACGCCGGGTGGCAGTTCTGCTTGGTAATGCTCACTGAAAACATCTCGCCG
Source organism: Epinotia ramella (assembly GCA_947578815.1). NCBI lineage: Eukaryota > Metazoa > Arthropoda > Insecta > Lepidoptera > Tortricidae > Epinotia > Epinotia ramella. The sequence continues at coordinate 30,496,515 of OX388203.1, forward strand.
GTTCAATACTATTAGAATAGAATACTTTATTGTTCACTGTATACAAGATTGATGGTAAGCAGGGAAAAGGTATCAACAGTCACCCCATATTGTATGCCCATATTATTTTCTCAAATATGCAATGAAATATTGCCGTTGTGTTCTTCATAATGGGCTTCTAAGTGTCACGTTTCGGGCGCAGCTAGACGAGAGATCTGTAATTTTAATTTCCATTACACAATTGGTGGCACAGCATCACGGTGTTCAGCCATGAAAATTAAAGTTAGATTTCTTGCAGTTTTATTTATTTATTTCATTGCATGATTGAGAAAAGCACTATACATACCTACCTCGGCGTGAAAAGGGGTTGCCAGCCTCATAATTATCCGGCCTCGCTACGCTCGGCCATCCTTACTAATATTATAAATGCGAAAGTGTGTGTGTTTGTACGTTTGTCCTTCTTTCACGTCGCAACGGAGCGTCGTATTGATCTGATCTTTTTGTATGGAGATAGTTTAGAAGATGGAGAGTCACATAGGCTACTTTTTCCAGCGGGAAAACATCTAATTCCCACGGGAAAACTCAATATGTTACATTTTCCTATTACCACGGCCATCAGCTAGTATTTAATAATCTTTACTTCGGTGAAGGAAAACATCGTGAGGAAACCGGTCTAATCCCAATAAGGTTGACTAGTTTTCCCTCTGGGTTAGAAGGTCGGACGGCAGTTGCTTTCGTAAAACTAATGCCTATGCCAACTCTAGGGATTAGGTTTCAAAGCGAACCCCGGGTTCCTTTAGGGCACAATTTTTTATAGTAATATTTTGACGATAGATTTTCTATTTTCGCCGCACGTTATTAGAAGTGTTTATAAATAGAAAGTGTTTTAAAATTTTTTTGTTGCCACCTCCTTCGCATGTCATTTCTCTATCTTTTTTTCGAACGAGCGAGCGAAGCGAACGAAGTTCTATGCTTCTGCTTGGGCCGAAAGTCGTTTGTTTACGGTTTCCAGCGTCTGCCCAGCTGTTCTCCTCTACAGGTCGCATTTCTCAATCGATTCTCGAGACATGTGACGTAAATAAATTACAAATATAAACTTAAAGTTAATGAAATCATATCATCCTCCTAGCGTTATTCCCGGTTGTGCCCTAAGAGAGAGTGTAGAGTTGGCATAGGCATTAGTTTTACGAAAGCGACTGCCGTCCGACATTGTAACCCAGAGGGAAATCTAGTCGACCTTATTGGGATTAGACCGGTTTCCTCACGATGTTTTCCTTAACCGAAGTAAAAATTATTAAATACTAGCTGATGGCCGTGGTTATAGGAAAATGTAACATATTGAATTTTCCCGTGGGAATTAGATGTTGTCTCGCTGGAAAAAGTTGCCTATGTCACTCTCCAGCCTCTAAAATATCTCCATACAAAAAAATACATTAATACGACGCTCCGATGCGACGTGAAAGAAGGACAAACAAACACACACACACACACACTTTCACCTTTATAATATTAGTAAGGATTTACTCATTTTAGAATATATATCCGTCGCTTTGATAACTTATTTGTAACAGAAATAAATGGATGAATATAATGCATATATGTAGTAACGTTTATGTAACATATATGTTTATGGAACACTCATGAATGGGCTGCCACCACGTGCCTCGCCGTCCCTACCGTTTGTGAGCGTGATAATGCGTTATCTTTTAAGCTCTATCATGTGCTGATCATTGTGTTATCTTAAATAATAGCAAAGAGGTAACGTCTGTTAAATGTTAGTTTGTATGTATCTCGATTCTAATTAATACGCGGCCGCGGTAAGGTAGGTAAACATATAGTCATATACTAATACTATACTAATACTAACCAGAAATGTTAATTTCCAAAAATGGTACAGCAGTGGTTGTGAAGCATCTGACTTCTGAGCTAGGCTGCTGCCTGTGTTACAGAAGTCAATGTCCTCTCTCACTTTGTGAGTATAGTGAATTACTTACTAGATATTTATGTATTCTTATTTATCTATATTTTATGTATACAGGGCGTCCCACGCTTATGCCACATGGAGGGAAATTGAATATTGTAGACCGAAGATTTTACTAAGAGAAGACATTTTTTTAATTTAAAAAACCATTTTTAACTGCATTTATAGATTTTTAAATAATTACACGGTTGAACCGGGAATCGAACCCGCTACACGAGATTTTTTTTACCCTGTAGCTTTATCATACCGATCGAAAGGCTTCATTATAAGGATTATTTTTTGCTATATAACATAGTGTTAGAAATGAAAGGAAGACCATGAATTTTAGCATTTTTTAATTCAAAATTAATCAATTTAACTTATCAAATGCTCAAAATGAGTCTCATTCTGTTGAATACAAAGTTTCACTCTTTTGATTATTTCGCTCCCTGTTGATCAGATTATTAACGCGTCTTTCGGCAGATTCAGAATCGGCAGAAACTTGATTGGACAGAAACTCGATTTGTTGCATACAAATAGGTACCTACTAATTACGTATCTCTTTATAATTTTATCATGCACTTAAATTATAATGTGGAAATGATGCGTAGCTCTCAAGCGGGTCCTCTCAAATTCATTAGTAAGTACTTGAAAATGATAATGTCAGTTGTATGTTGTAAAAAATCTATAATTTTTTAAAATTAAAATAATGTCTTCTTTTAGTAAACTCTTCCATCTACAATATTCAAGGTACTTTCCCTCCATGTGGCATAGGCGTGGGACGCCCTGTATATATACAACTACGGAAGTGTGTATGTGTATGTGTGTGTGAGTGTGTTTGTGTGTGAGTGTGTACTGACAATTACTTCAGTCTGATTATAGTCCAGGGACAGCAGCCAATTGTTAAGCATTTTCTTACATTCATGCGTGGAAAGGGGATATACATATATAGTTCTATTATTTTTATTGTACAAGTACCTTGACATGAAAGTTTGTTGCCTTCTGGCAGAAGCCAGTCTGCCTTTAAGTGGTAAGAATATATTTGCCACAACACGCTGATCTGCAAACTTATCTTTATTGTAGGGGGTGAGCTAGTGCTGCTTGATAACTAACAACAATATGTATAGTTGTCGGACAGAGAGTAATTCACAACTTTTATACAACAATTTTGTAGAAAACCTGTATGGTCTTAAAAGTCATTACTTTAAGCAAGGATCGTTGTGCCCTCTTTAATTTTAGCATATGTGTTTTACCAGCACCACCACAGACAGACAGACATAATAAAGAAAAACCATTAATAACATTAAACTAGACAAATTATGCTAAGGTAAGAGAACGATTATGTCATTTGTTAATACAATCAGACATGTGTTACAATAATATGTGTTTCTGAGTTTTGTATACTTATTGTTATGTATGTTAGTCTGTAAGGTATTTGTAAATATGGGCCTTGTTGCCTGACTCAAATAAATAAATAGATAAGTATATAGTAACTGAGCCCAATAAACAATGTAAGTACACAAATTACATACTTTCACTTTCACTGCCAGGGATTTGCTTGTTTAATTATTATGCTTAATGAAATTTTGCTTATTTACACTATACAATACAGCTCGTTCGTAAAATAAAATTTGTTTGTGTACTAGTCACTACACGCCAGCCTTCCAATTTTATCCGCGACCTCCCGTAGAATTTTGTGTGAATGTTTTTCACACGAAGTCCCATTTTATTTCGAGCAAGTAGATTGAGAGCCCTCGAGCGCAAGGCTCGGTTGAACTCATATCCAATGTCATTTCAAAAGCCGTTTCGCAGTACCTATTAAAAATATCGCTCCATCATGTCCACTGTGCCGTGCGGAACATCACATCACACAAAATAAATTGTCGATATTTGATTGGATTTGATAAAGCTACATAATTGCTATTGGTCGGTGCGGCTGCGGTGCAGTATTTTTATAGAATTAGCTTATCTTAATTTTATTTGATATTTTTGACAGCCTTACAGCTAGTTGGCGTTACGCTCCCAGTCCGCTCCGATTTTAAGTACCTCGGTTCGCTTAAGTACAGTTTGATGAAGGGTGGGGATGAGGTGTCCGAAATAATATGCGATGGCAAAATGCCGGCTGAAGGGCAAAATCTATAAAACCATTGTGAGACCTTTCGTCATGTATGGATCGGGGGGTTGTGCCTTAAAGGTCCTTGCGTGGTATGGACACGAAATGCAAACAAAAGAGTATTAGGTATGCAGGTTGCATTGCTACTATAGTGTTACCTGTAAAATATATTTGTTGCAATCGTGGCTGCATTTACGATATCCGGCGGAGTGTGCATATCGTTGTCGGAGTCACTACTCATATTTTCAACTAAAATGTGAATTACAAACAACTTTTCACAATTCTACTTTCGTAACAGCAAAAACCAACAAAGAAATGACAACAGTAATGGCGGCAATTCAATCCTACGTCAAGACGAATGTTTTTTTTAAACATAGACAAACGAATGAAGTCCCTATTCTCATGTCACTCTTGATCAAATGTCGTGCGGTTTATATTAAAAAACATACTGAATTGACGTTTCGCATCGATAACTGTTTTAATATCTCTGGATACTAGAATAGAGACCCCACTTGAGTGACAGCTGTTCCAAATTTAAACTTATACCTTACAAAAATCTGTACTTTAATAACATTACAGTACAGATTTTACCTACTACCACAGACAAGAAAGTTCTCATAGTAAAATTGGTTGTAATAATGCTGGTCATTTCCTACGGTTTCTGAACGCATTTTAGAGCACTAATGATATTATGTGCGTAGATAAACACATATTAAAACACAGCACACAGCCAAAAATCGAACCCGGTCAAATGTAAGGAACAATTTGCGTACGTGTGCGTGCGTGCGCGTGCGCATAAGACACAGTAACATACTAGCAGTATTCTGAAAAATAAGGAAATTAGCCGATATCAGTAAGATTACCCTTAAGTTATTGATATACCACTGATACGCAGGGAAGCGCTTTGCTTCCAGTTTTCTCGCGAGGACAGCTAAACAGTGGAACTCACTTCAGGCAGACCTATTCCCAGTTCTTATACCTTGGATCTTTTCATGACGAGATTGAATATGAAGAATCTAGGTATGCATGAAACACCCTTGGCTTCATCATCAATCATCACTTACTATCTGGTCGGATAGTGATCAAATGCGTACCTATCTATGCTAATATTATATAAAGAGGAAAATATTGTAGTTTTGTAAGTTTGTATGTTTTAGGTAATCTGTGGAACTACTTGTCCGATTTCAAAAACTCTTTCACATGAGTATAGAATGGACTTTCTGGATAGACATACGCTTTGATTTAAACCACGGGTTTCCCTGTGTTCATTGAAATACGCAGGCGGAGTCGCACGGCCAGCTAGTCCATTTAAACCTACTAATCCTACTATAAATGCGAAATTTTAGATGTTTGGATGTTAAGATGTTTGTTACTCAATCACGCTTAAACGGCTCAACCGATTTGGATAAAATTTTGCACGAAAATAGTTTATTAATAAAAACACGCGATGAAGTTCCGTTTAGTAAAAATAAGTTAGTGGATTATGAATATGACGCCTGTTGTATACCTACCATTGTGTATGTTTAATTTAACTCTGTTTTTCTATTATGTACTGTCTATTGTCAGCAATAAAGAATAATTTTATTGTATTGTATTGTATGATGGAAGTAAATACATCAAGGTTAGGTATATTCGTCTGTTAATAATAATGACACTACATTTCTTTGTCACGGAACCCTCGAAACACTTATCTCCCTTGTCTCAACAAAACACTTCTCCATAACTCTCCACCAGCGCCGTAATGCCGACGCAAAATTTAATCTCAAGCGCTCGTAAAAACTTGCCTCGTAGGAGATTGACGAGGCACGATTACTAGGCTGCATGTTTTACAAGGCTGCTCTAGTGTGTGTACGTTAAGTACCTAATGAAAGTTGTCACTGCATTTAATAATAATGATAATAATAACACTATAGATACAATTCTCTATTCCATTTGGCATACAATAGCTAAAACGCCTCGCCTGTTGGGACCGGTCTACGGGTATCTAACGATGTACCCGTGAATTGGTACTGGCAGCGGTGTACTACATGGCATTAAATTTCGTCTCCAAAGGTACTCTACGTGTTGGATCTATATCCCCACGCACGCCTTCCAAATGACCGGGGTGCGCTCCGTGAATTTAAATCGGAGATACATCATAATAATAAATACACTTTGTTGCCAAAACAGGAATAGAGTAACAAAACAATGAAAAAAAAGACCGGGTTGCACTCCAGGATTGCCGCCAGAAGTGAAAACTTGAATATTATCAGTCAAATAAAATGCACAGCGCCGCTAAAGAAGTTTTCACTCCAAAATTATTTGCAGGTGGTATTATTATTATTATCTGTAGACATTGAAATGATGTTGGCCAAAGGTTCAAGTAGTACCAAACTTCAGCATTTGCTGGCCGGGTTGCGCAGTGCTTGTTTTCAGTTTGGCCCTTTTTTTGGAGGTATAAAGGTTAGGTACATAGGACACTAGGTTATCCGCAGTTGTTTATGATTCGACAAATCGATCAATGTTATCTGAGACACCCTAACCAGACTAGGCCAGCACGGCGCGCGAGCGTTGTTGCGGCGAGATAAACTATCCGTCTCTTTCGAAGTGTTTTAATTAGAGAGAGAAGGACAACCGTGCTTGTTTCCCTTGCCACCTTGGTTAACCTAGCCTCTCGCACACCTCGCAGTGTAGGGTTCCGTACTTGCCTGTCTGCCTTGGTTACATCGAGGCGCGCGCGACACTTACCTGGTGCGGTTGCGTCGGCCGAATTTGAACAAAAAAGTTAGCCTTTCTAAGTACATTTTAAGTTGGTCGACTATTATAACGGTAACTATATAGTCATAGCTACTTAGCCGTTATAGTTTTCCTTTTAAGTTCATTATAATGATTTTTTCTCATACCCAGTAGTAGCCGGCAGCCGGGGCGGGGGTGACTCAAACAAAAAATATTTATTCATATTCATATAATTTATTGCATAACATTAGGGCATTGCATGAGGGCTTTAAAGCCCAATATCTCGCAAACGAATGTGGAGTTGAGAAATGGTTTTTGAAAACCCACAATATTTTTGAACCTATATAATATTGTTTAACGAGAAAAAAATACATCCGCACTTTAGGTGTAGGGGAGGCCCCTAAAAAATGTTTTGTTTCAAGATTTTAGTATTCAGTTTTTTCAGCGTGATTGATTTTTAAACGAATGTCGAATTATAGGTTTCTAATAGTAAATATTTTTTTAATATTCTTATTATGTTACATACTTACATATCAAATTTTCGTTCGCCACACGGCACATCAACTGAATACTACTTTCTCGTATAACTGTCACCTATTTTACCCATGTTTGACGAATAAATTATCTGTATTTGTAAGGGTTACAGAGCTAAGCCACAGACGGACAGACGGACGTGGCGAAACTATAAGGAGTATAAAGAAAGAAAAGAAAGAAAGAAAGAAAGAAAGAAAGAAAGAAAGAAAGAAGACATTTATTCACTACGCAAAAGACACACAGAGACAAAGGGAGTACAAATACAATACAATTTACACATTTAAGAAAAGAAAGAAAGATACATTTATTCGTGACAAACACAAGGCAATTTACATACATTGACAATAACGTAATCCTCCTCGTTCCTTGTTAACTACGGAACCCTAAAAATGGGCCTATATGCCTGACGCAAATAAATTCTGTTTTTTATCTTAAACACTCCGACGATCTTTTTGTGAATCCATGCCATTTTAATTTTATGAGATGACATGTAAATTTTCAAAATGAGATTTTATCTAATTTAAACCTTTTTTGCTTTTTTTTTTGCTTGCCAAATAAAGGGTTATAATTATATAAAAACAAATAACACGGTGTGCAGCAGGACGGTTATCTCGTTGTACAACTCGGTTACAATATCTGTGGACCTCGCTGGAATGTGAAGCTCCTGCCCCTTCTCCTTTACCTACCCGCGCTCGCCCCGCGCGCCTTGCGCACCGTACCAGAGCGCCGACGTGACGTCATCGACGCCAGGTCCACATATATTGTAACCGGGTTATACTCAATGCCCTCATATGCAAGTATCTCAGTTTGTATACAAAATCCGCACGGCGTCACACACTGCACCGCACCTCCGTGCGGCGAAAGTATGCGGCTCCGCACACCGCAGCGGGGTGCGGCGACAGTGCCATGACCGCCTTCTTTGACGAGAAAAAACACGCAAAACATATATAGCAAAGCATAGGAAAGGATAGCAAGACCGCACGCGCTGTCTGTCTCCATCTAATTACAACACTAAGATAGAGGCTGCTAGTGAGTAGTTATGTCAATTGCAGGCCTGGCCTACGTAGGCCCATTATTATGGAGACCCCGCTGGGGGGTCTCCCAATCGAATGACTAAAGCAAATTGACTTTCAAGCGCAAGTTACGTAAAATCCTTTCTAATAAGCGCGTAGAATAGTTATCACCATAGTATTTTTCAATATATCCAAATATGTTAGTGTAATTATTTTGTGTTTATTTTAGTATGTACCTATTTGAAAATTTTATTTGGGATTAATGTTTTTTATTTTTTATTTCAATGCCCGTACCAATATTTCTGTTTAGCCCAATGGTTGACAGGTAGAGAATGCCTTATGGCATAAATTCCGCCATTTGTACTTCATATTGTATTGTGCAATGAAATATAGATTAATAAATAAATGACTTGATGACCGATTTGGTCCGGGAACCTAACAAAGGATCTCTTACCAAATCCCCCGCATCTCCTATCTAGAGGTTACATATGAATCTGACCGCGAATCAGGCCATCTTTCATTTACAAAGCAAACTCTTTAAACATTTACTAAAAACTTAACAATACAATACTTGTATTTAATACTTAATATTCTTTATTGCTCACCGTCACATAGTAGATAATAGAAAAATAGAGGTAAATTAAACATAAACAATGGTAGACAACAGGCGATCCTATCGCGCTTAACTCACGTAGGTATCATTTTTTTAATGTATAAATCGTTTTATAACTCTGTTCCACGTTCGTGAGTAACGCTGGCCCTTTCTCTAAAGGGACCAGTCTGAAAACCAACGCCGGGCATCCAAACCCAGCATTGTGCACTTCTTGTGATGAGGAAAAATGGTTAAACTCGCCACAGGTCACGTGACCGTAAGATGTCACGTGACTGTGAGATTTGAGAGATACTCGCAACAGGTCACGTGACCGTAAGATTCGACAGATTGAAAATTCGTAAGACGGACACGTGACCTGATCGAAAAACTGTTACAATGTCATTGAGTTTTCACTTCTGCCGGCACTGCCGGAGTGCAACCCGGTTGTTTTTTTCATACAATTGTTCTTAAGTTATTTTTTTTCTTTGTTATGCTGTATTACAAAATGTTTTTGTTTTAATTAATTACCTACTTACTGTTTAATAGATCATATATTTAGATTGTGACAATAAAGATTTTTATTATTATTATTAAAAACGAACTCCAAAATTGGTCTCTGACTTGAGAATGAGAATGTAAAGTTTCATACTTATATTACACATACTTATTCAAAAACATGTTATAATAATAAACTCGTCTTCCAATAGCGCGTCCCGCTTTCCTTTCCCCTCAGCCATTTGCGCCAAGCCCAACTAAGGCTTGGCTATTTACGGTCCAACAATACTGCCCCAATGCAACAAGACGCATGTCACATACTGGGTGCGTGGACATACGTCCTTTGGGCCTAGTATGGTACCACGAGGTAACAGGGTAATAGGGGCGACAAATACTGCACCTTCACATTTCCTGAGTTACAATAAGCATTTGTGTCATAATTGCTAGTGAATTATGTAAAAAAATTAATGGTACCTACGCCAAAATCAAAAAATCAAAATCGATTATTTATTCTGCAAATAAGCCAAACGGTAGTACACAATAATCACTTAAAATTGTAAAATTAAGGACCGATTTACGGTTCACAAATGAAATGTCACACAAAACAAATGAAAACAAAACAAAATTGCAAAGCATTATCCATTACATTCGATATAAGGTTTGTATCAGAATTAACAAGAAGTTAATTACATTAATTTATTATTCTAGAGATGTATAAGGTCTCTGAGCGTCCAAATACAATTAATAATTATTCTAATGTTCTTAGAGACGTATACGGTCTCTAAGCGTCAAAAAAACGAACATAAATGTAATATTGGCAGAGATGTACAGGGTCAATAACAATAAAACGTGTCAAGAACAGAATGATGTCTCTCGTCAATACGAAAATAATAATAAATAAATAAATATTCGGGGACAATCTTACACAAATCGACCTAGTGCCATAGTAAGCTCAATAAGGCTTGTGTTATGGGTACTAGACGAAGATATATATAATAGATAGAAATACTTAAATACATAGAAAACATCCATGACTCAGAGACAAATATCCATGCTCATCACACAAATATTTGCCCTTACCGGGATTCGAACCCAGGACCTTCCGCTTCAACACATACTCATAATAACACTACTATTTAGGTAGTTAAGCTGCTTACATATTATTATGTTCAAATCTTTCAAATACAACAGATAAAATTATAAATTAGTCTTCAAATGACGGTGTTATGCGATTTTTTTTTAAGGTCGTTTGCAAATACCGCGTTTTTAAACAGATGTCACGTCATGTTACACTAGCTGACTGGTACGAGGAAATCGAATCCAATTATATATTTATCGTAAGCTGAATTCCCTTATCAATTGATTTATCAGGATTTGTCATGATTTTCGGTTAATAACAAATTGCAGACGTTGTTCCTTGATATTGTTTACAATTTCAATGAATCCATAATTGGTTTTTGATACGGTAATTTTCATTAAATGGGTAGGTTGTTCTAGGCCCAGAACCATTTGTGGGACTCTCGCAGGGAACCATAATTTCGGCCTTTAAAGCACTAGGCTGAACACTTAGGCGGGCTTAAGGCACTCTAAGCTCTTCAAAGAAGGAGTGGACTCGGGCTGGACTAACAAACTCTGGAAATCCATTAGGAAGCAACTCAGAAACATATCTGGGGGGTGTTCAGGTCACTTCGGGGTCAAGGATATCTTGGCCAAGATGGGGACTATCGGACAGTTTAGACTGTAGAATGTGTGGCGAGGAGGATGAGACTATGGAACACTTATTGTGTGAATGTCACGCCCTTGCCAGACAAAGAATGAATTCCTTTGGTAACGGCTATCCGCAACCAAAGGAATTCAAGGTGCTTCCGCTGAGCTGCATCATCCGTTTTGTGGAAATGATGGAGCTAGCTTGGGAGTACGCCTAGAGGAGAGGGCAAATGCACAAAAGATCCCACTGGGTCGACGTGCATCCGAAAGGGCCCTCATCTAGATAAGATAAGATAAGGTACCAGTGGCGGAGCACCCATACAAGCTGTTTCCCACTGGCTTGCCTAAAATGTCTTACCATATGTTACCAAACTCGTAAATCATCAAAAAAAAGTATCTGTTTGCTCCGAGTTGTCCAGTGAAAAGTCTCACGCGCCGCGCCACTGATAGTTACCCTATGCTATGCGTGTATTAATTTCGTTAAATCAATTAATGATAATTGCTTTTAGAAACCTACCAAAGGGTTATTATATGAGGGATTTGTTTTCAGACAGCTACATAAAAATAAGGGAAACATGTAACTGAAAGTCAGCTTACTTTAACTGTTATTAAGAAACTGTTACTTAATAATCTTATACGGAATTCGACATTGGTGTTGGTTCAAATCGCCTGCCTAACAACCACAAACGAGTTTTAGGACATATCACAATTGCATTCATCAAATCATCAAAAGTCAATATTTGGTTTTTCGAACCTCAAAAGTATGTATTCACATCTAACCTGGTCAAGTATGCAATCCCTTGAGGAATAAAAAAATCAAACTTCTGAGAGTTCTGAGTCAACGCAATCAATACGTCATGTCACATATTGATACTCGCACAGGATTCAAAACCTATAGGGTTGTCCCCGTGGACCTAGAATTATGGAATTGTCAAAAAGTGTTGTGCTTTATCTGAATACGTTCAGCCATTTTTACGTAATTGAGTAACAACCATCTATAAAACCAAACTTCCACATTTATTGAAAGAGCGCGCGAAACAAACGAAGTTCTCCATTTTAGCTTAGGCAAAAATTATTTGGTATGCCCGGCTTCAGTCCGACTGTCCCCTTTACAGGTCGTATTCCCAACCGATTCTCGTGAAATTTTGTGAACAGGTTCAATAAGTTTGCATTTTTTGTGCATTCAGCTTTTTGTAATTAAAAAAAGTTTTGATAAAAGATAGGCGTTCTATAGGTTAGTGAGCCACTAGTAATATTAAAGGACGACTAGTAGGAGCAAATTATACCAATGAGAATATTCATAGGATAAGTCCCCATTTGTTTTTTCTTTCAGATACTTACAGAACTTTATAGAGTAGTTCATTAAATTACAACTTGTACTGAGCGTCTCAAGTATAAAGTGATTCTTGTCAGATGCCCACTTCGTGAAGTTTTAAACTTATTTCTATCCGGAGTCCTATTTTATTTCATAAATCTTATAAGTCGTGATATACGTACTAAAGATACATTTCTAGAGTAAGCTGGCGAGCAGAAATGTTCATTAACGAAGAGGTCTTCATTAGGGAAACGGAAATAGAAACCTCGTCGTCGGCAATAGAAATGTAGTCGTTAGTTTAGCTCTGCAAGGTTAAAGAAATATTTTAACAGAATTATCATATTGTATTGTATGCAATCAAATAAATAAATAATAATAATAACAAATCGGCCTATATAAGTCCCACAGCTGGGCATAGGCCTCGTCTCATGGATCAAATATGTAGTCTTATGACATTTATTTACAGTAATACAAACAGTTAAGGAAATTAATTATTTTCTTTTCTGCATACATGAGACCCTAACCCTTCGGCATGTTTTACTTCTGGCCCAAGAGGACAATTATTTGATTGCAATTGACATATAAGTAAATAAATAAATATTAGGGGACAATCTTACACAAATCGACCTAGTCCCAAACTAAGCAAAGCTTGTACTATGGGTACTGGACGACGATCAACATACTTATATAGATAAATAAATACTTAAATACATAGAAAACATCCCTGACTCAGGAACAAATATTCGTGCTCATCACACAAATAAATGCCCTTATCGGGATTCGAACCCGGGACCTCTTGCTTCGTAGGCAGGGTCACTACCAAATAGGCTAAAGCGGTCGTCTCGTCAAATAGGCCAAAACAAGACAGGAAAGTAAACGAATATAAAGGCATACTGATATGGTATCAGTGTATGCTCAGGTACCAACAATAAGCTGGTCGTAAGCTTGCCACCGATATAGACATGAAAAAACACGCCTCTCTTGAACAATTTCAGGCCTGATCCCTCACTACGCACAATGTTTGAGGCTTCGCAAGTCAAGAGAGGCAAGTAGTTGTGGGATACGTTGTGAATAGCAAAGTGGCTATGTTTAAAACTCTTACATATTAAACACGCTCGGCCGGTAGTTCCGTAAATTTATAGCTCCACAAAAGCCTTCACTGAACGGACTGTGCAAACGATTGCAGGGAAATTGCACTCCGATTTGCATAGGGTCGATACAATGGGCGTATACGGTGTTTTGATATGTGGTTGGCTAGCGTTTGGCCGATGGTGTGAACTCTAAATGTAATCATGAAATCATCACAGTATCCTTTCATCGAAAGAGCCGAGAGAAGCGAACAAAGATCGCAGTTTCGTATGTCGGGCGTCTATTCAGCTTCAGCTTGGGCCGAAAATCGTTTGTCCGGTGTCCCGCTGTTCCGCTGTTCTCATCTACAGGTCGCATTTCTCAACCGGTTCAATAATTATATAGATTTTATTGTAGATTCCGTAATTCGAAATCTAAAACTTTTTTTAAAGAAAAAACAGATTAGCGAGAGCTACAGTGAAAGTGTCTGGAAAACTAAAAGGTCCGCGTATGCTCCTTAATCACCTTAAGAGGAAACACAAGGGCTGTTTTTCCATAGAATCGTAGTCCCCTGTTTTCTCCCTGGATAATGGCAGTAGAGCAATAATTTTTATTCCATAAATCTATGGCTACTATTAACATGTTCCTATGTTTTCCTTTTTTTCATAAATTTATTCTTAAAAGAGATATTACCTTCAAAAACCTGAGAAAAATGACAGATTTTTCACAGTGTTCAAACTTCCAGAAAACAATTTAGACTACAGATTATTAAAAAAAAGGAAAACATAGGAACACGGCCAAAGCCTTACTTTAATTATTTATAAAAAAAAGTTAAATAGGTCAAGTTTTGGAGAAGAAATCAGGGGACTACAAAACGTTGACTTTATGTACTTTTAATAGGTATTTTCGGTCCAAGCTGCAGTTGTCTCTATCGCGCTCTGCGGGGGGAGGCTACTGAGGTTGGCGCGACAGCAATACATTTTACAAATACCTATTTTCTCAATTATCTCGCCTTAGTGTTTCCTACGGATCCGTGCCAATTTTTTTACCATTTAGACGCCCGGTTTAGCCTAATTGGTATTAATTAACCCTGCCTTCGAAGCTAGAGGTCGAGGGTTCGAATCCCAGTAGGGGGGGTATTTGTGTGATGATCACGAATTCATGAATGTTTTCTATTTATTTAGGTATTTATGTATGTATATAAGTATGTTTATCGTTGTCTAGTATCCATAGTACAAGCTTTGCTTAGTTTGGGACTAGGTTGATTTGTGTAAGACTGCTCGCAAAATACAAAATTGATTCACATCTAAAAGTCCTCATTTGATTAGACAATTTTGACATCCGAAGTTAAGGGCTTACGTTATATATACGCCTGTACTTAATTTAATATCAAACATCTTATTAAACTTCCGTCAGGCGCAGCATCTATTCAGATAGCGATAGTGCCCAAACTCGGCAGTGTATTAATTAATACTACCATGACGAATGACGAGTCTGGTTACTCTTGAGCCCCGGTTAGAAGTCACTAACTTGACAACAGACATTCAACTGCACGCCACTCGTTCGTACAGTAGATGGTTTTGCATTGGATCGATAAGCACATCCATTGTCGAGGACACACTGTCACGGTCATGGACGAAATAGAACATGGAATTATTTAACTTGGCCACTGTAGCCGAGCAGCAAGGCACGCGATTTTCACTCTGGAGGTTAGTTCGAAATCTGGCTCGTACCAATGGATTTTTTGAAAAACTTACAATGGCTTTTCGGTGAAAAAAAACATTGGGAGCAAGGTCTTCAATAAAGTCTAGTTTCCTCTCTGGGTTGGCCTACGGCAACGGGAAAAACGTTAGGGGGATGAGGATGGAATTATTAAACTTGAGAATGTTGCTAGAAACCGGAAAACAACATTGAAAATTCATGATACAGCGACATTAAGGCGGATTTTGACCGTCACTCGTCAAAAATGTGAATATTCATGATTCTTAACTACTTAAAAAGAATTTTACGTACGTCGAATTGTTCACTGGTTTCCTACTTAATACCAGCTTATGCCCGCGACTTCGTCTGCGTGGACCCGGGATAACAAGTATCATATTTTAATCCGGGCTATACGAGTAAACTATCTTCGTGCAAAATTTCATCCAAATCGGTTGAGCCCTTTAAGAGTGGTAACAAACATATAAACATCCAAAATTTCGCATTTATAATATAATTAAGTAGGATGTACCTACGAGTGTCTTATCGCGCCAACTTTTCACAACAATACCTCGAATCAATAATAAACAGTCATTTTAGTATTTTGATTAGTCAACACATAGGTACTCGTATATACCTAGGTATATCGAGATTGAACGTCTTGTCAAAAGAGACTAAAAAAAGAGGTTTGAGGAGATAACTCCATCAATTAGAGCCTAGCTCTGAAGATTATGATATTTAATTAGGTATTTATCAGTCAATAATGACCACAGTTGAACAGTAGTCACAGTTAAATTTATTTATATATATTGTACTTTATTAAATGCTCCATCAACAAAAGTGTTAGTCTAGTGTTATTATTATGACAATACACTCATCATTATCCGAAAACTCACTTGAGTAATGATACCCAAATTGGGAAAAGCAACTTTAAAATTTGTTCTTACCGAAGTTATAAACGACCATAATAAATCATATTATTTAACTAAGGGAGAATTTAAAAAGGAGCGCAACTCTATCTCGCAATTTGTCTTGTCAGTCCGAGCGTTCAAGGTGATTCGGTCATTAAAGATTTTCCAGGCATTCTTTCTCCAACATTTTAAGGAGAGTAAGAAATTGTTTGCACTAAATTTAAAGTTGTAGACGATTGAGTTTCGAGCTGATAATGGCAAAATACGCTGAGCAACGTTTCGTTTCATTTGACTTGATAGCAAATACTTAATTCCAAAATTATGACTAGTAGAATTTATGACGGGATTTAGCCGTGATATAAATAACCCGGTCTTGACGTGAGTACATAGATTAAACACTGTAACTGGTTATTTAACCAGTTGATGTGACAGCTACGTCTTTAAGGTTATAGCACCGTTAGATGTTCTAAAGTGTTTCGAGAACCATCATAAATTAGAACCGGTACAGAATTAACATACCTCTAATTGTCTTGTAGGTTTACTACAGGTTTTTATTGGGTTAACTACCCTTGTTAAATTCGTCCTAAACATTTTGATCCAGTTTAATTTCGATGGCTATTTTGATGTCCCACTGACGTTGAGCAGAATCGCCTTTCAGCATCAAACTTAAACTGCTCTGTTGACGTTCGAAAGTTACAGCACTCGAGGCAAATGTTTAAAGTTTCGAACGATAAATTTAGTGCAACCCTGGTTTAACCTGACTGACGAACAGGTCATGTTTTCCGTGTGAATGTATATTTATTTATCTAGCAACGCGCTATGCAATATAAATGTTTTGCCAGAACTCGAAATGTGTGGTAAAAGAAAAGTCTCGTCAGAAGAGGCCGAGGAACAGATAAAAAAAAATACTTTTGTTTCCAAAAAAAACAGCTTTTTAGGTGCCTGAATGGATTATTATCTTCACAGAACTTGCGTAGGATGAACTAGCTTTAGGGAATTGTGTACTGTCTCAATAAGAATTATTTCGATTAAAGAAAACCTTTATATTTGGTATTATTTGGGTAAGTAATAGTGCACTCTTATTGAGACACCCGTTAGGTATAGCTAAATATACTAGGTCCACCAAAACAACTAACAAGGTGCCATAAAACCAGACCCACCAGAATTAATATAGGTACTGGTTTCTTTCATAAAAGTTTGCCAAGCTAACCTATCCAGCCATGGTCACTTGTCTGGAATCGTCAGCTAAGATCAAGCATGTTAACCAAATATCCTTACTGACTTTTCAGTAGAAAACTAATTCATTGCACTGTTTAACACAGTTTTCTCATTCTAGTCTTATGTAGTTGCGGGACAAAAGCAAAAAATAAGTTCCCCCGAACTACCCCGAGTCTGTTGAGACTCGCTCAGGCGTGACTCGATGTGATTCGTGCTCTCGGTCTCGTTGTTGAAGACAGCCGCTCTTTGTTGAACAACAGAATAAATATTGTTTGCTATTATTGTAGTTACCTACTCGTACACGTTCAAAGATGCTTTCATTTTGTGTAATCTTTGTTGCAAGGCTTGTATTTTCTATTTAAAAGTTTAGTGGATGCACATATCTTTTTGCAATAATTTTAGTTACTTAGTATTAATTCAGTATTAATTTGTGTTGCAGAGAGGTATTGATGAACTAAATTAGGACACGGACTTAATATTAGATTAAACTTCAGAATTGTACTGTTTACTAACCGCAGCGCACTTGTTAATACACAACCAAATAAATATTATTTGCCGAAATTTATTAAATACTGGGCATATTTTCTAAAAAGTGAAAAATTGTAAAAGGTGTGATACACTGTCCGAACCTCTTAGAATTGATTACTTTTAGTTGCCCGCGTCAGCCCTTATGTCCTAGATCTCTATTCCATATCAGCTTTGCCCGCAAAAATTACTCACGGCATACTTTTTTCAGGCGAGTCCCTAGTTTTTATAATAAGTATCTGATCGATATTGATCCTTTTCATCAATCATTGTTAAGTATCAAATTGTTAGTAAAACGTAAGTTATTTTCTTAGTCCTTCCAGGAGTATTATAATTACCTAATGTAAATGTTACTCTTCAGATCTCCTTGTAGGTATTCTAACCGAAAAATGTCTACATTCATTTTTAGTTGCAAGATTAAGATTCCTTTTTTGTTAACACAATTATCATAATATTAATGAACCTCCAGGTCTTTAGCATTATGTCTGTTGGTACTCTATGTGTACCCCTTATATATTTGTTTAAGCGACTGTTTGTGTTTCTAAATAAATAAATAAAAACTATATTTTTTCATCATTATCATTAACGGTAAAAAAAACTTACCCAGTTATTAGAATAAATTGTAAGTTTTAACAGTTATAAGAAGTTACTGTAACTCTGGCTCCTTGAATGACGCCATCAATAGACCTTTACTATAACAATGTGTATACAATACAATACAATACAAATATTCTTTATTGCTCACCAGACATAGTAAAAACAAAATAGAAAAATAGAGGTAAAATTAAACATAAACAGTGGTAGACAACAGGCGGTCTTATCGCTAACAAGCGATCTCTTCCAGACAACCTTTGGATTATATTAGTATTGGTCACAGACCACTTATTAAGTGGTCTGTGGTATTGGTGTATTTATATTAGTTACCTATATGACATTACCAAAACTTAGCATAACACCGCACAAGACCGCCGCGATGTCTCTTAACTTACCCGCTAATCGGATCGAAACTTTTGACCTTCCTCGACTTCGTCCAATGCCGGGGTCGAGCAGGGCGCGGTGGAACCACCACCACACGGGGGTGGCAGTCGTCCTACCACCACGCTCGCTGGCACGCGGCAATCGCGACCGCTCATGTTCGGATATGTTCCCGTGAAAACAGTGGAAACTATTGAAATTCGGTACAACTTTGATGCAAATACTTTTTAAATTCCACGCAATCTTTTTATTTATAGACAACAAATTTGGAAAAAAACAATGGGTTGATAAAATTTCGCGAGCGTAAGTTAAAAAAATATCTGTGCCTACTTATTTTAAGCATATCTATTTAAAAGTGAATTTCTAATAAAGCCTGATTTAAAAAAGCTAACCTAAATTAGTTCAGAATGTATGCCGTCCTAACTCGATTAAAGCGCTAAATAGATTCAGACTTGCACTCGCAGTGAACTCGAAGAGTTTTGATTTTGGAACACGTTACTTCAAAATGTCGAATACCTAGTTTACCTTTCCTGTTTAAATATTTGATACGCCATGACGAGGTCTGCATTTCATGTTTTCACATCCGTGATTATCCTCGATCCCGCGATTTATTCGTGTTTGAATAGTATAATTCGTACCAGTGATTTCATTGGAATCATTTACACTAATGCAAAATGATCCTGTTTTTGACTGCAGCGGTGTGAAATTTTTCATTATAATCATGAAATTAAAATTATAATGTGGTAAAATTAAAAACACAGCCTCGATTTGGATTCACCCGAATACCTATAACGTAAATTATTTTTTGATGTTCAAGGAGGATATTCATAATTTCGTGCTAGCAAAAAATTGCTTTTACAAAATTGAATATACTTAAGTTCTTCTCTAATAAAAAGCTAAGCTGAATATCGATTGAGCTATTCTGAAGTATCAGCGGATTCCAGTTTATGTCCATATTTATTTTATAACGAGATTGTTTTCTGAAAGCTACTAGAGTAAACAGCTCGTGTAATATTGAGAGACTCATCATTATATACAATTTTAAACATGCTTTTTGTTTAAAATGGACGTATCGCTGCGTGTCTCGAAAAGCGTAGTCTTAAGACTCGGCAACGACTCAGGCTTGAATCACACGGCACGGCCTGCGGTGGCAGTCAAAAGTAAATATGAAAATAACTGTCAAGCGCCGCGTCAGTGTGATTCAGGTCTTACAGCGAGGGAGGCAGCGGCACTATAAGTGGGAGCGAGATGATGCGGTCTTATCTCTCGTTCACACGGATGGCGCACCGCTGCAAATGCCGCCACCGCTCAAAGTCGTGGCCAAGCTGCTCTTAGAGCCTCTTTCTCTCTTGATTTTCGTAAATCCCTCGTATAGAGTTGGCTACATAAATCCCAAGACTCATTTGACCGAAAACATATTTTTCCGCATTTCATATCCCTTGAAAGCATGTTCCGCTGGCATTCGGAATTAAACATTTCGGAATAATGATATTTTCGGACAAATGACTCTTTGGGAATTTTGTCCTTTCCCGTAAGATATGTTATTTGTCTGACAAGAGAACAAGAGGCTCTTCTGAATGTGTTGGAAAAATGACGATGAATATCTAATGTTATTTATATTTTCTTCTACACGAGTATGAATATTTAAACGAGGTAGTTATATTACCAAGGTTATAGGTATCAGTGCCTAGGATATCGAGTTTTCCTGGAAATGAGACCTAGCTAGATTGATTTTTCGTTCACGTTATTTCCTGGAACTCGCTAGAGCCATTTCTAAGAACCCATTTACAAACAAATATTTAAATAAATATACAAATAAGTATTGCTTGTCAGTTAAGGATTGTTTGAGCTGGCTAAGGTAAAAACGTTAATGAACCAAGTACCTAAGGATTCCCCTTACAGTTTGTGTATACGCACTACCGTTTTTAAAATCTCAATCTTTTGGTGCATCCCGTTAACGTTTACTACGGGCGAATAGTTAGCCTATTCTAGACAAGATGTGAATACACGCCCCTCTCGTCTCTGCAAGAGCACGTCGCCAATCCTATTTGCGAAGACACAGGCACGTGAACACATTGTGTGCACAGCTGTTTGACCAATTGCCTAGTGCACTGAGCATGTTGTTAGCAAACTCCAATGCCCATGCTAGGTTTACTGTGTATTAATGTTAATATGTAGCTATTTAGTTTGGCAAATACCCGCTTGGGTTCGTGTATAACAAGTAATTAATGTACTGCCTTTTTGCCGAATTATGTTTCGTCAAATTTCATTTGGCAACCAGTTTTCGCCGATTTTTTATTTGGCAAACCAATCCTTGGCATAATTTTACTCCGTATTTTTTTAGTTGGCTACATTTTTATATTGCAAAAATTTACTACGTCAAATTGTACGTGGTAAATAATTGTGTAGCAAATGATTTGCTAAGGCAAATAACATATTGTCAAATTTTGTGTGGTAAATAATTGTGTAGCAAATGATTTGCTAAGGCAAATCTTGTCAACTAATTATTATTAGTAATTATGAAGCAAATGATTTCAATAATTTTTTGATAAGATAAGATTAATTTATTGTCCATTTGATTCTTTTCACAATTCCGATGCTACGTAAGATCTAAATCTCATTTTCCCTAATATCATTTTACCATCATAAAACCTCATAATACCAGCTAGAGTGCTGAACGAGTTCTTAAAAAGCCAAAAAAAGGTGGCCGCAGTAAACAAAACCATGTTACGATTGGTTTTGTTTACTGCGGCCACTTTTTTGGGCTTTTTAAGAACTCGTGCAGCATTGTATTTTTGTTAGGTTAGGTTATGGTTATCTTGTGTCCCTTAGAGCGGAAATAGGCACCCCGCGAAGCGGGGTGACGTCGACACGCTGGCGGTTAGGTTAGGTTTAGGTTAGGTTAAAATAATTGCCGTGCGGTGCGTTTGTATACCCGCACGCCTACGCAAATAAAATAGCAAACCAATGCATTGCTTAGTTTGGGACTAGGTCGATTTGTGTAAGATTGTCCGCAAATATTATTATTGTGCGCTCGGAGATGGTATCTGCCATGTGTATCCCTCGCTTTATATTATATTTGTTTTAAAGGGCCTCTGCGCTGTTGGCTTCGGCCCCACGCATGCCTTCCAAAAGTCCGGGACCCCATGGTCCTGAAATATGGAAAAGACATACATTATAATAATAATATATATAATACATAATATATGGAAAATATATGGAATATGGATAGTATGGATGGATATAGTAATATGTAGTATAGATAAGTATGTACACAAGACACGAGTCCATTAAAGACAAAAACACATGTTTGAAATGCAGTCCGGAATCAAATAAAAAAATAATATTATCTCTTTATTCTATAACTCTTGTATCTCTCTGGTCTCAACACTACCATTTGTTTCGGCAGATAACCTCTCACACTTAAAACCACAGAGGTGTTGTTGATTTCTATACTCAACGGCCAACGGAGGGCTTTAATAAGACAAACATTTGGTCAATAAAAATTTGTTAAAATGTTTTTACTTTTTCTTTCTTTCAAAACGTATTAATTCAACCAAATAAGAACAGTTTAGATTTCAAATTGAAATTATTTAGTGCTCCGAGCTGGATCCAAACCAGCCACCAATCATACTGTTTTGAACGCGTGTTAGGATAATTTTACTGTATTTTTTCCATATAAAAATTGTCATTAAAACTACCTAACGTACGTTCATTCGTTACGTGATCGACCTGCAGCTGAGTTGTTCGAACGCACTATTAAGAAGTTACGCGATTAACCCTCTGGCATACGCACGCGTGTCTAACGAACTGCTGACAGCTGTCGACACCGTAGCGATGTTACTGCTTACCATAAAATACTAGTTTAATCCGGGATATCTCTAAAATGATGATATTTAACCGCAGAAAATACCTTATTTATGTTTGGCCGAACCCCAAATATTTATATTTACGGTTTTTGTTATCTGTGCAGTTTCTCGGAAAAATATCGCCTTTGTTTAAGGATTATACTATCCAGATCAAACATAGCAAAACGGTGCGACTGTTAATTAAGATGTTAGGGACTTAAGCTCTTTTTCTTTCAAACTACCCTTAGGAGTATGACCCGGTTCTATTCCGCTGTCGAGTCTTCAAGCGCCATTGGCCCTAACGAGTTACGCTTTTAGGTTAATTCATTCATTAAAACCAAATTGAAGTGCATTCATGAAAATTGGTGCGTAAAGTGATAAAGTGACGTGATGATTAATGACTGAGTGGATTTGGTGGTAAACAGGCATAATGTACAGCGGAGGGGAAACTCCGTTGATGACGCCGGATGGTTACAGCACTATTTCACAAGGTAACTTAGTACCTAGAGAGATACAACGCGCATACAATACAAATCTTTGTTGAACATCTCAATTTATGAAAACAGATAATTTCGTTTGAGAATTTTATACGGTACATATATTATATTTATACTAATTGACTTAGAACCTTAGAAGACGTTGCATTTTGCTATTTGTACTAATTGTTGTATGGAAAATCAAGTAAATTACTGTTTCGTTTGCGAAATACTGCGTTAGGGCTATAGTTGTCATACAATTTGATTTATATAAAAGCGTAAGGATTCTATTAGTAGCTTTAAATTTACTCTGGGACAACTAAACAAAATTCATACTTTTTCATCGAGGTCCATATCTTTTATGATTTTAATTATATTTTGTACGTTATACTTTATTACAATAATGGGATGGTTTAAGCAACAACGTTATCAATTTTATCGTGATGACTAAACCCTATTGTTGTAAGATGGAGAAAATGTGAAATCGTACTTCAACCCTTTTCCGATTGTTGATTCTTACGACATCGTGGGAGGGAGGGCAAAGGATGGTGCTATTCTAACTACATAGACACCACGCGAAACGACCAAGATATAGCCAGTTAATTTTTACATGGTTGACTTTAATGTCTTCCTTAGGGAGGGTGTCTAATGTTCTCATTAAATCTTTTTATTTAATTATTATTAACTTCTTTATATTGATTTAAACTTTCACAATTCTCACACATTATTTATACTAAACGGGACATAATCGCGTATAGTTAACTTATTTTATTTACCTCACTGAGGTCTCCCGACGTTTCGGATGTGTTGCAACATCCATGGTCACGGGACAACTGGCTTGAGCGGGTATCAACATCTTCTTGCTGCGCGGGTTTTCCGAACTACCCGCATTTGGTCTTTATTAACCACTTGTACACTAGGGTTGTCACCCGGCCGACACACAACACTAATAATACCGTGACCATGGATGTTGCAACACATCCGAAACGTCGGGAGACCTCAGTGAGGTAAATAAAATAAGTTAATTATACGCGATGAAGTCCCTTTTAGTATAAATAATTTACTTCTTTGTTTTAGTGTAAATATTCTGCTTACTAGTGGTACATTCTTTGTCCGTATACGTTTTATCGTCGTAGTGATATTTAATATAACTAATATTTGCATTAGTTCCATTTTCACAAAAATAAAAACTTTTACCAGATTTCCCTGCTAATTGCTCTAAGCCTCTCGTATTTTGTGGTTCTTTTAGAAAAGCGAATATTTGAAATGGAGCGGATCCGTAATTTAGAGCGGGTTTCGGGCAGCAGGGGAATCCTTTGACAGTGAGGTACGAGCTCGACTCATAGCCCGTAGCTTACAATTGGTTAAGAGAAGAAAAAAAGTGCAGCAAAGTTGAATTAAAAAGTAGATTAAAAAATACATTTTTGGAAAAATTACATTAATACTTGCATAGGTAAAAAAGAATCTTTTCACAAATAAACACCTAATTGTAAAAGTATAGCACTGTAAGTGCAGGAGTGAAGTGTTCATGCATTATCATGTTTAGTGTGTAATTTAGTGTTTAAGATTATAAGTATGTAGTTCATATAGCATACCTAACATAGTTTTAACATAGGTACTTAACACATTAGTTAAAATGAGCGCGGTCTCGCCAACAAACTGTTATCGCAGTTTGGCGAGTAACATAACATTGTTAATTGTTTTGTACTTTTGATAAATAAATTAAAAAAAAAAAAAAAAATCATGTCTGCGTTTTATGTTTAAAATAACTAGATAGTTTTCTCTTACTTTTGGCACTATTCCAGTCAGGCATACAGTTTTTACAGAAATGTTAATCCTACGCAGAATAAGTTTCTGTCAAATATTTAATTTTTGGTACAAGCTTCTATTGCTGACTGTACCTTTCTGTATACATCATCAACTATTAAGGCCGAAACGCACTGACAGCGGTGGCGGAGCGGCGCGGTGCGGCGCGGAGGCGGTACCGGTTGTAATGTTCGAGCTAATATGAAAGGATCCGCACAGAGCGGCGCGGCGCGGCGCGGTTTTCTGTGCGGATCCTTTCATATTAGCTCGAACATTACAACCGGTACCGCCTCCGCGCCGCACCGCGCCGCCCCGCCACCGCTGTCAGTGCGTTTGCAGCTTTACTCATTGAGACGATTCTAACGAGCCCAAACTCAACGGGGTTACGTCGGTTAAATACTGAATTCCCATGGCCACATTCTGTCTCAATCATCAGATCAGCTCGATGGTACGATAATATTGAATTGTCATCAAAACCATACTAATACACCAAATTTCAGCTCTATCGGATAGCGGCAAGTGACTGAAAAAGGGATTGCAAATTTTGACGGACAACTTACTTACATACTTATATATACTTACATACATACGAACAGGTCAAGTTAATATAAAGCTTGTAATAGTTATTTACGATACAAGTGCCAAAAATAGGAAATTCGCAACGAGTGGTGATAAATTAAAACACGACCGAAGGGAGTGTTTTAAATCGACACGAGTTGCGAATTACCTATTCGCAGGTGTATCGTACAACTTTTTATTTACTGTACATATGGCTCTTTAAAGTTTCGACATATGCACGAAAAGTGTTCTTTTCCGCACTAGTGCGGGAAAGTTCTGTATATGTACTGTAAAATATATATACCTACCTACCAGATTGGAGGTAAATATTATTGAACTAAGAAATGATGTGGAAGATGTTAAATTATCTCGAATGAAGTTATACAGTGTGTCTCTGACTTAGGGGCTTTAAATGCAAATGTCCATTACGGTCCTGAAACTGAACCACTTTTGTTCCGCAACTTTGTAAAATAACTATAATTTCTATCATTTATTCGTGTTTGAACTTTAACTGTACCATCAATGTATTGCAAACACGGCCTCATTATTTGACATCCATGACACTGACAAGTATGAAAACTAACTAATGGATGATGTACATTGAACATTTTATTTTATTTGTATGGAATAATGAAAATATAAAAAGAACGTATTTTTGAAAAGTTGTAGAGCAAAAGTAGTTCCGTTTAAGGAGCATAATTGACATTTGCATTTATAGCCCCAAAGTCAGAGACACGCTGTATGATCTAGATTTTTGTTACGGGCTCGAAAGAATCATCTTAATTCAAGATGATTTCTGTTTCATCAAGATAATGGCGGCCTCCTTAATTTTGTTTTTAGTTTTTTTTTCTGCGTATTGCCTTACACCCGGTACACATACATTCTCATTTTTGCCTTGAAAGCAATTTAAACAGCACAACTTAAAAGTTTGTGTTAGCCAAAGAAAGACATAGCTGGTCATAGGCATGCCTTAACAACGGGCAAGTACTGTAATGCTAATGCTACTTATATTTACGATTACTTCCCCATGCACCGATACCTTAATATCTGTTTAGGGGGATTGAACAGATAATATTAACGTTTGCCAGATATGACAGCAATGATGCCCGGGCTACACGAGGCTAGTTTTTCAAGCTAGGATAGCAAGCTAGTGTTAGTACCTAAGCTAGCAAGCTAGTACCTCTGGCTTCGTGTAGACAAAACTATCTTCATTTCTAAGCTAGCAAGCTAGTTTACAAGCCAGGACAGTTTTGTAAAAAACTAGCTTGCTATCCTAGCTTGAAAAACTAGCCTGGTGTGACAGCGATTTTTATCATTTAATTATATACCTATCTTGATTAATTTAAGTAAAATGTTTGCAACTATTTTTTGTACGTAATAATAATATCGTATTGATAAAATAAATTGTACATCAGTAACAAATATAACACTAATACACTTATTACAAAAAAGAGTCAATAACATGGAACAAACAAGCTGGGAACTGTTCTATAGACAAGAAATGCGATACGGAAAACACTTGATGTGTTTGTTTCCATTACAAATAAGTATTCTTCCACGTATTATACTTATTATCCTAAAAGCAGCCCTTTGTTGTACAGTCAGCAGCGAATGTAGCTCAGCGGGTCAAGTGCCAAAACGACCTACACACGACTCTATTGTCAAGAGGATAAGGACTATCTAGACCATTTTGAGCGTGTTATTTTGCGTAGCTACGTCTGCTGCTGACTGTACGTCACAGTCATAGTATTATTTTCATGAATAGGATACCTCCACGCGTTCCCGAAATAAGGGGTATTGACAGACAGACAGACAACAAAGGGATCCATTTTTTTCCATTTGAGGTAAGGACCCCAAAACAGAAAATAACAGAGTACAAAATTGGAGTGAAATCTTATCATCTCATCATCTTATCAA
Source organism: Epinotia ramella (assembly GCA_947578815.1). Lineage (NCBI taxonomy): Eukaryota > Metazoa > Arthropoda > Insecta > Lepidoptera > Tortricidae > Epinotia > Epinotia ramella. The sequence continues at coordinate 30,523,938 of OX388203.1, forward strand.
GCAACTCGGAGATCTACCACAATACAATGGACTAAACCGATACCTACTAATCCATACTATCCATACTATATACTATAATATTATAAATGCGAAAGTGTGTCTGTCTGTCTGTCTGTCTGTCTGTCTGTCTGTCTGTCTGTCTGTCTGTTACCTCTTCACGCTTAAACCGCTGAACCGATTGCGATGAAATTTGGTATGGAGATAGTTTGGATCCCGGGGAAGGACATAAGATAGTTTTCATCCTGGAAATCACCCCCTAAGGGGATGAAATGGGGGGTTGAAGTTTGTATGGAGCTGCGATATAAACGATTTCCACGCGGACGGAGTCGCGGGCAGAAGCTAGTACTATATAATACTCGAACAATAATTCATCCATCCTGTACAGACAACTTCTCCATGATGAAGCTTAGTCGAATTTTGAATGCCAGTAACATAGCCTTATAAATTCCATTGTTACTAACATTTCATATGGATTGTTATTTTCCGAAATAAAAAATAATACTTTGAATCTTAATTAAACGCTGTTCTGCAGGTCAATCACGTAACGCATTGTACGCGCGTCAGTTAGATCTAAATGACACTTTTTAAGGCCTCCACACACCGAACGCGGGTCGTGCGTGGCGCGGGGCGGGCGCGGGTCGTGCGCGTCGCGGGTCGGGCGCGGGCCCGCCGCGGGCCCGCGCTACTGTTCGATAGAGACGCCGCGCTACTGTGCGAAAGAGATAGAGCTACCGCCCGACCCGCGCCGCGCACGACCCGCGTTCGGTGTGTGGAGGCCTTTATATAGGAAATTGACAGTTGGATCTACCTAACGCGCATTCAAAACGTTACGTAGTTACGCGTCTGAAATACATAATAGGGATATTAGCAGCCTCCGCGACTTCACCCGCATTTCACTATTTAAGTACCTATAAACGCGAGTAGAACCGCGGTATAAAACACGGTCTATGTCCTCAACGATATTTCTATATTGGTGAAACCAATAAAACTCACTTTTATACCTCACATTGATGACATGTTGAGTAAAGCATTTAAGCAGTTAGGATTTATATTACGAGTAGGAAAACCTTTTAAGAGACTTTTAAGTTATAAGGTACTGTTTAACAGTTATGTTCGTAGTCGTTTGGAATTTGCAAGCGCTGTGTGGAGCCCACAGTATAAAATACATAGTCATAGGTTAGAGAGAGTTCAGAAAAAGTTTGCTAAGAATTACAGAATTAGAAATAAGAACTCAGATTACGCCAGGGTAATGAGAGTACACAATATAACATCCCATAATTATCTTTATAAAATTATTAATACTCGTAATATTATTGATGCTCCGTTTCTATTACATTCACTTTCCTTCAGAGTTCCTCGACGTTGTGAACGCGCTTGCAGGAAAAAAACCCCTCTTTTCCATTCCCCGCAGTCGGACTGCTTACGCAAGAAATAGTTTTGTTAGAAGGGCGTGCAGGTTGTACAACGAAAAATTTCTGAGTCGATATTATCTGTGAGAAACTTAATGGATTTAAAACACTATCTTTGCAGTGTAATAACCCAAATCATCAGATTGGCGCTAGTAAGAAAGAATCCCCGCATTAAATGTTACTGCTTTTTATAACAGATTAAGAATAACAAAACCTTTTTGGTATTCAGTTTTGTAAACACAAAAATTGTTATTACTCTTATACTCTTTGTTTTTATTTTTCATTATTGTTATAATTTTTTACTTTTGTTCTTGTATGCACAAATAGCTCTGTTTATACTCTGTAGAAACTTTATTAAAACATGATGTTAAAGTATTTTCATTAATTTCTAGCTTTAAGAATGTTTTCCAGTTTTATGTATAACTAAAAAACCGGCCAAGTGCGTGTCGGGCCACGCGAAGTGTAGGGTTCCGTAGTTGCTTGTCTTAGTTACATCGACGTGCGGTGCGGTTGCGTCGACCGAATTTGTACTATTGGCCTTTCCAAGTACACATTAAGTTCGTCGACTATTACTCGGTAACTACTTATGCCTTCTTGTCCGTGATAGTTTTCCTTTTAAATTCATTATAATTATGTACTACTAACACGTTTTTTTTTCACATCCCCAGTAATAGCCATTTAGCCGACACATGACTCGAACCAAAATTAGGGCTTTAAAGCCCAATATCTCGCAAACTTATCACTGATTTCAAAAATGATAGCTATCTTACGATACCCCACACTATGGGTTTAACGAGAAAAATAAATTACATCCCCGCTTTAGGTGTAGGGGAAATACCCTAAAAATTTTTTTTTCAATATTTTATAGTACTGTTTTGTCGGCGTGATTGATTTATATACCCATGCTGAATTACAGTTTTCTAGTTGTAATAGTTACCGAGCTAAGCCGAAGACGGACAGACGGACAGACAGGCAGACGGACGGACATGGCGAAACTTTAAGGGTTCCTTGTTGTCTACGGAACCCTAAAAATACTGTTTGTTCTTAAATAAATAAATAAAAATAAATTTTACAAGTTTACCAATATTCGGATTAGTTTATTTAACCAATATGTTTTTTATAGATGTAACGCGTAAGATATATCCCATAAAAAAACATTCCATGTAAAAAGTAGGCCAAGTCTTGAAACTCTTCCACTGTATAAAGGTGTGAGATATTACGTAGAGCCAAGTCAGGCATTCTTAATAATATTTATTACCTCGCTAAATAAAATTCTGCAACTTGGAAAGTGAGTAAGTAACAAAACCTGCAATAATTCTTAAATTACTGGTTTGCATTTAATGTAATTTGGAAATATATCTAGCTATGTAATGCCCTATTGGTGACTGAACATTTTGGCTTCTAGTTTTTTCCACTACTAAGTTACACCGGTAAAAAATAATAGCCCGAATGGCTTCGAGAAAAGGATACGGCCGCGCCATTTTTTGCTCTTTTGCTGACTTGTCGGGGGTCGTACATCACGTAGGTAGAAATTACGAAAATGTGTTTTTTTTTGTTACACCAATAAATACCAATTAAACTCAAATAGAAACTCAACTAAATTACAGAAGTTCTAACACTAAGCCCTATTCACCCTATCACGAGACACCCTATAAAGGATAATATATGCAAATGCCTAAGCCAAGCAAACAGCGGGGTTCGGCAAAACACGTTAATGGAATGGAGGCGAAAAACAACCAGGCCAATAGGTCACGTTTTTATGAAACGACATTAAACCGATGCCGGGGCATGGTTTATGAAAATAAATAGTGCATCTCCCTAAATTCTCGGTCACTACAATTACCACAATAATTAAACTATCTTAAGGGGGCCATTTTACGGATATTTGTAGTGATTTTGATATACTTGATCGGGTTTTTTCTACTCAGAATCGAGAGCACTTTCGAACCTAATAGGAGAAAAAAATCTGTCCAAAATGTTACATATAATTTTCGGTTTTCCATTCCGTTAACCATTCCACAAGCTTAGTATGAAAATGGTAACGGAATGGAATAAAAAATCTTGGGACACTATTTTTCTCGTATTACATTCGAAAGTGCTCTCGATTCTGAGTAGAAAAACCCGATTATATCGAAATTAAAAAAAAAGTCGAGTGTACAACTTTCCGTAAAACCGGCCCAAGGACGTATTTTTTAACCGACTTCAACAAAGGAGGAGGTTCTCAATTCGTCGGAATCTTTTATTTTTTATGCTCCCCGATCGGATACTTACTCAAAAACGCTTTAAACCAATTTGAAAAAAAAAAAAAATATACAGGGTATCCTTCCAACGTGGTCCTATAGTCATCAGGTCAGCATCTGATGATGGCATCCTGGAGAAGTCGAGGGAACTCTTAAAACTTGATTAAGGGGGTGCATTGGAAATTATCGCGTGCGTTCACACGCCGTTCTGACTAGATTAAAAAACAATAAGGTCTGATTTTCAGATATACTATATGATTGTTCATTTGATTTAATCGATACATACATGATTGCCTAAAATATCCCCAATAGAAAAAAAATCCAAAGTTGGGTCTTTATTTTCCTTTTTTTACTCAGGCTACTCAAACAATACATTGTTTTTCGACACAATCAACTTAATAATGTAGTATTTTATCGCATCTAAAATGTCACTTAATTCAATATAAATAAAACTTCAGTAAGTTGGGTATCGAAATTTGTACAAAAAAGCCATTCCCGAAAAGTGTTGCATCTCTTTTTCTCGTGCGCGGAAGGCATAAGCGTGTCTCTGTCAAGGGGGCGTGGTCGACTCGAATCAAGGCATTTGGGTACATTGAAGTCGGTTAAAACTTTGTTTTTACAGTAAATTATGTAAATCGGTCTACTTTGTCGCTTGAAACTCAAGTAGTTTTAACCCATTCGACGCCAAGCACGTAGCGCGTTGCAGGGCTTTTCCGGCGGAAATCACTCGTAAAGGCATATTTAATCTAATGAATGTTATTGTATGTCTGCACTCTTTGTATCTGAGTGTCTTTTGTGTAGTGAATAAATGTCTTCTTTCTTTATTTAATTCATATGCACCATTTGGCCTTGAATAGGACGATCGCCGGCAACTTTTTCATTTTCGTTAGAAATCGCTGCCTGCAGTTTAAGTGATAAGACTCCTCGTTGTCAACAAAAAAAAAATGTTATCAAAAGCGATATACTTACCATTGATAAGCTAACTGATAATTATTTTTATTTGATCCGCGTTTAAAAGTTGAAGGTATCTCATTCCACTCGAGAATTTTCATAGGGATAGGGCTCGTTCGTTTATTATATTTTCTCTGTTCTGAATTCGTCCTCCTTTATGTTTGGAGTTATACTACTACTAATTATAGGTACTCTGCCGGGGGTGTATCCCGAGTTGGGGCAAATAGTTTTAGCGTTCGAAGTTGTTTTAATCATGTTGAACAAGTTTACCTACTTAGCGGCTCGGCCGGACTTACAGTTGTCGAATACTTAGTCTGAGCAAACTTCGCAGTTATGACACTTATGACTAGTGTTTAGTAGTGATGGCCGTTCGTAAGAATCGTCAATATTTGCAAATCCATACACAGAAGTTTGGAATATTGCCGTGATATTAAATACATGATAATGTTACCGCGGAATGAATGTTAATGCGGGTGTCCGCTGGATGCGGATGGCGCAGGATCGGTCACTTTGGCACTCTTTGGGGGAGGCCTATGTCCAACAGTGGACGTCTTTCGGCTGTTATGATGATGATGATGATGAATGTTACCGTAACCTTATTTTTGCCCGACTACGGTAGAGCCGAAAGGAAATATGATTGCAGTGATTAACCCTAACAGTTCGTTTTCGTTTCCGTAGTTTGCAGCTTTCGGAATAAGTTTACGCTTCACATAGTACTTGAACTTACTAATAGATAACTCAGTTATGTTTACTCTCTCTCTATTAATATATTTAAACTTATCTCTAAACTTAGTATTCGCACGCGTGTCCTATGTATATTAAAGTCCCTAAACTTAATGTTAGACGGAGTAAAATGAACATTAAGTTTAATAGGCAGTTACGGCACTGGAAAAAACACGTGTTATGAATTTTATGTCACCTCTGACCGCGCGTTGCATTAAACGCTGGAAAATGGTGCTTCTCAAAGAGACATATTAAAGTTATGTAGATTCATAAAAACATAGGTAAAACCAATCTTAAACTGACCTAGTCAAGTGGTTTCAATGTAAGACAAAATCTTTTTGCAACAATTTTAATGAGAAATTTTAATATCATCGAAAACAATTTTTTTCTGAAATAGTATTTTTTTCTGAATGTTATAAAATAAACCTAACCTAACTTTATTACCTTTTAGCAATACCTAAAACGTTAACAATTTATCTAAAGAAAATCATACGAAATGAATATTCTGCGAAACAATGCAATAGGGGTGAAACGTTTGTCGGTAAAATAAAGGTCTACTGCAACGCTTTTTAAAACTAGCTTCCCGCGCAGTACACAGAATGCTGGTGGAGCCGCGGGTTAAATAGTACATTACTACAGAGGCCGGGAAGTAAGGGGTTGCCGGCCAAGTACAAGACGGCTGAGCGTAGCGAGGTCGGATAGTTATGAGGCTGCAACCCCTTTTCACGCCGAGGTATGTATAGTGCTTTTCTCAAACACGCAATTAAATAAATTAAAAAAACTCCGAAAAATGAAACTTTAACTTTCATGGCTGAACTGAATGGAATTAAAAAAGACCATCTTGCAGGAGTTGCAGGTCTAGGCCTCCAATTTTGTATGAAATGCCATTACGGGTCTCTCGTCTCGCTGCACCTGAAACGTGATACTTCGAAGCCCATTATGGAGAACACAACGTCAATATTTCATTGGCCCGTGAATAGCATAAGGGTGGTAAGATTGAAGCGTAGCTGTCGCCCGTGACCTTAAATTATGGCAAGGAGGTATATCTATAGGTGGGCGGTGCGGGTCCCGAACGTTATGTCAATGTCTCGAAAATATTTTAATTTCAAGTTCAAGGAGTGCTTTTTTGGGGTTCCGTACCTCAAAAGAAAACGGTACCCTTTTTCGATCACTTTGTTGTCCATCTGTCTGTTTGTCAAGACCCTTTATCTCTGGAACGCCTGGTGGTATCGAGTTGAAATTAAAACCATATACTCAGGTCTACAGTCCCTTGAAGCTGTGAAAAAAATCACATACCTACTAAAAATACACCGTTTATAAGCCGCAAAAAAGTTTATTTCCACACTCTCAAGGGAATGAAAGGCAAGTAAATATCGTCTTATGGGCCGATTTTTCTATTGTTGTATAGTCGAGTTTTTGTCATGTCCTACCAGTTCCCCAATCGTTATAGACCACTTTTTAACTTTTTTGGGTAACGTATTAATATTATACATATAAAGGGATAATCTGTATAGTTATTTATTTAAAATATTTAATTGTAAAGTCGGCAACACTGCTGTTTTTCCCATGTCCTACCGCGAAATTTAAAATTGGAAGCATATTTTTACATATTTCTGCAAGGTAATAATATGATTTTACGACCTATAAGGTTTCAAAATGTATCCATATTTAATAATTTTAATGCTTTCCTTACAGTTATTACCTATTTAATATATAAAAATTGTTTTTAAATCTTACTATAAAAAGTAACCTAGTGGAAATTCCTATTGAGAAACGAACATTTTTCGATGATATTTTGATTATTCCTACCAAATAGTAGCATTTTTTTGGTTTGGCAACATTTCGTTACCTGTACCGTGGCGGCCATATTTGTTTTTAGTTAGTCCTGTCAAAAAATTAGAGGTGAAAGCTGGTTTCGTTGCGGAGGTTTTTTGAGTGCATATTGTAAATTCCACTTAGTGACAGACTTTTGTAAGGTAAGTTTCATAATTCAGTACGTTTTTAATATGTAGTTTTGTTAACAAATTAATTTTGTTTATTGATGTATTAAAATAATCTTTAAATTCTCTATACTATTGATAATAATCTAAATGTCGTTTCGCTCGGTCGAAACGTGGCGTTCCAATGAGAAATTTCGTTTCTCATTGGAACGAAAAGTCACTCATTGGAACGATAAAGCTGTGTTTTATGGGCAAAAATGTGGATAACAATTTTGAAGACTAGTTTTTCCCGTGACTGACTTCTGAGGTTGTCTTTTCGACTTTTTTGTTGTATATCGTCATCGTCGGTGATAATTTTTTACCACGTTGTCTGATTTCAATAATTCTTTTTTTGTTAGCAAGCAAATATCTGCAAGGTAGTCCCGCATACATTTCGCATAGATCTGATGATAGAATCCGTGAGAAGTTGAGGGAACTCTTGAAATATAATGGGCATGCATATGGCGATTTCGGTATATTCTACAATACGAGGGCTGCTCCGAAAGTTGTTAGCTGCTCCGGCTCTACTCATGCGATTACAATATTATTTATGCCATTGTAATCGCATGAGTAGAGCCGGAGCAGCTAACAACTTTCGGAACAGCCCTCGTATAATCATGATGACCTTTCTGACTTATGGAACTCCTCAGTTCACAGATTCTGATAATATTTCGATAACTTAGGAAGAAATCATTAAAATACACATTTGAAGTGCAACAGATATGATGAGGTACCTACTGAAGGTAAGTATGGTGCATTTGAGAAATCGATGGAACTCTTCAAATATTATTGGCCCATGGTACAACGACTTGGTTATTTTCTGTTGTTACCTACGCATTAGGCCTTGGAAAGCATTTTATGTAGGTAAGTGGAATTGTACTGTGAAAATGTTTATAATATAATGTGTGCCACAGCGAAATACAAAATTAAAGGCGGTTTTTGGTATACATTATTTGTTTATGTTTTCGGTATACTGCATACAATGAACAGACTTTCAACCCTCTTCAGCTTTATTATATGTATAGATGAGATATTTGCCAAACTGTGGGTCACTGTGGATACAGCCCTATTCGTTCGTTACGTTCCACTGAGAAATTGTCCTACATTTCTTTTGACTAAAATATAAAATTTTGCCAAATATACAATCTTTACTCAGTTTTGTATGGCTGTTAAAGATATCTTCACTCGTTTGTTTTGTATTAAAAAACACATTTCCTTTTTACTTTGTCATTACACTGAATTATAATAAAAACTAGGGTACATTTTGTACAAAATGTAACTCAGTGTAAATTAAAATCTGTTTCTCCTAAGATTTTGTTAATAAAATAATAACTTTTTTAATTGAGAAGGATTATTGTGGCCTATATTTATAGTTCAAGGAATAAAATTAATAGTTTTCGAGTTTTACAGTACTATTCGATCTGTTACAAATTCGTCACTCACGGGAACGTCGGCCCGCTGATTATCCCACTAATATGCAATTATCTGACAAATTAAAGCATAAACCTATACCTAACCTAAAGCATAACCTAATACTTAATAGACATAAAAAAAGTATTTTTTTATCAGAATCATCAATTTGTATTTGAACACTATTTTTCCATAATGCGACAAATATACTACAAAAACAGGGAAAAAATCTGAAAACTATACATTTGTAACTCTGTACGGAACCCTCGCAGGGCGAGTCCAACTCACACTTTTTCGGTTTTTCTATAAAATTTCAAGCCGTTACTGTTATGTTATGTATACATTATTTAACCATTTTGTTTAAGCTCGGTTAGTCTAAGTAACAGTAGCCCATTTCTTCTGCGAGGAGAGCTCTGCACGTACTATTAGGTATAAAACTGCAGAATAAGGTCAGAGCCTTCATTTGGATAAGGATTTAGACATTTAGAAAATCAATACCTAGTCGAAGTTATTTTTTCTTCAATATACGCATTCACCTAAGGATGTCGATAAACTACAACCGCTTGGGAAAGAAAACCTCTGCCTCGAGAACCGGCGTAACAAACTCAGCAAGATTATTTGTTACAAAACAGGACACAATAAAGGGTTAAATCCACAACGCGCTTGTGATATCTCTGACAGACCATATGCTTGTTTGCCACACAAACACATTTCAAAATAATTTGAATACGAAGCGTAGAACATAAATATACTTTGAGACTTTAACCGCTATCTTCAGAACCTACGCTTATTTATTTCTTAGTATATTTATTTAATGCTCGACTCGCGACGTATTTACGAACTTTCTGCATTTGAATGCTAAGTAACAAGTTGTCTGAAGTTCCCCGCCGCGTTTTATTCAAGTATTCGAGATACTTCAGGCTATTCCAGTATTTCAATGTTTAATGTACAACAACAACATAAATCAATTCATTTTCAAGAGTGTTGAAAGTTGGTTGAGTTGGGTAGCCGCCAAATTTCAATCTACTCCCTAAAAATATCATGTTTAGTATTACACATTAGATCACCCGAAGATGGTTCATTGTATTCCACCAGTGGGCTTAAGAAGTTACGATTTTACAAGTTTTAACTGGCAACACTGACACTGGGTCAAAATCCACTGGTGTTTTGATCAGTTGTCAGTTTAGATTGCTAATATGTACCTAACTTATTTATTGAAACTTTATTTCATAGTAAAGATAAAGTACAAATAGTGGACTTAATGCCATAAGGCTTTCTCTACCAGTCAACCATTGGGCCAAACGAAAACATTTTACAAGTTTTAACTGGCAACACTGACACTGGGCCAATATCGACTGGTGTTTTGATCAGTTGTCAGTTTAGACTGCTATAGCATGACCACAACCGCTGTGCCGCTCCTGCGGTACGCTCGCATACCGCAGGAGCGGCACAGCGGTTGTGGTCAAGCTATAATATGTAACTTATTTATTTAAACTTTATTGCATAGTAAAAGATAAAGTACAAATAGTGGTGTTAATGCCATAAGGCTATCTCTACCAGTCAACCATTGGGCCAAACAGAAACATTTTAATATAATCAATATTTGCCCAATTTTACTGGTCAATATTGACACGCTCGACTAATACGACTGTAAGTTTTAGCTTCGTGAAATTACATTATGTCAAATAACGATTTAAACCTACCTATATTCAGCTGCAAAAAAAAAACAACATCCACTGAGCTGAGCACAGTTTCCCCAGTTGCCACTGGCCAGTACCTATTTTCCCAACCGTCGAGGTGTAATCGGCAGAGCTCATGCGAACACAGAGAATTCATCAACCTAGTTAAATGAGATTTTCGTCATAAGGACACGTAACAAATGACGCTCCCGGCGCGGGCACTAACGCGTAAAGTTGCGAGCACAAAGCACATGAATGAAACTAGCTACCAACGGGCGTTACAAAGGAAGGGCTGTAAGTCTAAAGCGTCCGTAATAAATTAGATAAAAGTATTCCATTTTTTTTACAATAGAACGGTGCCTGGTGGTATGAAGATAATTGCATCCATTGCATCGTACCAATTATGAAATTATGACCAAAACTCAATCTTATCGGCGAGTCCGACTCACACTTGTCCGGTTTTTACTAAATATAAGTAAGGATTCAAGCTATTTTTACTTATTCTTTCATACATAAATACTCTGATATTCTTTTCAGGCAACATTTTGCTTACCGGGCGGCACCATCCCCTAGATTAAACACGTGTTGTATTTTACGATTTTTTTCATGCTTTTGCATTATTGTTGCGCAATTTGTGTCTAACTAAACTAAAAATCATCATATAAATAATAAAGTATAAGCAAAAACGTATTTGTTTTATTAGAATTGTATATTGGCATGAATAAAGTTAAGTTTCTCATTTAGGTTGGAATGTCAGATGGTATGTAATATCTATACTTAGAGCAAGTAAATACACATACTTAATTATATAATTTAACTTCCATGGATTAATGACGCAAGTGAATCATAATCAAGGAATTATCACTTCACAATATAATTTATATTGTGATAGCAGACTAGTACTTTATCATAATTAATTTATGACTCTCATAATCCTCAGCTGTACGTAAAAGATTAAATTTAGATACATGATAACAAACTGGTAGGAATAAAATCTAAAGCCGCATCATTCTGGTAATTCTTATTGTGCGTGAAACCCACGACACAGGTGTTGCCTAGTGTGGGTACCACTGTAATTTTGTATTGTGCATGGTTGTATCTTTTGGTAAATAAACATATTATGGATTTGTTTTTTTATTTTGATCATAATCGTCACTCAATTCTATTCGAACTAAAAATAAGTCCAACGCAATTATGAAAAAAAAATAAGAAGCTGATGGCCCTGCGTTCAAATCCCGGTACGGTGCATGAATATTTTTCCATACTGGTAACAGTACACAGTAATCCTTTTTAGCTATTCCAGAAATTAATTCCCCATTTCTCTTTGTAATTGGTTAGTACCTTTCACTGACTAAAATAACCTCATGAGTGTGAGTTTTTGATGATTCCTAGTTATATTTACATAATAAGGTATTTGAAGACATACGTTTTTATTTAAATAAATAAAACTCACGACAGTACTTGGAAAACTGTACGTTTCAACGTATTTTTGCTATTTTAAAGATTTTATAGTACGTAAATTACAAACAATTTATGCTGTCTGACCATTAACAATCCTGACGTCACTTGTTCCTATTTCCCTACACACTAACCTTAATACTTACTCACAGAGCGTTTCATAAAAAGTAGTTGATTTGTATATCAGTCCGATAGTTTTGAACTGATAGGCATATGAGTAGAATAGGGTTCTGGAAGTCTACTTATGGTTGCAGCAACCAGATGGCGCTGATCGCCGCAAGCGCAGCGGCTGCGTTCGGTTTTAATTAAAGGCCGTGTCGGACAGCAGGGAAGGTGGGCCCGCAAATGGTCTCGCCGGGAGACCGGCGCTGGCTCGTGAGTCAGCATTATGTTGAGGCAGGACCGTTTCGCGACAAACTGCTTCATTTAAGGTAAACGTCCGACTGGTCGATGCTGCACTATAGTATATGGCATGGACAAGAGGATATTTTTCAGATCATCACTAGTACAACGTCGAGCAGTAGGAGGTTTACTAACTCTTTGATTATTTTGTACCCGGTATATACAATCATGTAAGAGTATATTAAACATAAAAAGAAAACATACAAAAAGAAACACAGACATAAGAAAACACAAATCAACAACAACAAAATTAATAGATGCTTTGGAACATTCTCAAAACCTGAAATGGAAATGGGCAGGGCATATCGCACGTATGGATAAAGAAAGATGGACACAGAGAGTAGCTACGTGGCGAGGACTAACAAACAAAAGGACAGGAAGACCGAAAGAAAAATGGGGTGATGTAGTAATAAGAAAAGCTGGTGAAAACTGGATCATAAAAGCGAAGGAAAGACAAACGTGGAGCAAAATGGGGGAGGCCTTAACCCGTTGACGTGTAATTTGTATGCGTGTAATTTATTTCAAACAATAATTACAATCTTCTATTGATTTTAAAATTGTATCTGTATAAAATATAATATAATCCCTGGTCGTACCAATGAGTTTTTCGGAACTTATGCAGAGAATATTTACCGTTAGCTTTTCCGTGAAGGAAAATATCGTGAGGAAACCGGTCTAATCCCAATAAGGGCTAGTTTAGGGCACAACCGGGAATATCGATAGGAGGATGATGATCTGTAGAAAATAAATAGGAACACTTATCTATATATATAAAAAAAATCCAGAAAAAAATGTAATCCAGTAATTTATTAAACCTATTAATTCTAATAATAATGTTGTGCATTCATAAAATAGAATATAGATATGTTTTTTATAAATCATTCGTTATGGAAATAAAGAGGCTATAATAATAATAATAATATACAATCATGTGTTTCGTTGAATACTTTGTGTTTTTCACGAATAAATTCAGTTCAGTTAATTTGATTTGAGTTGCTGGCTTGCGCTTATGCGCGGCACCACACCGAAAGCTATCGCCTTAACGAGCAGGCACTAAATTGCAGTTGCTAGCAGAACCGCAAAGTTAACAACGGAATTTTTAACACTAGTTCTGGGTCCAATAATCGTTTGGGCGATTTAATTTACCAGATGACGTAAAATGCCAAATGGAATATCGTAGCTGATCGGCATTATGGTATGGTAGGTGGATGAAAGGGTGTTACCACATCAATCGATTGGTTTAGTTGATAGCAGAAACTGTCGATTGACGTCGACAAAATCGGTCGATAGCATAGTGGTAACACCCAATGAAATAAGACTCAATGAAAGTGGTGAGAGTTATTTTACACCAACGTTATATTCCGGGTACACTACATAATTTCGTGGATTCATTTGTCCGAGAGCATATTGTAATTGCAGTTATTATGTTCCGCTGATGGAATTTTAGATGTTTCAGGATAACCTAATCTTTTTATATATTCTATTTAATCAACTGCGTCCAAATTTTCGGTAAAAGGAAAATGGCGTTCGTAATATAGCAAATTCGGAATAGGTAAACCGAAACCAACGTTTCGGACGAATTACTTTCAGTTTTTTCTGTCTCCCCGTATATTCCATTGCCTATCTATTCTCGTACCCTTGGCAACAATTCTCACGCTTGTCAACGTGTAGATTTTCACCAGCGAGGTTAGACGAATATTTTACACAATCGATTTTCAAGCGTATCTCGTGCTATTTTAGTTCAACCCTCCCCTTGTCTTGGCAATGATACTTTGAGTAATGGACGCACCGCACTTGGAAAAATTAATGTAATGTCAATGCCACTACTTACTCTGTAGTGTGTTGTGTTCCTGGTGTTGAGTTAGGTCACCAGAGCTCCCGTGGATGCTGTGTTGAGAGTGAGGGACCGGAATTTGTCACTAGCTATCGACACAACAAATCCTCCAGTCTATAAAAGGTTGGCAATGCGCTTGTGATTCCTTTGGAGTCACAAATGACCATAAGCTACGATGCCTGCTTAATATCAGCTAGGCCGTATGCTGATTTGCAACCGTCGTAGTTCATAAAAAAAACGTTGAACTGAATATTTTGTCGCAAACTCACCCCACAAATACAATAGACGTTATTGAATAATTAATTTTGGTCCTCATCCAATAACGAGAGCCCGCACAAGTTCAGCCACAAAAGGTCGGCTTTGAAAGATCGTTTTCATTGTAGTAATGTCACTATTCCTGAAATGAATAAATTAATTAGGAATTTTATGGAGTCTGTGATTCTGATTAGTCGGTTGGAGTTGGAGCGCCAAAACGAATGCTTGAGTGTCAAACGTTACGAGTATTGCGCGTCGTGTTTGCCACGACCTCTCTAAATCTTGGGATGGGGTGCCAAAGAGGACCCGTGCCCCTTTAGAATATAACTGAGGGAAAAGGCTAGAACTATGATGTTTGTGTCGTAGAAATTACGAGCACAGCCTAATTCTAGGAATGGCGCCCTTAAAACCGAGGATTAACAGCATGAAAAGAACTTGTAGCTAGATCAATTGCATTTTTTCCCTTAATTTCATGGAATATATTTATTAGCTGATACACATGTTTTTGTTATTTTTTGTTTTTATTCAGAAACAAATAGCCTTTAGAAACTCATCAGTAACTTAGATATGGCTAGGTGAGTAACTACTGTAATAGATTTATAGTTTCATAATTTTTTACAAAGTTACAGGATGTTAAGGTTATGTTGTCAAATATGTACGAGTATATATATATATATATATATATTATATGTGTGTATATACATACTTATGACAGTTCATTACAACTTGCATCATTATACAATACAACACTAAATAACTCTATTTATTAAAGTAAAGTAAAAACTAATCTCTAAAATATACCATAAGAATTGTTAAACAAATCCAATAAAATAATTAAAAATGAATATCTCCTCTTATTAATTAACATATAAATATTTTACCCATATTAAAGGAAAAATTTAAAAATTTAATGCATTCATATTTTCCTTTAATTTAGAAATTTTATAATTACAAATAACATAAAATATGTAAATATAACTAGATACTATTTAATATCAGAGACCTAGTTAGAGGAATATTAAACTGTCATCTGTATTAACGTTTCGAATCAATATTTGTACTGTAGGTACACTTGAATAATTGTTTTGGTTACCTACGAGACAGGCTACGCCTAGTATAGGGACCAGTGTAAAGATTACTGGAATGTATACTAGTGCATATTTCTGTTTGTATTTCTAAATAGTTTGTAAACTTCTTATGTACAATAAAGAATACTTATACTTATAATTTATAGTTTTTCCGAACTAATGTACGGATTATTCAACGTTAGCTTTTGAAGGAAAACATCGTGCGGATACCGGTCTAATCCCAATAAGGTCTAGTTTTCCCTCTGAGTTAGCTGGTCAGATGGCAGTCGCTTTCGTAAAACTAGTTACTACGCCAAATCTTGTGATAAGATGTCATAGCGACCTCGAGCTTGTTTAGGGCACAACCGGGAATAACACTAGGAGGATGACGACACATGTTAATTAATAGTACCCCTCGTTCGCGCCGGGGCCTAAAGAGGGCTAACAAATATAATTACTATATATAATTCATGGCCAAACTTTGACAAGGACCTGTGTATCAGCACATGGTCATGTGTCAGTAATTACATATTAATACTTTATTCAGCCTTCGGTAGAGGCCGAGTCCTTGAATACGAAATGATTCCGGAAGTCGATATTTGACCGAACGTCCTCGGTGCTTCGACAGTGGTTGACGCATGGGCGCTCTTGGGCCTAAAAATACGTTGTTGGACAAGTGTTTAAATTGTGTAACTTTTCGAACGCGCGTTAATAGGCTGACAAGACCTAATTTGGTGAAATTGATGTTATTTAAGCAGTTTTTTAAGAAAAACTATTTGTTCTAGCATCTCAAATAAAATATATGTTAATATTCACCATATTTCAAAGACCGTAGACGGGCTCGATACATAATTTGACGAAATCGGCTCGATAGAAAATAATTGCAAAGATTGGTCTTAAAATCACATTAAACGGTTCTATGTCTTTATTTTTTTGACGTATGGGTCTGCAATTTAAAACGTCAACATATTCATACCTAAACCGCTACTAACAAATAATCCACCCTTTTTATTTCAATATGTATGTACTATTTATCTTCAAAAACCGGGCCGCCCAGTAACACTTGCTCTCGTTTACTCCGATACAAATAGACAGTGTGCGCGCGTGGTATCCCAAATCCTCAAGAGCATTTTGGTGTTGACAGCGTCTTAATACAAGTTACCTGTCATTTTTCCCTACAAAAAATACATTTTAGGTCTAACTGGCGTACTTAATAACTTATGAAGCGTTACGCAACTGACTCGCAGACGGTAGACGGTGTCTGTAGTAATGCATTTTTTTGTTATTTTCACATTTTAATAATGGCCAGAAGTAAGAAACAAGCAAAAGCAGCAGTTTAATCCTAATAATTATAATTAAATAATTATTTATTATCCTTGTTGTCTGCCAACTTAGCCTAGCGTGAAAAGACGTATTTTTTTTTGTTTTGACTTAGTGAGTCTGTGTCGGTGTACGTTTATATGAAAATGTATGCCTTTGAATGTGAGTGTTAATTTATAGTTATTGGTTGTGTAATATTATACGCAGTGGGCCCTGTAACAGGAGCAAATACTTAAAAGGACGCTTCCGTAGAGCAGTGTTTTTCAATCTTTTTCATTTCGGGGAATTCCCCTTAGTACAGAAATAAATATTTCGCGACCCCCACCCTACGCTATTCAAAATACTTAAAGTACTTTAACATTAAAAATACGAGTATAAAAAGGCCCTTAAAAGCCCCTTAAAAGGCTCTTTAAAAGGCTTCGACCCACAGTTTGCAAAACACTGCCTTAGAGCATCTTGCAGTAACCCCTTGTGTCCAATTCGGAGAAATTTTGATCTAAAGTAATTCCCTCCAAGTGATGTATCTTGGCACCATTAAATTATAGCACAACAATCATTGCAGATGATGGGGGGTGAAAGGGGGGTCAAAGCTTGTATGGAGTTACGAGTACAATATACTTAAACGACTGCAACGCGGGCGGAGTCGCGGGCAGAAGCTAGTCATTTACAAATATTCAACATTTATAAACATTATTGTCACGACGATATCAGTGTTTAGATTACCTACAGCTATCAGAAAAAATATCTAAAGGTTAATTACCTAATCAATGATGATGCAAATTTGACAACGTTCAAAAGAGTGTTGTCAAATTGGATATTTGTAAATCTTTAGGGAAAGAATCCGTAGAATTCCATAAATCGCCGCTTAAGAGGTGAGAACAGCTTTGCAGCAGCTAGCAGCTCGCAACAGACAACAGGTACTTTTTTGATGAAATTTCCATTTCGAGAGAAAACGGTTTCTACCAACTACATCTAAACAAATCACTTTGATTTTGATGTCGATTGCTTGTTGCCGATGTTGGTCCGCAGGTTCGCACGTTGTACGAGGGATGTCAATAACTCTTTTTAAGACATTTTGTCAGACTTTCTACACGTGTAGCTTGTGGACCAAGTGCACGCAGAGAGCTCTCAATGCCTTATACGTGTCAAGACCCCGTCTCATGGTCGGCCTTATATCACGCGATAAGTGATAAGATAGGAGCGTCGTCTCGTTCTATCGAACGGTGTCAGCCAGTGACGGACGCTCGGCTCTGTCCTATCACTTATCGTGTGATAAGGCCGACCATGATACGGGGTCAGTACAGTATTGGTTTCAGGATGTTGTTGGAGCTGCCTCGCTTCTGCTGCGCATCAGGTATGTTTGCAGAGGCTACAGTTGACAGTTTTCAGGCTTTAGTTCGTGTACGAGTTGCCTCTTTGATGCGCCGTGTGCGAGACAGTGACAACAACAGACTCCTGACCCCGTATCATGGTCGGCCTTATCACACGATAAGTGACATGATAGAGCGTCCGTCATTGGCTGACACCGTTCGATAGAACGAGACGACGCTCCCATCTTGTCACTTATCGCGTGATAAGGCCGACCATGAACACCATTGTTGATAGGTTGGAATGCACGATGTGGAACTCCTTACATGTTGTAGCGATGTTATGTTGTATGTGTATGTATTGTGTTGTTTTAATGTTGCTAATTTAATGATTTTATTCGATGTATTTTAATGGCATATTTATTTTTAATTAATGGATTAACTTTTTGTAATATATGATTTTATGGACTTATCATTCGATATAGATGATTATTATTTATGATATATGCTAGGTTTATAGGATTAGCTTTAAAAAAATATACCTACCTACTTATAGTTTTGAGGTGCATAGAAGTTTGAATTTAATGCAAATTTTGAAAAAAGGAAAGCCTGTAAACCTAGTATTTTATTGTGTCAATAACGTACTAGAAAATCATTGAGATTGGAAAATATTTGAAAGTGGAAAAACATTTTCTCTTTTTGTATGGACGAGTACGTAGTATGCCAAAGACATTCTTACCTCTTAACAAATCCTTTAAATGCATCTATTTCCGGTAAATAGTATATTTGTCAATAACTGTCAAGTTTATAATTGACCGCCACCACCGTCCTAGGCTTAAGATTGAAATAGCATGAAATTTTACAACTGCCGTCTTGATAAAAGGTTTAAGCATTACAATATGGTCTAACTAGTCCCATCAACTTTGGAATTGATCTGGTACATTGTGCATGGAAGCTATCATTCGCAACAAATGCAAAACCGTTTCCAAACCACTACGCAAAGTAGAACCGTCCCAGGTGTTTTATAAGGGCGGCCCTGTCCTGTTCGAGCGTGATTTATAACCAGCCGGCATTCAATTCAAATATTTGCCCACCCGACCCTTGGGGGTAAACTTACGCTTCCGCCAAAACGTTTTTGCAATTTTCCACTGATGCGTTGTGTGGTACCTAAGTAAAATCGTCGTAAAAACCAGTAGAATTGTGGTCGTAAGTAATTGTAGCAATGTCAAATGATTTAATGCATAAAAAGGCGCATAAAATTAATATACAATACATATAAATATCAGACAGACAGACAGACAGACATACATTCACGCCAGCATTCCCAAAAAAAACATAAATTCAAACATATACCTAATATCAATACACAGGAAAGTAGCAATGTAATAAAATAACATTAAATTATATCTAGTTGTTCAAAATAATAATTATAATAACTAGTAATTTTAATGTCGATAAAGATTATTCGATTAACTAGCTTCTGCTCGCGACTTTGTTCGCGTGGACCCGGGATAAAAGCTATCCTTTATTTTATTCCAGGCTATCTTCGTGCAAAATGTTATCCAAATCCGTGGAGCCACTTTCGCATTTATAATATTTGTAGGATAATACTCGTATCTGTGAATAGTAGAACTCACGAGTCTGTTTTTTTGTTTTTAATTTCTTAAACTGAGTAGCCAAAAAAAATCGAACCTTTTCACAAAATTTTAGTGTCAACGACGGTGGCAAACAAGCGTGCGGCCCGCCTGATGGTAAGCGGACACCGCACAGCCTATAGACGCATGCAACTCCAAAGGAGTAACATGGGCGTTGCTGACCCTTGATATGTTTGAAGATTCGCCGTGTTGACAGCTGAAGGAACAAATTCCCTCGCTCTCAACACAACGCATCCTCGGGAGCTCTGGCGACCTTGCTCACCTCCAGGAACACAACACTACTACAGAGCGTAGTAGTGTTATTATGGCTGTGGTCTGCAAGGCGGAGGTACTTCCCCGGTTGGGCTGCTCCACATTCGAGCGGGATGACATTTCGCTGAGGCCTACCTCACCAAAAACCTCCTCCCTCGCTCGTTCAACTATCAGTCTACGTAAAACTTTAAACCCTACGTTTCCATTTTTATCTTTTCTAGGAAGCCTGAAATAGTAACGTATAATTAACGACGTGGCCTTGCCGCTAGTGGCATGGCATTGTATCGAACTTTTAGCCATGACCGGGCCTTTATCACAATTTGTATCGACAACTATACTCAGACAAACCAGAATAAGACAGGGCTCTGAATAGATTAAGCATTTATTAGTGATAAAACTGAACATGGACAGACATCAGCTTATAAAAAAAAACCGGACAAGTGTGAGTCGGACTCACCCACCGAGGGTTCCGTACTTAATTACAAATGTGTAGTTTTCAGAATTTTCCCCGTATTTGTAGTATCAGACGATATTACTTGCCACATAGTTCTAGGTCAACAGAAAGTACCCTATAAATTTTAATTCCCTTGGGAGTGTCAAAATCTTTGTTTAGGTAACGTTTAGAAGTGTGATTTTTTTACAGCTTCAAGGGTTTAATTTCTACTCAATATGATTGATCCGATGACTGCGATGATGATATGCGTTCCCGAGATAAAGGGTCTTGAGAGACAGACAGACGGGTAACTAAGTGATCCTATTAATGAGGGTTCCGTTTTTTTCTTCTGAGGTACGGAACCCTAAAAATCACTACATCAGTGCCGCCCGTTTCCATTTCAGCATGGTGCCGTAATGGCGAGCACTGATCTTTCAATGCGACCGTTTAGGTAAATACTAAGTACCTATAATATACGTATATTAATTGAATATCTAAATACCGATATGTCAACTGATATAATTTAATTTCGAACATGGGGTTTAAAATAGTCTCATAAAGTTGACAAAAAACGTTGTATTCCTAAAATTCGTGTTTGATAGTTTTCTTGTTGGTACAATGTATGATATGATAAGATCTGACGACCGCTTTAGCCTAGTTGGTAGTGACCCTGCCTACGAAGCAAGAGGTCCTGGGTTCGAATCCCGGTAAGGGCATTCATTTGTGTGATGAGCACGAATATTTGTTCCTGAGTCATGGATGTTTTCTATGTATTTAAGTATTTATTTATCTATATAATTATGTTTATCGTCGTCTAGTACCCATAGTACAAGCTTTGCGTAGTTTGGGACTAGGTCGATTTGTGTAAGATTGTCCCCCCTAATATAAAAAAAAGATATAGTCTTAATTTGTATTAATCATACATTGTCAATTACATAAAACAATTAATTTAAATACATGACAGTATGGTGGCGGTAATCATAGTATGGTTTATGTCTGTCAGATTTTACTTTGTACTCCATTCAGCGCTTATCACGACACATGCGTCAGCGTCCTGACAATTGATTCTGGCTAAATGAAAATAAAAAAAAACCGGCCAAGAGCGTGTCGGGCCACGCTCAGTGTAGGGTTCCGTAGTTATTGTAATTTTTTTAAAAAAATTACAATAACTACGGAACCCTACGTAGTTATTGTAATTTTTTTCAAAAACTTTTCAACCTATCAAGTTCAAAATAATTTTCCTAGAATTTTTTTATAAAGTTCTACTTTTGAGATTTTTTTCATATTTTTAAAACTTATGGTTCAAAAGTTAGAGGGGGGGGACACATTTTTTTTTACTTCTGGAGCTATTCTCTCCGAAAATATTAACATTATCAAAATATGATTTTAGCAAACCCCTATTCATTTTGAAATACCTACCCAACAATATATCACACGTCAGGGTTTAAATGAAAAAAAAAACACTCCCTACGTTACGTATAGGGGAGGTACCCTAATAAAATAAAATAAATCACTTATTATTTTACCATTTTGTCGGCGTGATTGATATACATATTAGTACCAAATTTCAGCTTTCTAGTGCTAACGGTTACTGAGATTATCCGCGGACGGACGGACAGACAAAGCGAAACTATAAGGGTTCCTAGTCGACTACGGAACCCTAAAAATAGTTTAGTTTGGTTCAAACATAATTAATAAAGGCAAGGTTGGAGCCTCCTTTTAAGCATTACATTATGCTTGTGTCAGGAGTACGGTAGCTAAAAACTGAATGTTCGAATGTCGTAAAAAAGAGGAAAACTGAAAATTTTCATAGCGGCCTGACCGATACTAAGTGACTATACAGGATGTTAACGGGGTCATGATCCGGAATGACAAAAAGCGAATAAGATGATCATACTGAATAACCTTTCCCATGGGACCAACCACGAAATCGGAAAAAAAAAGAGCCAATTAAGAGTTAACTGTGAGTTAACTGCGATTTAATTGAGAGTTAATGTATGGAATACCTGGTTTTTTTTTGCGATTTCGTGGTTGGTCCCATGGGAAAGGTTGTTCAGTATGATCATCTTATTCGCTTTTTGTCATTCCGGATCATGACCCCGTTAACATCCTGTATATATACGCGTCACGAACACCCAGTACTATAATTGGACCGTCAATGTCGTCCACACAAGTTCAAGCATGGAATCGATCCAGGTGTTCGGGCGGTTCCGCGGGCCTTCGGCCGCGCTCGCTGACATTGGCATTAGAACAGGGACAGCATTCCACTTGTTACAATGGCGTGATGTCACTAATGAGTGATGTCACTGATGGTTTTTGCTATTAGAATATTCAAAAGCCCTTTTAGGTACGGCCGGACATTTAATTGCTACGGACTACGCTGAAGCATTACCGGCAGAGCCACGCAATGAAAGAGTTAATTACCTAGCAGCCGCCTATGCCGTAGACGCTTTCCGCTTCTTAGCTGGAAAACCACGGGATCGGCTACGAGCATATCGTGAAGAATCGCTACGCGCTTATCTCGTAGCTGATCCCGTGGTTTTCCCTTTACAGCGGAAAGCGACTAAGCTTTAGGCGCCCACTAGGCGGATTCCTGGCAGTGAAAGAGTTAACCTATTCGAGGCCAAACAACGCTACGTGTGATATGTTGTAGCGTGTAGCAGAATGTTTGTAATGTCTCGAGCTATCGAAAAATAATATCGCACACCGCCCCCGAGAGTTTGGACACTTTGGATAGAAACAATTTAAATATTCATACAGCTTTGTGGCTAACAAAGCTACAACTCGCGAGCTTCAGGATTAGCGGTGGGAAGTTAATTTTGAATTTCCCTCTGTTATGTGCTAATTCGTGAAGAGCTTGGCTTTTGCGCTGAACCGTTGGACATTTTGTATTGTCATCAAGAAAATTTTGTTTGTCACGAGAAGTTCCTATACTGTTCGGACTGTTCATGCTTGCAAGGGCATAGTACCTAATTAACTACTTAAATACTAGTGTTATTATTATTATTATCGTATTGACGAGAGACATCATTCTGATCTTGACACGTTTTATTGTTATTGACCCTGTACATCTCTGACAATATAACATTAATGTTCCTTTTTTATTTTGACGCTTAGAGACCGTATACATCTCTTTGAATATTAGAATAATTATTAATTGTATTTGGACGCTCAGAGACCTTATACATCTCTGGAATATTGAATAATATCATTAACTTCTGTTAATGCTGATACAGATCTTATATCGAATGTAATGGTCATATTTAGCAATTTTGTTTTGTTTACATTGACTTAGTGACATTTAGTTTGTTAACCTTTTATATATAATTTTAAATTATTATTGTGTAAGATTACTATTTTATTGTAAATTACTGTTTGACATGTAAAAGTGCCCTTGTGGCCTATTTGCAGAATAAATAATTGATTTGATTTGATTTGATTTATAGAAGACCGCAGCCATAATAATGCCACTACTTGCTCTGTAGGTATACATGTTGTTCTGTTCCTAGTCACGTAACTTTTATTCCTACCCCTTTGACTTGCCCTTCGTAGATAATCGTAAAACTGAAATGAGTAGTTTTATAACCAATCAACAGTTACTATAAAAAAAAAAAAACAGAAAAGATTTATATCATAACTACTCATAACCTTTAAGACGTAAAGAGTAAATTACTTTTCCTCGGCTAAAAATATTGAAATTGCTTTTAAAAATCGGCAATATCATGTTCGAGATAACTCAGTGATTACTTTTTTATTTATTTAAACGGCCAAAAAAATAAAATTAAAAAACATGATATCCGCGCTTTCGAGCACACACTTCCATCTCGCTCACGCTTATGCTCAGTGAGAGGGAGAGAAGACCATGAACCTACGGCGCCTTAACCCATATTGCTTTGACATATTAAGTACCCATGTCATATACAAGTGCAATGACGAAGACTAGGACGTTTTATATTATTTATTTAATCGTATGGCATACATTATTTTGGCCTTTTTAAAGATTGTCACTCTTTAGTACTACCCAAGGGACACGTGCAGGGTTGTGGTAGGTAGCTCCTGCGGACGCGAGTGACAGTTGTCCCCCCTTTGTCAAGTGAGTGGGCAACTCGACTGTTAGAAGTTCTTAAGCCGCCCGACGGCCTCTACCTCGGCTTAACGACTACTGTCATAGATAGTAGCCGGGATCAACTGCTTAGCGTGCCTTCCAAAGCGCGGAAGCGCTCATTTATATTAACCACTCAAACATCAAGCAAAGATGGCAGCGGTCAGTCTTTGGATGGGTGACCGCTGCCATCTTTGCTTAACCTGCGTTATCGTTTACGACTCGCAGGCGCCGCTAGGCTATGAGCGCTTCAAAGAAAGAAAAGAAAGACAGACAAAACCGACATTGGTTTACCTTAACTTTGTAGAGTTTAGTGGACGCATGTTACGTATCTCCCTGCTAGATAATACACTTAATCCAGTCTAGGTTAGGCCGAGAACAATGGGGCTTCGTCGCAACAATTAGGAGCGATCCGGCATCCGCCGTTATCCGCGCCGCGTCGCTATTGTACCGCGGCCAGACAATACCGTGTGGCTGGCGTCGCTATTCGAACCGAGCGGGAACGCTGAAATATCTGCATACCTTAACCCCATTCTTTATAAATTAACAAACCTCTGTTAAATAAAATGTGAGTCCTTTTCTTGCAAACAAGACTCGAACTTGTGACCTCTGTACCGCCAATACAGAGGGCACAAGTTCGAGTCTTGTCCTTGGCTTCAGGCGATAGTGGTTTATGTTTCGATTATATTCGTTCTCTGTCTCATATCGTTTAAGCTACAATCTCACAGACTGCTCTTTATTAATATTAGTATAAATTACCTACCTCTTTATTACCCGGCTAGATCACGATATCCCTAAACTGACACTTTGATCGCCCGAGTAGGATTCGTTCCCACCACTTCATAACAGAACATCACAACGTTATGCCGGTTCGATCCGAACAATGGACGTCGATACAAAGTGCCTACGGGGTGGACATTCGGTCGAGTCATTCAACACTTTTCCAAAAGGCGTACAACATGGAATTTCAAAAGTAACATATGCCCTTTTTAAGTTAGGCATTGACGGATGCACGACAGCTTCGTGTCAAATACAATGGGCACTTTACAAGCGCTTCAGAAATGAGTTTCCTATTAAAAAAATACACTTGTGGCTCTGCTGTAAAAATCGCAAGCCTGTGTTTTTTTGAACAAAAAAAAATTTCGGAAAACTGAATCGAACAAAAAAATCGGTACGATACAATTATTGAACCTGCTCACAAAACTTCAGGAGAATCTGTTAAGAAATGCGACCCGTAGCGGACGACAGCTGATCAGTGGAACAGCCGGACATCCGGACATAGGAGAGGATTTTGGAAAACGGAGAACTTCGGTCGCTTCGCTCGCTCGTTCAACGAGTGCTAAAATTGGTGGGCTATATTCGCGCGATTCATTCACCGTCCCGCAACCTTCGTAGGTCTACGGCGTAGTCTACGAGTATAGCAATATAATATAACCATACTACGTATGCTACGTCGTCTACGAGTAAAGCAATATAATATAACCATGCTACGTATGCTACGTAGTCTACGAGTATAGCAATATAATATAACCATACTACGTATGCTACGTAGTCTACGAGTAAAGCAATATAATATAACCATGCTACGTATGCTACGTAGTCTACGAGTATAGCAATATAATATAATAATAATAAAACGTTTATTTCAGGCAACTAAGGCCCATTATATGAAAACACTAATTATTATTTAGGCGACGAAACCGTGTGGCTCCGTTGCGGCGTCAATACAACCACGCTACGTATGCTACGTAGTCTACGAGTATAGCAATATAATATAACCATGCTACGTATGCTACGCTGTAGCGCTTGACAGCATTTCTCCGGTTTGTAGCAGAAATCGCTCGTATTGGCATCACTCGTGTACGAGTATATGCTAGGTATGTTTTTATATAGACGCTATTTTACGTGGTGAAAGTTTGCTTATCTTGTTCTACTTACCTACATTCCAGTCAAGCAAGGTTAGCTAGATAAGATCCTTACACGGTATGTAAAATTACGTTTTAACTGTTGTTGTGTACAAAAAACTGCTCGCGTACATACATACAAAATCCATTATTAATATTATAGATAAATGCGAAAGTCTGTCTGTCTCGCTGTCTGTAACATCTTCACGCTTAATCTGCTAAACCGATTTAGGTTAAATTTGGTATAGAGAGAGTTTGAGTCCCAAGGAAGGACGTAGGATAGTTTTTATCCCGGAAATGGGGGATGGGGGGTGACAATTTGTATGGAGCTACGATATAAACGAGTTCCAAGCGGACTGAGTCGCGGACAGAAGCTAGTTAAATAGCTATATAAAATAGTCTCCAGTATCTAGAACTAATAGTGTTATACGAATTCCAGAACAAAAGCCATCAACTTATTTAATTACATATACGTGCCATTAGTAAACATAGCAGGGTTCGTATCGACTTTAGGTTACATTACTTCAAAAACGTCACAAACCCCTTATAAACTATGTGTAGTATACGACATCCATCTTTGATCGGGTCTCTTCATTACTCTAGGTTACTTTTGCCTTAGGAATGTCGTATTTGCCGTATAAACAGTATGAACTATACGACGTTTCCGTCTTCGATCGGTCTGTGCTTTTATTAGTTTCATTGGCATAAAACCGGGCGTGCCGCAAGAGCCTTTTTATGAGCCATGTAACCGGTGCCCATACTGAGTAACTTTGGCTTGCTAAAGTAGCTACTTAAACTAAGTCGTAAAGGTATTAATTGATTCACTTAACCTCGGTTTTATAAAGATACCCTATACCCTATTCTATAGAAGACTAGAAAATCGTGTCTTAATCACCATGCGATTTCAAGGACGCCCAATAACATTAGTATTGTTATATTCAAAGCACTTCAAAGCACTCAATGATAGAAACAAGTAGTACAATGTTTCCCCTTAACATCCTAGATTTTCGAAGAAACGTAGAGTTTGTCCGTTAAAAGTCTAACGGCACAAATATGTACCGAGTTCATAAAATTGTTCGTTTGTGTTAATTTATCTTTCAGCAGCTCAAGTGTGCGAAAATGCTTAAGATCGGATAAGATTTTCATGTCTCTATCACCACACCGTTGCCAGGAACTTGTATCCTAGGTCGTCTGCGTAGATTTGAGCGTTTTTCATGTCTACCTACCGGCGCAGCCTAAACATCCCCATGCATTTATAACCGAGTGTAAGCGAGAAATTGCTCCATTTTCCGCTCCGGAGCGCTGCTGCATCGCAAATTGATTCACCTCGTCCCAGACCGCAGCACTTTGCGGGAATTCGGGACTCGGTTAAAGCAAGCTTAAGGGACGTATCGCCGTGCTAGCTCTGTGTAACAAGGAGGTATGTTTTTATTAGTCGCTTCGCTCGCTACCTCGTACGCCCAGCTAACGCACTAAACCTAATGCGGAACAGGTGCAATAGCGATGAACCGAGTAGAGGCCAAGGTGTTTTATATACGGGTGTACATGAACTACTTCTTGGTCGATACGTTCTTGTCAGAACGGTCGTGGTCGTTATGAGTGGCGAACATATGTCACTCGCCTCACGATTTCTTGCCATTTTGATCTATTCTCGGCCTTCCTGGTACACTCATGCAATTGACCACCCACAGGTTCCGCGCGGTGGGCTACCCTCCACTATGCCTCGCACAACAAAACGCTCGATGAAGTCGCTGTCTCGCCTCGAGACGTGTCCGCAGAATTTCTAGATGCGAGTTTGTACTAGCGTGGACCGACTCTGCTTGGTGCCGAGTTCTTGGAGTATGGAAACATTTGTTCGGAATTCGATCCAGGATACTCCGATAATCCAAGCAAATGTACCAAAAATGTTTTTTTTATCAGTTTACTGACTATTTTACTTCCAATTAGCTGCCCGCACGGCTCAGCCCGCGGTTGACACAGCACGTAAGCAACGCCGCGGAATGTATAGGATTGCCAATTTTTGATAAGAAACACCAGTTTAAATAAACCGTCCCAGTAGGCTCGAACAACTTTTGACAAGTTTGCTCAATAAATTACTTTTTCTAGGGTGTTTAGATCTGAGAAAACACAAAGCGAATTTACTCAAAGTTTTACAAGGGGACAATTTATTGAAAATTGAGTGGGTAATTTGATTCTTTGTCGACATTGTTTCTTTTGTTTATTTTTCCGGTACAGAAGAATTAAAGCTTTGATCCAAATTGTAATATCCGTTACGGTGGGCTTGTATTTCCCTTTTGTTATTGTATCGAGTGCCATTCGATATTCAAATAAACAGTTTAATATAGGATATTTTTTATACTACAGCATTATTTATATACTATTAATATCCGTTAAAAATATTCGGTGACAATCATACACAAATCGACCTCTACCCAAACTAATCCAGGTAGCGCGTTTTTCCTTTAAACATTTCGCACCGCCCATCCCCTAAACTATTTGGGTCAATCACCTATTTCTTGTTGTTATTTTGTTCCAGTAAGCCAGGAGACAACAGTGACAAAGTACCTTCGAAAAAAAAACTACCTACTCGTATAAATTGGACTCAAGACTAAGGAGATTCCCCACCATGAAATGGATTTAAGCTCCATAAAATCGTAGTTTTAAACTGTGACCAAGTAGACGTAACCATGGCAACGAGACACAAAAAATTGTTGATTGGCTCATTTATTTCATATTTATTCCTACGACCTAATGCCATACTTAAAAGTAAGTAAGTAAGTAAATCTTTATTTGCATAATTTTAGGTCAAGACAGATCACAAACAGGTATCTACAATAGAGTTATCACTAAAATCAACCTTAAAGGCATGCATATTATTGATTCATCTTAAATAAGGCATTTGATTCTCAATTAAGTAATCAACGGTTTGCCCAAACATAAGCTATGGCTCAGCATCATAACCGCTGAGACACGAAGGGAAACACAAATCAACTAAACTTTAACGAAAACATACAGAAACGTCATAAGGTAGAGGATGGTGGCAAGGGTTACCCCTTGCAGCAGCCTCAGCATTGAGGATAACGCGACGCACGAACGAGGATGTTTCTATCTAGGTTAAATGTAAACTATTTTACATAGAACCACTTTTCACTGTAGCCGAGAGGTGAGGCGGCACGACTTTCAATCTCGAGGTCGTGAGTTCGAACCCCAGCTTGTGGGTTTCTTCAAAAACTTATGGAAGTACTATCATTTAATATTTAAATTGCCCCTGGGCTTTAACAACATCGTGAGGAAACAGGTCTAATCCCAATAAGGTCTAGTTTTCCCTTTTGGTTGGAAGTTCAGATGGCAGCTTTCGTAAAACTAGTACCGATGCCAAATTTTGGGATTAGGAAAGCGGACCCCGAGCTCCTTTAGGGTACAACCGGGATTAACGGTTGGAGGATGATAAACTATCTTTATGCCAACCTCACCCTCATTTGCTTAGCCGTTTGGGCGTCATTGGGTAACAAACATCCAAACTTTCACATTGACAAAGCTGCAAATAACTCTCGCCTAATCCGGAAATTTTACCACATATTTATTTCAATTCATCCACAGCAAAAAGCATATTTATCTTGCGAGTTTGCTCTGAAAATAATTTGTGGACGAAACAAAGGGTTGGCGATAATTTTCGTCATATTTTATGTGTGAACGCCGCCGCATTAAGAGTAAATGTTTTGTTTCAATGAATCACTCTGGCGAAAGTGGAAAGAAGGGCTTGACGAAACGTTGCAAATTTTTTGCACAATAATTTACCCATAGGATATATTAAAATCAGCAGGAAATTGTTTTCAGCAAACTTATCAAAAAATATATATTATCTATATATATAAAAGAAGACTTCCTGACTGATTCATCAACGCACAGCTCAAACTACTGGGATTAAAAACTTGAAATTTACACCAGAACTTCCTTTTATGGCATAGGCAAGGGATAAGACGGGATTTTTAGAAATTCCATCCCTAAGCGGTGCAAAGTTTGTATGGGGGAAACTTTTTTTTTAAACTAGACACTTTGTAGGAACTTTGTAGGAAGATTACTTATTAGAATACAAAAATGTTTAGACCAAGACATTTTTAAAGTAAAAGATTTGTAACTTCGATTTTAGACGTTTTTATTTAACAAATTTCAACGTTTTTTTTAATTTATCCCTTAAGGGGGTTCAAAGTTTGTATGGAAAGCAAGACTGTTTTAGACTGTTTGAAATTGATTCCATAAGGGGGTTAAAAGACATTCCTTCCCTAAAGGGGCTAAAAGTGGTTGGAAGTTAACTGTAACTTTGGTTAAAAACTAGAAAACTAATTACAGTGTTTCTTAAAAATCATCCTCTAAGGAGGTTAAAAGTGGTTGGAAGTATGTATGAGCAACAAGTAATTTTTGAGGCTAAGGAATTCTTCGGTTCTAGCAGAAAAGTAGGTTAGGTTAAGATAGAACCACGACCCTTCCAGAACCAAACATCTACCAGAAATGTAGGTTAGGTTAGAACTGCGATGCTCCCAGAACCGAAAAGAGTTACATACATTACCTATGTTTGATTAAACCTGCGGATTATTTTGTTAATTTAAAAAGTTCGTTTTCTATATTCAAAATAATTTATTCTCTAACACCGTTAAATGGGGACTGGGCTGGAGATAGAAAGTTCTACGTCTTTTGAAATAAGATAATTTTGCTTTCAAAACTATACAGGTTTAGTGAGTAAAACTACTGGACAGATTTAGGCAAAAAAAATCAGTAGGTGATATATTATATAGCTTAGTAGACAGAAAAATATATTTTTCTTTCATACATTATGAAAAAATATACAATTAAAACAGAAACGTCTGCTGATGATTCTTATGATATTTATATTTGTAAATGCGGAGTTTTCAATTTATATTCGGCAATTTAAACCAACGAACTCATCGCACTGTTACCTTTAGGCTTAATCCCTGAGCGGATTAAGATGAAATTTTTCGTACAGATTGGAAGGATATAGGATAGTTTTTATGTCGGAAATGCGCCTAACATAATTCAATAGCAATCATTTTTCTAAGACGATAACAAGTTCTACGCGGACAAAGTCGCGGGCAACAGCTAGTTATAGATAAAGCAATTAAAAGAAAAAAATAAATTAAATATCAGATAAAAAAATTGTGAAATCTGAAACATTACAACAACGATTACAGATCGATCAACGTTTAACAGGGCCCTGGCAGCTGGCATTCTACAGAAACTTGATAAAGTTTCCATACATTCCGATTTTTAGGGTTACGTAGTCAACAAGGAACCCTTATAGTTTCGCCATGTCCGTCTTCGGCTTAGATCAGTAACCATTACTACTAGAATTTGAACGTGGCCCGACACGCACTTGGCCGATTTATTAAATTAATTTATTTAGCGAAAGCGTTTATTATTCATTAGGAAAAAGAAAATGATGAGTTGAAGTATGTCCTTAGTTATGATATTAGGACTAACAAAATTATGATACTCGTATATGTTCTTTATGAAGGAAACTGTTATGACTAACAAAATTATGACTTCAAACGTGTTCTGCTGTGTTCAAGAACAAAAAATATAAAAACTAATCATTATGACTTCCGACGATATTATAGAAATCATTTAGGAAAAAAAAGTTACGAGGAAAAAAAATATGACGAGTGATAATCATCATACAAAACGTTAATATAATAAAAATAGGACAATGAATTAATTATGACAACCAATATGGACCCGATCGTTACATTTTAGATTCAAATAGGACAAGTTATAACGAAGTTATTCATTGACTCGAGCATCACTGCACAAGCGGGTGCGTAATGTTTCAAATAATGTCAGAAAAACTAACATTCACTTGTTATACATTAAATTGGCATAAAGTTTTTTAGTATAATGTAACGTTTGATATAACGGTTTTTTGCTATATTTTGCTTTACTCTAATTATCAATTGATATAATAGGCAAAGTTGGGTAGGGGTCGGGTTGCATACAGTTTATAGTCATATTTTTGATAAGCATACGTGGATTCGTCATTCTCATCATTACGCATAACTGTAAATAGTCATACATATATGCGCATAACGTTTTTAATCATACATATATGCGCATAACGTTTTTAATCATAATGTTTGAGAACATATTGTGTAATGCGCATAAATTTGATGCGCAAAAAATTATTTAAGCATACTTTTTAAAAAGGGACATAAATTGGTTGCTCATAAAACAATTTAACTATACTGTATTAACGCATAAACTGCAAAACGTATAAGCCTACGATTTTCTTAGTAAATTACCTTATTCACAACATTTTTACCAGCGAACGAAATACCACTGTACTTTGATGACTCGGTAGAAAATTGCTCTCCAGAAGCAAGTAAGTTACAAAGTTCTCTTTTAAGTTTGGGTCACAGTATAGCAAAAAGCGGTCAATACAAAAGTTTACAAACAAGTTTTAATGACAAGTTTTAATAACAAGTTTTTACGCTCTTTTATAAAAACCTCTAACTTCTTCTAACCTATCCGCGATCTGAGTCGGTATTGCTACTAAGTCCCCTGTTCCCTACTGCCTACGTGAAAACTTGAACTTTATACACCACTTGGCATTAATGTTGATTTCAGAGAAAAGTTTATTTGACGCCCACCCTTTGTATTGTTTTTTAATCAAATCTCAAACTTTACTAACTTTTTTTACTAATTTTAGAAAATATAATAAAATGGGAAAATATTTATGAAGATTAATATTATGGCTTGATAAACGTATGACATTTTCAATTATTACTAAAAACAAAAAATAATTTTCAATATTATGATAAAAGAAATGTATGACATTCTACATTATGGTTAAACCAATTATGACTCCGTTTAAGTATGATAGGGAACAATTATGCTATAGTACAATTTATGCCAAAAAATAATATGAGCATCAACTTTATGCGTAATGTTGTATGACAATCGATATTATGACAATAGTTGTTATGCGACTAGACGGCCACCTCCCGCCTTCGTTTCTGGGACTCAATCTCCCGCCCTCCACCGTAGACTTTTGTAAGTACTTACAATTAATATGTAATGTAATTATTACTAAAAAAAAATTAGTTCTGGCGCTTTGCCGGCCGCTGCCGCGGCACCCTCGCTTCGCTCGCTCGGCTCGCGCACTGTATGGTCGCAGTTCTACCTAACGGGTCTCTATTGGTTCCCATAAAGTTTTTGTTCCGATTTTTTCACTCCATAGCGTTTTCGATCATAATTTTCATAAGTCATATTGTCGCAAATCATAAAATTATAGAACATAAATTGGAGATCCGATTTTTGCAAGTCGTCATTATTGTAAGTCATAAAATTGGGTAGTCATAACATTCAATGCCCAGATGTTATGACAATTCATAATGTTAAAGGCAATAAAGTTGCTTTCAATAATTGCTGTAAGGATCTTTTACGCAAGTCATAATTATTTGTAGTCACGTGATTAGTTAGTCATATCCAGGGAGCGTACATTTCATGCCGGTTTCGTCATAATGACGTATTCATATAAACACACAGGATGATCCAAAAAACGAAGTGACACGACTTAGTAACCGTAAACGTATTTAGTAACTAATATTTTATTTTATTTTTAATTACTTATAGGCCACAACAACGTGTCTATCGAAGCTATCATGAAATTGGTCAAGTCCATGTTAAAATCAAACTGTGTTTCTTTATGTTCCTCATGTTCTTTGTGTTTTATTGTTTGCAAATGTAATTTGATGTTGCTTGCTTTTGGTGGCAAACTTTGCTGACAGCAGGAACAATAAATTTGTTTATTTATCTATAACTAAACATGGATTTATTTGGCACAATAATTTTATAGCCTCCATGGCGACCTAGGCCACTAGCAAAGCATTAAGTTTCCTGATCTTATTAAATTTAACTGAAATGTTGTTTCCGCATGTCTCCTATTTGTGACAAAGAGTAAACTTTGATGTGACAATGTCAGATAAAGTTCTTTCAATGTCCGTCTCAAGTGCCAATATATTAGATCTACTTAAACGGAAGAGGTTGATTAGATAACAGTGATTAATCATTGATTAATCACATTTTCCATTATTGGGTACGGATAAATAAACGTTCGTTATGCCGTTGCTCTTTTCAAACTTTTTCCATCCTGTATGTAGCTTGACGTCATACGCCTGTCATCGGCATGAAATGTACGCTCCCTGGTCATATCATTATAAATACATACAATTTTAACGTGCATATGTGTGACCGTCAGATAATGAACACCGTCAGTTTATAATCTTAACGACCAGTATGGTAAGTAGTTTTTCCGCTCTTTTATAAAAAAAATAACCTCGAAGACGAAAGCGGGAGCAAAGCTCCCGCTTCCGTCTTCTAACCTATCCGTGATCCGAGTCGGTTTTGCCACTAAGCCCCTACTTACTAGTACTTTCAAATGTATGCCTGGATATGTTTCTGAGTACTTATCTATATGCGTAAGGATGTTATAGATTTGGCTTCTTCGACGTAATTCACTTTAGGCATTAAAGCGATATGAATACCAACCATTAGGACGTTGAAAGATATGACTTAAAATATTTCTGATTAATTATTGATAGACCTTCGAACGTTATAGCCATAAATATTATGACTTCTGAGATTATAGCGGTTAATGTTATAAGTCATTAATGTTAGAACTATCCAACGTTATACTTAACAAAAATTATGACTACTGATGTTTATGACTATAAATTTTATGGATATCAATTTCTGACCAACGAAATTCGGAACAATAAGAATATGGGAAACAAAGGGACCCCCTACATAACACTCCTCCTCGCTTCGCTCGTCGTCGTACCTACCTGAGACCTGCCTTGAGGTGGATTATGCTATATGTTGAAAGTGCAAAGGGACTTGGAAAATTTCGGTATCGTGAAATTGATGTCAGTATAAAATGACAATTAACTTTTCTCTGTGACCGTCCGTTTTGAAAATAACAAAGCAGGGACTGATAGGCATTCCGACGGCGCTCCGACGGGTCTCGCTTATTTATTTTATTATTCATTATATCGTTATTTTTAATGAAAATGAAAATGAAAAAAGTTTGTTGTATAAGATGTGTGAGATGTGTGTTGTAATGATTTGTTTATATTTATATATAAAGTTATTTATTGTAAAATAACTTATATCTTCTGAAATTTATAGCATTGACGAAAAATGTCAAGTAAGTCATTATAATAAACACGTATTATACCAACTGATAATTGTAGTAAATGTCTTTTATACTAATTGTAATTATAGCCTTTAATCATTATATCACTTTTTACATTAGATCAATTGAACATTATCTAATACAATATTATACCATCCGTTACATTATAATAAGCAATGGTATATCAAACCAAAGTAGATTAAGTGAAATTATATAAAACGTCGTGCACCCTGCACAAGCATTTATAACAGCCTTTCTATACTATATTATTATATTGATTATTATTCAATCCCATTGCGAGAAGCTATCAATCTACATATTACAGTAACTGCACTACAAAACAATGAATTTAATTTCAGAAGCTGCCCGTGTGATTAAATATAGCTAATGTCCATCCTGAAAGTTGATATCGTCTTAAAATTGTAAGAACTGTTAGTTTATAAACTACCTACCTAGTAAGATCGTAAACTAACGCGTTAGACTATTAACTGACGAAATTTACAATTTTACGATGACATGCTGATGAAATATTTTATGAAATCGTATGGTAATTCCGGATACTAACCCCTATTCAAAAACTTACTTCGTCACAAAATTACACACTCATATAACTTTATCTCTTTAGAACATTAATAGTGTTATGACACCGTAATAACTAACCTTAAAATAAGTACATTGCGACATTATTTTAAGTACCTATTTTATACCGATTCTGCCGTTTAACGAATCACTCATTCATGCGTCAAGATTATTGCTAGAACACAACGGTTGAAAATAAATACAATAAAGTTTTTACACCACAATCAGCGTTATAGCTGTTTTTGTCGATTTGTGAACAAGTGAAACATAAATTGTTAAATCTCTTCGAAGCTTTATGAGGAAAATGATAAGGAAAACACTGGTGTTTTGGATACATTGTTGTTCGA
The DNA here is from genome assembly GCA_947578815.1 of Epinotia ramella. Lineage (NCBI taxonomy): Eukaryota > Metazoa > Arthropoda > Insecta > Lepidoptera > Tortricidae > Epinotia > Epinotia ramella. The sequence continues at coordinate 30,560,449 of OX388203.1, forward strand.
ATTAAATGTTATGTTTCAATATAATATACATCTGCTATGGCACACATTCAAACTATAGCATTGCAATGTGTAATATTTCGTTTATAACGAAGTCATAGCCCTTTAGCCATATTAGTTTATATATCTAAAACCTGACCTGGTAAAGGTCGTGGGAGTCCGCTGGATGCGGGTGGCGCAGGACTGGTCATTGTGGCACTCTTTGGGGGAGGCCTATATCCAGCAGCGGACGTCTTTCGGCTGATATGATGATGATGACGATGATATCTAAAACTAGCTGCCCGCGTTTATAGACAACCTAGAGGGAGCCGCCTTTGTTGAACCTATACAGCGGTGAAAAATATTCTGTAATCGGAAGATTACTTCTGGAGATTAACCTCTAACTTACTAATTTCCAACCTCACAGACTTTTAAATATCGACGAACGATTTAAATATTTTAATAGTATAGCAATCAATTCATTATGGTAATATTCATTGACATGTTAATTCGAGATATAAGACAGGTTGATAAACTTGTACTAATTAGTGTTTCTATTTCAGGTACTGTTCGCATGAAAAAGTTTTAACGACACAACAGCGTCCTACACCTGTCAGTGATACTGATACCGTAAGTAAAACTGATCGTGTTTACGTAACAGGTATCATCAACTAAGAAAATAAACAAAAAATCCATTAGGAGAGTGCCAATCTAGTTCCAAGGAAAAGGCATTGTTCGGTAGCTGTAACCCGACAACTGAGTTGGCGGACTGCCAATAGATTTCCGTTCGCAACTATCTTATAAAGCTTTACATCGATGGCTCCAAGAAACTTACTGACGAGTATTTCTTGTCTGGGCGGTAATGCATAGAAAACTTAACTATCCCTTTGTCTTTACCTTAACTTTAACCTAGTGTGTGTATTTATCTCAAATTTCTATTGCCAGATACCATTTCAATGTATTCAGTGACTCTTTTGAAAAACTAAAGAAAAAATCGAAGTAAATGTGTACGACTCCGTAAAGGCACAACAGGCATTCCAACTGGAATGAACGTGGGTTTTAGGCAAATGATTCCGTAAAGAAACATTGTTTGTACGTAGCAAAACTAAGGCAGATGACCAACGTGAGCTAAGTTGCCACTGAATAAGCTCACATTGTTATTTATAGAAGTCATTTGAAGATTTTGAAGTGACCAAAGACAGCATAAGATCTGAAAACGAAATACGAAAACTAGCGGATAAACTGAAATACTGCGGTTTAAGACAGGTAATACAATTTTTGGGTTACTTATTATTACACTTTATTTTTTGTATATTGGATTTCTGTGTACTTGTACTGAAGTAAATTATTTCTATTATATTCTAACTTTCATAAAGAGTTCGCTTAGCACTTTAGGCATTGGCTTGGATCCAGGCGGTGAAACGCGACACGCGAGCGTTGACGCCGGGGTAGCGCGCCTGCGCACAGCCCTGGCCCCACGAGCACACACCCACGATCACGTTGTTGTGGATGAGAGGGCCACCGGAGTCACCTTGGCACTGGTCGCGGCCACCTGCATCCAGCCAGCCCGAGCACAGCATGTTATCAGTGATGCCGCTGCCCAACTCCTGGTAGCGGGTCCTGCACGTGTTCTGATTAACTACCCAGATCTGGACATGGCGAAGTTGCTGAGAAGTCGAACAGCCAGAGCAAGTGGCGCCCCATCCAATAGCCCACACAGCCTGGTTGTCGGCGAGGTTATAGTTGGCGCCAGCGATGCTACCGGGGCGCGCCTGGTTGGTTTGCACGATGGTGGTCGCGGAGCGCAGGATAGCAAGATCGTTGTCGAAGGTCGTGGTATTGTAGCTGGGGTGGACGATGATCTGCTGCGTGTTGTGAACGACGCCACCGCTGTTGGCCCAGGTGGAGCCCACGCGGATACGCCATCTGTTGGCTGTGTCACCGCTGGAAGAGATCACGGTCAAATAATTCCTCTTTCATGTTTAACTATTTCCTGATAAGGAAATATAGTTATTTTGTAAAATACTTACACCACACAGTGAGCGGCGGAGAGGATGGACCTGGAATTGAGGATAGCGCCACCGCAGGACTGGCTATATGTAATCAGGTTCCAGGAGTACAGCAGGGCAGACCCGAAAGGATACTGTTCGATGGTGGTCGTGGAACCACCAACAATTCTCTGGGGACTTCTGGGAACCGCTGGAATAGAATAGTTGAAACAATTCAGCAAAGTCTAGAGAAATTAATCTGTCAATCAATTTGAATTATGGAACCGATACACGTAATTTAGGATGAATGGCTGAAATTTTGAACAATAAGTCATTAATAATGTTGAATAAATATACAGATAGTTTCAACGGGAGCATGTTTGGAAGGGTGGAAGATTTTTGTAACCCTCCTTTGGAGTTTTGCTTATATCCAATCAAATAACTCACTCTAAAGATTGATATTTATCTGACCGAAAGACGGCTTTTACGGTGCTCGTTTTTAAGAAACAATGTTAACTTATGTCATGCTTAATAAGAGTAGTCTCATTTCATAAAGATTCTGAATGGAAAAATGTGATAAAGTGTTTGGTTCTGCATAATATAAATAGTGAAAAACCTTTGTCGCTGGTTTGATGTCAGTCAATGATATAAATACTTTTACGTCTGAGGGAATTTTTCGCTCTTCTACGACGGGCTTCTAGTTTAATTACCCAACCGAATTTTGTGATGAGCATGACCATTTTTATGAGTCTTGGATGTTATCTAGTATTTAAGTATATCTTTCTTTAACACATCGTCGTCTAGTACCCGTAATTGAGCTTAATATAAGGCGTAACTTCGTTTTATGTAAGATTTCTCCTAATATCGATTTTCTTGTTTATTATCTTTTATTTGCCTACTCACCCGCAACCGTGGCCAGAGACACGCACAGAACAGTCAAAGTAAAATGCATCTTCGTATCTAGTCACTGATGGACAGTGTCATCAACTACAACTACTCTCTCTTTATACCTCTGATAACGCAAATTGATAAAGTAATTATAGATACTGACGCATTTAACTAAGACAATCTTAAAAGTGCCACTTCAGGTTTGGATTGGAACATATGATATTAAATGCGTCACTAACTTTCTAAGTATCGAATGATTTCTTTGGAACAACAGTAAGTACCTATTAATGTGGATCAACTTACACGAATCGACCTACCTCTAACAAGGAAACAGCTGGTCGATTACATAACGCATTGTACGCGCGTCAGGTAGATTTAAATGTCACTTTTTGTCTGGGACAATGACACTTAAACTGACCGTTCCAATAGTTACGTGATCATCCCTCAGTCCCCAATATAATATTACAAAATATTAAAGTATTTTTTCATGAACTTCAATGCGGTTCTTATGAGCGCAATCACGACGAATTTGTTATCTAAGAGATCCTATATCCCATTTCAATCTTCAGTATCAGGTCAGTACGATGGTGCAGTCAGGACCATAAAGATGTGTACATTCTAGATGGTTCTGGGAACCTTTTGCTTGTCCGAAACACCAAAATTTCAAAGGATCCTATCTCCGACGTTTTTAAAGTTACGAGTCTGATATTTTTCTCCCCTTTTACTTTCTCCTCATATTTTTCCCTTTAATATTGTTATCCAGTCATCGCGACGTGAAATAAGTACTAACATTATGGTGTTACTGTTCAAGTCTGGCACTAAAACATATCCCATTCCGCCAATAATGCTCAGTGGCTCTTCTCTTCAAACAGTTACTAGGTTCAAATACTTGGGTCACTGGGTAACTGACACTCTAAAAGATGATGTGGATATAGAAAGGGAGCGCAGAGCACTGTCGGTAAGGTGTAACATGCTTTCTCGCAGGTTTGCGCGTTGTTCTACGGAGGTGAAAATAACCCTGTTCAAAACGTACTGTCAAACCCTATACACGTGCAACCTGGTGGAGTGACTACACCAAAAAGGCCTACGGCGCTCTGCGCGTCCAGTACAATAACGCCTTCAGGGGGTTGTTGGGGCTGCCCTGGCGCTGCAGCGCGTCAGGAATGTTCGCCGCGTGGAGAACCGACGGTTTCCAAGCCGTGATGCGCAAGCGGGTGGCGTCCCTGGGCGTGCGCGTGCGGGGCAGTACCAACACCCTCTTGAAGGTGATCGCTGAGAGGATGGACAGCCCTATCCTCGCGCACTGGATGTCCTTGCATGTTAATTCTAATTATAATGATACTTTGTACTAACACACCTAAGATAAGTTATTACTCGTACTAACATAATATGGATGTATTTTGTAAAATTTATCCGAAATAAATACTTTCATTTCATTTCATTCATTTCATTATTTCATTCATTTCTTTCTTCTGTTTTCAATGGTTTTAATCCGTTTTTAGGGTGCCGTAGTCAACAAGGAACCCTTATAGTTTCGCCATGTCCGTCTGTCTGTCTGTCTGTCTGTCCGTCTTCGGCTTAGCTCAGTATTGTACACCATTGAATTTCTTCGCAGGTGTATGCAGGTTTCTTCACGATGTTTTTCCTTCACCGAAAACCTTTTTTATTATTAATATTTTTGAAATTGTCCACTTCTATTTTCTAAATGATTCTTTCTAACCTCCTTCAACACCACATCTCAAACAATTCCCGAGTCTTATTGGAATAAAGCTTATCAGACAAATACAATTTGAACGCGAAAAGTACTTAATATGATTATTATTATCTTGCGACAAGTTACGTCGTCACAAAAGGTGTTTGTTTGTTCTATTAACTAGTCATTTTCAATGATTAGGCACTCTAAAAAACAACGTGTGTATAGTATTGACTATAGTATGTGTATATATATGCGTTAACTATTGATAGCTCATAATTGATAATTAGATATCACTGATAAACAGCCAAGCAGTTATAACTTTTAATAAATTCCTACCAAACCAAATAGAAATCAAAAGATATCCCGGGACCCAAATTACTATGGGGGGACTACATATTACCATATTACTGCTGACAAACGATTTGTACCTATTTGTACAACCTGAGTAACATGCAGAATACTGGCTTTGTGAGCTGTAGAACCTGCAAAGGTCTCTTTTTTCGATTTGTTTTTTTTTTTAATTTCTAAAATCCGAATCGACAACAAAAAACCTACATAATTAAACGAACTTGCTCACAAATTTCCACGAGAACCGGTTGAGAAATGCGACATGTAGAGAGGAGCAGCCGAACAGCGGGACAGCAGAACATACAGACATATGAATGAATTTTAGCCCAAGCTGAAGCATAGTACAACTTCGTTCCCTTCGCTCGCTCGTTCGATTAAGGGACAATCTTACACAATTCCAACTAGCCCCACAGTAAACACAATAAGAGCTTGTGTAGACGATATATTTAATACTAGCTTCCGCCAGCGACTTCGTCTGCTTGGACCCGAGATAAAAAATATTGTTGTGTCATTTGTTTTCGTCAAGCCTATAAATAATTTGAGTGCAGTTCATCCAAAGCGGTTGAGCCGTTAAAGCGTGATTGGGTCACAAACATCCAAACATCTAATGTTTCGTATTTTTAATATAAGTAGGTTGGGATTTATTGTAGGAGTATTATGATATATAAAAACTTCAATTGGATATTTAAATACATAAAATACATGCATGACGCAGAAACAAATATTCCTGCTCATCACACAAATATTTTTCACAGAACCTCTAGCTTCCTAGGCAATTAACCCACTGGTGGCCACCCGGGCCTACGTGACGGTGACGTGGACGGCAGCGTCCACATTGGCGAGCACCCCTCCGTGGGAGCATTTCAAATTTGCGATTATTAAGGCGACGTAGGTTCATGGTCTTATCTCCCTCTCACTGAGCATAGTGTGAGCGAGATGGAAGTGGGTGCTCGGAAGCGCGGATATCATGTTTTCTAATTTAAATTTTTTGGCCGTTTAAATAAATAAAAAAGTAATCACTGAGTTCTCTCAAACATGATACTGCCGATTTTTAGAAGCAATTTTAATATTTTTAGCTTTTGTGCATAATTTGTTACGAATATTTTAAGTGTAGGTACCTAGGTATTTTAGACCTATGTTCGTGATTTTAATTCTATCGACCGAAAATTGCTTACTCATGTTTCGAATCACTGATCTCACTGCAAAAAAGCATCAATATTACTATTCGTATTTCTTGAAACCATATTATTATAAACAGACGAATTATATTGTTTCAAAAACTCTGTTCGCTTAACTTCGCTGAACCTACGGCGCATTAAGGGCCATTCTAATCAGCGCATTATCAGTTCTACTAATTACGTATTGCTGATCTAATTTATAAGATAAGGATTTTCAGGATTGTTTTTATAAAAGTCTATATCCATCGATTGATTATCTAATTCGGAGTATATATACGGGTACAACGGAATGGCGACATAGTGCTGTTAGCAGGCTTAAAGATGCGGGCTTCTCTAGTTTTCGTGGCTCTGTGCCTAGCTGCCGTTGCGGGTAAGTCTTCAAATTTATATATATTTTATTTTGATACTATGGGGATGTAGTGTAACCCAGGGTAAATTAAGTATGGGAGTCGGTAGCTAACCCCATAATACCATGCTTTTTGAATATTTTTTGTAAATTCAAGAATATTCGTTTATTCTTAAATTATATATCTGTTCCTAATCAAGAACTTAAATATCACTTCAAATCGGGAAACTTCTTCTGGATTGTTTTTATTACTGAGAAGAGAACTAACCAATAATTAGACGAAAAAATACAGAACTTAGTCGTCTCAAGATGTATTGCTATGCAATGTACAGTTAAAGTTCAGATCGAATTATTACGCTTTGTGAATAAAATAAATAAACCACGTATTCGTGGAAAGCTTGTTGCGGCTATTGTTCTTAAATATTATGTTGTACTTAATTTTGTCTACTTTTATACTTTTAGCGGTCCCAGAAAACCCCCAAAGGATCGTTGGTGGTTCCGTGACTACCATCGAACAGTGGCCTTTCGCGGCTCCTCTCCTGTACTCGTGGAACCTTGCCACCTACAGCCAGTCTTGCGGTGGCACTATCCTCAACAACAGGGCCATCCTCTCCGCTGCTCACTGCTTCGTGTACGTATTTTACAAAGTAACAATATATCCTCATTAGAAAGAAGTTAAATATGAATGATAAATTAATTGATCGTGTTCTTTTCCAGCGGTGACGCAGCCAACAGATGGCGTATCCGTACGGGTTCCACCTTTGCCAACAGCGGCGGCGTCGTCCACAACACGCAGCAGATCATCATCCACCCAAGCTACAACACCTGGACCCTCGACAATGACGTCGCCGTCCTGCGCTCCGCAACCACCATCACGCACAACAACCAGGCACGTCCTGGTAGCATCGCTGGCGCCAACTACAACCTCGGCGACAACCAGGCTGTGTGGGCTGTCGGATGGGGCACCACTTGCTCCGGCTGCGGTCTTTCTGAGCAACTTCGCCAAGTCCAGATCTGGGTGGTGAACCAGAATACGTGCAGGACCCGCTACCAGGAGGTGGGCGGCTCCATCACCGACAACATGCTGTGCTCGGGCTGGCTGGACGTGGGCGGCCGCGACCAGTGCCAGGGTGACTCCGGTGGCCCGCTCATCCACAACAACGTGATCGTCGGCGTGTGCTCGTGGGGCCAGGGCTGTGCTCAAGCCCGCTACCCCGGCGTCAACGCCCGCGTTTCCCGTTACACCGCCTGGATCCAAGCCAACGCTTAAATTTTAAGCAAACGTTTTCATAAAATATATCTTATGAAAATATAATTCTACTTCTTTTTATTTGACACACTATGGTGAATCGGGAAAAAGTATTTCCTCATCTGACCAGGTTTCAATTTCAAATTCTGTATAAAATACCTACTAAATCAGGTAAAAAGGGGACTAGACATGGTTTGAACGTAACAAATTTTCGTACAAAATTTGACTTAGAAGATTGGTCGAGGTGCGCCTCACTATGGTGACGGCCCTCAGTGATCTCTCTCTGCACAACGTCTTGACGACCATCGCTGTGCGGGGAGAGATAATAATAATAATAATAAATACTCTTTATTGCACCACTACAAGAGAGAAACATCTTACAAAAAATTTGCTGAATTTGATGATTTGTGAGATAGTGATCTCGCAAAAGGAGGCCGCGGAAAGGGAGCGCGAAGACACTGCGGATGCGCTTCCGCTCCGGCGCAGACGGAGGGTTAGAAGACCACGGCGCGCGGTTTGCTGCCGCGAGCCGCGTCCTGCCCCAGTATGGTCAGACGGTTGGGGATCCACATAGCACGGCCTTACAGGTCTGGGGGGATTTCAAGCGATCCTGACAAACGTAAGCCGGGGGGCGTCGTGGTGACATGTTCGCGATCCCATGGCGCTCCCATTAACGGCAGAGACGGAAATACCGGCATGGTTTTAGTGGACTTGCTCCCTCTTCCCTTCAAATAGAGATGGCTGGAGGGTTATGAGTCTTATCCCCCATTATCCTCACCTCCACCACACTGGAAGCTTCCCCTGGCTGGGTGATGCGTAAGTGCATTTCCATTACGTCAAAAAAATAAGGTTCACTACCCGCTAGGCTAAAGCGGGCGTCAAAAATAAATAACTTGGACTGCTGTAATTGCAAGGTTACATTACTCGATGATTATCCTCCAAGTTATTTCAAAAAAAATAGGTACTGTAATCGAACTGATGTCAACACTGGGGTAATAAACCATTTATTTATTGGTTTTAATTTTTGTATCCAAAGAACTGGTTTCGTATTTCGTCTAAGTTATTACCACTTCATGATTTCAAGTGGTGGGACTTCTCAAAATGCAATGCTACTTGCAAAAACAATTCATGGGCTTGGATCCGAAAGAACCAATATCAGTTGCAATACTATAACCTATATGTATTTTGGCCTGTATTCACATTAATTAGTGATTAGTGCGAGGCCATACAAAAGATACTCACACTCACAGCAAACTCGCAGCAAATGTATGAACTCGCACTAATCACTAATCAAAGTGAATACCTATGGTGGTTATTGTAAACCAAAATGACGTATGTTATGTAAAATAATTACACCTTTTGAATATTGCACAAGAATACATGTAAGATTTCTGTGTAAAAAATATGGGCAGTTGGGGAGGATTTGACCTCGTAACGAAAGGCTGAAATTATCCCATTCGGATTCCTTTATAACTAATTAACAATTGATTTTGATATTTGATTTCGCGCGCGCGTTCCGCGTTTTATTTGCCTGAAAATAGTGTACCATTTACTAGAGTTTTTATGTGATGTTTAAAAAACATTTAGGACATTTTATAGACGAATAAGTGGATTTAGTGAAGGCACGTAATGAAAGACAATTGACAATACTGTGAGTGTAAAACAATAAGTGTTTGATTTGTTTGAATAAATATGAATAGTGTGTAACTTCAATTAATAATTATAGAGGCAGTGTTCACATGAAGTACAGATAAAGTGAATAATCCTTTCCCATCGTGAAAACTCGGCAGATACGACTACTTTCGAATGGTGCCGATGTGTCCATGAATTATTGTATTATTAAGTGACGTGTTTGTATCAAATCAATTGAGTACTTTATTCATCAATGTCAAATGTCAAACCACCAGTTTGAAGTATATCACACTGAGATAAAACCACCACGATCCAATCATATAAAGAATTCGTTAGGTAAACCAAACTCAAACTAGTTACCGAGGATATTTAATTTCACTAAGAGCACTGATAAAAACCCCAATTTCCGGTTTGGAAGATGCTCTGACATCCAAACCGGAAGGTGGATGGAGGTGGCGGATTTGTGTGAATCAAACAAGATCTTAGTAATAGATTAGTATTAATAGCATGAAGTTTGTATACATAGGTAGTCATGACTATTAAAAAGGCCTTAATACTAACTTAAATAAATCCTGTGGTATAAACCACTCTATATCGATACTTCGTCTCGCAATGTGACCGTCCCCTACGTTGTCTTGATGGGTACTGAGTATGAATGAAGTAGTAAGACGTATATGAACATTTCCGAGTAAATACGATGGAAAATGATTATTCACTACATCTCTGTACCTATGTTATTGTTTGGTTAGTAATCATTAGGTCACGCTACGCGAGATTAGCTGGATATATGCTTCTGCGTGCTAATTGTTGTGGTAGTCATTTCCAAGGCGTCCTAAATTATAGGTTTAGTTAGTTCTTTTCTGCAAATCAACGGGTCCGCTGAGACGTTTAATCGAAGATCATTTAGGAGCCATTAGGACCCGATATTATTCTCAATTTTAACATTATGTGTGTACTATTTCTAGTATGAGAATGGATTAAAGATATCTATTATTGTTAATACAACTCTAAATTAAAACTGCATGAATATGTAGAGTAAATGATGGCATTGCAATGTGATTGAAACTTTGGGAGAGAGCACACCCATCTCAATTTTATAACTTGCTCTTTTCAACATTTCTAAGGCATTGTAGTGTTACGCGTTTAATGGCTTTTTGATTCTATTATTTGTGACAAGATAGTGAACTTACAATAAAAAAAAACTCTTATACAAACCCATTGTAATTCGTGGCTTTAGCCTGATTACAATGAACACACACTTAGATATTATACATATCACACTTACACGACATACATTAGCTGACACACCGCGAGCTTAAATTTAATTTGATATACACGCACTTAGGTACATTCGATGCTAAGCTTTTTGGCTGATAGTAATAGATCCTGGATTGCTGGAGTCGACTCGAGTTTACACCTTAAGAACATGACGTGTCAGTTCTTTAGAAGCTGTGAACTTTATACCATTCAATTGGAATTCAACCAAGGCCTGAGTTATGTATATGTCTGTAACGTATTCTCTGTTTTCCCTGGGGCGCAATCTTTCGATAAAGCTGACCTCTGACGTCTGATGTCGTGTGTGAAGGCAGAGAGCTCTCCGTCCAATTTAAGGGGTCTACAGTACAGAGTATGTTATAGCACATAAATGGTATTAAGCTTTGAACCGTTATTTGAAGCCTACATAAACAATTTGAGAGTAGCGAACTTGATTTCCTTTAAGAGTTCGGTCTAGTAAGTAACTAAGTAAGTGATTTATTTGTAAACATAGGTTACAGGATAGTGGTGGAAAAGGTACAGTGTGGCGCTATGTTTCGCCGATAGGCATACAAATTTAAAATCTAACGTGACATTTAAATTCACGATGCTTAAAACTTATAAGTAGAATAAGCTTAAATTACAATTACATACTTACTAAGGCTAACCCCACTACATCCCCTCTCTAGTGACGTCTTGTCCTGTGCACCTGGCGGGGACCAAGTTGCTGGCACCTGGAGCTCTGGTCATTGGTGTCTTTTTTGCCGTAGCTATCGGTCGTTTTAATAAACCTAATAATAGGTGAGTGCCTAACTAGGTACAGTCGAGATCAAAGATATCTTTACAATTGAGTGTTACAAAAATAAATAAGTTTGCACAGTACATGACAAAAACATACTTACAAATCACATGACAGTTTAATCTTTTCACTTAATGCACCAAAGTTGCCCTTATCCAAATTTGCCAAAGTTGTGTGCCCTAGATATGTTTACATTAGCAGTGGCACTTGAAACTTAAATAAATATATTTTACAGTTGTATTCAGTGTATTTTACAGTACATATGGTGCTACTTTCCCGCACTAGTGCGGAAAGAGCACATTCCGTGCATATGTCGAAACTTTAAAGAGCCATATGTACAGTAAAACGTTGTACAATACACGTGCGAATAGGTAATTCGCATGTCGTGTCGATTTAAAACACTCCCTACGGTCGTGTTTTAATTTATCACCACTCGTTGCGCATTTCCTATTTTCGGCACTCGTATCGTAAATAACTATTAAAGAACAGTTCAATCAACCGAACTGTTCTTAATTTGAATAATGGGACTGAATTGTCATATGGTATGGTTATGAAAAATAGTTTAGTGACTTATGCGTGTCCGATTTGTGCGTGATTTTGTATTTATGTGCTTAATTCTTCTGATTTATGTATATTAAAAATAAAAAGAGCCCACTTGCTTGTCACACATATAATAAGGAACAAAAGGATACAAAAATAAATACTGAAAATTGAATAGCAATAAAATGGTTCAGGTTTTTAGTCTACTCGGGCTACCAAAAAACGCAAAATCAGAGCTAACTTAGCCATCCTAATCTATCGAGGCAAATGAATCAAATCGTTATGGGCCTCATGTAATTGTAGCAAATATCTTCAAATATCATTTAAAGAAGAAACTGTTACATTTTATGTAGTTTTCGCGTAATAAAGTAGGAAATTCGAAGTGTACGAATGTTTACGAACACGAGATACAATCCAAAAACAACATAAGTTAATACATCAGCATTTACTGCATTTGGAAAACGACACCACCACCATGGCAACAGAATTAACCGCCGCCGAAAGAATGTCACAACTTACCGTCATTGCCATGGCCGCCAACAATTTGTTAACTCATCTCAAAACGATCCAGGACACGCTACTAGACACAATAACAAACATTTACAACGAAAAAATGAACGTACATATTATAAATCCTCAACAATTACAAAAGGAATTGAACATTATATCAGGCCAACTTTTAAGCGACCTTGCCCTTCCCATCGATAACATACAGACCAACCTACAAAAGATTTACCAAGTATTAAAAGTAAAAGCGAGAATTACTGACCAATATATGATATTCGAGATTCGCATCCCATTAATAACCCGTGATCGTTACGTCATTTACAACATTATTCCGGTTCCGCATAGCTCAGCCAGAAATATGATATCTGTTATCCCAATAGAAAAATACGTCGCTATGAACTTTCAAAAAGATGCCTACATGCCTCTACGAGAAAAGGATCTCGAAAATTGCCTTCTGCGAGACACATCTACTTATATGTGTTACCTTAAGGTTCCCATATACAAGATGAGTAATGATAAAGACCTATGTATAAAAGATGAACTGGAGAATCAACAATGCAAAACGAACATCGCCGCGTGCCAGAACAAGTGGATTAGCTTATCAAGCCCAAACCATTACTTGCACTTTTGTTGTGATAGGTGTCAGTTTCGGACCATTTGTAAGGATCAGGTTACGGCTCAGACATTAACACGAGCGAATATAATTAATATCGAACAGAATTGCATTGTAAAAACTGATAACTTTGCTTTTCACACGCATATGAGTATGGAGAGTAAAATTGACTTAAAATACCATATACTGACACCGGAAATTGACCCTATTAACCACGTAATAAACATAACTGTCCAAGAATTTGATAACAACAGCCTGAACATTATGAACGAAGAGAAAGAAAAGAAAAACATAGAGGAAAGAATCAAAGCGCTAAAGGAGAGTCAAATTCCCGGAGAAAATTATTCTATACATGACGTGCATCATTACGCGGCCATATACTGCCTCTGGATCGCAATGATCATTATAGCAGCCGTGCTCGTATGTCGTAAGAGACGCTGCCAGTGGCGACTATTAAGAGCGCCACCAGTACAAGCAAATCCCTCGGAACCAGCGACATCGTGCTGTGTAGTCTCGAGTCCCCGTCCCCGGGCGGCCTCGCCGCCGCCGCCGCCGCCCCGAGCGAGCGCGAGCGCAACCTCGACGCCGCGTGCAGCCCGTCGCATCAGCACCAGCGGCAGCCGTGATAACGAAAAGTGTAATGTGAGTGCGCGAAGCCGAGTCAAAAGTGTGAGTGAAGGAGAGTTAAACAATGCGCGAGTGAAAGTATTGAAGTGTCATGATGAGATGAGTGGATCGATATTTATGGACAGGGGAAGCTCCCCAATTTTAAGAAAAATATATTTTAATGAATAATATTATGTCATGTTAAACTTAAGTCGATTGTTCAATCATCTTGTACCACCATCTTACCTAATCATCTTAACTTCATCTCATCGTTTGCCCCCGGCAAGATGTTCGGTGCAATGCACCTAACACGTGCCATACGCCTGCGTGCGTATGCGATTATTTAGTTGCATTGAGTGCCGATTCGATTTAATTTTAATGCATTTACGGATACCGTCGCGACCGGGTGCATTCGAATACATTTTATAACATTAACATTTTCAACATCTATCTAACTTAACCACCTTTGTGATAATTTCCTCAGGAGGCCTCACCTTAAGTATTTCTATCTATTAAATATATCGTCGTCTAGTAACCATAACACAAGCCTTATTGAGCTTACTATGGGACTAGGTCGATTTGTGTAAGATTGTCCCCTAATATTTATTTATTTACCTACTTATTATCATTTATTTAGTAATGGATATGGATACGGATAGTAGAAATTCTTCTTCAAAACCGGTTTGAGTAACTTGTTCACTAAAGACATGTTTTTGATGTGTACAGATTCGTTGAAACTTTCAGCACATTTAATAATGATAATGTATGTATGTATGTAAAATCTTTTTTGTACATGGAACAGAACACAACCACAGAACAATTATTACTTGTTTATATTTTTTTATTAGTTGTTTTAAATTTACATTCAGAATGGTTTTTGTCCTACTTTCTAAAAATATTATGTTGGTTACTTACCTGTTTTTTGAGGTGTGCAATAAAGAGCATTGCACAACCCGAAATTCAGTGAAAAGCTACAAATGGTGTTAAAAGCTTGAAAATAGGAACGATTGATACGAATCAATTCGACCCGTAGCACGAAAAAAAAACAAAAGGAGAGGAGTTATCACGACATCTTTTTTTTTGTATGGGAAATCTAATGAAAGGGCTTATTAAGCCGATTCTAAAAATATATCACATCATTATATTTCAGTCACTTGTTTTAAATTAAAATAAAAATCATTTTCAGAACATACCAAGTTTGGGCTCCTCCAGATAAAATACGGTTGAATCATCATTTGTAAAATATACCTAAAATGATATCTAATGCCTCATATCCAACCCCAAGAAAGCAATTTTGAAAATATCTACATTTAGTATGTTTTATGCTTTCTTTTTAAATATTTAGTTGATAGATTGTTTTAAGGGTTCCGTACCCAAAGGGTAAAAACCGGCCAAGTGCGTGTCGGGCCACGCGCAGTGTAGGGTTCCGTAGTTGCCTGTCTATCTTCGTTACATCGATGTGCGGTGCGGTTGCGTCTCCCGAATTTGTACGAAATTTGGCCTTTCCAAGTACACATTTAGTTGGTCGACAATTGCTCGGTAACTACTTATGCCTTCTTGTCCGTGATAGTTTTCCTTTTAAATTCATTATATTTACTACTACCACTAATTTTTTCACATCCCCAGTAGTTAGCCCAGCCGGCAGGGGGGAGGACACATGACTCGAACAAAAATTAGGGCGTTAAAGCCCAATATCTCGCAAACGAATATAATTACTTTTCAAATCAGAAAAGTAATTATAGGAAACCCATAATATTTTAAAATTAGCTGTCCAGCAATACCCCACACCATGGGTTTAACGAGAAAAAAAAATACATCCCCGCTTTAGATGTAAAGGATGTACCCTAAAAAAAATTTTTTTTCAAGATTTTATTGTACCGTTTTGTCGGCGTAATTGATTTATATACCCATGCTGAATTACAGTTTTCTAGGAGTTAAGCTGCAAACGCACAGAGAGCGGCGCGGCGCGGTGCGGTGCGGAGGCGGGTTTGCGGTAAAGCGAATGCGGGGCGGAGGACGTCGCACCAACATCCCGCCCGGTATTCGCGCGGGATAGCGGCGCGGAGGCGGCGTGTGTGACAGACATATCAAGCGGTAATCGACAGTTGACAGATTCGGAAAGATCAAAAATGTTATCCTCAGATTCAGATAGCGATGAAGAGACGTTCCTAAACAAAAAGAAGACTAAACGGACATCCGGGTCCATGAAATAAATTAAAATAGAGGAATTTTCATTATATAGTATAATAAATATACAAGGTGTATTCGTTAAGTGTAGCCAGGCGATTATTCCGTAAATATAAGAGATATTAGAAAATATCAAACTGATATCGAAAGTGCGTTACCCAATGAGTAAAATTGCATTAATAACTTTTTTGAAATAAAAGTATTAATATAAAAAATATTAAGTTTAAACGCTCGCTCCCATACAGTTAAGTACCTTGCCACAAGTGTATCTTGTTAACTTGTAAGTAACTTGTAAACTTGTAAGTGTAACTTGTAAACTTGTTAGTAGTTATAAGTGTAACTTGTAAACTTGTACGGGTTCTTGTAAACTTGTAAGTGTAACTTGTAAACTTGTGAGTGTAACTTGTATAAGTGCAAATGTTACTCGTAAACTTGTAAAGCCGTTCACTAGTTACACTACAAGTTACAAGTTACATTCACAAGTTTACAAGTTACGTTTACAAGCTACTTACAAGTTTACAAGCTACATACAAGTTTAAACTTAATATTTTTATTATTAATACTTTTATTTCAAAAAAGTTATTAATGCAATTTTAATCATTATGGTAACGCACTTTCGATATCAGTTTAATATTTTCTAATATCTCTTATATTTACGGAATAATCGCCTGGCTACACTTAACGATTACACCCTGTATATATTTTCCGCTTTGCCTTAAGGTTTGACTGGTAGAGAATGCCATATGGCATTAAGTCCGCCTTTTGTACGATAAGTTTTGTTTTGTGCAATAAGGTTAAATAAATAAATATTTGGAGAGTTCCATCATATTGCCAAGAGCTGACTTCTTATGAAGATCGTTTTTACACTTATTTTCACATGAGTAAAAACAGTCTTGAAGAATTACACGACATCTTAAAACCAAGGATTGTTGAGCAGGGTACCAAGTTTCACCAGGGAAATAAATTTTACAGTTGTACTCCTTGTTAAAATTAATAAAATCAGAACTGAAGTTGTAAAAAAATACAACTTGTTGCACCGCTCTCAGCACGCCTCCGCGCCGCGCCGCGCCGCCACCGCCAGTGCGCGCCGGTGCATTGACAACTGCGTAATACAACTTCCCGCCGCAAAACCGCCCCGCGCCGCATCCGCGCCACGCACGCCTATAGGCCGAAACGCACTGACAGCGGTGGCGGAGCGGCGCGGTGCGGCGCGGAGGCGGTACCGGTTGTAATGTTCGAGCTAATATGAAAGGATCCGCACAGAGCGCCACGCTTTTTTCCCGGCCGGTTTTCTGTGCGGACCCTTTCATATTAGCTCGAACATTACAACCGGTACCGCCTCCGCGCCGCACCGCGCCGCTCCGCCACCGCTGTCAGTGCGTTTCGGCCTTTATGGTTACTGAGCTAAGCCGAAGACGGCCAGACAGACAGACAGACGGACAGACAGACGGACGGACATGGTGAAACTATAAGGGTTCCTAGTTGACTACGGAACCCTAAAAACGGGACCCTATTACTAAGACTTCGCTGTCCGTTTGTCTGTCTGTCACCAGGCTGTATCTGAAGAACCGCGATAGCTAGACAGTTGAAATTTTCACAGATGATGTATTTCTGTTACCGCTATAACAACAAATACTAAATACAAAATAAAATAAATATTTAAGGGGGGGCTCCCATACAACAAACGTGTTTTTTTTGCCGTTTTGTCTGTCGCCAGGTTGTATCTCAAGAACCGCGATTTTTTTTCAGGCTGTATACAGTTGAAAATTTCACAAATTATGTATTTCTGTTGCCTCTATAACAACAAATAGTAAAAACAAATTAAAAAAAATATATTTAAGGGGGCCTCCCATACAACAAACTCTTTTTTTGACTGTTTTTTAGATAATTTTACGGAACCCTTCGTGTGCGAGTCTGACTCGCACTTGGCCGGTTTTTTTTTAATAAGAATAAATATGTTAATATTAATAAATAATATAAATATGATTGAAAACTCCTCTTGCATTAGTATGTATCATCGGAAAACGGATATATAGGTACAATGTAATCTTTGACGATGCAAAAGTGATTGTGAAATCCTACTTGAATAAATGATTTTTTATCTTATCTTATCATTCTCAGTGTCTAAAATTGAACTTTTTATACAATGTTTCAACTAATTGTGATTTTATCACATTTTGTAATATTAAAAAATAAAAATAAAAACACTAAATGTCCATATTTTCAAAAATGCTTTCTTGGGGTCGGATATAAGTCAATATCATTTTAGGTATATTTTACAAATTATGATTCTACCGTAACATATCTGGAGGGGAGGAGCCCCAAACTTGGTATGTTTTGAAAATGATGTGATATATTTTTAGAATCGGCTTAATAAGCCCTTTCATTAGATACTACACACGATAGGTTTCAGAACAAAATATATTTTTTTCCCTTAAAAAAAAGATGTCATAACTCCTCCCCTTTTTTGTTTTTTTTTTCGTGCTACGGGTCAAATTGATTCGTATGGCCTAAAGATCAAGATTCCGAAGAGGATCCACACGCTCCGTCAGCTTATACAGAAGACCGAGGAGTATAACCTGCCTCTCTGCCTAGCGTTCGTGGACTTCAAGAAAGCCTTCGATTCGATTGAAACCTGGGTACTACTAGTTAGGTAGGTCCAACTTCGAGAAAGAGGTTAATCGTCGAATCCGACTCAGCTGGGCAACGTTCGGGAAGCTACGGCACATCTTTTCGTCCAATATTCCGCAGTGTCTCAAGACGAGAGTCTTTGACCAGTGTCATGTGTGTTGCCAGTTATGACTTATGGCACTGAAACGTGGTGGCTTACTATGGGCCTCATAAGAAGGCTCAAAGTCACCCAAAGGGCTATAGAGAGGGCTATGTTGGGAGTTTCTCTGCGTGATCGCATCAGAAATGAGGCTATCCCAAGCAGAACCAAGGTAACCGATATAGCCCAGTTAACGAAGGTAAATTAGTGTTACCAAAAACTAAACTGTATTACTGTAGAAGAAATTCTTATGTTATGGCCATCAAAGTTTTTAATAAACTACCTAAAAATCTGCGTAACTTGCCCTAAAAATATTAAAAATAGAACTCCATAAATTGATCACTCATAGAGTATTTTACTCGGTAAATGAATTATTTACTTACAAAGAAGATATTGTGTACGGACAGCGGGACAGCGGAACTTACAGACATATGTACGAATTTTAGCCCAAGCGGAAGCATATATACTTCGTTCCCTTCGCTCGCTCGTTTGATTAAGGAACAATCTTACACAATTCCAACCGGCCCCTCAGTAAACACAATAAGGCTTGTGTTATGGATACTAGAAGACGATATATTTAATACTAGCTTCCGCCCGCGACTTCGTATGCGTGGACCCGAGATAAAAACTATTGTTTGTGTCATTTGTTTTCGTCGAACCTATACATTATTTTCGGGCATTAGTTCATCCAAAGCGGTTGAGCCGTTAAAGCGTGATTGAGTAACAAACATCAAAACATCGAATGTTTCGTAATTATAATATAAGTAGGTTAGGATTTATTGTAGGATTAGTATGACATATAAATACTTCTATTGGATATTTAAATACATAGAAAACATGCAAGACTCAGAAACAAATATTCATCCTCATCACACAAATATTTTCTCTGACCTGGATTCGCACTCAGGATGTCTAGCTTCCTAGGCAGGGTCACTACCCACTGGTGGCCGTCCGTATTTGCAGGGCCTACGTGACGGTGGCGTGGACGGCAGCGTGCGCATTTGCGAGCACCCCTTCGTGGGAGCTGGACGCGAAGATGTTAGCCGAGGCGCACAGTAAGCGGGTGAGGTGGAGGGCTTCGGGAGAATATCCTGCTCCCGAAGAGGTGAGGGCCGCTCACGGGCAGATAGAAAGGCGTCTGAGGGAATGATGGAAGCCGGACCTGGAGGACTCCACTTATGGAGTCTGCACCATAAGGGCGCTCCTCAGCTCGTTCGATACCTGGGTACAGAGGATAATGGTATGGTGGGGTACAGGATGACGCAGTTGATGACCAAACATGGTTGTTTCAGTCATTACCTGCGCAGAATTGAAAAGAAGGGAAGTCCCGCCTACCACAGGTGCGGCGCGGAAGATGACACGGCCCAACACACTCTCTACAACAGTGGTGAAGGAGATAGGTCGTCGAGCGCCGCACTATGGTGACGGCCCTAAGTGGATGATCTCTTTCTGCACAGCGTCGTGACGGCCATCGCTGTGCGGGGAGATATCCTAGGAGGTGGTGGCCTTCTTTTGTTAGACAGTCATCTCGCAAAAGGAGGTCGCGGAAAGGGAGCGCGAAGACTGAATGAGCCTGTGTTGAAAAAAATGTAAGTAATAAATAAGCAAACTAAGCCAACGCCACGTATTATTGAATAATTTCCAGATTAAGAAGTGGTGTACTAGGATCAGCGCTAGGGTGGTCCTTAAATACCGAAAAAAATAATTTCATGAGCACGTTAAAGTAGAAAAAAGTTAAAAATATAAAAAAATCTTAGTATGGAGAAATGCAAGCCTTAAGAAGTTTAAACATTCGGTCACGACCCCTAAAGCTCAATCAAAAATAAAAATCTAAAACGTACTTTATTTTTTCACGTATTACAACAATATAAGAGGGTGCCTCAATGAAATTTCACCTTTGCGATTTGTAAGGACCATTCTAATCAGCGCAAGTGCATTATCATTTCTTGTATTTACCTATGCATTGCTGACCTTAATTATAAGATAAGGATTTTGAGGAATGTATTTATAAAAATCTATATCGTTCGATTGATTATCTTATTCAGAGTATATATACGGGTACAACGGAATGGTGACATAGTGCTGTTAGCAGGTTTGAAGATGCGGGCTTCTCTAGTTTTCGTGGCTCTGTGCCTAGCTGCCGTTGCGGGTAAGTCTTTCAAAACATCTTTTTTTTATTGCAACATGCCTTTTGAAATATTTTTGTAAATTCAAGAACATTCGTTTATTCTAAAATTATGTATCAAAAACTTAAATATTTCGTCAAATCGGGAAACTCCTTCTGGATTGTTTTTATTACTGAGCAGCGAAATAACCAATCATGAGACGACAAAATATTTTAAATAATTTATTGAATCAGGCGTTACTTTGCGGAAGTCCATGATATATTACGAGAACAATATTTCTTTGCTATTCCGCTAAAAAAAAAAAACGTGCTGGTCTATCAGTGAAGATAAGATGCAACTATTATTTTTTTTTATTTTTTTTTTAAATAGTTGCATCTTATCTTCACTGATAGACCAGCACGTTTTTTTTTTAGCGGAATAGCAAAGAAATATTGTTCTCGTAATACAAAATATTTTGTCGTCTCAAGATGCATTGCTAAACAATGTAAGGTTATAGACCAGATCTAATTATTACGCGTTGTGAATATAAAATAAATATACCACGTAGTATTCGTAGAAAGCTCGTCGGGGCTATTGTTCTTAAATTTGGGACAGTACTTAATTTTGTCATCTTTTATACTTTTAGCGGTCCCAGAAAACCCCCAGAGGATCGTGGGTGGGTCCGTGACTAACATTGAACAGTGGCCTTTCGCGGCTCCTCTCCTGTACTCGAGGAACCTGGCCACCTACACCCAATCTTGCGGTGGCACTATCCTCAACAACAGGGCCATCCTCTCCGCTGCTCACTGCTTCGTGTACGTATATTACAAAGTAACAATATTTCCTTATTAGAAAGAAGTTAACTATGAATGATAAATTAATTGATTGTGTTATTTTATAGCGGTGACGCAGCCAACAGATGGCGTATCCGTGTGGGTTCCACCTGGGCCAACAGCGGTGGCGTCGTCCACAACACGCAGCAGATCATCATGCACCCCAACTACAACACCCGGACCACCGACAACGACGTCGCCGTCCTGCGCTCCGCGACCACTATCGCACACAACAACCAGGCGCGTCCTGGTAACATCGCTGGCGCCAACTACAACCTCGCCGACAACCAGGTTGTGTGGGCTATCGGATGGGGCACCACTTGCTCCGGCTGCGGTTCTTCTGAGCAACTTCGCCAAGTCCAGATCTGGGTGGTGAACCAGAACACGTGCAGGACCCGCTACCAGGAGGTGGGAGGCACCATCACCGACAACATGCTGTGCTCGGGCTGGCTGGACGTGGGCGGCCGCGACCAGTGCCAGGGTGACTCCGGTGGCCCGCTCATCCACAACAACGTGATCGTCGGCGTGTGCTCGTGGGGACAGGGCTGTGCGCAAGCCCGCTACCCCGGCGTCAACGCCCGCGTTTCCCGTTTTACCGCCTGGATCCAAAACAACGCTTAAATTTTAAGCAAACGTTTTCATTAAATATATCTTAAATGAAATTGTAATTTTTACGTCTGTTTACCCGAATGTCGAAGGAGAGGAGTGTTATGTTTTTCGAGCGTATATATGTATGTATGTTTTTTTTTATACAACGAAGGTGGCAAACAAGTTTACGGCCCGCCTGATGGTAAGTAGACACCGCAGCCTATAGACGCAAGCAGTTCCAAAGGTGTAGCAAGGGCGTTGCCGACCCTTGATATGTTTGAGGATTCGCCGTGTTGACAGCTGAAGGAACAAAGTCCCTCGCTCTCAACACAACGCATCCTCGGGAGCCCTGGTGACCTTGCTCACCTCCAACACAACACTACTACAGATCAAGTAGTAGTGTTATTATGGCTGTGGTCTTCTGCAAGGCGGAGGTACTTCCCCAGTTGGTTTGCTCCATATTCGGGCGGGATGACATTTCGCTGTGCCCTACCTCACCATGTATGTGACTTTGTCTATTCTTTGACATCCCCTGCAGCCTAAATCGTTTGACGGATTTCGACATATGTGATATGACGTATCATTTAATTCGTCTCAGTTGCAGGAGTGTGTATATATTTCTAAAATTTCGAGAGTCAAAAACTCGCTTGAAAAATTAACGTAAAAATTGCGCGGGACAATTAAAGTGAAAGAAAGTGGGGTATCGCTTAATATGTATTTGATTGAAATTCATTAAAAGGTTTCTTATATAATTTTCCTGATTAAATAACCATTTAGGATTTATAATTAAAATAACTTTCCTGTCCTTCGACATTCAGGTAATAAAAATATTTTGTAACGAAGTAGCCAAAAACAAAGAACATATTGCCGAATCCTGTACCAACGTTTCGTTTGTGCCACATCAACCAAACACGGGTCATAAACCTTTATAAAAAAAATACCCAATATGTCTCAATTAGCTACATATACTCGTACCTAGCCCTCGTGGCCATATTACAATAATTGCAAAATACAAGACTTCCGATATATCAGAATCTTTAAATATCGCATTCCCAAAATACCACATTTTCTTTGTACTGGTTTCCCTTGAAGACCAGAATATTCTCAAAATACCATATTCTCAGTAGATCATGTTTTCGTTAATATTACATTCCCTAAACACCAAATTCTGAAAATACCAGATATATGCAATAAAAACGATTACTTCATACACCATTTAATCAATGTAGCAGATAGCTTTAACACCAGATTGCCAGTTTGCCGTATTCCCGATACATGGGATTTTTAATATATATAATTCCCGTATAGCTAGGTTACAAAAATACCATAGTTATAATTTATTGGATTTAAAATGTATAAAGTAAGGTCCCAGTTGTAAATAATATACCTATACTAGGTGATTTTGGGATCATAATCCGGAATGGCCAAAAGCGAATAAGAATCATACTAAACAACTTTTCCCATGTGGGACCAACCCCGAAATCGCAATTAAATCAGCTGTTCCATACATTAACTCTCAATTAATGCACAGTTCATGTATGGAACAGATGTATTTTTTTTTGCGATTTCGTCGTTAGTCCCATGGGAAAAGTTGTTCAGTATGACCATCTTCCACCGGAGGAGTGAGACGAGACGTGGCGTTGTGGATAACTAGAAGCCTGAATTTCCAGTAACCAAGCAGGCATTAACCGTATTATGTTTACTTGCTTCTGTCTGACCGTACATATAATATTTTGCGAAACTGGTGTCTTGAAAACTCGGGGTATTCAAAATTTGTTTTATTCATAATGAGTTGTTTGAGAAATCAAGTATAATGTGATCATGGTAATGTGAGATTACGTTTTTTCGAAAATATTGTAGTGTGTTGTCTGCTGTTTTCAAAAGATATGATATTGAAATTGTGATGTCAATGGTAACATGCAAAATGAAGAGTATGGTTTGTCGAAAATCTGGTTTTAAAAGAAACCGGTATATAGAAAATGTTGTATTTTGGGAATGCGATATTTTGAGAATGTTTTATTTAACCCAATGTGGTATTTTGCAACTATTGTATTAAGGCCACGAGGAATACCTAGGCCTCACTGAAAGTTTTGCACTCCTCGTAAACATTTGAATTTGGAATGATGAAATTAAAAAAAAATGGATTATTGTTTGTGGAATTGAATAGTTGTTGGTGAGAAACTGATCGTCAATTTTTTAATCTGTCATTTTGAAGTGCACAATTGGTACTGAAAATCTATTTAACGCGAAAAGACTGTAGAGCAATGATTTTTTACGATTTAAATTTTTCTCCGCAAGAATGTAGTGCTCGTCTTCAAAATGCTTTTGGGCTTGAAGCACTACATCTGAGCACTGTGAGACGGTCGTATTCTGAATCTGACTGTCGCGCGGACGACCGCAACCATCAGTAAACACGCTACACCCAGTATGGTCAGACGGTTGGGGACCCACCTTACAGGTCTGGGGGGATGGTCAAGCGTTCCTAACAAACGTCAGCCAGGACCGCCGGGGTGAAATGTTCGCGATCCCATGCATTGCGCTCCCATTAACGGCAAAGATGGGGTGGTTTTAGTGGACTCCGTCCCCATTCTCTTTAATTAGAGATGGCTGGAGGGTGTGAGTCTCACTCACCATTATAGCTTCCCCTGGCTGGGTGATGTGATGCGTAAGTTCATTACCGCTACGTCAAAAAAAAATGGTCCCCGAAAAATAACGGACCCGCTAGTCTAAGGCGGACGTCAAAAATAAATAAATTGCACTGCTCCTAACCTTTGTAGGTAAATATGAAAGCATGTAATATAATGTAACTAGTCCTTCTAATTATGCAAACCATTTTTCAGCCCCTTTTGCTGGTATCCGATTTAGCTGAAATTTGACAATGCAATATTATGGCACTGTGCTGATCTTATGAAGGAGACGGAAATTGCAATCAACTCCAAAACTACGCAGACAAACCCGACGTGCTGGGACACATGATGATGCTGTCCTGACCGATTTCGGCCACAGCGACTGTGTGTTCTAGATTCGATATCAACGATTACTAATATGACTGGAGTGTTGTTGTCTCTGGTGCGCTCACCTTGCATACCCTATCGTTTTTGCAAAGGTAATCACAATCTGTAATCAGTCATTTATTCGCTTAAACATAGTACAAATAAGTGGTTCAATAATAAATAAAGAGCTACATGTTTGGTCACAAGGACATGCAAATATATATGAATGTCGTGTTTATGGCATGCATAAGTTGCTAATACTAAGAATTTAGGTCATTAGGCTTCGGATGCTAAAAAGTTATATAACGCAGTCTTAAATTCTTTATCGCTTTCTAATTTCAAAATATTTGCTGGCAGTTTATTATATAAATATTCGGGGTGACATACCTAATATGCTTTTTGATACAACAGCTGTTTTTGAAGCATATTATTGTTTTCTTCTCATGATGCCGCAAGCTCTTAAATCTAGTATATTGGTCTATGTTATATTTGACATACAGTGATATTTCGTACACATACAGGCAAGGCAGTTAGAGTCAATATTTTAAGTTGCACGAAGTGGGGTTCGCATGAATCTGTCGGTTTAATACCGCATACAGATCTTAAACATTTCTTCTTGAACACCATTTCACGATCTGAAGCATTACCCCAAAACATTACACCGTATATTAAAGTATAGTAAAGATTGGTTTACAATTTTCCTTAAATTATACAATGCGTAGCTAAATTGATTAAGTACGAGCACAATTTGGGCAGGTTTTTTTTTTTTTTTTTTTTTATTTATTTATCAAAAGTTCAAAACAATTAACAATGTTATGTTACTCGCCAAACTGCGATAACAGTTTGTTGGCGACCCCGCCGTTAGTACCCCGCCGACAATGTTGTACTGGATGGGTGCCGGTGGGTGAGCCTCGAGCTCATCTCACTTTTTATCGAGCTCGTTACGACACTCAATTTCGAAGGCATTAACTTGCTCATGGAGTAGACTTCCCATTCGGGCCGCCGTGCTGCCTTCTTCTCCCACTCACTCTAACTTGCATTTCTTCATGTGTATTTTCAGAACATCCTAATCCGTATTGGCCACCACCACACTCTCAACGAGTAGTGTACAAAAAGTACAGTCGGCAAGGAAAGACTGTATCGAAAATGTCATTTTTGACAAAAGCTTAAAAAAAGCTTAAATTTTTGACATTTACATAATAAGTAATAATAAATAAGCAAAGCCAACGCGACGTATTATTGAATCATTTCCAGATTAAAAAGTGGTGTGATACGAGGATCAGCGCATTATCATTTTTTATAATTAGGCATTGCTTATCTTAATTATAAGATACGGATTTTGAGGACTGGTTTTATACAAATTATATCGATCGATTGATTAGCTTATTGGGGGTATATAAACGGGTGCAACGGAATGGCGGTATAGTGGCTATTAGCAGGATTGAAGATGCGTGCTTCTCTAGTTTTTGTGGCTCTGTGCCTAGCTGCCGTCACGGGTAAGTCTTCCAATATATCTTTTTTCTATTGATACCATGCTTTTTGAAATATTGTTTTAATTACAAACTTCCAGTTTTCTCGCGAGGACAGCCAAAGAGTGGACCTCGCTTCCGGCAAACCTTTTCCCAGTTACAAGCAATGTAGGGTTATGATCCAGATCTTATTATTACGCTTTGTATAAATAAACCACGTATTTGTGGAAAGCTCGTTAGGGCTATTGTTCTTAATAGCTAAGGCGTTATAGGACATCGATGTATGAGAACCAATATTTTCTTCATTAAAGCATGAGGCTTGGCACACTTGATACTTAGGTCGACTAGTCGAAAACGCCCGGAAACCAAGCGCGGAAGCCTCGCTGGTGGGGGGTGGAAGGGGGGAAAGTTTTGTTCCGCCGTGGGTTCTGTCGGTCCTCCTATCGTCTTATTTATAGCGACTAGGGCATGTTTGGTATCGTTTTCGGATAAATTGAGAATGGCCAATCATTTTCTGGGACATTTATAACATGTTTTCATAGAAAAAAAAAGAATAACAGGCAAAATTCAAAAAATCACCGATATTTTTTTTTTCTTTCTGCAACGATTACGTGAAAACAAGCAACGACTTGGACACTAAAAAAATACTTTTCTAAAGCTACATTTATTTAGATTCCAAAAACATATAATATATTACAACAATTTAAAACGCAACTACGTAAAAAAAATTAGAACAGAAAGAAGATGCAAAAAGAACAGCACTGCACTTCAAGTTTTCAACAAAAATTGAAGTGCACCGAGTTGTGTGCTTGTGATGGAACATGTTACACATAAATATATGTACGAATTTCAATATATATAATCAGATTAACAAGAACATTCCAACCATTAAACATTTTGTCACGTTGACTACCCACTCCCCAAATGAACACACATGCTAACAAACTTAAACCCAGCTACAAACTACGTAATATACAATTAAGCTAGTAGTTACATTACAAAATCAATCAATTATAAAATTTGATTTTGAGGTCCTCATTGAAGTAAAATTTGGACGAGTCTGCTGTTATAAACTTTTTTTTACGTAGTTGCGTTTCAAATTGTTCTAATATATTATATATTCTTGGAATCTACATAAATGTAGCTTTATAATGATATTTTTTGAATGCCCAACTCGCTGCTTGTTTTTACGTAATCGTTGCAGAAAGAAAAAAAATATCGGTGATTTTTTGAATTTTGCCTGTTATTCTTTTTTTTTTCTATGAAAACATGTTATGAATGTCCCATAAAATGATCGGCCATCTTCAATTTATTCGAAAACGATACCAAACATGCCCTAGTCGCTATAAATATTTCGAGGTCCTCATTTTATGAAGTAAAATTTTGACGAGTCTGCTGTTCTAAACTTTTTTTTACGTAGTTGCGTTTCCAATTGTTTTTATATATTATATGTTTTTGGAATTTACATAAATGTAGCTTTAGAATAGTATTTTTTTAGTGTCCAAGTCGTCGCTTGTTTTCACGTAATCGTTGCAGAAAGAAAAAAAAATATCGGTGATTTTTTGAATTTTGCCTGTTATTCTTTTTTTTCTATGAAAACATGTTATGAATGTCCCAGAAAATGATCGGTCATCTTTAGTTTATCTAAAAACGATACCAAACATGCCCTAGTCGCTATAAATAAGACGATAGGAGTACCGAAAGAACCCGCGGCGGAACAAAACTTTCCCCCCTCCCGCCCCCCACCAGCGGGGCTTCCGCGCTTGGCTCCCGGGCGTTTTCGACTCTAGTTCACCTAAGTATCAAGTGTGCCAAGGCTCATGCTTTAATGAAGAAAATATTGGTGTTGTCCTATAACGCCCTAGCTATAAATTTGGTACAGTACTTCATTTTGTCATCTTTTATGCTTTTAGCGGTCCCAGAAAACCCCCAGAGGATCGTTGGTGGTTCCGTGACTAACATTGAACAGTGGCCTTTCGCGGCTCCTCTCCTGTACTCGTGGAACCTGGCCACCTACAGCCAGTCTTGCGGTGGCACTATCCTCAACAACAGGGCCATCCTCTCCGCTGCTCACTGCTTCGTGTACGTATTTATTTATTTATTTATTTATTTATTTATACAAGGAATTCCAACAGCTATGAAATATTTGCTAGACTTTGATAAATAGCAATACAGAGCCAATTATAGGAACTCGCAAATAGAAACTGAGTATAATAATATGTTACACAGTGTGTTATGTGTTAATAGTATTTTACAAAGTAACAATATTTCCTTATTATAAATGTTAAATTATGAATGATAAATTATTTGATCGTGTCCTTTTCCAGCGGTGACGCAGCCAACAGATGGCGTATCCGCACGGGTTCCACCTGGGCCAACAGCGGCGGCGTCGTCCACAACACGAACCAGATCATCATCCACCCCAGCTACAACACCCGGACGCTCGACAACGACGTCGCAGTCCTGCGCTCCGCGACCACTATCACGCACAACAACCAGGCACGTCCTGGAAGCATCGCTGGCGCCAACTACAACCTCGGCGACAACCAGGCTGTGTGGGCTGTCGGATGGGGCACCACTTGCTCCGGCTGCAGTGCTTCTGAGCAACTTCGCCAAGTCCAGATCTGGGTGGTGAACCAGAACACGTGCAGGACCCGCTACCAGGAGGTGGGCGGCACCATCACCGACAACATGCTGTGCTCGGGCTGGCTGGACGTGGGCGGCCGCGACCAGTGCCAGGGTGACTCCGGTGGCCCGCTCATCCACAACAACGTGATCGTCGGCGTGTGCTCGTGGGGCCAGGGCTGTGCTCAAGCCCGCTACCCCGGCGTCAACGCCCGCGTTTCCCGTTACACCGCCTGGATCCAAAACAACGCTTAAATTTTAAGCAAACGTTTTCATAAAATATATCTTATGAAATTATAATTCCACTTCTTTTTATTTGACACACTATGGTGAATCGCCAATAAGTATTTCCTTTTTGGGCATCTGACCAGCAGGTTTATTATTCTAATTTCGTATAAAATACCTACTAAATAAGATAAATGGGGCACTAGGTATGATTTTAATGTAACAAATTTAAAATGGTAGCCAAATATATCGTAACACATCCTTATTCTTACAGTAATAAAGACGTGTACCGAAATATTTGGCTACCTTGGCTGCTAGTCACTATATAAAGCTGATTGTACAAAGCTTATCCTGGGTGGACGTCTACCTCTTGATCCTTCTTCGATCTTACCTTCTACGATATTTCTAATGAAAATGTCGTGTCTTATCAAAGTGACCTATAATTTTGCCTCGTCTATTTTCAAATGTATTTGTTGTGAATCGATTTAAGAGGAAAGACAAGGGCCGTTTTTCCATAGAAACGTAGTCCCCTGTTTTTTCCCTGGATAATGGCAGTAGAGCAATATTTTTTTTTCCATAAATCTATGGCTACTATTGCCATGTTCATATGTTTTCCTTTTTTTCATAAATTCATTTTTAAAAGAGATATTAACCTTCAAAAACCTAACATCCAGAAAACAATGTGCCAATGGTTTTAAGGAATTTTATTATTATTAGACAGAAACGAATAGTCACCATGAAATAGGCGTGTGTGACGTATGTCTTATATCAGCGATAAGTGATAAAATGGGAAGTATCGTACTCGTGCAGGGAGATTATTAGCACAACAAGTGCATTCCTAAGACTGTTTATTCATATCAGGAACTACTCTCACCGAGACACGTGTCCAAACTATCCAGACAAGTCCAATAAGGTTATGTTCGGTATATTTCGGAGCTTCTAAATAAAAAAAAATTTAAAAAAAATATTAGGGGACAATCTTACACAAATCGACCTAGTCCCATAGTAAGCTCATTAAGGCTTGTGTTATGGGTACTAGACGACGATATATATAGTACATATAAATACTTAAATACATAGAAAACTTCCATGACTCAGAAACAAATATTCATGCTCATCACACAAATATTTGCCCTTACCGGGATTCGAACCCAGGACCTTCAGCTTCGCAGGCAGCGTCACTACCCACTAGGCTAACCGGTCGTCAAATAAATAAATACTAAGGGAACAAACATACACAAATCGATTTAGTCCCAAACTAAGCAAAGCTTGTACAATCAATGATAAACAAACATAGAAAAATAACTAGGTACCTAAATAGTTAGAAAACATCCAAGACAAATATATTCGTGCTCATGACTCAAATAGTGCCTTTACCGGGACTCGGCTTCGCGCGCAGGACCATTACGAAGCCAAAGTGGCCATCAAACATACATACATATGATGATGACTGTTCAGCAAATTGTTATTGTCACGTAATTTCACTAGACAGGCCAGCTTTGATAGCAGCAAGCTTGCTGTCTAAATTGATATACCAAAAGGCCTTTGTCAATGCATAGCTGCAGGCAGGTCCAATAACAATGGCCACAACTAGGGATGATACGGAGCTTCCATTCCGAGACCGACTGATTTTATACTCCGACGACTCCGAAATATATATTTGATTTTATACCTCCGTCTCCAAGAAATCTATGAATTTCAATCAGGCTTAATATTGTATCGGAGCAAAACGCAGCGCATCGGGTTAGCTGCACGATATACACCACACGTCTTGATCTATCGCCTTAGGTATTACCTATCTCTATCTCACACCCTCACGCTCGCATTCCGGCCCCGACTCGGACTCTGGTTCCGATAACCTTTATCTTCCTTTTTTCGTGAAGAAATATGTACCCAATCTTCCGGGGATGACTGGGTTATACTTACATTAAAAATTCTACGGTGGCCGGCATCCGTGTTATCATTATTATCGCACCTCGCCAAATTTGGTTCATCCTAGGGTGGAAAAGATATTCGTCCCGATGACCCCTTTAGTTGCCCTCTATAACAGCCGAGGGAGACCCTAGACCTATTCCTGTCCGAGCCTACACGGTACATTCGTGGCATCCCTAGTCACAACGATGCATGAAGGATTAAATTAAAAGCAAGAGTAGTGAGGGATGGGCCAGGGGGGGAGGTGGCAGCGTGCATATTGCGGCCTAATTGGCATTGTAAGCCGATTGTAATGGACAATATTGCATCCGTTGCACCCGCTGACATGATCCTCGCAGGCGACGTGACTGTGATTAACTCACTTGGCTTCGTCATTGTGTAAACGAGAGTGGCACCAGTTCGCCAATTGAATTTATAGAGTTCCATCTTCCGCCCGCGACTTCGTCTGCGTGTACCTGGGATAAAAACTATCCTATATTTTAATCAAGGCTACAAACTATCATCGTGCATAGTTTCATTCAAATCGGTTAAGCCGTTTAAGCGTGATTGAGTAACAAATATCCAAACATGTAAACATCCAAACTTTCGCATTTATAATATTAGTAGGATACCAACGGTATACAACAAACTCAAACCATGGCTTGTTGTTCTATAGTTTTGAAGAGTTTTGAACCTAAAATAATATAATTAATAGCTATGTTAATAATAATAACCTAAGTTATAACTTTAATACACTTTAATACTTATAATATTGACTTAATTTTTTTTTATTATCAATAAATAATGAGATCTACCTATGAGTATACAAATATTAAAATAATTATTTACAGCAATACATTTTTTGAATTGATAAATGTACAATTGATTTAATTGTGCCTAGGATCGTGCAGTGGTAAGAAAAGTGGACGCTGTCATAAACTGGGATAACACTAGGTTAAAGAAGAATGATTGTGATTGTGTCAAAAATCTATTTATAACATTATTTATAGAACAAGGTTTAATATATCTAAGCAGTCTTCTGAATCCACTCCGTGAAGCTAGACACTCTAGCGTTGACACCGGGATACCTCGCGAGCGCGCAGCTCATTCCCCACGAGCAAACGCCGACGACCACATTCTCCTTGTGAATGAGCGGTCCGCCGGAGTCGCCCTGGCACTGGTCGCGGCCGCCCACGTCCAGATAGCCCGAACACAGCATGTCGTTGGTGATGTAGACACCGAGCTCTGCATAACGCTCTCTGCAGACTGCTTGGTTTACGTACCAGACTTCCACTTCGCGGAGTTGCTCTGCCTGCACGCCGCCGGCCTGAAACGACAAGATCCCTGTACTATTTCCATTCAGTTGTCTTGTTCACCCAAGTAGACAACGATGAACTTCAGCATGCTATTGTAATTGAATCTGTTTAGTTGTCGTTCTGAATTCTAATAGGCAGTGATATGGTTCTGGGTCCGTAGAATGTTAAAGATAGAACGGAATTTTGTAACATGATGACCGTTTAGTTCGTTTCTAGTATTAAAAACTGTAACTCATTAACTTACAGAAGTGGTTCCCCATCCGATAGCCATGACCGAGTCATTATCAGGCAGGTCATAGCCTCGGCCAGGTACAACCATCGGCTGCACCAGCTCGTTGAAGACGATGGTGGTAGCGGTGTGAAGAATGGAGATGTCGGCGCCTTCCGTCGCCCGGGTGTAGTCCGGATGGTTGAAGACTTCGGATAAGTGGTGGACGACGCCGCCGCTGTTGGCGCGGGTGGAGCCGACGCGGACGCGCCATCTGCTGGTCGCGTCGCCACTGAAATGTGCGAAGTAGGGATTTATTATAACAATCTTTCGTGTGAAGGGATTAAATAAGTTAAACTTAATTGACTTATACCATACAGAGATGAAACTGTTTCGTGGTACTCGTGTCATCCTCCTAGCGTGTTCCCGGTTGTACCCCTAAAGGAGGCCGTGGTCCGTTTTGACATCTATTTCCTTTCTTTCTTTTTTGTAGGTCCGTCAGTTTATTGCTTTTTGCTGGTTTCTAAAGGCTCAAGTGAAATACGGTTATCTATAGTTTCCCCGAATTTAATTTGCCCGAATTTTATTTTACCGAATTTCATTTGGCCGAATTTTATATTCCATAACGTTTCATTTTCCATAATATTCATTTGACATATTATTATTTTCCATAGTGCTGTATGCCCGAATCATTTATATGCCATAAACTTTATTTGCTATAATTTTATTTGACAGAATATTCATTTGCCAAACTACATTTCTGCGAGCCGTTCGAATGTTGCGAATGTTCGTTTCTGGCGCTTCGCCGGCCGCTGCTGCGGCACGCTCGCTTCGCTCGTTCGGCTCGCGCGCTGTAGGGTCGCAATTCTACCTAACACTCCTCCTCACTTCGCTCGTCGTCGTTCCTACACCGACCTGCCTTAGAGTTATGATCATAGTCTATAAAAGGCGCTTAAAGCTAGTTTAGCTGTCGGATTTAAGTGTAATCGTGCGTTGATGATGGTACGCCCCGCTTTCGTTTCTGGACTCGCAGTCTCCCGCCCTCCACCCGGGCTCCCGCCAGAAACTCGCTTCGTCTCCGCGAGCTTTTATATACACTCTAGGGGTAGGACAGACCACGTGGAAGTGGGGTGCTCTGATTCGGGTTTGGTAGCTATTATTCATAATACGAGTATCACCCATTTCACACGGTAATTTGTTTTTTTACAGTACGGCTTTTGAAAGGTATCGTAAATGATTTTATTGAATATGAATATTATGGATTATACATTTTCTGGCAAATGATATTATGGCATATGATATTATGGAAAATAACAATTCTGTCTTATGAATATTATGGTAAATAACAGTTATGGCACATGAAATTATGGTAAATAAAATTATGACCTGTGAATAGTACGGCAAATGAATTTCGGGCAAATGAAATAAGGGCAAATGAAGGAATACCGTGAAATACGCTTCTTACGTAAAGCAATGAGCAGCCGACAGGATAGCCCTGGAGTTGAGGACAGCGCCCCCACAAGACTGGTGGTACGAGAGCAGGTTCCAAGAGTACATCATGGCGGCCATGAACTGGTACTTGTCGATGGTGGTCGCCTCTCCGCCGACGATTCTCTGCCCATTTTGCGGTGCACCTGGAAAAATGTGTTAAAAATGCGTTAATTTATCCACTCTTTTGACAATATAGGTCCAAGCTATCGACACTCCAAAAATCACTGAGTTGAATTGCGCTCCAGTTCAATCTCGAAACAATCAGAAGGTTCAACTGTTGCAAAAGGGTGTGCGATGATGGGTATACAAATAAATAATATAATTTCATTCGCTATAACAACATTTGATATATTTTGAAGGTATATAATCACTCATTGTATATAACAAACGTTGAAGTTCAAAATGTATATGTTTATTTTGTATAACTATCATCGCGTATAAAACATATTTTGTATAATCATTATAACCATATAATAAGCATATACCAATATGCTCATGTTATATACAAGTTATATATCATAACTATCAAGTAGAATAATATTTTATTATAAAAAGAAAATGTAGCAAACATAACGGTTGCAAATTGTACTATGTAACTATATATTAGGTAGTAAAAGAGTGTTTGGTTCTGGCGCTTCGTCGGCCGCTGCCGCGGCACGCTCGCTTCCCTCGCTCGGCACGCGCGCTGTAGGGTCGCAGTTCAACCTAACACTCCTTCTCGCTTCGCTCGTCGTCGTACCTACACCGACCTGCCTTAGAATCTACCTAAAAATATTATGCTAACTGTGCATTAGAAGAAATTAGCGTTATATCATTTGTTCATTATACGAAATGTGCATTATATTTAAGTATGATATATTAAATGTTATTACATCAAAACATCATTATATAAAATGATAATTATATCGTACGTATTAAGTGTTGTTATATGATTCAAGAATGTTAAAAAGAGTGTTATTGCGACTAATATTATTTCAAAAAATGTATAGGCATCTTTACGCACCCATTGCAAAACATTAAGAACCGACTTTTCTGGACCAACCATGACCAAGTGTTTATTTATCCAGAGAAATCAAAACTGACTTAATTACAATGGCCAACGATCAACGTCTTACGCTAGCACAATTTCTCCTAAGAAAAAGATGAATGCCTCTCTGCCATCCCAAAACCGGTAGGCAGAGCACATGAAACTTATGTTCCAGTGCCACTTTATCGATATCAATAAAGACGATTAAATGCAACTACTGATAGTGGTGGGGACATTTTGCCTAAGACAGCAATATGCACAATGACGTCACAGTAATGACCTACCTGCAACCAGGCAAAGACCAAAGGCCATCACCACGACAGCGGCACGCATCTTGAGTCCTTAACTACAAGTGGATTAACGCGCGGCTTTTAGGTGTGAATTCGTGTGATTAAAAATCGATAATGGTTTGATAACATTTATCATTAAACTGTTCTGTCTATTTTATAGTATTATTTTATCTTTGAACTGTTAGCATGGTTTTTACTAGTATACATTGAAATTAATCAGCACCGCAAGGGGCGAAGGTTAAAAAAACACGGTATTTATCATATTTCAATTATTTTATTATTGTATACGGTGGGTTCCCTGGCATACCTGCTACTTCGAATAGCCCAAAAAGAAACCAGTGGGGTTAAACGTCACCGTTTATTGAAGGAAGACATTCAAAGAGGACATTGTAATTTCACGGTTTCAACTTCAACCCTTTCAGTGCAAATCGCAACACATGCGTCAGAGCTCCGAGCGCTACCGACGCTGCATAAGGAGTTTGAACTGCTACGGACTACGGCGTAGCACTACGACCTTAGCGGTGAATGAGACGAAAATTTGATTAAGCCGCTAAGGCAACCGTACTCTCGATATTGCTTATCAAATTCCGTCGCGTAAAATAACATTGAATCTTTATGAAGTTCTTGGGATCCCAAAATTTCCATAATCGATATCATAAAAACTGGCGATGTCATGATGGGAGAATCGGTTACATGACTTTCGGAAAGGCGTAACGGAAATTAACCTCCTAGATATTTATAATGATTACCGACAGCTCAAAGGACAACCAGTTTATGTGTGGCATCTGGTGTCTACATCAGTTTAACAAAGATGGGTGCCAAGTTATGCTAGGGCGTGTGGTGAGGCGAGTCAAGACAGGTTGTGAATAGCTTAGCTGAGCTGCTTAAAGGCCATGACACACCTACAAACGTGTCGCTACAATGCTATGGTTGGAATGAGACAGCAATACATACCTTTCATTCTAACTATGGCAAGTTTTTGTGACTACTTGCTAGTGTTGTAATTGCCTCAACTCGGTGCCACCAATCATTTTTGACGACCGGTTAGCCTAGTGGGTAGTGACGCTGCCTACGAAGCTGAAGGTCCTGGGTTCGAATCCCGGTAAGGGCAAAAATTTGTGTGATGAGCATGAATATTTGTTTCTGAGTCATGGAAGTTTTTTTATGTATTTAAGTATTTATATATATTATATATATCGTCGTCTAGTACCCATAACACAAGCCTTACTGAGCTTACTGTGGGACTAGGTCGATTTGTGTAAGATTGTCCCTTAATATTTATTATTATTATTATTGATTATCTCTTTATTTATATTTCGTCTTAAGCTAGGTTTTTACAATAATTATATAAATAGTAAAATATCAAACTATACATACAAAACATAAAATCATTATAAAAACCTAACCTAGGGTACCGCCGGCAGCTTAGGCCCGGCCTCGCTGGACAGGGCGACAGAGACAGGAACCTCCTGACTATCCACGCAGTATCCAGGAGTACCGCCTTCAGTATCTGACCCTTGATCCAGCCATCTAGCGAGAGTCTCTTGAGGTGGTGGTCGAGACTCTTCGCTATTAAGCCGTTCGCCGAAACGACTATCGGGACGATGATCGTCGAATCAACATCCCCACATGGCGGTTACCTCGTGAGCCAGGTCTAGGTACTTGCTGCATTTATTATTATTACTATTTGCCCAACTACGGCGGAGCCGAAAGGAAAGGATATGTTTTAGCAGTCTGTTTGCATTAACATGTGTGTTTCACCGTAGCGTTTCAGATACTGAACAAATTTTGATGAATAAGGTGTCAATCGATCTGAAATTATGCTTTTTTTGTATCAAATATATTATTTTTTCATTACTGAACATGTGGTATTATTTTATAACCCCTCTGACAACAAATTTACTCAGACTAATGTTTGTATGGAAAGCACAAATGCTTGATTGAGACTTGTGTCACTTGTGTAGTGTAGAATCGCTTTATTTTATCAGAATAATATGGGCGAATTGATAACTCTTATCATCACAGATTATCTAAGAGTTCTTGAACTCATTACTCAATATTAAGAGTGTTTGCCGAAGCTACTTATCTTCTGTCTGTGCGATTAAGCCATCTACTTCAAATCAAACACTTACCATTTGTTTACTTTAAGACGGGTCCATATTGGCTGCACATAA
Source organism: Epinotia ramella (assembly GCA_947578815.1). Lineage (NCBI taxonomy): Eukaryota > Metazoa > Arthropoda > Insecta > Lepidoptera > Tortricidae > Epinotia > Epinotia ramella. Next base: position 30,598,281 of record OX388203.1, read on the forward strand.
AGTTCGTTGTCCTTTTTTTATACTAACTTATTGTAGTCATATTCATCGCTACTCCTAATTTTTTTCGTCCTCACTTTTTTGTTCCTAAATTTCTGTAACTATCATCGGAAGTCATAATGATCAGTTCTTCATAATTTCATTACCTACTAAGAACTTGCTTGAAGTCATAAATTTGTTAGTCATAACAGTTTTCTTCATAACGGACATACATCATAATTTTGTTAGTCCTAATATCATAACTAAGAACATTCTTCAACTCCTAATTTTGTTTTTTCTAATGAATAAACTCTTTTACTAAGTAAATTCAAAAAATATCGGTTCGGGCGCTTCGCGTAGGGTCGCGGTGCAGCTAACAACTTCTTGAGGGTATGTTGTATTGTACGTAATTACTTGAAAATAGTTCTTCGTAAAGTTTAAATACTTTACCGCCTTTTTCATGTGGCGTATTTCTTGCATTAGTCACTTGGAAAATAAAAAGTAAGGTTATTACTCTAAGCCATATAATAAAACAAGGCGAGTAATTCCCGACGATGTATCTTACATAGATCACACAAATGTTGCCAATGTGCAAAGTTGGCACACAAATGTTGCCATAAGGAGATACTACACGGTCCAATATTGGCAGGACTGCATGCAGGATGCCGCGTGATTCGGCCCAAGTGGATCTGAAGCACGGCTTCCAGCCAAATCAAGGTCACTCCATACTAGTTATTCTGTGACCTTGCTTGGCAGTCCTGCCGATTTCGCTCGTGTAGCGTCTCCTATAGACTGACATTTTCCATACAAACAAGGAGTTTCGTTAATGCCTGATAAATATTTTAAAAAGTTAACTTTTTATTTGGGGTGAAAAGACAACTGTATACAATTAGTAGTTTAACGTAAATATTGATCGAAAGCACGCAAGTGAAGTAGTGAAATTTTGCTTGCACGCTTGGCTACACAATGATAGTCCACCATTTTTAAGATGCTGATGACTTAGGTAATATACGCTGACGTCACAAGCTGTCACGTGGCTGACCTCATTTTATTCTTCCATTCTCCAGGCTAATGTGTATCCTGAGTTGCAAGGTAATAGAAAAAAGTCAATAAAACAGGAAAAATACAGCCACCTTGAAAAATCATTCGTTAGAACTGTCACGGTCCCTGAAATCACGTATAATCTAAAACAACTGCCCATAATAAATGCTCCAGCGTCGGAACGTAATAAATCAATTTGCCAAAGGAATTATTTGTATTCATGTCGCGCGCACAACGGCCAATATCAGAAAGGTCTGCCAGGAGGCCAATTTGAGTACATACTTCGCATCGCCATGAGATTTCATGTGTGCCATGGATTCGTTCCAACACGTTGGCTCGTCGCTGTGAAAATAAGCACATGGGCACATTAAAAAGACTTCGCGATGCGAAATGACGAACACAAATTGACTTCTAGGCCTGATTCACAGCGCTAACCGAAAAAACAGAATAACCAGTGTAAGGCTGACCTCTTATCGCGTGTAGTTGTTTCGAATCACGGGATCAAGAAGTAATGCTGGGCGTGCTGACAGGTTGTGAAGTAAGCGGATTAAGGGAGTTGCGTTTCTTGCGGCGCTTGGAGCGAGATAACACTGATTGCGTCCGTGTGATGCAATTCACCATTACTTAATTGATATCGCTTAAAAGTGAGACGTTCTTAGACGTCTGTGGATGCACGGGGCGTCGTGCGGTGCGTTACACTGTACGAAAACACTCGTGCGTTCACGTTTGAACGTGATCCATCAAACATAGCCGTTAATGGCATTCCTATACAAACATTAACCTCCCACTTGGGGAAATATTCAGGATAAAATATCGTTTGTCCTTCTTCAGATTGACTACAGCCTGTGGATTAACTATACGTAGTACTAAAATGGTTTCAGGATACTGTTGGGCTGCCCCGGTAGCGCGTCAGGGATGTTCGCTGACGCGCACGTTGAAGGTTTTGCCGCTATAAAAAGTTAACTTGCGCGTAGAACTCTGGGCAGACCGTACACTAGTACCATTGTTGACAGATTTGAAGGCCGTATCCAGAAACACTGGAACTATATTCACTGTTTGTTTTAATAATGTTTTAATGTTTATATATTATGCAGGTAACTACTAACACTAGAATTAAATTTTGCATATAAATAAATAAATAAATAAATAAATATTACGGGACAATCTTACACAAATCGACCTAGTCCCATAGTAAGCTCATTAAGGCTTGTGTTATGGGTACTAGACGACGATATATATAATAGATATAAATACTTAAATACATAGAAAACTTCCATGACTCAGAAACAAATATTCATGCTCATCACTCACACAAATATTTGCCCTTACCGGGATTCGAACCCAGGACCTTCAGCTTCGCAGGCAGCGTCACTACCCACTAGGCTAACCGGTCGTCAATATGTTTATACTATTATTGTTGTGTTAATAAATTCAACGGCTTAATTGAATAAAGATACACAGACGGACAAAGATGTCATATTAGTATGGATTAATGGAGCTCCATTAATCCATACTAATATGACATCTTTGTCCGTCTGTGTATCCCGTCGCACAACATAACGCACAACGAATGTTCATAGAGAATATGAATACATTACTATATTGTTCGCTTTCCATTGAAAAGCCATCACACCAGGGCTACATACTCGTAATCAGCAGCGATGAGGTTATCATTGCACCGAACAGGCCAATGACTGCAGTCATGTGACACTTATCGGCCATTGGGCGCAGCGCAGCACCCAAATGGTATCCTTGTTAAACAGTCCCAACCTCGTCTTAGTCCTTCAATCCGATGCCAACCTTGCTAGATTCGAAATAAAGTTCAGATTGCAATAAAGTTTCACAATGATAAGAGGAAAACAGAGCCGGCACTTTATTGCCAGCATTTCGATAAAAACCGATTGTCGGGTTCCGATAATAATATTTTCAAGTGGATGCGTCACAAATGGGTGCTGTAATTTTTGCCAAAGATTACGTTGATGTGACGTGCGACAGCGACTGACAAAATAGCAGAAAGATAAATCTTCTTAGAATCCTGTTAATAGGGGTTTTGTAACTTTTTAAGATTAGGTACTCAGACTCTGCATTCCACCACAACATTGATATAATTGGTTTACAGTAATAGCATTAGCTTGCAATTTGCGTTCCTAATTGCGTGTAGTACTCAAAGCATTACGAGTAGCTTAGGTCAACTAAAATGTCGTTAGCAATGCAATCTCCACCAATTATGATAATTTGATGAATGCCTGATTCTAAACTTACCGACTTACTACTACGCTACTTACGCTAGCTCAGCGACCCGAAGTGGATCTTGGTCTCTCTCTCCTGTGTAGCCTGTCGCCAATCATGATCGGCAGTTTGAAGCTGGCACAGGTCTTTCTGGACTTCGTCTATCCAGCGATACCTTGATCAGCCGACTGGACGTCGACCATTTGGTCACACTCTTTTGGCGGCACGATCCTCCCTCATTCTCTGGACGTGGCTGAGCCGGCGTAGTCGAGCAGATTTGCTCTCCCCGATGGCCTGATCCTACACCTAACTAATATTCCGATACACACACATATAATAATAACAACCAAAGTGATTGTCATATTCAGAATAACTATATTTCTGTGCAAGCAAGTAGCCCCCTACCAGTTCTTGACTCCCATTATGAGTTCTAATCCTAATATTAAGAGCCAAATATACCACATGAGGACAATTTGACTTCATATTACATTACATATTACATTTTCATCTCTCATACTCTGAAAGTAGGTCATTGTTTATCTAAACAGCGGGTTGAAAGTGAGGCATGTCGCCCCTATGGCTGAAAAGTAATAAAAAATAAAAAGGCAATGGCAGAAACCTGTACAGCTACAGTTTCAGAAAATTGTACTGGCTGAAAGTTGTTGACATGCGTTATTTTTTTAAATACCTATTGATAATAAATAAATTATTGTATGACTATTATTGCTATTTGAAGACTATTGAACATTTTGTAAGTGTTCGTAGTTCAATGTAACCGCTTCAGAACAGCGTCGTAAAGTCATTAAAAAAATAACAATGGCAAAAACCTATACTGCCACCTATGTTGATTTTTGAAGCTTTTTGAAAATTAAAGTGGCAAACGAAAGTTGAACCCACTAACCTCAATTACGCGGCAACACTAAACGTCATACGCATACATTTGGATCAACAGTGTTGCCGCGTAATTGAGTTTAGTGGGGTGGGTTCAACTTTCGTTTGCCAGACTCTATGATGGTTTTCATTCTTTATTAGTAATATGGTATGTATGTACATATAATATAAATACAATTAATAATGTAATTTTTCTTCCAAGCAACAATTAAAATTAGTTTTTCGATATAACCACTTCAAAAGCGCATCCACGAAATGTTCCGCACACTAACATTATTAAAATCTGTCAACAGTTCCCGCCCAAATGGTCCATACACAAACGCTTTTAAAATGGGTTCCATAGGATCTGACTGATTTAGAAAATATTTAAGTTTTTGGCTTTCAATTCATTTCCTCGTATTCTAAATGAAAAGTAGTGTGTTTAACTCGGGGAAAGCCATCCATTTCAGCCTCGAACTAGTGGCGCTCTCACTTCGTTCGAGCGCCAAAATATCTCGTCGGAAATGGGTGGTTACAACCCTCGGCTAACAATCTACTATTGACGACCGGTTAGCCTAGTGGGTAGTGACGCTGCCTACGAAGGTGAAGGTCCTGGGTTCGAATCCCGGTAAGGGCAAATATTTGTGTGATGAGCATGAATATTTGTTTCTGAGTCATGGAAGTTTTCTATGTATTTAAGTATTTATATCTATTATATATATCGTCGTCTAGTACCCATAACACAAGCCTTAATGAGCTTACTATGGGACTAGGTCGAATTGTGTAAGATTGTCCCCTAATATTTATTATTATTATTTATAATTATTATTTCAATATCATATCAAAGTGCACGCAAATAAGAACGCGAACTGTCGAGACAAATTGACTTCTAGCATGATTTATTTTATGTACGGTCGAGGAAATTGAATGTTTGGCACATGTCAACTCTATTAGAATGACGTTAAGGTCCAAAAGTGCTAAACATTCAATTTCCTCGACTGTACCCAACACTGATTTAGTGCGTAAGTAAAACTACTAAGCCAGTGTCTGGTTTCTGGTGACATATCAATATCAACGCTAACCCTCTAATGGTCAATTCGACTTGTTTTAAAGACAACTCATGACATGCCATCTATATACACTTTTCATAATAGTGACTATGTCATCGGTGAAAAGGTTATTGTTATTTCAAGTGTATTCAGTTATAAAAAGCCTAGTCACATTCATGGGTTTCGTTCAAGGGGTTGTTGCGAGGAGGTAAAATACAATGTTGAATTGCGTTCATATATTCCCATCCAAGCGCAGAAATTGAATCCCGAACAAAAGCAGGTGTGCGAACGAGCTTCAGCTCAATCGGTTTCAGTAAAATGTTTCCCTCCGTATCTATATAAGGTCTACTTTTATCCGCTGCTTCCGATCCCAAACACATTTTCACACGGTCTCGCTTCTAGCGCACCAAGGTGGCGTATCAGATATAAAACAAAACATATTAAAATGTAATTGAAAAGAGAATGAGATAAACCGAATTGAGACTTATTCGCACAATAGAACGAGATTATTCGGTGTTATGGTTTTGTTTTCCACTGCATCTTTGTTATTTATTATTTACACTTTTCAAATGTTTAGTAAGAACGTTTCGTTACCATTTTTATTGTAGTTAGAGGTTTTAAAGGATATTTTATACGAATTACCATATAAAAATAAAAATTGGCACTCCTTTTTTTAGATTGTTTGATAAATATAGCCATAACTTTCATCGGTTCATTGATTTCAAACATTCTTTCAACCATTTTAAGTAAAGAGATTCAGTATTATTTCGATAGATAAATGTTCTTTAACAAAATGCACACAGAGCCGCAACAGTATTATCGACACATACGAGTTACTTAAACGTTTCTCTAAAGCTTGCATGTAATAAGCAAATGGTACCTATCTCCGTAATATATGGAAACTTGACTAAAGTTTGTATTTGCATAACAAAGCATTTATGTTGACAAGGGGCTGATTCTAAACATATTTTGTGCGTTCCAATTTGCTTTCAATGTGTTTTGCACACTCTCCTGACTTTCTGACAGACCAGATCCGGCACGGTAAAAAAGAAATCCACTACCGAGCGACATAGTCGTATACACATCTCGAATGTTACAGAAATATACTTACCTACCTTTTTTTGTTTGCCCCAAAGTATATCATATGAGTTTGGGGGCAAATTATAATCATATAATCACATATAAAAATGTATAGGAGCATTCCGTCCCTTACGGCACGCGGATGGCTTCTTTATATATATCTTTCTTGCATTTGTTCGGTGCGCGTCGAAGCGAATTCAAAACGTTGAAATCAAAATTGTCATGAGGAACGTTGCTCTTGAATCGACCCCAAGGCGCATTCACCGCATAGGGTAAGTGTGACATTATAGCCCTCGCGAAGCCCCGCTATGTTAGCTTAGCTTAGGCGATGCGCTAATCTGGTTTTAGTTCATAGTTGCATAGTGCGGTTTGGGTTTCACTTTAATTTGATACTTCTCATATCCCAGGCTTTTTTTGGTAGTTAATCATTCTGTGCTCTGTTCGAATATTAAAATATAACACGAGAAATGCGAGATGTTTCTATTTTGTCGTTTTTATTACATATAAGTCAGAATGGCCGACATAAGAGCGAATTATTCTTATTATAATTAGTGTGGACAATATATAAATTTACTCATACCGCTTTGACTTCACGTTAAAATGACAATATTTACCACGATTCTTACATCCCAATGTTCCTGGTCTCAATCATGGCCTCAAATGATCGTGCCTACGCTCCTAAAATAAAAAAATAATAGACCGGGTTGCACTCCGGGAGTGCCGGCAGAAGTGAAAACTCAATGACATTGTAACAGTTTTTCGATCAGGTCACGTGTCCGTCTTACGGTTAGTGACATCTTACGGTCACGTGACCTGTGGCGAGTTTAACAATTTTTCCCCATCACAAAAAGTGCACAGCGCCGCTAAAGAAGTTTTCACATCAAAAAAACTTCCAATTACATTTAACAACCTTATCTTTTAAAAGCAGCTCTTACTTCCGGAGTATAACAAGCTACAATTTTAACCGACTTCAATTCAGTAGACCGTACTTACTCCGCCAAGATACATGACAATTTCCACATTTCCTTAAAAAAATAATACCCCAATCGTTTCACGTGTGCCTGTAAACTTTGATGAGACCTCGATTTCTCTAGGCTCCCATCAATCAGATCCTGACCTGAATGACAATGGGACCACCTGGGAAGGATACTCTTTCAATTAGAAAAATGATTTTCCAAATCGATCCAGGCGTCTTCGAGTAATCGAGGAAGATCACATATATAATTTAAAAAAAACAACAAATTGAGAACCACCTCCGTTTTTGAAGTAGGTTGAAAAATCGCTCTGACTCTAAGGTAGTTGAACATTGTAGTCTCATTTCATAGTAATGAGTGAGATGTTTGATTCCGTCATGTCAATAGCTACAACGGGGTGCTAAAATGTTTAACGTTGCAACTAAGTCTGTGTAAAGGCAGCAATAAAACCGACTACAAACAGATTGTATTAGATAAAACACGATAAAAAGAGTATATAAAAGTGCCGACAGCATGGCTTTAAAGCCGCAGTTATCTTAAGTGCAGTTCTAGTTCGAGATAAAACCTAGGTTATCCTGTCTCAGTATTACCCAGTTTCATTATATGTATTGGGAGGAACAGTGTGGAGTGAACAAGCTATGGAGGGTTTAGCAGTTCGTGAAAAAGGATATGTTGTAGTGGCGACGAAAGGTATGCTGTACTCAATGATGTAATATAACAAAACAGGTAGATAGGTTATAAGCACTCCAAAAGTGGCACACTAAATCTGAGTCAATTACACCAACTTGCCTCAATACCTCAATTACGCGTCGTCAATGGAAACGTATGCTGTCAGATTTGAAACACGGAATTTCGTATAGACAACATATGTACCTACCTCTTTTTTATATAACATCATTGGCTGTACTTATATCATCAATTTATAACTGGCTTAATGACATCTGTACGTAAAGATGGCCTTAAACGGCAATGTTTATATATGTTACGAGTCATTAAACTCCTAGCTAGGGGCTTTAAAACGATCATTTTCTTGAACCGAGCACGGTTCCAATAGCTTAGTTGGTTAGAGCGTATAACTGGTCGCGTACCAGAAGGCTGCTGATTTGATTCCGGCTCGGAGCAATCCCCGCTGTGCTTTTTCATTCAAGTTGAAATTTATTATTTTCGTTTGAAGACGTTACTGCGAAACGCATTAATTTTGAAACTACACACAACATAAAATCAGTAAGAAGAATCAATGTATCAACAAATACTGAACGAGTATCTTCTGTGTGTCAAGTCCACAAAGTGAACTTTGTCGGGCGTCGTTCGGTGGACATCCTGTGCAGTAAAACCAATAGTGTACAAAAGGCGGAGACCAGTCTTATTGGATTCTAGGAAGTTAGGAAGCGAACTTGATGTTTCACCCATGTTTACTTCCGTCCACCGCCCTAGTAACTTTCAACTGAAGGCCTATTTGACAAAAGTTATTGGGATGAAATCAAATTTACATTTGCTTCCGAGTAAATTTAAGCTTGGTGCGTGTGGAATCAAGCGCGTGCAACAAATATCAATATGTTCTAAATCCAGTAGTTTAGTTAAATTAACCCCCAGGACAAACTTGTTTACGCGTAGCATTTTGGTCTTCGTTCTTCGTCCCTACTTATTTGTTTATTTCGTAGATACATTATCTGTACCTTCGTACCTACCTACTGCAAAATTATCTGATAAGATATAGGTACTCGCCCCGCTCGCGTATTACAAAGTACGCAGACGAAGCCGCAGGATAAAATATAGCCCATCCCGATCATTCTATACAACGGTGTAACAGTTTTAATATAATATTAGTATAGAAAAAGAACAGTATAGGTACTTTAAAGCATTATCATAACAGAACGGTTATTATGTAAAGGTTCTTATGTCCACCATTAAATCGATGGTTTCATTGATTGATTGATTATAGATGAATAATTGATGATCGATAGACTTGCATTATTTGAAGCATCAACACAAAACGATAAGAATAATTAAAAAGTGTATATTACTTTATTAATCTTAGAACTCTAAGAATCCGTCTCTATTCAGAGTAATAATTTGACTCTCCTATTTTTGGGCAGTCATGTAAAACACACATGTTCGGTTGTCTCTCTAAGCCTTCGTTTACGGTCAGTTACCAGCACCTACTCACAGCGTCACAGCTAGCTACGAGGGTTTAGAAAACATCCGAATTAACACAGATCACTGATTGCAATCAATTGATCTCCGGATAGCCGGGTCCTTTGTTTACCGCGACTATCAGTCACATGTTCGATAAAGGATAACCTACTTAGTTGTGTATATATAAGATGTCGAAACGCGGGCCTGAGAGATTTGCGTGCTGAGCATGCGAATAGTGAGCATTCAGTTGTTTATTGTGAGTGAAAGATATGAGGCTGACTTCGGGACAGGACAAGGATGGAGGAGCGGCTGAGACTGCTTTGATGAGAGGTAAGATCAACATAATTTCATAAGTAGGTACTTATAATCAATCACACATAAGACAGTTATCTAGCAAATCGTTTACACGTAGTTTACCAAAGTACCAGTCCCTGCACTAGGCTTTGCCGTTATCGACCAAATTACATTTTTTCATTGCATGGATTAAAATACGTCATGTCTAATTCTTACTGTGATATTCCGTTAGAATGTTTGAGACAGACCGTTTAATAAATTCAACTTAAACGGTATCCGTATGCCATATTATTGTATTAGCCTACAAGCTTCAATTAGTTAATAATTACTGCATTATGTCCTGCTAATTAAATGCATTTAATAGTTTTAATAATAATTGTTGCCACTGATACATAGGTAACAAAATTGTAGTACGTTGCAGTTGTGCAAGCGTTAACTTTCGTTGTAAAAATGTAATTGATTTATATACCCATGCCGAATTACAGTTTCCTAGTAGTAAGGGTTACCGAGCTAAGCCGCATATAGACAGACGGACATGGAGAAACTATAAGGGTTCCTTGTTGACTACGGAACCCTAAAAAGGGGTTTGCTCTTCTTAAACTTTTACCAATGCTGTTAATAAAATAAATAATAAGTAACTTTCTGGGTCAACCTCCTGCTTGACATGACCGGGTGGACCGAAAAAAGTTTTAATAGGTAAAACCAATGGAAGCAATATCATAAATTCACACAACATTTAATTTACAATACATACAAATTGAACTTAAACTCCTCACATTATCCGACAATTCATCTTTGATATTTCCGTAAATCAACAGCATTTGCACGGGCTCCTGCGAATTTTTCCGAGTGAATTTTAATACACGGCGAACAAGTTTCAATTACAAGTCTACCTGGCGGTTTTCGCGCTTACCAACAAATCGCCTCGAGCGCACCAGTCTTACTCTGATCCCTGATTCCGTAGTTTGATTAATCCTGCACGGCAATCACAGGACGGCCCGCGAGCTGTGTCGCGGCGAGATAGACTATCCATCTCTTTCTAATTGGAACGCTCAGAAAGCCGTGCTGGGTTAAGAAGGTAATGGTAAAGGTAATCATGTGACGTTTCGCTTTTTGAAGCAATCCAATTCAATAAGTACCTCCTTGCTAGATACCGCAGCCATAATAACATCACCACTTGCTCTGATGGTATGTGGTATTGAATTTTTGGTGGTGCGTAAGGTCGCTATGGCTCCTGAGGATGTAGGTCGAGAATGAAGGACTCAAATCTATAAAGAATAAAGAATGTGCAACCAGCTTGACTCCGCTGGATTTGCAAGCAGCTGTTGTTTCATCATCTTTATCATCATACCAACCGAAAGACGTCCACCGCTAAAGAATCACCCGCAACCAGCGGACTCCTACAACCTTTACCGTCAGGTCATTAGTCCACCTCTGCCATTATTAAGTTAAACTGTTGTCGATGCAACCCCTTACCTAATACTATAAGAAACGCGAAGACGTACCCACAACTCATAATCTCCGATATAGAGAAAGACTCATGTTGCCCTCATCAAACCTAAAAATGCATTCTGATGCAACCTACACCATGTCTGTGAAAGTATATAATAAATTGCCCGATACTATAAAATCCGAGAAAAAACACACCACATTCATAAAATTATTAAGAGAATTCCTTATTAATAAAAGTTATCATACACTAAGAGAATACTTAGAAGAAAAACTATAAAATAAAATGAAAATGTTAACTCACCTTATACACAAATATAATATATTCCAAGTTCCTATAAAATATGTATAAATAAATGTGCAATAAACAAATATTGATACTTAAATATAATGCTCTTTATAATTTGCTCATTGCATAGAATATATACAAATTATAAAAAGCAAAACTTTACATAAGTATGTAAGTCGTCTTCTCTTCACTAATGTTGCGGTGCCCAACAGCGTCCACAATTAAGTTTTATTCTCATCACTTAGCAACTAAAACTTAAGTTTACCTAAAACCCTGTAAACTAACATTGTGGAATGCAATAAATGATTGAGTATTACCACCATCGTAGTAGTTAGTTATCCTGGGCTCTTTTCCGCAAATCGACATCCAGTGTGCCTATTTTGCGTGAATTTGTGGGGTAGCGCTACTCTAACCACCCCAGCTCCTCCAGAAAGTTGGTGAGTGCCTTTGTGTTTATGATTGCGTCCCGTAGTGTGTCTGGAGACCCTAGGTGCTTTTTACAGTATACTTCTACCTGCTTGCAGTCCAGTAGAATGTGTTTGGTCGTTTCTTCCGCCTCCATGCACGCTCTGCACATGGGGCTATCTGTGATACCCATGTTGTAGAGGTGTCTGTTCAAGGTATTGTGTCCCGTTATTATTCCTACTATCTTGCGTAGTTGGTTTCTATGTGTCCTCAGTAGTGCTGTTGTGAGTTTGTTGTCGCGTTTTGACAGAATCTCTTTGGTCTGTCTGCATGTGTCTATCTGCTCCCAGTATCTTTGGTGTAAGTCTTTGGTGTATAGGTCAAGTTGATTGTATATGTAGCTTTGTGGCAGGGGTAAGATTGGTTCTGGTCCGTATGCCGTTGTTTCTGAGCCTTTTCTGGCCATCGTAGTATTAATAACAAGTATACTAGGAGTGGTGAGGCGATTCGAGTCAGGTTATGAATATCTTAGCTGGCTTCTTTTATTCTCTGAAGTGGTTCCGCTTCGTCCTCTAATTGTTCAGAGTTGAAGACTCCGACTTAAGCACGTCTCTCATGTCGTCGAATGTCTGTGAAGTCGATATTTGACTGTGTATTGTACAACGTTCTTATTACGGAGTATATTAAAACTCAAAAGTGATTCTTGTTTTGAAGATGTTGGTCTTTTACTGTAATCTCGCGCGACTTTCAATTTGGTGGTCGCGGGTTCGAACCTCGACTTGTATTACTGGGAGCTTTTTTTTAAACCTGTGTACGTAATATCATCGGATATTTAACAGTGATTTTTCGGCGAAGGAAAACATCGTGAGGAAACCAGCGTTAATCCCAATCAGGCCCAGTTTTCCCTCTGGGTCGGAAGGTCAGACGGCAGTCGCTTTCGTCAAATCTTGGGCGTAGGTGCCAAAGCGGACGTCGGGCTCGTGTAGGGCACTACCAGGAAAAACGATAGAAGCATGATGATCTAGTACCTACTGAAATCAATGAATGACCTAGCCTACTATAAAAAACCAAAAAAAAACCTTTATTTATTAAAAAAAAGGGTTAATTACAAATTTTTTTACATTTAAATAACATATCACAGGTCCCATCTTTTTAGCTGTCCAAGCATAGCATGCAAATTACAATTTAGTCATGACCTACTTTTACAATATTAATATAATGTCGAACATGAATTCATTTACGGACCATCGAATTAACGCTGTTTTATATTTACTACTTGGCAAGTCTCTTATGTGCCCTGGTAGCTTATTAAAATTAGTGACACGATTCAATTCAATTCAATTCTTTATTAATAAAATATAAAATTTACATACACATTGAGTAACATTTTTTCTTAATCGTAACATCGCGCTCACGATGTGCTCAAACCAACATCGGCACAAAACCGCTCACCTCAACAATTGCCGTAAGTAATCAGCCTCAAATCATCAGAATAGGCAACGCAAAGTGAACATTAGCGTCTCATCCGCTCGCCAAACAGAACGTTTCAGGCGTTGCTAATTAAATATAAATCCAAATTATCACCCTGATGAATTGGACGCCATTTTGAATTCAATTTGCAGTAGCTCGGGGGCATATAGAAGCTTTTTACGTACTGTGATTGGAAATACGGTTTAAAATGCAGTGAACTTTCACATCCATTGAACCTCTATGGGCCTCATTAGAAGGCCCAAAGTCACTCTAGGGCTACGCGCTACGCTCATAGCCGATCCCGTGGTTTTCCTCGTATGTAGCGGAAAGCGACTACGGCGGAGGCGCCCGCTAGGCCGGTTCCTGGCAGTGAAATTGTTAGATGTAGATAGTACTTATAGATGTAGTAGATGATCGGAAGAAATATCTGCTCAATAATTAAAACTGAAATCTGCATACGGTTACTTTCGTTACTTATTTTCTAGAAGCACAAAAACACTAATAACAACGTAAACGATATGATACAGCGAACGCATATAATGGGCGTCGGATGTTGATGGTTTTATTCTTCCATTACATTTGTCCTCTGTATCATATCGTTTAAAATTTGATCATGCTAACTTCCACGTTAAATTTACACGAAACAAATACATATATTTAATAAAAATAATTTGTTTCGTACATAGGTACTACTATTAAGACCTAGTACCTTCGGGCCTTAACGTTTATTCTGCAAGTAGCACTCAGTAATATAATAGCACTAATACCCTAACCTAATCTAACTAAACAGTAAGCGCTGCTGAGACACTATTACGCCGGCGGATAACGAGCGTAACCTCACGTAAATGAGAAGTCTTCATCAACGAGCTCAAAAGCAGATAACTGATGTTTTCTTAATGGGAAACTGACGCCAGTTTTCATTACGCTGCCCGCATAATAACGTGGACTCATATCAAATAAACTCATCGTGTGTTGGCTCAGAATGCTTTCAACGAGTAATTGATGGATGTCGGTGAAAACAAAGTACAGTCGGAAACAAAAGCTCGTACCAAATTTTTTTTTTTTTACAGATAGTTGTTACTTTAAAAAAGGTCACTGTAGGCGAGCGGTAAGGCGCGCGACTTTCAATTTGCATGTCGCGGCCGCGGGTTCGAACCCCGGCTCTTACCACTGTATGTACCACCAAAAACGTTTGTACGAAATGTCATTCGATATTTAACAGTGGTTTTTCGGTGAAGGAAAACATCGTGAGGAAACTGGTCCAATTCTAATAAGGTCGAGTTTTTCCTCTGGCTATGGCAGTCGCTTTCGTAAAACTAGTGTCTATGCTAAATTTTGGGACTGCCGAAAGCAGACCCCCGGGCTCATTTAGGGAACAACCGGGAATTACGTTAGGAGGATGACGACGACTTGTTTACTTTCATTGTTATGGCTGGGAACTTTCAGTGTTTTTTTAGTAACTACTAGAATTCATGATGTAATATAAAAAACCGGCCAAGTGCGAGTCGGACTCGCGTACGAAGGGTTCCGTACCTGTATCTATAAAAACGGCAAAATATCACGTTTGTTGTATGGGATCCCCCTTAAATATTTATTTTATTCTGTTTTCTAGTATTTGTTGTTATAGCGGCAACAGAAATACATCATCTGTGAAATTTTCAAGTGTCTAACTATCGCGGTTCATGAGATACAGCCTGGTGACAGATGGACGGATGGACGGACGGACAGCGGAGCCTTAGTAATAGGGTCCCGTTTTTACCCCTTGGGTACGTAACTCTAAAAAGAGCCTTATAACCTATCTAAGGTTATAACCGCTTCAAAAGTGGCATTTACATTCAAAAGTGGCAGTCATTTACACCAACTTGCCTCAGTTTTGCCTCGTCAATGGAAACGTATGCTGTCAGAATTGGTGACCATTTTTAAACACGGAATTTCGTATCTAGACAACTTCAGTACCTCTTTTTTTATATATTGTAGGTATTGTGTGAGTACGAAACCGGCCGGCATCAACTACATATTAAAACACTATAAGACCTTGATTAACCGTTTATTCTTGTGCAAGAAGCAGTCGGTAACAGTCTAACCTAATCTAAGTAAACAGTAAGCGCTGCCTGAGACACGCCGGCCGATAGCGAGTGCCTAACCTCACGTAAATGAGAAGTCTTCATCAACGAGCTCCAACGCAGATTTAAATAACTGATGTTTTCTTAATGGGAAACTGACGTCATTTTTCATTACGCTGCCCGCATAATAACGTGGACTCATATCAAGTAAACTCATCGTGTTTTGACTCAGAATGCTTTCAACGAGTAATTGATGGATGTGAAAACAAAGTACAGTCGGCAACAAATGCTCGTACCAAAAGTGAAAGTGGTTTTTGATGACTAGTATAGGTATCCCATTACAAATATAAATATACTTTTAGTGACTATAACAAAAAATATGTATATGTAAAATTTAAAAATTTTAATAAAATAAAAGATATTATAATGTCTTTCTTAACGATGTACAAACATAAATCATGACATCTTCTATAATGTTATATATTTATACTTTCACTTCGAAAATATTGTTTTAACATATGACGACCACATAGATTCTAGAACCACGGTATGCTACCAAAGGTCCTACAAATAACATTCGATTTTTAACGGTCAAATTCGTCTACGTTTCTACGTTTATCAAGGACGTCAAAGGAAAATGTACTTAGTTTTACATATTTCGGTCATTATAGTGCTTACCAGCCAACAAAGAAACAATAGGTTGCCATTTTCTTGTGTTCCAAATGGTTTGCCTTGAAATCGCATGCCGATTAGCGCACGAATTTTCAAATCTTATATGGAATAGGACAACGGAAACAGTATGGTATAAGACGTTAATTAACCGTTTATTCTCATAGCAGTCGGCAAAAGCCTCACCTAACCTTACTAAACAAAAACCGCTTCTGACACAACGACGCCGGCTGGAGGGTAACGAGCGACTTAACCTCACGTAAATAAGCGGGAGGAAGAGTCTTCATGAACGGGCTAAAACACATAACATCAGTCTACTTTTATCTTAATGACACTCAATTTAGTTACTCGTAAGTTTGATAGAGGCAGTGAAACGAACGAAGCTCTCTGCTTCGGCTTGGGCAAAAAATAAATCGTATGTTCGTTTGCCGGCTGTTATACGCGACAGGTCGCATTTCTCAACCGTTTCTCGTGAAATTTTGTGAGCAGGTTCTATAATTAAATGATATATATTTTTTCTGACAAATCAAGTTTTCTGGTTTATCATCAAATTGTCGACACTCACTTCGTCGAATTTCACTTCAAAGTCAACGTTTCATGTATTTTCATTTCGTCGACAATTCAATTCGTGGAATGGTCATTACAAGTAATTTTAATTCGTGTATTTTTACTTGTCGGGTGATTCATTAAATAGTTGAATTATATCATGGAAAATGTTTTGTGATTTATTGTTTCAAGTTTTTTTAATAAACACACGAATTATTACAAGGATTAAATTTAAGATAGTTGGCATACACAGTTATCTATGGCACCTAACCTACTTATTTTTTTCATTATTTTGTAATGTTGTAATAAAATTCCGAACATACAAATTCGTTGTTTTGTTATTCTGCCATTTAAAATTGATACAAAATTTATTATTATTTATTTATTATTATTATCTGGCCATTAAATAAAATTACACCAAACAATAATTCGTGAACTAAATGTTTCAAACGTTGATGAACGAATGTATGCAATGATATTCGATGAAAAGTTTGTCGACAAAACAAGGGACACCCCGAGTTTTCTAAATAGAAAAAAAAGGTTTTTTCTAAAGACAGGCTCACGAGTTCTACAGCTCACAGAGCACTAGTAAGTACATATAAACATATACAACGTGTTAATAAAATAACGCAAAACCTGAAAACAGTTTGTTCAGAATCGAGCATAGAATGCGAAAAAAATAAAAAATAAAAATTTTGACAAGATTTATTTTTTACATTTGTATGGAGTGTTGGCCGACTGGGGCGACCTGCTCCATACAAATGTAAAAAATAAATCGCGTCAAAAATTTTATTTTTTATTTTTTTCGCATTCTACTCTCGATTCTGAACAAACTGTTTTCAGGTTTTGCGTTATTTTATTAACACGTTGTATATGTAAGGCAATACATAAGCACAAATAAATAAATACTAGGGAGAGATAATCTTACACATATCTCTCTCTAGTTCCAAACTAAGCCAAGCCTGTGTGGGTGTGTGCAAGCTGTGATAAACGATTTATTGTGGTTATTCTGTTTAACGAGACATGGAGAGCCTATTAAAAAATCGGCCAAGTGCGTGTCAGGCCACGCGCAGTGTAGGGTTACGTAGTTGCCTGTCTGTCTTACTGCGCGTTCACACTGCGTCCGTTTCGGTGTCCGGGAGGCATCCGTCTCCTTCGCACTCGGGCGAAACATCGCAAGCGAGAAAAAGAGGGATGTCTCCCGGGCACGGAAACGGACGCAGTGTGAACACGCGGTTATTGTTAGTCATACGTGCGGTGCGGTTGTGTCAGCCGAATTTGTACGAAAATTGGACTTTCCAAGTAGGTAGGTACACATTAAGTTGGTCGACTATTATTCGGTAACTACTTATGCCTACTTGTCTGTGATAGTTTTCCTTTTAAATTCATTATATGTACTACTACCACGAATTTCCATTTAGCCGGCAGGAGGGGGGGGGAGGGACACATGACTCGAACAAAAATTATCGAGCTATCCAACGATACCCCACACCATGGGTTTAACGAGAAACAAAAATTACATACCTGCTTTAGGTGTAGGGGAGGTACTGTTTTGTCGGCGTGATTGATTTATATACGCATGCCGAATTACAGTTTTCTTGTAGTAATGGTTACTGAGCTAAGCCGAGGACGGACAGACGGACATGGCGAAACTATAAGGGTTCCTTGTTGTCTACGGAACCCTAAAAAGAGGGTTGTCAACATAATCTCTGCTACCCAAAGGTTCTCTGGAAAATCGTTCCTTAGCAATAAAACACCTGTTGTTTGCGTCTGCTCTTAATTTTATCTGTGTTGTGTTATGTACTGTGTTGCATTACTATTGAGGTTTCCAGTAAAGAGTATTTATTTTGTATTATATAACCCTACACCGGTGGCTTTAAACCCGTAAATTCACAGTAACACACACCATTTTTACACATTATTTGCAACACTTTCACCTAATCCATGTGTAGGCTTAATGTCAAATATACTTTTGATTTAAACCAATTGAAATGAGTTGGGTTGGGTCCGCCTCAACTGAATCCCTTCCAATTGGCCACCTTAGGTTAATCCTGTTCGCCGGTAGACATTTCTTTGGGCGATTCACCCACTGCCCCGTGCACCGCGCCCCGCCGCGGTAAAAAATCTTTCGCTCCGTGCACCGCGCCCCGCCGAGCGACAGATTTTTTACTCGCGCATTGCGTCGTCGGCAGTATGTTGTACTAGGCGTGTTTTCTAAATAAATTGAGATTCTTACAGTGGTAAAATTTGTGGGCGCGGTGCAGTGGTTGAATCGCCTTAAATTTTATTTCCTTATTCAAATTTCGAGAATGTCTGCTTAGGATGGCTTCTCGTAGGAAATAAATATGCCAGGATTGGAAATATTATTCCCTTTAGAACAACGCTGTAATCGTCCTGTGTATATAAAATAAATTGAATAAAATAGCCTTTATTACTAAGAAGAGTACCTACGATATACATTGAATAAGAACTAGTAATGATTTTTGTTATGATTTTACGCTAAGGGGCTACTTAAAAATTATTAGTACTAATTTAATCACATAATCGGAAAAGTGTTCATCACTATAAGTCACTTCACTTTAATAATGTCAAAGTCAAAGCTATTCATTCTTCAATTAAGGCATATTACATGCACCTTAGAATGTCGATGTCTGACCTGTTCGGAAAGAAATCCTCTATCACGAGAAGAACCGGCAAAAAAAACTCGGTGAGATAAAAACTTTTCAAAGCAGTACGTATCTACACTATATATAATTTTAATATAATTCATACTATAATATTATAAATGCGAAAGTGTATGTGTTTGTTTGTTTGTATGTTTGTCCGTCTTTCACGGCAAAACGGAGCGACGAATTGACGTGATGTTTTAAGTGGAGATAGTTAAAGGGATGGAGAGTGAGGGGGTGAAATGGGGGGGTAAAAGTTTGTATGGAGCTACGATATAAACGAGTTCCACGCGGACGGAGTCGGGGGCAGAAGCTAGTATAATTATAAAATTAGATTTCTACAATAGAAAGCCCATTTGTTTATTTTTTCGATAGATTACTCATGCGTGAATGTATCTTAACTTATACAAGGTCGACACCTTGTGTAAGTTAAAAGACATTCACGCATGAGTAACAGGAGCAAAAAATTTAACAATTTAACATTTTTACGACAATCACAAAAAAAGCTTTTTTTTAAGTAACAGCATGCCTGGCTTTTTTTACTTAACTGGAATACTACCAACATTATTTTACATTATTAATACAAAACAATCCCCATTTTGCTCTTATTACAGGCCAGACATTATACATAGTCGTGAAGGGAAGCCATAGGATTTATAGCCCCGTGGACAAAGCTGAATTATGGCGTCTAAAAATCGTCCGTTGAAACAAAAAGTGGCTTTCCACGGAGGCTTTGACGGGAAGTAATCCGGAGATTACAAGCGTTGCTCAGCAACAAAGGCAATGTTTCGGCTCCCGAGACAAAGCTTTGAAATGGCGATACACAAATAAACAATGTTGCCCTTTGTCCACGCGTTAGATGTTATTTACTAGGTTCAGATATCGGATTTGGATATTCTTTACTCGCTTTGTAAGTATGTGTTGTTGTCCTGGTCATGAGTAAGGTTGGCAGGATGAGAGCCGTACATTATATTCATCTCTAGCAGGCGTCCATAGGCTACGGTGTTACTTACCATCAGGCCGTATGATTGTCTTTGACCGTCGGTATAAACAAAATCAGTCTTGTATACCGATTTCATTACCATGAGAAGTTTGTTGGTCATGACTTATGCAACTACTATATGTATTTAAAGCTATGACGGGTAGTTGCAGTATCCAAGACGCAACCGGGCGGATCGCGGTATTTCACCTCCCGTAATGTTGTATGTAGTATGTAGAGTCGGTTAGAAGCTAAGAACTGAATGAATTCCCGGCACAGACTGAAATGAACAAACTCCCTTTGCACGATCTAAATCAGTCATTCGGTCTTTTAGTTCAGTTGGGTTTGTGAGCAAGGACGGAGCAAGTGAATTGGATTGTCAACGCGATGCATACGAAGCGATATGGGGGCTGGTGTGTTACGAACGAAATTATTAAAAGCCAGCTCGTACGTAGTACATTTTTGAACATTTTCCTTTAATTTAAAATATGTACGTTTAATTAGCAGACGCTAATGCTTAATAAAACATTATTTGAGACTATTAGCACTGAAAAAAGTAGAAGAAAGAGAGATGAAAAGCTTAAAAGAATGAACAAGTTCATTTTTTTAACCGATTGAACGAGGTTGGAGCGTTACCTTCAAAGACTGGCACAACTGTAGCTCCACCGAAATACATACTCCCTTGGTCATAAAACGAATAAACCTCTGTTAACTGTAATGTGCTTTGTCCCAATGTCAGTGACAGATAAAACAAACTAGTTTTATCAGCATTTCAGCTGAAAAATTAATAAATAAATAATATAGGTACATAAGTTCTGACGTGAATGCCGCGACGTCTCCGAGCCGAGTCAAACACCACTCGCATATGCGTAATTACTCTGATTGACAAATACATTGCCGGCATAGACATACATTAGGGCATGACACATGACATGTTGTGCTACACTAATTAATTCAGAGAGGGAATCGGAGCAGATACACAGGTTCGCTTCAAATATCTACTATCTAAGTATATATAATATTTAGATCTATCTAGCTTAATCTAGCAGTAAAATGAGCGCTGAGCGGCATGTATTTATAACTGTTTATTTATTCACGACATCTCACTTACATACTCTAAAACAATCTACTTGCAAGTTTTGTACTGAACGATTCACACAAGGATTTTAAAAATAGGACGAATGCACGAGAATCTGGTATTTATCTTATTCTTGTTTGTGTTTCGGAAAAGTAAGATGGGATGTTTTTATTTGTTAAATGCATACCAATAAAAGTTTGTATCGAATATTAATAAATAAATAAATCACCAATAACATATTAGATAAGATGTAATAAAGAAAGAAAGAAAGAAGACATATATTCACTACACAAAAGACATTGACACATATTGTGTGTGTCATCGTGGCAGTGAATCGGTGAATCACGGGAGTGAATTAAGCCTTTCTCAATTACAATCTTGCAAATGGGTATGTATAGAAATGCACTACTTATATTTGATATTTTGTTTTGTTTGACGATACAGATCTTCATGTTATATGAGACGAGCTGAAAGCCCGACCACCTGCGGCGATCAGCTATCATTTTGTGAATGCTATGCTCATGAGCCCGTTGTTGTTGATTTTTTTTTACAAACTGTTTAGGCCGATGAAAGCATTTTTCATTACTTATTGAATACCTAGACACTCTCGCTGAAACTGATGCAAGTCGGTTTTCAAATGCACTAGGGGCATCACTATGCCTCTGCTTACGGCTAGCGCATCACTAGCTGTAAAAAGTCAGTTGGAACAATATGGCCGTACCGTGTGCATCTAATTTTCTACTCCCGCGCCGCTTTCCTTCTAAAACTTTCTGTTGGTGATAATGGTGACTGCTGTGCCGTGTATTGTGCATGTTTTCCTGGATTTCCCGAAACGCTGAAGTTAGGTGAGTTGTTTTTGGTTTTCTTTGAGTGTGAAACGTGCTTTCAAGGTATACCTACCGCCGACGCTCGCAACAAGATTTAGGGAAAGGAACAACGAACGTGTTTTGAAACCTATGAAAGTCCACTTAAAATTGAAGCCCCAACATATTTTGATCCGTCGAACCGCATGTTCTGTAGAAATTTCCCTTAAATCATATTTTTTCGTTACGTTGTGCACCAACGCTCCGCCATCTTAACGTAATTTATCGCATTACATCTCCTAAATTCATCACAATTTCATACCTATAAGCCATTGTGGCTTGGGTTTTACCGCATTCTTATTTGTTTCTAATAAGATTTTAATAACAACCCCGCATTTTTCCATAACTTTCCATATAAAGGTAACCTATACGCCTATATATTTGAATTCTGTGTACGGTAGGAATACTACGCGACCATTTTACGTTGCACTTGGTTCGCTAATACCTATACTTCGTCTCGCTCGCACTTATGGTCACGGCCAATGTTCTTATTCTGTTCAAAGTCCTTCCAATATTAAATTGACGAACTTTCGTATTTTCTGTGGTTATAAGTGTTCCATTTTTGAATAATCGCAATAAAAATGGAGGATGAAAATAAATTAACTTTATTAGAATCTAAACGTGATTCTTACTTTGCGCGCATTCAAAGTATTTACGATTCCATTCCGAAAACACGACGAGACAAAACTAGTTTGTTTTTAATGCAAGCCGAAAATGTAACGAGTTTACGCGACGAATTTATTACACTGCTCGATGAAATAAATTCAACTGCTTTAAAGTTGATGAAGGAATTTAAACCAAACTTCGAAACGTTATGGGCATTCGATGATATGTACTATGCAATTAACGCCGCATATAAAAAGTTAAGCGATTCGACTAATGTTCAAGAACCCGCGAAGCCGGTCTTCAAACTTCCGGACATACAAATTCCCGATTTTCACGGAGACATACAGGCATTTCCATTGTTTATAGAATCGTTTCGAACGACAGTTCATCATAACACTGCGTTATGTGACGCTCAACGCATTCAATATTTAATATCAAAGCTAAAAGGCAAAGCTCAGAGCATTTGTGTAGGTATTACTCCTAACTCAGACAATTATAAAATTTTGTATGACGCCTTAGTGCAAAAATATGAGGATAGTCGCGCGATCGCTATTTCATATTTAGAAAACATCATTAATTTGAAGCCTTTAGCAGGTAAACCTAATGCGACTAGCTTGGACAGTTTGATCGATCAATTTTCGACGTCGGTGTCCGCACTACGTCAGCTAAACATCAAAGATTTAGCCGATTTTATATTTGTACATTTAGCATTGCGCAAAATGGATACAGAGACCTCCAGAGCATTCGAAATGTCTCTCAGTAATAAAACTGTATTTCCGAATTACGACGAATTCGTTCATTTTGTTCGCAATCATGCGAAAATATTGCAGCGCACTATGACGTCATCATCAGCTGTTGTCTCGCAGCATGCTTCGTACGGGCGCGACTCGCGCTCTGAGTCGGTCGCAAATAAGCGCACGCAAAATAATATGCAAACGTTTCTCGTTAGCAACAGCCAGTCTTCAGTACAAGTTTGTTGTTATTGCAATAGCAATAAACACATTCAATTGTACCAATGCGAACGATTTTTAAAGTTGTCGCCTATTGAGAAATATAACGTAGTTAAAAAATGTAACGGTTGCGTTAACTGTTTAAGTGTTCGTCATACGTTTTCCTTGTGCAAGTCAACTTCGACTTGTAAATTCTGTAACAAGGCTCATCATAGCCAGTTATGCCGCAATCAATATCAACCTGATGCTCAGATGCATTCTCAGCCGCGACCAACCGCTTTCGTGCCGCGCGAATACACGCCGCCATCCGCGCCCGCTGCGCCCTGCGCGCTCGCAGACTCGCCCGCTGCAGCCGCGCATGAACAGCGCAATAATAATAATATGCCGGTAGGCTTTGCTGGCGCTGCTACTACTAAACGAGATTCTCGCAAAACGGTTTTACTGGGTACCGCGATGGCACAGGTGTTAGACGCGTACGGTAATCGCCGCGATATTCGAATTTTAGTTGATTTAGGTTCGCAAAATCATTTCTTAAGCTCACGGTGCTTACGTAATTTAGGGTTTGACGTCACGCCTGACGACAAGAATACCTTGGTTCATGGAATAGGAGAAAGCTCTCAGCCGATTAAGGGTACAACGAATTTAACTTTGTTTTCGCAATTCGATCCTACTTTCAAGTTTGATGTGCAAGCGTTAATTATTGATAAAATCTCCGGCAATCTGCCTGAAGGTCAAATAGATACCGAAGCTCTCGAATACTTGAAAAATATTTCGTTTAGTGACAAAAATTGGTACCTGCCGGGCAAAATTGATTTGCTTCTAGGCGCCGAAGATTTTATTAAATGCATATTGAAAACTGACCGCATTATAGGGCCATCCGGTTGCCCTGATGCTATCGATACGGTGTTCGGCTATATAATTTCAGGTTCCGCAGCTATCTTAGGACCTAGGGCATCTAAACTTAACACGTTTTTTACGACTACTACAAACGTAGACGCTCTGCTTTCCAAATTTTGGGAAGTCGAAGAGGTACCGATCCGCAAACATCTTTCCGCCGGCGATAAGGCGTGTGAAGACATTTATACACAACAAACGACACGAGACTCTCTTGGTCGCTATATCGTGCCTTTACCGTTTTGCCGCGACCCGCGAGAACTAGGCGATTCACTTCCGACCGCGACGCGTAGGTATAACGCCCTAGAGAGAAGGTTTAAACAAAATAATATCCTTCATAAACAATATGATGAGATTATTCGCGATTACTTAAAACAAGAATATATTTCCTTGGTGAAGGACTTGGATAATAATTCCACTTCTTACATTATACCTAGTCACCCTGTAGTTCGTGACGATAAACTAACTACAAAGGTCCGTCTATGTCTAGACGCTAGCGCCGCGACTACGTCTAACTTGTCTCTCAATGACTGTTTATACGCTGGACCTAATCTGCAATCAGATTTGCTCGCAATAATATTTCATTTTCGGTTATTTCCGATCGCAATAACTTCTGATATCCGACAAATGTTTTTGAGAATTTTAGTTTCTCCGGAATGCCACCGCTTTCTTCGCATCATCTACCGCTTTTCTCATGAGGATGAACCGCAGCTTTACGAATTTAACCGCGTTTGCTTCGGTCTTAAGTGCAGTCCTTATTTGGCAATGCGCACGATCAAGCAACTTGTAAAGGACGAAGGAAAATATTTTCCCGCCGCAGCCGCTGCAGTGTCCCGCGATTTATATATGGACGACTTAGCTACTTCCGTTATGGATGAGTCCACCGCTATTAATCTCTCCCGCGATTTAATTAACCTTTTTCTGAAGGCTGGTCTAGACCTGGTTAAATTTTCAAGTAATTCACGCGCGTTACTAGAACACGTGCCAGAACAAAATCGATTGTCTGCCACGGTCGACATCTCCGATAAGGACGATTTAAAGATTTTAGGTCTACGTTGGTGTCCTACTGAAGACCAGTTCGCTATAACTGTAAATTTAGACCCGCATAACGTTGTTACGAAACGTACAATTCTATCTACAGTTGCCAAGCTGTGGGATATAGTAGGTATTGCCGCGCCGATAATTTTGTACGCGAAGTTACTTATTAAAACCCTCTGGTTACTGAAGCTAGATTGGGACGAAAGCCCTCCCCTGGAGATTTGCACTCAATGGTTAAAGTTCAAAGCTGAACTTCCGCTTTTACAGAATCTTAAATTTCCGCGCCACCTCGGCATCAATTCGGACGACTGCGAATTGACGTTGGTAGGTTTTTCTGACGCAAGTATGGTTGCGTACGGAGGCGTTGTTTATCTTTGCGTGTCGCATCCTGGGCTGCCTCATAATATAGTGAATATTGTGTGTGCCAAGTCAAAGGTAGCACCCGTGAAAGTTCTAACTCTCGCGCGGTTAGAATTATGTGCAAGCTTGCTCCTTGCTAAACTTATGCGCTATGTCTCTGATAATATATCAGATCGATGCAGGATTTCGAACATTTTTGCATTTACGGACTCAAGTGTCACTTTACAGTGGATACATTCCTCTCCGCATCGCTTTAATGTTTTTGTTAGTAATCGTATCGCGCAAATTAATGATTACTTACCCGCATCTAAGTTTTTCCATGTCTCGGGCAAAGAGAACCCGTGCGACTGCTTGTCACGTGGTCTCACCCCCAGTCAGCTAATTGAGCATCCGCTTTGGCTCCACGGTCCCTCTTGGACCAAGCTACCGATCTCGCAGTGGCCTCTTGACCACTTTGTCTTTGACGGACAAGACGACCCACCAGAAGTAAAGGCTAATGCCCAAGCATACTTAACGACAGAAGCTAATAAACCGTTCTTGTATGAACTCGCTACTCGTTTCTCTTCGTGGAGTAAATTGCTTCGTGTGATAGTTTACGTGCTACGCTTTGTTAAAAGGCTACCTCAATCAGGTCGCATTATGCCCCCTGATTTACAAGCCGCTGAAGAGGCAGGTCTTGCTTCAGTTCAATCGGTGCATTTCGCGGAAGACAAGGATAATATTTTAAAGAATAAACCCCCATCTAAACGCATGAGACAACTTTGTCCAATTTTCAAAAATAACTTACTTCTGGTAGGTGGTCGGCTCGATAAGTCTGAGTTAGACTATTTCGCTAAACACCCGATTTTACTTCCAAACAACGACCACGTCGTGAACTTAATAATTGACGCTTATCACAAAACGTTTTTACATGCCGGGCCCAATTTGCTTATGTCTCTGTTACGCCAAAGATATTGGATACTCTCCGGTAGAAACATAGTTCGTAAACGGTTTCAGTTGTGCATGCGACAAAAATGGAATACTCTGACCAAACCTGTAACCAAAGGGACGGTAGTTTTACTAAATGTAGACAACGTTCCTCCTTTGAAATGGCCACTAGGTGTGATCGAAGATGTTTTCCCGGGTAAAGATGGTATCGTCCGCGTGGTTGCCGTACGCACGAATTCAGGCATTTATAAAAGACCCGTGGTAAAGGTTTCTCCGTTACCACTTCAATAATCTTTGCTTACTTATTATAGTTTATTAGTGTCGCCTTATTCAAGGCTGTCACATCAACCATAATTTGGTTTTCCCTTTATTGTATTTTTTTTTATCTTTTCGCATTTATTTAATTGTTGTCCCGCTTTCTTTGTTCTGTAGAAGAACAAAGAGATCTTTGCCCTTCTAGGCGGGGGGTATGTTTAGGCCGATGAAAGCATTTTTCATTACTTATTGAATACCTAGACACTCTCGCTGAAACTGATGCAAGTCGGTTTTCAAATGCACTAGGGGCATCACTATGCCTCTGCTTACGGCTAGCGCATCACTAGCTGTAAAAAGTCAGTTGGAACAATATGGCCGTACCGTGTGCATCTAATTTTCTACTCCCGCGCCGCTTTCCTTCTAAAACTTTCTGTTGGTGATAATGGTGACTGCTGTGCCGTGTATTGTGCATGTTTTCCTGGATTTCCCGAAACGCTGAAGTTAGGTGAGTTGTTTTTGGTTTTCTTTGAGTGTGAAACGTGCTTTCAAGGTATACCTACCGCCGACGCTCGCAACAAGATTTAGGGAAAGGAACAACGAACGTGTTTTGAAACCTATGAAAGTCCACTTAAAATTGAAGCCCCAACACAAACAAAGATAATATCTATGACTTAGGAACAAATACTCATGCTCAACACTCAAATAAATGCCCTATTATAATAAGGGATTCGAACCCGGGACCTCTAGCTTCGTAGGTAGGGTAACTACCACCCTAGCCTAAACAGGTCGTCAAAAAAATATTTATTTAGCTTCTTTTATAAATACGCTAGTGGTAATCACTCATGCGCCACTGTTAATGAAACCAGGCTAAGTTTGATGTTTTACTCAACACAATAATTAGGCATCTGTATTACGTCCTTTAATAAAGCCATTCCGGGTCCACCCGCGTCCGACACAGCTGCCTCTGTCAAGTAATTAAACTGTAAACATTTTTGTCGACGTTTTAAAAGTTAATTAAACTGGTAGCGATGCCCCGGGGTTTTAGAACCTCGATTTTTTTGGAATTTGCGCCCTATTTGAACACGGTAAGTTTGGTTTTTCAATGTGATAGTGAATAGGGTATAGGGAGAATGTTAGTTGATGTAGGTAAAACGTGGGTAAAACAAACGCTAGGAGCACCCGGTAATCGGTAAAAAGAAAAAGGAAATAATAAAGTTAAATAATATGAGTCGTGATCAATACGTGTTTTAACGTAAATTAGCAAATAAGGTAATCTGGTTCTCCATAACTTAGTAAGGAAGTAAGCCAATAATCAATCCACCGATAGTTTTCCTTACCAACAGTTACATTTTCACACCTTTTCTACGGGTAATCTGTCAAAATGTAAGGTAAGGAAAACTATCGGTGGATTGATTATTGGAAGCAGCCATACTAAAATTAAGTAAGCTCTTTATTGCATTAAATGTGGTTAACAAAAGGTCTTAAGTATTATAATTTAAAAGTATCACACATTTAGCTGACCTGCAGCGTGCAAAATGTACATCTTAAATCTAAAATCTCTTACAGCATGCAACATGTACTTGTACACAATCTTATATAATAAATAATAATAAATAAATAATAAATATTAGGGGACAATCCTACACAAATCGACCTAGTCCCATAGTAAGCTCAATAAGGCTCGTGTTATGGGTAGGTACTAGACGACGATATATTTAATACATTATTTATACTAAACGGGACTTATCGCGTATTAACTTACTTTACTTACCTCACTGAGGTCTCCCGACGTTTTGGATGTGTTGCAACATCCATGGTCACGGGACCACTGGCTTGAGCGGGTATCAACATCTTCTTGCTGCGCGGGTTAGTATAAATAATGTGTGAGAATCGTGAAAGTTTAAATCAATATATTGATATATTTATTAGATAGAAATACTTAAATACATAGAAAACATCCATGATCCAGAAACAAATATTCATGCTCATCACACAAGTATTTGCCCTTACTGGGATTCGAACCCAGGACCTTCAGCTTCGTAGGCAGCGTCACTACCCACTAGACTAACCGGTCTTCAAAAGATGTCTGAGAGTTAAGAACAGGATAATATGATTATAAATTTGTAGTTATTTAGATTAGATCATTTTCAAATATGAAATTATGTTTATTGTAACAATATGGCGTGGCTCTTCTAAGATTATGCAAAATCAAGTATTTCCATAAAAAAGCGATAAAGAGTACGTAAAGGATTGGAGTAATATTGCAGGTTGATTTAACAATTCAAATACACATCACCAATGCTCTTAAAAATATTAAGTACTGTTAGTTCTATTGTTAAAGTAATTGATAATGTGGATGTATAGTTATACTGTGGATTCCCACAACCAGAAATGTCAAAATTACAGATAAAGGCAAACTTATTTCAGTGGCATTTTAATTAAGATTCAATTAAAGGTTATGTATAAGGGCATACTTTAAAGTAATACCACCCATACCACAAAATGTATAAGCGCTTCAATTTGAAATCAAGCGAAAGACTAAAGCCTCACACGCCCCGCCATTATAGCTAATTCTACATCCCATCCTCTCCACCAACCCATGACCTTCACGATTAAATACCCTGACCTTGACCCCACGGGAAAGGAACTCGTGGTTATAAATGTATGAAGCATGCCTCATG
Organism: Epinotia ramella; assembly: GCA_947578815.1. Lineage (NCBI taxonomy): Eukaryota > Metazoa > Arthropoda > Insecta > Lepidoptera > Tortricidae > Epinotia > Epinotia ramella. Next base: position 30,628,118 of record OX388203.1, read on the forward strand.
TTTAATAAAACAAATTGCATATTGACAGGGGTCCGCTACGGGGCCATTGGGGCACTTCATTAACGGTATGAGTAAATGGGCGGTGAAAACGTTGAGGGTTTGTAGGGCTCGTGAAAATAACTTGATACTGTCCAACACCTTTCAGTGAAATATATAATGTGTGTGCTCCTGACTCCCGTTACGTAGAATGCGGTCCATTTCAATTCCTCTTCCTCCTATCAGGAGGAGGATTTTAAAAAGTTAAGTGGCCTGTGTTCGTTTCTATGATATATTTTTTTCAGTAGTAAAAAAGTTAAAAAATGTGTGTGAGTGTGTCTCTGTTGAGAACTTGCTGGGGCGACAGTCATTTGCGACCATGACCGGTGCAACCTGCGTCGAAACGTCTGAAATAAAGGTAAATATATATCGTGTCAGACCCGTGATTAACAATAATTTGCAAGGAAATCATATACGTATAATATCATTGATTTCGAATAAAAATAGATATCATCATCATAATCAGATTAGATTCGCTTAGATTTATTTATTTCATAATACAACATTACATGATAAATGATAAATGTCAATTTATATGAATCCGTATTATGATCGTCAAAACAAATGTAATTATAATCAATAACAATTTAATACAATTCAAAGTCCGCAAATAAATAAAGCTAAATACAATGAATTAAGTACTGTATTGTCCCCATTAATGGATCGTCAGTCTAGGTTACAATTTAAGTACAATACAAAGTCAACAAATAATTAAACAAAATTACAAATAAATTACTAGATTGTCCCCGATAATGGATCGTCAGTCTATGTGCCTAGGATACAGCAGCTAATTTAATAATAAATGCAGGTTACATGTCCATAAATTCACTAACAGAGTATAATGCCTTATCTAACAAAAAGTATATCAGTCGACGTTTGAAGGTCTGATGAGATGATTCATTTCGGATATCGGCAGGATCAATCAAAACTATGGTCCTACCTAGATAAAATTACGGAAGCAAGTGAACGCAGTTCTCTGCTTCAGCTTGGCCCAAAATTCTTTCGTATGTTCGTCTGTCCAGCTGTTCTCCTCTACAGGTCACATTTTTCAAACGATTTTCGTAAAAAATTGTACCAAGTTTTTTTTTCACGCAGTTGATTTATGTATATTTTAATATTATAAAGGGACGAATAAAACATTACAACATTATAAACAAAATAAACGAAAAAACAATAAATTAATCATATAGAATCTTTGTGTCCATTCAGTTTTATTTTTAATTCTTTTAAAGAGCGTCTCGCGAATCCCACATCTCTCAAAGCCACTAAGTACTTGAGAATCGTTTCAATGAGTATAGCTGAAGACTGCAAAGCAAAGTCCGAAATAAAAACCAGTAAAAAAAAATACAAAATGTTTCTTCCATCCTAGTTCATCCGGAAATACACGGGCATAATTGGCGAGTGTCAAAATAGAGCTCTGTCTAACCGCCCCCTGCCGGCGCAAATATGCAAATTTGACCGCTTAATTATAACATTCCACCACCCACGTAGAGAATAGTTAAATGTGCACTTAGTTTCACTTGAGGAACTAGACGAAACGTATATCTCTGCGTTTGCGCGAGATGCCATTCCACTGTTCCCTATTGTCAAAACACGATTTAGAAAGGGATTGGAGGTGGTAGTTTATACAACCTTTTATTTTAACTTGCAATGTTTGTATTATGTTCGGGTCAAATCATGCAACTGGATTTTAAAGCAGTTGTCCTCAACAGATTGAGATGAAATTTTGCTTACATATGTAAGTCAGATGACAATGCAATATTGTGGTATCAACGAGCTGATCTGATGATGGAGACGGAAGGTGACTATATGAACTCGTCAACTACTCAACATATTATGACCCGTGTTTGGGCTCTTTGCATTTGTCTTGATCAGCAGTTTGAGACTGTACAGTCAAAGGCACCAATATTTATACATTTTTTCACCTTATTCCATTGGAATATGGTCCAAAAATTAATACATATTTATGCCCTCGACTGTACAAAGAAAAATACAGTCGGCAATAAAAGCTTGTCACAAACATGTTTTATAACAAGTTACAAGCTCTTACTTAACTTGCAATGTATGTAGGTAACTAATTGTGTTCGGGTGGAATCTTGCAAATCAAATTTGAAGCAAATATCTTCAACCGATTGAGCTGAAATTTTGGGTTTAAGTATAGTTTGGATGACAATTAAATATTATAGTACCATGCTGATCTGATAATGGAGACAGAAGGTGGCCATGGGAATTCAGGATTTAACAGAAGTAACTCAACGAAGTTTGGGGTCGTTAGAACAGGAAGTCAGCTTTGGTGCATCCGATCCCTAAAAAAGGCGACCGCTCAAACCCGTCCAACTACAGGCCAATAGCTGTTACCTTCCTTCTCTCGAAGATAATAATGAGTCCATTATCAACTGCCAGCTCCTTCGGTACCTAGAGGACCACCAGTTGCTTAGCGATCGACAATACGGTTTCCGTAGAGGCCGCTCGGCTGGTGATCTTCTAGTCTACCTGTCACATCGTTGGGCACAGGCGATCGAGACTAAGGGTGAAGCATTGGCTGTTAGTTTGGATATAGCGAAGGCCTTTGATCGGGTTTGGCACAAAGCACTTCTTTCGAAGCTACCATCCTATGGGCTTCCCGAGAGATTATGTGTATTTTTTTCTGATTATCTGACAGGTGTTCCAATCTCAAACTGTTTACTGTCAAATAATACGCACCGTGGAATTTCATCTCGCATAAATTCGGAGCAGCCGGGCTGAGACAGTGCCTCCGGTTTAAAGGATTTTAAAAGACTGCAGGCATAAATAAATATGAGCGAGATTACCTTACCCCTAATAAGTCAGTCGACGGTTCCATCGGAAGATCAGCGCTGGCACCAGTAATGGAACTATGCTAAGTTAACTAATGCTAAAATTATGCTAAGAACTTTTTAATTATGCATTGTTTGGTTTTCTCTTGAACGTATCTTTTTCTTATTAATGATTGAAAACAGAGGTCCCCATTACTCACGATAACTTTTTATTTCATAATCTTTATATCAGCCGTAAGAGGTCCACTGCTGGACACAGCCCTCCCCCAAAGAGTGCCACAATTACCGGTACTGCGCCATCCGCATCCAGCGGACTCCCGCGACCTTAACCAGGTCATCAACTTTTTATTTAGCAACTTTACACCAAGTTTCGTCAGCATCAGTAACTTATTATAAGACACATCAACTGTCTTTGACAATTACTAGTACTACTAAGTCGTAATGAAGTTCGTCAAGTAGATTTATTCCGTGGGTTGCGGGCAGGTCGCGAACAATTTGATGAAAACTCCCTCAAGGATTAAGTGGCATGGTGAACCCACACCGTCTCACATGGAAAGGGATGCCTAATTTCAAACTTGATGTCAATCAAGTTTGAAATTGATGTCAAACAACTTGTACGTTAGTACAAGTTGCTCCTATTGTCGAAACGCTTGCAAACTAGATGCGGCTCTTCATGCTACTGGTTTTATTAACCACTCACTTGATTTCGGATTTTAAAAAAGGTAGCCTAAATTGCTTCCTATTTTTATTTATCAAAGAAGTCCATACTTTGCTTGGCAACCACAGTTGCCACCATCAGTTTAGGGGTGCGCGAAATTGGCAACTGTGGTTGCCACAAGCAAGTGAGTGGTTATGGTTCTCTTTACGCTCTCTTTACGCATATTGTATATAGTATTGGACGGTAGGAGCGACGTTTTACTGACAACCATTTAACTTAACTTTTAATTATTATCAATACAAATATTGTAGAAATCATCAATGACCCAGAATGGAATACTTGATCTTACGGGACGGTATTTGAACGAGGACCGTGGTCATTAGGCTAAACCAATTGGTCGAGTTCTTGTAAAAGTGCTATAATTGTGTTACCATTTAAAATGTATTTAAGATAAACACAGTCAAAATATTACAAAACTAAAATTTACTATTAAGCTGAACATAAAACTAAGTATCAAATAAATGCAAAAGTGCCCATCAGGCTAGCCGCAATGCCACGCTGAACAGCTATGGTTAACCTTTGCACCAGAAACCAATTAGATTACAATATGGACATTATGCTATGTCAAAAACGGTGGGCATAGGGTTGTATCGCAATATCACAATCAGTCACAAAATAGTCCTAAATACGATTTTAATTTTTTTAAGAAAATACCTTATTTCGGACAAATATCCATATTGGGTATCATTTGATATTCAACTATGTCTTTTCGGTGAAGGAAACATCGTGAGGAAAGCGGTCAAGTCCCTCTGGGTTAGAACGTCAGAATGGCAGTCACTTTCGTAAAAATATAGTGCATAGGTAGGCACTTGGGATTTGGTGCCAAAGCAGACCCCGAGCTCCTATATACTTAATGTTTCCACAAAGAAGAAAAAGGCAAAGATCATAAAGCACTACCCATCGCCATAATATTTGTTTAAGTAGGGGAATGGAAATAAAACACGTTACAGCGCAATTCCAATATCAAATTGCTTAACACAGTTACTAAGTTACGAGTGAGGGAGAACGTCGTTCAATACCAAGATGGATTTAACGGCGGAATCACACGCCTGCAGAGATAAAAGTGACATGCGGGTTTTAGGGCAATCATCAATCCGTCCTAATACTTAGTACAAAAAGATACCTCATTTTATTGAGTTGTTTTTCTAGAGAAGAAACGTGTTTAAATAACTGGTATAATAATGAAATAACCTTTTACATATAGGTAAGTACGTCAATGTTATAAAAACTTTATCAGGGAACTTTTTCTCTCACGGCCATTGGCTACGGTGTCTGACCTCCATCAGGTAGGGCGTATGCCAGCTCGCTATCGTCGCAGTCTTAAAAATGTATACTCACCAAAGTTATTTCGTAGAATAAAACGCACAAAATTCTCGAAATTAGTTTCAAGTACAGATAATTTGGAGCACTTCATTAGCATAGGCTTTGTAGCAGACTTCACGTTTATATTTCCGAGCATAATGCCCCAAACAAGGCAAACTCAAGTGGATTTATTTTTATACTGTGGCATACAACTTGAAAATTATTTCGAATACAAAATAATAACTAGTTAGTGCTAACCTCGACGACTACCAACCTCATCTCGGGAGTATTTTAAGAATATTTTATAAACACTGGGAAATAAATTCGCAACCGCGATATTTTTGGGATGACGAAAATAATGTTGTATATAGTCTCTCATAGAAGCGGCTCTTGTAGATCGGAACGAACAAAAATGTTGAGCAATCATTACCCTATTTTTTTTTATACCTAAAGTGAAATATGATTTCGCGTGGTGTCTAATTTTTAAACCCGCTGATACCAAAAGCTCTGGAGATTAATTTATGAATTAAGTATGCGACTTTTGACTTGCCATACGAACAATAAAAATAAAAATAACCCTCTGATACAAACATACTTTCAGAAGCCGATTACATTTCAATATGTTTTACTCGCTCCTGTCCAGAGCTAATTCTGTCATTGTAAAAACAATGAAATAAATGCAAAACGTATGCATCGGATTACACAACTAGACCACTTGGTTTATAAAGTATTTAATTTTGCATTCTCGCCGGAAGAACAGATAATGTTCATTCATTCATTCATTATGTGTTACATTTTAAAACAATACTATCGCCAAAGTGTACAATTCCCTTACTATCTAAAAGAACATTGTTTTACTTAAGTAGAGTTAACGACGATATCACTGAATTGTAGACCTTATTACGAAAATAATAAACCCGCAATTTGTATTGCAAGTATTTAATGCTAGCAGCTTTCATTTCAAACTAGTCATTTGCGGTTGACCGTTTACAATGCACAAAATGGGTTTGTTTAACACAGTGCTGTTATTCGCCCTTCAAATGCATAGTAACAAGGTAATATTAATATTGATGTAGCTCTGTAGTTATTTTACAAGCTAAATTATTAAATCGACGATCGACGAATATGTCACAATCATTACTTATATACTTTTGCAAATATAACTATATTGAATTTGTGCAGCAAAATTGGATTAATCGAGGAACGTAATTTTGTGGCAATTTATTCACTAACATATCACTCGCATAGCCAAACGAAATTGATTACGCATGGCGAGTAACTAATGTAATTATACATTCGGTATCGGTGTATTTGGTAATTTAAACCAGATAGAAAATACGATGAACATATTAGGCTGCGGTGTGGATCCCAGCGGGCAGCGGGGCGACGAACGGGCGTTCAAAGATTGAGCTCGATCAATTATCAATGTATGAACTGCCGCTTGTCGCCCCGCTGCCCGCTGGCGTCTAGACTGCGGACTACCATTAGTACGACGAGTGCAAAATAAACTGAACATACTATACTAAGTATACTATATGTACGTGATATACTCAGGAAACCGTGCCCCCCTCAAGATGGACTGAATAAGGGGCGACCTGGAAAAAGTCCCGGGAGTCTACTCTATGCGAGTGGCGCAGCACCGGCCATTGTGGCACTTTTTGGGGGAGGCCAATCTCCAGCCGTGAACATCTTTCGGCTAGTTAATGATGCTGATGATACTCAGGAAACTAATTCGCGGAAAATAATAAAATCCGTTCCATTCGAGAATTCAGGGTAAAATGGTGTGTTACACTTTCGCATTTGGCGGGGTGGTATCCGTATAATGGTATTTTGTACTTTACCGAGATCTCCGAGAACTTACTAATGTCGCCCAAGTTTAAGTCACTCGTATAATGGAGGCGTATTTAATGCGGGCGGGTCATGTGGGGACGGTTTTTTTTATGTAACAAGACGGTAATTGGTAAAAAAATCATACGGCCTGCCTGACGGTAAGCAGACATCGTAGCCTATAGACGCGGGAGGCTCCAGAAGAGTCCGTTTCTTGATTTGAGAATCCGTTGTGAAGCGCAACCTCGGGTGCTCTGACGACCATACTCTAAACCAGGAACACAACACTACAACATTAATCAAAACAAGGACTAATCTATTTAATGCAGAAACTCGAATTCATCATCATCATAATTTTCAGCCTGTAATCGCCCACTGCTGAGCATAGGCCTCTCTTCAGGTACGCCACCCGTCCCTATCCTGAGCTAATCTTATCCAGAAGGGACCCGCAATCTTCCTAATATCGTCCACCCATCGAGCTGGTGGACGGTCGACGCTCCTACCCAGAAGTGCTCGAATGACTCGAATTAGAAGGGTCAAATTAGGAATTTAGCCCTTATATGACTTTGGCGCGGGTGTGTAATGTTTTTAATAACAACTATTTTCGATTATTCATTTTGCATAAATCGAATTGCATAATTTTGAAATGCAGAAATTTAGTATTTATTTATTCCAAACATATGCAAGTTTACAGTGCAAGACCAAAACACTTACATATTACATTTAGTCATACATTCATTACATTACACAATAAAATATAATAGAAAGTCATTCATTAGGTACATTATAAATAATTTAACACTCATTCTAATTACACATTACATTACACAGAAATTAAAAAAATACAATAAACAAAAACAAAACATTAATGTCAAATTAATGTAAATGGTTATTTAGTTTATAAACAAAATGAATAGGAATAAATTCCATAATTTCAGTAATAATAATAATTCACTTGCATAGTAATGTATTTGCACAACAGGCAATCAGTATAATTATCATTTTGTATACTATTTAATGATCATAACGTTCTTTTTCCAATAAAACCAAGTTCATAATGTTCAAAGAATATAAAAGTATAGCATCGTCATCATCAGCCTATACACGCCCCACTGCTGGGCACAGGCCTCCTCTGGTGATCGAGAGGGTAAGTAATATTTATACTATTATAAAATAAGTTGTTTCTGGCGCTTCGCCGACCGCTGCCGCGGCACGCTCGCTTCGCTCGCTCGGCTCGCACGCTGTAGGGTCGCAGTTCTACCTAACACTCCTCCTCGCTTCGCTCGTCGTCGTACCTAACGGCGACCTGCCTTGATATGTAAATTGTTTTATAATTTATGTCATATTATATAATGTCACCCGATCATTCGTTAAAATATAGTTCTACATTTTAATCATAATACGAACTGTATGTTATAAACAAGTAAATTTATTTCTAATGATCATTATAAACAACGTTTTTATGATTATAGAACATTCTTTAATTCAATTATTATAACGAATAATATTATGGATTTGTTTCTACACACTATGTTTATTATGAGTTTTAAAAGTATTTATCTGTAATTATGCAAAATATTTGTATTAAATTTGAATGGCACCCCTTTGGCGCATGTCTAATAAAGGCAAAACTTGTTTTCTTGTACCTTGTATAATATATGTTGTCGTAGCATTTGCTTATTACATTGCCAATGCTCCTAACTGGGTGCCGGAATCTATTGCCAATGTGGAAATTTATTAGAGTGGTTTACCCAATCTATTTTCAGGGCAAGATTTATATGAATTACATGCTACTGTGTCAAGGAATTTCTACTACACAACAACCGTTGACCCTAATACCTTGCACATAAATAAGGAAGGTACAAATGTTTATGAAAAAAATACGATGTAATGTCACTTGTTTATTAGACAAACCTTAGACACTCCACATTACCGCTACACTTCTACATATTAAATAGAGACCTCTATTATTATTTAAAAAATATATATGTTAACTAGCTTCCGCCTGCGACTTCGTCTGCGTGAACCCGGGATAAAGACTATTCTATATTTTAATCCAGGTTATAAACTATCTTTGTGCAAAATTTCATCCAAATCGGTTGACCCGTTTAAGTGTGATTGAGTAACTAACATCCAAATATCTAAACATAAAAAATTTCGCATTTATTATATCTGTAGGATGAAATGTACATTTATGAACAAATTATCTGAATCTGAAATACATAAAATTCAACGAAAAAAGTGCAAAATAATTTACATTGTTATACAAAATGACTACGACATTTGTAAGACATATTTCTATTAATAAATTTCTGATCAGGAGAGTACAAAGCAGACAATCCGCCAGCCACATTGATTCCATACAATACGCATCCCATTCATACAAAAATAATCAACCGTATAATCTCAGTGATCACCGAAACGAGCCCGAAGACAAGCGTAATCAACCAACGCACACACTCTCGTGAAGGGGTGCGTGGTGACGTCACGGGGGACAGGGACAGAATGTACGCCTATAACCGTCCCTGGAGTGGGACAAGGAGGGAATATAGGCCAAGCGCCGACCTAACTTCCCCGGCTGATACACTGACAGTGCACCTACGGCAAACTTATTATACTTAAGGTCGGCAAAGGGAACCTTCAAATTATGCCATCCAGTTCTGTCAAGCGCAATTCATGTGCGAGGAAAGCCTGACATATACTCGTAGGTATAGTCCGCTGTATAATATGAGCAAATTGTACACTCGGTCACATCCGTTCGCGAATTTAGCGCGTGATATTACCGGCGATGCAACGGCTCTATTCAGCATGTACTTATATGACGGGTTGTAATTCAGGCTTTGCTTGTTTGCACATAATTAATAAGCTGTGGATCTCTTCTTGATGTGGGCGCTATTTTTACCCGTAGACGAAACCCACTTCATTTGAATATATAAACTTACTAGCTGATGCCCGCGGCTTCGCCCGCGTGGTTATAGGAAAATGTAACATATTGAATTTTCCCGTGAGAATTAGATGTTTTCCCGCTGGAAAAAGTAGCCTATGTCACTCTCCAGCTTCTAAACTATCTCCATACAAAAAATCAGATCAATACGACGCTCCGTTGCGACGTGAAAGAAGGACAAACATACAAACACACACACTTTCGCATTTATAATATTAGTAAGGATAAATACGCTTATTGTAACAAAGGGAACTTGACGTGGAATATTTTAGTTTCATTTCAATACGCTTTCGCATCAATTGCTATTTTAAGAGCGTAGCTTTGACGAATTTCCATTTTCAGAGTTATTTATAGAAACTCGTGTCTTTCCTCCTTTTCATAAACCGGTTTGTCTTTTGTTGCGAGCTTTGTTGAAGCTAACGAAAAAGCAATATTACAAAAAAAAATAGAGGAAAAAAAATGCCTAAGTGTAACATTGTTTAGCCTAGTCAATAGTGACTATGTCTGCAATAGAACTGGCCTGGATTCAAATTCATATTTGTGTGTTCGTCCAGAGTATTGTTTATGGTTCCGTACTTTAAAATACTGAACCCTTATAGGATCACTTTGTTGTCCGTCTCTCTGTCTGTCGAGACTCTTTATCTCGGGAACGTGTGGAGGTATCGAATTGTAATTAAAACCATAAAATCAAGTCTGCAGTTTATGATAACGTAAAAAACCGGCCGAGAGCGTGTCGGGTCACGCTCAGTGTAGGGTTCCGGAGTTTTTCGTCCAGAAATTATTTTGTAATTTTTTCAAAAACTATCCAACGTATCAAGTTCAAAATTTTCCTAGAAAGTTTTTATAAAGTTCTCCTTTTGAGATTTTTTTCATATTTTTAAAACTTATGGTTCAAAAGTTATTATAGCAAACCCCTATTCATTTTTAAATACCTATCCAACAATATATCACACGTTAGGGTTGAAATGAAAAAAAAAAACACTCCCCACGTTACGTATAGGGGAGGTACCCAATAACCAAATTTCAGCTTTCTACTGCTAACGGTTACTGAGATTATCCGCGGACGGACGGACAGACAAAGCGAAAGTATAAGGGATAAGAAAATACTAGTCGACTACGGAACCCTAAAAATATACGGTCGTTTATGCCGCAAAAAACGTTTATTCGGACACTCTCAAGGGAATCAAAATTTATAGGGTACTTTCCGTTTAACTAGAGCTATAAAATTTGGCAAGTAATATCGTCTAGTACAGGAAAAAATCTGAAAGCTATACATTCGTAATGAAATACGGAACCCTCGGAGCCGAGTCGGACTCGCACTAGTCCGGTTTTTCTTCCTGGCATTTATTTCGTCTAGTACGCATATTACTGCGTCGTGATCCATTCGTCTATGATCATCCCCTAACTTTTACTCATTTATCAAATAAACTAAGCAGTATCTCGAGAAGAAGATGTCTAGAAAACCTTTTCCCAAGTGAATTTGAGAATTATATAATCTGGTCACGGTTATGCACATGAATAAAATGTTCAATAAACAGAGACAGCGTAATGTAACAGACAAGTTGCTTACTATTCAACCGCGCCCGTCGCCGTCGCGCCAGACAGCCGTCCCGGGTCGTGTGTAGTTAAACGGTCGCTCGGATGGCAACACCAGCCGGGACTTTGACATCGTAATTTTCATCCAATTTTCACTCTCTAAGGCATAATAAGAATGAAGTGATTGTAATATTTCTTCGATAGCTCAGTTGCGACGAGTGGAAATCTAGGGGAGGCCTTTGCCCGGCAGTGGGATACTCCAGCAGGCGAACAAAAAAATCAGTTTAAAGAAATTGGGTCTGATTGCCAAAAGTTCGCTGGTTTGAATCCTGTTAGAAGCTATACTCGTATATTTTCGTTATCAGCCGATTCCGCTTAGCTGAATTACACCAAAAACCCTAACATCAATATAAAGTCGCATTTATGACAAGCGTCATATTACCTTGTTAACACCATTTTTGTATGGCATTGTATGACAGTAAGTCATCTGCGACCATGACAGGTGCAACCCGTATCGAAACGTCAGGAATAAGGCTAAATAAATATTGCGTTAGACCCGTGTAAAATAATTATATAAATATGACTAGGAAAGACTATGAAGTCAACTTAAAATAATACAACACAATACAATACAAATACTCTTTATTGCACACCTCACACAAACAAAGCAGTTAAAAAGAGAAATAATACAATAACATGTAGGTAGAGGTAGACAACAACCGAACGAATAATATTATATACCTATAATTTAATATTTCTCATTGACATAAAGTCACGTAGTCTTTCAGGTTCCTCGCTAAATATAGCATTACCGTCATTTACTACACATTACGAAGGTATGCATTAAATATTACCAACATAAATTGAAGACGATAAGTTTAGTGACGAGGACTGAAAGGGAATACTTGAATAATGTATGTAAGTAACGTGGGTTAAGTAAAGCTGTTTCGCTAAGCCCGCAGGCATGTGAACATTAACGTGTAGGTACTTATTTCATAATAAACGATAACGGTTTATCGCGAGTATAAATTTTTACTGGCCTGGAAACTTTATCCAGGGCCTCAATTCATTTAATCTTTCAAATCTTATCCGGATTAAAAAAACAAACACGCGTTTTTTTCTGTTAAAGCGATTACACGAAGCACTTTGAAATACAACTCAGTAAGGTCAGTAACGGCGAACAATACTTGTCCTCCCGGAGTTTGGAGCATTGCACAGCCCAAAAGGCCGCCGTATACATTTCAAGTATACATCACGCGTCAGAAAACGGTTTATGAGATTAGTTTTTCCTACTTAAAAGTTATGTGAAAATTAACCGTGCGTTGTCAGTTTATGAACGAGTGAGCTCGTACTGAAAGCTAATGCGGTACGTTAAGCACTCGTTCGCCCGAGGCGCGCCGAGGCGGCATTACTTGGTACTTAATATGTCTTTATAACATGTTCGTACTCGACAATATTATGGAAAAAAATATGGGAGAACGGCTTCGCTATCACTAGGGAAATTGTCACGTTAATATACGAAACGTATACGTTGCATACGAAAATGTTACTTCATTTTAATAATGCTTACTTTTTATGATTCCACATCCTTCCTTCTTATGTATTTACTATTTATACATTCTGCCCTTGTATTCAACTTTTGTGTGCACTTAAAAACTATTGTAATAGTTTATACAGGATATATGTGCAAAGTGGACCCGTCTTTCTCGTGACTGTATTTATTAATATTTAATTTATTTAACTTGATGATGAAGGATTAGTTACGTTTCGGTATACTGAGATATTTAACAATCCAATTTATTTTCAATATGTTTGGGCCACTTACGTCCTCGCTTGCCCGGCTAATGTGTCAGAATAAACGCGCTAATCTAATCAAATCTAATTTAATGCTAATTGTATGGTGCAGATCAACATCTACTCAGTTGGTTGTCTCATTATGCCATAAACCCTTCTAATATTATAAATGCGTTAGTTTCGATGTTTGTTTAGATATTTGGATGTTTGTTACTTAATGACGCTTAAACAGCTCAAACGTTTCATATGAGATTTTGTACGAAGATAGTTTATAACCTGGATTAAAATATAGGATAGTTTTTATCCCGGGTCCACACAGACGAAGTCGCGGGCGGACGCTAGTAAGAAAATTAATAATTGAGGGCTATCTTACGTAAGCTTAAGCTTATCCATAACCCTGATGCATGATGCCGCCTCATCTATGCCTCAAAAAATCTCCATGGAATTTCCAGAGCCACAAAAATGATCCACATATGACATGATGAAGTCACTGTCTGGCAGGGCATGAATGAAAACCCACAAATTAATAAAACAAGAACACGAGATAAATAAAGCAGCATCAGTAAGAAATCTGCTCAGCGCCGTTCCTTAATCCGTGTCACAGCCGGCCCCGTTGAAAGCAACTGAATAAATTATGCTTTCCAAGTGTTTTTTTTTCTCTAAGCTTTATTTATTTACTGTAATGTAGACAGCAGTTTCCTGTTTTTTTTTACTAAACTACTGAGGAAACTGTTACGAAGTTAAGTCGAGTTGCCGGGAGAGGCTGCTTAACTTGCTTTAAAATGTGAGAGTCGAGTTCCCAAGTCAAACATTGCGTTTTGGATACTTAAGATGTTGTTCAACATGTTTTGTTACTGCGCTATCTACTTATTTTGCCTGAGAATGTTTCGTGAATTCGAGTTGCAGCTTCAATTTTTGACACTGCACTTTTCCGGATGAATGAATCCGAAGTTAACCTATAAAAATACACATTCAAATAGTTTATTTCTTAAAAACATAGCCTGCTGCAATTATGCTGAACCCCATACAACGACTGTCACGTGGGGGAACGGTTTCTGGCAATAATGTAAATAAAAAATAAAATTTGAAGTACCATGTAAACGCTTATTTTATTTTACCTTGTTAGACTATTGGGATATATAATTATTTAAACAAGCATGCATTACCAAATATTACAAAAAAAGGTGGTACTTGTACAACCGTACAATCCCCATTTTTTATTGTAATATTAATTAATAAAAAAAATACTAATTTTGGGTAATTTGAGAAAAAAACATTTCTCCATTACCGTGACTCTTAGGACCTAGGGTCCAAGGGTGAAAAACTTGCAAATGACCGCACCAATATAAAAAAAAAATTTGGCGGTTCGTGCCATTAGTGTTATCTTGCTACGGTCTTCTGTAAAGTCGAGGTATTTCCCCAGATACGCTGCTCCAAATCAGAACAAGATATTCCGCTGTGTCCCACTTCTGGAAAAAGATTCATCCTTGACATACTGAGTATTGCAACTACCGAGATGTCTCCGAGCAATTCTTCGGCTGAGATGGCAGGATCGGATTCCAAACTCGGAGATTCTACGCCGGACGAACATGGCGGGTATGGAATGTCTGCTCATAAAGGGCCAATTGCGTTGGTGTGGACACATTGTGCGTATGGCACCATCAAGACTGCCTAAAGCTTTATTCTACTCTGAGTTAGCATTGGGTAAACGTAGAGCTGGTGGGCAGTACCTACGGTACAAGGATGTCCTAAAACGCCATTTGTCTGCCACCGGCATATCATGTCAGTCGTGGGAGGAACTTGCTACTCAGAGATCGGACTGGCGAACTGCTGTCAGTACGGGTGTCAGTGACTTCGAACGCACCCGTCTCGAAGATCTGGACGCCAAGCGCCAGCTCCGTAAAACGCGGCCCAAACCTTCCTACAACTACACTTATGACTCTAGTGGTCAGCTTCACTGTGTCTCTTGCGGTCGTACGTTCAAAACCAAATTTGGTTTTGCAAGTCACACTCGTGCCCATGCACGTAAAGTTTCCCAACCTTAGTAACTATATAACTTTGTCAGGATGTCGCCGTCGACGGATACGTCTGGGAGGACATCATCATCATCATCATCATTGCAACTAAATTAAAACATCACTAGATAATAAATAGCAACGACTTACCAGAATTACATGGGATATTGTCGTAACACAAATAAAAATAATTTCCGAACATAAGTGTAAGGAGTTGGGTAAGAACCAAATTCTTGGCCAGCTGAACTCACTGAATTAAATTTTCTTTGAAAGTTTTCCGTTGTGACACGAAAATTAACCATACAATTCTTCCATTTTTGTATCACTACAGAATTTTGTTCTCTTCTTTAGTTTGTATGGCTTACTACCGACTTACCAGGTTAGCCTGGTTAGTCGGTAGTAAGAACCACTGACGCACACCACTGACTGGCAGCTGGCTGGCTGTTGGCTACTAGCCAAGAATTTGGTCTTCACCCAGATAAGGATATATCAAGTATATCGGAAATGAGAATTATCGTATCACGTAGCAAAATACAAAACCATTCCATGCACATAGAACAAACCCAGCATGACGTCATCGTTTTCCATGGAATTTGCCTCGTATCAATGTATAAGCAAGAAACAAACTTAAGCGAGGCAGTATGTCATCGAAGCGATCGCTGAAAGCGGGCAAGTCCGGTGACAGAGCCCGCCATTTGACTTGGTCGCGCCCGCACCACACCACTCCTCTACTTACCAAACGACGTCACTGCAAAAGCAAAACAACCAAAACAAAACCCTATTACCCCTCATTTAGATTTAAAATACAATGGACGGTTTTCAGCAGTTATGTTATATACAATGAAAGCGTACTGGTCTTGAAATAAATGACCGTCCATCGCGATAAATTAGGGACATCAAAGCGAAAAGGACGCACGTACCAAGTTTACGGACTTGGAATTGATTTGCCCTATTGAGCCTACGGTTGGTAAGGGGCGCCCTTTGATTCCGTCTGAGAAAAGTAAAAAGTTTAACACTTTAATAGTTTCGTTAAATCGAGCAATTTTGCTTCAGGGAACCTCGATAGTTATGTCACACCCCACCACACCACACCCCAAGTGCTTTTTATAAATATATAGCCTATGTGACTCACACGATTATAAGAAATCCATCGATACGTCATAATATGACAAAATTCATCAAGCCGTTTGAACTATAGCCCGTGAAATTGAATTTATTGCCTTGTCCACATACATACACGCTCGAAAAACATAACCCTCTGAGGCGCTCGGATAAAAATACGATTCTTGAAAATACGTATCGACGCTATAGTTTGTCGAACTTTGTTCTATATAAATAAACAAAGGCTCGTTCTGAAACTATCGGGGGTTTAACGGTCATAAATATTAAAGTTTGCCGATATTTCATGGATGTGGACAAATTTGCAAATGCGTGCGGTGACCGTGGGAACGAGCCTTATGCGGGCAGTACTAGGGAAAGTTTGGGAAAAAAGGTTTTTTCCTTGATGGAAATGTTAACTAAAATGGGACACGTTTTAGCGTTGAAACTTTTGTGGCCTCAGTTCTGATGTTGTTTATATTTAGGCGTAAATATAACAGAATCACGAAATAATGGTGGTTAATAACGAAACTTGATTATAACTTTCAAAGGTAAAGAGTGAGGTATAATTCCATTGGGTATGCATAAAATTAGATTAATCATTACTCAGTTTTTAATTCAACTTGACTGAGTGTGGAATTCTGTAGCGTTTGGTTAGTCGAATCGAACAGAACATATTTAGATGTGTTTTTTTTTCATATTTTTGTATTAATTTCTCTGTTTTATCTTTTTCAGGTATGTTCTGGTCAGCAGCTTCGTTAAAGGCGCTGCAATTACTAGTATGTAAGTAAAATAAAATTACCACAACTTCACTATAATCGAACGAAGCTTGCAAATGAAAGCAGGCAACTATTTGCTGGAATCAGGCGTTACTTTGCGGAAATCCACGATACATTTCTAAAACAGTATATTTCTTTACTATTGCGCTAAAGAAATATTTATTAAAGCAGCTTGCCTTTGCATTGCACGTTTTTATATCCTCTGCAACCAAAAACAAATATGGCCGAACTAATAGCGCATGTTCCTAAACTGACTGAATTGGTTTGACTCCTAGCTAAAATAGAAGTGAATACGCAGCATTACCCCATTCAGCGTCAATCACGACACACATGCGTCAGAGCGCTATGGATGCTTTTCGGTAGTAGAATAGATGTGGAGTTAACACTTTCACTGCTAGGAACCCGCCCAGCCTACGCCGTAGCCGCTTTCCGCCACTTAGCCGAAAAACCACGGGATCCATCGACCGCCTATAGCTATTCCTGGTAGTGAATGTATTAACACTTTCACTGCCAGGAACCCGCCTAGCGGGCGCCTACACCGTAGCCACTTTCCGCTACTTAGCCGAAAAACCACGGGATCCATCGACCGCCTAGCAATTCCTGGCAGTGAATGTATTAACATTTTTACTGCCGGGAACCCGCCTAGCGGGCGCCTATGCCGTAGCTACGCTACATACGAGAAAAACCACGGGATCGGCTACGAGCGTAGCGCGTAGCGATTCTTGGCAGTGAATGTGTTACGCTGCTATGGACTACGGCGACAGGGCAATCAGTGAATGGGTAAAAAAAGAGTAAGAAGGACCGGCTTAGTCTAGTGGGTACGAGTGTAGCGCGAGGCGGGTTCCTGGCAGTAAATGTGTTAATATGACATACCCTTCGGGCCGTCGACACGGGTTAACTCAATCCCGTTATATCGTTAAAAAACTTTGCAAATTGTTGACGCGCTCTCGGAAATATTCATTGTCGTAAATGTATTTTTATTAAAATTAACCACATTTTATTTTCCATCATGAAACTGGCAGCGACCTGGGGCAAATATTTTACCTTTAGTTTTAGTTTTGTTAGTTATTTCTCTTTTTTTTAAAGGATAATAAATGTTCAATTTAATTTAATTTAAGGATTATGTGCAATATGTTGTTTATAAAATAAAGCTATTATCATGAAACTTAAAAATACAATAAAAATATATTTTCTCCAAATATTGAGCCTACAAATTGCCAATAGATTCTTACTTTTACACATCGTAACCAGTGATAATAGCACCCTGTATATGATGTTATTCCATGTTTTATCTTCACATGAACCTCGGGCTAGAAAGTTATCTATCGGGAACATCGGTCACTCGCCTCCTCTCGATGGCTGCCTGTTATTTACTACTAATAATAACATTGTCTCGATCCAATAATACCTCTATTACGAACATTTGTATCTTCAGGGGTGTAAATACGTTTGATTTGGAGGTCTAATGGGGTTTAGGTAAGTCAGTTCGATTTTTTTCAGCGGCTACAGGTGACTTTGTTCTCCACTTCAGCTTAGGCCAAAACTATTTTGTATATCCGGAAGGCCGGCTTTTCCCCTATATAGGTCGCATTTTTCAACCGATTCTCATGAAATTTAGTGATTAGGTTCAGGATTGGCAGGTAATTTTATATATGTATAATGCTATGTACTTCTTTTGGAAAATAAATTAAAAACAATAATTATTCCTTTTTTTTCAAAATATTGGTTTTTTAATAGACTGGCTCTCGAGTTCTACAGCTCACAGAGCCACCAGTCAGTATAGGTAATGATATAAATAAACATAGATAAAGATAAAATGTTCAAACGATACAACAAAGCCACCACCAAAGTTTAGAACTATCTGAATTGCCGATCGCTATTTATAACGTAAGCCAAGTTTACTGTTTAAGTACGTAAATACTCGTTTTTCCTCGACACTTTTGTACGTAATTCGGGTATAACCTTGCCGTCTCCCAAAATACTTTTCTATAATTCGCCGCTTCTGGCTCCTAATTAAAATTAAAAATGGCCGGCCCTCGCCGACCCGCGGGTGAAACATCATTTGTCACAATTATTAGTCTCTCGCCCGGAAAAAATATTTCTTAAAAAACACGGCCAAGCATTCATTAATTTATTTTACAGTACATATGGTGCTACTTTCCCGCACTAGTGCGGAAAAGAGCACTTTTCGTGCATATGTCGAAACTTTAAAGAGCCATATGTACAGTAAAACGTTGTACGATACACGTGCGAATAGGTAATTCGCAACTCGTGTCGATTTAAAACACTCCCTTCGGTCGTGTTTTAATTTATCACCACTCGTTGCGAATTTCCTATTGTCGGCACTTGTGTCGTAAATAACTATTACACTTCTCATGCTACGAAAGCATGCAATAGATGGCTGTGATACTACCGAACCAAAATGGGTTTCTTTGCAATTATTTATTTCCGAATCTTACAGGTTTTTATTGTCTGCCGCATCTATCCATGCTCTAGTACTTTATTCCATTGTTATTATTGATACAGAAATTGGATACAACTTTTTTTAATTCCCACGATTACCTTATCATCATCAGCTTGGATATGCCCCACTGCCGGGCACAGGCGTGGATGAGGGGGAATGTGGTGTACTCCTACAATGACTCAGTGCCCTACGATGACTACCCTGAACCTATGACAAATTATACCCCTAATTGAAATGACAACGCGAAATACATACAGAACCTATTCTTCCATTACGATACGAAAAGTTATTTCAATAATTCAATCTTTGAAAGCATCAGCATTTACGAACATATTGACTCATCGCCTGTAATGCGCTGTCGGCCCGCTCTGAATATTTATGAGGAGGGAATTAGAAAAGATTTTCGCCGCTCGGGTCCGTTTCCTCAACTTCTAGTTCTAGCGTTGCAAAGTCCTTGTGGGCTAATACACTGCTTACTCATTATTTATACTAAACGGGACTTAATCGCGTATAATTAACTTATTTATTTACCTCACTGAGGTCTCCCGACGTTTCGAATGTGTTGCAACATCCATGGTCACGGGACAACTGGCTTGAACGGGTATCAACATCTTCTTGCTGCGCGGGTTTTCCGAACTACCCGCATTTGGTCTTTATTAACCACTTGTACAAGTGTTTCCGCCCGTTTAGTATAAATAATGTGTGAGAATCGTGAAAGTTCAAATCAATACAATGCTTACTGTAGTATATTCGTATAGGGTACTTGTGTATGTCTACCTACAATTGATATATTAAATCAGTGTGGAACTAACTATGCGTGTTTTACTACACTTACTCATATGTATATCGTTTTGCGTTTAGTCGTGCATTGAAAAAGGATTAGGTTGACTGCAATGGAATGCTGAAGTGAATGTAAAAACCGGCTAAGTACGAGTCAAGCCACGGGTAGTGTAAGGTTTCGTACCTGCCTGTCTGTTTTTGTAAACGTTGCAGTTGTGTCGCCTGAATTTGTAAGAAAGTTGGCCTTACCAAGTACAATTTTTAAGTTGGCCCACTATTACTCGTAAACTAGTTATGCCTACTTAGCCGTGATCATTTTCTTTTTAAATTCATCAGTACTACTGCCATTAAATTTTTCACGTACCCAGTAGTAACCATTACCATTACATTATCCAAAACATAGGGCTTAAAAAGAAAACATTATCTTTGAAAATATATTTTTATGTAACCACTAGCAAAATTGATAAGTACATTGGCAAATACTTGAGCCGAGCTACAACAGTTTCAAGTGTGTCACGTCCGTCCGTCCTAAAATGTGGAGAACACACAATTCTAATATTTCAATGCAGCACCGCGCGTAAATTTTTATCGGTTTTCGAAGCACGCTCAAGTTCTCGGCTCAGCGTCTTTACAAGAAATATTCGCGCTTTTGCATAACTCTTGTTATGAATATATTTTGTTTACTATCCTTGCATAACTCTTATGAATAGTGTGCCATATTTTGTTATATCGCTGAATGACAGAGGCCTGGCAGTCCTGGCACACTCTGCATTAATGACAACAACTTCGGGAAACTCTTTAGTTAGGCTTTCTGTACTGTCGTACCACTCTACATATGCAGATTTTATCCGTACCTAAAATTGATCCAACGTAAGTCCTTTGCGGTCACTTGGTATCTGTCCTGTCACGTCACAGACGTTTTTTCTGAGAACCGTTTCACATAGGAATATGAACTTTAGTATAGGACTGTTTTGAGTGTAATTAGCAATTTCTGAACAAGCGAGCGAAGCGAACGAGGAAAACAAGTTCGCATGTTTTACAGCTCATAGAGCCACTAGTTTTATAGGTGTCGTTGTCTCTCACACCTAAACTTTTACTGGAAAGCTACTTCTGCATCAGCAATAAATGATACTGTATGATATTCTGCCAGAGGGCGAGCTCGAACGCGATCGTTTAAATTAAACACAGCAATATCTGGGGAATTGTAAATTTCGGTTTGGTGAATTGAAATTAACAACGATACTGCTGCGTGTAAAGGTAGGTAAGTAGTAAGTATAAATCAATGGAACGAGCATTCTTGCTTAGTCTGTTATATCTGCTTGGGGTAGATAAGGTCTTTAACATGGTGTAGCATTTAGAACAAACCTTGTTTTTTTATCAATATTGTTTTGCGATAGCGATGGATTTGCGATGAGATGTGATAGAATATATATTCATCTGTTTTTATGCGGCTAGCTGGTGTCTCAATAACATACACCATATTCCTTACTTTAAAAACATTATTTAGGTAGGTACTTAATACGTTTTCAACAAAATCAGTTTATTGTGCGAGATTGCCAAACGTCCAAATATCCCCACAACATCCGTGTGCATAACATCACCAGGATTAGCACATGTCGTTAGTACGCCACTAAATAACAGGCACTTATCTCGCTCAAACCAGGCACAACGCCATTAATCACCAGATTGAATCATGCGTTAGTTACTCTCTGAAAGCCGAGGTTCTTACTTCCATGAAGCCAAACAGCCGTATACATACTAATATGCTCGTGACATAACACTGTTTTGGATTAGGAAGGCAACGAACGCGCCTAACCGCAAGCTACCCGGGGTATGCTCGCGAAACCGTCTCGACTCGTCTAACTACCACAATTATATGTTGATCTCTAGATTCATAAGGGCTATGATTAGGTGCTCGGAGATCTCTACGCCGACTATAGAGCTTCATTTTTGAACTACTATTTCTAACCGGGGGCTCAGAATATTTCTGGAACGAAGGAGTTTGGACTGGTTTGGCGAATTTACCCATCTGCATTAAATATGTGCCCGTTTACACGGAATATTAAATAGCCATAGCCACGAACTTTAACTTGCGACATTCGAACGGTAAATAACAATGAATTATTACCGAGGGCTAAAAGCCTACATTTAAAATAGAACACTATTAAGAGTCTTTATTAGGTTTGTTAGGGCTTTAATAGCCTGCTTGCGTCTTGAGACAATGGGGCATATTGTTTTGGAAATTTAGTACAGGAGCTGGGTGAATGGAGCTAGTAATCGTGCTTCATTAATATCATTTACAGTGGTTGAGGAGCCAGCAGCTTTACATTACTGAATTAATAAACAGAAGAGGAAGTCAGGTTTTGCGATCGGTGATGGCAATTATATTGTTGACTACAAGTATATTGCTGACTACAAACAGCATACATTACACTTATAGCTTAGCAATATAGTAAACACAGAGGCCAAAACAGTTTTCCCTTATGGTTACTACATGTTTGCTCAGAGTAGGTACACACAATATGCACAATTCAATAATTAAAAAAAATATATTAAAAAAAAATTAGGGGACAATCTTACACAAAACAACGTAGTCCCAGATTAAGCAAAGCTTGTACTTGACGACGATAAACATACTTATATAGATAAATAAATACTTAAATACATAGATAACATCCATGACTCAGGAACAAATATTCGTGCTCATCTACATACGAGTAGGTAGCAGAGTTATAATTTTATGCAAATTGAAAGATTTAAATTTTCGTACATCTGTTAGCGTCGTTGCTTGGCCTCTAATAGGCTAGTAAACATTACTAGAATAAAGGAGTCAATAATTTGTGGCATACATTTCGCATTCCAATTTGACGCGCGCCCGTTTAACTTGAAACATTTGGTCTATGATCAACCTTCAGATATACAAATAGTCAGATAACTGCGTGAAACTGCCATTACAAGTTAATTGGCTTTAAAATAAAGTAACATTCAAAACAGGGATGCCATTCAAGATTCATCTCGCCGTCAGTCAAACTAGTGCAAACCAGATCTCTAATTATGGGTATGTTATTATAAATAAATCCCAGCGACAAGATTTAGGGGTGAGCGGTGTGCTGATGAAACATGTTCCGAATAGCGTAGCCGGAGTGGAGTGACTCCCCCCCCCCCAAACCACCCCCCTTGTCCTTTGTTTAATCGGGACTCAATAACGGCAACTCTTTGAAGAGTGCTAGAAAAAGTCCGACCGCCTCCCGTTAATTAAGGCAAGCCACTCGAAAGCCCAGCTGATTGCCAATCGATACTCGTATTGGACACTGCGAGTGTCAAACGCTGGTACCGGTGGGTTTAATCCATACTAATATTATAAATGCGAAAGGGTGTCTGTCTGCATATCTTTCTTTCTATCTGTCTGCCTGTCTGTCTGTATGTCTTCAGTGAAAAGGTAACCTTCACACTTAAACCGCTGATCTGATTTGGATTAAATTTTGGAATAGAGTTAGTTTGAGTCACGGGGAAGGACATAGGATAGCTTTTATCCCGAAAATCACACCCTTAGGGGTGAAAGTTCCACGTGGGCGGAGCCGCAAGCAGTAGCCAGTTTGAAATAATGCTGTTAATTTGCGCGGTATTTTTATTAACCTCAAGCCACCCCAACAACAAACAAATTAAAAAATAGAGTGAAAAAAAGGAAACTTATTTCAATTTTGAATGGTATACATTTTATTGAACAGTAGGTTGTTTAAATTTGCTCCACGCTACGCTCAGGCCCTAGCGACCTAGGGAAAATATGTAAACATATTTATGATTTTAAAACATGTTATTTGACCAATCAAAACACTTCATCGTAATCCATCAATCACAACTGTTTAAAAATCCATTTTTATTTGCTATAACTAATCAGAATACAGCTACTTATATATTAAAATCAACCAATCAGGAATCAGAATAAATTTCAAATATTAGGCGTTTCTTATTCCCGAATTCACAATCATTAAAAAAAATAAACACCTTTGCCCGTCTATAGCCTCGTCCAAACGTTCAAGCGGGGTCGCCTGCAAACATGACATAAGCTATTAGATTGAGCGGGATAGACTGCTGTCTATCTCGCTTATCTTATGCAGCGTATGCTCTCCGCCGCGCTCGGCCGCTTGGACCCGGCTATATACGGTAAGCAGCGTTTATTCGTGGTGTCAATATTTTGTATCTGTGTATAAGATGATCAGGTGGTTAAAGCATAACTCCATATATTTAGTCAAACATTTTTATTTAAATTAATTAATATTTCGTTCAAAATAAGGTGGTATAATTTGCACTGAACTGGATTACTAAAAATAACTTAGCAACTACTGTAACATCAATTCGGTAACTCAGTTAAAGCATGTTGACTGCTTGGCAGTCCAAAATTAAGTACCGGCGTATCGGCCGACCGACCGTTTTATCCTGTCGCAATGGCGTCATGTCGGTCGGACGTGACGTCACAATCAGCTGTTATACGCACTACTTGACATTGTATTAACGGATGGAAAAGTTATTATATTTTACAGAACCAAGTGTTACAAATTTAAAATCATAATTTCTTACATTCGGCCTTTCCTGACAATAAGTTTGTCCCAAACTTCCGACTAGCTTTATCCTTTAAAATTTGTAGTAACACATCCAGAACAATCAATCAAAATATCTTATGCTTAACATATTAACCATAATGACTACCCAGTATTCGTATTAGCAACATTATCCACCATAGCTGATCAATTCCATGTTTCCATGCTAACCATACTATTCCATACTACAATACTATGCCATACTATCATACTGTCTCATACTAACAATACTATCCCATACTAGCCATACCGTCTCATACTAACAATACTATTCCATACTACAATACTATACCATACTACAATACTATACCATACTACAATACTATACCATACTACAATACTATTCCATACTACAATACTATACCATACTACAATACTATTCCATACTACAATACTATACCATACTACAATACTATCCCATACTGTCTCACACTAACTATACTATTGATATTATTTACTACAATATTCGTTTCATACTCATTACTACAATAATTATATCGCCATACCTGATTAGCAACTTTAAATCATCTTTTTCCCAACAAAATGGCATCGCCCACGCGTGTTTCATATCTTTACAATACCAACCATGCCACTCATTTTAAAAACACCTTTATTATCTGTTTTGTCATGAACTCACTTGAATCTTACTGACGTATGTACTATCTTCATATCTCACTTATACGAAAAATAAAAATTTAACGACATCATTTTTTATTATTTAAGTAGTCTATAACCAAATACAAAATATTACTCGTGAAATATTCTCATACAGTCATAAAATCATTAAATGCCTTGTTCCTCTCTGAAACATTTTATTTAATCGTACACAACAGAACCAAATTATGTGCCATGATCAATACTTTCAGATTCCGAGCTACTATTACCACTGTCGTCACTTCAAGTGGTAATCCATGGTTTGATACGATTAGCCGCCCATACGACCATATACTTTCGGTGTGTAATGTTTGACCCTGGAATACTAGACTTCATATAGATAATTTTCGAGTACTTTTGATATTCTAAATGGACCTGTAAATTTTGGAAGTAACTTTTTACTTAGACCATCGTTAACAGGAGTCGGTTTCAATATCTTAGATCTCCTTCTTTATAAGTTCTAGCCTTTATTTGTGACCATCAAACCTAGCTTTTTGGGCTGCTTGATCTTTATTAATATGCGAATTTACCTCTGCTCTAATGTTGTCCATAACACCAGGTTGTAGCATCTCGTACAATATTTCCGCAAATGCATTATCACCTTTTACTGACCATTCTAACACCAAACATTGCCTCTGAAGGAGTGGGTAACCGAAGGTTGTAATATCATCTTAGGCTCGAATTGTCAATCAAAGGTTCCGAAGAGGTTTGAGGAAACATAATTTTGCGAATGCGTGAGTAACACATACCAAGAGGTATGACTGACCTATTGTACTTTTTACGGCGGCTAAGGGCATGTCAACCTTGTGGGTCGGATGCAACAGACCTTCTTTTGTTCCTGTTGGTTCCTTACTGTAAGCACATTCAATGCATGCGTGGATACTATTTGGTGATAAAGCGCCTCATCTTGGGAAACCAAAAATCTTGTTAAATTTTCTCTAATGTCTTCGCAATACTGAAATGACCTACATATATCATCATGATTATCACAATTGAAATAGAGCAATTTTGGGCATTTTACAATCTCCTTCATTTAAGCTATATACTCCGCCTATTACACAGTAGTCTGTGTCTTTGTGAAACCGGGAACTGTATTCGACCAATATGTGACCACTATTTTGTTCACTGCTTTTACAGCCTATAAAGTCAAACTAGTCCACTTTGTCTCAGTCACAATCCAAAGAATAACTTTGTCACTGGAGGACCGGTTATTATTTAAATTTAATCTAATATTAACTTTATGACGTTTAATGTATTTGTGCAATATAATTAAATGAGTATGAGTATGAAGGTTCAACATTATCGGCCAAAGCCGTCCAATCGGTTAGTGGGTCGCACGTGTAACTATGTGTAGTCGATCGTGTGATTTCATTACTACAACCTCAGGCCCTTCTGTAAAGTCCTAAAATCACCTCAGTCAACAGACAGGAGTCAACGATATACGCATCTCCTTCAGCTGTAACCTCCCCTAAAGTAAGACTAAATCTAGTACGTCCCAATGGTGTGTATGAATTCTTTTCAAATCCGCATATACTCGTAGTTGTTATATCTATGTAAGTCATGACTGTCAACGATGTCCGGTCTGATCAACGAACAATCGTTTCCAAAGTCCAGATAACACTTTAACTCAATATTTTAATTGATGACTACTGGTTTATAATATTTGGAATCAGGTTTGAACTTTGAGCAACATTGTCTTATATTATAACCAAGAGTTTTGTTCCGGAAACAATCATTTGACTTATGGCCAATTAAATTACAGTTATCACATCTAGCAAGCGGTCATGGGCATTAAGTTGATGTGTGGCCCTTCTCTTTACACGCTGGTCTTTATTATTAGTATTCCGACAATTAATGGCCCGATGCCCCGGTTTGTTACATTTAAAACATATCCTTTTATTGGAAGCGTTTGCACTGAGTCGTTTTGACGATGTTGACTGATTATTTTCTTTACACAAGTCCTTTAAGAACTTCAACAAATTCTCTGAGTCAGTTAATAGAGCGGCATAGCGCTTGAACGCAAAATCTTATCGTCTATGGCATAAACTAGACAACCGATCGAATGTTTACCTTTAATACCGCATGCATTTAATAAGATCATTTTGTCATTGTGACTTAAAAACTCGCACTATCGGGTTGGTCAAAATCAAAACTGTAACTTACAATTGGTCAAGCTCTTTGAACTATAATGAAACAGAAAAAATAATTAAATAAAGGAAATGACACCTCTCACTCGTACTTACATAAATAAAACACATACACACACACACGCTCACTAACACACTCATACCCCTTACACTTACTACCTTCCTTCCAAATATTTATCAAATATGTCATACTATTAAAATAAATACCAACTCCACGAATAGTTTCTTTTCTGTACATTATTGCTAGTTTTTAATGTTTTTATCTTTAGCGCTAATACCAGTAAAATGGAAGTCGAATCTTGTGTCAGCCTACGAGACAGGCCTAGCCCAGTGTAGGAGTCACAGAAAAATGTATTTAATTTACTTTTCTCAAACATGCTCGGAAATGTACGCGTTATTATCACGAAATGAAGACGTGAAGTTTCTTGTTTATGGCTCCCTACATTACTTCTTGGCCTTACGCCAAGAAGTAATGTATGAAAACCCTAAGTAAAACCATTATTGTCCGCTACTCTAACTTTTTAAATTTGCTTACTAATATTAAATTGACAAAGGAAAATTTACATACTGCCAACCACCACTAGACACTGTAAACATACTTGCTTCATAAAAAAAAAAAAAAAATCTATGGTACTCTACTTTATGTGCGCTTAAACATGGTGCTCGAACGGCTTGTTCAAATGGCATGTTTAAAAAATAAAAAAGGCGCAAATTACCTATTATTTAATTGATTACCTAGTATTTATTTTAATTTGAATATTTCCTCACATCGATTGAGAAAAGTACTATACAATCCTCGGCCGGAACAGGGATTGCTGGACTCGTTGTATTCGGCCTCGTCTACGACTCGGCCGTCTACCCCAATCTCGTCCAGCAATCCCTTACTTCACGGCCTCTGCAGTAATCTACTATTTCAACACATTGGCTCGTAACGTACCTCTTATTGTGTCGCCTTTAGGCTCATAATCCTGGATATTAAACACGCGTGTTTTATAACATTACGACTATTTACGACACTCGTGTGTTATGGTTATATCCCGATTAAGTCACGTTGTCATCTTGCAGCAGGATGTATGCATGAACACGGTGCATTCTTAAATTAACCGGGTTCTACAGAATGTAGATTTTTTTTTTTTTTTTTTTATTCTCGGCAAATGGATTCTTACTCGACTAAACAAATAAAATCCTATTTTGTTAATTAATTGACTATTTATTTTGGATATGATATTTATTATACTATTCACTTTTGATAACATTTTACACGAATAATAAAGATAACATTTTAAAATGAAAATATTTATTTTATTTTGTAGCCGCTGTTTAGAGTTTTCATTTAAGTCTGGCTTAACACATGCGCGCGCACTACGCAAACTTCACGAAAAAAAAGCTGTTGCGCGCCATTATAGGTTATTTCACAGATATTTGTAAACATTGTTAATGCGTGTTGGTTATTAACAAAAATGTTGACTCGTGGTGACTAGAAAAGTGATAAATAGAATGGACGCCACTGGAAATTCTTAGCGATGTATGTATACAATATGTGAACCTGTTGCCATCAATAAGTAAAGAAAATAACTTGGCAGGCCTATAAAATTTTCATCTTATGAAAAGGATTTTTTTCCTCGCAAAATGTGTTGAAAAACGTCTTATGAAACGCGTGAGCTTTGATAAATACATCATCGGCTCTCTTATAACGCTCACCTGGGGCTCGCGTGACAATTCCGCATCTGATGTAATTATCAACATACCTCACTTGTATCACAATGTAGATACTATTGTGTCATGCATTGTCTGTAACATTTTTTTTTTTAGGTAATGATGGTTTAATAATCATGTAATAAATGAAATTAAAATTATTACTACTACTACTACTACTACTACTACTACTACTACTACTACTACTACTATAAAAATATTAGCACTGTGTATAAATAAACATTTGTGTGTATTTGTCATCATAGTAGTATTCATCAACGGACTCCCCAGGTTACAAAGTTCGATCTAACATTTCCATAGTAAAGCAGCATAATTTGTTGATTTGGTTCCTTTGTGCAGGATCAAAGTTTAGGTATACTTAATATTTTTATCATATGACATTTTATGTGTGTAAGATTTCAACAAACTTTGAAAGTACAACGCAAAATCAGTCAAACTAGGTGTAACATTTATCTTTCGGTACCTCGCTACTATCGCGCGAAGCTGCTGGACTACTTTCCTGCTCCTTGCACGGCTGCAACACCGGATGCCCCATCGCCTCAACGCCTTGCTGCTGCACCGATGCAGGATCAACTGCCACATTCGCCTCCGATGACGCACCATCTCATATTCTCATGTCGAGTTGCTTGGTTGTATTTTGCTGGAATACATTAACAATGCGGCACTACTTTTTCGTAACAACATAATAACTGAACATAATATTATACCAACACGAATTTCAATTTGATAAAAGCCACATATGATAAGCTCTTTAAGTTTAAATAACGTTTACCTATTATGGTGAAACATTAATCTTGTAATATTTGGAAAAGTTTACCATAGTATTATTATTGAACTCGTAATTAAAATACAATAAAGCCATCGAAGCCATAAGTACATAACAAAATTCATGAAATGATATCTGTATTTAGGATACTACGGATAGTAAAACATTGTATCGACACAACGGAAAAAAAAATATCTACCCGTCATAAAAATAAAATAATGTACTCGCCTGTTCGGATCTCCTTACGAGTGTGTTATTCTCGTTACTTGTACCAGCATCATGCGGGCACCTCTCGTGTTGATCTCGCGCGTGGTAGTCGCGTCGCCGTTGCGTTGTTTGTTATCTGAGTTGTACTGAACGCGCGCGACCTCCTCTTCCCACTGCGATGGCTCAACGAAGACTCCGTGGATCGCTCTCTTCTACTTTGGTCTCGCCGATTGTGCTGGCTAGACATTTGCCTGGATGTACCGTGCTCAGTACCTACTCTCGTAGCGTGATCGTCGTCGTTTCGAGCGACATGGTCGCCGTGCTTTATTTTTATCACTACCGCTTAATTATGCATATTGGAGTAAAGGTACTTATCCCCACTTCTGATATAAGATGATCAGGTGGTTAAAGCATAACTCCATATATTTAGTCAAACATTTTTATTTAAATTAATTAATATTTCGTTCAAAATAAGGTGGTATAATTTGCACTGAACTGGATTACTAAAAATAACTTAGCAACTACTGTAACATCAATTCGGTAACTCAGTTAAAGCATGTTGACTGCTTGGCAGTCCAAAATTAAGTACCGGCGTCTCGGCCGACCGACCGTTTTATCCTGTCGCAATGGCGTCATGTCGGTCGGACGTGACGTCACAATCAGCTGTTATACGCACTACTTGACATTGTATTAACGGATGGAAAAGTTATTATATTTTACAGAACCAAGTGTTACAAATTTAAAATCATAATTTCTTACATTTGTCAAACAGTTTATTAAAAAAATCATGCCGCCATATTGAACAATCTTTTCGCTGTGGAATTTATTAATGATTGTGGATGGATAATCTTTGTTTTCACTATTTTCTCGCAGTCTAAGTGAAAAATAGAGTGTATAACTCTGGTCTAAAAGCCATATTACCACTTGAACAATTTTCCCTCACTTCGCTCGGGAAAATAACCATCTTGTGGTAATACGACTTATTTTAGCCCCTTGTCATTCTATCTACTATTACAGTACATATGGTGCTACTTTACCGCACTAGTGCGGAAAGAGCACTTTCCGTGCATACATCGAAACTTTAAAGAGCCATATGTACAGTAAAACTTTGTACGATACATGTGCGAATTACCTAATTTCGGCATTTTTATCGTAAATAACTATTTTTCCCTGAGAGAAACGCTAATTCATGTACACCTCTAATTTTTATATCGCATGTTCATCCCCTTCTGCTCACTCGTCAAACACCTGCGACATTAGACCTTTTAGGTTTACCATCCAGGTTGTGTAATGTGCCTTAATCTTAATTAAACGAAATAGCAGTAATTTTAAAGACATACCGAAATTAAATACTTGTTAATTTGCGTAAAGATTATCGGTATCCAGTTCGCCCCAGAAGCTATTATGCTGTATTATTATAGGAGCTGTAATTTTGTCTTAAGCGGTAATTCGGATCCGTTTTGTGTTTAATTTAGCTGCAAATTGAGAATATCTTTAATTATATCCTAGGTTTTACCCGTCATTTTGTTTGTGTCAAGCCGCGTACTTACCCCCAATGTTGTCCCTCGTGGGATGTGGTGGACACAGATTATTAACTACTTGTGTGCCTTATATAATGCAATTACCACAACAAATGTCTATATAAGTATATATAAGCTACGGTAGCCTAGTGGTTCAGGCACTGCGACTTTCAAGCGGCGTCGTGGGTTCGAATCCTGGCTCGTACCAATGGGTTCTTCGGAACTTATGTACGGAATATTTACCGTTAGTTTTCCGGTGAAGGAAAAAATTGTGCGGAAACCGGTCTAATCCCAATAAGGTCTGGTTTTCCCTCTGGGTTAGAAGGTCAGATGGCAGTCGCTTTCGTAAAACTAGTGCCCATGCTAAATCTTAAGATTAGGTGTCAAAGCGGACCCCGGGCTCCTGTAGAGTACAACCGGGAATAACGCTAGGAGGATGATAACCTCCAACAAATCTCCAAACATTTAATCATACTCATACTCATACTCATACTCATTTATTTATAATGTACAAATACATTAAACGTCAAAAAGTTAATATTAGATTAAATTTAATTAATTCTAATTTATTACATTACATACAAACTTTATCGACTTTATCGACAACCGGTTAGCCTAGTGGCTAGTGACGCTGCCTACGAAGCTGAAGGTCCTGGGTTCAAATCCCGGTAAGGGCAAATATTTTGTGTGATGAGCATGAATATTTGTTACTGAATCATGGAAGTTTTCTATGTATTTAAGTATTTACTTAGATCTATTATATATATCGTCGTCTAGTACCCGTAACACAAGCCTTAATGAGCTTACTATGGGTCTATAGCTACGTCCATAATTTGGAAGAGTGTAAGTTTGCCAGTGTCGGTTATTTTTTCATTTTAATGGCAATTTTAAGGTTATTTTTTTGGAATCTAATTATGGCTTCAAGTATAGGTCGATTTGTGTAAGATTGTCCCCTAATATTTATTTATACTATACTAGCTGTCCACGCGGCTTCGCCCGTATTGCAAAGAAAGAAAGAAAGGCAAAGTCCCGAGATAAAATATAGCAGAAAGAGCCTTCTACACGCACGTGGCAGAATTTTTGAAATCACTCTCATCTCTAAGCTATCTCACAGACTTCTCCTTTTTATATCTAAACTAATAATATTATAAAGAGGAAAGATTTGATTGTTTGTTTGTATGTTTGTAATGAATAGGCTCCGATACTACTGGACCGATTTTACCATTAGTAGCCGACATTATCCCTGATAAACATAGGCTACTTTGTACCGCGAGAAAATGCTTCATTCCAACGCACTAACCGTGCGAAGCCGGGCCGGGCAACTAGTCATTAATATACACAATGATTTTTAATTCCTGATCAGGAGTAAATTTTTCTAATTCTGTAATTGATACTGCAGACACGATTAACTCGAAGTTATCTAAAACAAACGTTCTTTTTTTTCTGAATAAAACTGAATAAGGAATCACTTTATAATTCAAAATCATTGTCACCCTAACGGTAGTTTGCGAAAATTTGACGTATGTGTGTCTGACGTATCTACTGTGAGTGTAGTGTATATTAGTGTTAATATTATTATAAAATTTAATTTACTAAACAGTGATTTAATTGCATGAGACCTCATCCATTGAAATCCGTTTTTACAATATACATCACAGAGGTACAATATGTCCACTTCAGAGAATTTCAAATAATCCTATCACTATCCAGCTTTGGATTGAAAATAGTAACAATATTGTGTATTTCCTGGAAATACAAATTGGATGGAAAAGAATGCCTGGGGACGTTTCTACATACAAAGCCAAATAAGCTCAAAGCTAAACTATTATGCGTTGGTATTATATCACAAATGAAAGTCAAAGAGATATGTTATTGCATTCAATTTGAGTTCAGCTCCGGTTATAAGTTGGTATGAGTTAGTTTTTGGTTTGGTTGATTATAGTTGGTTTTGGTCCAATTTAGCAAAATCTTAAAATATACTACGAAACAGAAATATAAATATTACGGTACCGTCTTACACAAATCGAACGAGTCACTCAAGCACAATATGGCTAGTGTTCAACATCATCATCATATCAGCCGAAAAACGTCCACTGCTGGACATAGGCCTCCCTCAAAGAGTGCCAAAGCGACCGGTCCTGCGCCACCCGCATCCAGCGGACTCCCGCAACCTTTACCAGGTCATCAGTCCACCTCGCGGTGGCTAGTGTTATGGGTACTATAAGTCGAAGATATGTTTCAAAGATACCTACTTAAATACATAGGAAACATCCAAGACTCAGAAGCATTATATGTGGTACTCATGTTGATCATCAGCCTCCTTGCGTTTTCCTGGTTGTACCCTGAAGGAGCTCGGGGTCCGCTTTGGCACCATAACCCAGGAATTGGCGTAGGAGCTAGTTTTAAGTAGGTATTTATTCAAATCAATATTTTTTTTTAAATCGAACTGTATTCATTTTAATTTGTTTTACGCAATGGACCACGTGCGAACTAGCGTATCAGAACGATTGAAATACATTAATGTTAGAATGCAAAATGTATATGTCCAATCTATGGTCGTTTTCTTTCAACTCGCGATAAATTGTCCGCCTGCGGCGCCCGGTTATAACGTAATCCAAAAAGTAATTGTCTCGAATGAGGTCATTTCACGCGCGAGCACGCGTCAAGCACCTCCACGGCTTTACATAACTGATTACTCCAGTCAATGGAGTGTTTGACCCTGACTATTATTATGCCGAGGATCAAAAAACTTTTTGAAGTAACTGTTTATTTCTCGAAATAAACAATATGTATGTATGTATTGTATGTATTATCCTTGCAAAGTAAACATTGCAAGGATAATACATACAATACATACATACATATTGTTTATTTATCTATAGAGTACATCTGAATGAGTGAATCACAGTAATTTAAAGCAGACTTTGATCTTATAATTTTAAGATTTTAGATCGCCTTATTGAAATGTATATATAGTTAGGAAAATGTATAGGAACTACTACGTAATGATAACAAATGTTTACTTAAGTGTCTAAGTTATTTTTCAACATTATTATAGACTACCTTCCGCCCGCGACTTTGTGTGCGTGGCCCCGGGATAAAAACTCTCCAATATTATAATCCGGGCTATAAACTATCTTCGTGCAAAATTTCATCTAAAGTGGTTGAGCCGTCTAAGCGTGATTGAGTAACAAACGTCCAAACATCTAAACATCCAAACTTTCGCACTTATAATATTAATAATAATAATATATAAATAATATATTACGTTATTATTATTAGCGTACAGCCCTACGCGTCCAATATAATAATGGCTTTAGGATGTTGTTGGGGCTGCCGCGCCATTGCAGTGCATCAGGGATGTTTTGCGATGCGGATGGGTTTCACGCCATAATGCGTAAGCGTGTCGCGTCCCTGCTGAGGCGCCTGCGCGGCAGCCCGAACAGCCTCCTGCAAACGGTGGCGGCGCGCCTGGATGGTCCCTTCCTATTCCACTGGGATAGGTTGCATAGGGCATCCTACTGACTTGTAAATAGTAATATAATACCTACTAACATAGCTCTTAAGACCTTTATTACTAACGAATTATGGAAACACTTCCGAAATAAATTATTTGATTTGATTTTGATTTGATTATATAATATAGCTTGGCAGCCGCGAGCTCCAAAGCGAATACCCACCGATGCACCAGGGACTAATTCTGAGATGAATGAGACAGGAGACATTGTGTTGGTGGGTTTTATAATTAACGAAAGAGAATTGTAAGTGCCCGCTTTTTTCCCGCCGAGATAATTTGACATATCGTGCACTTTTGGTTTGTTCGCTTGGCCCAGTCATAATTAGTATACCTTCATTTAAAGGCCGATTTCCCAAGATTATGATATACATCTAAGTATCAGATCTCATACACAAACATACCGTTCTGGACGGATCCGGAACAAGGCATACGAAAGGGTAAAAGTGGCACAGATAGATTGGAAGTACTGTGTGAAATGTACACGTTACATTTTCTTTGCTCTTGGGTGACTTGGTGGGATGACTTAGCTGAGATCTTATGTCGATGCCGAATATACGACGATTTACATAACGATATAGGACGAACAATACAAATAAGTAGTTAAACAAAATTTTGATACACTGAGGTAAAACTACAGGCAATTTTACAATTTCATGGTGAAAATGGACATTTGGGTTATTTTCATACCATTTTTAGATGTATGTTTTTCCGGGTGGAATCTTGCAACTGAATTTTTAAGCAGATATCTTCAACTGATTAAGCTAAAGTTTTGGTAAAGGTATAGTTTGGATGACAATTCAATATTATGGTACTATCGACCTGATCTGATGATGGAGACAGAAGGTGGGCATGGGAATTCGGTACTCAACCGACGTAACCCTGTTGAGTTTGGGCTCGTTAGAATCGC
This sequence comes from Epinotia ramella, assembly GCA_947578815.1. Taxonomy (NCBI): domain Eukaryota; kingdom Metazoa; phylum Arthropoda; class Insecta; order Lepidoptera; family Tortricidae; genus Epinotia; species Epinotia ramella. Next base: position 30,664,238 of record OX388203.1, read on the forward strand.
CTCATACTCATTGAGACGATTCTAACGAGCCCATTGATGACGGTATACCCACAGAAAAGTACAATCGGCAATAAAAGCTTGTATCAAAAATTATTTTTTTGACAGAAACTTATTAGTCTGTAGGAACCCTTTCATTAACAAGACTTTTCGAGTATTACGAAGAGTTTAGAATTAATGTTCTTTTGTTTCTCCAAAAAAAAACTTTCACAGAATAGTCCTCGTCTATTGGAGTTTCTCCACACAGCCTTTTAGCCTATCTAAATTATACAGTCAAGGTTCACCGCGACTGTTTTATTCATTACGGTTTGTGCCCGTATTGTGCAACAATAGACGAGGTGCCTCTCCCTACAGCCCTGCGGGCTTCCCAAAGATCCCTTAAGGATAATGGATGGATCCTTATTCACAAAACGTAACAACTTTGTTAGTGAAAATAGATGTTGCCACAAAAACTGTCAAGAAGGCTGATAGATACAAGAATTTTAACGTAGGTTCAACTTTTTTTTATGCTGCGTCGTGAGCCTGCCTGCTGGATAGACTACGGATGCTTGCAATTTCAGAATTTGCCGACCATTTTTTTTTCCTTTTTACATCTTTACGAATTTGAATTTACCTGCATATTTTATTTCCATTATTTTATGTTGACTGTATGTACTAGGTAAGTTGTGATAAGGTGTGTGCCCATGCCATATACTAGTAGGTACTGCGTCGAGCACTCGGACGTTTACCTTATAAATGTATTAAGTGACATGTTACTTTATTTCCAGCTCTATTTCTATTTCTACGCCTGTGCAGGCAGAATATGTTGCACATGTCCTTTAAGATCAAAATTTTAATTACCATATTCTATGAAATAAATAATTTTGACTTTGACTTTTGATTTTCCCTTTGACCTTTAATTGATTTGAGGATTCACTGTTTTGACAGCTGGAGACAAATGCAGGTCCCAAACTCTCAACACAGCGCCTCCACGGAGCTCTGGCTACCTCACTTACTAGGAACACCACACCACATACTTACAGAGCAAGTAGGGGTGTTATTCTGCGGTTTTCTGTAAGGTACTTGTCCAGTTAGGCTACTCTAAATATGAATTCCGCCTTGTGTCCTACTACAACTCAAAGTGGATAACGGTATAACTTTATCTAAATGCATCTATCTAGGTTATGTACAGTCAGGGGTATTAATATACGTTCATAAATAAGGACATTAATATCTTTATCTACGCACATATCATTAGTGCTCTAAAATGCGTTCAGAAACCGTAGGAAATGACCAGCATTATTACAACCAATTTTACTATGAGAACTTTCTTGTCTGTGGTAGTAGGTAAAATCTGTACGCCTCTGTTTCGCACTATGTATAGTGTATGTTATTACAGTACAGATTTTTGTAAGGTTATGAGTTTAAATTTGGAACAGCTGTCAAAACTGAAGTGGGGTCTCTATTCTAGTATCCATAGATATTAAAACAGTTATCGATGCGAAACGTCAATTCAGTATGTTTTTTAATATAAACCGCACGACATTTGACCAAGAGTGACATGAGAATAGGGACTTCATTCGTTTGTCTATGATTTAAAAAAAAAACATCTTGACGTAGGATCGAAGTGCCGCCATTACTTTTGTCATTTCTTTGTTAGTTTTTGCTGTTACGAAAGTAGAATTGTGAAAAGTTGTTTGTAATTCACATTTTAGTTGAAAATATTAGTAGTAGTGACTCCGAGAACGATATGAACACTCCGCCGGATATCGTAAATGCAGCCACGATTGCAACAAAGATATTTTACAGGTAGCACTATAGTAGCAATGCAGGTCATTTTCCTACGGCTTCTGAACCCATCTTAGAGTACTTATGATATGTGTGTAGATAAAGTAGTGTATGCAACTGTACATAATTTAGCCTTAAAACACTCGTGTGATCCTATTATGAAACTCGCTCACGCTCGTTTCATAAAACCACACTCGTATTTTAAGGCCTCTGATTATGTATCAGTTGCATAAACTACTAGTACAGGACTCTTTGTCAATGCTATAACGGCGTGCACAGATATTTATGTCCCTATTTATGTATGTATATGAATACCCTGGCTGTACTTATTTAGTAATATGGGTATATCATCACTAACCGGCTATAATGTAATAAAAAAATTGAGAGTAAAGCGAAAACTGTATGCCAGGATCGTAGCGAGCGGAAAGCCGATATTAAACTCAACTTCCGGGAAACGGCGAGACTGTTTTGTGGGTGATGTTTTATTTAAATGGCATGTCCGGCAAAATTGCAATACTTTATGAATAACTTTTGCATTTAATTTTTTCTCCATATAACAACAGAATTTTAACGGACAATTTTTTTTTATGTTACGGAAATATTTAACTACATAGTTTTAATTATTTATACCACTAAGCGCTTTATAAACAAAAAAACGAATGTTCAACAATTAACGATTTTTCAAATGTTATCTGGAATGGGCTATAGATGTGTGATATTTTGTTTTAGATGATGTTTTGAATGTTTGTTACTCAATCACACAAAATTGGCTGAACGGGTTACCGAAATTTAGCTTAGATATACTTATTTATAACCTAAATTAAAACATCGAATCTTTTTATTACGAAGATCAATCGCCAAAAAGGTGAAATTGAGGATAGAAGGCGAAAAGCGAGTTCGTGCGTACGAAATCGTGGACAAATATTAGTTTGCAATAAACATGTTTTAATTGCTTTTGCATGTGACCACACCATATTATTTTCCGTTCACTTTGTAAAAAGTGGCGATGATGTTTGACAGGTTTTATTAAAACGACTATTTGTTAATGAATCCCAATTCCAAGAGTTGAGTATCCATCATTAAAATAAGCAGACTTTCCCCAAATTTGAAGTATAAAGCATTTCGAAATTCGCAGTAACATTCATATGCAAATTCAATGAACGCCGTCAGTTTCAAGCTGGGATTGCAATTTTGTGCGCGGTCCAATATTTTGACGAGTGTAGTGTAAATGAGATTTAAAGTCGAAATTTTATTAATATAGGTCGGTAACAATACGAATAGTATTTGCCAGAGTTAACACATTAACCCTTCGTATGACAGTCAGTGCTGAAGGATTATACATATAACATTATTTTTGTTATTGATAATGAAATAAACGATGTGCTGCTCTGTAAACAAAGTTTTTTTTCAATGAGTTATATTCTAAGACAATACTACACATCATAACACTCTGAACATAAGGAAACTTACCTGATACCAAAGAAACAACATTTAACATTTATTATTAACAGTGTTAATTCCTTTATAAATCCTATATAATAATAATCTAAATAAATTTATAAGGTTTAGTCTCCTACACAGTAGTATCTTCATAACCTCTCAAACTATCCACTATTGACAGCACTGCTATCTCGTTCGAACTGACAGAACGAGTCGCGGCAAAATTCAAAATAAAGAAATTTTATAATTATTTCTTTACATACATTTTTCATTTCTGTCACGAAATCAATTTCCGATAGCACAGATCAGTATCTTAGTACTATATGTACGAACAATTTCTAATCCTTCAGCATAGTCAGCATGTACCGTAGTACACACAGCGAACGATGCAAATGAAGACAGGTCTAACGCCTTGGCCACGACTTATATACCAAAACGTCACGTAAAACATGACCATAAAACCTTTCATGTAGCACGATAGATTTGGTTTTATGGTCACCTTTTACGCCCCAAATATACCAAAACGTCACGTAAAACATGACCATAAAACCTTTCATGCTAGATACCTGGGTAGCTCTACATAAATGTCGTTTTGTTCAGTTAATTGAATTTCATAAATTTTCGTTTATTTGATTTGTTGCAACCACCATCACAGGGTCTTTTAAAATCTAATCAGTACAGACGTGGACCCTACTAGGGTGTATTTATCCTGACGCTCGTTCGAAAAGCCATGTAATCATCCCTCAGGTTCGAGCGTTATATGATGTCAAAAAACAAACGTCGTTCGCCGCGCTTACTCGTAAGTGCAAATTGAAATGTTTGTATCGCACAATGCGTTACGTGATCGGTGATGCAGGAGCAATAGAAAGCTTAAAACTAAATTTCACTAGTAAAAGCGAAAAAATCGTTTAAGGAAAATGTAAGTATACAATTCTACAATAAAATTCAAAAACACATTCATTAGCGAACTTACTGACTTTAAATTCAAATCTATCGTAAAACAAACCCTTATTTCAAAAGCATATTATAAGATAAAATATTACATTCAGGATATAGATAGCGTTCTGAACGAGCGATCTATCGCAAAATAAATAAATAGCGTTTTTACTGAAGCAATTTAATTTTATAATACTGTAACACTGAATTTATATATTGTATACTGTTTTGAAGAAATGATTTTAACACCGGTTATTTTCGTGTTTTTCTTCTCGAACCGGTGGTTGACTGGACATCGACATTCATAGGTACATATTATATGCCTAATTTCAAGAATAAATAACTTTGACTTTGTGCACTAGATAATGTTACGATAACGTATAACGCCACGGTTTACAAAAAGTGGCTCAAATTGAGCAGTGTCACATTCTGCCCTCAACACGCATGGTTATGCATGGTTGTACTAGTATGTAGATAGACACTGCACCACTTTAACTGTCAAGAAACTCTTTCCGGAAGCAAGCTAGTCCTCTACTTAGCGGAAAAACCACGGAATAGGGGTGTAGACTCGAAAATTAGTATTACTCCAAAAGAAAGAAGACAAAAAAATATCCCTATTGACGAAAATCCCATTCAGATATCTCAGAGACTTACGAAGCTACAGCTTTTAATATTGTTATATTGTATTATTTTTTTGTAAGATGTTTCTCTCTTGTAGTGGTGCAATAAAGAGTATTTATTATTATTATTATTAATATTGCTTGTTAGAGAGACCAAACGCAAACGGTGTCTGACGTCACATTACAGAATGCTGCCGGGGGGCCGCGGCGACGGCGGCGCCGACCACGATGGGCGCGGCACGTTGCCGTCTTCTGTGACGTCACATTCTTCCAGCGTCATCGTTTCATATGAAGTTGCGTTTTGCGAAAAAGGGACAGAACATACCCTTTCTTAAAACTTTGGACACACAACTTCATGATTTAACCTTTTGCGTTGATTTTTTCTCCATTTGACTACATTTTTTATCCTTTTTCGAGAAAATATGACATTATTGAATACTAGCTTCTGCCCGCGACTCCGTCCGCGTGGAACTCGTTTATATCGCAGCTCCACACAAACTTTCACCACCCATTTTACCCCCTTAGGGGATGATTTCCGGGATAAAAACTATCCTATATCCTTCCCCGGGACTTAAACTATCTCTATACCAAAATTCATCTGGGAGGTAACAGACAGACAGACAGACACTTTCGCATTTATAATATTATATAGTATATATAGTATGGATAGTATGGATTTTATTTAGTGTCTAAGCCCCTATTGGCTACGAGCGTAGCATGTAGCGATTCTTGGCAGTCTAAGTGTTAATACAACTTTTCTATTTTAACATTGCTATCACAGCCGCACTTCAATATGCAAATCTGTATAACAACATCGTAATACGTGACACCGTAATCAAAATCGTTTAACACGCTCATGAATAAACAAGGCCGTTGTCACATCTCAGTATTTGTTCACGAGACGACAGCCATTGCGAGTCGTGTCAGCTACTCCATTCACAACTATCTGAACACTCCACACCAGACACCCTGGATAACTTGACCCTTCGACTCGTAACGTGGATGCGTTCTCGAAGGTCAGTCGAATAATGGTTCGAATGAGATGCGTTATCTGAAAATGTGAATACCGGCCTAGTATGGAGAAGGCGACATAGCGGTGGTATTGTTCTTGTACAGTGGAGATAGGTCCAGTACCGTAGAATAAATTAAGATACCTACCGCTTTCATATTAATTCTCAAAGTTTGACTGATACCAGAGTCCACGGCTGAATTAAGGATTGGATAGAATTGAATGAATTGATTTGCATAAAATAGACAGATACATTAGTGTCATTATTTTGTGTAAAACTTTTTCTACTATTTGTATTATATCATAAATATCTCTCAGGAATCTCAGGATATTAATAATCAATGCATATTTAACTCACTTTTATTGGGTAAAACTAAACTGTAAATGCAGTCATATTTTGCAATTTTGTTTTGTTTACATTAACTTAGTGACATTTAGTTTGTTAACCTTTTATATATCATTTTAAATGATTATTTCATCACACTTGCTCGAAAAGGGCTTCATAATGCGCAGACATACAGAGCTGTAATAGCCTGTGTTACGCCCACGGGCGTAATGGTTTTTTTCTTAAATTGTATCTGTCACTCATGGGGCAGTTACAGAGCAAAGAGGTTTTATATCAAATACGATGTCTGAAAACGTATTTATAAATAAATGTAAACTTAAAAAACTACTTAAACATGTTTAACTGAATTATTTACAGATTTAATATGTAGTTATTTAGTGTCTATGTAAAATGTTTTTAAGTGTTTTCAAATCGTGGCTGTATACCGAAGGGTCTTTGCCATACGCGCCTCACGTCAAATTCAACAAAATGGACGACTGACATGTTGAAGTTTTTATTACGATTTGTATTAATTTCATCTAAAATGTATTTGTTTCCTCGCAAATGTGATGAAAAACATTGTGTATAACACGGGCGTAAGAATATTGCAAACGCGAGTCATCAAAAGCCCTCCGCCTTCGGCGTCGGGCTTCTGATAGACTCTTGTTCGCAATATTCCACTTCCGCCCCTCGTTAAACAATGTACTATTGTGTAAGATTACTATTTTATTGTAAATTACCGTTTGACATGTAAAAGTGCCCTTGTGGCCTATTTGCAGAATAAATAATTGATTGATTGATCATAACCGTTCGTATGTTTTGTCACATTTGTCCACCATTCATTGAAACAATAGTGTTTTATTACATTACATAGTAATTAATGTCTATAACGGTAGCTACCGTTCTTGTCATGGACGTGATCATGACACCAGCCACACCAGGGACCTTTTGTATCTCGTACCCACGTACTTTAAAGGTCGATATTCCGATATATCGCATTGCTCTACATGAATGTAATAGTTAAATAAACAAATAATCGAACGAGCGAGCGAAGCGAACGAAGTTCTATGCTTCAGCTTGGCCGTTAATCGTTCGCATGTCCGGTGCCCGGCGTCTGTCCAACTGGCTAGCTGTTCTTCTCTACAGGTCGCATTTCTCAACCTCTCGTGACATTTTGGGAGCAGGTTCCGTATTTTTTTTTTACTTTTGTGCTTTAGTACTTTTTTTAAAAAAGCTGGGTTGCGCATCCTAGAGCCACTAGTAAGTATAAAAGCAAATAAATAACTACATAGTAGGGAACAGACATAATAGACATAATAAAGCTAGTGTACACACAGGACGACACGCTTCTAAGGTCAAGAAATACAGGGCGTCTGATGAGGTGTGTTGGGATAGGTCCCGTGACCATGGATGTTATGATACATCCGAAACATGGAAAACCTCAGAGAGGTAAATAAATAAGTTAAATAAATTTAGTAACATTAATGTGTGAAAATCGTGAAAGTTTAAAAGAATATGACGATATATTGATTTATGTAAATAGGTAATCGATTTCATCGAAAACTTGGAAACAAATTTCTTGCTCATCACACAAATTACAGATAGGGTCGCTACCCACTAGACTACGCCGGTCCTTCTTAACACATTCAGGGCCAATGACAACACATATGCGTCAGACCGCCGTAGTCACTTTCCGCTACATACGAGGAAAACCACGGGATCGGCTACGAGCGTAGCGCGTAGCGATTCTTGGCCGTAAATGGGTTAACCCATTCAGGGCCCATGACGACACATATGCGTCAGACCGCCGTAGTCACTTTCCGCTACATACGAGGAAAACCACGGGATCGGCTACGAGCGTAGCGCGTAGCGATTCTTGGCCCTAAATGGGTTAAGTACTCGTACCTACTCTTTTTTTTACCCATTCACCGATACGCTACGCCGTAGTCAGTAGCAGCGTAACACATTCACTGGCTAGAATCGCTACGCGCTACGCTCGTAGCCGATCCCATGATTTTCCAAGTATGTAGACGCCCGCTAGGCGGGTTCCTGGCAGTGAAAGTGTTAAACTCCATTATGTAGCGAAAAGCTCCGCTAGCGCTCTGACGTATTATATTAAGTGTCGTGATTCGCGCTGATTGGGTTAAAAAGTTTTGATTTTTTGTTGAAATTTTTCGTTATAACAAAATCAGGATGCCCCATAACGATAGATATCATAACAGAATGAATATCATAACATTATTAAATACGGTCGAGTAACGTTATAATATCGTTTTAAAATATAAGCCGCGCGGTCGAATGGGCGAAACCACAAGTGCGAAAAAGACACACTATAAGCCTTATAACGTTATTAAGCTATTATATCGCTTAAGCAAGTATCGTTACTTATACTATTGGTTTAGATTTATAACGTTATAATGGATACCGCTATACAGCGCGTTAAATATCACTTATTGCAGTGCAACACTGTGCTGCGATGGAAAATAAGGTCATGGGTTATTGGGTTGAATGGTGGGTGGTCTGGACAATGGGTTATGGGAGGAGACTAGCGGACACCTGCCGTGACAATAAGTCTCAACATTGTGAAAAGGCAGGCGGCGACTCGCCAACTCGTTAAGTGGGGCCCCACAAACAGTCGCACGTGCAGTGCGACAATGGAGCAACACATCTGAGCGGCTGTGAGGTTGTCGAGAGGTGAGTCTGCGGTGCGCTAGATCCCGGTAATCCGTTCAAGGGCCGCCAGCGTTATGACATTTTACACTTCCAACCTGGAGCATAGGTTTCGCTCTTGCGACTCCACTCTGGCCGGCCGGTTAAGGCAAGCACAGAGGCGAGGGCCAGATCACTCGGGCCCTCTGGAGGTTAGGGGTCCGCGGTGTCGCCACTCACCGTCAGCTCGCCACAAGCTGCCCCCGCGGGCATTATTATTATTATTGTGAGCCTGTAGTGTCCCACTGCTGGGCAAAGGCCTCCCCCCACTTTTTCCAGTGCTCCCGATTCCGAGCAGTTTCTGGCCATTCTTTTAAAAAGGAGTCTAGCTCGTCTCTCCATCGCCGACGAGGTCTGCCACGTCTCCGTTTCGAGCTGTCGGGCTGCCATTCAGTGGCGATCTTGGCTCACAGTTCACTTGGCAGAGATAAGATAAGATAAATTATTTTATTATAAGAAAATATTACATTATAAATTCGCATGCACATGTCAAACCTATAATAATTTATATCAGTGAATGAGTAACGGTCGCCAGGACGCCCGACTCTCCATACAAACGTATTTTGGTTCTCATTTTAACTTTGATAGGTTCCACCATATCTATCTAGATCGGAAACTAGTTGCTGTTGCTAGGAAAGTACAGAAACAAAAATAATAATAAATAATAATAAAATACTTCTACCGATCTTACAACTGCAATTTTTTATGTGTATATTTTCACAAATTCTTAAAGGGTCGGCAACGCGCATGTAGCATCCCTGGAGTTGCAAGCGTCCATAGGCTATGGTAACCACTTACCATCAGGTGGGCCGTAAGCTTGTTTTTGACTTCATAGAAACACAATTGCTGTAAAAAGTCTTTTTTTGCACCCTAAACCAAATATTTAGATTACTATTATGAATAATCAACACAAAATTTGCTTTACAATATAGTTTTTTAGTAGATTTAGATTTGTGCTTCATAGATTTTTAATAAGTTACACGCACAAAAAATAAAAAACATGATATCCGCGCTTTTAGCACGCACTTCCATCTCGCTCACGCTTATGCTCAGTGAGAATGAGAAAATACTTCACTATAAGAGCGCCTTAATCGCGTATAAATAACGTATGTATTCACCTCTTCGAAGCTTCCCGACGTTTCGGATGTGTCACAACATCCTTGATAATGTGTAATGTGTGAGAATCGTGAAAGGTTTAATCAATATTATTAGTTATCATTTATAGCAAGAGAAACTAGTTTCAGACATAGACGTGGCGGTTCCCCTTGTGTATAATAAGTTTCATGTTATTCCAGTATACCGTTTCATGTTATTCCAGTATGCCGTTTCATGTTAGTCCAGTATACCGTTTCATGTTATTCCAGTATACTTTTTCATGTTATTCCAGTATACCGTTTCATGTTATTCCAGTAAACCGTTTCATATTATTCCAGTATACCGTTTCAAGTTATTCCAGTATACCGTTTCATGTTATTCCAGTATACCGTTTCAAAACGAGAACCAAACTACGTTTGTATGGAGAAGTCGACGATGTTGGGGACTTTTGAGGCAATCTACCAAGTGTCGCCTGCTGCATTTTGAGCACTAGAGCAGTATATAGGACGCTCCACGTGCGAGTTCTGCGTAATGCCGGTAATATTCCCCGTGATGGCGGCCGTTACGATCGCGATGCAGCCATAAGAAGCGGCTTTTGATTTATATCCTGAATCTCGGGGCTTAGTACTTTCATAAAATAGAGACCATTTGTCATTTACGTTTGCTACTATTTTTCGGGAGAATTTTTGGCTAGCCAAGATACGGCTAGGTTGAGCATCTCCCAAAATAGCGTTTTTTTCGAGCTTGAAAAGAAGTGTACATAATACTTTGCTAAACATTGAGTAGAAAAATCATCTAGGTATATTGGACATCTACTTATTGATGTGACAATTGGGCCGCAATTTACCTAATACTCCAAAACTTTCGTACGACTAGTTTTAGTACATACTATAATCATTATGCGTGGATTTTATTCAAGGGCGTAAATTAAAAATTAAAATCAAAACCTAATAATACAATAACACATTATAAAATATATAACTTAATAACTCATACTATGGTTGCGACGATGTACGGATGAGTAAACAGAAAATACAAGTAAAATTAAAAAATAACAACCGCTTTTTTCCAAATATAGGCCAATGTCACACAGACGATTATGACTTACGAGTCACATTTGGCGTATGTGTTGTAGCCCTTGAATAAGAATTTTCTTGTCCACATACTCGTACATACAAACGCTCAAAAATCAGAGGCGGTCGAGTGAAAAAAAGTCCATTGTCACCTACTAAAAAAAACTGCTGCACCTCGCATAAGATTCCTAAACGATTGCAGGCTTTTCCAGTTGAATTCTTATTTCAGCAATCCTTCACGTCATGACGTGTGTATGCAGCTCCGAACGTGCGCCATACGAGATTCATTTTTGCTCCATTTCACAAAGAATTCCCGCGCAAAATTCTAGTTGAATTTTTTGGAGAAGAGCTTTTGAATATTGAACGAGCGCATCTGTATGCTCGGCTACAATTGCAGTAGCAGCTTGTACCATCAAGAGGGTCATCCTTGAGCCCTTGTCGTGTTACAAAATATACAAATTTCGTAGGTATCTACGAAATAATACGAAAAACGAGTAGACTGATAGGTAAATTAAATTTCAGTAACTACATCAATTAAAAAGTTTAAGCACACTCACACATCTAACAGCCACCATCTCGACAGACAATACATTCGATTAAAAAAAACTCACTCTTTTAATTTTTTATTTATTTATTTCAATAAAGCAACTATTTTTACAGGTTAACCTAATGCAATAGCGCCTTAAATACCTAATAGATTTAACCTAATTATTATACTTGCACTCAAGACACACAGACACACTCTAACAAATTCGGACATTGCACAATGAAAAATATCAGTTTGGTCAGCAACTAGGTTTAGTGTGTGTGTGTACGGCGCGACTGAGAGGCGCTTTACGAAGCAAGTTGGTTCTGCCGCTCGGCTCCGCCAGCAGCCGCGGCCGCCGCCGCCGCCCCGCGTACCCGTCCGGCAGACCCAAACCTAACTGCTGCAATATACCCGGGTCTTATCGGTTCCCCAATTTGGGAGATACTACAAACACACAGATGCACGGAAACTTAGACACAGATACACACACACATATTAAACTTATTATTAATAACAATTATGAAGTCCGAAATAAATTATTTTTAATTTAATTTTCTCAAGAATTAAATTGATTTGATTCAATTCAGTTCTGTGGCAGAGGAGCCTTGGTAACAGGATCCCATTAGCAACTTTTGGATACCTCATCATTGTGATTGAGTAATGTTTTCGATGGAGATCACGCTAGTTTTTAGTCAGATCAAAAATATTAAAAGAGTCTTTCCTTTTTGAGCATAGCGGCAAATCAGATTAGTTTTTGGCAAAGCCCGCTCACCATTACAGAATATTTTGAGCTCCTCGTGTTTCAATACATCATTACTCGCGACTAATCAGGATGTACTGCACCAAAATCTGGTTTTGACTTCCGGTTAGGATTTCTCGAGAGCAATCGGTGAATTCAGTTACAGTCGGGTCGATATAGGGGAAATGTATTGGTTGCCACAGAGCAATTCGATTGCTCCTAGATTTTGTTATTTTTTTACTCTGACCATAATATTCTTGAAAGCGTTGTGATTCATAATCGGGTGTAATTTTCCTTTCCCTGTAAAAGGCTGGTAGGTATATGATTGTAATCGAGTGGGAATTTGCTTTCTCAGGAAAGTTGCTAGTAAATAAAGTGCAAAATAATATGGAAGTATGAATGAACCCTTCTATCATGTTATCATAGATATTTATTTTATTTGTAAGAAGGACCGTATTATTATTTATGAAAGGACAGGGAACACGTTTGAACTACCTACTTAAATACAAAACCTAAATAAGAATATCAATAACACATTGACACTGATCAATTATAACATGTATGGCTGGAATAGCGTAACAACTTTAAAGAAACACATAATTTTAAAATATTTATTTTACAGATAATTTATTGGAAACGTATTTTACAGATTTATGACTAATTTGGTACCAAGATAATGTTAAATAATTAGGTTCCTCTTTATATATGAGATAAAACTGAATATGACCCACCTAAGTGTACATAGGTACTCTTAACGGTTATAAATACATTAATATGCCACACGATAAATAAACAAATACTCATAGCAAACGTTACAAGGCAGGTAAGTAAGCAGGGTATCGGTACTAACACTGTACAGTCGACTACAAAGAGTCGTGTATACATATTTTGGTAACTTTGGCCGTATCGATCTCTTTATAGTCAACTGAACACATTCACGTTTATCCAGTAAATGGCTCGGGAAACATACATGGAAATTGCACCACAAACAAGAAACACTCTTAAATTGACGATAATGCTACAAAAAATATCAACCAACATAATAATCATACACCAACCATACTTATAACGGCAGTAGAAACACGCTCTACGTTTTAAACGCACATCTACTAACGTAAATCGTAGACATTAGAACCTTGCACTTTCTGGAATTCTTGAAGGGCGTTCCCTCCCTTGCATCCTCCTCCACAGTTGCATCCGAATACGTTGCATCCGCCGCGTCCGCAGTACGACCCGTCGGTGACGCGTCTTCCGTCATTACACACGAGGGCATTACACGATCCGTCAAAATTGGGGGTGGCTCGCTCGTACCGTTCGCATCCAGGATGCTCACGCCCCGAAGGATTGTCCCTCATTCTGAATGTGATGAGAGTTTTTGAGCAGCATTCTGCGAGGATCGCCGGCAGCAGCGTCAGAATAATTATAGAATATTTACAAAACATTGTTAATTTTAATCGTCCAGTGTTCTTGAACTAGTTATTTATAATGTGTTCTTATAAGCGATAGACACAAACTCGTTCCTATCAACCGTTGTTGCAGCGAGCATGTGGACACTGGATCGGCATCACCGACTTATATACGGTATGAGCACGTAATACGGCTGACTAGAGGTTGAATAAATGACCCCTCTCGACACTTAAGCAAATCAGTGTGGGATTTAGCCTCGCAAAAGGTGGAGAGGATAATATTTTTGATATATATTTGTATTAGTGGTCGGATATCATGTCGTACTTTTGTGGACACGTGCCTTTTACAACATATGATTGGGGGACGCGGTGGCTGCGATACGCGTCATACTCGTGATTGGCTGTTGTTTTTGGAGTCTTTTTTTGTCTGGTTTTGTTGTGTTTGACCAGTCGACATCTCTGGCAGTGTTACATTCGGGTGGATTGCAAAAAAAAATAACATAGTTAATGGCTTTAATCTAATTCATGATTAAACTTTATTCCATTGTGTAGCGAAAGTTATCCATATAAAATGTATGGGTAATTAATTGTCTGTGGCATTTGACGCTTTAGTTAAATCTAAAAAACACACCGTCGAGGAAAAAAAATATTTTGATATAACCTTAAATTCTGACCTATATTGAGGCTCCCCTATTTGTAATTTGACTACAAGCGACCTATGTAGCGGCTTACAAAATACACCAGTATTCCAAATATCAATCATATAGAAAGAAAGAAAGTAAGAAAATTAGTTTATTTCGCAAAAATACAGAATACAACAATATTATTAATTATACATTATATACACTTGTACTGTTCTGTAAAATATCTGTGACATAACAGACAGACAGACTGATGGAAATGACGAAACTATAGTACGTTCCGTAGGCAAAATCCCTAAAAAGGAGTGTATATTCCAAGTTTCACTATAGTACACGTTGCAAGTTCTAATCCTGAAAGACCCGAAAAAAACGAAAGTGCATCCCATTTTCCGACTAAGCTCTTACAATGTTTCCTCTAAAAAAAAAAAGTTTATTGCCACATTTGAGTTTTACATAAAAATATAATAATAATAATAATGGAAGACTGTAACCCTTAAATTCGAATATGATATATACTAATATTCGAAGGGTTTGTGAAAATCAGCGCTGGTTATTATACCTACATATCCAGCAAATGGCTGAAACGGGTACCCATTGCCCTTTTATGTTTTTTTTTTTGTATTCCTTATAATTAATAACTAGACTTAATGTAGGCATTAACTCTAGTTATTCAATTCTCCTGCGGAACACTCATGCACAAAAGAAGTATCTACCTAGGGCGGCACATCATGCACCCAGAAGTGGTACAACGTATCACCGCCCAAAGAATCTGGAATTTCCTAGAGGCAACGGGCCTTAACGGTGAAAACTAAAACAGGGCTGCCACAATAGATCACTTGCTGGTCGAAGCGGCGCATAAAGGCCCACAATACAACAGCAAAAAATAATATAATAATAGGCATACGTTAAGTCTAGTTATTCTAAATATTTCGAATCCCGGCAACAACCTTAATTTATTCGTGTAATGAGCACGAATATTTTGTTTCCGAATCTTGGATGTTGTCTATTTATGAAAGTGTTTTCGACAACATCTATTATAAGTAAAAATAGCGTCGACTAGTAGCCATGGGACACGGTTTGCTTGGTTGGGGCTAGGACGATTAGATGGCCCCCAATATTTGCTTATTTATTATACTGTGTCAACATCAATCATTATTAATTACTTACTATGTAATAACATTGGTAAATGATGTGAGGAAACAATAACATGTTATTTGCTCGCAGGAAACTGCATTCCGTCATCTAAGATTAAATGTCAAGTGAACGAGTACATAAACTGAAACGCAAATTGTTAAGATAACGAAAAATCTGTATTTATATAGCATCCAGCAAAAACTGCTGACTTACAAGTACCATCCTATGGGAGTATAAATCTTGTTGCGGCCAGAATGACGCTCTCGCGCGTCAAGCATTTCCAAGGTGCCCATTTCGTCGACCTTAATGTGAGACGTTAGGCACGATAATCTCAACTATACACCAGCGGGTCGATACGTAACGCATTGGACGTGTACCTCAGGAAGATCTAAGTGTCACTTTTTGTATGGGAAATTGACAGTTGAATAGGGGTGTAGACACTAAATAAAATAATTAATAATGATGTATATTCTTGTCCTTCGTCGGGGATGCGGTCAGCGGTGGACGCCTTGCTTCCTAAGCGGAGCTTCGAAGAGCTTCGAACGTCGCTTTATAAGCAAACTTGATATTGGCGAAATCATCTTAACTTAGATGGAAGCCATTTTGTAAAAGAAGATAAGAGAAGAATCTGTATTTTCTTGATAAAGGATTAAAAATGTAGTGAAATGAAGAAAAAAGCAACGCAAGAGGTTAACCCATTCAGGGGCCATGACGACACATATGCGTTAGACCGCCGTAGTCGCTTTCCGCTACATACGAGAAAAACCACGGGATCGGCTACGAGCGTAGCGCGTAGCGATTCTGGGCAATGAATGTGTACAATCACAAAGTTATAAGTGTCCAAAGTTTTAAGAGGGGGTATGTTCGGTCCCTTTTCCAAAAAATGCACCTCCATATGAAATGATTGACATTTACTATGACGCTCGAGGATCGTGACGTCACTATCTGCTAGCGTTTTCTCTCTGTAACAAACAACATTTATTTATTTTATTTTTATTTATTTATTTGAGTCAGGCAACAAGGCCCATATTTACAAATACCTTACAGACTAACATACATAACAATATACAAAACTTATAACACAACACAAAAACACGTTAACATTAAAACGGTTGTAGCTTCGTAATTTATTGAGATACTTGAATAGGATTTTTTGCCTTCTTTCTTTTCAAGTAATACTAATTTTTGAGTCTAAACTAAGGGAAATGACAGTCGAGTTGTTCTAACGTGCGTTCGAAAACGAGTGCGCTAAATTATTAATTCACTAGCTCTTCTGACTTCATTATCTTCTTCCGCGCGGAACTCATTTATACCGTACCTCCATACAATTTTCCGGCCCTCATTTCACCTTTAGGGGGTGATTTTCGGGATAAAACTGGTCCTACCCCAGAATTTCGTACCCACGTTGTCGAAAGACGCTCTTTTATTTAACAAACATACAATGCAATTTAAATAAAACCTTGTGAAAACGTAGTCTTTTGTACGGAACCACCGTGTAATGCCGCGCCCCCTGTTTAGAAAACCTGTCCTAATCAACTTGACGTATGGACAATGGACACGTGATGCGTATTTAGTGTCTAGTTAGCAGACTAGTTTAAAACTACATAGTTTACACGAAGCAATAACCGGTCTAATGTCTTTTATACACGATATAATCGCAATATTACGTATTGATTATATCGAGGCCAATTATCTGGTGTCGTGGCCTCATATCAGCCTTGTTCTTGACATTGACTTATCGACAATAATGACATGGTTTACCTACTCGTATACGCTAATGATAAACCGACATTACTACGAGTGTCTATGTTAGCTGTACAGTCGAGGAAATTGAATGTTTAGCACTTTTGGACCTTAACGTCATTCTAATAGAGTTGACATGTGCCAAACATTTAATTTCCTCGACCGTACAAATCGCGAGCCTGTTTTTTTTATATACATAACTAGCAAAGTAGTCATATCATATAAGATTGAGCTTATTCAGCTAATAAATCATATAAAAGTCATGTAAAAGTGAATTATACAGCACCTGTCGTATAAAGCCAGCGTATGCAGCTTTTTAGTTACTCAGCATATCAGTCATACTATGGTGCTGAGTAAACGTTTACTCGACTTGCTTATATGACTAATAAGTCATATAAGAAATGCAGAATAAGTCACTTTTATACGACGCTTATATGACTATTTAGTCGAATAACAGTCACTTATATGACATTTCAAGTGCAGTCGAGTAAAAGAAATGTAGTTTGCTATTATATGACATCATGTAACTTACACAGCAGAATAGCTTTAAATGTTACATGCTGTCATATAAACGTGAATTATAGAACATGTTATATATGAGTATCTTATTCAGCGATGTCCGACAAATGTGTAATGGCGCTTGGACCGCTAAACTTGCTATATAAGATGCGATTATGTAGCTTAATAACTGGATAAATGCCGTATAACAGCAGCGTTCAAGACAATCAACAACATTAATTTAATTTATATTTAATTAACTAAGAATTACAGTGGCGCATTAAATATTTACTATTAAACATAGTTTACTTCATCAATAAACTTACCTTCGCAATACATTTCTACCATACGCCGAAGTTATGAGCATTCTTAATAAAAACACGTAACATCATGGCGGATTAAAAAAATACTTACCGTCATCCATTACAAACCAATTGAATTCCTTTTTATTTTTTTTGTGTTGTTTAGTTGCCTGGGATGCGATTACTCCACAGATATGTCATATAAGTGGCAGTTATAGATCAAATCAGTCATATAAAAGTCGTATAAGTTGCTAATATACAGCTAAATTGTCATAAGATAGTCACGTCGGTGATTATTATAAGATCTATAAGTGGCGGTGGTTGCAGTTATATAACTTTTATATGACTGAAATGCTGAATAAAATGGGCCCAAATCGCGTTATATAAACGTGCTGATTACGTTTATATGACTAATAGTAAGAGGTAAAAGGTTGCCGGAGAAACGTTGCTGCAACCATTATATGACCAAATTTTGCTAATATATTTTTTTATTCGGAAAGCTGAATTGCCAAAAAAATCTGTATAATAATTGAACCTGCTCAAACAATTTCGGTAATCGGTTAAGAAATGCGACTTGTAGACAAGAAAAGCCGGGCATACGAAATATTTTAGCAATTTTTTTTGTAACATGTTTCTCTCTGGTAGTGGTGCAATAAAGAGTATTTTTTTTTTTTTTTAAAGTTAGTTCGCTTCGCTAGCTGGTCCCATTGTGAGTACGTCATAGTGATACAGAATTAATTTAATTCGTGAATCAAAATGATAAAATATGAATCCATGATTCTGAAGAACTTTTACTGTGGAATTAGCCATGTCCGTGCCCAAATGTATAAAAGCTGTAATTTTGTTAAATTTAGGCAGACGGTTGAAGAAATTGAAGAACAACAGTAATGTTTTTTCGCGTGGACATGATTCGTCCCGTAGTCCCATAGTAAAAGTTCTCTGACTATCTCGATGTAAGCACACATCTCACAATCTGACGAATCCATTCACGTTTCGTCTTTTTTAACGAGCGAGCGAAGCGAACGAAATTCTCCGTTCCAGCTTGTACCATTTTTTTTTTCTAAGCCTATATATAGTTTCCCACGGCTGGGCAAAGGTCTCCCCTCTCGATTTCCACTTGTCCCGAATTTGAGAAAATTATTTCTTATAGAATAGAATAGAATCACATTTATTCATGACAACGACACATACATGCACATAAATCAAAATACAAAATAGAAAACAACATTGCCACAAAACGGTTCCATCTCAGCGTTGTGCTGGCCTGGTGGCCAGCGCTGGTCTTCCGATGGAACCATCCGGTGATTCCACGGCGTAACACACATTTTACACTCCCACAAAATAATAATAATAATATTAATAGTAATATAAAATAAAAACAAAAAGAATACCGTAAAGACAAATAATAACATTTCCGAACGCAACATAACCGCGCCAACCGACCAACTAGCGCCATGACATTTATGACAGCTGGATGCTCCCGGCAACTTAAAACGTCAAACAAGTCAGACATGTGACGCGGGTGGAGAAACAAACCAAATATTTGAAGAAAATTGGTACAAAGACAAAGCCAAACTGAAAGCAGTACAATAATAAACATTAAAACTAGAGGGACATAACACAGAGGTAAGACAACGTTATCATTCTAGTTCCTAAATGCAGCTCGTGTCTAGCCTGCAAGTTTCCTGGCTCTTTTGGTGGCTGAATATAAAAGTTTTGAGTTTAATTCTAAAGCTGTGCACATTTCCTTACATTAATTCATTTATTTATTTTTATTTCATTTCATTTAATAATAATAAAAATAAATACTCTTTATTGCACCACTACAAGAGAGAAACATCTTACAAAAAATAAAAAAAAATATCATTTAATATTTATAAATAAATAAATATTAGGAGACAATATGAATATGAATCTTAAACAAATCGACCTACCCCCATAGTAAGCTCATTAAGGCTTGTGTTATGGGTGCTAGGTGACGATATATTTTAATGTATATAAATACTTAAAAATACATGGGACATCCAAGACTCAGAAACAAACATTCTGAATGCTCATCACAAAAATATTTCCTTTACCGGGATTGGAACCCAGGATCTTCAGATTCGTAGGCATCGTCACTACCTACTAGGCCAACCTGTCGTCTAAATGTTATGTGCGGATATTTACCTCTACAGGTTGCGTTTCTCAACCGACTCGTGTTTTTTTTTTGTTATATAGATTTTCTTGTCGCTGAATCAGTGAAGACAGTCTCGTGAATTCTCACAGAACGACTAGTCATTACAAATGGTTTAGTTAAGAGTCCGCAGTAAGCTCGATCCTCCATACAAACGTAGTTACGCTCTCATTTTAAAACTACGTTTTGGATTGTAACGAAACTTCGCATGTACAATGACATGAGGTATATCCAGGTCTGTAATTAGTTTATGTAGCTTCAGATACCATAGTAAACAAAAGCAGTGAACTTAAGTTTTTCATACAAAACTTGTTTTTGCTGTATTTTGTTTGTTTTATAAACTGGAACCATACAAACTAATTAAACATGGCATTGTATATGCAAAGTTTCGTCACAATCCAACACGTAGTTTTAAAATGAGAACGAAACTCCGTTTTTATGGCAAGGTGAAATTCGGCCGAGCTTACTGCGGACTCTTAAGGGGCTACCCGAGGTTTTCATCGATTTTTGACAAGTTTTGAATCGTATCTACTACTTTTGCACTACAGATAGAATCATAAATCAAACGGCTATCGGTTCTTCAATCTTTTATCTCCATTTTGACAGACCGGATTTTGAAACAAATTAATACTTAATTTTGTATGATTTTTTTAAACATTGTCTAAAAAAACACTTATTTCGCATCTCTATTGACGTGAAAGATCTAACATATACGAAATCTACAAATTTGGGTTCGTCTATGACGTCTCTAAAAACTGGCAGAGGGTTTTAATTTTAAACCAATTAACACAAAAGTTATGGCCAGAAAACCAGTTTTTTGGCCTAAAATTGTTCAACTTTGATGCCAAATATCTCGAAAACAATGAAGTTTGAAGTAAATATGGGATACTATATTGCTTAAAGCCGTTGTTGTTAATATAATAAGCTACAAAAAACATTAGAAAACTAAGGGATTCAGATCGAAGGTCATTGGCGTATGGGAGCCTCTTAAGCACATCATACACACAAACAGAGAGAAGGACGGAGTGTTTACTAACGCATACACATACATAGAGCATTCGTTGTCTATAGCGGTGGGATTGTGTGTGGCAGATATTTGTCGTCCTTCCAGGCACAGGTGTAGAATTTTTATAGCCCCCGTAATGGTCCGATTGCCCCCATAACCGCGCGGCCGCTTAACGCTAGAGTAGAGAAGAGTATGCAGCGAGGGCCATAAACCAGGATAGCTCTTACGAGGGGCGGCTGAAAAGTTCGCAGCCTTAGAAAAAAAAACTAAAGAGAGTATTATAGTAAATGTTTTTATTCTTCAATATAGTCCCCATAGATATAAGCACTTTTCACTTCGTTTGCTCGAATATGCTTTAATACCGCCGAAAAAATGAAATTTTTCCTTCGCTTCAAAATGGCTCTCTACCGCAGCCTTGATCTGATTGTCATCGGCAATCCGGCGACCACGTAAGTTTATTTTTTATTTTTTTCTAGCTTAGGCCGCGAACTTTTCAGCCATCCTTCGTTGATGCCTTGCTTATGTAGGTACACGTGCTTAACTTGAGAACGTTTTTGATATTAAAAAAAGTAGAGTGCTAAGGGCGCCGGCATCGCGAGTGCTCACGAATAAGCACCACGTATTGGTTCGAAACATGTCAAGCGATATTCGACCTTAAAGACGTGAGTGACCCCGTTTCATTATATTTTCATGTCTGAGACTCATGGGAGTTTTATCTGAAAAAGACGACGAATCAAAAAAACTATAGTAAGCTCTGTAAGGCTTGTGTTGTAGGTACTAGACTATGATATATATAAAAGATATAAAAACTTCAATGTATAGGTAACATCCAAGACAAGAAATATTCATGCTCATACAAATAAATGCATGGCTCTTACCGGGATTTGAACCTAGCGCCGTCAGTTTCGCAGGCAGGTTCACAACCAACTTTACTAGGCTTAACCGGTCGTCAAAATCCAACTCAATCATGCTCAATAACTCAAATCAATCCGTCAAACTCTCATCAAATTCAATTAGCAGGACCTTGTAACAAAACAAAAAATGTCTCTTCGATTCGAGAAACTTTATGAACTGAAATATCCGCCATTTCACGATTTCTCGTTTGTGCCCTAAACGAGCCCGGGGTCTGCGTTGGCACCTAACACTACACTAATACGCTTTCTTTCTATATAATATATGTAGTAAATATTTAGTATAAGTTAAGTAAATCTTTTTCGCATTACCTTAAGGATTCACTTATGGAGAATGCCTCCTTTTGTACGATAAGTTTTTCATTTCTGCAATAAAGTTCAAATAAATCAAAATAAAGACAACTAGATAGATATGTAAGTAAGTAGGTATGCATCTATAAATAAATAAATATTAAGGGACAATCTTACTCAAATCACCCTAGTCCCACAGTAAGCTCAGTAAGGCTTGTGTTATGGGTACTAGACGACGATATATATAATATCTATATCTATGGTACGTATGAAAGACTAAGCTATGAACAAATCAAAGCGTACATTGTATCGGGATTCCATCTAGTTTTCCAATCCCGAGGCACCGATTGGCCTACTTAGGTTATCTGCCACTCTCAGAACCTCGTCTCTTCGTCTCTTTCACGTCCCAATCGCATTTCAACAATTCACTATCTCGTTCTGACTCAGTATCCAACAGAGCTGCACGGCTATCGCAGGAGGACTCGCGAGCTGTGTTGCGGTGACAGAGCTGCACGGCAACAGAGCTGCACGGCTATTGCAGGAGGACTCGCGAGCTGTGTTGCGGTGACAGAGTCATTAGAATGCTTAGAATGAGACGGACACAGCTCAAGGGCCGTCCTGTGATAGAAGTGGTGTGCGAGGTAGTGGAGCAGTGTGAGAAGAAAGTCCACCAATAGGAAGAGATGCGTGATCGAAGCTAGCAACGTTATTGGTGGATTTTTCCCTCGCCCATCGCTCTGCTACCTACTCGCATCATACTCCAGGCAAAATACGGTTTTGAAAAACATTAATTTATAATAGCGTTTTTTTTGTTGATTTCATTTGAAAATGTTATTCTAAGATGATTTAGTCAAGAATCCGACAAACATTCCACCCGGAAGTAATTATTTAGATTTAAATGAAGCATGCATTTTTATTTTTGTACGACTTATCTTGAATATTATAGAGCAAATGCTAATGGACCAAAATAAAGAACAACATTTATTAATATTTTTACTGACTTTTTAGAAGCCAGTTAACTTATCATTTTTTCGATGTCTGAAATTTTGTCGGATTTTGTCGCTGGGTAACTATTTAATTGATAATACATCCGTTATCCATAAAAAATAAGCTATTATAAATTATTTCCAAAATTGACATTTTTTCCATACAAGTTGTCAGTTCATTGCCTGGACTATCACTACTACTACTCGCTCAGCATGGTTAGCACAAGAAAAAGCCGCGTGTGCTGTCTCGCAGCGAGATAGGCTATCCATCTCCTTCTAATCAGAACACTTAAGCGTGCTACACACTTCGCAGGTACGGTAAGATTTTATCTGCGTATAACTGGGGAGGGGAGTTAAACGTCTCGCTCTATAGACTCGGTCGTCTCGCTCTCGCGCCCAGTCATACGCAGATAAAACCGTACCGTATCTGCAATGTGTGTAGCGCGCTTTAGAAAGAGATGGTTTATTTCGCCGCAAGACAACTCACGCACCGCCCTTGTGCTAACCCTGGTGGTGGATACTCGCCCAGTGAGCGTAGAAGTGAACGCGCGAAACAATGAAGCGCAAAAGGAATGTGAAGCGACGAACAAAATAGGCCTCCCGGTGTGAAGTTATCGTAGCGTGCGTGTCACGAGCTCACGAGCTTCGTTATAGTTCCATAGTTGCCGAGGGGCCGATTCTCGGCCGTTATTGCTTGTTGCGGAAGTTGTAGATTCCGATTACGTGCCGTGATCATGGGTGTTTAGGAAATCACTGATAATTAACTTCTGCACATTAATTAAAATAAATTGTTGTTTTTCATTATTTAATCTTTATTGCATAAAATAATAACGTATGGTACAAAAGGCGGACTTAATGCTTTACGCATTCTCTACCAGTGACCAGTCTAATTGTGATTTCATTAATTTTACCAAGATTTGCCCATATCATTTTGTCGTTAAGGTGAAATACGTCTATGCCGATCTGTATATTTGTCTATCGAGCTAATTTTATGTAAGTACGTAATCGTGCAACCATGGGGAAAGGTAGATTCTACAAATAGGAACGGGTTAACTTCACTTTAATTCCATTTTTGGAATATACACAAACATGGAATATTATTGGACTTGGGTACTTTTCACAGTTAATAAATTTGACTCGGAATGGGAAGTTTTTTAATAAAAAAAGAACAATAATACTTATCGCAATATTGGTACGAAAAGCCTGTTATTACTATCTTATTCTTTTATTATTCGTGTTCCAGGTATCACCATATTTTAAAGCGGGGAACAAATTGTATCTTAAATCAATTATCTGTCTTTTCCGTTCACCATTACCTGTTTTATAGGTCGAATTCTTTCATGGTTCTTTTAATGGTCCCCCCGTTTTTATTCAGCATCACGGAAACTGATGTCACGGTATATACGTTAAAACCAGTAACCCGACGTACAAACATTTGAGTGATCTCCGTGTAACAACATAACATTAGATTTTTAACAGACAAAATCGTCTACGTTTCTTCGGTTATAAATCCGAGATATGAAAGGGTTTTTTTTTTGTAAAATTGTAAAGGTTTTACTTATTTCGATCGGTAAGTGCTTCCCAAACTTAACTAAGTATACTAATTTTCTTTTAAATCGCATGACGATTCACCCACGATTTTTCAAATCTTATATGGAATTAATGGAATAGGGTACAGTTAGCTCCGTAAAAATAGGATGACACAAGTTTGGACGATTGACTAATTTATTTTAATCTTGATTATGGCATCCAATAATTATTTTAATAGTCGGACATAAAAAAGCTTTGAACTAAACGATATGATTCAAAGACAGAATGGAAAAATAAACCATCTCTGTATCATATCGTTTATAAAATGATCGGGATAACTTCCTCGTTAAAAATAACACGACAACAAAAATATGTAATTAAATAATTTGTTTCGTGATAAGGGTATATAAGCTTTCAACTGTTTGAATAATATGAAATTGTTAAGTTGCATGCCTTTTCTGGTAGAACATAAGCAACACTGTATTTATTATGTCATCTTATGTAGGTACTTAACAATGTTCTCGCAATAAATAATTGATTGATTGATTTAACCTTGCAAATATGTAGCTACAACAAAACCAAAGTTTTGTTGTTGTAAGGCACTTATGTAAGTCGGGACAAATGTATTTTAAACGAGAAGCCATATGCGTGCGTGCAGGCAGGACCAAAAATGTTAAGCTCATTTAGTTGAGTTACTGCTTATGTAATACACTGTGAATATATGCGAGCGTGAAATTATTTCATCGTGCTCCAGTTTGCTGAAATGAAATGTTTCAGCCGTATGAATTATTTTGATCAAAAATTCAAAAGTTGCACTGTGTACAGTGGGGTTTATAATCGGTCTTCGGGTTGAACATCGTTCTGGAAATATGTTTTAATCAAGATTCACTGGGTCCTCCCAATTGCATACAGTACTCCAACCCAATCTCCAGCTCAATCATTCTCTCGTGACAAACTAACACAGATGATAAAAGAAATCAATAAAAACAACACATTTGTGACGAAATGGACCCAGCTCAGCACGTTGCTAGCTTTATAGTACAAATTCGGCCGAGGCATCCGCACCGCACGTCGATGTAACTAAGACAGACAGGCAACTGCGGAACCCTATAGGTACTGCGCGTGACCCGACGCACTTGGCCGGTTTTATTTATATTAGGAGACAATCTTACACAATTCGCGCTAGCCCAGTTATAAACTACATAAGGCGATATATTTAATAATATAATTACCTAAATACATAGAAAACATCATAGACTCAGAAACAAATAGGTATGTATTTGTAACTATGGGCATTAGATGCCTTAAAAAAGGGTTTATTATTCTCTTTATTTATGTTTAGTCGAAGGCTAGATTTTTACAATAATTATATCTAAAGTAAAATACAAAACCTTCATATAAAACATGAAATCATTATTATTATTATTATTTTTTGTTTCGTTTTTTTTATTCAACCCAAACTCTACTTTAATTACTATTACCATTGATTCAAAATTTTGACAATGCAATATATCCTCACCACTTAGATGGTTGGCAGTCCTCAACTGTGCGCTTCTCCAGAAACTTCCTGCCTCGCACAGCTAAACTGTGGAATGGATTGTCGCCTGCGGTATTTCCGGACCGATACGACCTTCAAACCTTCAAGAAAAGAGCGTACTCCCATCTTAAAGGCCGGCAACGCACTCACAACACCTCTGGTGTTGCAAGTGTCCATGGTCGGCGGTAATCGCTTACCATCAGGTGATCCGTCTGCTCGTTTGCCTCCTATATCATAAAAAAAATATATATATATATATTCCTTGCAGCTGCAGCTAGAGGTGAAACAAAGTGTTATAATGTAAAAGTACCCCCTTGACATTAAAGTGTTTATCACTTTATTGTTATGCAAACCAATATTTACTTAGTAAACGGGGCGGTCAAATTTGAGGCTCCATTGTATGTGAACCACCTAAGTTGACGTGACCCGCGGCCGAGGACAGAAAGGCAATCTGACTCGGTCTTTCCTATACCGATATGATATCAAAGACGTAGGTACTCACGCGCAGACACGTTGGGTGGCGGGCGTTACACATTGGTATTTCAATATCAGTCACACATCTGAGAGTTTTTATTTGTAATGTGAAGATTGTTTAATGAATGTGAGAAGGAAAGATTAGAAATTAGTGTAGAATGAATGCCCGAGTGTTCTAAGATTGAGACGAGTCATCAAACTTTTACCATCAGAACCGCTCATGACTTGATGCCATATTGGATTGCGAAAAATTGAGCCAGGTTGACCTCCAAGCCATAACAGCGGTCGCGGGCGGAAAGCCTTTTTACTGTCTCCCTGACGACCCTGACGTGATAGATGAGTCTATTTTATACACGTGGTTATTTGAAAAACTGTCATGGGTGTGACATATTTGATGGATTAAATTGACATTGTGTTTGTCAACTGATGCTCTGAATCTGCTTGATTTTTTACTAAAAATATCACAAAATTGACAACCCACTTACAAAAGAGGATGTTCTCATACTATTTATTTTTTATATGAACCACACTCGATGTTTTTGATACTAAATCGATTTTATATATTATTCCAATTTGGAGGACGTAGTCTCATATTTAGCCGGGATCAATTTTAGCAGCTGTAGAGTTTGAAGTATACTTTTGATTAATCTTAGCTACTTCATTGTCCATACATAAAAACAAAATTAGAATCACAAAGTGACAAAAAATTGTAATCCAGATTCCAGACCTACTCATAATAAATTATTATATTTACCATAATTAGGTATGCCTGTTAGTCACTAACGTTAATCAAAACTATTTAACCCAAAAATGCTATTAAACTTCGTTTGTATTTGCGAGAAAAGATAAGGACACATGTTTGTTAACAGAGCTTTGTCAATTTGTAAAACCCAGTTTATTGAGTGTTATATTCAGGCCAGCGTACTATCCCGTTTAATGTGTTGTGTAATTCGCTTCTGTAAGTTACTAACTTCCCAACAGTCGTTTGACCGCGTCACGGCTTAGGGGGTACATTTCACTGAACATTCAGTTGGAACCGTTTTGGTATTTGTCACGCTCATTCATTCACGTTTAAATCTGTTGCATATCTATTGTATTTTAATAATAGCGGTTATACCCGTGTATAAATTGTCACAAGAGCACGCGAAACACATTGAAAGGTAATTAGAGTGAACACGTAACATTTCTGATTTTTAAACCTCTAATCTAACATATTAGTAGAAAAACCCCCAGTAGGACATCGTACGAATTATTATTTTTTAAATTTAAGAACGCTTGCTCTAAACACGTCACAGCTCAATGGACGGAAGCGAGTGCATGCAACATATTAAAATCAAATGAAAACCTAAAATTGGAATGCGTATCGTAAGTCTCAAACCAACTCCGTAGGCCGCATCATCTGCCGGGCGACTTGCCCTACTTTCCGCGCTAGAGGCCTTTCTTCTGCCTCTTCTAAACAATAAAAGTGACGACCTTGGTTGCTCGTTTTGGCGGCTTTATTAAGGTTTATTTTCAGTTTTAAAAGTCATCGTGGAATGATTAACTAGCAGGGCTGAGGCTATTGAGCTCTGTATTTAACTGCAATTGTTTTGTGTATCTTAGTGTTCCGAGTTTTTAAATTGTGTTTATTGTTAAATTGTCTGTCTATGAGGAGATGTCAAAACAGTCCTGCTCCACGGGTGCGAAACGTGGAGAGTCACTAAAGACATCACGCACCGTATCCAGGTCTTTGTCAACCGATGCCTTAGGCAGATCGTCGGTATTTACTGGCCCGAAAAGATCCCCAACGAAGAACTCTGGCATATCTGTTCCGAAAAGCCAATCGGTCACCAAATTAAACGCCGCAAGTGGATTTG
Organism: Epinotia ramella; assembly: GCA_947578815.1. Taxonomy (NCBI): domain Eukaryota; kingdom Metazoa; phylum Arthropoda; class Insecta; order Lepidoptera; family Tortricidae; genus Epinotia; species Epinotia ramella. The sequence continues at coordinate 30,692,968 of OX388203.1, forward strand.
GATCGGTCACACCCTAAGAAAAGCTCCCAACCACATCCCAAGGCAAGCCCTGGAATGGACGCCACAAGGGAAGAGGAAACGTGGCCGGCCGAAACACACCTGGGGGCCTAGACAAGGTTACAATCGACAAGCGCTAACGCTAACGCTAACTAATAAAATGTATGGAAATGACAGATGTTAACGAAAAGTGTTTCGTCGGCATCTGTCATTCCCATACATTTTATTCGTTAGCGTTAGCGTTAGCGCTTGTCGATTGTAACCTTGTCTACGGCCCCTGGAGACGTTCAGTGGCAGCGGAACTGAAGGCTATCGGGCTGACGTGGTCCGAAGCGAAGCGCGTAGCCCAAAACAGAACGCGATGGCGAAGCACTGTGGAAGCCCTCTGCCCCATCTAGGGGACACAGGACATTAAGTCAAAGTAAGTCATGAGGAGCTTCAAGGAAAAAGTATACATCGTGTCGTATGAGGATGTCAAGAAGAAAGCTGAGACTAGAGAGGAATGACTCCACTCCACCGACAAGTGTTATTAAATATGATGATGATGAGGAGCTTGTCTGACACGAGTGAAGTTAAAAGATTGAGAGAAGAGAAAACCATGTCTTTTTTAAGAATATTGTTGTCTATGTGACTTCTTGAGGAATCTAACGACGTTTCAGATGTCACAGCGGTCACAATCGATCAAGCTGTTCCAACTGCAGGGCGTTCAATAGACAGACATACCTACGTACACTCGAAAGACATAACTCTTCTTCTGCCGCAGGTGGCAGTAAGTACTTACACAGAAGCTTTCCCTTGTCTAACATTACAAGTAGAACAATGGAATGAAATAACGCGTGTAACTTTTGCTGATATGGTCATATTACATAGTTAAAAGCACACATCGTTACAATAGGCATGATGCCTCATGTTAAAATTGATAACGTGGTGATGATAAATGGATAGTAAACCATCAAATTATCGTAATAAAGTATAAATTATAAAATATAATTAAAATCATAAAAAGATATGAACCTTGAAAGTTTAGAAAAAATATTATGCATTTTTTGTATTGTCCAAGAGTAAATTTAAAGCTACCAATAGAATCCTTACGCTTTTATAGAAACAAAATTGTATGACAACTATGTACTTAAACGCAGACTGAAACAACAATTTACCTGATTTTCCATACAACGATTAGTACAAATGTCAGTTGTGACGTCATACCTGTGTGTCTATCAGTATGAAGCGTTTTGCGCTGCCGCCAGCGAGGTCAATCTTTGTTTCAAATTTTTGGGTATTTATGTTCTTTAATTGTAGTTCCTCCCATACAAACATTTATTCCTCTCCAAAAACTGTCTCGAATGACATCATAAAAAAATGTTAGTCATCATCCCTATTGCCTACAAATAGCCACCCAGCAACTGCGAGCAACTGTTGACTCGTCTAACTGTAGTACCGTAGTACTCGGCAGCAAATAGGTTCGGGGCGAGAGCAAGCATGTTACAGCACCTGTGTTTGTGTTACGTCTGTCTGTAATACTATACCGCTGGCTCTGTAAGTTGTAGAACTCGCGTGCCGGTAATTTTACAAAATAAAACGAATAACCGGATCTAAATAAAACTATATAATATTATTTTGTTCACAAAATTTCACAATCGGTTGAGAAATGCGACATGTCGAGGAAAACAGCCGGACAACGGGACAGCGGGACAGCAGGGCATCCGGACAAATGAAAGTATTTTGGCCCAAGCTGAAACGGAACACTTTGTTCGCTTCGCTCGCTCGTTCAACTACGCCTTACGAAACCTAATAGCAAATATGCTATTAGACTTCCCAAAGGCGCAACGTCAAATTTCCGCACTCCCGTAAAAACTTCCTCTCTCCTTTATAATTATATTATGTCGTTTATCAGAAGCCACAACAAGATTGCTTATTACAATAGAAAAACTTCCAAAGTCGGTCTTTATTTTCCTTTGTTTCCTCAGCCAACTTAAACAATACATTCATAAACGACATAATCAAGTAACAGTGACTCATGGACAAAATGTCGATCAAATTTACCAATTATTTATCGTCATTTGTTCAAAAAACATTTTCGAAGTAGGTATGTTCCATCTCATTTTCTCGAGCATGGAAGACGTTGAACGTGTCGCTTACACCGAGGTGGGGCGGACATCGATCAAGCAATCTCCATATTGTTTTATTTTAGTATAAAAATGCCTTCACTTTGTACTTAAATACGTCTTTGCTATGTATACCTACATACATGTTAACAGAAAATGAAGTTGTTACGGTTACCTACCTGAATCACTAAAAATTGTTTATCCAAATTTTAATTAGTCCTAAACGCTGTTTTTCTCTGAATTACATTTTCAGAATTATTATAAAACAAACCTTACCTTTGGTCGATACATGAAAGCACGCATTAAGAAAGAAATCAAAAGTTTTGGTGTTTGCGAGAAAATTTACTTTTTCCGAAATGAAAATTCGGACAAACAATACAGTTGGGAAATTAAATTTAGTGATTGCGATAGGATACCAGTAATTACATGTAGTTAGAGTTAAATGCATGCTTTGCCACCGCAGCCACCAACCAGGCCGTGACTAGCCAGTACTAACCGCCCACGGTACGTTTCGTCGAGTTTAACCATAACGGCCTGTTACACCACATGCCTCGTGATTCACACTCAGTTTCGAGTACTCTGTTAAGCCCAGGTTTTACGAACCTAGGGGCCAAATACTGCCTGAAGTGGGGCGTCGTAGCTAAAGCGGCAACCATTGGAAAGAGACACAACACAGATGGGACCTCACCGAGTACATCATTTCTACATATAATAAATGTGAAAGTTCGTTGAGGTTGTCAGTGAGACATAATAAGTAGAGCTTGAAGGAAATTGTATTTATACAACGTACATTAAAAACTTCAATAGCGCGATGCAGAACTTCACCAATTTCCACGCATTTAGAAGGTCATTCTCCAGAGTTTTGTCGGCGTCTGAACTCCAACAAACCATATTAAACGTATAAAAAAGTCTGACGGAGTTACGGTGACCCATAGGCCAAATTTGAGAATATTTGGATAAAATCGTCTTTACTTTACGCAACAGCGCCATCTTACGACAGCCCAACGAAAAGGAGTGTTATGTTTTCTGTTTGTCCGGGTATCATGGGAAAACTATCGAATGGATTAATATCACTAAAACGTTAAATGGATCTTCGGCCACGGAATAGGTAGGAAGATAAGGATGCAAAAGGGTTAAAAAATGGGGTTGAAGTTTGTATGGGAACCCCTTGAATCTCTGAGCTAAAGACTTGAAAATTGGCAAGCATATACTTGACTAGAAATTAAAAAGAACACTATTCAAACTTTCAGCAAAATATAGATAAAACGTGAAAAAACAATGGATGTAAAATTGTTTATATATATTTGTAAAATGTGCATGTGGGTTTACGGGGCCGAGAGACCGATCTAGCTTCGTCTTATTTTCGAGAAAATTAGTTTTTTCCGTATTCTCTCGCAAAAGGCAGGCTTACTCTTCGATGACGACCAATGGTTACCCAATGGTTGGTTTGTTGATGGCTGCGCGTCGGAACCCCAGCGAGGAGGTTTTTTTGTTTTCTTTCTATCAGTTTATTTCGTTTTAACTACATAAGTAAACGATCAGTTATTGATTTTTTGTTTAGTTTTGAATAGAAATCAATTTTTCGTAGTATTACAGCCGAGAAAAACTCGATCCCCGGAAAAAAACAAAGCTTAAGCATTAATAACAATACCTATCGACGGTTGTGGATTTGAATGCATTCATGCAGTCTTAGCGTTTTTAATGTATGCCGAGTCTCTCCAACATGACCTGGGCCAAACTTAATTAAAATATGAACTGATAAAATGTTCTGTTTGCGAAGTTACGAAAATATTGTATGGCATTATACTTAGAAACATTTACAGTTTTACATTAGTTTTCCTTTCATAATTTTAGAACCAAATAAAACTCATTTAATACGGTTTGGTATGTTATTTTTATTAGTCAAAATAAAATCAAAAACATAATATAAGCGGCATCTATCGAGCTGAAATTGGACTAAACTTAAGCTCAGTAGATGGCGCCAATCGACAACTAACATCAACGACCTCTATCAAACCGAAATTGTATCAAAATCATGCTCGCTAGATGGTGCTATCATTATATACTTCAAGCATTAATAATTTTTCTTTTTCATTGAATTTGCGATCATGAATATATTATTGTTAATATCCGTTGTAAACACGTTCAAAGGCACCCGGTGCGCTTCATTGCTGCGAAAGTCCGACGCCATCTCGGCCAGTTTTATCCCTTATTTAATAATAGCTTCCGCCCGCGACTTCGTTTGCGTGGACACGAGATAAAGCTATCTTATATTTTAATCCAGGCTATACACTATCTTCGTGTAAAATTTCATCTAAATCGGTTGAGCCGTTTAAGCGTCATTGAGTAACAAACATCCAAATGTCTAAACATCTAAACATCCAAACATACAACCATCCAAACTTTCGCATTTATAATATTAGTAGGATTATCCTTGACTTTATACTTATTTTATTAATTACATTTTCACTTTGTTGGTAAACTTCAGCACAATTCTATCACCGTAGCGAAAATCGTGAATAAACTATTTAATCGTATGGCATACATTATTTTTGGCCTTTAAACTTTATCACTCTTTAGTACCACCCAGGGGACACGTGCAGGGTTGTGGTAGGTAGCTCCTCCGGACGCGAGTAACAGATGCTCCCCTTTGTCAAGTGAGTGGGCAACTTGACTGTTAGGAGTTTTTAAGCCGCCCCGCCCGAAGGCCTCTAACTCGGCTTAACGACTACTGTCATAGACAGCAGCCGGGAGCGTGCCTTCCAATTTTTTTTTTTTTTTTCAATTTATTAAAAGACAACTATGAGGTCCACTGGTGTTAATAAAATTATTCTTAGTCTAGGTTAGTACTTAATGGTAAAAAGGGATTTGGTGCGGTCGGTAAGTATTTTTGTCAAGGGACAATCAAACTTACCAGCTATCATTTTCAGGATGCTGTTGCTGCTCCCGCGCATTCTATTCAGGAGAGAGGCAGACTTTTTGCGCCAAACGGCGTCAAAGCCGTCTGTACGCGCCTCGGCAAACATAAATGACGCACTGCAGAAGCGCGGCAGCCGCAACAGCGCCCTGAAGGCATTATTAAATTGGATGCACAGAGCATTGTATGCCTTTTGGGTATATTTGAACCACAGACTTGCCGAGTACAGTGATGTGCAATACGCTTTGAACAGCGTTATTTTCACCGTATCTGTACATCGAGCAAATCTGCGGGCCAACATGTTCGCCCGGACTAACAACGCTCTGCGCTCCCTCTCCATATCTAAATCGTCCTTAAGGTCATCAGTTACCAAATGCCCAAGATACATTAAACAAGAAGACGCGTTTAAGAGGGATATTATTAAGTATTAAAGGTGGAACAAAACTTGGGCATTTGGTTCCCGCCTTAAAGACCATATATTCTGTTTTAGAAACATTGTAAGTCAAACCATGAGATGTCGCATATGACTCACAAACTGCAACTAGTTTTCTAAGTGCGCCGATTGAGGGAGCCAGGAGAGCCATGTCGTCCGCGTAACTGATGTTATTGACACACACATCATCAATAAAGCAGCCGACATGCGTTCTACTGAGTTCCTCAATCAGCGCATTAACGTATAAGTTGAAAAGCAGCGGTGAGCTCAATCCTCCCTGCCTCACCCCGCATTCCAACCTCCAGGGATCCGAAAACTCATCTGCCCATTTAACAAGATTCTCCTGATTCAAGTACCAAGACCTGAGAAGGGAAGTTAGCTCATACGGAAGCCCTGTCTCCCGTAACTTCCGCCAGAGAATGTCATAGGAGACCAAGTCAAAGGCCTTTGAGAGGTCCATAAAACAGGCATACACCGGATTCTGCCTATCGGTGTAATACTTGACAGTGTGCTTTAAACTAAGTATGGCAGTCTCTGTTGATAGCCCAGGTCGGAACCCGAACTGTGCGTCATGTACCTTGACATACCGCATCAAATGCGAGTTAAGCACACTGTCGAGTACTTTTGCTACTATTGTGGCTAATGAGATGGGCCTATAATTAGACCTGTCTGATACATCTCCCGTCTTGCTCTTGACAATAGGTACCACCAGAGTCTTCACCATATCCGGAGGCAGGTATGAGTGACTTAGGCAAAGGTTAAAAAGCATGGCGAGTACTCGAGGAAGGTGGGGACCGGCGTGCCGCAAGTGTTCCACGCTGAGCCCATCGTGCCCCGGCGACTTACCCCTAGTCATTTTGTGGACTGCATGGTTAACATCCTTGGCAAAAAATATGGTAGTTATCTTGTCACCATGGGTATCAGCGCCGAACTCCCGACACGGTGGTCCTAATGGTGACTGCACTGCAAAGTGATTTCTAAATATATTCGCTATATCACTAGGGTTTGAGACACCTGCGACACTCACGGGGGTACTAGGCTTGGGATTCAATTTATTCGTACATTTCCAAAAATGTTTAAAGTCTGATTTCGAGTGATGTGATGCTATCAGGTCCATTTTTATTTGTTCTTGATGATTCTGGCACCACTTCAGCTTCCCTTTAAAAATCTTACGCGCTTGGATCATGTCACCGTAGACAGAACCGCCAGTAGGTTTTCCGTGCATCACCCACGTGTTGAAGCTGAGCCTTGCAATCGCGTGAGCCTCGCTTACGTGCCTGTTCCAGCCCACCAAGGTCTGTTTCCTGTTATTATTATTTTTATTGCTGTAGGTGGAAATTGCACCCTTACATAAAATATTTATCACATTCAAGTACAATTTATTTATGATCTCTTTATGATTAGCGTTACAACAGTTATAGCCACAACATTTCTGACACTCTAATGGAAAATCTATATTTCTTAAGTGATCATGACAAAATTTCTGATAAGTATCTGTTTGCAGTGCATTTCGCTCACCCCACCTTGCTTTGTTTACTACTAAGGTTTTTAAAACCACTTTCTGACTTATCACGTTAAGATTACATTTAACTACCAAGGGAAAGTGGTCAGACCAATATACGTCATGTTTAACATAAACATCTACAACACACTGCCTCGCGGCCTTCGTGACAACGCAATGGTCTAACCACCTAGCGCACCCGTGCGCTTCACTGATGAAGGTGAACGTATCGGAAGATAAACCTAGCCTGTTAATATCCGCACAGGTCCAGTCCTGATCCACTGAGAATTTTACCAGTTCTTTATAAAAACGCTCGTGCGGATGCGCATTAAAGTCCCCTAATATTAACGCACATTCTACGTCGTTTTCCTCGATAATGGCATGTATAGTGCTCAAACAGTCTGTAAGTTCCACTACGTTCTCAGCGCAGTCAGTCGGCATGTAAACACTAAATATAAGGACTGGCCGATCACTTGTCACAATTCGTATCGCTGATATACGTGGGTTCGCGCACTTGACCACCGATACGCATTGAAACACTGATTTACGCCACAACAATGCAACGCCGCCATAAGGCCTACCTTTCAGAATCCCCACGGCACGGCACAATCCAAAGCACGGAAGCGCTCATTTATATTGAATATTAACCACCCACTCAAACATCAGGCGGTCACCCATCCAAAGACTGACCGCTGCCATCTTTGCTTAACCTGCGTTATCGTTTCCGACTCGCAGCCGCCGCTAGGCTATGCTAAAGATGCTAAAGTTTGGACCTCAATGCTCCTGCCTCGTACGTTTTATTAACAAGGGAGTTAAATTATAATAGACCCAAGTAGACTCTCACGAGTTGATACCTGTTTGAAGTGTTTAAGAATAGAAGAGCCGCCACACTGTTGGTCTAACGAGACTCGCAGCAACCGTACTACAAATCCTATGCTACGTAATAGTTTATACCGAGATCTCGATGACCTCTGGAGCCTAGTTGGCAGTCACCCTACCTATGAACCGGGTTCAAATCCGGTAAGGGCATTTATTTGTGTGATGAGCACGAAATTCCTGAGTCATGGAGGTTTTCTCTATGTATTTAAGTATTTATTTATCTAGGAGGGCTAGGACCCATAGTAAAAGCTATGTTTTTTTTGGGACTAAGCCGATTAGTGTAAGATTGTCCGATTTTTTTTTATCTCTTCGTTACCTCAGCGCAGGGCTCAGTCGATATGTACTATACCGTGGAGCAGGGCCCGAGAGAACTCATGCAATTATTAGTCTGACTTAGTCCTTTAGTAACCTAGTTATCCAGTGCTATGAAATGAACCGTAATGTACTGTCTAGTCTAGACTCCCACAAGCGAGTGATCGCATTTGCATTAGTCGATACGCGAGCTCGTGATAATCGCTGAGCTCTTGATTTGACTAATACATAACTATCTTTAACCAACTAGCTCATCCGCGTATACTCGCTAACCGCCGTTTCGTGATCGTGCGACTGCATCGCGGCATGTGGCCTCTTGTCGCTATTGCAACGCGCGACAAAAGTGATGCAGTAGCTAAATCCTTCTTTATGACATATAAAAAAAACTTCTATAATATATACTTTTCAGTTAAAGAAAATGGTCTGATATAAGGGTATCAGTTTTATTTGTCTTACATGGACATGAACAGTCTGTTTACAGATTTAAATCAAAGTTAAGGACTACAAAGCCTCTTTTTTTCTTGGACTCTTAATCGCCATAAACGGGGTATACCTATGGTAATACCTATGACCCATTAAGTAGGTACACAAACACATCCTACTTCCTACTTATATTATAAATGCGAAAGTTTGGATGTTTAAATGTTTGGATGTTTAGATATTTAGACATGTTTAGATATTCCGATGTTTGTTACTCAATCACGCTTAAACGGCTCAACGGATTTTGATGAAATTGTGCACGAAGATAGTTTATAGCCCGGATTAAAATAAAGGATAGTTTTTATCCCGGGTCCACGCAGATGAAGTCCCGGGCCGATGCTAGTTATAAATATTTTCTGTCACACGTACACCGTCTCTATATGACTGTGTAAAGGATCCACGAATCCCGAATACTGGCTCGCCTTAGATACGGAATTGGGGCACCGTTACCGTCACATATAGCAGTTGGGGAATAAGCTCTTAGCTACGAATCTTGTAGGAAAATACGCTACATCGCCGCTGTGGTTCAGAAAACTTGTTCACTATGTAGTTGTTTGTTTCTCGGTCACGTAGACTTCTGAGTAACTTACTGTAGGTGTTCTGTATGTGATCAGTTATTTAAAGGTATGACAATTACTCGCAAGTACATCGCATACAGAAATTTACTCCACAATAGTCTGCAAAAAACAGAAATTCTTAAAATTACTATACTTCAAATAACTGTTGCACTTACTCAGTTTTGTGGTATTTATACATCACTAGCTTCCGCCCGCGACTTCGTCTGCGTGGAGCTGGGATAAAAGCTATCCTATATTTCAATCCGGGATATAAACTATCTTCGTGCAAAATTTCATCCAAATCGATTAAACGTGATTGAGTAACAAACATCCAGAAATCTAAACTTTCGCATTTTAAATATTAGTAGGACTAGGATTACTAGGCAACCACACTAAGGTATTATTCCTTAAAAACGACGCATTTTGTTTTAACTGAACTGCCTCTGATAATTTCAACTACTTTAAATATTATAAACGAAATTGCGACTAGCGCGAACACTAAAACGGAGAACAAAAGACAACAGACAATACAGCGCGCAGCGCTCTGTAGTGCCTGATGCCTCAAATGTACTGTCATTTGTATAGCGATAAATTAGTAACATTCTTCTGTTATTTATTATATTCAAGTGTAGTTATCAGTGGCATCTACTAAAGACAAGGCAATGAGCTGACATGAGATCAGCGTGCAGTAGAGACCCAAGCGCTTAAATGAAAAAGGTGTAGTTTGGCTTGGACATCTCAAACTGGTTGTTGGTAATGGTAGGTATAATGTATGTTCAAAGTATTTTCTATACAGGTTGCATTATTCAAACGGGGTGGTGAGGTCGAAAGTACAAGAGACCCACCCGGTCATTATCTGTCTAAAAATCGGAGTTCGGTTTTTTGCGTAGGAACTGGATGTAGGGAACAGTTGTTGCTAAAGAACCCTGTGAACCGTATTTCATAGTATTATGTACGGAAATGGATTTCCCCATACTAGTCTGTATACCTGCATACATCTGCGAAAAAATTCAAAGGTGTATGTGAAGTCCCCAACCCGCACTGGGCCAGCGTGGGGACTACTGCCCGTTCCCTCTCATCCATGAGAGGAGGCCTGTGCTCAGCAGTGGGACGTATATATATAGGCTGATTTATAAGTGGTTCCGGAGATTACTCTTTACATACAAACTTACAAAGCCAAGCAAAGCGTAATCATTTGACAATGAGGACTCTTTACATCTCCATTATTTAATTATATTTCGCACTGGAGACTCTTTACATCTCTTTATTATAAGATAAGTGGACACGGAGACTCTATACACCTCTCGGCAAACGTATGCCCTCGTATGCTATGTATTCAGGTCTCTTAATGAACCATTGATAATTAATTGTCTTCGTAAGCTCTGACATGTAAAAGAGCCCTTCAAGGCCTACTTGCAGAATAAATATTTTGAATGAACTTTATCTCTTTACATCATGAGTATAGAAAAGTATAGCAACATTAATGATAGCGTAGCGAATGCGACTGGCCAACTGTGTAAAGCGTAGAACAAAGGAACGGGACAATGCGGCGCTCGCGAATGGCTGGCGCCTCTAATGTGAAGTCATCTTCGTTTTATCTCACAATCTTATAATATACGTGACTTTGCTAAGTTTTTTGCTTTGCTAACATTCACCATATTCTTATGCATGTATAATAAAAGCTTGGCACTTTAATCTCGAGCTGCAGAACAAACTAACGCATCGATGTTTTTTAACGCGCGCTGTCATGCGACTATGTCGTTTCCCGCCTCCACCGCGACCATAGTGGCGTTATGTTGTGTCGCTTCTGCCTAAACGCGGCCTTAGTAACATGGGCTAAGGTAGCGACGATTTGGCGGAAAGATTATAAGAAAAACTTCACGTAGAATCATAAAACATCTAAATAGGGAAGATGCAATATTTTAATGTTTGCTTTCATTTGAAGGAATCGCATGTAGAATAGACCACGAAAGTAATAAAAAAATTAAATACTATAATGTATAATAGTCAACAATTCCTGTTACAAATTGTCAATTTAAACTTTCGCGCCTAAACGGGTTCCTGTGACGTCACTCATGTGTGTCACTCGCCATATTTGTTTGTCCGTGATTCGTCCCTAGATGTCATTGAGTTGCCTAAGTTTTGACTTTTCACAGGAGTGACGTCACCAGACGCTGATTGTTGGATTAAAACACGTTCCGTTTCACATTACTTCAAATCGTAGGTAATTTATGTTTCAAATTAGTATAAATTAAAGTAAAAAGTTTTCGTTTCAGTAGCTATTATTTAATGTTTTTTTTTTTCAATATTATGGTCACAAAATAATGGTAAAATAATATAGCTGCATCTTCCCTGCCACGGAATCGCCCACGGAATAGGTCTCATTTTGAAGAAAAAATATCACAACGTAATAAAAGAAATTCGAAAAGGAAAGGTGAAAAGCTATAGAGGAAATATGCTAAAACCGTCCTTCCTCCGACATGTTTTATTGTATATCCAACAAGGTTATTGATATACATAAAAAATAATGTTTGCTGTTTATTTAGACTAGAGATATTAGACATATGTTTTCCTCGTGTTATTGAGAATTATACAACAGATAATAATGTAGCTAAGTCAACTTCAAATATATTTGTACTGAAGTGAAATTTTTAACGTAATTAGCGTTTCGGGATCTGCTAATGACGAGCCGTTTAACGAGTTAATTCATATTTCTTTTTATTTTACCTGTGACCCAGGTGACGGAACAATGCGTCCTTGCCCCCGTTTACAGTTTGTTTTTCGTTTTACAATTTCGTATGAAAGTCCATTGAAGAAACCACTTCACTTAACAGAAAACATAATCTCAGATTAGGGAGCAGGAGACAAATTCATAAGACGAATTATTTTTTTGAGGCGCTGTCCTTCTTCGTGTTCGTTTATAGCTATTCCTCTGAATCTGAAACGCAGATATTTTATTACGTTTAATTAGCATTAAGCTATAGAACACTGAAGTGAACTAGCGTGCTTATAGTATGAAATCAAATAAGAAAGATAAATTATAAGGAGGGCAATTGATATTAAAAGATTTTTCAAAAAACCCAACTGCTTTACTCAAAAATTACAAGCCTATTTCACTCCCATGACTAAGCGGAATCCAACGACACCTCATCGTATGTCAAAATTACTGTAGCCCGTGAAATAGAATTTTCTTGTCCACATACATAATATACATGCATACATAAAAACATACATACGCTCGAAAAACATAACCCTGAGGCAGTCAGGTAAAAAAGTGCTCCGACATCGCCACTTTTCACCCAATTACATAGGCCTATGTTACTGTCTAAAATCATCGTTGAATCGGGTAAAAATACAGTGTGCACACTCACATATCGGTTTTTTTGACCTTGCACGAATATTTCCACGTGGCTGGCGGCGGCATCGGATCTGCTCCATTCGGCATAATTTCCCCAGGCGAGAAAAAATAGAACGATTTCCTTTATAGCAGCGAGTTACGGCGGGCATAACCTGAGATTTTACCACTTAGCCCGCTCCATGCAAACGCAACCTTTTTACATCTGAGAAATGAATAGTAGCCAAAGGAATAGTTTAATAAAATTGTGTGGTGAGCATTACTTAACGTCTGTTAAAGGAAATTACAAATTTCCAATTAAAACGATTTTTGGTTTCTCCTAGCCGGATTAAAACCAGCATATTTCTAGCTACCTAATCCTGCTGGGTGCAACGAATTCTTCAGTCTCGAAGAATCAGGCTTCTGAAATTTGTAATAAGGCACTCTCATTCAAAATCCAATGAATAGTGTTTTAATTAATACCAGTTTAATTGGAATAAAATAAATTACCTGCAGATTAGTCCTAATCTGATAATCATCAATATTTTGGCAATATTACTAATTTTGCGATTAGATTAAAACTGAGCTGATGTGTTTCTCACCATAAAATTCATAATCTAACGCATACGATTATATTTATAACCTAACGGTATGTTTCCTCAGTGCAACTTCTAGTGCAACCTCACTAAATATAATATTAACTAACGGTTCATTTAACTTATTGGTGACATAAGTATATTTACGAACTACGCGGAGGTACATACATTCCACAAAAAATCCCGAGATTAACCCTTAACCGCACGGGCTATATCGATTCGGGCGACACCGTCCGTCACGGGCGTGAACCACGATCGACATAAATAACACGCCCGAGATAAGTAGTTACAGGACAGTAATCGAGCAATTAACTTGACAGATCGGTTAGGCTGGATGTAATAGTGTTTCATTGAGGGAGCTTCACAGAAGAAAAGGCCCAGCAAAATCAGAACTAGCTCTTCTGAAAGTAAGAGTATGACATCTCAGCATCATCAGCCTATTACTTCCCACTGCTGGACACGGGGGATCATAAGTGAGAGGTTAAGGACAATAGTCCCCAAGCTGGGCCAGTGCGGGTTAGGGACTTCACATACACTTTTGAATTTATTCACAGACGTATGCTGGTTTCCTCACGATTTTTTCTCGAGAAGCTGCTGGTAAATATCAAATGATACTCCGTACATCATTTCAGAACTATTAGACTTTCGTACGTTCTATGAGTGTGACATCTCGCGACTAGCATTTACACACCAGTGTATTTCTGACAGAATATCTCCTTTAAAAATATATTAACAATAGCATCAAAAGTTTGACGACCGGTTAGCCTAGTGGGTAGTGACGCTGCCTACGAAGCTGAAGGTCCTGGGTTCGAATCCCGGTAAGGGCAAATATTTGTGTGGTGAGCATGAATATTTGTTTCTGAGTCATGGAAGTTTTCTATGTATTTAAGTATTTATATCTATTATATATATCGTCGTCTAGTAACCATAACACAAACCTTAATGAGCTTACTACTATGGTACTAGGTCGATTTGTGTAAGATTGTCCCCTAATATATTTATCTATTTATCTATCTATTATCTAAAAGTGATATGAAAGTGCATAGTGGCATTGAACAGCTGCTCTGGGTCCATTACATTGAGGTTGATAATATTTTTACATAGCACCAGCAGATGTATTGACTATGTAATGCAATAGAGTTCATCAGTGCGCGTCGGGCTAACGCAGATCTACCTACAGATACGGTCCCGGCGGGAGCCGGCTACAAATAATAAAAAACACACGATATGTGCAGTGCAGACACATGTGGGCAGTGGGAATAGCTGGTAATTTAAGAAGGGCTCTAGGGACTTGGCTTAGAAGGACTTAGATGGTACTATGCTGGTTATAAGATTCATTTTTAATAATGACTAGTTCATATTACTAGTGGATTGTACAGTAATATGGCTGCGGACTGTGTGGAAAAAATGTGGAAGCACATTATCGTTTGTGGGCTAGGTATTGAGGATAGTGCCATAGATAAGAAGCTTATATAGTGTCACATTGTTAATTATATAATTAGCATCTTAGCCTATCAGAATGCTTGCTCGCCTTTGTCACATCACTTTCATCCCATCGTATACTGCTCACAAAATAAAGGCCACTTACATTTTTCTATCTTAGGAGTATTGTTAATTATTGGACATAAACTAATTGATAAGTGATGTCCCGCATCCTTCAGAATTCAACCTCTTTCATGCTGGTGTTTTAAGTCTTACCGCTGGAATTTTTTTTTTTTCATATAACGATTACCATACTTCTAGATCTTAGTTTGTCAACTACGATTAAAAAAAAAAAAACATTTCATTTTCAACTATGGTGGTCCTGGTAGAGTTCCTCTTATAGTCATTCCTTATCCGATCCATGCTCGTCAAGTCGTCACGCCACACGTGCATTCACATTCTCACCAATATCATATCAATGTTCTATCAATATCAAGTCAATACCTCTAATAATATCAATAAACCTCCTGGTACATTCTTCTTAAACAGCATTTCCAAGGTTTCTTACAAACATTATTATAATGTGGATCATGACGTTGAGGACAAATGTAGTTATAATAACCCAACTAAATAAAACTACACCCAAACGACATTCACCCAGGCTTCCGAAGTGTTCTCCTATTATACATTAACGACACCTACGTACTAACATTACGTTACGAGAGCTGTTACGTCGATCATAAAACCCATCGGTATTTCCGAGAATTCATTTTCATGTTTTATGACTATTACGATTTTATTGATGTTGGGACAACCATGGGGAATTAGTTCATATAAGTACGTAGCTTGTTTAAAAATCTCAAAACAGTCACGTTGGAGACATTGGCTCAAAAGTCGCTTTTAGTTCCCTTTAGGCCTCATACTGTAGGTTAGTCGTGAAATTCTGCGTTTAGGCACATAGTTAAACAATAATAATAAATATTAGGGGACAATCTTACACAAATCAACCTAGTCCCATAGTAAGCTCATTAAGGCTTGTGTTATGGGTACTAGACGAGGATATATACTTAAATACATAGAAAACTTCCATGACTCAGAAACAAATATTCATGCTCATCACACAAATATTTGCCCTTACCAGAATTCGAATCCAGGACCTTCAGCTTCGTAGGCAGCGTCACTACCCACTAGGCTAACTTCGTTTCGAATTTTTTCAAGGATCATTTCTTTTGATGCACCTACTGATTATGTTCTGTAATTTATAATTTATTGCGACATTTTAACATTTTTAACATGATGAAACTGCCCAATTGTAACTTATTCTTATGCACTTACCCAGTGATCAAGACTAAGGTCATAAGGTTGCTCAGATATTGTTTAACCTATGGGAACGTTTCGTACACTGAAAACCAAATGAAAGCGGTACTCAAGGAGAAGCTACGCTATCAATTTTAATAAGCATCCGTTTAGATTCATAATAGATAGTCAAGAGCTTCATGTAATGCGTATCTATTAGCCGCTCAGTTGACTCGTTGCGGTTCGGGCGGCGGGGGGAGGCGGTGTGTACTCGTTTTCAGAGAAAAGGTGGTGGAAATTTACTTTGGTTGTTTTCCATGGGTGTCAACAGTATTACCAACTAATAAACGTTTTTGTACTCGTCGATTAAAATCTGTGTATTAAGATTTCATAGAGAATACTGCAATGTCACTCTTTTCATCGTTGAATAGGTCTATGTTACTTCCGAAACAACCGAAATAACTTTTTCGATACGCTCTAGACAATCGAAAAAAAATTTAAAATAGAACTTCGTATTTCAATAACATGTGTCCTTGTTTAAGGAGACTCGATCCGATACAAGATTGCCAATCTAAGGCGTTTCGGAACGTAGCAGCGTCGCGTCATCTGTTAAAAATCTACTTGAACTTGCTGCTGTCACACATAAAAAAAATAAAAAATCTACGCTTTGTGATTGGCTACTATTTAGACAATCACAGCACAGTACTGCAACATTACGGACGCCGGTGGTGTGATGTGATAACTTTTCTTATCAAAGCTATGCTTAAAAAGTTAAAATAAAAACTAAGAAAATGAGTAGTGACAGTGACGAAACACCTTTAACTCCTCAAGAAATAACTAATATGGCAGAGGAAGCTACACTTACCTTGCTACCTGAAAAGTCAAAGAGCCCAATTACAATAGTAGAACTAGACAATATAGTACTAACGATATTTAGTTTTCTTATATACTCGTATTAATGACTTAAATTATTAATTATAATGAACTCGTACAAAAAGTATTGTTCACAATAGTGTCATAATCAAGCTTTTTAATCTCGTACCTTACTTAGGCCACTCAGCAATAAAACGCTCTCTATTATAACACGATTGTGAAAAATACTATTATTTTCTAAAATGGTACATCTGTCTTTGTGCAGTGCGGTGTGCAGAGTTCTTTCCCAGTTTGTGAGTACCGCGAAATATATTTTTGATGTAGTATCCTCATTCCATGTAACATTAGAATTTTAACTGACTTTCGTTTGATGTGGTCGTTCTATTACGTCAGTCACATTGTCCACCTTATTGTTTTATGACGTGACTTCAAATAGCGTGGGATTTTAAAAGTTAACAAAGGTTCACTTTTAAAATCCCACGCTATCTGAAAAAAGGAACAGTCCTATTTTCAGATTTTTGGTTTTCCTCACTTAGACTCATGAGAACAATCAATTCTGATAAAGCATAAACCCACCCCATATTATGTTCCCGCCATTTTATGTTTCAGACATTTTATATGGTCAGTTATATTGGAAACTATTTTGTATAATTATGGACACTTTTTGAATACCAATTCTGAATAAAAGAGACCTTTTAGAATCTACACTTACGGGAAATGAACTAGACAGATTACTTCAGATTAATATCTTATTTTACGAAGCACTGTCGCTAAAATCCGAATTGTAAAAATAGTCACAAACCGCTTCTGAATATTAATTTCTAATTTACACGAACACTGCCTTAGATCAGAAGCTTATACCTCTGTCCTTGATTCGAGTCGACAAGACCATCGCGCCCGGAACCGCCTCACGATACAACCGTTGATATTTATATCTAAAGGTCAATGTTAAAGTTACCCTGTTTACCGCAAAATACCGATAACACTTTCCATGAATTGCTTGCGTTGGTATTCAAATACTTAGGGCACTTTGCTTGTAAAATCAGAATATCATCATCATCATCATCATATCAGCCGAAAGGCGTCCACTGCTGGACATAGGCCTCCCCCAAAGAGTGCCAAAGTGACCGGTCCCGCGCCACCCGCATCCAGCGGACTCCCGCAACTTTTACCAGGTCATCATAATAATCATAATCACAATTCATTTACTCGTATTGGTAATATAAATTACATGTCAGAGGTACATTTACATTGTTGTACTCGTAGAATATTTATTACACTACAAGGATTGTTTATATTATAAGTATTACATGTCAGTAAATATGTTAATTAATTGTAATGTATGTATAGAGTACATTAGCGATACATTTTTAATACACAACACTGGGACTGGGACAAAATAATTCCTTGTGGTCATAGAACGCCTGCTCGATTAGCCATTTTTTAAGTTTTGCCTTAAATACGGATGTACTCTGAGCAGCAATAATGTCATATGGGCGAGTTTTTTTCACTTCGCGAGTCTGTGCGATACAAGAGGCAGCTTTCCTGCGCGCATACTGCGGGTCGCGTACCTACGTGGGACGTCCTTTCCACAAAGTGTGGCCACTTCATCGCGAGCAGTCACCGCCATTTGGAATATCAACAGTGACGGTAGCGTCAATATACCTAGCATTTTAAAAATTGGTTTTGCCGAGTTTGTTTGTGAGACGCGCGCATCAGTGGTTTTTCGTGCAAAGCCAATGATGTAATATAAAAAAGAGGTACGAGTAGATAGGTTATAAGCGCTCCAAAAGTGGCACACTAAAACTGAGTCAATTGCACGAACTTGCCTCAGTTTCGCGTCGTCAATGGACACGTATAAACGTGTCTCAGCTGTGGTGACCATTTTTAAACACGGAATTTGGTATAGACAACGTATCTACTACTCTTTTTTACATTACATCATTGTGGAAGCTGTCAGAATTTTGAAATTTATGAAGATTGTTGCGGCCTGGTTAATTATGGTTCGGAATTTTTGGGAGTTCCAATGTTTTAGTTGGTACCCTAACCAGTACGATTTTTCATCCTATCTAGGAGGTAGTTTAACTAGAAGGATCCAACTCACGCAATCAAATTTGAATTTGGATCCTTCTGGCTAAAATTAAAGTCTAGTAATCTCTGTGGTGAGTTGGAACCTTTTCACTAAACTTTTGAAACTTATACATTCTCTGAAATTATTCAAGCAGACATCTACACTCAAGGTCAACAACGTCTTTACTTTTTTTACATGTTGGTATACACGACCTGTCAGAGCGCAAGAATGCATAGATTAACTTTTTCCTTCGTCACATAGTTTGAAGAAACTTCTTTGTGGATTGGTTAAGTTATGGACATACGAAAATAGGCATAAGTTCTATTTAGAATCTTAACGTAAGATTTGTTTTTGTAATTTTTATGGTTGAGACGTCTCCAGGTGTAAAATATAGACTTAGAGGTTCATGCCTATCGTTTCGTTTAGGCATTTCCAGGCTTAGCTGGAGAACGGAATTGAGATAGTGATGTGGGATTGAAACGTCTCGCGGCGGCGCGGCGGCGCGCAGCCCGCGCATGCGCGACGCTGAGGGCGCGGGGAGACGCGGGGAGGCTGCGAGGGGCGCAGCCTCCCGGCCCGGAGCTGCACTCCCGTTTCGGCAGCCCTCATCGATCCCCGGGCCCGCGCCCAGCGCGAAACGCCGCCGCGCCGCCGCGCCTTCCCAGGCCCACGACAGTGCTCCAGGTCGTGATTTGTGAAGGTTAGATGTGTTGACGGCTCCTGGTGACCTGGTGGTAGTGACCGCGTTTTACAACTGTGGCGTGGAGCGGGTATGTTGACTCCGCCGCAGTTGCTAAAACGGACTTTATCGCGAGATAATAAACCTCAGAATAGCTCATGGTTCTTCATCCGTCATAATTGTCACAATGTTTTCATCGTAGATTTCATGTAGTTGGTTATGTTGATCCATGCGACAGTTTTCGAGGATAGATCATTTTTATTTAGTTATTATGAATAACTGCAATATAAGATTGGTTTAGAGAACTATTCGTAGTGTTTTTGACTGAAAAGCATTACACATATTTCAAAAACTAACCTAGTTAAGGCAGTAAAGACAAAAATTAAATAGAAATGATTTTAGCGCAAAAATTATATGAACAAAATGTCAAAAATTATGATTATAAAGACAAATTGGAAAGTGTTAGGTAATATAACTTAGGTTACATAAATAATGGTGGAAGTTATTTACCATGTAAGTCACATTAAATGGCAATGTAGATTAAAAAACAATCCACAGCGACGTCAAAAAGATGTTTATAGTTAATTACGATTCCTATTTTCGGCACTTGTATCGTAAATAACTATTGCCTTATTACAAAGGAATAAGGTGGAAAAGTGTATACATATCTTTGGAGTTGACTTCTAAAATAGCGAATTACGTAGGGTAGTTATTCACTTACACGTCTTGAACACGTATGAATGAGAAAGGCATCTTTGCTAATATCTAATTAGAAAAACATATTTTCCGCTCATCACATTACCTATAGAAATACATTTTCAAGTCATTTGTGTTTCACATTAGTCTATTACCGAAGCGCCATCAGAAACTCGCAAAGTTAGCGCTTTTGTTTTGCCGAAAACCCGAGTACTGTGCTATTAATTTACAATAGAACGATATGCGATGGGGTTCGGTCCAAATGGCAGCGGCCGCCGCCGGGCGGCCGATTTCAGGCGGTTCTCCCATCGTCGCTGCGTTTCCGAAACAGTCTAAAACTTTTTGGCAATGGCCTATCTTGGCGATATTACTTGTTCAGCTTACGCATAATTTAACTCAATGTGTAATAAAGGCACGTGTGGTAAGATAAGCAAATCGTTGTGTGTAATATGACCTTACTTGGAAGATACGATGCCGGACTAAAAGTATGTATTATCGGCAATAAGAAAACATGGGAATAGCTTTAGTAGTATACTAGTATTATAGTTTTGTGATAGAAAAACTTTTTTATCATTCGGAGATTCCGAAACAGTGCGACAAAAAACTAGCAGCATTTATGTATCTTTGTCATCTTTCCATACAATGTCATTCATTTTATCAATACGAAAATATATTTAGCACACATTTTGTTTGAATTCACACATGTTATAATCATGTTATGTTAAAAGTAGCACATCAAAGAACAGACTGACTTAAAAACACCCAAATAAATCACACACTTTCAACATGTTTTTTTTTCTGCACAATACATCATATTTTAATTTGCAAAACCATAAGTATTCAAAACGGCATAGCAGCTCTAGCAGTCATAATCACATTAAAGTTTTGATTGATAACCCGGTAACACAATAAAGAAAGTTCTGTTTTCGGTAACTTATCGCTCGAAGGATCCGCAAAACTCCATCGTGACATGCGCTACACAGTCATGTGATGAGAAAGAAAAAAAAATTGCAGGCTTGTTTTTCGGAAATAAGGACACATTGTGCATCTTATGAGGTATTGATTATTTTATTTAACAGACTGAAGTTTAGGTAAAATTATCATCTTAGGCGTGATAAAATACAATATAACACTTGTAGAAAAAATCGTGTCATAACACCAAACTCAGTTTACGGAACGAACATGGTTATACGTTATAAGTAACTCCTACTTAAAACAAAAGCAGTCCTAAAGACGTAATTGACCCGCACTTGTCAACGGTTTTTAAATTTATTTATATTAAAAGAGAAAAATCACAATACAAAATGAATAGGCGCGTACAGAAACCTGTTTAAGGTTTATGCGTGACGCGAATGTTTCGCACCGCTCACAGCTCACAACAATAATATCATAATCCTAATACTTATAGGTAAATACAATATACTGTAGGTATTGTAGTTTCACTCCAGCAACGAGGTGTAGTTGCTGTCTGTTCCTGTTAGATAATATCTTTTTAATGCGATCGTGCACGACTTTTTGTCTGCAAGGACGCTTGTGTGTATATCTTCTGGCATATTATTTAGAGAGTTAGGTAGCATGTACTCCCACGCCCTACGCTAGGTAGAATATAATATCTAGGTTGGTAGTCTAACTTACGTAATTTTTTATGCCTATTATATCGAGATTTATTTTATTTTATCATAGTCTTCTAGAACTTGTTAGAAATTGACATTACTTTGCAGTATTTAAATACATTGGACTCGTCCTTAAGTTTATTTTGCATGTTTTTAGGTACGATAGATTTAAGTATGCTCAATTGTAGCTTGTAGATGCAGCCTATGTTGGTTTTATATGTACCCATAACTACTTAAGCCATAGCTTATTATTGTATCGGCTAGCGATAAATATAGCAAAGACAAAATAGAATATGTGTATTGTATCAGATGGTGTCCCAAAAAGTCACGATTCTTCTTTATCGCGTGATAAGCACGTGAAAGTGTGGGTTGATAATACCTCGATGCATGCTGTCATTGAGAACGTACCCCATATACACGAGTAGTATATACGTTTCTTATATTACGTAAAGCCTTCCCCGACCGGGCCTAGATTTGTCAACAACATTTGTCAGAGATATTGGTCGCAAATAGAATTGACCAAGACTGAACTCCCGCAGTTTTGGCACAGTATGAATAACAGTCGAACAGGGTCGCAGCGGCGGGGTAGGATAGATGGCATAACGCGCGAGCCTGCAATAAAGCGGGGAACTTTTTCAATTCGCATTCCTGGCAACGATCCGGGATATAGTTTATAATGTATCTCTGGCTTTATTGTGGGCCAGTAACTGTTAGCTTAGTCTTTAACACTAATTAGCTGAGTGCCTCTTAGCGTCGGACAAACGACGACATATTTATTTGTTTGAGCACAGTCACGGCGCATAGTAATTATTAGGCCGGTAGAAAACTAGCCAAGATTAGATGTTAACATGCTTGTGAAGTTTTTGTTTTGACTGGCTCGTATGTTTAATCATCATCATCATAATTATGTCCTATATATGTCCCACTGTTGGGCACAGGCCTCCTCTCATGAATAGGAGGGAACGGGTGGTATATTTGATACCCTACAATTAACAAATATCTTGGAAATCGTATTTTGGCAGCATCATCATGCAGATCACTTACGGGTATGATGTAATGGTAGTCGTAAAAAAATAAGTTGCACAGATATGAGCAAAGTTTTAAAACAAAAGGTTTTTGCTCTGTGTGAATCATTACATTTTCTACTATAACTTGGCTCCTTTTTAAAAGTAAACCAGTTTTAATTAATATTCCACGCACCTCAAACATTTAAAACCACGACCATTCTCAGAACAAGACTTAGAATCTTAATAATTTCCACGAAGACTCCTTGTGACAGTAAAAAGCCACACGATAACGTATCCGCGTTTATTTAGGTGACTTCTAGCAAACATAGGTCTGGCTATTTGCCAATATAATAATTAGTCACTCACACATCGATCATTATCAAAACAGTTTTCGTGGGCCTTCGGATCGGTCGCGTGACGTGTTGTGTCGGTCAGTGATGAGAGGGTCGGAGCTGGCCTGAACTCGGACTCCCTCGGGGAACTTCGGGAAGCTTCGGGCCTTGGAGCGCGCGAGCATGGCGTCGGAGAAGGAGAAGATGGCGGCCGCGGAGGCGAAGTCACCCTCCAACAAGAGCAATTGCTCGCCGGGGAAAAAAGGTAAACAGCAACTTACATTAAGTTTTTCTCATCCTCTTACTTATAAAGGATCGGCAACGTGCTTGCTACTCCAATGGAGTCGCAGGGGTCCATAGGCTACGGTGTATGTTTACCATCCCGCAGGCCATGGGCTTTTTTGGCACCGTCGTGGTATTAAAAAAAACCCCAACGTAACCAGGACAGGAACATCTCCATCTGTGTCGCTCGAATCGAGAAAGTACAATGTGGTTGGAGGTATTCTTTTTTGAATGGCACGTTGTTCGCTAGTTAAGTCTGGCACAAAGTTATGGCCTGCGTCCGGCAAAATACAATTTATGTTATTCATATTTTTTTTATAAATGAAGGTGAAAGCAAGCACTTGATTAAACGTAAAGTACCTAGTAACTAGGGGTTGATAGGGATACATTATTTGAAGGTTCGATTCGATACTTTGAAATCTATGTTCAACAACTGACCGCTTATTTCTTAATTAGACTGCAATATGTAATATTTGACCCATATTGTGTCTTCAGATAGTTACCTCCAAGAACCCGATGCTCGATGCCGATGCCTCCGGGGAAATTAGGTTTATAAACTATATGCCCATTCCACTTTACCCACTAGAGGATCATTTCCTAAGCACTACGCACTCTCTCTCAGAAACCTCTCTCAATATGTCAGATTTAGCATATCCAGGTCAACACGGGTATAATATGCCATCAACATTTTCGTTTATCTTTTCAGCTCTTTAAAACTCCCTAATTGGTTACCTTTTAACGGATGTCGGACATTTTCTGAATATTCCCAGGAGATTATTAAATTACTTACGTTCATAATTGTAGGTGTCGATTAAAAAAGTATATTTTTTTATTGACACCATCTTCAATTTGAAAAGAGGAGGTAAGTATTACTAAAGATATTGAAGTAGTTAATAATTTATTCGGAAATCGACCAACCTTTTCCGAGAAGTGAGTGAGTTCAGACTTTTGTTTCATTAAATTAAGTCCTCTGAATCGACATTTGAAAACTGCTGATTTATAACGCCGTTTTAAGCCGTCCACCTTTTTTACGAAATAAAATATATGAAATATATTTAATATAAATACTTATCTATAATATACAGGCACCTAATATTAATTTTCATAAAGAATTTGAAGAAATCATCGTTTTATAACGTTTTGTTTTTTCATACCAGAGCCTTCGCCAACCTTGTCACAAACGTGATATCGGGTTTGTTTTCAATTTAGATCGTTCAAGAATACAGTGACTAGCTACTTCATGAGCTCGCATTGAATTAAGTCGAATCAGTTTTGTGGTAACACATGGTTACGTATAAGTGCGATTCAACCTTCGCCATTCAACGTTTCTCAATAATATGTAACCCGAATGACAATTCGACCTTAACCTGTCAATGAAACGGCGAAGGAAACACAATACGGAAATAAGCGCAAGTTGTCATTTCTGCGGCTTCACTTGCGACCGAAGCCGGCCATCGGCTTAGCGCGCAACGTGATTGACACAAATGCCTGACCATGCATGGACCTTATTACAACGTAATAAGTTTCAAAATTGGACGCTCCCGCTTGTCTTCGTTTGTAGCTCGCACCTATTGGTTCATGGTCAACTTAAACCTTCGAAGGTTGTCGAGCGACCGTTGAGGTGATCACTGTGACTACTGTTGATGCGTTCGGCAGAGTTTAACCGGGGGGTCGATAAGATATTTGACGATTTTCAGTTTGACATCAAAACGTGCTCGTTCGCGCTCGTTAGCTCGCGTGAAAGCGAACGCGCGAAACACATTGATATTGAATTGTAATTTGGAACGTCTCGTCTGCTCGATTCCCAGTTTTTTTTATAATCAAAAAGAAACAAAATAGTTTATTTATTTATTAAGATTCCCTGTGTCATCTGCACTACACTATGCCAGTCTCGCAAGATGACATTATAAATAAGAGAACATGTCCTAAGTTATAATTAATTATAAACGGGTGCATACTCGTAAACAAAAAAAATGTTTTTATTCTTAAAACTATTTTCGTCTGGCAGCAAGAAATCCGAAAGATACATTTATTTACCAAACAGAAACTTCTGCTAACGTACCTATATATAAGTATATTTCGGAGTCTATCATAATACCATACATACCTATACAAAAAATATTTATTTTTACCGTGAAGTTGGTGAGATTATATTAAAGTCGAATAGAGTAGGATTTCATCTCCTATCAAACTTCAAAACGTATAATTTCGCTGCGTTTATTTGACATGACGGCTCCTTTTGATATATCGTGAAGCCACGACAAAGCGCTACATATTCACAACTGGAGATTAAGCTAAACTAACGTCTATCAAGCAAAACATATTGCCCTTAACACGAGCTGCTAGCAATCTGATCGATCGAGCTTGCTATCACCGTAGACCATCTATTAAAAAGTCGTATCTCCATACGAGCGTCATAGTGACTTACGGCCTTTTGAGCTAAAATGCCACAGATTGTAGTCACTATAATATGTAAATTAGATTCGGATCGCCCGTTACGATGTAACTCTAAGGCCTTGTTTATGGACTGACGAAGCGTGCGGCGACGCGTGTCCCGTGTCGGAAGTAACGCAAACACAAACACATAGCGATGCTAAGGACGATTTATGAAAATAGACGTGTGTGTTTAAATAAAAACAGTGAACGCACTGCCTTGTTACATTTGGGTCGTCCTCATATCGTATATCGTAAACGTTTCTTGTCCGAGCCTACACTGTTTGTATAAACGCGGCGTAATACGATCCCTCATAAATACATAACCTTCAAGTGAACGTAATCACAGAGTACGCCTTATAACAATATTTGGTCGGCGAAACCATTCCGCCCTGTAGATAGGTACCGAGATTAAACTAATATAATCCTTGCGGCACAAAGGTCTGTGGGTAGATGGAGTTTCGGGCGGGTTTTTACTGCGTCTGGCGCTGTGGTCACAGTTCCAACCTTGGGATTCTGTTTACGGGTAACAAATCCCCTTAGTTTGTGTCGTTTTTATGAAAGTTAAGGTATAAGATGTTATTATTTTAAAGAAAAGTAAGAAACGTAGGGACATAGGGATACCTCCCCCAAAGAGTCCATGTAACATTAGAATATTAACCGAGTCAATTTGTTTCAATATGGTTTTCCTTGAAGTCGCATGACGATTAACGCACTGTTTTTCTAATCTTATATGGAATAGGGTATAGGGTATGTACTAGCTGCCCGCGCAAGCGCAAATTAAATACTATTCGTGGGCGTGTATTAAATATGCGGAGCCACGGGATACAATATGGTCTGTGCACATTGTGCGCTGTACATGTACAGTCAGCGTCATATAGTCTGTAACATCCAAAGCGCCAAATAGTTCGTAACACATCTTCATGTCTATACGAATAACGATGTGTGACAAAATATTTGGTGCTTTGGATGCCACAAACTATATGATGCTGACTGTACATCCCGAATGTCCATTCTATGTACTGGTGATAGTGATGTATTTTTGATTCGATGAATTATTCTGGAAATTGCAGTAACATAAAAACTAAGTCACAAAACATAGGTAACCTCTTTTTCATATTAGCGTAGATCATAGTTATAGATATCTAATCTAGTAATATGCATCTGTGTGTCTGTCTGTGGCATCGTAGCTTGCAAATGAATGTCGAGATAGTTCTATATGTTAGTAGTGTTGTATGTATGGGTGTTTATTTCAACTTAGTTATCATTTATCAACTGTTTGAAAGTAAAGGCTTCCGTTGCAAAACCCGTTCCGTTGCGGAAGGAGATCCCTCAGTGGGATAAGTTCATTTCAGTTCATTTCATTTATTTATTTCAGTAGGCCACAACATACATTGTATTTGAAAAGTATACGTTTGCCTTTGTACCCAACTCATCTTTTTGTTAATTGTCGACTACGTTTATTTTGTACAAATTTTATTTTATTTATTTTATTTTCTTTTATTTGGGATGCTTACTGCCTAGTATACACTAATTACTTAATTTAATAACTAAAAGCAAATTACAAGCTTCCACACATAGAATGCTAAAAAAATCTCGAAATTATATGATTTCACACTATGTAGTAGGTCAGCAGAACAGTAAACAGTAAATAAACACAGTTTTGTAACGGGGATCGTTAGCTACCTATTGAAAATTATATGTTTAACAGAGTTAACCTTACTATAAGATAGGTTCACACTGGGCACATCATTAAGTTCGTTGAATAACTTAGTAGTTCGAGGAAAGAACGCTGCGTGTTTGTGCGGGAACGAGGGATGCGAAATGTAAAATTGTAATTTACTCAGCAGATCTGGAAAATCAACAGTACCTTGAGCGATTTTCATCAATAAACTGACATCATTACCTAATCATCTTTTGAAAAGGGGAAAAAGGTGGAGTTTTTGCATGATACTTGGTAACTGTTATTAGCAAGCTTAAACTTATAGGACAGGAATCTAACAAATTTCTTTTGTATTTTTCGATATTGTCTGCATACGTTTTTTTTGTAAAACGGATTCCATAACTGCGAAGCATATTCAAGTTGAGATCTCACATAAGCACAGTAGATGATTTTGATTGTTTTCATTTTTTTAAAGTCCACAGCAGAACGAATTAGAAAGCCAAGAGCTTTGTCAATAATACTTTCAACACACGTGCACAAATGTTGCCAATTATTACATAAAACTGCGGTACTACTTTATATATGTCAAAGTAGTCCTGATCCGTCCAATCCAGTGCTAAATTATGCTACTGTTAAACCTTCATAATTCTGTTTTGACATTATATTATAACGAAGTTTAAATTTAGTCAGTTCCAAAAGTGAACTTCACACACTCTTTCACTCAGTTGATGCGGTTCTCAAAAAATCTTATTAATATACAGAGCGAGGCACGGAAGCATCTGATATTTACTAAAGTTTAATCTTTTCCCAAAGGACGTAACTTTTTAGGAATTACGAAAGCTCCACAAAAATAAACACAACACTGTTTTGAACGGAGTATACTGTAGCGGCATGTGCCGTTATTAAGTTTACCGCTAAATTATGTCACTTATTTATTTATTTATTTAGGATTACCAACAGATAACACATAATATCTTACAATATCTAAGTTCTATGTCTATTCTAACTGGATGCTTATCTAATTAAAGGTAACCACAACATGCACCAATAGCTTTCAGTACGAATACACATTAAGGATTACAAATTAAGAAATCATAATTACCTGATACATGCTTTAGACATGTTTAGCTGTTTATGCAATATAATAAATACTGCAATACTTAAGAAAACCGAACAAAAAAGAAATGTAAATAAGACCTAATGCAAAGATAATATATTATACATTTACTATCTATTATATATTATCTCCCGACGTTCAGGGAGCCGTAATACGTGCACACTTTCAGCTTAAATTGATTAATATTATCATGATATATATCGGCTCCGATAGAGGCCGGGAGAGAGTTATACAATTTTGTCATTCTCGAGAGAGCGGAGTTCCGACCTAAAGTTTTACTAAATCTGCTGCTAAATAGTTTGTAAACAGCTGGAACTTTGCAGGTATAGTCAATGTATCTTACTTAGAAGTTCCGGGCAGTCCAATCGTTTGAAATTGACTAATTTAAAAAGGAATATTAGATCTAAAACTTTTCTGCTACTGAGTGAGGTGAGTCTAAAGAACTTCAGTCTATCCTGATAAGAGCGGAGTCTGTGTCTATTTCGCGAGGAAAAGCTTAAATGGGTAAGAAAACGCCTATGAACCCTTTCAATTTGATTTTTATGAACATCGTAATGCGGCGACCAAACTTGGTAGCAATAGTCAAGGTTACTCCGTACTAAAGTATAAAAAAGTATTTTTTTTATTTGTATACGCTTAAATTGCCCGGAGTTCCTTAGCAGAAAGCCCATCATCCTGGTAGCTTTTTTTTGTAATATTGTTAAATGACTATTAAAGTTTAGCTTATTATCTATTAGTACGCCTAGATCACGTATCCAATCAACATTTTGTAGTTTTCTGTTTCCTATATCGTATTGGGTGGGAATAACAGTTTTATTACGTGTGAAGGATATATGATAGCACTGATCGGGGTTCAAAGTCTTTTTTTTATGTGTGCACCTGCACTTAGCCTGTCAATGTCAGCCTGGAGCATCCTACAGTCGTTATCATTCTTAATTGGCGGAATAATTATTTTAAGGTCGTCCGCATAATAGGCTTTGAGTTAAGACAACAGTTAACTATACTATTAGTAAAAACTACGAACAGCAATGGGCCCAAATGCGACCCCTGGGGAACCCCAGTTGGAGCGGAAAATTTACTCGATTGTTCTCCATTTATACTTACAAACAGTTTAGCTTTGACAGTTCATTGAGCAGTTCTTAGCTTTGACATGCAGTAAAACGGAAGTATGAGAAACACTTTGCCCTTGTTTGAAATATCTTTAGGCTTTATTACCTAGTATCCGCTCAGGGTACTACACACTTGGCATGCGAGAGACGATTTATTTATAAATATTGTATGGTGTTTAGGTTAACCGATGTTCAACAGACCAATGCTTCCCCTGGTCTATGATTTTTACACTAAACCTGTAAATCTCCCAAGAATCCTGATTTCGGTTAGCTTCGCAGCCAAAAAAAAAATTGTTTTAACTAATTATTGTGAAGTACTATTCGTTTAATAATAGTTGTTTCTGTTTGGTAACCTATCGAGGCAATTTGATTTTTACGTCTACGTGGGTCAAAAAGTAGAAAAGATTTCAACGATTAGTTTGTTTTTTTGTTTTAATGCGGATGGGCTGTTATATTTTTAAGAATCAAAAAGTTTCAATCAACCTCCCCTTTAATGGAAATATACGTTGTACTCGTATAACCAATAACCCTGTATTAGCAACACTATGCAATGCGGTTTCACGAGTTTGCTAAACAGTAAAATATAATAGTACATTACTACAGAGGCCGGGAAGTAAGGGGTTGCCGGCCGAGTACATATAGACGGCCGAGCGTAGTGAGGTCGGATAGTTATGAGGCTGGCAACCCCTTTTCACGCCGATGTATGTATAGTGCTTTTCTCAAACATGCAATGAAATAAATTAAAAAATCTCCAAGAAATCAAACTTTAATTTTCATGGCTGAACGCCAACAAACGCGAACGCGAACGTGAACGCATGGTGATCACGATCCTGTGTAACAAATTGTGTTGTCTCCAATTTTGTATGAAGTGCCATTACGGGTCTCTCGTCTCGCTGCGCCCGAAACGTGACACTTCGAAGTCCATTATAAAGAACACAACGTCAATATTTCATTGCATGTTTGAGAAAATAATATTATATATAATATTCTACAAAACGTTACAATATTTGTTATCTCCGGAGGTGCGATAAAAAGTTAAAGGCAGCCCTCACGCACCTGCTCTCGGCCCTCGGCCTTTGTGCAAACCGCGAGGGAAATCCTCTATATATTTTACTTTATATTCAACGTCAGAAATAACTGATAAGCTTGGGGTAGCTTCAGGCTTCATACACTTACACATTTTATTATTTTACTCTGAAAATTTATTAGAAATACCTACATTTAACGTTTGTCTGCGACGTTCGCGGACATCGTTCTTATTAAACAACTTCAAAAAAGGAGGAGGTTCTAGGGGTGTAGACACTAAATAAAATAATCAATCATGTCATTTATTTTCTCGAAAAAGGATTAAAAATGTAGTCTAAAGGAGAAAAAATCAACGCAAAAGGTTAAAATTAAATAATCACGAAGTTATAAGTGTCCAAAGTTTTAAGAAGTTTTGTGACCGTCGTGTGCGGCGCCGCCGTCGACGCGGCCCCCCGGCAGCCTCGTGTAATGTGACGTCACACACTGTTTGCGTTTTCTCTCTCTAACAAGCAACATTAAAACGGTTGTAGCTTCGTAATTCTTTGAGATATCTGAATGGGATTTTCGTCACTAGGCATATTTTTTTGCCCTCTTTCTTTTGGAGTAATAATAATTTTCGACTCTACACCCCTATTCGTCGGAATTTTTTATTTATGTGTGTTCTCCGATTACTTAAAGACACCTGGAACATTTTTTAAAATGTTTTTGGAATGGGTATCCTTCCTAGGGTGGTCCCTAACATGGGAATGTTAGGATCTGATGAAGGGATCCTGGTAAAATCAAAGGAACTCTTCAAATAAGGCGAAGTACTGATTTGAAGTCAGTTACACCTTTGTTTTTAAAGTTAATTAATAAACCTGACTCTCAGAATGACCTCAAAGTGAAGAACAGCATGGAGGACAATACTCGACCCGGGCCGAGGCCCACCCGGGGCTGTAAACCATGAGGCCCCGTATCATGGTCGCCCTTATCACACGATAAGTGACAAGATAGAGCGTCAGTCTCGTTCTATCGAACGGTGTCAGCCAGTGACGGACGCTCTATCTTGTTACTTATCGCGTGATAAGGCCGACCATGATACGGGGCCAGATGACGATGATGATGATTAAACCTAACTGTTGCTTTGGGAGCTGGGCCCAGTGAAGTGATCGGCGTGTATAGTGGAAGAGTAATGGATGACTTCCGATGAACACGCAAGCGAATTTACACTGGAATTAGCTCTCTAATACTGCGTTATTTTTTGGGGTACTACATAATTCTGATGAGTAATTTGTCCGAAAGCATATTTTTTCCGAATCTCATAATTCCGTAAACCATGTTCCGCTGATATATTTTTTGATCTTTCAGGATATAATACTAACCTAACCTATTTATGTATTTCATTGAATAATTTGCGTCCAAATTATCGTTAAGCGGTAAATGGCGTTCGGAATTTTGACATTTCGGAATAATGATTTCGGACAAATGTGTAAATTTTTGTGCTTGTGACTTCTGTTTACCCTAGTGGGTAGTGACCCTAATATTCGAGAAGCTGACGGTCCTAGGTTCAAATCCCATTAATAGCAAACCAATTTGTGCGATGAGCATGAATATTTTGCTTCCGAGTCGTGGATGTTTTCTGTGTATTTAAGTTTTTTTATCAATTAAATACATATATCATCATCTCGTCTAGTACCCATAACACAACCTTATTGAGCTCACTATGGGGCTAGTTCGATTTGTGTAAGAAGGTCCTCCTTCTTCATCATCATGTTGGCCGCTGCTGGACTACACTCCTGGGCTGTAAGAATATATATTATTTATTTCAATGGCAAGCTTCGTATGGTTAAGTTTTATTCGTCGTAATATGCGTGTTACATACTCGTATATAATTGCCATCACATACTATCCCATGCTAAGCTAAAATATCGTATCTTCATATAGTAATATAGCATTTACGTCACTTTGGTTTAGCACATCGTTGAACCATGAATAAACATTTCGTACAAGGTAATAAACAACAACGAAATAACATTCTTATTCCCTCATTTTCAGAACTAAACGAATATCCTCATAAATAAGCCCGTAAACAGCGACATCGGAAAGGGATTATCCCAACCTGCTACCATTAATATTTCTTTTAGAGATAATAACGTGGGATGAATGCCCAGGAACGCCTTTTGTGGTTAGCCTTTTCACTTATTGACTACCGCTTTCATTTCCATAGCTCTGGAGCGATAAAATTAGCTCATTGAGCTATTATATTATAAGACATGGAGCGGTCACGGTCTAATGGTATGCATTGCACCGCTTCTCAGCTTTGAGTGGTTACTGACTGAGCGCTCCCGTGCTACAAAACTCTTAACCCCAAGGTCTTGTTCCCCACTGGGTTAGAAACTAAGACGGCAGTTGCTTCTGCAAAAACTAGAGTCTTCACAAATACTTTGAATAATGTCGCAGGCGGACACCAATTAACAATACCTTAAACTTGGCAGGGTATCTTTAAATGCATTTTTTTGCGCTCTATACAGCGCAACCGAGGCTCGATCGCACGATTATTAGGGTTCAAATAACTGCAGCGTACTTCTTTGAGATATCTTACTGAATGTTTACCATTGGGTGTTTTTGGTCTTCTTTCTACTCTAGTAATAATAAAATTAAAGTCACCCACGGTTCCTTAATGTCCATCAGCACTAACAGCCGCGATCAACTTGGCCCGTTCCAAACTTTTTAAATTGAAACCGAATGCCGGCTCCCAAACTCCGCCCTTACTCGCTCCGCGCTCGTACATAATAAATAAGCCGGGTCTCTGCCTAATGCTAAACTTAAAGGACTTTACTATTTAATTATGTGTATTCACTCTAGGAGTTACTTGGTAAGTATAAGAATACCGTAACATGTGCTTACGGGATTTGAACTATTCTAGGTATTTTAGTCCATTTATATATATTTTTTTTGCTCCATATTGTTTTTTATAAATAATGATGTTTAACATGATTGTGATGATATTTCTACTAGGTAAATAGGAAAAGGCACTGATCTTTTCTTCTATTATTCGTTGGAGTTTAAATAATCGATAAGACGACATCGTCCACGTATATAACTGCAAGGTCCCGTCTTTCTTAAACTATATTTCAACTTCAAAAAAACCACTAATGGGTTTAATAGTCTACGACAGGGGTCACCAAATGGCGGACCGCGGTCCGCATCCGGACCGCCGAACCGTTTTGTGCGGACCGCGAGAACACAGCAACTTGCACTACAGAGTACCTACGTAATTCAATAAAAATGTATCCCCCCCGCATTTTTTTTTCCGTAAAATGTTGTGCGGACCGCGATGGTCATTTCATTTCTTAACCTCTTAGTTTTGATTTTTGGTATAAAGTTGCGTTCCAGAACGTTAGCCTTTTTTTTAAATCTGTGAGCTGTCCAATGCTTTGTAGACATTTGGCATTTAAGGGTTAAAACGGACCCTGAGCGAAACTAATTGGTGAACCCTGGTCTACGAGATTAGGTACCTAAAACCTGCAAAAATAAAACTCTCTTCTATCCCTTTATAAAATTTAGTTCAATCGTATAAGAGTTAGGGTGCCTACCTACATAATATTAACCATATTATAAAGTTACATATGTCAATCGAGGTACCGTTTTCCGTCTTCTTGGACCTCTTTCTGTTCATCTATTACCCAATCACGTTTTAATACACATTCTGAGCTAAGACGAAAATGCGAGAGCTAATGCTCAATGCGTCTCGAATTGAAATGCTCGATCGAAAACAGCGGACAAAAACCCCAAGTAAGTAGATACGTTCATCAAGGCTTAATGAACTTAAAGTTCAGTTACCCCAGTAACGTCCCACTTGTAATTGAGTATCGTAATTAACTTGCCGCACAAGCAGCCGCCGGCTGTTCGCGGGCCTTTTATGGAACTGTTGTTAAGAGCCAAGTTACTTGGCAGCACTTTATGCTGAACTGCAGACATTGAAAGAGAGCGGAGGGTGTTGTCTGTTAGAGTGAATATGGTGGCCCATAAGTTTGCTCGTTACTCTGTTGAAGCAAAGCGGACACTCTTTAGAGCACTCTGCACCACCTTCATACAGTGAGTTTATGGACACACTATACGGTGAAACAGTACAACGCCAACAGTATAATATAACAATGCCTTCAGGGTGTTGATGGGGCTACCCCATTCTGTAGTGCATCAGGGATGTTCGCGGAGGCCAGGGTAGATTGAGGAAACGCTGCACATCCTTGATTTGCAGGGTCCGGTATAGCTCTAATAGCATCCTGAGGGCATTCGCTGAGAGATTCGGTTGTCATCACTTGGATCATTGTCATATGATACATGTAATGGCAAACAAAACCTAGTGAACTGCGACGGTAGCT
Source organism: Epinotia ramella (assembly GCA_947578815.1). Taxonomy (NCBI): domain Eukaryota; kingdom Metazoa; phylum Arthropoda; class Insecta; order Lepidoptera; family Tortricidae; genus Epinotia; species Epinotia ramella. The sequence continues at coordinate 30,728,062 of OX388203.1, forward strand.
GGGGGTAAGCGACTGCATAGTGCCTGGTCGGCTGGTTCACCTGTCACCGTATTGTACCTCTTTTACCTGTGTTTGTCGTAGTGTACCTATTTCAAAATTAGTATTTTTTGTATTTTTTTGTAATAAATGAATGAATTATTATTATACACGAGCCAGTGTTCGACAGATTTTAACGGGGTTTGTGATCACATCTTCTGACGACCTCTGTAGCCTAGTTGGTAGTGACCTACGAAGGCATTTATTTGTGTGATGAACACAAATATTTGTTCATGAGTCATGGATGTTTTCTATGTATTTAAGTATTTATTTATCTATACGTATATCGTCGTCTACAAGCTTTGCTTTCCGCGTGGAAATCGTTTATATCGCAGCTCCATACAAACTTCAACTCCCCATTTCATCTCTTTAGGGGGTGATTTCCAGGATTCAAACTATCTCCATACCAAATTTCATCGCAATCGGTTCAGCGGTTTAAGCGTGAAGAGGTAACAGACAGACAGACAGACACACTTTCGCATTTATTATATTATAGTATAGTATATATAATATATCGTATATATAATAATAGTATATCGCGATCGTTGGTCACTGTTACACAATCGCGTTTAAATCTTTGATTTTCTATCGCATCGCATTTTGATTTTCGACTATGTATTACGTCATACGAAGCGATTAAGTAATACCACTTCCTAGCTAGACGAAAATTATTAAAAATGTACTTCAATTGTGTAAAATTGTGTCTATTTAATAGTGTAGTTTCTTTTTGTGAACAATAAAAAAATTGTATTGTATTGTACTCACCACGGATGGTAATAACGAATACCTCAGATATTCGGCTCGGGCGTCAAATACATGTCATCGGAGACATATTTGTTTTACCAGTCTATGTGACAATGTAAATACTTCTTATGAGCAGCGGCGTGATCAAAATCTGTCTGGCATCTCAGCTCAAAAGCAGACCAGCTTTCATTACGTATCGCCAGCTGTGCCTATCCGCCGACAATTTCTTTCTTTCCAGCCTCAAGGAAAACCGTCACGTATGCAGCGCACAAAAGCGTAATACGTTTATTGTGTACTTGGGCCATTTTGGCGTGCCAAAATTAAAGATGTTGGAAAAGAATTTTGCACAATGAAAACCTTTCTTAACACAATTTGCGTTTTCGTTCTCTCTTGATTTTACAGGGACCTTTTGAAGGCGCATGTTTTGTTCGGTACAAGAAGCCTTCGCTTTGATAAATTCCTCCAATACGAATATATTTGTTGTAACAAGAAGATAAGGCCGTGGTTTACGACTTTGCTGGCCCTTCGTCCTTTCTGCGTCTATCATTTACTTTGAATATTTTTACCAATACAAATAATGTATTGTATGAACGTGGGTAATTGTGATGATGATAATAGTTCTATGGTTCGTTACAATCAGCCATTCTTTTCGAATTATAATAATAAAAAAAAATGGAACAGCTAAATCTACTACATTGTTCAAATTGTATCTCAGGTACGTAATGAATAGAAGACTATCGAACAGTAAAATTTATAATGTAACAAGTTATGTTATACCCCTACAGTTGCATGCGTCCATAGGTTACGGTGACTGCTTTCCAGGCGGGTAAGCTTGTTTCCCACCGACATGGTATTCAAATTAAGTTGGTAATAATGATGATGATGGATAGACTTGTGGTTTTCGCCCACAGCAACTGTCATCAAATAAGGATTTTAAATAGCTTTTATTAGAGCACTAGCTTCCGCTCGCGACTTCGTCTGCGTGGACCCGGGATAAAAACTATCCTATATTTTAATTCAGGCTATAAACTATCTTCGTGCAAAATTTCACCCAATTCAGTTTAGCCGTTTAAGCGTGATTGAGTAACAAACATCCAAACATCTAAACATCCAAACATCTAAACTTTCGCATTTTTAATATTAGTAGGATTGCTGCTCTTTTTTCTCGAGTGCTTTAAACAAACATACAGTGTTTTGGTGTTGCAATAGATCATTTCGGTTCTACTATGCTAGTGGGTATGTGAGCTGTAGAATTCGAGAGCCTATCTGTTTTTTTTTTCTTTTTATGAAAAACTGAATCGACAAAAAAATACTACATATATAAAGTTAAACCTGCTCACAAATTTTTACGAGGGTTTACCGGTTGAGAGAAGTGACCTGTAGAGGAGGACAGCTGGACAGACATTGGTCATACGATCATTTTTTTAGCTTAAACGGCAAACTTCGTTCGCTTCGCTCAGTCGTTCAATTATTGGGACTAACGCATTCTGTCACTAAATAAGAATATTAAAAAATCTGGATTACCCTACGAAGCCAGGGCGGGTCGCTAGTGACATACAAAGCCCTTCTAGTCTTTAAACACTGAACTTTCTTCCAATGCTGACAATGTCATAATACTAAAAGAATTGCTGCCTCACTCAACGGATGACGTAACCAAAGACACGGGATTGGATCCACGTCGCTCCACGGCAGTCTCAAACGTTTTAATCTCGTCGCCAGATTCCGCCCTCCAGCATGCTCGTACAAATTGGCTTTCCATTCACTCCTGGCGACATAATTTGTGAAATATTTGAAAGTAATTGGATCCTTTGAGTGTAGCGGGGCGTAGTGGTATTGTCCGGTGGGTTATTGGAGATGTTTTTAGTGTTCATGCTAATTGTGAAATGGGACGTTTCATTTCTGTTTCGGCTTGGGCAAAATAAAAATCGTATATCTGTCGTCTGTCCGGCTGTTCTCCTACAGGTTGCATTGCTCAACCAATTCTCGTGAAGTTTTGTAATCAGGTTCATTAACTATTGTAGATTTTCGTCGTCGATTCTGTATTCCGAAATTTTAATACACATATTTTTGAAGAAAACACAGGCCTACTAATCCCACAATTCCCAGAGCCACTGGTTTGGTCTCGTACTAATATCCCTTTCCCTTTAATACAAGCTTTGCTAAAATATTTTTGTAACTGGCCGTAGGAGCATTTTCACCACATACTTAGCATATAAATATTGTCTACATTTGTATCTTATCTAGTCATTATATTGAAAATACACAATTCATGTTTTAGAACTTAAATTCTTTGTGTCCCGAGTCTCCTGAGGTGAGCGTAATCGCAGTGACTCGGTCCCCGGCCATTGCAGTGCTGTTACGCGCTACGCGCTAATGCGGCTCACCCCGCCGGTCACCCGACACGAAACTAGACCTCTACCTACGCTTAGTTACTATGCACCGCGGTGTCAAGATATATTTGTGGGAGAGCGTTGAGGTGAGCTTAAAACAAGTTACAGAATAGGGGGGCAGCTGATTACGAACGTTCTGTTATGTTGTATACCTGTTTATTATGTTCAATAAAACATATTTAATGCTGAACAGCTAGCTAAATAGTAGGTATCTATCATAGTAAATGTAGTATAACAGCCACATGACTGAATTAAAAACCTAAAAAAACGCCAAATGAACGTATTGGGTGTATATCGGGGTTCATAGCTTAGTATATTATTAGACACAGCTCCCGTGTTCTCGGCGTGAACGTAACGTCATAAAAAAACACGCGAGCCGTGTTCTCAATCGTGAAAGTCGTCGTTAATCATGCCATTCGTATTCTTGGGGTTTACTTAAACGTGGGGTTTTTCACGCTACGTATCTCCGAGATTGCGAAGACTGGCGTAAGTCATAACGCGCAAATGTCGAGTCACGACTGACAATGTTCTAGCCGAAACAAATATTGACGTTGTTGTTCAAATATTGGCTGTGTTGTTTGCTGCGGTGCCTGGCTTTGCTAACTGGCCTGAAATTGAGTTTAATGATGATCCTAATGAGATGACATGGAATTACTTGTAGTTTTGTACGGTCTGCAAAGTAGCTACAGCTGCGCCACGGGAGCGCAGCTACGTGCGGTTACGTAGGTACTTAGCTATGCACGTTTTGGTGTCCAAGTTTCTATACAAGAATCTGCAACTAACTACTTTGCTAACCGTATAACTTCTTAATACAGTCAAGTGTAAAATATAGGTCCATAAAACTTACTCATAAATATCGCTCTGTCAGCGGATAAAGGTTTCTGTACATATTTATGATATTTGTGCACTTGACTGTACATAAATTATATTGATTTAAACTTTCACGATTCTCACACATTATTTATACTAACTGGGACTTAATCGCGTATAATTAACTTATTTATTTACCTCACTGACTGTATTTCAACCGGGACGACGGTTTTAAGATTTCATCTTCCTGGAATCCTATCATAAGTAAATGCCCGCGTCAAAAAACATCGTCCGTTATATCACCGGACATTATTAGTGTTGTAAATGTGTAAAAGCGACCATGAATTTTATTGTATGCCATACGACTAAATAAATTAGTGTTTTGTGTCGGCCGGGTGACAACCCTAATGTACAAGTGGTTAATAAACACCAAATGCGGGTAGTTCGGATAACCCGCGCAGCAAGAAGATGTTGATACCCGCTCAAGCCAGTTGTCCCGTGACCATGGATGTTGCAACACATCCGAGACGTCGGGAGACCTCAGTGAGGTAAATAAATAAGTTAATTATACGCGATTAAGTCCCGTTTAGTGTAAATAATGTACATAAATTGAAATAAAAATATAAGAATTCAATATTATACCCAATGTCAGTTGCACAATACTAATACACACAACAATTCTGAGTTATTAGGCATAGTGGTAAATGTGTTCATCTTTGTTTAGTATTTCAGCTTATCATTCTTAGACTTACGCGTAAAGTTCTAAAGACGCAACATTCAAGTAAGGAAAACTCGATAACATGAAGGCACTACGTTCAACAACGTTCATGTTACGAAACCTAACCTTCCACTGATACGATAGCAAGTCACATTTATAATCGAACGTCAGTCGTAAAATAGATCTCGACCGTCCGATACAGCACTTCACAACCTGCATTGCCTAACCAAGCTATGCCTACTATATCTTGACCTCTCGAGTTGTAACAACTTCTTAATCGGATATCAGGTTTACATTGGTGCACGAGTTGAATAAGTATGGTGAATGAATACAGGAGCGATTCGCTTCCAAACTGCACTCAATTTCATAGCTCGGTTTTATTTTCTAACCTCCTGATGGAAAACCGATACCCGCTCCTTCAAAATACTCTTACCTTTCTTTTCTGGCCAATTTATTGGGTGCGGATTTGATCGAAGCGCTCATACTGAAGTGCTCGCTGGTTTATCTGGGTGTTATATTTACTTTATTTTCTTCTACCCTCGATTTGCTTTCGAAATGGATGCTGACTTCGATATACTGTGTTTGATTGACGCTTCGTGATATGGTGATATGGCGATTCACATTTTATCCTCTTAATATTTTTATACCAATAATTTGATACATCGCCAACGACATCGTCACATTTTTTCACATCGTGCGTTTTTGTCAATCAAAAGTCTTTTCTGCTTAGGTGTTTCTTAGCCCGTGGGTGTTTATGTAGGTATCTCATATTCATCTAACGGTTACTATAGACACGTAGAAAAAGTAAATTTCCGAAGTTATCAAAACCGCAGTAGATACGCTAATGAGACAACCGCCGGACGTGCCTAACGAACGCCGGCCATCCACATCGCACCTTAATTAAATTCTTCTGCCAAAGAAATAACCGAACGTCATTATGCATAAACTTGGGATCTGGAAAAAACGTAGGCAATTAAATTTACGGCTGTTTGAAAATTACCATCTTAAAAGTCTTGTAATTTTACAATTATTCATTTAATGGTTTATTGTAATGTGTTGCCATTTTACTTTATTATTTCAGGATGAGATAGCCGAGCAAAATGGCTGCTGTAAAAAACGTTTTACAAACGGTTTGTTTAAAAGTCTTTTATCATCTATCTTGTTTATTACGAAAATGTTTCGAATATGCACAATGCGCTGTATTGACTTTGTACCATATATATATATATTTTTTACGTTGGTATTTTTTTACCTTGTTGTTTTGGCATTTATTATTTATTAAACACGACGTGTGTGAGCTGTGTGGTCACCTGTAGGGCATCTTACAATGACTTTAGTACTAGGTTAGTTTTATAGCATACTAGTTCTCGCCCGCGACTTTGTATGCGTGGACCCGCGATAAAAAGCATCCTACACTCGCGGTCAAAGAAACCGGGTCAGTACGAAAATCTGTAATATCTCCTAAAATAATAAAGCTAGGGACATGAATTAAACTGCATATTGTAGATAATTTTATACTGAATTAAATAACATCAAATGGTGTAATCGTAATTCTTTTGTTTAATAAAATTACATAGGAAACAAAAAATCAACCAATTTTACGTACAAAAATAAGCAGTACTTAAGCGGTACTTCACATACAACACAAAAAATAAAAATTAATACTTCGTATTGCCTCCTCGGGCTCTTCTTACAGCTTCTAGACGATTCGGCATGCTGTTTATTAAGTTCTTTATGCGTTCTTGCGGGATATTGTCCCATTCTTCCACTAACGCCTGTTTCAGGTCTCTAAGTGTAGCTGGGGCGGGGTTTCGAGCTCTTACACGCCTCCCAAGCTCGTCCCATACATGCTCAATCGGATTTAAGTCCGGACTCCTCGAGGGCCAGTTCATACAGTTGATACCAACCTCCAAAAAATAATCTCTGACAATTTGAGCTGTGTGTGGCCTGGCGTTGTCATGCATAAACATAGAATTTCCACCCATATTAATTAAGTATGGGCCGACATGCTCATTAAGAATCTCTTCTACATATCTTGCACTCGTTAATGATCCATTTTCTATTAAAACTAACTCCGAGCGACTCTCTGAAGAGATTCCAGCCCAAACCATGACTGACCCACCGCCGAACGCCACTTTTTCCTCAAAACATGCTGGAATAAAACGTTCACCAGGCCGTCTGTAAACTCTTTGCCGCCCGTCATTTGCATAGAGCATAAATCTGGATTCATCGGAAAACAAAATTCTTGCCCAATCTTCGTCACCCCAGTATCTGTGATCGCGGGCATAAAGTCGTCTTGCTGTTCGATGTATTCTTTCAAGTTTTGGGCCATTGGCCGGCCTATGTGGGGTCAAATTTGCTTCTTTGAGCCGCCGCCTGACAGTCCGCTCGCTGATGCCGTCCCTTCAGGTCTCTAAAAGCTGATTTTTCACTTCAACTGCTGTGAGGTGCCGATCCATGCTCCGATGGTTGTAACAATAAATCGATCTTCTCTAGCTGTAGTACATCTTGTTTTGCCAGTTCCTGGTCTTCTAAGGTTCTGCCCAGTTTGTAGGTAACGTTGGAGGACTCGCTGCACTGTAGAAAGTGACACACCTGTTCTTCTCGCTGTATACCTCTGACTTCTTCCTTCTTCTAACATAGTGATGATACGAGTACATTCATCTCGTGTTAGCGGCATGATAGACATTCAAGAATGACCACAAAATAAAACAATGACAGCCTTTTATCATAGTTCTTTGACAGATTGAAAACAATTGCTTAAATACAAGCAAAAGTAAAACGAACGCAATTTCAAATAAGTACCTAATTGGTTTTTTTTTTTAAATTAAACCTTTTTCCAGTTACTACGTAGAACATTGAAGGTTGGATTTAGAAGGATATTAAATTCTCTATAAAACAGAGTTAGTTTCATGCAGATACGACCAACGATTTACAAAATATTGAGGTTTTCGTCACTGACCCGGTTTCTTTGACCGCGAGTGTATATTTTAATCCAAGCTATAAACTATCTTCAACCTAAGTAACATAGGTTGTATGTATCAAATGTATATTTGAAATTGTGTAGCTATTATCCTGTAAAAACATTTTTACCAATAAATAAATCTGAATCTGAATCTGAATCGTGCTAAATTTCATCCAAATCGGTTGAGCCGTTTAAGCATGATTGAGTAGGTAACAAATATCCAAACATCTAAATCTAAACTTTCGCATTTATAATATTAGGCCCCATACTAATGTAAAAAAAACACGTCAAAAAAAGTTCTCTTACTTTTTTCTTATTAGAACACGATGCCTTTTCTTCTTTTTTATTAGAAATCGAACACTCCTCCTAGACAGAGACACGCTGATGCCTTCGCACGAGGAAAAGAGATGTAACACTCTTCGGGAATGGCTTTTTTGGACAAATTTCGATAAATACCTAACTTCATCATATATCAGCCGAAAGACGTGCACTGCTGGACATAGGCCTCCCCCAAAGAGTGCCAAAGCGACCGGTCCTGCGCCACCCGCTCCATGCAGCGGACTCCCGCAACCTTTACCAGGTCATCGGTCCACCTTGTCGGGGGCCTACCCACGCCGCGCCTTCCGGTACGTGGTCGCCACTCGAGAACCTTTCCGCCCCAACGGCCATCGGTTCTACGTGCTATTTGCCCCGCCCATGCACTGCCACTTAAGTTTAGCGATCCAGAGGGCCACATCGGTTACCTTGGTTCTCCTGCGGAGATGTCTCAGCGTTCCGCCCGATTGATCGGTGCCATTTGAATTAATACCTAACTTAGTGAAGTTTTATTTAAATTTCAGAAAGTGAGATTTTAGATGAGATTAAATACTATAGTATTAACTTGATTGTGTCGTTAAATAATGTATCGTTTGAGTAGGCTGAGTAAAAAAAGGAAAATACAGACCCAAATTTCGTTTTTTTTCTATCGAGGAAATTTTAAGCAATCATGTATCGATAAAATCAGATAAACAATCATATAGTCAAAAATCATTTTTTCATAATCTAGTCAGAACGGCGTTTCAAAGCACGCGATAATTTCCAATGCACCGCCTTAAACGGTTTTGCGTTATTTTTTTAACACGTTGTATATATACAACGTGTTAATAAAATAACGCAAAACCTGAAAACCGTTTGTTCAGAATCGAGAGTAGAATGCGAAAAAAATTAAAAAAAAATATTTTGACGCGATTTATTTTTTACATTTGTATGGAGCAGGTCGCCCCAGTCGGCCAACACTCCATACAAATGTAAAAAATACATCTTGTCAAAAATGATTTTTTTTATTTTTTTCGCATTCTATGCTCGATTCTGAACAAACGGTTTTCAGGTTTTGCGTTATTTTATTAACACGTTGTATATGTATATATATTTTTTTCTTATTAACACGAAATATTTACATACGTACTCTCCGATTCACACTACTAGTACACACAATCAAATAAATAAACACAAACACAAGTAATATTCCACAACAACACCATTTTAATGATTAGGTTATGGCTTCGTTTTATGTATTTATGTGTCCAAAATGTTACTTAGAGCTTACTTTAATTATTTTTTGGTAATATGTATATATTACGAATAAGTCTATATGCTCCACCCACTCTGACCCATCGGTCGCGATCGACGCCGTATAGCATAGGTTGAGATTGGTACCCATTACCTAACACTTAAATAAATATTTGTCTAGTTATAAGTTCTTGTTTTGTATATTTATTTTATGATTTGTTAATAAATTTATTTTGATTTAATTAGATTTGATAAAAAATAAACGATGAGACGAATTGAGAACCTCCTCCTTTTTTTTAAGTCGTTTAAAAATTAAGTGTCCATGGAATGTTTCCCTATTACATATAGTTTGGTTACTTACATAAGGAACGAGGTGTGAACTCTGTCACGTAGAACACCACTAAAAACCATAATTTCAAATCGACTGTCACCAGAACAACCGTAGCCGACCGACTGCTCACATTATGTCACAAAAATATAAATCGTGTTTTTCGGATGTGTGCGCAAAGAAAAATGGCACCGATTCCTTTTGGGCAATCGGGCGGAACGCCGAGACAAGTGGAACCTTACTCTTTGATCCGCGGCTTTGGCGATCGAAAACACGACTTTTCCGTACATCGATGTTATTTAACATTTCTTTTTTGGTTTCAGGTAAACAAAAGAAATTCAAGTGAAGTATACTAAGTCTACGGTTGGCTCAGTCGCCCACAAGTACTTCGGTGCAGGTAATGCTGCCACATGTTACTACACATGTTAATAGTTACACTATTGTCTTAGGTTAAGTACCTGTAAAGATAGTTGTAAGTGTTGAAAAAACAAAAAAAAAAAAAAAAAAAATTGACACACTATCTTAAGCCTTGACGAAAGGACCCCATTCGGTTACAATTGGTCTCCGGAGGTCAAATCTTGCTGTTCTAATTGCAATCCTATACAATATGTCCGTGATATCATCGAGGTATCACTAAATCGGCGATATGGTAGGCACATCAGCCTTGTTAACATGATCATGTGTTCTAAGCATCAATCATGTCGGGTCATATGTGAAACAGTCGTCCCTCTCGCATTTACATACTTGTTAGAAAAAACGAATGCTTTATGGCCGACATAAACGCGGCATGCTAGCTAGGTAGCTTAACATGGACTAATTAAATTAAAAATACAACCGAATTGAGAAACTCCTCCTTTTTTTTGAAGTCGGTTAGATAGTTAGTAATTGGTCCATGTTCGTTTATAACTTTATAATTTGGGTACTTTAAGTTTCAACAGACTTGAAATCAGTACCCAAATTCCTTCAAATTGCCTACAAAATTTGAAGTTTCCTCGATTTCTCCAGGATTCCATCATCAATGGATCCCACGAGGATCAGGATCCGTAGACCTGATGATGACCATGGGACCACCTGGAGATACCCTTCCAAACAAAAAAGTTTTTTTTTTAAATCGGTCCAGGCATCTTTGAGTAATCGGGGAACACAATATAAAAAAAATATAATATTCAGACAAATTGAGAACCTCCTCTTTTGAAGTCGGTTAAAAGACGTGGAGCAAGATAAATATTTGAAGCATTTTTAACAGTCTTTGTTGCTAACTGAAGTGGAATCGGCAGATCGTCCCGGTTCTATTTACGTTTGATTGATTAATAGGACGTCTATAACGTCTATAAATAACTCCTCCCTCAAACATCGCCCCTTTCCTCTATATTTAGCGAGAACACACTGGCGCCCATACTAGCCCCTAGTCGTAATAGTTCGTAAATGTACGAGTAAATACTTTACCTGGCTGAATTCTCATGTTTTTACTCAACCCATTCACCGCCGCGTTACGCTCGTAGCGTTACGCCGTATTCTGTAGCAGCTATACACTTACCCTGCTACGCCGTAGGCACTTTCCGCGACATACATATGTAGACCGTATGTACGGGGAAACCTCGGGATCGGCTACGAGCGTAGCGCGCAGCGATTCTTGGCAGTGAATGTGTCCCGTTCGGGGGCACGCCTTGCTTCGAGCGCTACGCTATAGTGTACCGCGTAGCAGTGTTTTTCTACTCCATAGCGGAAATATATATAAAAGCATGATGGCTTTGTCCATATTTATGTATATAGCGAAAAGCTCCCGTAGTGCTCTGACGTATATGTGTCGTGATTGGGTTAATTGAATTAATGATAAGGACGTCGATTGACTGATATGATGGCGGTTATTCGATTTTCCCACTCACTTGACAAAACTAAATCCTCAGTCTAGTTTCCACCCTGGATTGAGATCAGTTATCCGTCAGCCAGAAAAACTATCGCCTACGCTAAAGTTATGCTTAGGCACAAGGTATTAGGTAAGCGACCGCCAACTTCAATAACTTTTTGCATTTACTTTTTAGACATCATTGATACTAGACAAGTATAGTCCACGGATATATATTTCTAGGCAACATTAAGATTTAAAGTACATTTGAAACAACAAAAGCTTCCCTTCCCTTTCAGCTTCCTAATCAGCTTATGACGAAAATACTGAGAACTAGGTCCTTCTGTAAATACAGACTTTAAAAGTAATCCGTAGCGTGACGTGACAAAATAATGTAGGTGCGATTTACGCTTTCACGGTTCCTTACATCGAAAAAGAAAATGGAAGTTCATAACTTCCGTATTTATTTCTGAAACATAAAATTCCGTGCATCAGGCTTACACGTAATTTCACAAGACATGACCGGTTTGGGCTGAAGTAATTGAAATGCATACTTTGTTAAAGCTTTAAAAACTAATTGCCGTCTAGTCTCGCATAGGGAACTGGGGCGCGGCTAATACAAACAACCTGTCTCAACTCACCAATATCCAGTCTAACGTGACCCCGCGATCCATAATAACTGTACTTAATCGGAGGCCGAACTTATACTGGTTTATTTGATGTGAGTTGTCGTCGTGAACACCAGCCCTCGGACTTGGCCCGTCGCCAGCCTCCCCTGTGTTTGGGCCATCCGGACCAAAACCGAAAATCCAGCGAGGCAAAAACGGCGCCAAATAGTCTCGATAATCGTAATATATCAATTGACCAAGATATTTACTGGAAGTAAAGCGCAGGGGGTCTCGTGGGCTTAAATAAGAGCAGCCGAGCCAGAGAAGTACTTCCACGTTACAGAAAACCTCAGTAGTTTAGCACTTATTTTGTGTGGTTCCGAGGATGAGAGACGACGAGAACTGAGACACCAGCGTGCTGCTGTCCATCGTGCATCACGGTGCACAACATTACTTGTCCAATATGCGGTCGTAGCTGTCGCTCCCGTATCGGCCTTACGAGTCATGTGCGTAAGTGCCGCACCTCTATGACATGATCACATCATCACAATAATCTTTTCATTGACGCACAAGGCCAGTGATGATGATGACGAGGATAACTAATTGAGTAAAGTCGGCAGGTACGCTTACGATGTCCTTTATTGACGGTGATGGCCATACATTTGTCTTTAAAATTTAAAGTAATATAAAGTTCATATACCTTTTAATATTGCGATCAATAAAAAAAATTCAGAGTAGTACGATCCTAGGTTGAGTATTATAAACACAGTTATTTTGATCTACTAAGTAGTGAAAATGTAATAATGTTTATAGGGAAATTCTCGTTCGGTTGTTTAGTTCAAACAAAACCTCTAAGCTTCACCACATTCAGTGCAACATGCAAGTGGGAATGTTTCTTGAGACGCAGTCACAAGATTGTGATTACCTATACTAACTTAAGCATGAACAGACCTTATCGTTTCAAATGACTACGGTTCTGTCTGAAAATGTTTGACGCTTAATTTGCAGCCTTGTTCCGTAAATATAATCCCTTTATTAGTAGAATGCCTCGTCGAGTATCACACGGACATCCTTTGTCTTTACCTCCTTTGAAAGGAATTTCTAGTTTTATCCTCCAGCTTTTATTGCTTTTATTTTGCTGTCTTACACCGACTTCGTAAATGATTTGGGGTACGTTGACTTATCTTGCTCGCATTTCTTTTATACTTATTTGCTTGCTTTGAATACGTGGGACACTTATCACTGTGAAGTATGAAGTATATAGAAATTCGTTACGTAATTTTGCTCTTTCACATTTGGCTCCGCGCGTGACGGGGAGAAGATCGTTAGCGGCAGCACAATGAAGTGAGACTTGTGAGGATTTCACGCCCGCCCGTTTTCCTATTGACAAAACGTTTTGCACGCTTCCCTAGCTTGTCTGTTATAATTTGACTCTGAAAATTGTTACAATATGCGCAGTTGGGAGTCATACTTGAACTGGTTTCTAGTGGTGATGCGGAATGAAATATTCGCTACCTAGTTCCTAGGGCCCTTGGGATTCAGCGTACGGTTTGTGGAAGTGATGGAACAATCCATTAAGGGGCCTAGACTAAGGGATACAATAGAGGTGTGGTATCCGAAAACGCGTGTAGGATTATATATCTAAGATGTAAAGACGGGAGCCTACTGGTTCAGGCATGCGGCTGCTAAGCGGCGGTCGTAGGTTCAAATCCTGGCTCGTACCAATGAGTTTTTCGGAATTTATGTACGGAATATTTACCGTTAGCTGTTCGGTGAAGGAAAACATCGTGAGGAAACCGGTCTAATCCCAATAAGGTCTAGTTTTCCCTCTGGGTTGCAAGGTCAGATGGCAGTCGCTTTCGTAAAACTAGTGCCTATGCCAAATCTTGGGTTTAGGTGTCAAAGCGGACCCCGGGCTCCTTTAGGGGCACAACCAGGAATAACGCTAGGAGGATGATGATGTAAATCACTCTCAGGCCGCCGCAATTATGAAGAATGTGACACGTCTACATAATAAACTCTCGCTTGTATTCCCAAAAGGTGAACACGGAGCACATGATTTAATTTCAGTGTCACTTAGAGCAATTATAGGTAAGTATGAAGAAAATGTGATATTAGTGATAGGTTACCAGCCAACGCCAATACACTTCAAGTCGCTCGTTGTCGCCTCTTAAGACACCCACGGGATAAAAAGGGGTGAGACATATAACCGGACACCACACAGGGTAGAACATGAAGGGGTTAGGGTTCCGTAGCCAAATGGCAAAAAACGGAACCCTTATAGATTCGTCATGTCTGTCTGTCTGTCTGTCTGTCCGTCCGTATGTCACAGGCATTTTACTCGAAAACTATGAGGTGTATTTCAATAAAATTTTGAGGATAGGTGTATTTTGTTAACCGCTACATAGTTATGTAATTAAATTACAAAAAATATTTTTTTTAGGGGTGCACTCCATACATAAAACTGAAAGTCATTTTTTTTTTCATTGCAAGCCCACGTGTGGCACATCAATCGATAGGCCTTTCAAAATCAATATAAGTTTTCTCAGCAATTTTTTTGATTAAGTGAATAGAGTCGGAGATAATCGCCTCGAACGTCACTAAAATTGTGTCCCCCCCCCCCTCTAATTTTTGAACCGTGTATTTTAAAAATATGAAAAAAATCATGCTCATAAGGCTTATTAAATTCTTCCAGCGAAAATTGTTTTGAACAAGATCGGTTCAAAGGTAAGTAAAAAACTGCCTTCCTTAAAGAAAAGGACGTAAGTGCCATAAGATTTCAGTAACGATACGACCTTTTTAATAGGCACGGAGCCCTCGTTGTGCGTGGTCCGACATAATCGAAATAAGAAGAATACTAGAGTTCTTACAAGAGCAGACAGGAAATGCAGATACATTTACCCCACATGGTATTCGCTAAGAACAAAGTTTGCCGCACAGCCCGACTACACTACACCCAGTGGCCGGGCGAGCGCCTTCGCAAGCACACTTGAATGCACAGGAAAAAGAGCGATCTTAACTTAATCGTGAGTATAGCAAGGAACGAGATATGTTGGTAACTTGAGCTTGTTTGAAGCTGTTGGCTAAGTAGTTTTCAATAGGGAGCCTATTAAAAGTTCATAAAACTGGCGATACTTCTCGCCCTGGCATGCCCTTGGAGTGAAGCAGAGCAGCTTATGTGACTCAAGTTTGCTTTTTGTCAGCCACATCTAAGCTAAGCAAGTCTATTAGACATTTCGTACGGAAGAAAACATATCTACTATTGTTTACTGGTCAGGATGTATTAATAGCGGATAGATATTTAAGGCAAGTTCCAGAGATATATTGTACTTTACCGTGCGCATGTATCACCCGGATTTCCTTATTTGTCGGTATACCGTGCGTGTTACATTTGCAAAGTAGTATTTTCATGCGCGGAAGCAAGACGGTATGGCAGCACTCATTTAAATGAAAGCGAGCGCTGACTTGACTGTATACAGTTACAGCTGGCAGTTGCAACTGATACCGAACCGAATCCGCACCGCTAAATGAGGAGGTGATCTAACTCTTCCCCAGTTGCAATCTTGCTAACATGCTAAAGGAACTCGGGGCCCGCTTATTATATAATCCCAACAACCGAGTACACCGTTGTTTTGGAGGCAGCGATTGTCATTTGACCTTCAACACAGAGGAGTGGAAACATTATGATTAGGTTAGTGAGGGAGGAACTTGGCTCCTTAAGTTGTTCCAATGCCGCGAAATTGGCTTACCGACTTATCTTTACAGACTTCAATCAATAAGTACTTATAGTTAAACCGTAGATATAGTTTCATCAAATAAATGCAGACATCGAAATGTACACGAACTATTCTCTGAATCTTGGTAAATACATTACGAGGCCAAGAAAATCTTCGCAAAGTTAAATGAGCTCCGAGTTATTCGCTCATCCAATATTCGAAGCTGCATCCATTTGCATCCCTCAGCGTCGGCAAAGCGCCGCGCCGGTGCGCCGAATGCTAATTCTTGCGTCTTGTACCGAACCTGTTTAATTTATGCGTTTTGCTTCTAGGTTTTCACTCGGGACTCGATATAGACAAATATTGATAGGAGAACTGTGAAGTTTTGATATTCTTTTCCACTAATAATGGTTTCATCAATGTTTAATCCATTTTCAAGGTCAAATGGCAGTTGCAGATACAAAGACTAGTGCCGTGAATAATTATTAAGAATTTGGGAGCTAATCTCGACGAAGAAGTGCCGTAAACCGGGGTTACTTTGATCAATTTTAGACTTTGACAGCCTTCTTTGACGATCCTATTATACGTAAAAACATACAATTAAAATATAATAATCGGGTTTTTCTCTTCTTTAGGCCTGCCAAATAAAAAAAAATATGGACTTATATTTTTCACAGAAAAAAATAAAAACAACGCGATCAAAGTTACATTGAGAATGGGGTTACTTTAAAACCCCTACTTTTTTCACTGTCAATGTAAAGTAAACCCGCTAAAAACCTCGTAAAAAATAAAATATATAAATTCGAACCAGTACTTTTTCAGTTATTTATATTTTTAGAGTGTGGGGGGGGTGACTTTGATAACTTACCAAATGATACAAATTGATAATTTCAAAAGATTTATTAAATTATTTATTAGAAAAAACGTAAGAACTTTACTTATACAGGTATAAAAGTACCTTTACCTTTTAATACCTTTTGATCACAGACATAATCAGCTTTTTTTCAAGGTTTTTTCAAGGATTTTTCAAGGTAATATTTATAATTACGTGACTCAATCTTTCTCTTGTCATATTATGGTATTGTTCCTACAAAAAAAAACCATATACACTAAGTTATAATTCATATGAATAACAAAAAGCGCCAGAAAACGAATTCCTGAGGCTTAATCGTTAAGTCAATTTCACCACATATAGGTGATCAAAGACACCCCTACCCATGGATTCCCCGGCTACGGGTGCAGTTTTGGGTTTTAGGATTGAGGATTTTTTTTTCTAACTCACTACTAACCAGTGACTAACATAAGATACCGAACAAATCACTTGCATTTATTCTTGACATATGTACGGTCGAAGTTTTTTAGCCATGGTAATCAAGAGAAAAAGTGTCCTTGCCGTTAACATTTTTTTTCTCCATGAAATAATTGCACTACGCACGTACTAGTTGACTATGTGACGAAGCAACTACCAGTGTTGCCAATAATGCGAAAGAAACTACTAAGGTGCTTTTAAACTCTTTAATACAAGTATTTTAGTAGTGGATGGAAGTTGTTATCAAAGTCGACCCGCAAATCAAAGTAACCCCGGTTTACGGTGGTATAAGGCTAGGAAGATTATCATGGTAGTAAAGGGGTCTCAGTTGGAGGATGCCCCAATTCAACAATAAAAATACTTATTAATGGCGATAAAAAGGCACATCTATTCAGATATAAGTTTATAATGAGAGTACTAAAGGTATGCAGCCTGCAATGAGAAAAGTTTTATCAGGTAATGTAAAGTCCCATCATTTGTAAAACCAAGATAATAAAGTCGTTGGATTTGCATGTATTTTAAACGAATCTACAGAAATATTCTGACTCCTGCAAGTCTTCTTACTTATCCAGAGGGGTAATTGTGTAACTTTTCGAACGAGCGTTAGGACAACTAAACAGTAATTTTCACAAATAACCTTTAAATAGATCTAACTAACGTGAGCACAATTAAATATGTTGCGCAACCGACCAGCTGGTCCCCAGGGAGGGACAGTACAAAAGTACAAATTTACTGTAACATTAACAATCGGCCAAAATAATGAACTAATTATTATCCTAGAACTTTAAAACACGGGTCATAATGAAGATATAGTTTGAAAACAAGGAATTGTTGGTTTAAACTGTAAATCGTTGGAGCGGGTCTTTAACGAGCTATTAGTGCTGTTCCCGCCACGTGCGCCAGTCATTAATGTCGTTATTGTCTCCCGATTTCAAATTGGCTACCTTGATGCCCACGACGTACGGTTAATTTTAAAATTTTATGGATTCCATCCTATTTAATTGGAATTTTACGGCTCTTTAATGGGTGATTATTCATTTTTATTGGAATTTGCTATACGAAGGGATTTAATCGCTTTTGCGTCGGTGTTTAAAACACGATCCATATATTTTTACTTGAATTTTCGGTTGCTCAGAACTTGTTAATTACACTCTCATGCAAACTTCCGCTCGCTATGAACCCCTTAGGGCATGATTCCATGGAAAATAAGCACCCATTGTTCCTCTGCAGAACTCACTCTATACCAATTCATCGACATCCATACCATTTTCGTTTAATCAGCTCAGCTGTTTAAGGTGAGTTTTATCATTGACAAAGCACAGACATACATAATTTATTCTACGCAAGAAATATGATAACATTACTAAATCAAACCCATTTAGCGTAGCACCGAATAGCTTTTTCATTACTTGTCACGCTCTTATGATATTCAAACCTCGATACCTACTAGGATGTTTCTCGTAGTCTCTAGTACTCATATAACAATTACACATTGTAAATACTACTTATTGTATAATGATCGTTAGGAACAATTTCGCAACTATAATAGGAAAAAACATAAAACAACAAATATAATATAATAAATAAGAATGTCAAAAATTTCAAAGTTAAAGATATAAATAATATTAAAAGAAGCGGGTTGTGTCGGAGATACAACCGTTAATTAAGTTTAAGTGGATACTTCTTTGTTGGCTATGGAACCCTGTATGCTGTGTGCTATTGTTAAATTCAAAGTGTTTTTATTATTAAAAGGAATCTGCTATTATGGTGTACCCGTAAAATATATATCTGAATTAATTCACTAAAATCAGTATAAGTACAGATAAATCGGTATATATGGCAACATTGACTGACGTAGCTCATTTGACTCGCGATACATTGAAAATGGCGGTCATTTCAGCATTATTTTCATGTCCGCCACATAAACTAAATAACATTTTGTGATTAACAACTAATGGCAAATAACGAAGGATTAAAACATGTAACAAACAATTATTTGAAATCAGATTAGGCTTCTCTCGGCATTTTGAACTTTACCCCTATACAAGAACGCGATCTAAGAAGTATCCACTTCAAAAACATGAATGGACCTTGGATCCCTTGGATGGATTGTTTTTGTCACTAACTCTACGACTACCTCTCGGCAAGGGTATAACAATAGGATAACTTAGACGGAACTTCGTGCACCTCCGTCGTCGACAATATCTAAGGTTCCATCTTACTTTCACGTTTTAGTTCTATTTTCTCCCCGTGAATATCGAGAGAAAGAAGTGGACTTCGTATAGATAATCCTGATTAGGAGATTGGATACCTGTGTTTGGAATAGTAATAAGTAAATGGTTTGGGGAAATGTTGTGCCATCGTATTTTGTCGAATAATATCGTTTTTATCTTGCTGTCTCAATTATCTTTAGCACAGTAATTGGGTAGCCTCCTCATTTTAAAAGGTATAATATGGATTGTTAACCATCGAACCGTTTTTGCGGTCGCTAGGGTGTGATTTAGACTCTTGTTTTTGCTCTTTGCTGTGCTCCAATTGTAGTTGGTCCCATATAGATATCTTATCCTTTTCAAAATCTGGCTTTAATGGCATCATGAAAAAGTAGCGTTCTGTTGCATTAAATTCGAGTACTAAGTTTTTGCTCGAAAAATTGAAGAAGGCCTCTGAGTATGAGGGATTGCACATTCACATTTTTTCTGTCCGCGCAAACCTAGAGGTCGGTCTACATATCACATAGAAACAATAAAATTAAATGTGAACAGGAAAGTATATACGGAACTTTACTTTGCTGACTCCTTGCTGTTGAACCCTAGTAAAACTAAATACTTGGTATTTGGCAGTAAGCAACAGCTGAATGGTGTCATTTCTGTTTTAAATAAATAAATAAAAGAAGATTTATTGTCGCAAAAAAAAAACTCAAAAACAATCTCAACACAAAAAAAAACAAAAGTAGGTAATTATTAGGTTAGGTGCGACAATAGAATCGGGGCTCAGCGTTTGCTGCTAGCCTGTCGGGTGTCGGCTGTACAGCGCTGTTTTTCAGCCCGCACCTACCCCACGGGATACAAAAATGATAGCTCGTTGCAAGTGGAACATTCGCATTACTCTACTGAACTTAAATGACTAAACGAATCTAAGATAATAAAATAAAGAAGGTACATCAGGTACATGTAACATATGTTTAGGCCCTTATTTATTAATTACACACAAAATTAAATACATTTTACCAAATGTTAACTTTATTTAAATGTAAACTGGATGGTGAAGCCATTGAACGCGTGCATGAAGCACGTAATTTCGGACTTATGATGGACTGTGGGCTCCGCTATGAGAAACACATGGTGCCGTGAGAATTTGCTTCTACAAACTTAAAGTGTTGTAGAATATCAGGCAATTTCTAAGCGAAAACTCGCGAATTCGGCTGGTGGAGTCTTTAGTATTATAATAATAATAATAAATACGTTTATTTCGGAGTAAAGACATCCATATTTGTTAGTTTTAGGTACATTATTAACTTAGGCGCTATGTTAGTGTAAAATAATTGTAGTAAAGTAAAGTATTATCCAAGTTGAACTACGCAGATGCAGTGTATGGGCCACGACTTATGGGAAAAACGAAAAGACTCATCCAACATGTTCAAAATGCTTGTGCTCGTTTCTGTTTTAGTGTTCCTTCGAGAGCTCATGTTACTCCGTTTTTAAATAAACACAGCATCCTTAAAATGCAGCATCGGCGTAAACTACATCTGGCCTGTTTACTTTTCGGCGTAATTAAGAACGAGGCTCTTAAGTATATCTTCGAAAAGTTGTGCAGCTCCAGGTTTTAGGTACACGGCGGTGTGGGATACAGTTGCTGACACCCCGAAACGCATCGGCGGCTTTCCGTGGTAGTTTTCGGTACGTAGCAACTAAATGCTGGAATGTCATCCCTCCGCCGTTACGGGACCTAGGAAATGTGCACAGCTGTAGAATCAAACTCAAAACTTTTTTATTTAACCACCGAAAGAGTCAGGAAACTTGCAGGCTAGACACGTGCTGCATTTAGGATCTCAAATGATAACGTTGTCTTACCTCTGTATGTGTTATGTCCCTCTAGATTTTAGGGTTCCGTACCCAAAGGGTAAAAACGGGTCCCTATTACTAAGTCTTCGCTGTCTGTCCGTCCGTCTGTCTGTCACCAAGCTGTATCTCAAGAACCACGATAGCTAGACAGTTGAAATTTTCACAGATGATGTATTTCTGTGGCCGCTATAACAACAAATACTAAAACAAAATAAAATAAATATTTGTGGGGGGCTCCCATACAACAAACGTGATTTATTTTGCCGTTTTTATAAATAATGGTACGGAACCCTCCGTGCGCGAGTCCGACTCGCACTTGGCCGTTTTTATTAATGTTTGTTATTGTGCTGCTTTCAGTTTGGTATTGTCTTTGTATCAATTTGCTTGAAATATTTGTTTTGTTT
Source organism: Epinotia ramella (assembly GCA_947578815.1). NCBI lineage: Eukaryota > Metazoa > Arthropoda > Insecta > Lepidoptera > Tortricidae > Epinotia > Epinotia ramella. Next base: position 30,749,545 of record OX388203.1, read on the forward strand.
CTCCATAAATATATGGCCTGTCAAATCAGCATTGTGCCCGCGTCACATGTCTGCCTCGTTTGACGTTTTAGTTGCCGGGAACATCCACGTGTCTTTTAAATGCCGCTAGTTGGTCGGTTGGTGCGTTTATGGTTGCGTTCGATATTATTTGTCTTTGTTGTATTGTTTTTGTTTTATATTACTATTATTTTTTGTGCGAGTGTGTAATGTGTGTTACGCCGTGGAATCACCAGGCCAGCACAACGCTGACATGGAACCGTTTCGTGGCAATGTTGTTTTCTCTTTTGTATGTTGATTTATGTGCATGTATGTGTTGTTGTCATGAATAAATGTTATTCTATTCTATTCTGACTGGAATGACGTAGGTAGGTATGACCGACCCGTTTTCGAGAGGCAAAACAGTTAGTTACGTTCTATATGACAATAAACTGCTCTAACTCACGAGTCACGACTCGATCATCTAAGTTTCCCCATTACCGTAACAATAACATTACTCGACCGTAGGCAACTATCAACAACTCTATTTACAACCAGCGCTACGCAAATAGCGAAGGTAATTATAAGTTTCGAGCCTTTGTCTCCCTATATGAGTGTGTGTAACTGTGTACTATGGTGTCATAATTTCGCAACGAATGGTTGTAACTGATTTACAAAGGTAAAACAATCAAAGAGGAGTAAATGTATCCTAAGCAGAAACGTCGGCTAACGAAATTCTAAATTTCGATCAAAATGGAAAATTAATAAAGCGCAAATTGGGGTAGCGCTAACAATGCGCTAACGATTCTCAACGTAACTTGAGACGTTGGTGCCATTTCAGAAAATGTATTAACTTCGCGGAAGATGTCGCCAGCGCCACGCCACGAGCCTTCCTAAGGTGTAATTAGATGAGTGGAAGGGATTGAAAGATTTGTCGTCACTAGCGGAGTCTACGGTAGCTCAGTTAGATAAGAGCAATGGATGGTTTCTATAGGCCACGGGTAAAATCCCGCTCGTGGTGAATAATTTTTAAACTTTCCACTTTTCTTGAAATTTTAAATCAAAGAAGAGGCATCACGCACAAATACAACAAAAGTTTGAAATCATTGATACGTTTATTCATATAGCATGCGCATCCTATTACCAAGCAACTCTGTTTGTCAATGCCAGATGCCAGACAATGTTTTTCTGTACCGGGACTCAAACCCAGGACTGTCAGCTTCACAGGTAAACTCTGCCAACTAGTTAATTGTAATTTGTTCGTCAAATAGCTGATGGTCGTGCCCGTGTTTTTTAAAGTAAGAGTTGACTAGGTATATAACTATCATGTTTGTTTGACTGTAGGGGCTCTTCACATCTGCGTGCTATAGATTAACATAATACGGGTGTAGACACGAAAATTATTATCACTCCAAAAGAAAGAAGGCAAAAGAATTTGCCTAGTGACGAAAATCCCATTCAGATATCTCAAAGAATTACGAAGCTACAACCGTTTTAATATTGCTTGTTAGAGAGAGAAAACGCAAACGGTGCGTGACGTCACATTACAGGATGCTGCCGGGGGGCCGCGTCGACGGCGGCGCCGACCACGATGCGGCGCGCCACGTTGCCGTCTTCTGTGATGTCACATTCTTCCAGCGTCATCGTTTCATATGAAGTTGCGTATTGCAAAAAAGGAACAGAACATACCCCTTCTTAAAACTTTGGACACTTATAACTTCGTGATTATTTAACATTTTGCGTTGATTTTTTCTCCATTTGACTACATTTTTTATCCTTTTTCGAGAAAATATGACATTATTGATTATTTTATTTAGTGTCTACGCCCCTATTGTATTGTTGTAATCTATACATGTTTTGGTGAAGGTATGCCCCGGTTTGTCTATAATATGTCATGTCACTTAATGATGCCGTTGTAAATTTACATGTAAATGGGCTAATGCTTTTTGCAGAATGAATAAATATTTGAATTTGGAATTTAGTTGAGATTCAGATTTCGATCCCCACGCACGCATAATTGGCTCATAAATCGATCAGTTAACCAGGCAGCGCACCCGGTGGATGGAGCATACATTACCCTATTACTAACGAACAACGCCGGATTAGCGTCCCAACTTTACCCCTAACTTTACTTCGACGACATGTTTACAACATTGCACCTTATTACTTTGTACTAAGGCAAACTTTGTGTACATATCTTTGACGTTGACACTATCGCGCTATAATTAGCCTAATCCCTTCATGCTTTTAAGTAATTAACTATAACTGGGAGATTACAAAATGTAAGCGCCTGGTAGACTTTGTAAGTAAACTACTGGGGTGTCCCATAAGTAAAGAGACAATATAAATTTATTTTTTTAAATAAGACAACACATTAAATTAAATTAGTTACATGTAATAATAATTAAAATTTATAATAAAATTACACATTTTATATCAAATTTGCACCAACGACGCCTTTGTACCCTATTTTTCTCAAATTTATTGCTGCTCGCCGCATGACAGCTTTTCCTGACCTTGCTGCCACTTTTTTTGCCAATCTGGTCCACCGATGTTTGAAAGCTGTCAATGATTTGGGCTTATCTGTTCGCTTTTTATATTCTTTCTTGCACAATGCCCAAAACATTTCAATTCCTCGAGCTTGGGGTACATTTGGAGCATTATTACGCTTGAGTATATATTCAATCCCTGTGGACTCCAAGTACTGGGTGACTTCTGACGCGTAGTGACAAGTCGCCATGTCCGGCCAAAACACAACGTCTTCCTTGCGATGATGTTTGTTTATAAACGGAATCAATCGTTTAATTATGCACTCTTTGAGATAAACTTTTGAGTTCATGGATCCAGTACAAATATAAGGTTCAGATATATTGCCGTTTTGGTCAATCGCTTGCCAAACGAGATATTTGTTAAAAAATTTTGCCTTTGGCAAGACCCTTTCCGTGTAATCCACAGCCTCTCGAGTGGTAGTGTGGAAATATTGCTTGCCAGGCACATCGCTCGGGTCCACCGGTACATATGTCTCATCATCAATAATAAGCACTTTTTTCAATGTTTTCGCGTAGACTTTACGACATCCTTTTTTAGCACGCACCTCCTGGTCTTTGATGTATTTGGGAGCAGATAACTTTGCATAGGCTTTCATGTTTAGGTCCTGTATTTTAATTCTAGATACACTAGACTTGGATATTTTTAATTTATCCGCCACAGCTCTGACCGATACCGAAGGAGTCTGTATAAACGCCCTTTTTATTTTACCTAAGTTTCGAGCCGTCGAAACTACACGCGGTCTTCCCGGTAGGCTTTTGAAATTTTGCTCTTCTGTTTCTTCAAAACGTTTTATTATTCGATATAAGCTCGTTCTTCTCGCCCCCTCTTGTGTAAAATGGTGTATTGTGTCTATTTTGCCGTGAGACTCATAATAATGAATAACTCGCTTCGCGAATTGTTCATGTTCAGCTCGTTTCATTTTTGAAAATTGTATAAAACCAATACGCAAATACCGAATAATTTGACAGATTTGCTTATGATAGTCGCCATGACAGTTATTTTTCTTTTTTTGAAAAATCTGTTTTCGGCCAGTGCGACATTAAAAAGTTGTCTCTTTACTTCTGGGACACCCTTTAATATGTTTTTATATTATTTGACGACCTCTGTAGCCTAGTTGGTCGTGACCCTGCGTACGAAGCTAGAGGTCGCGGGTTCGAATCCCGGTAGGGGCCATTATTTGTGTGATGAGCACTAGTCATGGATGTTTTCTATGTATTTTAAGTATTTATTTATCTATATAAGTATGTATCTCGTCGCCTAGTACCCAGAGTACAAGCTTTGCTTAGTTTGGGACTAAGTTGATTTGTGTAAGATAGTCCGAAAATATTTATTTATTTATTTAAATAAAAAACAACCTAGGTCCGCAGGTAGGGTTTTCTAGGTAGAAATATTTTTCACTGTTGATCTCTATTTCGCCGACTGTTCCACTTACACATATGAATATCGTAACAGTAAAACATCTCGTAAGTGATAGTCATGAAATCGCTTTCATTTGCCATGTGCAAGCGACAATGGACCGGGAGCAGGTCAGCCGTAACATAATATTTTCGCGTGAAATATCTGCTGCCCGAAAACTCACCCGCGCGGATCGCTATTGTAAATTTACGACTTGGGTACTTTGCATGAAACTTTACTGCTATCCCTGTTTTTCTTCTCATCGGACGAGATATTACTTATGTATTGGACGTGGCCATAAAGGTATTATTTCCGTTTACGAGTCAGTGTATTCAGATCGATATTTTGCCGATCCTGTGATGCCATGTCCTAGACGGTAATGAAAAAGCGTAATAAACTGTATGCTGACCACTAGAAAACTAATTAAAAAAAAACGTTTTTTTTTTTTTCATACAAAAGGTAGCCCAAGTCACCCGAAGCATAACATCGAAATAATTGATACATCAGTCATCAACATGATGTAGCAATAAACTTAATTACGTTAAATAATACATCGTATATAAAATAATAACAGAAAAAGAGGAGAAATTTAATGTTCTATGATGGGTAATCCACAGCCGTCTTCGCATCCAAATCTTTCTATTCTTCTTCTCGTTCCGCTAATTCTCTTAGAGACCGCTCTGATGGTTGATACTTGTATTTTTACTTTGATCTAGCTTATTATTTGTGAGTATGGTTTGGACACATTCTTCCTTTCGGCTCTGAAAATTAAATTAAAGGGAAAAATAAAATAAAAACCCATTGCTTTGAGCCGGACCAGCAGCTTTCTGGCATATAGCTTTCGACCACTGAGATATCGAAGCCGGTACTCGGAGAATCGAATCTTTCCGTGAGTTTATCTTTATGTCGCCTTAGAGAAAGGCGTGTAGTGACATGTTCCTAGAACACTCGGGCTTCTTAAACGGCACTAGCGTCGCAAATTGCATTGAGAAATCGCCAGTAACGATGCGTCACTCCATAATAAATTAATTTTGAATGGCACAAAAAATATTATTGAAAAGTGTATTTATGTTTAATCCGCGTAGCAAACGAGTGGCGCTATAAGTCTTTGTTGCTTTTGCGTATACCTACTGTCCTTATTTCAGCAATTTAGCCGATCCATATTTCTCGCTTCCGAAATTGAAAGATGATTTCTATTAACGAGCTCCTCTGGAATTGTAAGTTAGATGAGCCGATCGCTTCGAGCGCTCCGCGCCTCCAATTATGTATCTCGGCTGATGCGAATCGGAATTGCCTCTGCAGATTACAATCCACCAATCTGTACATGAAGGCACCTCTCAAGCCAGTACAAACGAGTCTTCAAATTGTTTGCCTGTCGTTGGAGTACCCGTTAGAAAGGAAGCCTCGACTAACTTATTACTCAACGAATAAAGGCGTTCTCGGAATTGTGTGTGTATTCCGCGCAAAGTCTATACCTTGGCTAAGAAACTTGGTGGAAAATTAAGGGTGTCCCAAAATTCTCGTTAGATTAGAATTTAAAAGAAAACAGTTATTTGCTATTGTTATTCATTTGTTGATATTTTGGTTTTGCATGGAGCAGAATACGTGGGGCAAATTTCCACGGCTTTTCTCGAACGAACAGGTAAATTACTTTCGAGACGTTTTTGCATTTGTAGTTGTGACCTCTGTAGCCAGCGTCACACACACACATACGTGTGTCTGTGTACGTCAACGTGTACGTGTGTCTCTGTAAATATACACATACTACTACAAATGCAAAAACGTCTCCAAAGTAATTTACCTGTACTTGCACTCTTTTGCGAAAATTATCCTTGACCGTTTTACGCACAAAGTATGAATTTCCTTGAAGCGGAGTTGAATGTCGTTTAATACGCGGGTGGTTGTGTTGTGAACTCGTTGTACTGCTGCGACTTCATGCAGAAACTTGTATGAATCAGAATCAGAATCAAACATTTATTCGTAACACTGAGTTGTGTCACACACACACAGTACAGTATTACAAGGCAAAGACAAAATAAAAAGTAAATATGTGCGAAATGGGCATGGAAAAAGAGTGCGTAGTTCCCATTAACAGCCGTGGTGGCAATTTTGCTGCAGGTGCTACTCTCCTTTACACTCAAAATTTTGCATGAATTTTGGGACAGCCTATATTTGTCACTTTATTCTAGACAACATTTTCCAGAAATAACATACTTAAGTTTGTTGTGGCAGTGTATTACGTGAAGTAATAAGTTGGTCGTGGTTATTTATTACGTCTCCAGAACAATTTTACTAGAAAACAGATTTGTTAGTAATTTCGTTGCGAAATAAATTCCACTGAGTTTCCAGAATGATTTACAAAGTTCTTTAGATATCGTTCAAGAACGAATTGGATTTCCCTTATCACGAAACAAATGATTTAGTTAAAAAAATGTTTTCGTGTTATTTTTAACTAGGAAGTTACCCCGATCATTTTTTATAAACGATATGATACAGATCCTGTCGGGGGCTACAGAGAACATGGTTTATTTTTCCATTATATTATTTCTCTGTATCATATCGTTTAACGAATTGGATTATTGGGTAATTATTCTGTAACGGACATTTGTACAGAAAATGAAAGATATTTACTAAATACCGCTTAAACGGTCTCGCGTAAAGGGGCTTATCGCGATCCCTATTATGTATTTTGGTCCTTTTCTTTATTAAGTCACAAGGTTAAGGAAAACGGTTATCAGCCAGAAACCCTTGGATGTAAAGTTGAAAATGAGTCCTTAAATGAAACGTGTAAAGGACCAACCCTTTCATCCATTTTGCGAGACAGAAAGGGCATTGTGTTGGTAATTAAAAGTTTTTTCCCCGGTTGGCCGCAGACGCAATGAAATTTACAATAAAAGTTACAAAAAAAGCGGCCTCGATGCCCGGCTGACACCAATACCGGGCGCAGCGGCAGCCCTTCCATAACGTTGTATTAGTACAAACAATCGTGTGCTGTATAACCAGATGTGTACCTACCAGAAAGCCAGTATTTGCGTGGTCTAAACTTTGTTTCTCCGGCCAGGACATATTGAAAATGGATTGTTAGAGTATCAATATTGTCGACCGAATTCCTTTGGCGTTTATTAATAATCTCATACATTCTTACTATCAGGGTGAACTCCATCGACCACACTTTACCGCAGGCCTGTAAAAGTTATCATAAATGTGGCGCCAGTAGCTGTCAAACTTCCGCCGGCGGTTTGAATCAACCAGACCTAATCAAATATAAAGTCGTGTAAATTGACCTACATAGTGTAATGTAAATTATGAAAAAAACATAGGCAAAGTATAATAAAATTGTGGTGAATTTCCACGTTAAAATTATGAAATACTAGCTTCCACCTGCGACTTCGTCTGCATGGACACGGGATAAAAACTAGCCTTTATTTTAATCCAGTTTATTTCAATCGTTGTGCTAAATTTCATCCAAATTGGTTGAACCGTTTAACAGTCAATTATTTAAATACGTTATCAGTTTTTGAATAAATACTAATAGTTACGTCATAATCTTGAATGAAAAAGAACGCATTTTGCAAAATACGCTCGCCTGTCGGAATAAGGACTCTTAAGCGTGATTGAGTAACAAAATCTTCACATCCAATCATCCAAACTTCCGCATTTATAATGTTAGTAGGATAGTGTTTCAAAAATGTATCCACGCCTAAATTAGAATATTGAAAACCTCAAGTTAAACCTTTAGCACAAAACATTGTTGAACATGAACATGCCTTTAGTTTATAACGTCTGGTGGAATAAATCAAAAAATAACTAATCCGCTCACGTGCCGAAATTTTACTAAAAAAATCCAATCTCAACACTGAATGAACACTTTTACAATTCATTCGCCCAAAGCCTGGGTGATGCCACCCTCGAATTGATTCACCTACTAGAATCCATTTGAAACCTATCTCGTATATTCACGGTAATACCCGGGTGAAGCTGCCTCCTGGCGTCAGTGTTCGAAGCTTCACCACGGAATCCTAGCACAATGGGAAATTTCCTGCATTTGGGTTTACCGCTTCAGTAGCCGTACGGAGTTCTATTCGAGTGATGTCAAGTATTCTAATTTGGGCGGATTATAACTGGGTCATGTTACCTTTCTGTAGATAATAGTTATAGATGTTGGAGTATTGCACACCCATATTAGTACAGGCGAAAACATATTTGGACTATGTTGAATTCAACCTGAAGTGCTAAATATAATATATACGGTTAAACTCACCTATTAGTTTCGCCGTCGTGACAATGAATACATGAGTTTACGAGTACCATATAATTGTATATGGATGTACACGAAAGAGCAAAAATAGATTCAGATACATATAACTTTTAGGATTATGTGTTTTACACTTAATTACTTACTAGCTTCCGCCCGCGACTTCGTCTGCGTGGACCCGGGATAAAAACTATCCTTCATTTTAATCCAGGCTATAAACTATCTTCGTGCAAAAATGCGAGTCCATTCAAAAAACAACTCTACCGTCCACTCTAGAAGATTCCAATCCCCATAAGTTTAAGAACAGTCGACCACATTAATTAATGTCAACCTAGTCAGGTTAGATTATTATATAGTTAATAGCTCTTATAACAAAAGTACGAAGAATTTTAGGCGCAAACCGTAGGACGTATAGGCCAAGATTCAAAGACAAAATTTGCGCCATATTACAATGGAAAAAACGTAAACAATTTTAAACATATTTTTTACGTCGACTGTGTTATAAAGTAAGAGCTAAATGAGTGAGCACGTTAATGTTTGAACCACGATTAAGACTTACATCGCTGTGGCCCATTGCATACACTCTTTCAAGTAAAAGCAGTGGAAAATAGGTTTTCACTTTCCGTTTGTCACTTAAGTTCTAAAAGCCCCGAAGGTAATATAAACATGTCATGAGCACAGACCCAACTGCAAGTTTCCTCCGCAAATACCGGAGCAGCTGCATCGGTGCTGTGTGTATCGGCATTAATTCTCGTAAACCTTCGACTTTGAATCTCCCAGTTATGCTGTGACAGCGTTCGTTAGAGGGATTCCACTTGGTCATAGCTCAGCCTTAATCCGTGGCGGAGCGGGGCCGAACCAATCTGTGTGAAGACTTGTTTTAAACACTTTTAGCGCTGACAGTTTCCATTCAACTGCGGGTTGAATTTGCTCGCCGTAGACTGAGCATATTATACATAGTATTCACGTTGGACGGTGTGGTTATTTTATAGCTTTTCTGATTTCATGCGGAGATATTTGATCCAACTGTAATCTTCGCCGATTGTGAAACTTGCGATGATTTTTATGGTAAGTTTGATGGAGGAACTGATGATAATCTTGTACATTCTATGTCGGTTTAGAAGCAGATATCATTATTCAGTGCCGCTAATTTCTTCAATTCTTCGTCATACTCGTATCAGTTGTAAACAGTGAAAGGGTGCTTTGGCTTAGATGTTTACGCCAAAATCATGTGTTTAGATTTCCAATTTACTAAGTGATTCCTTCAAATATTTTTACTGCTTCTTTTGCCTGGGCTCCTTTCCGTTTGGGCAGTTTGGGCCGACCCCAAGGCCAGCGTGTCACCAGGCCGGTCAGTCTAAGGCCGTTTCTGGTTGTAAAGCATGCTCCATATTTTTTCTCACTACTATCGCTACCTTCTACCATCTTAGTCGGTTTTCACCCAGTTTTCTTGAAATATTTTAACGTCAGCGTTATTTATTTTATTTGTTTCCAACAAATCTGAGTTTTGGCTACACTTAAGACCCATTAACGGTATACATGTCTTTGCGAATATCTCAGCGCTCGCGTTACATAAATCCCCGGAGCACAGCTAAGCGATAAAACTTGACAACTGTGTCATTAATAAGGCAAAGATATTGCCGTTGGCGAGCCGCCAACGTGTTAACCGAAAGGGCGCTGGCAATTGTCAATACCACGGTATCGATCGAGTCTTAAAAAATAGCCGCAGAGCTACGACCTGTCGGGGACAGATTTCACTCTCTATGTTCGATGGCTTATGATTTGACGATACAGTTTTTTTATAATGGTTGGATGAAATCTGACCCTATTTCATTTGACACATTATGCATGAATCGGGTTTGTATTACTCAGGCGCGGTTGGTTTCACGTGAATGTTTAAATCTCAGTCGTTAAGAAATACTAAACTAATTCCAATTACATGGCAAAAGTATAATGGTATGCCTGGTTTTTATTCTCGTACTATTTTAGACATACATGTTCATTCAGTCATTCCTTTAAAAATTCTAGGTAGAAGACGAATTTTGTCTTCAGAGACAAGTCAAGAACAATCAATGAAATGCCAATCTTGAAATTGCATAATCGTCGACCAGAAATCCCATTCACGATCGGGTATTTTTTTAAGGATACAGGCACTAAACTGTCCAATTTTTATAACTTATCAGTTTTTAAGATTATGATACTCTCAATACCGCGATCGCCGCTTACCAAAACTTATCGCTGAAATGAACATAGTTCGTCGATTCCGGCAGCGCTTCCTGAATTCCAATTTGCAAAGCAGCTCAACGGTAAAAAGTCACGGATAAGTTGGAAATCTGGGGCAGGCATCAATAAAAGTTATCGTCGAGATCTGCGGTCGCAGAAAAAACATGTACAAGAAGTTGCGCGTCCGGCCCTCGGGCTCGCCCCACAATTGTTCTTTTTCTGACACTTTCAAACACTGCATTGCGGACTCTCTGAAGTTATTAAAACTTGTTTTAAAACTTATTGTGGCGCCCGTCGTTTGCTTCATTACGACTAGATATAAATTAAATCGTCAATCTTTGCCTTTATTATTCAGAGTTCTCAAGGAGAGTACCTACTATCCTTAATTATTAAGTCGTATTTTTTTTACTTAATGTCCTGGATCTGTATCTACCAATCGTTGATCTAGTAACCTCTATTACTTATTTTGTAATTGAGAAACGAAATGCACATCTGACGTACATAACAGAGGTGTACTCGTACCATATACACGGGTATTATTTAAAAACTCGTTTTGTGTATTCCGTTTATGTTTTCGCTCGTTTCACAAATTGAACTAGCAGTTTTACTTTTATACAACAATTTCTTTTGTTAGTATATATTCTTGTTTTGTTTGTGCGTAGGTACAATACAAATATTTTTATTTTATTTATTTGCTCATCAAGAATAGTACACAAAAGAAAACAAAATTATATTAAACAAAATAAAGTTAAATTAATTAAAAAAATAGATAACAAGCGTTTCTATCGCTAAAAAGCGATCTCATCCGGACATCACATGGGTAAGGCCGTTATTTCTTGTTCCTGATTAAGCAGCTTAAATCGTCTACATTTTAATCAATTCCAGTGTGTTACGAATATTAGTAATCCATTTATATGGCTAATTGGCGTAACACACTGGAAGAGATTAAAATGTAGACGATTTAAACTGCTTAATCAGGAACAAGAAATAACGGCCTCACCCACATATAAGTAAATTCACAAATGAGACAATAACATGTAAGCCAAAATTTGTATAAAAATTAAATATAAAGCATGGTCTTTTATCTATTATACATTCACAGTTTATTCAAAACAAGTAAAGGAGATAAAGTTACTTAATTAAAGACTTCTCCGGGGTTACGGACAGGGAATTACCGGAGTTGCTGGGGACGGCGTCACTCAATCTTGCTTTACCTATTAATAGGTATCACTAAGAGATCATCCCCATAACGCTACAAACTTGCACAGTTTTATAAAGTTTAAAGACCTATGCACATTACTGTAGGTTATTTAATGCGCTTAAATCGGATGTAGTTCTAGAGATACCCTACGTGGAGACATACAAAGCTACACCCTCACAAAGTTACACTTACAAACCTTAGGTACCTTTTGTATTGTATTGTTGTATTGTACCTCAATATTGAACGAGCGAGCGAAGCGAATGTAAGTTTTCCGTTTCTGCTTAGTCAAAAAAAAACCTATATCCCGCTGCTGTCATCTACAGGTCGTATTTCTCAACCGATTCACGTGAAATTTTGTGAGCAGGTTAGATAAATTTTTTTTTGTCAATTCAACGTTAGTTTTTTTTTTCATTTTTCACCGAGCCACTTAATAGTATTAGTAGGTATAGCTTATAATCCTTCAATGCATTTATAATGTAACCACGCCCATGAGTTGGAAAACCAATATCTGTACATCTGACTCAATTTGCATAGGAAGTGGTCGGGGTGGGAAGTTTTTAATTAAACGAATCAGCCCCGGGAGTTCTCTTAGGCTAAAGGCGACTCGGTTCATTACTTTTACATCCTAAGCGCATTTCAATATGTTTCGTAGTAGTCACGTGAGCTCGGCATGTGTGCCCGGTAAGAGAAATTTGCCTGACACGCTCTAACGACTGTTTCTTTACATTACGTTAGGTTGTAGTTTTTATGACAGAAGACAGAAGACATTTTCTAGTCATACTCATACTCATATTATAAAAGCGAAAGTGTATCTGTCTGTCTGTTACCTCTTCACGCTTAAACCGCTAAACCGATTGTGATGAAATTTGGTATAGAGATGCCCGGGAAGGGCATGAAATAGTTTTTATCCCGGAAATCAACCCCTAAGGGGTTGAAAGCGAGGGGTAAAAGTTTCGAGACGCACTCGACAGACGATTCGCGGGCAGAAGTCAGTATAAAATAAATGTATTAACAGTGATTTAAAGTATTTAAACTTATCATAATCTGGCTATTCCATCGATTGGTTGAGCAGCTAATGTGTCCACAATAGATATGACGGTCACGTCATGGCCAAATTATATCAATTTTTCCTCTTTCTCTCCCAAATCTGCTTCATAAATGTCGAGCACCCTCCAATAAGTATCTTATTAAATATCACGATTTTCGTAAATGAATATACCGTTACTCCCAAACTACCAATCCGATATCATGAGATTAAAGACTTCAATTCCTTAATATTATATCAGCCCCAATCACTCGGGAGTCGGAAATACTTACATATCTACAGCAATATTATATTCGAACAATTTCAACAAAGCTGAGAGCGAATCAGAAAGGTGCGTTACGCATTTTAGTTTTACATTTGTGTTCGCGCTGTTGTTCTGGCATATTTGCATAGAACACATTGAAATGATATTGGTATCAGCTGAGCTAGCACAACTACAACTGACCCCGCGACGCGATGCGAAACGAGAAAGTGTCTCCTTCTCTTTCTAATTTGTACAGCACGAGTTGCTAAATCGCGGGCGGTTCCACAATAGGTTATAGCACGTTGTGCGGGCGTATCAGAGACGGCAAACACAATAGACCTATTCCACAAACGGCGCATTTTAAGGCGCCGTAGGTTCAGCGAAGTTAAGCGAACAGAGTTTTTGAAACAATATAATGCGTCTGTTTATAATAATATGGTTTAAAAAAAATACGAATAGTAATCTTGAGGCTTTTCTGCAGGGAAATCAGTGCTTCGAAACATGATTAAGCAAATTTCGCTCGATAGAAAAAAATCACGAACATAGGTCTAAAACACACAAAAATACACTTAAAATATTCGTAACAAATTATGCACAAAAGTTATAAATGTTAAAATTGCTTTTAAAAATCGGCAATATCAAGTTTGAGCGAAATCAGTGTTTACATTTTTATTAATTTACACGGCCAAAAAATTTAAATTAAAAAACATGATATCCGCGCTTCGGAGCACGCACTTCCATCTCGCTTACGCTTATGCTCAGTGAGAGGGAGAGAAGACCATGAACCTACGGCGCCTTAATGAAAATCTCACAGCATTCATGACCTCATTGAGCAAAATGTGAAAGTCAGCCAGAGTAAATTGAGAGAATTCGATTAAGTTCGCACAATTAAAGCTTTGTAGCGGAATTAAAGTATGATTGTTTCAATAATTGCAGTGGCCGGTCATTGTCGCGAGCCGTGCGCGCGCGCCGGCCGCGCGGCTTGCACACCCTGTGTACATTACTTTTCCGATAATTGAGAGAATTGAGTGGTCTGAAGATTTAATAAGGGTGTTATTGATTGCAAGCCTTGCTCGCATTATGTTCAATGTATTTTTATTTATTTTAGAATCTAGCATATTTGTTTTATCTAGTTCTAATGTTTGAATTAACTATGTAGAACCGCATACAATAATAGAACGAGCGAGCGAAGTGATGAAGTTCTATGCTTTGGGCCGGAAATCGTTTGTATGTCCAGTGTCCCGATGTCCGGGCTATTCTCCTCTACAGGTCGCATTACTCAACCGATTTTCGTGATTTTTTTGTGAGCTGGTACATACAATAATTATATAGATTTTTTAGTACTCACTGTTTAGAAATTCATTTATTTTGAGATTTTTGAGCCACTAGTAAGCTACATGCAGGTACATTTCTTATTGTTGTTCTTAACCTACAAATAACTAATATTTGAGATTTGGCTGATCGGGTAGCGAATGACAAGGATGCCGAAGATACCTCTAATTTCCCCCGAAGGTAACGCTATTATCTAATTTGTTTCCTAGTATATTCTTCCTTTGCTTTGTATAACTAACACGTACTGGGACCCCGTTTATTTTCTCCTATGAAAACAAAGTCGCAACAAAACTAAGGTGCAACGAAGTTATAGAAAATAATAAAATAGAGTTTTTTTCGTGACAATAACAGAGTATGGATAGAAATCAGCATAAATATACAAAGAATTGCCAGTTGAAGTGCCACAAAAGGTGTGCCACAGAATATTAGTAACCGGCACTGATATTGTTCCAAATAATTTCGAAACTACTACCGACTACACGACCAATCACTAGCGACTCACCTGGCCTCTCGCGTCCCGAATCGCTATGATAGCTATCGTAGCGATTCGGGATGCACAACGCTTTGTTGCTCTGCAACACAATACCTCCACAATAAAACCCGTGCGATACACCAAATAGAATCCTGATTGCGTGCGCTGATTTCTGCCCGCTTTCGATTCCAACAACTTCAATCCCGTTTTTACGAGGCTTTAGTGCATTCGTTTGGAATGCATTGAACGCGCTGAACGTTAAATACATAAGTGGGTTAGGTTCCATTTGTTAGCATTTTTTGACGGATTTGATGCCATTATGTTTGGAACCTCTGGATTTAGTTGGAAAACGGAACTATGTGTAATAGCAGTATCGAGTACAGTTTGTGTAGAATATTTCCCGCTTCGTAGGTGGGTATAATGTGTTTAAGAAGAAAAATGGACTGATAATGGTTACTAATTTAAAATTTCCGTGCTAAGTAAGTGTAAAGTTTCGCTATATTTATAACAGTTAAGCCAAGTCGGAGGCCTTCAGAACTTTTAGCAATCAACACGTCAATTCACTTGGCAAGGCTTACTCGTAATCCCAGTAAAGGATTCTCCTCCAGGAATAAGAACATAAAAATCTGTCTTTATTCAAACTGAGCTCTTCTGTGAATCATCGAAACTGGGCAACATGCAGCAATGCAAATATGTTTGTTTACCCAGCAGGTGCACATTCCCATGCAAACTCCCGTATGGGTTGTGTACTAAGCAAATCTAAGCCACAGTAAATATATATATGTAGTAGAATAAATTTGTACAAACGTCCGACGCGACGCTCACAACGATCACAACGACACGCGTCGACACAGTACACTTAAGTGCAAGTCGGGGTAGTCAGCGGTACATCAGTCCGCGTGCCACCCGTGCGCCTCATAGAATGGGTTTTAGAAGGAGCGCAGGTATGTATATAGTTTGGGATATCGTTTTAGCTAATTTCATATAAAATTGAATATACCTTTAAATCCATCCACGACATCGCAATCAGCAATTTAAAAAATCCTTTTTTATTTTATTTCATTGCATGTTTGAGCAATACATAACCAGGGATTGCCAGCCTCGTATTCCTCGCCCGTCCGTCTACATCACTTGGCCGGCAATCCATATTTTCCCGGCCTCTGCAGTAATGTACTATAACGTGCCTAAGCTAAGCAAATCGCGCGATATACCGCCGAGTACGCGTCGGCGTACACCATTAATATCCCTTTATCTGCGGAGGAATCTGCGTTAATGACCACATTTATCATTGCCCGGGTCTGAATGGATTAAAAAAGTGTTTCAACCCCATTATTGTATCTACGTGTTAAACGGTTGGTATTTAACCTTTAGTTGCTACCCGACTTACGCGGGGTAATGTTTTTCGATACACTTAACAATACAGAGTAGCAGTACAGGTGTATAGTTCTGTCTATTTCTATGACTCACTATTTTTTAGTAGCTGTAGTTAGGTTCGTCTTAATTGTGGAAGTGTTCAACTTATATTACGCGTCTTCTTTTAGCGTGTATGCGCCCACTGATGGGCACACGCCTCTTCAATCGTCTTCCATTCAGTCCGATTAGCAGTGAAACACTGAATAAAAACTGTTGGGTACCTACATGTTTTTTATTTTTCCTTTTTTTTATCTGTGACAACATTCAATTCATTCCCATATTTTTTGTATCGCAGCATTTTTCAAATATGTAGTAAGTTGTAGTGTAGTTCAATCGTTCATAGCTATCCAATCCATATCTACCGATTGCCCACTTGTCCTGTCCCGACCTTATCTACTGCTTAAGTGCCGTCCGGCAGATATCGTCCAACCATCGAACTGGTGGTCTGCCCGCTGGTCGCTTTGACTACCTTGTCCACCATTCAGTAGCCATATTTAAAAGATTTCTATACACGGGTCTAATGCGATTTGTATTTAGCTTTATTTCTGACGTTTCGACTCGGGTTTCACCGGTTATGGACCCAGATGACCCATGTGTTTACAAAGCGCGAGAGTTTGAAGTGTAAAGCACGTTCAGTGGCCTATGTAGTCCACCTCCCATCCTTGCTCTTCCAGTTATTGAGTTACTTACAGTGTTGATCGAACTACCGCACGTCGGCGTAGTAATAGCATTACATCGTATTAAAATAGCAATGGCCTCGTAATTTTCAAATTCAATAAGGACCAGTCGCGAACGTCAGCTAAATTGAATCTTGCTATATTTGGCGAACCTTATTTTGACCTTTACCACGGGAAAATTCAAATGTCATGTCTATGAAGCAATTTTTACTGTGCAGAATCATGTTATTTGACGTAACCTTTGGCATTCACGGCGTTGTGTACGATGTGTTCTCGGGGACGATACGAATGAATATATCGAATTTATATTGATTTGGTATTTGTCACACGTGGTTACCAGACTTGATTGGACCAGGACTGGTGGTTGGAGCACGTCGAAGTTCTCCGGGCACATTTCCAGGAATGAATGCTCTAAGGAGCGAATGGTGGTCCAGTGCCAAGTGGGAGGCAAGAAAGCACCCCGCTTATCCCCGACTCACTGAACAGACCTAATCAGAAAATTAACCGAGAGGTGGACCCTGGTCCAATGCGAACGCAATGCCTCTAACCGTCAATTAAATGGAAGCACATTGACAAGAAAGCACTCGATAGTGACACGTGATGCTTTATAACTCCAGGTACCCCTGCACACCCGCGACCACTCTGCCCACAGTGCCCGACTGAGTGTGCAGGGTTGTCAACGTTACACGTGTTACTACAGACGACGCGCGTTCGTCGGGTTAATAGAAGAAGGTTATCACACCAAGCCTGAGTCTGGCAGAGTGTAATGCCGGAGGGTACTCGTATTTGACAGAACGAGTTTTCCACGTGCATAGTCGCGGACCAAGGTCAATATTATAAAGAGGTAGCCTTTGAGAATGTGTAGCTTTGTATGTGGAAGGTAATCTCCGGAACTACTAATCCTATTTCAAAATTCATCCACATGTTTATAGAATGGGCGAGGGGAGGACATCCATACTATTACTAATATTATAAATGCGAAAGTGTGTCTGTCTGTCTGGTTGTCTGTTGCCTCTTCACGCTTAAACCGCTGAACCGATTGAGATGACATTTTGTATGGAGATAGTTTGAATTTTAAGGAAGGACATAGGATAGTTTATATCCCGAAAATCATCCCCTGAGGAGGTAAAATGGGGTTAAACGGACGGAGTCGCGGGCAGAAGCTAGTAGGCTATATTTTATTACGCCGCTTTGTTTGCCTTGTAGAAGACGGGCGGAACCATGTAGAACTAGTAGTTAAACATGGATATTAATATGCGACAAGCGAGAAATAGCTCGTGGTGGTCGGTGGTCGTGGGCACGGATAAATTAGATCAGCGCGGCGCTAAGCGAATTACCAGGGTTGTGAAATTTCTGCTTCTGTAAAACCGCTTTGATGTCAACTTGGTTACACAACTGGTTACAATGTAAAACGAGAAATACGACTTCACAGGATCGCGTGACTTATATTTTTGGTCTGATTGTACAAATATTTTGCGCATAACAATCGAATGCCGAAAGATTATACAACCCGGATTGAATTCGTAAGTAATACGAGTATATGGAACAGTCAGCAAAATAAACTATGCGTTCCAAAAGGTCAAAGTTGAGGTTAAAGTTATTTATTCTTCAGTTTAGGCATATTACATGTGCATATGAATAAGAATAAGATTTTTTTTTTATATGAAAGGCCGAATGATTTAAACACCTCTGCGTATAATATAAAGCAAATAAATGCTATTCTAGATTATTTTGAGCACTTCAACCGTACTTACATCTGTTTCTCGGGCATCGGATTAAACTCGGAGATAGTTTAAAAAGTTACCGATTTGCCTGGCTAATTACTGTCCGTCAAATAATATCCATAGCGCTGAATCAAACACATGAACAAAATATATGTGTTCATTCCTGGCAACTGAATTGACCAAGAAAGAAAAAATTACATCTTTTTATAACCACTTATACCTGTAATCAATGATGATACAAAAACCTGCTTATCGGTGTTCTACAGGATACATTTCGGAGAGTGTGCGCTAGGATTACACGAATTAATCCCGCCCTCACCATTTCGCCATCTTGGGACTAGGCGCGGTCGCGGGTTCCACCCTTATGTTGTTGACTTACCACTGATTCGCACGAAGCGCTTTGCTTCCAGTTTTCTCGCGAGGACAGCCAAAGAGTGGAACTCGCTTCCGGCAAACCTTTTCCCAGTTACATATAACTTGGATCTTTTCAAGACGAGAGTGAATAGGCACTATCTAGGTATGCATGTAACACCCTCGACCTCATCATCACTTACCATCAGGCGAGATAGGGGTCAAATGCGTACCTATACTCAATAAAAAAAAAAAAAAAAAAAAAAAAACTGGCTGTGACAGACGGACAGCCTCCGAGTGATCGCTTAAGTGTTCCGTTGGACCAATTTTGGTACGGGACACCAAAAAGACGTAGATATTTTATGAGCGCTCCAAAAGAGGCACACTAAAACTGATTCAACTTGCCTCAGTTTCGCGTCGCCAATGGAAACCTATGCTGTCTGTCAGCGGTTGAAAAATTATATGTCAAATAAAAGCATCATTACCATAGAATTTCTAATGTTTATATCTACTAACCTATCATTTCCATGGAGTTGATACGTTCAACTCAAGATCATAAGTAGGTAATGATTGTCACTAACACATCATAATTATGGGTCTATCCCTTAAATAAAGATATTCTATTGTATTATATTCTAAAACTTCCCTAGTTTCTAACGTTCATTCTCATAATACATCAAAGCGTGATTATCATTAGTGCGTGAGTGTCCGTGTGTGTGCGGTGATAAATGGCGGCAGGCCGCGACGCGACGACGTCCCTTCATTAATTCAGGCCTCAAGTTGTTTGTCGAGGACTGGGCTTGATTAACTAGCCTCGTTTAGAGTGAGTAATCTGTATTTTGGAACTGAAGTTTAAAGTGATTGAATAATTTACGGAAGTTTTGCGTCCCATGTGGTCGAATCTGAATTACTTCTAAACTGATGTTATGAATACGAAGGGTTGAATCACGTTTAAACGCCCCCGATACAGATATATAGATCCAATCTTCCACATTGACGACCGCTTTAGCCTAGTTGGTAATGACCCTGCCTATGAAGCAAGAGGTCCTGGGTTCGAATCCCGGTAAGGGCATTTATTTGTGTGATGAGCACGAATATTTGTTCCTGAGTCATGGATGTTTCTCTATGTATTTAAGTATTTATTTATTAAGTATGTTTATCGTCTTCTAGTACCCATAGTACAAGCTTTGCTTTGTTTGGGACTAGGTCGATTTGTGTAAGATTGTCCGCTAATATTTATTTATTTATATCCATACTATAATATTAGTGGCTGTAAGCTGTAGAATGTGCGAGCATGTCTTATTTTCCTTTTTTTTTTAATCTTGTAGTATTGAATCGATAAAATATCTATATGTGTATTATATAATATATTGTTTTGGTTCAAATAGTTTAAGTTAGGTTTAATAATTTACACTTCTTAACGAAACAAATTATTTTATTAAATATTCAAATTATTTGTAGTTTCTCTTTCCGTTTCAAGTGTTTTGCATTGTTATATACTACTATTAAATAAGCCCGAGAGCTCTTAGAAAATTATCCGAGAAATATAGACGCGAAAACGATTCTAAAGGCCCACAGGCTATATGTGAATGTAACTCTTCCTGTTAGTTACCTTTTCACGCTTTAACCGCTGAACCGATTTAGATTAAATTTTGAGTGCAATTAGTAACACCCATTAGTAGTGCAGTAGTAGTGTGCTATCTACACACTATTTTGAGACCCTAGATGGACATAGGATGATTTATCCTAGAAATTGAATTGAATTAAATTGAGTGCAATAATTGAACTAGGGGCCCATAGCAAGCTCAATAAGGCTTTAGCTATTAAACATATCGTACTTGAGTACCATAGACTAGACGACGATATATTTTAAAAATACATAGGATACATCCAAGACTCAGAAACAGATATTCATGCTCATCGCACAAATATTTGCCCTTACCAGGATTCGAACTCAGGACCTTCAGCTTCGTAGGCAGCATCATCACTAGCTACTATATTTGATCCATTTATATATCTGTTAATTTAGTTTTTAGACGTTTGACAAGTTTTATGGTAGAGATTAATATAATCTCAATTCAATTTTAATAATATTATAGACCAAAGAACAAATAATTTGAAACGCGCATACTAGAGTATACACGGGTAGTTTCGGGAAAAGCTAGTTCCTACATATTTCCACGTCTAGGTAGGTACCTACTGTTCGTGCGACGAGCTAGTTCGTTAGCAGTAAATAAAAATAATCCCACTTCGGCCGTGTATTGCTTCAATTCAGCACCCAGGGCACGCGCGTCTCCGCCAATTGAAACGTCTCAGTAGACTCTACTCGACTCGGTTCAATAGTGGCTCGTGATATAGCGACGGCCAGTTATTCTAGGTGGAGGCTAGGTAAGCTTGCGGTCCTGGGTAAGAGTCTTTGTCAGGGTTAATATTTGCCTGATAAGTAGATATTTATACACCTATTTACTACGCATAGTTTTTATACAAAATGAACGCAAAATGTTAATTGTTTCTTTACTCTTGAATTTATAAGTACATCTTTATCTAGAACTGGAATTTAATTAAAGAAGTCTAAACTGAAATCGAAACGGAATAAGCATGTCCCTTGAAAAATCCGTAGAGTTTGGGCTAATTATAATCGAGAATGTTAATTAACTATCCAAAGAAATGTTACCTATTGCAGAAATAAATGCTTGACTCAATAAGTATATATTATTTATTATTATTAAAAGCCCGTTGTGTCCCTCTGCTGGAAAAGGTCTCCCCCAACCGTTTCCAGACTTTGCCATCCTGGGCAGTCTCTGGCCAATTCTGGAGTCTAGAGGAGTCTAGCTCGTACCGCCATTGCCGACGAGGTCGGCAGTTTCTCCTGTTCGAGGGGTCGGTCTGCCAGTCAGTGGCAATCATGCCCCAAATCTTTTTTTTTTTATTTTTATTTAGAAACACAAACAGTCGCTTAAACAAATATATAAGGGGTACACATAGAGTACCAACAGACATAATGCTAAAGACCTGCAGGTTCATTAATATTGTGATAATTGTGTTAACAAAAAAGGAATCTTGATCATGCAACTAAAAATGAATGCAAATCTTGCTCGGAATTCGGCATAACCCAGCCCCATTTCAACTTAGTTGCTTTTCGAGCTACGTACTATTTGTATCTTCGCAGCGTAGTCTTCCGGATATGATTAATGAATTTTACTCCTAATATGCTACGCTTTAGGGCTTGCTGACAAACCCCGAGTTTGGAGTTCAGATGTTTTACCAAATATAACTACATAATCTAAACATTTATTAAACACCCTGACCCAACTAACATAGCTAAAAACCATCTCAATAGACAAGATTTTCGAGGTTAATAAACCTCATTCATATCGTTTCATGCGTATGAGAGCTACGACGCCACAGGCACACACACACACACATACAGATACGTGTTAAACGTGTAATTATAACCCCTCGTTTGCGTCGTGGGAAAGGAATATTACAGATACGAACAGCTTTAAGGAGAAATACGAATTAGCGCGCGGCCCATTAAAAAACTTGAATTTCGAGTCTTTTTCGTCCCCTATTTTCTTCGTCAAATTTAGATCTGTGTAAATACATTTTCTTACATAGATTAACGAAGAGTTCAACTATGTCTGTATGTTTAGTTTTTTTAACTGTGTACATTTGATGTCTGTAGGCGATGGTAAATTTAGTGTATTTTTAGCGTTTGACAAGCGGCTCTAGCTCATTAACAAAAACAGTTATCAAATAATTTAGAACACAGAGACGTAGTGTAAATCTTACATAATCTATGTTATAAAAATGATTTGCATAGGCTTTGAGATGGCAGAGGAAATAGGGGACTACCGCCGCTGGAATTAAAGTTTTTATACGGGCCGCGCGTATAGATTACACCGAGCGGAGCCTTGATTCCGCCATTTGCGACTATTGTGTTCAGCAGCATTCGCCCCACTTGCCAGCGATGACGTCTGGTCGCGTGCCCCGCCCTCATGCATGTCTGTGTTCGTGACTACAGAATTACGGGAGGTGTTGTGTCTCTAGAGGATTTTAGTTAAAGTCATGGTAACCGAGGAACTAGTAATACAAACTTCACGGAATTTACGTTTCGTAGACATGTTACTAACGTCATACAGGTGTGTCTTTAGTAAAATTAAGCATTTTATTGTACACATGAACGGCATCTCGTCTTGTATAAATAAATATATGTAATAGAAACATAACTTAATATATAAAACCGTAAGCTATCAACCACAAGACCACTATTGAATTTTGTTTTACTATATTGAGACCCGAAACCAATTCTAATGATTATCGAAAAGGTTATCGTTTAGAAGTCAGGTTAGATTTGTTTTAAAACAATCTTAAGACGTTCAGACCCCGTATCATGGTCGGCCTCATTACGCGATAAGTGACAAGATAGGAGCGTCGTCTCGTTCTATCTAACGGTGTCAGCCAGTGACGGACGCTCTATCCTATCACTTATCGTGTGATAAGGCCGACCATGATACGGGGACAGAAAAAAATTAAATACTACCATGACATGAACATTACGAACTTGGGGATTGATCAGTCATTTCTCATTCCAATATGAACAACATCAATGTTTAGCACGAGATTAACAAATTATGAGAAATCCGTCGGATTGACTTAGGTAGAAGCACAGAACCTACCAATAAATTAACTAGAAAAAACAACCAGTATATACAAGTCCGTCATAAAATCTATTGCAAAACTTCGCAGCCCACATTCCGCTAACAAGGCCCAAGACTTATTCAGTTGTTGAGGGAACAACTAGTCTTGCCTCCAACTTTTCGCCCCAGCTCTCTGCCACAACGTCGTATTAACCTAAAGTTCGATAGGGACATACGACTTTTTAAAAACGACTGGTTGTGGGAATTGTGCAAATTTCGCCAGCTCCAGTCTAAGTTTGGTTAGTTTTATTCGGCGTTTAACAGCGATATAAGACGGGGTTATTATCAGCTCAGCTTGCACCGACTTGCTCGAGACGTGTTTATGCTGTGTGCTGAGAGACCGTAATGTTTTCACTTTAGAGTGCATTCGTGTTGGCGTGTAAAATAATATTTGAGAGAAACTCTGTGAATATATGTTATTTATAATTATTTTGAACATACGTTACATGTTAGTGTTTCTTATCGTCGAAATGAAACATGAACCATATTTTACACGTATAAAAGATCCTTATGCACATTTAGTATTTTCACTGCCAGGAACCCCCGCCTAGCGGCACCTACGCCGTAGTCGCTTTCCACTACTTAATTAAAGAAACTGTATTCGGCACTCACTTTCCCCGTCTTCGATTTCCACCTTTGAAAGAAATTCTGATAAAAGTTGTATCTATCGATGAGAACTTATGTATAATAGTATTGTAATCCAACCACGTAATGGGCCCGACGGTGTACAACCGCCTGCCGGCGCGAGTCACGGACGCACCCTCTCTGGCGAGCTTCAAGTCGCAGCTCAAACGATGGCTTATCGAGCACACTTTCTATAGTTTTAATGAATTTACTAAGTACGATAAAAATACTTCATTCGTTTTCAGATATTTAATTTGACATTCATTAATTTATAATTGTTTACTCATGTATTTTAAATACATTTCTTAGTACTATTGTTTGTGACATTGTGATGTGCCACCATCAATGACATGTAATATGAATTATTATGAATAAATGAATATGAATATGAATATTGTATTTTTGTCCGCAGGCGACACTGACGAGCATGGCCTGCCGAAGGACAAGGACCAGGGATGCGACACCAACCTTTATCTCTATCATGTAAGTACACATTTAGACAATTACTGGATAAAATTTAAAAAGGATGCTATGTTTTTCGGCGTTTAATGTAAATTTGTGGTAAGGAATATATCCGAGACTTTTTAAACAAGAATGCTGCCAATCTAGCTTGTCAGGATAGGTCTCGCTTCACTTGCAGCTAAGATCGATCAAACGTCGCATCCTCTTTTTACCCATTCGCCGCCTAGCTACACATCTAGCGATACGCCGTAGTCCAACCGAAACAGCTTAGCCCTTAAATGCATAATGATGTATATATGCATCGTATATTGTATATGTTTTTTTAAATACTATGATTTTTTTCTTTATTTTTCCCTCAATCTATACAACATGACACATCTATTTCAATTTATTAAAAAGTTATACAAAAAATCATGCATTTAAGGGTTAATGTGATATGTAGCGAAAAAAACCCTGTAGCGCTCTGACGCGGTCTATTCCCACTAGTTCTATTGATGGAACTAGTTGGAATTTTTGTTCCCAGTAGTTTACATTAAAATTCAAACTAGTTCCAATAGAACAGATAAGAGCACTAGTGGGAATGGACCCTCTGACGCACGTGTGTCGTGATTGGCCCGTGAATGGGATACAAACGTTTAATGGGAATAGCCGGCGCTGTCCAGCAAATTTATCGTTCCAACTTTAATACGTTTGCTCAGCGGACACCCGGACACGGACAGGCACAAGTGCCGTAAACGTCGCCGCTGAGTTACGGCGCGACTCAGAGGCTCTAGTATTAGTTTTTTATACTCGTCGACCTTAATGTTTGAATTAAGACTTCGTACACCAAACTTATCACGTTTCACTTTTTACTATGGAGCTCCCAACTCAACATTTAATAACTTTTGAGACAACTAAAATGAAATTGACCAATCACGTGGCGCCTTTACTGAACTATAATGTATTTGACCAATAGGACGCCGTCATGAGAAAGTCAAAAGGTAATCTAGACATCAACGCACAAAAAAGAAAAAGCCGTTGGTTGCACTTCGTTCCAGCAGGGCTTAGATTTTCAATAGATACTAAGTTTATTTTAATTAGTTCAGTTGACTCGTAGAAAAAGTATTCTATACAATAGTTATATAATTAGCTTTTTAAGTCTCGTACCTTAATTAGGCCACTCAGCTTGGTACTCGACTGAAAAAGCATACATTATATAACGATTGCATAAAACACTATTTATCTAAACAAAACTTTACGATCGCGTTTGCGTTTTACCCTCAATTTGTATGGGATTTGACAGCTAAACGCAAACGCGCATACGCAATACTAGAGCTTCTGTTCTGTGTTTACCGGAGCGACTGCGTGGGAAACAGGAAAACCAGTTACACTAGGAAAAACTTCGTCTGTTTCGTAACAAAATTATAAATACAGCAAAACACCTTTAAGCTTTTCTGTTTAGCCCTGCAGGTGGCATTAAGTACACCTTTTGTACTTTTATGTATCGTGTATTAAAGTTTTAATAATACAATAAAAACATTCAAATTATAAAGACAAACTTAACGAGTTGATTACGGATGCACGGGAGTGAAACGCTGTAGTAACAAAATAATAGGGCCGTGATTCCATTTGACAGAAGGGGGCGTCCCTATAACATCCCCGCAACATACCGAAGCTGTCTAATTTTTCATCTTGAATCCCCAGGAGGCCTACTTTCGTTTGTCGCTTCACATCCGACCGAAAAAATATGATTAGCACGCAAGTGCAGGGCCAAAGCAGTGTACGTAGCCGATAACATTGGGAAAACCCGTTTGTAGAGGGAAGCGCTTACTAGCAGAGCGCCCACTTCTCTGGTTCCTACCACTGTAAGTGTTAGGATGTGAAAAAGATGAACCAAGATGAGGGGCAGTAGAATGGATATAGATAAACCCTATTGTAAACTATAAAATAACATTGGAATAGCGCCGGTGTGGCAGCGCCGTAAAAGCGGGTTAAGCCGCGGACGGAATAAATCGAGCGCCTTATTGAAATCGGGTTAGCTACGTAGGTGAGCTCTACGAGCCGTAGCACTCGTGGCCGGCACACACGCACCAGAGCAGTAACTCAACTGCTCTCAGATTGGCGAATTTTTAACATATTCACTGCCAAGAATCGCTATTCACTACGTAGGGCAGCCATATTTGGCAAGTTCAACGCTAAAATCGCAAGCTAACGGGTAGTTGTGATGTTTTAATATGGGGTTAGGACAACTACCAGTACAATACATCCAATTTTGCAGTTTCGAAAGGGGTGCGTCTCACGTGATATAACAACAATATATATAATTTCATATTAATAACGCTCACAAGATATAATGAACGTTAGCTATAACAACAAGACCAATACTTTTATAATGAATAACGGTCAGCTGACATAATATTATTTTTATGTAACGTTTTTTTCTATAACTCTGAAATTGACTAATTTCAGTTCGTATAACATCCATAACGTATAACGATGATAACAAGTAATATATTTTCGTATAACATATGTACATAACGTATAACAATCATAACACGTAGTATATTTTCGTATAAGGATTATAATATAGTAGATTGGGATAGGGCAGCCAGAAAGCGAAGCCCCCCGCAGTAAAAAAACAACAAATAATCGTAACAATGGTATTATTTGTTAGGGTTAGGTTAGGGTTAGCTTGTGTAGCCGGTGACGTCGACACGCTGGCGGTGAGGTTAGATTAAAATAATCAACGTTTGTTTAAAAAAAAAATCAAAACAAATGTATTTTACAAACGTTTACTGCTATTAAAATAATTGTGGGCGATTATAATATACGAGCATTATACTTTTTGATGTTAGATTAATTGAATAATATATGTTTTAAACCTTAGGTGTTATGAATATATCAATTGATACTCGCCGAGTGGTTGACGCTTTAATTGATATATCAATTGATATTATATCTAAATAACGTTATTCTTTACGAAAATATATATTCTGATAATTTCTTATACCTCGTATTACTTACCCCTTCGAAAAACCTGTGCTAACTTTGCAGCACTCAAAACTAAATTTTCGCACATTTTTTGGTATTGTCAATATCAGTCCTACACTATGCGGTTTCTAAAATAAAAATATAGACGTTCTTTAAGTAGATTTAGGTGCTACAATTTGAGACTAGAACCAGCTTTGTAGGTTCGATACTTAGCAAGATATGATACAAAGGAACAAATGTAATACATAAATTACCGGAAAGCGCCTGCAGCGTAGATGTCTGCTAAACGGGTTCCCGGCAGTGAATGTGTTAATCTATCGTACTTTGTATTTTTGTTTGCCAAAAAATGTTAATGCTTCAGCTTAGGCCGAAAATCGTTTGTGTGTCCGGTGTTTGTCTGGCTGTTCTGTTCTCCTCTACAGGTCGCATTTCTTAACCAATTCTCGTAAAATTATGTGCGCAGGTTCGTTAATTAATAGAATTTTACAAAAAAAGTACAAAAGTACGGTTTTTTATTTTAAAGTTGTGAAATATGACATATGAAAATAACATTTAAGTTAATTACCTATACATCGAACATACGTTATTGAGGCAGAACACTCACACGTAAACTGATAGTAATAATCAACTGGCGTGCTTGGCTCTGTCAAAAATCTTTTGCGTTATTCTAAGCTTTCGAGTTGGATTACTGAGCACAGTATATTCTGCGATGGCGCACGAAGGTGAACGCTACGAGGCGTAGCCGTAACCGTAGCTCATTACAAGCTCGTAGCACAATCTTGCTGACTATTGGCCCGATTTTTACGCTCGATTTTCTCTCGGACAAGTTTTCCGCTAGTTGATCGGTTTAGGGGCGGGCTTTTTTTAAACACGAGACTTGTGACCTCATTCGTTATAACATTTTCGTAATGCTACAGTGAAGTTGTAGCCGATATCGTGGTTTTCCTGCGAGCTTGAGGCGCCGGAAGTGGTAGTTTTGTTTATTTTGGGCTATATCGGATATTGTTTGTGTGTATCCTATCCTATACTATTAAATGAGCAACATTTGTTTGTACATATATATATATATATATATCTATATTTGTATTCACGTTCTTGAAAACTGCTCTACGAGTTCGATGAGGTTTGAAATAGGGGTGTTTACGGGGACGACAAAATGAATCTAGTTAGATCTCATATCTGGGAAAAATCGTTTTCTCCGTATTTTCTCCCGAGCAGAGTTCAGTCACCCAGGTACTAACGAATAATCATTATAATATAATACGATTTCCGTTACTTAGCGGGAAAACCACGGGATCGGCTACGAGCGTAGCGCTTAGCGACTCTCGGCTGGGAATGTGTTAACACTTTGAGTGCCGGAAACCTGCTAGGTGACCGCTCTGTTCGTATGTATCTACAAATGGTTTTGGCATGTTTAATAGCTCTAACTCGATATGTTGACGACGTAATAAAGACGGCGGGTCATTCCCGGATGAGACTAGCACGGGACCGGGAATAGTGGCGTACTAGAAGAGAGGCTTATGCTCAGCAGTGGGTGATTACAGGCTGATGGTGATGATAGCTACGAGCGTAGCGGTATGAAACGTAGGCAGTGAATGTCTCAATGTTCATTAGTCGTATGTTGATTAGCGCTGGTTGGAAACCAACACACATAGTCCGTCCACCACTCAACCGTCCTCGAAACTTCTTAACACCGTTCACAACTGATTAGCGACAACACTACCAAATGAAAACGACACAACTTCGCGTAGTGTTCGACGCTTCGTCAGTCGTTCCTCTCCTGGCAGCAATCGACCCCAGCCTCGGGGCGGCATTGAAGGCAGACCTTGGCTTGAGGGTGCTTGACGCCCAGACGCGATCAAGGCCTCCCAATATCCGGATATATCCGGTTATAAACCGGTACAAGATGGCGCGATCGTGTTACATGACGATGTACTTGTGTGATACTGTTAGAATTAGACAGGTAGTTGGTTGGCTTCCATTATATTTTTAGGTCTGTTAGCGTATATCCGTAATGATTGGATACTTTTACAACATTAATTAAAAGCTACATAAGAATATATATGGCAAATGTACCTCAGATTTCATGTTACCTCATATACTTAACCAACTACCATTAGATATATTAATAAAAATACAGGGACCAGAGAATCCAAACACATGTAAAAAAATACTTAAAAAACATTACATAGATTGTCATAACACCAGACCCCGTATCATGGTCGGCCTTATCACGCGGTTGAGGCTTCAGTAAGAATACAGCAATAAATGTACGAGGGCGACTCTGAAAGTCTTTAGAACTGGCCACTTGTAATAAATATAATAAAAAAATAAGTTCAAAATTTGAAAATGGAACTCTTTCTTAATATTTTTGTGTACGAATTCCACTCGATTGTCATTTGTTATACGATTTGGCGGCAAATTGAAAATTGTGTGTACTACGTGAGCATGAATTTAACGCGAGAAAATTTTCGAGCAATGATTTTTTACGACTTTCGATGTAATTTAAGTCAACAAGAAAGTTATGATAGACTTCGATTGGCCTTTCACGATGAAGCCCCATCTCGTGCTACTATTTACAACTGGTTTAATGAATTTAAACGTGGCCGCACTAATCTCACTGATGATCTGCGTGAGGGCCGGCCTTCTACGGCGACTACTGAAGATAACATCAGTGTTGTGCGGTGTATGATAGAGACTGACAAAAGAGTAACCTATCAGCAGATTCGTACAAGCTTAGCCATTGGTATGAGTCAAGTCCACAAAATCCTCCATGAACATTTAGCGGTGAGGAAGCTTTGTGCCCGGTGGATACCTCATAATTTGACAGAAGCCCAAAAAGTCCGTCGTGTTGATTGGTGCCGTGAAATGGGTCAAAGATTCAACGGAGGTGACTCAAATGCTGTGTTCGACGTAGTTACGGGTGACGAAAGCTGGATTTACTGTTATGATCCTGAAACTAAAAGACGAAGAAGAAGAGAGGTCGAAGTGTGGGAAAAAAGATGGTGGCCTCGTTCTTCGGAAGGACTGGTCATTACGCAACAATTATTTTAGAGGATCAAAAAACAGTTACTGCGAAGTGGTACACTAACAATTGTTTACCACTTGTCTTGGAAAAAGTTCGAGAAAAACGGCCTCGCAGTAGGATCTTGCTTCACCACGACAACGCCTCATCGCACACCACCAAGCAAACGATCGACTATTTGACGACGGCAAACGTGGAATTACTGGGTCACCCACCTTATAGCCCAGACCTTGCACCTTGTGATTTTTATTTATTCCCAAAAATTAAAGAAAAACTTCGAGGAAAACGTTTTATGGACGCCGACGAAGCAGTGGCTGCGTTTCAAAAGGCCGTCGAAGAGACCCCTAAGGACGAGTGGGCAAAGTGCTTTTCTCAGTGGTTCTATCGAATGCAGCGATGTATTGATGTGAAGGGAGGCTATTTTGAAAAGATATAATAAAAGTAATAAGTAGGCTTAGGACATTTGGTAGCATACCGTGGTTCTAAAATCCACGGAGTCGCCGAATGTGAAATTTTCGAAGTTAACTTCAAAGTATGAAGTTATATTGAAGGCTTAGGACTTTTTGAAACATATCATGCTTCTATATTCTATGGAATTTTTAGTTGTAAAATAATATATAATAAAGAAAAAAGGACATTTCTTAAAAATAGTTATATATATTAATTAACAATGCATTTTATAACGGTGATATAAAAATTAAATCTAGAAAATATAACGTTAATTTCAACAGACGAAACGTGAAATACTCAACAAATCAAACTCCGCTCTATCCAGTATTTAATCTCGGAACTAGGAATATTATTAATTTTAGATAAAATCAAAAACCAATTTGACGGTCTCGTATCAAAAGTGTCAACCGATTATGTCAATATTTTTTAATTTTAAATTGCGATTTAATTTGCACTACTCACTAAACACGGGCATTAAAGAGGATGTATAACTAGATAAATAATATTGTAGCATCACATGTGATCAGTAATTAGTATTATTATATAGGTTTGTGATAACATTAATTACGTTCGATTAAAATGCACTCAGTAACGATGTGGCAGTATGTATAAATCTTTATAGCTAATAAGACATCATACTTTTTGACTTTGACTTTGACTTCGAAATGTTTACACATGGCGACTCCAAAGATTTTAGAACCACGGTATGCTACGAAAAGTCCTAAGCCTAGTAATAAGTTGCTTGATTGCTCAGTTTTTGATTTTCTAAGAACTTTCAGTTTGACCCTCGTATTAGCTGTATTTAGTTTATATTTTGACTAAATAAATACAAAATACAAAAATACAAAATAGTTTATTTCACAAAAACAAATATTACATTAAATCGGGGCTGTCCGTCAGTGACCAAACTAGGCTGAGCCTGTATCTTGGCCTACTGCGAGTGCGGTTAACAGATCGTGCTTCAATTACAATATGGTCAGGATTTTAACTGAAGCAAATAATAATTGTAGCAAAATGAGTATCAGTTAAGTACATCTAGCATAATATCTACAATTAACATTATGTAATCGAGAGAAAAGGAGAACACTATTTAGATATATGGGAGACAACTAATTACCTACAGTACAGGTGTGTTTGTGTGTGTGTGTGTGTGTGTGTTTGTGTGTGTGTGTGTGTGTGGGTTTGTGTGTGTGTGTGTGTGTGTGTGTGTGTGTGTGTGTGTGTGTGTGTGTGTGCGTTGTGCGTGAGCCCGCATTTATAAATCGGTTTCAGGGTTAAAATTACTTTATCTTTGCGCTTTCAATGATTTTTTCCGTCTCACAGTAAGATAACGTGAATAACCACTGTTTCACTATTCTCTTAGCCCTGAGAACTGGCTGATGTTTTATGTCACATATATTGCAGACATAGTTATATATGCAGCAATAGGCGTATGACGGTGATCTCCGAGCAAGGGCGGACCTGTACGGTGGGGTTGGTACTTTGTACGTACGTTTACGCAACATTTCCTCGTGGCTATCAGAGTTGAAGATGCTGCTATGAGTACGTATGGTCGCTTTCATAATAAATAGCTGTCTCACTCTAAGCAGTCTCGTTTCGTGGTACAGCAAGTTAGTTGGGTAACGAAACGGCTTCCTAAGCATAACTTTGATAACTGCTCGCTGCGCTCGCTCCAACAGGATCATGTGGCTCTTGGCAGCACAGCCCCAGACTGCCACTCCGTACTGTAGGATCGATTGTCCCAAAGCATGATAGACGAGGCGTAGTACATCCGGGGTAGCACAGTCTCGGAGTCTCTTCATTACATAAATCAGTTTTCGGAATCTGGCAGCAAGAGTGATAATATGCTGCGCAAAAGTGAGGTGTTGGTCAAAAAGCAGACCCAGGTATTTAACGATGGTCTGTCGCTTGACCATCTGGCAGGAGCACACTGGGGCCGGCTGGCGTAAACCCGTAACACTGTGATGCATGCAGGTATGAAATGCAATAGTTTTGTCAGTTGTGGGCGAGGCCGCCGAGCTTTTCGAGAAGGCTACGTAGTGTGTCTTGTCTATGTTCAGAGTTAGCAGATTACTTTTTAACCAGCGAGCAACTCCTGCCAGCGCTTCCTCGGCTCCAGAGTAAGTATCATCCCAGGATTTGCCATTCACCAGTATGACTGTATCGTCGGCGTAGCAAATGAGTTTTGAGTTTGGTATGGGTATATCGAACATGTCATTGATGTACAGCGTGAACAAAGATGGGCCGAGTATACTTCCCTGAGGGACACCAAAACTCACCGGGAGACGGTCGCTTACCAGGTCCCCTATCTTTAACCTTTGTGTGCGTTCAGTGAGATAACTCGTAAACCAGGCAAGAGCCACTCCCCTGACTCCTAGACATTCTAGCTTTTTTAACAGGATGGCGACCGAGACGGTGTCAAATGCCTTGGCCAGGTCCAGGAAAATACCAACACACTTGTTGCCACCATCTAGAAAGCCAGACACGAGGTTGGTAAGGAGAATAGCCGCATCATCCGTTGACTTGCCTGCCCTAAAGCCAAACTGGTGGTCGGAGATTAAGCTGTTGCTGTCAATGAAACTAGTCAATCTGGTATTTACAATTTTTTCCAGTATTTTAGAGAAGACGGACAAGAGGGAAATTGGTCTGAAGTTAACAGGAGTATTTTTGGGGCCGTTTTTATAGATAGGTGAGACAGAGGTAACTTTCCAACAGTCTGGAAAATAACCAGACTGCATACTAAGATTAAAAATAAAGGTAAGTGGTTCTAAAATTATGCTTTTAATCTCTTTTACTAGTAGCGGCTTCACACCATCAGGGCCAGGAGCACTGTCATTTTTAAGCTGAGCAATTATCCTGTCAACCTCATGGGTATCCGTAGGGCGCAAATAAAATGAATTAAGGACTGACCGCTGAGGCTTGTATTTTGTGGCCAGGGACGCCTCCGTTTCTGAGATTTCTGCCAAGATACTATCCGCCAGATTCTTTCCCACTGTTGAGAAGTACTTGTTGCATTCGTTGAGTTTGTCCTGTACAGGTTTATCCGTGGCGGTGATAAGCTCCTCTGAGTCGTTTTGTCGGTTTGGATTTTGGCACATGGTTTTAATTGACTGCCAAAGTTTAGTGGGATTATTATTGTTGTCGGTTAGCTGCTTGTTTTGGTACTCGTTTTTTAAATTATATAACAGATTATCAAAATAGTTCCTGTACCTAGTATAAATAAGGCGAAGGGTTTGGTTGTGTGGAGATGCTCTCACCTGCGAGTGCAGCCCGTCCCTGTGTCTCATACATCGAATCAACCCCGGCGTGACCCAGGGCTTAATATTGTATTTAGAGCGACTGACTTTAACGGTGCGTGTGTTATTTCGAATTGCCTGTGTTACCAAGTGGTTGAAGTTTGAAGCCGCCTCGGTTACGTTGTTAGCGTTCGTTACGATAGACCAGTCGGCCGACTTCAACTCGTCCGCCACTCCTCTGTTATTGGTTTTGAGAACATGACGGTTACGTTTTATATGTTTATAATGCATTAGACCAGCCATTGCGAGATCATGATCTGAGACAGAGCTCGGACAGACGGCTCCCACAGAGAGATTATTGTATTTAATAAAAATATGGTCCAGGCAGGTATCGTTCCTGGTGGGCTTGGTGATAGAGGGGAGAAGCCCATGAGAGGCTAGGAGAGATACGTAGTCCGATTGATTGTGGACCGAGTGACGCAGCAAATCAATATTAATGTCTCCGGCTAAAATTATAAGATGGCTGGTTGCTGCTAGGCTTAGGATATTATCCAGTGAGTTCAGAAAATTGTCAGTATTTGTGAAAGAAGGAGATCGATAGACACCAAAAAGAACAATTTCATTAGATATAGTCACAGAAAGACAGTTGGCATCTTCGAAAGGTGGCTCCACAGCCACAGCACTGAGGCTTTCCTTCACATAAACAACAACACCACCACTTTTATTGATAACTTTCGATGTGCTAAACGAATTATAACCGGGCAGCTGGTCTGTAATAGAACCCTCCCCCAGCCAGCACTCTGTAAGTACAATAGCATCATATTGGATGTCAGTCAGCCCTAAGGCTACCTGGAAAGCATCGAAGTTCCGCTGCAAACTTCTTATGTTTAATGTAAG
Source organism: Epinotia ramella (assembly GCA_947578815.1). Classification (NCBI taxonomy): domain Eukaryota; kingdom Metazoa; phylum Arthropoda; class Insecta; order Lepidoptera; family Tortricidae; genus Epinotia; species Epinotia ramella. The sequence goes on from OX388203.1 coordinate 30,784,767, forward strand.
TACCTTGAACTTGTGTTCGTGAGTGAGAATAGTTTTGCATTGGTCTAGTGTATCAAGTCTATGACAATCAATCGTGAAAGAACTGTCTATGCTGTTTGCTAGATCATGTAATGGCATTCTCAAAACAGTAAGAAGCGGCTTTTTGATCGAAGAGGTAAGTTGTCATAACTTCTACAAAAAAAATAACTTTATTCACGGTTGTTTCCTTTAACAAGCGGAACCGAGTTATTGTTGAACGAGCATGCGTGTCTTGTGAGTGTAGTGTGATGGTGTGAATTGTAAGAGGGCGTTGGTTGTGTACAAACAGTTTTGGAGTTAAATAAAATGAATACAAAAACAGCGACACTAAAAGAAAAAGAAAAAGCCGGAAGTAATAACGTCCTGTTTCATTACTCCGACTTGTTTTGCTCCTGAGCCACAGGTGTGCTGCCGGAGGTTTGGGGTTTCTCTCGGGGGCTGGGTGCTTCTGTGCTGGTCCTGCGGAATTGGTTAAGGTCTTCGACTCTTCTGATGACGATTTCCGGGCTACCCGTCTTTTTACGGACGAGGATGGTGCCGTTTCTTGTCCAACAGTACTTAAACCCGGCGTTGCTTGACTGCACCCTCGCCTCACGAAATAACTGGCGGTTTGATTTTGTCAATCTTTCATTGAAGAACAATTTCCTCTCGGCGCCGTCTACCTCGAGTGTCCTTGTGGTTAAATTTCGCCTGATCCTAGCCGCTTTGAGGAATTCATTCCGTTTGGATCGTCGAACAAACTTGACAACTAAAGGCCGGGGTAGGTGGCCGTCGCCTGACGACGCCAGTCTTTTCGGGCCAGTCCTGATGATGTGATCCAAGTCGTCCTCCGTCAAAGAGACACCTATTTTTGACGCGGCGGTTAGCACTAAGTGTACCTTGCTCTCGTTTTGAGATTCGTTCAGGCCCACAATCTCGATTTCATTGCTCAGCTGGCCTTGGCCTTGGGAGTTGATTTGTTCCTCGAGAAATAACACCTTTTGTCGTAAAACTTCGTTTTCAATTACTTGATCTTCTAGGTCCCTGGTCCGCTTTTCAAGTCCGCTGAGACGGTTCACGTGTTCGTCTAGGCGTGCATTACACTGCGTGAATGACGAGGTGAGATTCTGCAAATGCTCGTTCATTTTGCACATGTCTTGTCGCATTAATTTAATTTCCGTGATGAGCGATTTTAGAGTATCAGGGTCCGTATTCACTTCATCAGACACCGGGGGCGGCAAAACTTTCCGATTTTGAGCGCGCAGGGTAACGTTTGAGCTGGCATTGTGGTTGGAACCATCGCTCGAGGCGGACGCTCGCACTGGAGTATTAGAATTACCTTTCTTAGGTAATTTACTTTGACAAGCGGGGCAGATCCATTCATTCTTTGGGCCGTCAGTTAGTTTAAGGGGGTCACGGATATTGACGCAAATAGGGTGATATGCACATCCACATTTAGTGCATTTCACGTTTTGTGTCGTATTAATTGTGTTGCAGCACGCCGCACAATTAAGAGACATATTTATCAATAACTTGCGCGTGTGAAAGAACACTAAAGGAATTGGCGGGTATATTTACGCGTAAATCCAGTCGTCGAGACACCGGCCGCCCGTACTTGGTCCGTAAGCCGCGGGTCTTGATCGCTGGTCGGTGTGTAAATACAAGCAAGTAACACAACAAATAAAATATTTAACAAAAACTGCTACATGGACAATTTCACTCTAAAACTAATACGTGTAAAATATACTTTTTCTCAAACTTGCAATGAAATGTTGACGTGACTTACTTCAAATTAGGTTCGGAATTACTACGTATCCGGTGCGATGAGCGAAGATGATATGTAAAGGAATTTCATACAGTCTTACACACCTAGGCCTGTAAAGCAACCTTCTTTTGTTTTTAAACGGGGGAGCGGCGGAGGGCGCGGGACCGAAGCTGCCGGCGCGGCGACGGCGGTGCAGGCGGTGCACTTCAGAAACGTATTATTTTTATTTCATTGCAAGTTTGAGAATACTTTTACGTTGACTCTATATAGCCTATAGGCATGGCCTCCCAACTAGAACAACGTATAATTGATACTTAAAAAGAACTCATAGATGGCGACACAGGTACCGAGCGAAACATTTGAACCAGTAATCGTGAAGATAGAATGATTTTTACACCTTAATAAATTCAACGTACCTTAATTATATCACAAACATACTTCCGCACATACAATAAAGGTATATTTTATAAGTTTAGTAAATGCAATAAAATTGATACTAAATCCATGTAACTCGTACTATACGAGTGAGCTTTCAAGCTTGCTACGTATTATTGGGTACTGTCACTAGATGGCGCCATCACGGGTCGCGAAAGTTCTATGGTACCACAGGCTCTAAGCATTTGGTTATGTATATTTTTGTGTGATGTGTAATATTGTCTCTAAAATACTACTTTTATATCGAAAAAATCAAAAATACTCTATTTGTTGCCTGGGAAGTCAACGCCATCTGGTGATATCTCAATGTATTACTAAAGGCTGACAGCGTCATAGCCGTGGTAGCTCGGATACTGCATCTACTGGTGTAGCTACGGGACTAAAATTGTATACAGAATTGCCTACATTAGGACGGTACGCTTTTGCTCTATGAGATTTGGTATCTGTACTTGTATTCTTTAATCTGTGCTATAGGCTATACTAACAGCCTAAGGTAACCTAAACCTAACTAATCATCAATCTTATCTTATCACCTAAAGTATTTACATACACGAAACTAAAATCTCGCAAGATCTTCCGAAACGTGCGAAATTACTTATCGATCGAGCGACTATGTCGCAACACCTTCGGGCGAGATTGCCTTCCCCGACAAAAAAAAACCGTATGTTCGCTGTGGACTACTAGGAGATACGCCTTTCCAGCCTACCAGGGAATATTTTCCATCGTTCATCGCTATCAGAATACGTAACTAGGTTAAAAGTGAGGAAGCAAATGGTGCGTGAATTATATAGGAGCGCGAGTGTAGAGCGGGTTAACGCAGGTGTGAAGCCACCTTTACGTAAGTGTGGAGGTGGAGCCAGCTTAATGCAAAGTGCTCTTTTCTAGAGAATTTTCATCCGCCGGTCGCGGTGCATCTCTTTGATTGTTTCGCATCGCGAGAGAAAACTTGGGAGACATTGTACGGAGATGCCTCGAGCCTCGGTTGAATTTGAATGTGTTTTTTTTACAAAAATAAAATGTCTCGTGAATCTTTGACGAGATTCTTTCAAAGTTTATCCGGCTAAAAACATGAATGTTAAACAAATAGACCAAGTTCTCAGTTTTTGCTTGGTCATTATATCTAGTGGCTACTTAAATTATCTTCTTAGAGGCTTTCAGTAGCAAATCGTGCATAGTTTTGACTATTGATCAGAGTCCACATATATCTGATGGCTGTGTGTGTGTATTTTTTTTTAAATAAAACAACTCTAAACTAAACCTTAAAATGGCTCCTGCAGCAATGTGCCGTAGATGCTGCCAGCATTACCTCGCTAAATGAGTAGCTAATCTCATCTTTTGTGCGAGGTAACTGCCAGCCCTTTGGTCACTAGCGGCATATGTAAAGCCTGTTCGACACCTCTACTCAGTAACCGCTTAAAAAAAACATTTGCAAAAACTTTTAATAATAAATATAAGTCTGATTATTCACACCAAAGTCATATTTTTGCTAACCTGCGATAAAACTCAAGAGTGGCCGAAACACTTACACGAACCAGATGCTTTTATCAGATGAGACGCCGCAAGCTAAGTATTCCGAACCTTGACAATCGACACCACGAAACATTACCTTATCCCCATTAAAATAAAGTTGGAAATTGTCTACATATGTCCTCGACTGTAAATCCACGAAATCGTGCTCTCGTATTAAAGACGCCTTCATTCTGGCTGAGTGGATCTGTGGATTGCCGGTTACGAAATACGTCATGTTATCTTTGATCTCGCTCTCTCTCGCTTCGCAAATTCGCCACGGCGGCGTCAATTTGATTAATTCATTTAGATAACAGGGCTTATATGTGTTCATTAGAGCCCGAATTCTATTTATATAATTTTAATTAATTTCACAAAGAATGTGCTTTGCAAAATGTTCATTAAAATATACATAATCAAGGCCTGCAATTTCATAGGACAAAAATGTTGCAGTCATTAATGTGTATTTCTGGGATATCCACTACATACTAGATCCCTGAGTTATTAATATGCTACTTTAGCACCATTGAGCGCCCTTGTATAATAGGTGCGTTACTAACGTTAATTGTCAAATGCATTGTTCTATATGTGTGACTATCGTTTGAAGGGTTAACAGATTTATGTCATATGATGTTCCACGTGATACCACTGGACACAATTTCAGCGCAATGGCCGTGTACTTGTAGTGGACGTGTGCCCATTAGGATACTACAAAATGTAACATCTACAGTCCCCATGATACCAACGATGTAGTTTAGTCTTCAATTTCTGATCACGCAAACAAATTACTTTAACGTAACCAAAAATTACTATAAAGTAACCAGAAATTATTTTAATGTAACCAAAAATTACTTTAATGTAACCAGAAATTGGCTAGTGTAGCCACTGTAGATCATTCGAGATTTTGGCATTCCGTTGCGGCCCACGGAGTATGCCCATCTTTGGAGGTCCATGGGCCGGTAATGACCTCGAGTGATCTCGGTACATGTCACTCGAACTTATCCATCACACAATTTCAAACCTCAGACATACCTCATATTTGGAAAACATAACTTGACTGCAGATTTTTACACTAAGCATGTTTCTATGTTATGATCAGTGTAAATATTGTAATGATTCGTTACGATCGGGATTTCAACCCGCGACCTCTGGCATCCGTCCATCGCTTTTAACGAACTTAGCAACCGTGGGCAAGTAAACTCTTGGTGACGAATCGTTCGATCCCTTCACTCTTCTAATTACACCTTATAGGTTCTTTTATTTTTTTAAGGTGTAAATTAATCATTATACACATATTCAAAGAGATGGTAATGATCTGTGTTACATAAAGTAAACCACGACGAGTAATCCGTTCTACGCCAGAAAGGGACAGGGTTGCTGGAATTAATTAGGTCTGAGCGGCTGCTTGCTATAAGGAATTCAATTTACGACGACTGTCTGTAAACTGGGAATAAACCTTTTTTTAACAGTCGATGCAAAAGCGACAGCTAGCTGGCATCAGTTCCTAAAAGGATTTTTCACAAATGAGTTTACCCAATTAGCAAGAGTAGTTTTAAAAAAATACAGTTTTGTGGCGACAATTAAGTAATGTATTTAAACATGTAAAATGAAGCTAGTGTCATCACACTTCATTTCAATGTGCTGCGCAATAGTTTAAAGATGCCGTTTGGACCGCTCGCTCTAATCTGTGCCGAACATTGACAGTGACAGTTGGGAGCGGTCACTTGTTTTATTGGAAATTGCAAGCTAACGAAAGTTCAGGTTATAATTAAATTGTATCGATAATATTAAGGAATTGGAGAAATAATAGCTTCAAATGTTGTTTCTCTTTACAGGTAAGAATTGTACTTAGCATAGTTTAAGATAAATTGTAGACTATTTGTAGTTACAAACTCGTAATTAATAAACATGTTTTCTCTTTACAGAGCAACGCAATTTAGTTTTTATTTCATCGTTCCTGTCCAGAACAACACATTATAAAACAACATTTTTCAGCTGTTATAAGGAAGATGGAAAGATTAAGGTTTGAATTTGTAGTGAAACAGGCTGAGGATCCAAAGTCGAATATAATTTGTGTGACTTCAATTACGGACGCAGATAACAATATCTTCTTGTTCCCCGAACATCTCCAACCAGTGAAATTGCATGATACAATTGTAAAAACACAGGCTTTTCAAAAAGTTAAAGCTACATTACAAAAGAGGCATGAAAGAAGGAAGGTTTGGATTTCAATAACTCCCGAGATAAAAGACATATATAGAGATGAAGACGGTAATATTCAGTTTAAGGGATTTTTACTGGAAGAGATAGCACCAGTAACACAGGGACAGGCTCCAGCTGCTGGAATTTCAGAAGAAGCGCTGACGAGGATCTTGGAAAGTTTTGCTGAGAAGAAGAAGGATGTGCCTAAAAATTTGGGAAATTTAACGGAAAAGTTTATGATAGAAAAATTCACTAGGAAAACATCAAATGCAGCACAATGGATAACCACTTTTGAGACGGAGTGTACTCGTTTTGGGATAGAAGACGACATGAAACGTATTGAAGTTCTGAAGTTATTTCTGGAAGATTCATGTTGCGACTGGTACAGTTCCATGTTAATAAAACACACTGTAAACTCTGAGTGGTTGATGTGGAAAAGGATCTTCTGTGAAACGTATGCAGACAAAGGGTGGTCACCGGTCAGGTATGCATTGTTATTCAAATATAAGCAAGGCTCGTTGTTGGAATATGCTATAAAGAAAGAAAGACTTCTGTTGGAGATAAATAAGAACATGGATAAGACTACTTTGATTGATCTTATTGCTACGGGGCTGCCAAATTTTGTGGTCGATAGAATTGACCGGAATGCCTTAAAGGAGACTGAAGATTTATTTAACAGTGTTAGAGGTTTAGAACATATGGTGGAAAAGAAAATATGGGAGAAGAGGACACTTGTATTTGATAACAAGAGTAAGGAAAAGATTGGAGGAGACCGGCCATGCAGAATCTGTGAAAAAGAAAATAAGGGCAACCGCTATCATCCTGAATCTTTATGTTGGTTCAAAAACAAAAATACTGATAGGCAAAGGCGGGATCAAATAAGGACGGTTAATAATTCTCAGCTAGAAACCGAATTAAACGATTTAGACCCAAAAAACTAGTGATTCCGCCATTAATTAAGCTTAAATTGTTAATAAATGATACCTTAGAGGTTTCAGGTGTTTACGATTCAGGATCAAATGTTTCTTTGATAAGTTCGAGATTCTTGTCCTTGAAAAATAATCTAGTAAAACCTAATATTAAAACAACAGGGTTAAAAACAATTAATGGCGTAAAATCGACTTTAGGAATGGTAACTTTAAAATTGAAAATTTTAAATATTGAAAGAGATATAAATGTTTTTGTAATAGACAACGAAAATTTTGACTACGACTTTTTAATCGGATTGGATTGCATAGAACAATTTCATCTTGTTCAAAACGATAGATTAGAAATTTCACAGAATATTGAAAAAGAAAAACATCACATAAAAAAGCTTAAAGAGAATGAAAATGAAGAAATAATTTCTCATCCAAAGAATAAGATAGATGAAGCGAAAATTTTGTGCTATAATAATAAAAACCTAGGAGTTTCTGATAACACAAAAATCCAAGAGAAAAATGAATATAAAATAAACTTTAATGAGAATATCGATGTGGAAAATTTTGACAGTTCCGTAAATCACCTAAATCATCAGCAACAGGCAGGGATAAATACATTAATTTCCAAATATAGTTCGCTATTTGCAAAAGACAAATATGATGTAGGGACGGTGAAGGACTACGAAGCACACATAGATTTAATAATGGATAAATATTGTAGTAAGAGGCCATATAGGTGCACTATAGAAGATAGGAAGGAAATAGAGAAACAGGTATCAGAGCTGTTACAAAGGAATTTAATTGAACAGTCTTACAGTCCTTTTGCTGCTCCGGTAACATTGGCGTACAAAAAAGAAGAAGGTAAGAAAACGAGACTGTGTATAGATTTTCGTGACCTGAACAAAATTGTAGTGCCCCAATCACAGCCCTTTCCACTGATTGAGGATTTGATGGTAAAGACTAGAAACTGTAAATTCTTCTCAACTCTTGACATTAGCTCAGCATTCTGGTCGATTCCTTTAAAAATTGAAGACCGTAAAAAGGCTGCCTTCGTAACTCAGGAAGGACACTTCCAATGGACTTGTCTCCCATATGGCTTAAAAACTTCGCCTGCAATATTTCAGAGAATATTAAGTAGTATAATAAGGAAACATGGGTTGTCTGATTTTACTGTGAATTACATAGATGACATACTAATATTTTCTGAAACTTTTGCTGAGCATATTAGACACTTATCATTGTTACTGGAAGCAATTTCAAAGGAAGGTTTTAGGTTGAAATTCTCGAAATGTAATTTCGCTCAAGATTCCGTGAAGTACTTGGGCCACATTATAAAAAACAATACAATCACACCCTTAAAAGATAATTTAATTGCCATAAAAGAATTTCCGGTACCTCAAACACAAAAAAATGTACGACAATTTCTGGGTAAAATTAACTTTTATGGAAAATATGTGCCTAACATATCAATTATATTGGATCCGTTGCATAACTTACTAAGAAAAGGTCAACCATTCAGTTGGTCGGAAAAATGTCAGGAGTCCTTTGAAACGATAAAAAAGCTTCTATGCTTAAAACCAATTTTGGCAATATTCAACCCAGATTTACCAATACGTATTTATACCGACGCTAGTATACAAGGCATAGGTGCTATATTAAAACAGACACAACACAATGGAGAGGAAAAGCCTTGCGCTTATTTTTCTAGAAAATTGAATGAATCGCAAAAGAAAAAAAAAGCTATTTACCTAGAGTGCTTAGCAATAAAGGAAGCAGTAAAATACTGGCAGCACTGGTTAGTAGGTAAAACATTCACAGTTTTCTCAGACCATAAGCCACTAGAAAAAATGAACATTAAAGCAAGGACAGACGAGGAATTAGGAGATCTCGCATATTACTTATCCCAGTTCGATTTTGAGGTAGTATATTCCCCGGGAAAATACAACTTAGAGGCGGACTGCTTAAGTAGAAATCCTGTGTTAGAACCAGGTGATGATACTGATAACCGAGATCAATTCTTAAAAATTGTTAACTTCATACAACTAAAAGATATTCAAGATGACCAAGAAAAAAATGAACATATAAAACAAAATGAAAATAAACTAACATTAAAAGACAAAATATACTATAAAAAAGTCGGAAAAAGACAAAAAATAATACTAACAGAAGACTTTAGTAAAAAACTAATAGAGAAAATACACTATTATTATTGCCATATAGGAATGCAACAAATGGAGAATAAGCTAAAACCTTTTTATATAGCAAAAAATATGACTAATAATATCAGGAAAATTTGTCAGAACTGTGAAATATGTATTAAGAACAAATCTAGAAGGAAATTTGAATTCGGCTTAATGTCCCACCTGGGCCCTGCTACTTACCCTTTTCAAATAGTGTCCATTGATACTATTGGTGGGTTTGGTGGCTCCCGCTCCACAAAAACATACTTACACTTACTGGTAGATCACTTTACAAGATATGCTTTCATTTTAAGTTCCAAAACTCAAAGTTCTAGTGATTTTATAAAACTTATACAGAAAGTACCACAAGGAAGTAAAATTGGTTTGATCTTGTCTGATCAGTATCCAGGAATAAATTCAAAAGAATTTAAAAACTTTTTGAATAGAGAAAAAATACCAATTATCTTCACTGCGGTAAATGCACCATTTTCAAACGGATTGAATGAAAGATTAAACCAAACCTTGGTAAACAAAATTAGGTGTAAGATAAATGAAAGGAAAGATAAAATAGCCTGGACAACTGTTGCACATGAATGTACCAAAAGATATAATGAGACAGAACATACTGTAACAAGATTTTCACCAAAATATTTATTAGACGGTATAAGTGATAATATTCTACCGGAGGAAATAAAACCAAAAATAACATTTAATGATTTATCGCAAGATAGGAAAATTGCAGTGGAAAACACACTAAAGTCACATAATTATAACAAAAAACAATTTGATAAAAACAGAAAACATTGCCAAATAATAGTAGGAGATACAGTATTTGTTGAGAATGGAAATCGATTAAACAGAAAAAAAATAGATGAATTAAAGATAGGACCATATAAAGTTATAGAAAAAATATCAGATTCAATTTATAAGATAAACACCGGACATAAAAAAACGGAATCAAATCTGTTTCACATAACCAAACTAATTCCGGTACTAAAAGAAACATGAAAAAAAAAAAAAAAAAAAATGGTGGGGGGGGGGAGATGTAAAATGAAGCTAGTGTCATCACACTTCATTTCAATGTGCTGCGCAATAGTTTAAAGATGCCGTTTGGACCGCTCGCTCTAATCTGTGCCGAACATTGACAGTGACAGTTGGGAGCGGTCACTTGTTTTATTGGAAATTGCAAGCTAACGAAAGTTCAGGTTATAATTAAATTGTATCGATAATATTAAGGAATTGGAGAAATAATAGCTTCAAATGTTGTTTCTCTTTACAGGTAAGAATTGTACTTAGCATAGTTTAAGATAAATTGTAGACTATTTGTAGTTACAAACTCGTAATTAATAAACATGTTTTCTCTTTACAGAGCAACGCAATTTAGTTTTTATTTCATCGTTCCTGTCCAGAACAACACATTATAAACATATCATATAAAAATATAACAGAAAATGTAATTTCCATACAAAGTACTCTTAATTGTCGTCACAAAACTGACACGAGTTATCACGCTAATTCAGATTCAGAAAAAGTCAGAATTAGTACAAAAATGCAGTTTTTGGCGATTGGCATTTTATTTGTCGGTGCACTATTCATTTTTTAAATTACTTTTAATACAATTTAAAATTTTCCTAATTTGTATTGTAATATTCCCCGGCACATCACTAGCCGTACCCATTCTCATTCCACCTCCGTAACAAGTTAAAATACGACATTATCAATCTCGCAGCTGTTTTAGTAATAAAACTGAGATTGATGGATATTAGAGCTCTAGCTATTTTTAGGAGGTTTTTCTACGCCTATAGCCCGTCACGTCGAATTGACAAATCGCTAGTAATTACTCTCAGTGCTCCATGTTATTCTATTTTTGCGTCGCTTCCGATCCTAATCACACTGCGATGTACCTCGCGCTCGCTTGCACACACGCCGATCTAACGGGTCAGAAGGAGAGCGAAACATATTGAAATATGATAGGGATGGGAATAAGATGAACTGAAATTGATGCCCTGGTCGAGAGGAAGTGTGGGATGTACGGCCGAGCGGGCGCGTCTGATAGCAATGGGAGGATATTAGACTTTTTATCAATGTGGTATTGTACTATTAGTTACTTATATGTAGCTGGGGCAATTTTTGTTCTCAGAATAGAGGAATGGGATAGAACAGGAAATATATAGTATAAAGATCAGTTCTATTGTACTCAGATGGTTGGTAAAACATGGTCCAAATTCTCATATTTATTCTGTAAGGAGACCTGCGACGTTCTGTTACATGGTTGAGTTTTATAAATACAACTAGGTACTTTAAAAACGAGGACTCTGATACAATTGCGATTGTGAGAATTGCCTTTGTAAAAAATTACGAAACGGAAGACACGCTCGACAGAGCCTTGTTGACTAAGCAAGGATTCGACCTAACAAGAATAGAGTAAATAATAGGCTATTTTCCTAAAAGAATCTATAAAGTCCTTCAGTTATATTATCAAAAAATATTGGAAACGGATTTTTTTTGGGAATGAAACAAAAATTTGTGAAGATATGGCCCGTCAAAATTCCGTGTGACGTCACATTATGCTAAAAAGTTTACCATAATGCGACGTCACAAAAAAATACGTGGCCAATATTATTTGATAAAAATAGAAAACAAATTGTACTGTGTATATTCCTTTTAAAAAAACCATTACTTTGATAATAAATAATAATCTAACTGATCCGTCAGTAAACAAAATTATTGTGTTTTTACTCAGGAAAGTAGCCAATTAGTTGATTGATCCTTTCAGCGCCAATCAATGCGTCTGAGCGCTACAGTCACTTTTCCCTACACATGGACACTGAGCTACAGCCTACGGCGTAGCGCTACGAACGTAGCGAACCGTGCATGGAATGGAACCCATATAATATTGTCATTTAAAGTTTACTAGCTTCGTCGGCGTGGAACTCGTTTATATCGTAGCTCCATACAAAAGTTTCACCCCCCATTTCACTCCCTTAGGATAAAAACTATTCTATGTCCTTCCCCGGGATTCAAATGATCTCCATACCCTTCTGATCATTCCTTGGTTCAGCGGTTTAAGCGTAAAGAGGTAACAGATAGACAGACACACATTCACATAATACACATAATTAGTATGGATAGTAAGGATTTTATTCCAATTTAATTGAATCGATCCCATGCAGCACGCGCCCCAAACACAAAACCGATTTCATATCAGTAACTTTATTCAAATAGCCCCGGTGCACCATTACCATTACCCTCGGTGACACGAGTGGGCTAACGACGCAGCCCCGCCCGCCTCATCAGCTCGTGGTTCGACTTACTCAATTGATTGCCGGTTTTAATTGCAAGCTTTTATTTAACTTGACCTGTTCCTTTGTTTGTTAGTTTGTTAGTGAGGGACAAAGCTTGGAACTGAATTTTGAACCCGTCAATCTCAACCGATTGAGCTGAAATGTATGGTACCATCGAGCTGATCTGATGATGGAGATAGAAGATGGCCATAGGATTTCAGAACTTGACCGACGTAACTCCGTTGTGTTTGGGCTCTTTAGAATCGTCTCAATCAGTAGTTGATGACGTTATACAAAAAAGCTTGTAAGAATATTTTTTTTCTTACAGAAGCTTATATTATTACTCACAAATCGTTTTATATAGTAGGGAATTACTTTACAGGAAGCTTCAAATTTGTAATTCTTAATTCTAGGCCGCAATGGCACTACTCAAAATCTACAAAAAAAGCGTTTCCAAAAAAAGAAGTGTCGTCAAGAGGAGTCCGTTTTCCAAAATTATACTTAGAATGACAAAAACAAATTAAACGTTAAAACTAATAAAGGAGAATATATAATGAGAAAATATCTACATGTGACAGTTGAGGTACCTAATTATATGATATTATTTCAATATTTCATATTGTTATCCTTATTCGCAAGGTCTGCCAACCTTGCTTTTAGCTAATTTCTTTATTTTACATCGGGCAAATGTATCTTTATTGTGAGTCGCTTTTACGAACAAAGACATTTTTATTTAACAGGGGACTATATAATTTGTCATTCTAATAAAAATAATTTATTTATACAAGGCTTCTAACCATCCGTTTCTGTACGGTTGGTTATTTCATTTTATTTTATTCCTCCCGAAACATATCCTAACCTGGTGTAGCGGCTGCATCATAAACCAGACACATTCAGTTAATAATTCACCAACTCGGCTTAGAGCTCGTATCATACTGGAATTGACTGCCGAGGAACGTATTACATGTCAGAACCAGCCATATTAATGTTATCCTACAATGGTTGCAAACAAGCAGATGATCTGCCTAGTAAGCAGATAACGCGCATGGACGCGCACACAATCACAAGCGCGTTGCCAACGCTTTATCGCATTGAGGATTCATTGTGTTGACGGCCAGAGACAAATGCAGGTTCCCCCACTCTCATACAACTGTTTTTACGATAATAAATGACTTGGAACAAAAAATGGGAACTGGTTCAGGTAATCCGACAGAATAAAGTTTTTTTCTGTGATAATGGTAATCTGTTACAATTCAAACTAAACTATTCCTTAACGCTATTCCTTATGCATATCAATGAAATGCTGCAAATCAGCGGAATTCATTGTTATGCTGATGATAGTACAGGTGTTGCCTCTTACACCGGCCGTACCAATATCTCTCGGGAAATCGTCATCGAGAACCGGAACAAACTTGTGTCTGAAATTGAGACTTCCCTAAGTGCAATCTCTGAATGGGGTCGACTTAACTTAGTCCGTTTTAACCCTACCAAGACACAGGTTTGCGCGTTTACCGCAAAAAAGTTAAAGTTCAACGTGTCACCTTGTTTTGAGAGCACTCCCCTGACTGCCGCAGCCAGTATCGGAATCCTTGGCGTCGACATTTCGAGTGAAGTCCAGTTCCGCGGCCATTTAGAGGGTAAGGCCAAATTAGCCTCAAAAAAGCTCGGTGTGCTCAATAGATCGAGACAGTATTTCACACCGGCCCACCGCCTGCAGCTTTATAAGTCGCAGGTCCGCCCACACATGGAATACTGTTCTCATCTATGGGCAGGGGCACCCCAATACCAGCTTCTCCCTCTGGATCGCATCCAACGACGAGCAACTCGAATTGTCGACAGCGAGCATATTTCGGATCGGCTTGACCCCTTGGCGCTGCGTAGAGATGTGGCCTCTCTCTGCATTTTCTATCGCATGTATAACGGGGAGTGCTCCGAGGAATTGTTCGGATTAATCCCTGCCGCTTCTTTTCGCCATCGTCCAACGCGACAACATTACCATCCTCACCACTTAGATGGTTGGCAGTCCTCAACTGTGCGCTTCTCCAGAAACTTCCTGCCTCGCACAGCTAAACTGTGGAATGGATTGTCGCCTGCGGTATTTCCGGACCGATACGACCTTCAAACCTTCAAGAAAAGAGCGTACTCCCATCTTAAAGGCCGGCAACGCACTCACAACACCTCTGGTGTTGCAAGTGTCCATGGGCGGCGGTAATCGCTTACCATCAGGTGATCCGTCTGCTCGTTTGCCTCCTATATCATAAAAAAAAAAAAAAAAAAAACTACTCTTTTAGAGTCACTCAAACAGACGAACAAACACACTATCGGTCTGAATTAGTAGAAGGGTCCCAATGGCACTATTTGGTTACTGAAAACGCCCTTCATTGTAACCTGAATTTTGCGCTGGCATCCGGGCGAGACGAGCGAGGCACGCGTGAATAAAATACGAGGGAGGAGGCTCAGCCTATCCGCAAAGCATTATATCCAACTGTGAGCTCGACTAGCATAACTTGGACTAATATTATATTCGCGACCATTCAAGCTCGTACTCTCAAGTTTTCGACCACATCTCTCAATCCTACTATAATATTATAAAAAACGAAAGTTTAGATGTTTGGATGTTTAGATCTTTGGATGTTTGTTACTCAATCACGCTTAAACGGCTTAGCCGATTTGGATGAAATTTTGCACGAAGATAGTTTATAGCCTGGATTAAAATATAGGATAGTTTTTATCCCTGGTCCACTCAGACGAAGTCACGGGCGGAAGCTAGTGTCAAATATTTCATAGAGCACCTTATCGTCCAGCACGGGTATCACAGGACAGCCCGCGAGCTTTGTCGCGGCGAGATAGACTACCCGTCTCTTTTCCTCCTCTCTCTCTTCTCCTCCTCCGCCACACAGCTTGCGAGCCGTCCTGCTATCACAGGACCACGTCAAGCGCAGCACGAGCACGTCTATACGTGCAGGGCGGGGTCAGAGGAACCAGAATATATGGGAGGTCACCCCTATAGTCCCTGTTCCATCGAGTAAGTACCAAAATGTCTACAAACCGAGAATAAAGGCGAGATTCATACGGTGACCAGCATCTGCCCCCTATCAATGCTAGCAATTAACCACGACACTACAAAAAGTTTTTTTTTTATACCTCAACCGCCAGCTTACGGCCTGTCTTGGTGGTTAGCAAAAATAGCAGCCTAATGGACGCTTGCGATTGACAAGCTCGTTGCCGACCCTTTATCCTTATTAATTCGATATCTGGATTAACTTCGATTGATTAGGTACAACGACTGAGAAGATGGGTTATCAGAGGTTAGACTAAGGATGGGTATCCACCAATGCTGGGCAGGCTTGACTCGCTCACACATCTCTTCCTATTGGTCGACTTTTTTTTCGCACACTGCTCCACTACTTCTCACAGCTCTTGTAACTTTATACTGGTCGGGCTGAGGCGAGGTGCGTTGCGTTGTGAATGGCTGTATCCCCAGGCGCGTTACGTTACACGCTACACAAGAGTTACCTCCGCCTATAATAAATCGGCGTTCGGTTGCGTTCCGTTTTAATGAGCGGGACAGATTATGCTGCTTAAATGCGGTCATAAACTAAAATGTAGGACTCTAGAAATGACACGTATTCTCAAAAAAATATAGTATAGTAGCGCATCGCACGCATTGAGATCAGATTGGAATCGTATTTGTGGGTAAGCTAGCGCAGTGCAGTGATTTTAATTGTTTGGATATTAATATCATTTGAAAGTGACCAAACTTTTTGCTTAGGTACTACATACTTACTCCGTTTGCTCAACCTCCTGAATAAGTAGGTATTAATCGTGGCTCCCGCAAGAGAGCACCTCTTTTCAAAAAAAAAACTTATTTATTATTTTCCTAATTTAGCGTACCAACGAATATTTTGTGAGTTACCGGTTATTTTGTATAAAGAGATTAGCTTTGCTTGAATTTAATAACGAGCGAAATTTATTTTCCAGCAAGATTTATAGCTTTTGCAGGTGTAAATCTCCGCTTACTAAATTATGGTACGCAATAAAGTGGAAAGGTGGTACGCAAAGTATTTGAATAATCTTTCACTCGAGTATGTTGCATAGAATTTGGATAAAAATCGCTGTCTAGGATATAGGTAGTGTGTCCATCAAACGTGCCTGGAAGATAAATGACTTCCAACCCGCACCGTAAAAAGGTGAGGGCCCTATTTATCTGCGTTGGTATCGAGAGCGATACTGCCTGTAATGCATTATGTTTTATATTTATTTAGAATTTCGTTAAAATGTTCTCAATAAACTTTAAGATTCAAAATTAATAATAACTTTTTTATACTTATATCAAACTAAACACAAAACATTATATAATGAGTGATATTGGGAAAACAGCGATAGTTAGTTACAGTCCCTTATTAGACACAAATTTAAGGATTACCTGAGCTAAAAATATAACTAAAACTATTTCCTCCGTATATTAGTTACCTAAATGTTGTTACGAGTAGGCAAGTATATCAAATGTTAGCTTCTGCTCGCGACTCCGTCCGTGTGAAACTCGTTTATACCGTAGCTCCATACAAACTTTCATCCCCCATTTCACCCCCTCAGGGGATGATTTCCGGGATAAAAATGTCCTTCCCCGGGATTACCAAATTTCATCTCAATCGTTTGAGCGGTTTAAGCGCGAAGTTAGTTAGTTTAACATATTGGAAATACTTAACTGCGCTTCTATCTCGAGTTCTGCCAACCATGTGCCTAGCTGTAGAGGAATTATCAAACCATATTTTATCCGTTTATTCACGCCGATCGACCCCAGTCGGAAATAACGGGGAATTTATTCTACGGCGATAACGTGCGCCGCACTCTAATGCCCGACCGGTCTATTTATGTTCCTCGCATCCTATCCTAATCACATTTCAATCTGTTTTACCCTCGCTGCGTGGAAGCGCGTTCAGCCAACGTGCCAGAACGAGTGCGCGAAACATTTAAATACTACTGAGATGTGAAAGCCGATCTAAATTGCACCCCAACAACGCGGTCAGGTTCGAAAGAAAACTTTTATAATGCTCTATGCCTCTGTATGAGCGTTTTACCCACAACTTAACTGAAAAAATATTGCTTAACTTAGCGTTTCTGAAGTCAAACTGGCGATAAAGCGAACGGAGTAACTATGTAATGTAGAGTCTGGTGATTCCAGACATGTCAGTTTTGAAGACTTTTTATGTAAATGTTTCCCAGGCCGTTTGTGGTCCATCTTGTATCGAGCATACTTTATGTATGTATTCATGTAACCATTTGGTAGTTCCACTGTTTTTGAAGTGAAAACTTCTTTAGCGGCCCTGAGAACTTTTTGGGATGGGGAAAAATTGTTAAACACGCGACAGATTTTTGTGACGTCAGATGTGAAGGAGGTCACAAACTTTTATATTTTGCTGCTAGCCGATTCGACTTCATTCAAAACTGAACGCTATTCGTAAGAGTATAAAGCCGTTAACCACTTTTTGCAATAGCATACTCGTATTCTGCATTCTGTTTTGCTATTGAGCAAATTCGAATAGTTCGAATTTGGACGTTATTCCTAAGATGATAAAGCTTTGAAAAATATTTGGCAATGGCAAAAACAAATTGGTTGGCGGCGGCGACGTTAGGGAACGGCGCGGGGCGAGCGGCGGGCCATCGGGCGCCGGCCCGGCGAGCTGCGACGCGTCCCACTACCAGATCAAACCACACAGCAATGACGCGTCCGTGATTTTTATATTAACATTTTTGAAGTAAAAACTTCTTTAGCGGCGCTGTGCACTTTTTGGCATGCGGAAAAATTGTTAAACCCGCGACAGGTGTCCCGTGACCGTAAATGGTGAGAGATTCGGGACGAGGCTTGGGGGCGGGGGGGGACCGATGCCGTAGTGGCGATGCGGCGCTTACCCGTTCGGCCGACACACAATAAGTTCTCATTCTCACGCGCTAATTTGCAAGTGAAATTGTTTACTTCTATTGCTACGGTATTCGTCGATTCGAAATGTCAAAATATTAAAGTTTTCACTTCTGCCGGCACTCCGGAGTGCAACCCGGTCTTTTTTTTTATCATATGGATTACAATCATACGTTACTATAAAAATACATTAAGCGATCTAAAATATCTAAATCAGTGCGCCAGGGGGAAGGTGGAAGAGGGGTCCGGGGGGTCAATTATAAAACGTCAAAGGGCAGAGTTGAACAATGTGCTCCATGGTCTGGAGTTTTTTGCCACACTCACTACTAGTTACACGCTAAGATAGATAATGGAAACGAAAATTCCCAAATTAGCCTCGGTCTCTCTCGCATATAGAGTATACTGCCAAGACAATGTCCAAGAAGCTACGTACACCTGTATAACGAATTTAAATTCAGATTTACATGTTTCCCTAATAATCACCGTGTTGTGCAACAAATATGCGCTGAATTATTGTCATAAAACTAGCACCTAGTTAGCCAAGTGCCAGTAACAACGAGTTACGACATAATACACAGTATCTTCCTAACAATCGTTTCAGCTTGATTAGCGCTGAAAGCCAGCCCCTCGACAACTATAATTAGATTGTGTTGGTTTAAAGATCCATTGTACGGGAGTATCCATTAATACCTTGACTTATTTATAGCTCATTCAGTCTCCTTCAATGAGTTTCCGTTATGATACTCAATGAAGTCGGTTGTACCTATACTATTTTCCTACCGAGGCTAATTCTACCCAGTTATTAAATCCGACGAGATCACGGTATATTTTTCTTCGTTGGTTCCGATCCGATGGCGTGCCTACTTCAACGCGCACCAAGCTAAAAAGTAACGTATTGACAAGCGATTGAGATGGGAAATAAATGAACCCGATTGAGGCCTAAAGGTAAATTAGTGAAGTGATTTAAGTTATTGGAAGTTCAAATCGACTTACGGAAATTTTCATGATATCACGGCTGGACAAGATATACGATATCCCGAGCTGTCCAAAAACGAAGTCAATAATTTCCTCGCTTTTTATTTTCCTACTTAGCGTAAAACGCCGGTCACCTGACACAATTAATGAAGGAATTAAGGAGTCCGTGGACCTCCGATCCGATCCAACGTCCAAACGAGAGCTGGTTAGTCGTGGGAGTCTGCCGCATGCCGTTGCGGCAGCCTCCTGTGACTAGGGTTGCCAGATGTCCGGTATTTAAGCGTACAGTCCGGTATTTTCGAGGCCTGTCCGGTAAAAAATAAATGGTTATACCGGACAGAACAATGTGTTTTTTCTTACTAGCCTAGCATACCTCCCCACTCCTCCGGTTGGGGTTGGCCGGTGTTTTTTCGCGACTCACCTGGCAACCCTACCCGTGACTCCAGCCTTGCAACCTGGCAACCTTGTGGTTCGGTGGTGTACCTGCGTGGGTGTATCTACATAAGGGGGAGCCAGGTGGGCCGTGCCCACCCAAGAAGAGTCCGGTGACCCCAGGATGTTGCGTTACTGATGCAAAATATCGACTACCGTAGGTTCAAAAGGCGTAAGGGACAAATTGGCGAAAATCAGTTATGAATGCAGTTATATTAATTTTTTTTTTCTCTATCGATTGGTTAAATAACGTCTCGATAGCTTTAAAAAAGTGTCCGTTACGACAATGAAAAAAGTTGCACCAGAACCCGTTTTTGCAATACATTTTGCTGTATCCACTAAAATAAAAAATATCTGTGGCACATTTTGACGTAACTCTCACTTTATGTACGTTACAGCATTTTGCGCATATACAAATCATTGATGCAATTTGTCGTAACGCCCACTTGATGTACGTTACAGCATTTTGCGCATATACAAATCATTGATGCAATTTGTCGTAACGCTCACTTGATGTACGTTACAGCATTTTGCACATATACCATCATTGATGCATTTTGTCGTAACGCTCACTTTATGTACGTTACAGCATTTTGCGCATATACAATCATTGATGCATTTTGTCGTAACGCTCACTTGATGTACGTTACAGCATTTTGCACATATACCATAATTGATGCATTTTGTCGTATTTTTCATTTTATGTTCGATACGATACATCCTTTTACATCCCCGAATTCACACAGGACTGTCCGTTACGCCAAAACAGTTTTATTTTATCTAATAGTCGAAGTCTGACACCCTAATTTGCCATGGAATTTTACTAGCAGTGTGATCATAGAGTTTACTAACTCTAACGCTAGTCTCAACATATAACAATTAAAGGGACAACACCATTGCTAAAATCTGAGAAAAAGGAATGACACGAAATACCGCTACGAAAATAAAAACTTCGAGCATGCGTCAACGAGAAATGGGGATAGATCTGGAAATACCAGAGGAAAAAATAAGAAGAACAAGGAAGAGCTCAAGCAGGCGTCTACGAGTAATAAGGATTGAAAATCCGGAAAGGGTAAAGGAATAGGAACAAAAGACCAAGACTAAAGAAGAATTCGACCATAAATCATTAAGAAGCACTAAAGAGCAGTCTAAATTCGTTAAGGGACGTGGGAAAGTTTCTAAGGGAAAGGTAGAGTCCAAGCGTGCAAGCGGGCGTCTACAAGTATTAAGAATCTAACTGAAAAGCACAAAGGGAAAGGAAGAGGGAGAATTTGGAATTTTCTATGGATAAGCAGCCGGATATTAAACTTCTGTACGAAGAATAATTGAAAATTGCTTACCAAAAATATTTGGATTAAAGAAAAATGTGACAACGGTACGATACCGAAACGTTTTCATTTAGCATAATATATGTCGCTGCCTTATTAAGGGGCTACCCGAGGTTTTCATCGATTTTTGACAAGTTTTGAATCGTATTTCCTACTTTTGCACTACAGATAGAATTATAAATCAAACGGCTATCGGTTTTTCAATCTTTTATCTTCATTTCCGTCCACCGGATTTTAAAACAAATGAATATTTAATTTTGTATGATTTTTTAAAACATTGTCTAAAGAAACACTTATTTCGTATCTATATTGGCGTGAAAGATCTAACATGTACGAAATCTACAGATTTGGGTTCGTCTGTGACGTCTCTAAAAACTGGTCCAGGGTTTTCATTTTAAACCAATTAACACAAAAGTTATGGCTTGAAAACCAGTTATTTAGCCTAAAATTGTTCAACTTTGATGCCAAATATCTCGAAAACAATGAACTTTGAACTAAATATGAGAAACTATATTGCTTAAAGCCGTTGTTGTTAATAAAATAAGCTATAAAAAACATTAGAAAACTAAGGGATTCAGATCGACGGTCATTGGCGTATGGGAGCCCCTTAAGAAAAAAATATAGCGACTTTAGCAGACACAGACGAGGAGGATGATGATGAGCTCGGTGACAATCAAAAATCAAATGAAATCAAAAATCATTTATTTGCTTAACAATACACATGTTTACTTTACATATAAAATGAGATGCCTGGCGGACCCCAAACTAGGCTGTGCCTGAATCTTGGGACCCTGGAGTGCAATTCGTAAAACAATATGAAGTTATTCAAGAAATCAGAATGAACTCAAAAGAAGAAAGTAATAACAAGCATTATACCTACATATACCGCCATAGCGTTACCAATAGAGTAATGTTGAATCTCTACAACTTCGCAAATCTTATTGTAAATTCGCCGATGCATATAGTCAGGTGAGCGTTTTGCGAATAATGTTCTATAATTAGGGAGAGGGGCTTTAAATGCACGTTTGGTCAGGAGCTGCGGAAAAATTGATAATTTTGTAACTATTGCATGGGCTCGTGAAGTAGCTTTTAAGACATAAAGAACGAATTAAACGACACAATGAATGATTAATACCGAGTATTTATTTCCTGTTTAAGTAGTCCATTTATTTCACGTTAAGTTGTCGTGACTATTTTTGTTTGTTTTCTTTTATTCATTAAGCAGCATTTAACATTGCAATTGGAGAGTTTTGATCTCACTAAGTTTATTCATACAAATTTCCTGTAATCCTCAATGTAATATCAGCACATCCCCAGTGCAAGTAACTAGTTACATAGCTGAGACATGGCTATTTTTTACGCCAAATTGACATTTAGAAAGATTTTTTTGTACGATACGACCTTATGTCATATTTGTTAAACGGCAACATTGTGAAGTAAGGGACAGGTGTATTCAAAAATGGTTTTTTTTTTTTGCGTAAGGGACGCACAACTTTTTAATTAAGAACCGCGTCTTAAATCTAGTTACATGATATAAAAGAGCTTAAAAAGATGTAAAAAAATCACTGACGAGCATATTATTGTGTAAAGGAACAAAAAAGTTTCGATTTTTTTTCTCGTAACAAAACCGTTTTTTGGCTCTCCTGAAAAATGCCCATTTGTCCCTTACGCCCTTTGAACCTACGGTAGTCGATATAGTATTGTATTTTATTTATTTATGTATTTTATAGTATTTTAAAAAAGATCAGTATGAAAATCAGCGCTGGATGGTTCCTAAGTTACTATTCAGCTAAGGCTGAGACTGGTACCCATTGCCTAGATATTTAAGTTTTTTGAAATTTGTTCTGTGTTTGTTAAGCTTTATGTATATTTTTTTCGTTTAGTTTAGAGTACGAGTAAATGTAATTAATTTAAAGTTTCTGGCAACAAATATTTTTTTATTATTTTGTTTTTTTTTTATTTCTGCCAGCCCGGGCTGAACTCCTGGAAAACAGACCTGCCAATGCATTCCTACACTGCGTTCTAACACAAATACTAAAACAGTTCGCCTTTTCTTTGACAGGAGGAAATCGAGGACCGGCCGCGGGCGGCGACGTTCCTCAGCTCCCTGGCCGACTACTCGAACACGATCCCGACGGCGTCCGCCGCTGACCCCGACGCGCCGAAGCCCGCGCCGCCGGCGCGTATGGGCACGCTGATCGGCGTGTTCCTGCCGTGCATCCAGAACATCTTCGGCGTGATCCTGTTCATCCGTCTGACGTGGGTCGTGGGGACCGCCGGCGCTATACAGGGCTTCCTGATCGTGTTGGTGTGCTGCTGTACGGTGAGTGTTGAACTGACAACATGTCACCAAGGAAGACCACTGAAGCAGAGAAGCTGATCCCGGAAGCATATCAGCATATTTCTCCTGAAATAACTGACCCCGAACCTCTGGTTAGACCGCAGACGCAATAGTTCCTATGATAATCTACCTTTTTGATATAAAATCATCTGGTACCTAATGCGGTTTATAAAGAGAACCCTGAAAACTGAAGTTCATTAGCTCTTTGTCAACATAGTTTGTAGTTGTTGAAACTTAACATTCACTGCTAGAGAATTAACCTCGAACAATAAAACGATAACTTTGGGATTTGATTTACACGTCGTAACAGACATGAAAAGGACCCCAGCGATTCAATTATTACAAACGAGCAGTCGTAATAGTAGGAACGTATCGGCGTTGGAACTTATCAACAGATTTTTTACGCTCTGAAAACAATTAAAAGAACAAACATCCGAGCGTCATCTTGACTTGATGGATGAAATAATCTCATTTCAATGAATAGATTTAGAACAATCGAACCGAATGAATATTCCCCGCAATAATACTTACCATGTAAATGCTCAACTGGGAATGATATGTAGGTAGGGTCATTTCGCCTGTTAGCGACCACCTAATTTCATGTGCCGGTGGGCGACCACTTAAGCTGAGTTGGTGAACTCAAAGGAGATTTTCTCGGTTTTTTAGTAGATTTCTATTCTAAAACAACAAAAAAATGCATGTACAAGTAATTGTCTCAATAGGGTGTGTAGAATTGATGTTATCTTCAATAGAAAAAACCTTCTCCTTCAGGTGGTCGCTAACCGAAGGTGGTCGCGTAACCAGCGAAATGACCCTACGCCGCGGTATCATGTTTATTATTTCTATTGTTCTCTGGAAAAGAACAATATCAATAAAATGTTACTTTCTGCTACTTCTTTTCCTTCTAGATATCCCGTTATATAAAATATACGACTTATGACTTCGAATTATGTTAATTATTGTAATTGTTATATTGTAAATGATTATGAATAAAAAAAAATTGACTTGTAATGTGTGACTTATATGTTTTAGTACCATTTGTCTCATTCACAGACCATGCTGACGGCGATATCGATGTCAGCGATCGCGACGAACGGCGTGGTGCCGGCTGGTGGGTCGTACTTCATGATCGGCCGGTCGCTGGGCCCGGAGTGCGGCGGCGCCGTTGGCATGCTGTTCTACACGGGGACCACCCTCGCCGCCGCCATGTACATCGTCGGCGCCGTCGAGATCGTACTCGTGAGTACATTTTACTAATATTTTATTTATAAAAGATGATTTAAGCAGCATCCATAAAAGTGCCGCACCTGCTTACGCGGCGTGTAAGCCCAATAAGAGAGCGACAGTGACGTCCGCATATAAGTCATGTAAAGGTCATATACAGTAAATTGTGGTCAGAAAATCACACGTGTGATTACGGTGTGCTACTTGGGGGGTACTTCATGTGCAAACACCGTCGCTGATGCTTCTGTCGCAAGTGCGTATTAGGTCAATCACCGGTGATCACGGCTTAACAGTGGCCTGCAATCTAAGTACGCCACTTCGAGGGATTTATGTAATCAGACTCAGATGCAGACACATGGAAAATAATAAAATATTACGTAATTACTAAAAAAATACTGCTAGGTTCATATTCAGCCGTTATATTGCCAAGGATATAAAAAATAAAAATAACAAAGTAGTTTAGCTACATCCCAACAGAATGAGTAAGCTAAAATGAGAACTAAAAGCCTCATCTATTTTCCACTCGACCTAGCCCGGCGCCTAAAGCATTTCTAATTCCTTGCCTGCCGAGTCATCCTGTCTCTCCACTTTATCTTATACCTCGACGTTTATAGCTCATGACTTCCGCATTACTTACAATATAGCTGAGATACTCCAACGCGTTTTTGTCATCCTTCATTATTAGGGAGGCGAAGTGGAAATCAATACGCGCAGCAAACGCGCCGTCAGACCTCTACAAACGGAATATAACAGCTAAAGAGTAATATGAAACCTTCAGTTTCACGTGTGAAGCCTCCTTTCATGTTAAGCCTTAATTCAATAACAGTTTTCCGCGCGTACGGACGGCGTGTGAGGAATATGAACACGAACGCTGACCGGCGCGTTTATTAAACCAAAGGGCAAACTCGTTATTTCAAAGCTGCGGTTGTTACCCCCTTTGAGCCCGTATGACAATAATTGTTGGCCCTGGTCGTGCGCACAATACTAACGCTGTGACAGCCGTTCTTGGACATCTGTTAGCTTAACCTAATAAAAACTTGGCGCCGGACTATGGCGTAACTGGAGCGTAGGCAGCTGGAGGCTACAAGTTTGTTTTATCTTAACTATGTTTGCTTGAGTTTGGTTATATAATTTAATAGCTGTGCTGAATACTTTATATCGCTATGCTATACAAAACAGTTTGTGCCCTTTCACCAAAGAAGACCACTTGTTACAATGTTACTGCAATATCGATCCTTTACATTTACATATTGTATTATCTGTAGGTAGTGTACGGATTTTATATCGCACAGAATAGATCAAAAGTCATTTGTCCATTGCTATGAGATGTCTTGTTAAACATCATTATCGTCATATAAACATATCCGTATGCTGGAAAAAAAATATCCAACAGATCTAGCTGCCGCTCACTGTTAAAAATTCTTCCTTTCATCATCTTCCTAGAGATTTTCCCGGCTGTATACTAAAGGAGCCTGGGGTCTGCTTTCGCACCTAATCCCATAATTTATCGTAGGCACTAATTTTAAAAAACCAATTGCCATCTGACCTTCCAATCCAGAGGGAAAACTAGACCTTGTTGGGATTACCACCACCACCACCACGACCATGCGCGGGCGTGCCGCATCCCTGCTGCGCCGAGTGCGAGACAGTCCCAACACCGTCCTATGTATGATAGCGGACAGGCTTGACTGTACCTACATGTCACACTGTGAGGGACTGCATTCCCCTACTAGTGTGATACTGTGGTAGTGCGTCAATTAATAACTAAAATAAAATAAAACGTATATATTGTCACTCTTTTTAAATACTAACCTTTTGAGTAGTTTTAATAAATTAAAAAAAAAATGCTATTACTAACATAATTATGTGTCCTGTTACACGAAATAAATGATTGTTATTTTTATTTTTATTTTTTATTACACCGGTTACCTCACGTAATGTCCTTAATTTTTTTTTTTGATTGGCAGACGTACATGGCGCCCTCTCTGTCCATCTTCGGCGACTTCACCAAAGATCCGGAAGCCATGTTCAACAACTTCCGCGTGTACGGCACGGGGCTACTGCTGGTGATGGGGCTGGTTGTGTTCCTCGGCGTTAAATTCGTCAACAAGTTCGCGACGGTGGCACTGGCGTGCGTAATTCTCTCCATCACCGCCGTGTACGTCGGGATCTTCGTTAATTGGAACGGAAATGACAGTCTGCAGTAAGTATATAACTATTATGACATCGAAATAAAAGAGTCAAGTTCTTCTGGCCGCTAAACTCGGCTCTGGCTCACCTACGAGATATCTATATACTCCTTACACCCGTCCTACACCTTTTCAGCCACAGGTCACCGACAAAACAGATGCAGTCCGTGAACTCATAGAACAGTATTCGGGTTCGGGTGAAATCGATTATTTTGGCATAAGAACGTGCAAGCAACGAGAGAGAAATATATACCCGAATCCTACTCTTAATGCTCACAGACTGTAAGTTGTTTGATTTTCAACTGTCTTTACTCTCACTGATTGTCTCTTACAGGGTTCATGTAGTATATCATACCTAGTAGTTTATACTTTTTAGTACTAGTAGGTGTACA
The DNA here is from genome assembly GCA_947578815.1 of Epinotia ramella. Taxonomy (NCBI): domain Eukaryota; kingdom Metazoa; phylum Arthropoda; class Insecta; order Lepidoptera; family Tortricidae; genus Epinotia; species Epinotia ramella. Next base: position 30,811,857 of record OX388203.1, read on the forward strand.
ATAATGCTGCGCCCTAACAGGTTTGTGGTGAACAATTTAGGTACCTATATTTAAGACCTTTTGTAAACCCACAAAGCAACCAATAAATGAATTATGAATGATTAGAAGTTTTGTATTTTTAGGATGTGCGTGCTCGGCAAGCGACTGTTGAAAGATATCCACATCGACAACTGCACGAAGGCCACGAACGGCGAGCTGGAGAAGCTGTTCTGCCCCAACAAGACCTGTGACGAATACTACAAGGCACACGACGTCCACATCGTACAGGGAATCAAGGTGAGTTGTCCACCAAATGGGTTAATCATTAATCATCATCACGAGTAGGTATTCTTACTCAATCTACTATTGGATATTACTAAAGCAGCCTTTAGACCTGGCTAAATGCAATGCACTAACTGGGGAGCGGAGATTAATCATCTCGCTCTAATCAGTGAGCGTGAGAGTAATGTTAGTAACATTACTTTTGGATACATCGAATCTGATTCATTAGCAGCAAATTTTTCTACCCATTTTTCAAACGATGTCTATTTGATTGTTTCCATTCGATAAATTTTTAGTCTTGCGTTTTTTGGTTTGGCGTCTGATTATTCCTTGTGGTATCGAATACTTTCGAGTACATTGAGGATGTACTTATTCGTAGTTTCACAATATTTAACCTGTTGAATTTATTAAAGTTGAGTCGCGAGCTGGAATTTCTTCGATCTTGCCGCTGAGCAGGTCTAAGTACAGCACCTTGTTTTAAGTGTCGTCTTTTATAGGGAGTGTTATTTAATGTGCCTATTCATTGGACTGAAATAATTTATAAGATCTCTTTTGCCAGACACGGGAGATCTATAGTAACAATGATATGCTTGCTAGGGCCTGTCAAGCGGAGTGTTCTTCGACAACCTGCAAGACTCGTTCCTGACCCTGGGGCAGTTCATCTCGTACGGCAAGGATCCCGACGACATTGAACAGATGGACCGCCCCACCTACAACCAGATCTACGCGGACATCTCCACCACCTTCACCATACTCATCGGCATATTCTTCCCGTCTGTCACCGGTAAGAATGTATACATCATATTTATAGTATAGGAGCCTGACCTGCTCTTACATCCTGATCTATGCCGGGGCAACCTCCCGAATACTACACCGGACTTGATGACTCGACGGAGCCACGCTGTTTCGTCGCCTAAATAATTAGTTTTTATATGTATTGTATTGTATGTATGTTAGGCTTTAAGGTATTTGTTGCTATGGGCCTTAGATGCCTACCTATATCACTATCATCTTCACCATGCTCATATTATCACCGCGTTTACTCCTTGCGATACTTTTAGTTTTAACATTTTGTAAATCAATAGGTAACTATGCTGACTGCAGATTAATTATAGAAGAACCGAGGAGAATAATTTAATAACAACCCGCTTAGACTCGCTCCAGACAAACAACAATTTTATCATAAGCGTAAACGCTACTGTCTGTTTCATACTATTAACTCAAATTACTTACATAATGTAACAAGTTATATAAGTTACGGCATAAATGAAGGCAAATTGGGAGCAAGGAACGTTTTATCCTCATCGACTTTGGACATAAACAACAAAGTTTTACTTGTGCACTCCGCGCGACGTTCTACGACTGGTTTACATTCAGAACTGGATATTGGGGTCACAATAAAATGAATAGATATTTTAATTATGTCAATCTAATCCCGAACTAAACCTTAAACTTAGTTTTGGATTAGATTGACATTTATATTAAGATTGTACTCAACAAATTGATCAAACAAAATATCTATTAATTTTATTGGGATATCCCAATAATTTAGTCCCTACGTAATCCCCTTCAGAGCGCGGCTTCGATCAACAGAAAAGGAGGTATGGAAACTTCCATTTAGTTTTTTTCGCAGACTGGATTAACCTCCATTTCTTAACCGATTAATCAAATCTGTATGATTTATGTGCACATAATGAAGACGTAGGTAGTTTAAACTCATCCCGGTCCTGAGTTAATCTTATCCAGGAGTAACTCACGATCTTTCACACATGGATCCTTCGAGCTGTTAGTTTGTGCCAAGACTATAAACATAATATATGTTTTACAGGTATCATGGCGGGATCGAACCGCTCCGGAGACCTGGCTGACGCGCAGAAAAGCATTCCCATCGGTACCATCTGTGCCATCCTCACTACTTCCACCGTATACCTCTCCTGCGTGCTTCTGTTCGCTGGCACAGTGGACAACCTGCTGCTGCGAGACAAGTAAGCAACGACTGTACAGCATTTGTAGGCTAACTCGACCTATCCTCACTACCTCCACCGTATACCTCTCCTGCGTGCTTCTGTTCGCTGGCACAGTGGACAACCTGCTGCTGCGAGACAAGTAAGCAACGACTGTACAGCGTTTGTAGGTTAACTCGAACTATCCTCAGTACCTCCACCGTATACCTCTCCTGCGTGCTTCTATTCGCTGGCACAGTGGACAACCTGCTGCTGCGAGACAAGTAAGCAACGACTGTACAGCGTTTGTAGGTTAACTCGAACTATCCTCACTACCTCCACCGTATACCTCTCCTGCGTGCTTCTATTCGCTGGCACAGTGGACAACCTGCTGCTGCGAGACAAGTAAGCCACGACTGTCCAGCAATTGTAGGTTTTCTTGACCTATCCTCACTACCTCCACCGTCTACCTCTCCTGCATGCTTTTGTTCGGTGGCACAGTAGACAACCTGCTGCTGCGAGACAAGTAAACCACGACTGTACAGAATTTGTAGGTTTAAGTACTTGAGCTATTCCCACCACCCCTGCTGTGTGTCTCCTGCATGCTTCTGTTCGCTGGTACAGTCAGTGTTCGGGTCAGTAAGTACACAAATGCCGTAACAATATCATAAAACCAGTTGGACTGAATTTTAATAACTAACTGTATTGATACACATTAATATAGGCGGGCGACTTCCAGGTCCACTAAATATATGCATCCTAGGCAATTTGTGGCCACAATTACGACACCAAATTCCTCGGCATGATATTAGACTCTGGACTCAGATGGGATGCACACATAGACAGTTTATGTGGTCAGCTGTCTGGCGCATCCTTCGCTCTAAGCAGATTGGCACACATTTTACCACAAAAACAACTAAGATCGTGTTACTATTGACTACCTACTTCATTAGTTCAGTCATGAACTATGGTCTCGAATTGTATGGTACGGCTGCAGAGTGGCATCGTGTATTCATACTTCAAAAGCGTGCCTTGCGTATTATATCATTTGTCCCTCCGCGCACTCCAGCTCATCTCTTTAGGGATAACAATATACTCACCCTGCCCTCGTAGTACATATATGACGTTGTTAAATTCGCCATAGAGAACATCGACACTCTTCCCCACATAATCAAATCAAATCATTTATTTCGGAAGCGTTTCCATAATTCGTTAGTAATAAAGGTCTTAAAACAATGTTAGTAGGTATTATATTACAATTCGCAAGTCATCAGTTGGGTGCCCTATGCAATCTATCCCAGTGAAATAGGAAGGGACCATCCAAAGGTAACTCGAACAAGGCAGGATTCTATGAACCAGCTCCTCACACAAACCACTCGACTAACCAAGTCAAGTAAAATCATCTCCTTTGTGGGGCCAAAGTATTGAATATAAAATGCGCGGGCGGTATCTCAACTTTTTTAAGAAAATCAAAATCGTGGTTTCTTGCCCACTCTTTTTATGACATTGAAGATTTTTATGAGTTAACACAATAACAATGAATGTTCATATACCGACATGTTTATATACATTTTATTGAATTTAAGAATACCTTCTTAGAATAATATTAATAAATGACTTATGATAACACAATTAACATCAGTCGCAATTGAAAGAGTGGTTCAACGTACCTACAGATTTTGAATCTCTCTTTGAAGGGCGACTATAATTCTACCAACTAGTTACCTAGAGTACTTATGAATAATCAAATCATTTCAGATTCGGCCAATCGATCGGCGGCAAGCTGGTGGTAGCCAACATGGCGTGGCCGAACCAGTGGGTGATCCTGGTAGGCTCGTTCCTGTCGACCCTGGGCGCGGGGCTGCAGTCGCTCACGGGCGCGCCGCGGCTGCTGCAGGCCATCGCCAAGGACGAGATCATCCCGTTCCTGGCGCCCTTTGCCAAGTCGTCTAGCCGGGGCGAACCTACCAGGCAAGTCTCAATCTGGAATTATGTACATATCAAGTTGTTTTCCCTTAGGGGTAGGCATCATACTTCCTGTCTGAGACTTTTTGCTAATAATGAGGAAAGTGATGGATCTTCGGATCGGTGGCTGGTTTTTTATTACACAAATGACACGCTTGTTGAATTGAGATTTAGAATATTAAGATTAGAAATTTACATGAGTTGAAGTTTGAACAATTTAAATATATCTGAGCATTTGCACCGCCGTAATTGTTATAACGATGTGCACATAGAATAATGAAGGAAAGGGTGATGGTTATGATTAACATTCAAATGCGACTCGACCTGGATAGACAGGTGCCAAGATAAAGTTTTTTTATAAGTGGCAGCAAAATCAGCAGCTCCGCTAATAATAAATCAAAATCAAAATACTTAATTTTATATCAAATAGAATCGAAGAGTGCTTGAAAAACGTCACAAAGAATATATTATACGCAACGCAACAAAAGATAGTTAAAATTGACTACACAGAAAAGATTACCATAGGATACCAAAAGTTCAGTCATATAAAATTATAATTCATAATTTATTGCATAATAATCATGTCGTACATTGGGTCTTAAAATAATAATTAGGATCGAGACATGAAGCCTGTACGGGCACAGCAATTTACAGTTAAGTACAAGCTAATATTAACATGCTATATAAATAATACAGAAGGCCCTTAACACAACCCAATAAATAAAAACTAAATACTATTTCTATTTTATTTATATTATTATCAGCATCACATATGAACTCCTCTATTGAATAGTAGCATTTATCAAGTAATAATTCTCTTAATTTCCGTTTAAATACTTCACCTTTCGATTCCTCCATTATATGCTCTGGTATTTTATTTGCTACTATGTATTCTACAACGGTAATAAGGTCCATTTTTAGTAGCTGGTAATTCTAATTTATTATATTTTTTCCGTCTTTGCGATTTGAAATACATATTAAAATTTAACAGCTATCTAGTCTATATGTAATAGGTATTTGTATTGCCCAGGGCCCTGCTGCTGACGATGGCGATCTGCCAGTGCGGCATCCTGCTGGGCAACGTGGACATCCTGGCGCCGCTGCTGTCCATGTTCTTTCTCATGTGCTACGGGTTCGTCAACCTGGCCTGCGCGCTGCAGACGCTGCTCAAGACCCCCAACTGGCGGCCGCGGTTCAAATACTACCACTGGTGAGATTTACACTATTTAAGCTATATTTCATATAAAAGCAACTGAGGAACGAGACCTTTGGAGGAAGAAACTGTGTGAAGGCGTTATAGTTGCTAGACGATAACGCCTGGTTTGACCTATTATCCAGGTGATCCATTATATTAAGCAAGTGTTTAACAATGCTCAAATCAGATTAATCTTTTGTGAAACTACACAACAGATTGAAAGCTTGAAGATGTTACACATCAACACATAAACAAAATTCAGTAAAAAAAAATGTTTTGCTGCAAGCTTTTGTTGCATCTGTACTTTTTGCAGTCTCGTGAGCTCAAAAATGGGTTTATCTTGTGTTGTTTACACGTTGCTATAGCCACCATCTATCTATGTCATGAGATCGGCTCGATGGTTCCATAATGTTTGTCACCGACCGAACCTACATGAGCAATCGGTTGATGATAACTTAAAATTAAAATTGAGTTGCAAGATTTTACCTGATCATACTAATGATAATAAACCAACTAATAAGACAATAAAGCTTGTAAAAAGGTAGCAACTATACCTCAGTACTATCGTTCCAGGTCGCTGTCGCTGGCCGGTCTGACGCTGTGCATCTCCATCATGTTCATGACGTCGTGGCTGTTCGCGCTGATCGCCATGGGCATGGCCGGCCTCATCTACAAGTACATCGAGTACCGAGGGTAAGTCAAGCTTGATCATTTTTTAAATGTTAAACTGGGAAGGAGACACAATTTATATTAAATCTAAAACGTATTAAATATAGGGGCCTCGGCAAAGAGAACAACTTTGTACCCTTGACCCCTCAGTCCGTGGGGTCCCAGGTGCGCAAAAGTTATTTGCGGAATCGCGAAACGTCTGATTGACGTAACTGGTGACCGAAGAGCTGGCGGCTTTCTCGCGCAACGCATCAGCATTGCAATTCAGCCAGGCCTATCCCACTGTCAATTTGGCGCGAAACGACGTTTGTCTATGATAACATTGATAACCTCCTGTGGAGGTCTAACAAGGTCTGTAGTGTATGTACAGCGTATCGCACACACTGACGTTTCATATATACGTTCCGTTTTACCTAGTCAGTAACAATAATTATTATTTCATTGATCGCACACCGTTATACGAATTTCAATTTTACAACATCTTGCTATATAACGAAATAAGTAATCCCATTGCAAAATATTCACTGTTTTGTTAAAACTTACCCCTATTCTAGTATTTTTACTTAATCCTGAGTTGAGTACCTATCCTGACTTCCCGGTTATTGTACTATTTTATTATCAATATTATCATATCATATTTTTATTTCCAAAATTTGATGATCATTTCGATAACACGACATGATACACGACAACACACCAACTAAAATAGTTATCATTTTGGATGTTTAGTTATGTCCTACGTTAACAACCCTATTATCACTCTATGATTGTCTATTGCAAAAAAAATGAGAGCTATCGTCATTACTTAAGCAGTGGACGTTTTGTACCATTAGGTACAATTAATTATTCTGTGATCCAGCGAGGAAATGCCGCCAGCATCCTCGGTACAATGCCTCGAGAGCCTATTTAGGGTTCCGTAGCCAAATGGCACAAAATGGAACCCTTATGGATTCGTCATGTGTGTCTGTCTGTCCGTCTGTATGTCACAGGCATTTTACTCGAAAACTATATAAGATGTATTTGATTAAATTTTTGAGGATAGGTGTATTTTGTTAACCGCTACATAGTTTTGTAATTAAATTACAAAAAAAAAATTGTTTTAGGGGTGCACACCATTCATAAAATTGAAAAGTCTTAACGATTCTTTTCATTGCAAGCCCACGTGTGGCACATCAATCGATAGGCCTTTCAAAATAAATATAAGGTTTCTCAGCATTTTTTTTGATTAAGTGAATAGAGATAATCGCCCCGAAAGTCACTAAAATTGTGTCCCCCCCCTCTATTTAGAATTATTATTACATCGTATGGCTTTTTTTGAAGTGAAAACTTCTTTAGCGGCGCTGAGCACTTTTTGGGATGGGGAAAAATTGTTAAATACGCGACAGAGTTTTGTGACGTCTGATGTGTTGGAGGTCACTTTTTGCTGCTAGCCGATTCAACTTCTTTCAAAACTGAACGCTATTCGTAAGAGTATAAAGCCGTTAAACACTTTTTGCAATAGCATATTCTGCTAATAAATTTGTAATAATACCAACGAGTCCTTCACCGTTTTGCTATTGAGAAAATTTGAAGTTCGAATTTGGGCGTTATTCCTAAAGAGAAAAAGCTTAGAAAAATATTTACTAACGGCAAAAACAAATTGGTATTGTTTTTGCCGCCGCCCGTCGGCGCGCCGGACCCCGGCACCGTTGCGCCGCGGCGGCGCGTTGGGCCCGTCGCACCCAACGCGCCCGCGGCCCGTCCGCCTAAATAATTGATAATTGTTTATAAATTTGCAACAAATTCATTTTTAGGGTGACACCGTAAGATGTCACGTGACCTGAGGCTCTAGTATAAGTTTTACCGAAACAAAACGTTACGACCGCGTTCGCGTTTAACTGTCAAATCCTATACAAATTGAGGGTAAATCGCAAACGCGACCGTAAAGTTTTGTTTCGGAAAAACTTATACTAGAGCCTCTGATCGAAAAACTGTTACAATGTTATTGGACGACCGGTTAGCCTACTTTACTTAATTATGGTTGGAATATCACACGTCATGTTTTTGCGATTCCTAATCATGATTGCATGCAGTGCTCGATTTCGTACATTCTTCTTCAAAGGATAACAGTGATTTAATCTTGTCATTAGTCGCGGTCCAGATATAATAACAGCCGCCACATCATGATAAAGTAAAGATATATCATCTTTGAATCTCTCGAATCGGTCCCGGACAAAGGTGTAAGGCAATTTGTATGGATTTATACTGACCATCTACTTACTCGTACCTCCAGAGCGGAGAAGGAGTGGGGCGACGGTCTCCGCGGGCTGGCGCTGTCGGCGGCGCGCTACTCGCTCATGCGGCTGGAGGAGGGCCCGCCGCACACCAAGAACTGGCGCCCGCAGGTGCTGGTGCTCGCCAAGCTCAACGACGACCTCACGCTCAAGTACAGGAAGATGCTGTCCTTCGCTAGCCAGCTTAAGGCTGGTAAGTAGACTTAGTACATAATACGAGACAGAGAAGGAATAACGCCTCGACTCGAAGGCATAAGTATGGCGTGGTGTTACGGGCCATATACTCAACCGAGATGGACGCAATTTGGCGCAAGCTACTAAGTAACATATCGCGTACGTGTTCAATAAAAGCCCTATAGTATCCGTAACATTCACATAAAACTTATTTATTATACCTTTACAACGAAACAAATTATTTAATTAAATATTTTTAGTTCGTGTTATTTTTAACGAGAAAGTTACCCCGATCATATTATAAACTATATGACTAATATGACACAGAGAGAAAAAATATAATGGAATAATACACCATCTTCGTATGGAACCCCCGACAGGATTCGAACCTGCTACCTTTCTATTAACGCTAGACTGCTCTACCAACTGAGCTACGAGGACAGTGACGGAAGTTGTATATTTTTCAATTACATTCCCGCTAAGACTAGCGCCCTCTCTGTGTCCGCTTGAAAGACTTATTCACAGCCTTGGCATCACTCTAATGGGCGAGTAGTAGCAGTTGGTAGAGCAGTCTAGCGTTAATAGAAAGGTCGCAGGTTCGAATCCGGTCGGGGGCTACAGAAGAAGATGGTTTATTTTTCCATTATATTCTTTCTCTCTGTGTCATATAGTTTAAAACTTCTTTATTATACCTAATGAAAATTCCAGTTTATTTTGTACTGTCCTCGGGTAAAGCTGACGCGGTTTAGATTTCCGAACAAGATGAAGCGCTTAAAACTCTGCAGAAACTTATCCGCTAAGATCCTTTACACGCAACTGACAGTCTGTTTTCATAGTACCTAAATGTCAGTAAGATCCACTTTATAATCATCTGTATGACAGGCAAAGGTCTGACGGTGTGCGTATCGGTGCTGGGCGGCGACTTCACGCGGCGCGCGGGCGAGGCCAACACCGCCAAGCAGAACCTGCGCCAGTGCATGCAGGAGGAGAAGGTCAAGGGCTTCGTGGACACGCTCGTCAGCCACAGCATCGCCGATGGACTGAGCCACTAGTGAGTATGAGGATGATTTGTAAGGCTGATGCATGATATAGGAAGCTGGTAAGACACTGAGGCGCGCGGGCGCGCGGTCACTACCGCCAAGCAGAACCTGCGCCAGCGCATGCTGGAGGAGAATGTCAAAGGCTTAGCAGATAACTCTCGTCAGCTACAGCATCGTCGATGGACTGAGCCACAAGCGAGTATAGCCGCATCCCCACGTCCGACCATGGCAGTCTGCCGCCATGTGAATCCGGCCAGTGTGGACAGTTCCAGATTGCACGATGTCCAGCAAAACCATATCCCAGTCTCGCTATATCTTATAGCTTCCTCCGCTTATGCCGTCTGCCGGCCGGAGCGTGGGGATGCGGCTTATGACAATGATTTGTGACAGTGCTGTCAGCTGATGTATGATTTATTTTCATTTATTTATATAGGAAGATCATCAGCTTAAATACTACACAGTAGCTTAACAGTAGTGACAGTAAGCTAGATCCTCATCAATAGCGTAATAAGTATATAAAAAAAAAGTGAGCAAAAGTCAAACAAAAACACAGCGCTTTTGCATCTTGGTACTGCTACGAGTACATAATTAAGTACTTATTTCTAAATAGGCTAATATAAAGAGTTGCCTAAACTATTTCCCTACTTCTGCCGAAAAATTGCCGAGACAAGAGTCGTCTCACTACTCTCACTGAAGGAACATGTACAAAGATGTACATTGTTTTCTGCAACGATGCGCGTGCACTTTGCACTAGCCCAAAATAATGTCATTAACCTCGCACACGCAGCGTTGTATCCGACGTGTAATTATAAACATAAGTGTAGCAATATGTCAGTGTACGATTGACCAGCTAGAATAAATCACCTTTCCCTTATTCGCGGTCTTTTACTCCTCGGCACTCGTCCTCTCATTGACACTTTACTGCAACTCTATACAGTTTTTTGGTCCTTCGAAAGTGGACCTTCGGTTCGATTTTAACGCCGCCGCCGCGGAGAAATAGTGCCTGAGGTCTTCGATTACAACCAGTTGACAACATTGACATAATTGACATTAAATCGCGAGTGCATACAACGTACCAGCATCAGCATCCGGCATCAACATACAGTACCCAGCATCCAGCATCTGCATCCAGCATCAGCATCAGCATCAGCATCCAGCATCAGCATCCAGCATCAACATACAGTACCCAGCATCCAGCATCTGCATCCAGCATCAGCATCCAGCATCTAGCATCAGCATCCAATAGCAACATCGAGTAGAAGAATAAGTAGCCGCATTTCAAGTAAGATCTTTCCATATTTATTCGTAAAGATGACATCCGAATTGATCGCGCGTCAAGCTGTTATTTTGGAGGAGATTAGAAAAATACAGGCTAACTTCAAGAAGGATTCTGCGAGCAGGAAAACTTCTAAATATGTAACCGACCGACTAGAAAAGTTGGAAACTCTGTGGCAAGAGTGTCAGCAGAACGACACAGAGCTACAGAAGGAAGATGACAAGACTCATCAGTACTTCAAGGAGAACGTATTCGAGGTAATTTCCGGTTGGTATTCAGGGACGCGCAAAGCCTTGCAAGGCACCGCCCTGCCTACTACTACGGAACTCGTCGCGGGGCCCAATGACAAGAAGGCAACCCTCAGCGAGGGCGAGAACCCCGCAACGAATGTGACATTTGACACCAGCAGCTTTTCCGGAGAGGACATCAAGTTAATGGAACTAAAGCAACTTCAAAATGCCAACTTCCGGGCATTGAAACGATATTTGGAAAGCATCCAAATTGACAACCTTGTTGAAAAGTGGGAGATTGAAGATAAACTGAAAATATTGCAATCCCGATGGAATACAGTAGAAAACTTACATTTGCAAATTGACAGCATTACCAACGGCACTGACATCGATTATTATGACAACTACACGTTATGAACTGAAATATGAGCGATCGAAAAGGCACCTTAACAGTAAACTTTCATCTTCCATCCATCAGCAACTATCTGTACCTAAATTAGAGATACCCCAATTTTTTGGGAACTACACGCTGTGGCCAACTTTTAAGGATCTCTACATCGAGGCCATTCATAACAACCCCACCATTACAAAGACCCAAAAAATGCAGCACTTAAAGGGCAAACTGAAGGGTGAAGCGGAAAAATTGGTGCAACATTTACAAGTAAGTGCCGAAAACTATGACGTATGTTGGGAGCTACTGACACATAGGTATAACAATAAGCAATTGTTATTTACTAAGCAATTTCAAGCATTTATGAAACAACCTAACATACAAAAACAATCGGCCTTGGAGTTGAAGAAATTATATGACACTAGCATGGAGACTATACATGCAATCCATAACTTAGGCGTGGATACTGCTTCTTGTGACCCAATACTTGTCCATATTTTGTGTGAAAAATTAGATACTGACACCTATACCGATTACATGGAAATGAGGGCCCATCCTAGGGAGTTGCCAACTTTGCGTTGTTCAACTTGCGCTGAATAGGTCCAGGTCGTCGAACCTCTGAAACACATAATTTAAGCCGTTACTCGCTCTGATCATAAAACTGTTTTGCGAGTGTTATGTTATGTACAAATAACGTTATAAGTCACTTGTGATTCACATCACAAGGTAGAGAGTGGTATACTATCTTGACTTCTCTCCATCGAAGTCCAAGGAAAGCTGGTGCCAGAGATGTATTTATACCAGTCACAAAACTCCTACTTGATTCATTGGTTCTTGGTTTAACGCGCTCGAGTCCGAATGTACCTCTTCTTCTCCCCTATATCGCTTAAATAAGCATAAACCGTTCTTCAGACGTGTCAAGCGGCTCTGCAAGTCAGGATAAGAAAAAGAAGTCAGGCATTGAATAATATTTCCATAGACTGACTGTCATGTCATGTTTCAGTGTCCAAACGACCGGGCTGGGCGGTCTGAGGCCGAACACCGTGATCGTGGGCTGGCCTTACGGTTGGCGGCAGTCGGAGGACGAGCGCACCTGGCACGTGTTCCTTCACACCGTGCGCGCCGTGGCGGCCGCGCGCATGGCCATGCTTGTGCCCAAGGGGATCAACTTCTTCCCGGACTCCACCGAGAAGGTAACCCTTAGTATTGGTCAGAGGCAGTCGGAGGAGAAGCTCACGTGCCACGTGTTCCTTTACACCGTGCGCGCAGTGGCGGCCGCGCGCATGGCCATGCTCGTGCCCAAGGGGATCAACTTCTTCCCGGACTCCACCGAGAAGGTAACCCTTAGTATTGGTCAGAGGCAGTCGGAGGAGAAGCTCACGTGCCACGTGTTCCTTTACACCGTGCGCGCAGTGGCGGCCGCGCGCATGGCCATGCTCGTGCCCAAGGGGATCAACTTCTTCCCGGACTCCACCGAGAAGGTAACCCTTAGTATTGGTCAGAGGCAGTCGGAGGAGAAGCTCACGTGCCACGTGTTCCTTTACACCGTGCGCGCAGTGGCGGCCGCGCGCATGGCCATGCTTGTGCCCAAGGGGATCAACTTCTTCCCGGACTCCACCGAGAAGGTAACCCTTAGTATTGGTCAGAGGCAGTCGGAGGAGAAGCTCACGTGCCACGTGTTCCTTCACACCGTGCGCGCCGTGGCGGCCGCGCGCATGGCCATGCTTGTGCCCAAGGGGATCAACTTCTTCCCGGACTCCACCGAGAAGGTAACCACTGGTTAGGGGTCAGTAGGGACACAGCGGCAAGTCATCTCGCTCATGTATTATGTGGAGGCACCCATCTAGAGAAGTGTCTCCACCCTTCCAGAAAACTACAACCATAACACTATACATCAATAAAGGAAACCTGCAAGCTACTCTTCTGGGCAGTAGCAAGCTTCAATAGGCGTGTGATCAAGTGCGTGTGATCAAGTACGTGTGTTTACGGTTGAGGTCTAGCAGGCCGCTCGCTTGCTTTTCATTATCGTGGTATAAAAAATGCATTGTCCCAGGTCGCCGGCAACATCGACATCTGGTGGATCGTGCACGACGGCGGCATGCTGATGCTGCTGCCCTTCCTGCTGAAGCAGCACCGCACCTGGAAGAACTGCAAGATGCGCATCTTCACCGTGGCGCAGATGGAGGACAACTCCATCCAGATGAAGAAGGACCTCAAGATGTTCCTGTACCAGCTGCGGTTGGAGGCTGAGGTGGAAGTCGTTGAGATGGTCAGTAACAAAATCAATTACTTGTGTTAGGATTTCGTAATCCTCCTCTAACTCTCTCTCTCTCTCAGTCTCTTCTCGTCAGGACCTTTATTTTAAATTCTGATCCTTTTACCCAAAACATCTAAAAGTACAAAAAGATCCCCTTTTCCTAGGAATATGCAAATGCAGCACCAGCCGATTAAATTAAACTTAAAGGATAAGCTGGCATCTTGCTTAAACGTCTTTAAAGCCGAGTAAAATAAAGGAAGAGTTGGTTCATATTTATTCGGTTCATTTACAAACCGGGTTCTTATTTTATCTTTCTTTTTCATGGTATTTTAAAAATTGCCAGCATTTAATTAAAAATGTAAACTAAGATTCATTACTATAGGTAATAATAAAAAAAGCTTTGGGAAAAAGAATGAAGTCCAAAAATAGTCGGAACGATTTCATCTTATTGTTCTGCCCTTCATTTCAGACGGACAGCGACATCTCTGCCTACACCTACGAACGCACGCTGATGATGGAACAACGCAACCAAATGCTCCGCGAGCTCAGACTGAACAAGAAGGAAACCCTCGGCATGGTACGTCTCCAAGCTTCCAACTCCAGCCTATAGACTTGTGTCACTTTCTCACAAATGTAACAGTACTTCACTGTACGCTGTACAATATCTCGTGGCTTTATAATGATGTGTGTTATACAGAACTAACTTTGTATTTGTCTGTCGCTGCCGATACAGATGCAAAATTTGGTGGACTATAGTGAGCAAAACGCTGAGGAGAAGTTGCCACTGGTAATCCGAATACTTTAACCCGATCGAGTCCACTTTATACGCATTTTAGCTGTGATCCATTTACTAACCCTATTAACCCTTGGATTAGCGTTCGTTTTGATTTGTCTGATCAGCCCATCGAAGCGCAGAACGTCACTGAGGATATACACTGACCTCTTAATTCCTAAAGATGCAGGTGTATATCCTCATCTAGTAGCTGCTGCTGCGACTGGCCGGTTAGACTCTAGCATTTGATTTCGTTTTTTGTAGGATGCCAGTGTTTTTAACTATTTTCTTCCAAGCTTAACGATGGTTAGATTAGCGTATCGATGTGTAGTTACTGTTCACAATCATACGTCACCCGTTCCACGCTCAACGCTAGATGTATCATGTCCAAAATAACTACAGGACACCAATATTTATAATCGCTTTAAGTGTTTTCTTCTCTATTTATTCCTACTTTCATTTCACAGACCATCCACTTTTCAATTCGCTCTATTGCACTACATTTCTGTTTTCAATCATGAACTGTATGCATCCATTAAGATCCCTCTTGATGTTTAGCTCTATGTTCTATTGATGTTTCGTATTATAGGATTTTAGCGACGCTAGGTGGATTATTAATAAACACAAAGCACGCTTGCTCGCCCCACCGTGCCTGAAATACTAACTTAAAGTATATACTCGTACATACTAACAGAGTAAGTAACAAAGGGGTCTCCGACGCTAGTCTTGGAATACCAGAAGGTTTCGAAGATTTCACCACTGGGGGATTAATCATTGGGTATACGTACATAAAATTGGGCAAGCATATGCAGACATATAAAATTTACATTCACCATCAGGGAAACTGACATTAAAGAAAATGACTTTGATTTTAAGTCAAATACATTGGGGCTAAAGCATGCTATGGTGTTTACTCGTCAACATCACAGTGTTTGCGTAAATTAACTGAATTCCGTGTTGATGCACGCAACTTCAAAATCGTTATTTACGCGATCACATAAATAAGGACGTACTCAAGTGGCCTTTACAAAGGTTTAAGGCTCGGACAGACAACGCCGTCGCGGGCGCGCGGCCTGCGCACGACGGCCACGCAGCGCGATATTTCCATACACACCGCTAGCGTGGCCAAACAGGCTGCGCCCCGTCGGCAACGCGCCTCGCTTCTGTCTCGTCCCGCCAGCAGCCCGTCGCGCGCAGGCCGCGCGATGTGACTAGTCAGTGTGACGTCAGACAGCGCAGCGCGGTAGCAAGATGGCGTGAGGCCAGCGCGACGCGCGCGTGCTCTGTGTGACCGGGCGTCCCGCCCGTATCACGCGCTCATTAAGGCCCGCTACCGTCCCGCTGGCAGTCTGTTCGAGCCTTTTCAAACACTTAAGTGTGTCTCCATTATATCGAATATCATATAGATCGTTCAATCCATGTAGACACGTTCCGCTCCTATTTACACTAAGTATACATCACAAATTAGTGCAATGAAAAGGAAAAACTAGTTCTTTCGCTATTCAAAAAAACTTCCAGTAACTTATCAGGGAATTCCGCAAAGTAACGCCTGATTCAATCAATTCAATAAAACGGAGCGCATACACGTTTCTGTGGAACGAGCGATCTAGACGGCATGCTCGCCACACACCCCCGTACTCCATCTAAACGACGATAACAACTGTAGGTGCAAGCGATAGTGGACCACCACCACGCGGACGTGAAGTCGGCAAGCAAGGTGCGCTTCGCGGAGCCCGCGGGTGGCGGCGGCGGGGGCGGGGGCGGCGGCGGCGGCGGCGACGACGCGCCCGAGCCCGCCGACGACGCGCCCTCGCCGCCGCTCGACGAGCCCGACAAGGACGACAAGGTGAACACGTTTGCCTGTCCCGCTCTTAATGGGTTTCGGATAACATAAATAAAAAATACCGTCTAACGCAAATCTGATTGTATTCAAATAATAAGGAACCGCCAAGTATTCAAATTAATAAAGAAGAGGACAAAATTAATGCCAAATTCTTCTCAAAAAAATGTTGCGCCAGAGAGAGCTCATAAAGAGAAGTCCTCCGAACTCTCAAATAAGATAGCTAGAGCCTAAATAGAGGGGAGAGATGAAAATAACACGACTTTTTCATTGGTCATTTGTGACAAACTCCTTGGCCTTTCTTATGCCAATAATAGCATCGATAAAGCGGGTTAGCTCCCAGATTGAAAGATATCCAATTCATATGACCTTTGGCCTTCTCTGAGACAAAATGTTGCACAGTTTGCATATTTATAAATGAGTGTTCCCCTACTAATTACCTATGTTATCCGAAACCCTAGATTATAATATGCATGAAACACAATACACAGCTACAAAGACTCTTAAATTTCACAACTACGAACTCTTTGAAACTTCGAAGAATAATACTTGAAAAGTTACCCCATCTCTTTACTAATAATATTGATTTAATAATGTTATAGTCTTGTTCAGCTAATAATGATGAGATTGAAACATCCCGTCTCTGCTTGAATTTGATATTCACTTGAAACTGGAACTATTTCGTTCTCCATTCGTTTCTGCACACAACACTCAATTCTAACGTGTTTATACCCACCCGTTAACTCTATACATGGTCAAATCGCTGTATAAAACGTTATTGGCTTTGAATATTATCAAATATGTATTTGGTAAACGAATGGAATTGTATTGCTTGTAATTTGAATGTAGCTTAATGTGAAGTCTGTTAGCAAAGTAAAATATTTTCAGTTTCCAGTGAATCCACCTTGTCCCATGCGCCATCTCACTATTGCTTCATCACTATTGCTATTCGCACCTCATCTCATCTCATCTTTATTTTCTCATCACATTATAACATGGCCCGTTCTTACCCCGAGTCCCGCGCGAATCAACACACGGTGGTCATATGTTTGCCAGTGCCATTCACGTTGAGTTGTTCACTTTAGTTCGTTTCGTTCTCCACACTAGATAAGAGATTGGATGTTTAAATGTCCGTAGTGATTACAAACAGTCGAAATAATATATGACATCCCGTGTTTTATTCGCTTTGAATCCGTCATGTGCAACACTCGGGTCGCGCGTCAAAATTGGAATGGAACGACTATTGGGGTACCGTAGGACGACTTTCGGAGTAGTTTGTTGCACATAATCGATTCAATGTGGGACTCGCCCGACGAACGCTCGCAGTGCGAGGAGCCGCCCGCCGCGCCCGCGCCCGGGCACGCGACCGCGCACGCGCCCGCCAACGGGGACGTCAAGCCCAAGCCCGTGCCCAACATCACGCCGTGAGTGCCACTTGGGACGTGTACAGTCCGCGACAGGGCAAGAGTGTGTTACGTCCGCACACCGGCCTTGTCGCGTACAGTCAGCAGCAGAAGTAGCTACGTAAAATAACACGCTCAATATTATCTAGACAGTCACAGTCTTGTCATTAGAGTGAGCACTTGACCCGAGTAGCTTTTGCTGCTGACTGTACTAATTATATACTTTCTTTCAAAAATGTCAGGCTTCCTACAGCTTCTCATTGATATTGTCTGATGAATAACCATGCTAATAGCTTGGGCTCACAATCGACAAGGTTTACTCACATGTAATTTAATATTATATATAAAGGTAAGCTTTAGGACGCCTGAGGAAACGTTCTTCTTTAGAATACAATGTTATTTGTGAAGTGTATGTAACCCCTCCTAAATACATTGTTCCCCTACATACGACTGCCCATCAAAATCCTTATCCTGTCATGTTCCACCTACATATTCCTATCCCTCACCCAGGTCTCCGCAGATATCCTAACTCGAAGTCGATTTGAGCCCTGCCGACAGCCAAACTTCCGTGATGATATTAATCCTGCCGACCCTTCCGTTAGTATTTTTTTCCACTTGGTTAAACCTACGTACCTATTCAGTTCAAGCCAATCCTTATTTTATAACTAATAGGATGATTGTAATTAACAGAAAATTACCGGTAGGCCATTTTAACACAGTTTATGGATACGACACTACTCACTTGTTTTTTTTGCGATTGTACCCTAAAGGAGTCCGGATTCCGCTTTGGCATCCTCTCTTAAACGATGGACTTATAGAAATGAAACCCTTCAATAACTGTCAGGAGAAACTGGGAATCGAATTCGATTTTGGGCCACAGTCTTGACTTGACCACACTAAGACATATTTTCTTCTAGAGCTAAACCTTTGGCCAAAATAAGATATGATGGTATAAATGGAAACGTAACGTCTCGAACACATTGTTCTGTATATAAGACTTGGCGAATAAACGGTCTTACTAAATTCACTATGGCTCTCGTATATGCAGAAACGACGTCGTATCTTTCTTGATGTTGACCGTAATTGTGTGTATATAGTTATGTATGTTCACACATGCATCCTGTTAATGTGTGCTCACGTCCAGGGACGAGGGCACGGTGCGGCGGATGCACACGGCGGTGAAGCTGAACGAGGTGATCGTGTCGCGGTCGCACGACTCGCAGCTCGTCATCCTGAACCTGCCCGGCCCGCCGCGCGACTCCAAGCTCGAGCGCGAGTCCAACTGTGAGTACCATCCCTGCTCAATTCTATGAGGTCAACAACATGCTGCAACATCTGCGCCTGACTGTACAATCTTGTGATCACGGCCGCTCTTTGTAACGACGGAGAAGTGAGAAGTTAGTTCGCCACTTTGAATCCCTAAACGCATTTCAATTGGCGCTCCTGCTTCTACGCGCGTTGAGCTAACGTTTAAGGGCGAGCGCAATACATATACAGGATGTATCAAAAATGGGGTGTGAACCGAGCAAGGGCATATTCGGTAGCGCATTGCGATTTCAAATGTGCAATTGTTTGTTTTTTTTATTTTTTGTTTATGTTTGTTTACATTGATATTTTTGTTTTTGTTTACATTACAGTCTTTGTTTGCGTATGATAACGTTCGCCCGCGAGGGTGAAGGGTGGGTGGGTTTTATTTTATTTTCAAGCGCTGCGCGCACAGCTGTGTTATGAAAACAAATGTTTTGTGTATGTTTTTTTGACACGCAGGTAACAGCTGTTACGTTTTTGATGTCATAAGCAAGCAATATCATTAAAAACAAAGACTGTAATGTAAACAAAAACGAACATTTCAAAGTAAACAAAAACAAATCAAAAAGTAAAAATAATAAACAAATGCATTTTTGGAATCGCAATACGTTACCGAACATGCCCTTGATTGGTTCACACCCCATTTTTGATACACCCAGTATAAAAATGCGATTAGGTTGTGAATGACATGAAGCGAATTCAGCTCTAAACGAACTGCCTAATATATAGTAAACAAACTCAAACTCTAATTCAGACGCTAAGTGAACAAAAGACGATAAGAACAAATATTTCGTAGCAGTTGCTACGACTGGCGTAGAGCCGTTACGCAACCAACATAATTATAATAATTAACAAAGGTTTTTGACGCTTTACATGTCAGTGATTCTAATCAGTCTAATCACAGTGACAACGTAACATGAGTCCATTCTATGATACGTAATATTCTGGTGTTGTTAATTTGTAAAAGAGCTGCCGACATACCTACTCGTATGTGGTATTTGAGTAGTTCTGTTTGTTTGAGTGGCGTTTGTTGTTTGTGTTTGTTGCAGACATGGAGTTCCTGGAGGTGCTGACGGAAGGTCTGGAGCGTGTGCTGATGGTGCGCGGCGGCGGCCGCGAGGTCATCACCATCTACTCGTGAAGTGTCACCGCACTCACCCTACCGCCAGCTCTCGGACTATTAGCGCAAGGCGTTCGCGCCCTTATGAAAGTCTTTGTGATTCTATCGTAACTGTTAGTGTTATTTCAAGTTCCGTAAGGTTATCAATCGCATAACCGACTCGCCGCTCGGCGTCAGCGACGTTCATTTATAATATGTATTTTCGTACGATGTTTGAGGTTATAGTGATTTGTTTTGACTTGTAAATGTTAGGTTAGTTAAAGGTTATGTTGAGTTTGACGCTTAGAGTGATTTGGAGTTTATCACTGTTGTATAGAGAGTGTGTGTGAGTGTTACGAGGAGCCTTAACTATCGGTCACGGAGTGCTTTGATTAGTTCTAAGTTGGTTACGTTGTAGGTCGGTAGCGTAGGCGGTTCATTTCCGTAACGTACCTTAGTTGTTATTGTTACGTAGGACTAAACTTCAACTTTCTATTACGAACGGTTGTTTTATATTTTTTTAATGAATTGTTTTTCTATCAAAGTTGTATAACATAGATAGTTTATAGACGTATACATTTATTAAAGAATAAACTATGAATATTTTTATCTATTTAAAAAACGTATTTTGTAAATAATAATTCAGTTCTAAGGTTTTATATCTGCTCAACTTGCAACTTACAGTGGGACTGAAGCGTGTATATGCAACGTACCTAATAAATTCGTATTTCGCAATTTCCGATCGAGTAGGATTTAAAGTAAAGCTATCTAGTCACTGTTGACATTAGTTACCAGAGACAAACGTGAAAACACACACCAATTGGATTGCCTCTATACGTATACCTACACTTGCCGAGTGGCGTGGAGCGGCGGCGGAGCGTGGAGCTGCCGCGAGGCGTGACGTGCGAAGCGTGACGCGTGAGGCGTGACGCGTGAGGAGTGACGCGTGACGCGCGGTGGCACGCGGGGGGTGGCGCCCCCGCCGCAATTAACCTTAGTGTCTAAACTTTGGAAACTTGTTACGCACATTCGCGTAGGTAGATGATTTCTTACTGTGATCGTTTGTATGACGTTTTTGTCATCTGAGCTTATATAATTATAATTTTCATTTGTATCGGTCGCCTTAGGTGGCCGGTCCACTTGCGCGACGCAACGCGACGCGACGCGAGGCGGACCGCGTCGAAAGTCGAGATACTTAATAAATTTGTCAATTTTGATTTCCATAACACCACAAACAATATTCGTATTCGGTAACGGACGATGTTAGGTAACTGCCAAATAGGACTCGATGTCTCTTAATAAAATATCTTAGCCCGTAAGTGATTAGGTACGTATTCCCTACCTAGATTCTAATGTGTCATGGTTCAAAAGTACATAAGATGATACCCGACGGGCGTGAAATAGTTTTAAGAGAATTGTATTGCATTATATCACTTCTATCGATAATTAGAGGGCATAGAAAGAGCCTTAGCGATACTACTTGTAACTCCAAACTAGACTTGTCTGTGGCGACTGCTCGCGAACGGCGCGGGCGCAGACTGTACTGTCTGCTGCTTTGGATAGGCACAGAAATATAAATCTTTGTAAACGGTAACCCACGTACTAAGCGGCGGATTTGATTGCGTCCTTTTTCGACAACCGTACTGTGGGTGAACAGCAAGAGATCGTAGATCGTCGTGTCTACTTGTACGGTTAAAAATATATTTTATTTGCTAACTACCAAAAATATTAGAGTCGAACTCAAAACTAGCTATAGATATGCACGTATCTACTCGTAAATGCAGCCAAGCCTACTTGGGAAGTAGACAATCGGCCCGGCGAGTAGACATAGTAAACACGGTTAAGATTATTTTTCTAAACTGAATAAAAGCGTAGCTCTGAAGACATCTTAGATAACGGAAATTATTACTAATATAAGTAAATGAAATTTTTCTTATTAAAAATTAACTTGCTTAAAATAAGAGAAATATTTATTACTTTAAGCTACTTAAGTTTGTGATTGTGTTCTATCACATAGTGATACAAAATAAACGGAAACACTTGTTTGGCAACACATATCTTCTTCTGGAAATAGATGAAAATATTTAAAATATATACTCGAATCAGTATAATACGTTTATTATTATTATAAAAATATTTATGCCTATCAATAGGTAATGAATGATAAAATTTAAATTTAAACCTTATTAAATACTTTCGTAACAGACTACGTATGAAAATATTATATACCTACTTACATTATTTTTAATTATTATAAATCGAATTTATTATATTAAATTGAATTGTACCTTTACGTATGAGGCCGTATTCCTTACTATAAGCCGGCTCTCCTTGCTTACTATAAGCCGGCTCTCCTCGCTTCCTCGAGGCCACAAGCATTCCTAGATATTGTCGAAGCCACGTCTGCTGTTTTACTAGACCCTCATAGACATCGCGATTTTAGTATCTAGGTAGAAGATAAAATCCGCGGAATTAAAAGCTATGTGCCAAAGCTCACATTATTGGACGGGATGAAGTGGCAACACTAAACGTAGAATAATCTAATAATTACAAGGTCAAACTCGCGTATTAAATGTCACTACGGGTGACATGTTTCGAACTCTTCTGGAGTTCTTCAGGACGAGTGTTTTGTCTAATAAGTAGACTACTCGAACTGCACTACGGTAATTGAAGGGAGGCGCCTGGCCGGCGTCCTAATACCCATTTCTAGATGATAATTCAACGTATTAAGAAATATGAGTAATAACATACAAAACTACCTCTTCATATATGTATATTTACGCAGTACTGTTTTCGCCAGTACGTAGTATCTGTATCTTTGGTCTTGGCCCTTCAATTACCTGCGTCATAGGTTATGGGTAATGTTTACCCATCTATTCATAATAATAGCTTTCAAGATACATGAGTGTTAGAATTGTCACGGTAAATAAATAGTCGTATTGTAATTCAGAAGATTGCACATAGTTAGGTACCTATTTCAAATAGATTTCAACTCGTGTTCGTTGTTTCAATCGTACGTTTAGCCTTATTCGACGCCATTGCGGTTACGGGCACGCGGTCGAGTGTCAAGTAATTAATCTTTGTAATATTATCTTGTTTAGATTAGGCTGTGAGTCAGCGACGATACATTCTTTACAATTTGATATTCAGGCTAGAGTTGCTGTGATACACCATTATGGCTATAAAAGTATAGAGTAGTCATTTCTGGCTATGGGTAACGGAAGCGGAGTCGAGATCCTTAACGACGCCATATTATCTGTGATTTCTGCGACGTAGTTCCCCACCCCGCGCCCGAGCTCAAGCGAAGGCGAGGGCGCATATAGCCCCATCCTAAACCCGTACGCCATTTGACTATTGGGTTTTAATCCATAATTTCTCGCCTCATTGTAATTAACTTATTATAAGCATTTTGATCTGGAACGAGGTTTTATTAGAAAAAGAATAATTCGAATTGTAAAAGTTGTTTAAGAAATTATTAAAATATTTAAAATAATAATTTTAGTGAATTAGACAGTGGGTAAAGTATGGAGGAACGTTATAATAAATGTTACGAGTATAATGAAATAAATTAATGATAAAATATGTTTTCTTTTATTGATTCAATTACCTACCTACTTCAACAAAGTTATACTTATTGTATATACTTGTACAGACTAGAAAAATATAGGCACTTATTTCCTTATAAATATTATTTATGTTATTCTTATAACTGTTTCCTTTATTAATCAGAATGCTCTGCATTCCTAATGCAGTCACTGAGATAAACCTCCATTTCGGTCTTGTTACGAGATATGTAACATTTGCTAAGTACAGAGTACTTGACACTAGCTACCTTAATCCCTAACAACTTCAGATGCCTTTTCCTCATCATCTGTGGACCAATCAGCTGGTCGTTTCCTGAACAGAAATGATCAGGCAGATGGATTAGGACAGCTGTATTTTCATTCTTTGCTGACTTTAATTTCCAATTAAAGTTATCAGTTTCTAGACTTGGTGGATGCAACAAAACATCTATCATGTAGGTCTCATCTGCATAAAGGAAAGGTATTAAAACAGCAGTAGACATATGGTTGGCACCCCCAGATATCTTCAGCAAGCTGTCTTTTATCTTTTCAATAATGTTTCGTACTCTGTTGTCTTGTGACATAGACTTGGACCATTGGTCTTTAGGCAAGAATGGGCCGGCATAGGCTGCACACTCCAGTGCTAATGCTGTATCAATCAAGTGAAGCTTTCTCATTGTTTCCTTATTGTTTATCTTAACTAAATACTCTGCATTGAATAGTCTTCTAGCCACCTGCAGAGGGTATACTCCAGAGTATAAGCTGGATAAAACTATGGATGAAATGTCATCAGGGCTCATTGAGTCGAATTTCTCATTCAAGATTGTCTCTGCTAGTTTCCAAAAGTCATTATGATTTGTTGGATTATAATTTAAATAGCCAAAAGGATATATGAAGGATTTAAAAAAGCTGGTGGGTACAGAGCTACCATTTTTGATGAAGTAGTCGCCACATTCCTCCAAAATAGTTTCGTTGCGGAGATGGAACTGCATGCAGTAATTAAGGATACCTACAGTAAGTATCTGCGACTGAATTTTAGGGCCCTTGAGTTTCATATACTTTTCCACAGCTTTCTCAATAATATCATCAGTATAATTTAATCTTGTAAACTTAGTAACAACATCCAACATTGTATCCTCATCTAAAGCATGG
The DNA here is from genome assembly GCA_947578815.1 of Epinotia ramella. NCBI lineage: Eukaryota > Metazoa > Arthropoda > Insecta > Lepidoptera > Tortricidae > Epinotia > Epinotia ramella. The sequence goes on from OX388203.1 coordinate 30,836,668, forward strand.
AGGTTTGCATAAAACCATTTTCCAATCACATTAAATGACTGCATGGATGAGTATTTTTCTTGAATGAAGGTATTCAAAATGTTCTGCATACCAGGAACCTTGATATTGTACCACAGATCAGCTAACTTTTGCTCCAATAGAGAGAGTATTGTCTTCTTACTTGCCTTAAATCCCGGCAAGACTCTAAAGATAAGAGCTATGTTGTGTTCATTGATATTCCGCTCTTTATCTACAAAGCCAACCCACAATTTATCAATGGTGTCAGAATACTTAGCATCAGTTTTATTTTCTATTAAAAACATGATAAACTCACAGAGCTGCTCCACTGATACTTGGTTATCAATGACTCGGAGCAACAGCTCATCACAAAACTTGTACTTGTATGGTTCCATGAATGTCGAATCGGAGTTTAGTATATTCAAGATTGTTTGGGTGTCCTCAGTCTTCGTAACTACTTTCAACAGCTTATCAAGTATAGCACCTTTAGCCAAATTGATGTGGACGGTTCTGGAAGCATCTTGGCTAGATTCCAGCGAAAAGGCTGGTGTTTGAGTTGGGATCTTTTCTAGGTCGTAAATTCGCTCCATAGCGCCGAGGGCAATGTTTGGGGTTATTTTTGTGCACTTGGATAGTAAGGAGAATACGTCTCGCAGATCAGTGCAGAGCTGGAACTCGGCCTTGATGAGGTGGTAGTCGAGCGAGTCGGCCGCGCTGGGCGGCGCCTGCGCCCGTTCCCCCACCTGCGCGAGATCCTTGATTTTCCGCACCACAACTGGAAGCTCTTGGACATTAAAACCATTCTCTATCAGTATAGTACTATTAGTAAACTCTGAATTATTTATAACATCATTATTGTCGCTGTATTTACGTGAGAACAGGCCGAAGCTGCCGAACGACGTACTAACGTTTCCTGATGTTAATCCATTGTTTCTGATCTTCATGTACGTTCTCCGTAGAACTATTGGTATCGCCATTGTTCATAACATGTCATAAAACAGTAGGAAGTTAGTATGAAATTAGAAAACAACAATAAGACTGTGACCTTCACTAATCAAGCCATTTCCCCATTCACAACATTAGCTAACCTAACAGCCGTCATCAGTGACATTTGCCAGCTGTATTTTGCGATAGAATTTATCCATGACACTAAAATCCTCACTGTGGCTAACATGGATTGTACTGCATAAAAGTATCAGATTCGTACGCACTTTATGTTGGCAACTTGGCACGAGACTTCTGACATGAATCTAATCTGTGGTGATTGTCAGCTGACGGCTGACGGCTGACGGTCGTAGTCGTATAACGTATTAGTTTGTCCGATGTATAGTTGCCGGATGTTATAATTAGTGCGCTCGCGATTTAATTTTAAAACTGAATATTATTTTTGGATTTAAATAGCCTGCAGAAGTAATTCCTAGATTTTGTGAAACTGTGAAAATATACATGCCCTTATACATCGTGTAATCCAGCGAAAAAATCTGTGAAGGTCGGTATTTGTTTTCATTTAAATAGATCGAGTAAAATGTATTAAAGTATTTCATTTCTTTCAAGGTTTGTGCTAATACAAAGTCGAATGTGATATTTATGTGTTTTCCATCTTGACATTTTCCATAAAACTCTGAGAATGATGTCGTAAACACTGTACAAAGTATTCGAGAAAATTTATACGAATTTCAAATAGTACCGCGTGTTGTTATGCAAATTTGAAATCGGAGACTCACGCGCTATAAATTTGAATCTACTTTATTCGATCAAGCCACATATTTGTCATTAAATCCCACAATTTAGAACTGTGTGACTGGCAGATACTGAAAAATTTCGTTTTGGATGGTACAGTCGAGTTCATAAATATATATACGTTCACAAAGGTTCAAAATATCTGATCAACCTTTTACTCTTATCAATATAGTCATGTTCACATATGTTTGATCACTTTGTTCGTGCACATGTTATTGATCTTGACTCTACCTAATTAGTAAACATGTATGTCTAATTATTATCATCAAGTACATGTTTACCAGTCATTAGACCTTGTCAGACTTCATTCAGTTTTATTGCTACCATTCATCAAACACCATTAAAGCCATATTGTCATAGCTCATAAAGGTAATATAAATAAATAGTCTCCAATCAACTCAGTGGCACATATGCCGTACACAACAGATGGCTACCATGAACGGCCATCTTAACTAGGACATACTTATCAGGCCTCACAGTTTTTAAATTACTCTTAAAGCAATCACAGTACCCTTCACATAACAGCAAGATAACATTTCCATTTGATTATCTCTGACGAGTAATCCACACTTATCTCAACTAAGCCTGTGTATATACACATATCCACACAAAGGTAAATACTTTCAAGGTGTGGATCATATTTACAGATCAATAGTATCATATTCCATATAGCACACCAAATGTAAGCACTGTCTATAATAAATTTATATGTTTGGATCTTATGTCTGTTGACTAAGGCTCAAATTTGTATACATATATTTAGAGCTGACTACATACTTGTAGCTAAAATAATCCAGGTCAACACTTCATTCACTCAATGTTACTATGAGAAGGTTACTACTAGCGGGACTGGTTATGTGTTGCTGTCACTGGAATTACATGGTTTACTTTAGAATTTGTTCTTTACAATTTCTGAGTAGCATTCTTTACATGACATCATCCAATGCCAGCGGTAATCAGTCCCTATGTCCATAGAAATGAGACAGGCATTTGTTTAGCTATAAAAGATAAGTTTTGTATCACTTTTAGGAAAGATCTAGATTTAAATATGGGCAAACAGTTGTGTCCCTGGTAGACTGGTAATTACTATATGGTTTTGTCAATCTCTTATAATTTAATTTTTAGAAAAAAATTGTGATGCATATACCTAGTTACAGTAAGTACTTATAAAAGATTTTAATGATGTGGATAAAGATGCAACATGACAAACCTTGGTATGACTAACTTGAGTTTGCAGACATTCATCATCCTCCTAGCGTTTTTCCCAGTAGTGCTGCCATTGAGTTTTCATCTTTATCTGAAAATCTGAACCTTATTTACTTACTTTCGACGCTAGATGACATAAAGGCTCTTCCAGATGGGCAAACCGCTGCGCTGGGGCGTGTGTGGCACGGGCATGATCGCGCACGACTTCCTGACCGCTCTGGGCACGCTGCCCGCGGAACAGCACCGCGCCTGCGCCGTGGCCGGCAAGGAGCGCGAGCGCGCGCAGCGCCTCGCCAGCCTGCACCAGGCGAAGGCCTACGAGGAATGTGAGGACCTGGCCAACGACAGCAATATAGGTAACACAACCATGACCTAGGGTAACGTCGTGCCTACGATGCGGATAACAGGGAAGGCAGCTAGAGACAACTGCATAAGGACACCCATTGATCCCTCCTATCTTTCAATGGCCTTTCTTCCTTTGTCTCTCACGTTGTGTTCGGAGGCGTACGAGGACTGAACAGACCTGGCCAGTGACAGCAACATGGGTAACACACAACCATGACCTAGGGGTAATGTCTACGATGCGGGTAACAGGGAAGCCAGCGAGAGACAAAAGCATTTGGGCGTTCATTGATTGGTTGAAAGGTTGCGTCTCTCCCTCCCTGTCTCTTACTGTCTCTATCTGTCTGAGAGTTTTTTGACTATACTAGGTTTGGCTGAACAATCGTATGAACAAAGGGGACCGAAACCATCTCTGTTTTGTTTTTCTACAGCAAGTGGCAAGACAATCTCGATGCGCGACGACTAACGTCAGTGTTATCTTAGAGGCCAGCTGCTCAATCCTCGTACTTGTATAAATATGGTTCGCGTCTTTCACTCGCAAGAGAAAAAGATGCAACGGCAATATTGCACAAACTACGAGTTGCCGGACTTATAAATACCTACAAAGCGTTCTAGATCGTTGCTTATTTTCAATAGGTAATAAATACCAACTGCCTTTTGTTCTGAACCTATTACCCGCGCCGGCTCTTTATAGTTACTCCTCGATGTAAATAGAAACACTATGGTATTAGTGCAGCCTTGTGACCTACATGTCTGCAACATTTGTAGACTGGTAGAGGCGCGTTAAGTCCGCCAACCCCGTCGTCATAAGGCCACTGTCTATAATGCTTTATTTGACGCCTCGCAGGAACTAATTACACGGCGCCGTAGGCGACCCGCTCCGCAAATCATCTTTTTAGTAGTTTGGTGTAAGGTGTAGCGCTACATAGCAATCCCTTTAGTAAAGTATAAATAAACTGCGTTTGCAGGATCCACCGTGCGATGCTGTAAATGCGCTGATTTACAATACAGATTAGCATGAACTCGCAAAGTGATTACATAAACTACGTGATACCATCGAAGACACCGTAATTAGCCATTGACCAAGAAATCTCGGACTCGGTTTTATAAAGATCCTTTAGACCGCTAAAACTTACACGGTTTAAGTCATGTATTAAATGTTAATACGTGAGTTGAACCGTGTAATTATTAGCATTATTTCAACATGTCTCACGAAAGTTTAAATTTGATCCTTTATATAATATTAACTTTATATATATATGAGTAATAATCAGGCAGGCCGAATGGTTGTTTGCTACCGTCGTACTATAAAAAAAAAACCGGGGACAAGTGCGAGTCGGACTCGCCCACCGAGGGTTCCGTACAAATTTCGTCCTACCTCGATGATTGATTACCGTAAAATTCGTTGAGTTGGGTCAAAATAGACAATCAAACCACGATAAAAATGTATTTTACAATGCATGTGCTCGAAAAGAGCGTTTTCCAAGCACTAAAATCGTGCGGAAAGCGCCACTTTTTCGCACTAGTGCTTTTTACTTTTCAATTTTTTTTTAATTTTCAAGTCCGTCGTCAGCCCGACACAAAGAGTTTTTATTACTCGAGAAAAGTTTTACAAATATTTCAATTACACGTTTTCTTTCATATAAAAGGTACATAAATACTAATAGCGTATAAAATGATTTATTAATGTTTATGAATTTTGAATTTGGTCAATAAATAAATTAATTTTAAATATTCACTTAATGTGTTTGGCTGAACGCATATCTTTCTTATGCCTTTTACAATACGACAGTATGGCGGCTTGCACATGCGCAATGATATGTTGACCGCGCATGTATCTAAAAGCCCGCCATTGTTGTTTATTGTGAGTTTTGTGTAGTTATTTTATGTTAATATGTTAAAAAGGTCGAGTGAAAGTGAGTAATCAATAATAATAATGATTTATTGCGTTTCAATAGTGTCAGTATGTTTCTTAGAACAACGACGGTACAGCGTCTTTTTGTTGTTAAATATATTGAGTTACTCAAAATTAATTGTGTTCTAAAACCACAATACAATGGCTTTAACTTTTAAGTGAATAAGCTTGACTGCAAAAGATGTGGAGAAGTTGTTAAATGCAATTCCAGATAATAAGTAGGTACCTGACAATCTACCTGGGTTCTTCAATTTTAACCTAGATCTATTTTAAACCAACATTTCAACATTTAATATATTTCCTCACACAAGGCATAGTAAAACGTTGTATGATACACGCGCGTAAAGATGATTTCCGACTCGTGTCGAATTATACATTCGCTCGCTTCACTCGCTCATGTATAAAAATGACACTCGTCGGAAATCACCTACTTTCCACACTTGTAGCATAAATAACTATTACAGTACATATGGTGGGTGCTACTTTCCCGCACTAGTGCATATGTCGAAACTTTAAAGAGCCATATGTACAGTAAAACGTTGTACGACACACGTGCCAATAGGTAATTCGCAACTCGTGTCGATTTAAAACACTCCCTTCGGTCGTGTTTTAATTTATGACCACTCGTTGCGAATTTCCTATTTTCGGCACTTGTATCGTAAATAACTATTTACATGTGGCACGTCGATTTCTATACATCAAAAATGTTCCGGCCGTATTCATTTTAGTTTTTTAATGAGTACCTATCTATCGTTTGATCTCATAATTTTAACGATAAACACAAACATACTGGGAAATCCCACTCCACCCCGCAGTGGACTTAGAGGGGATAGCAATGGGGTGAGCTGGGAAAATGTATGAGGAAAAAATGTTGTAATCTGAATTTCGGATTAGCTTACCTCGATTCACGTTCCGTCCCACTCTCCGCTCATATTTGTCGCTCCTCTTCCGCATGCTCGCTCCCCTCAACCCTGGCTCCACTCCAGGCCACACATCATTCAGCTCTCACTTCTAGAGACTCCACTTTTTTAAACTTTATAATTTGGCTACTCTGTGCTGCCGCAAGATAATAAAATATATCTAAAAGTATAATAATATTACTTTTAGAGCAACCTGATGAGCCAGGAAATCAAAGTAGCAACTGAAAATATTCGCGTCCCATCTAGCGCGTAGAAGTTTGATTTTTTCACAGCTTCAAGGGACTTTAGACCTGAGTGTAGGTATGGTTTTAATTTCAACTCGATAATAAAATAGATAGACGTAGTTAGGTATGACATAATGTCTAGCGATTTTTTATAAAACCGAACATGTATGGTTCAGGTTGGTGTCAATCTTTATACCTTAGGTACATACTTACGCGCGACACCCTTCAGTGTAAACATCTTCCATCACGATCATATCCAGATGAACCGTGACTAACCAATTTAGAGTATCAATATGTATCAACTCGTGTGTAAAACGTGTAAAAACCGTACACCGCAGTAGCGGTGCAATATGGCCGCAGTCTCAAGTAGCTCGATTTCAGAGCCATTTTGACCGCTTGCGTCGAATTACATTCGCGTTCTCTGGTATTCTAGATTTACCTACGTAATGAAACTTAATTATTGCTGATTGAAATGCAGTTCTGCAATACAACAGTATTGAATGCGACATTAAATTCGTGATTCGAGTCATTTGCTTTGTATTCTGTGTTGTTTTCTTTTATTGAGGCGTGAAAAAGATTTTGATGCGCCCTGTTAGACTTTATTTAAATACGGTTACGGTTCAACATTTTCATTCTGCGACTAAACCAATTTATCTTCAAAATGTAGGTAGATATGTCACGAAGATTGTACGATTGTACAATTTTGATTTTGATTTGGGATAATTTTCATGAAATTGACCTTCTCTTTTCTTGGATTTATATCTCCCATTTAGTTTATGTGATGGATTCAAAATATTTTCGCTCTTTCGTGTATATCGCATGTTTCACTACACATTAAAATTAAATGGACTGGCGACTCCACCGACAAAAGCCGAACTCTTCAATTATGATGATTACGGCTGTTTAAACAACTTCCCATTGTTACAGACATAGTGTTCGTCAGCGTCCTAAACCTTCAACACTACGATATAACCAAGCTAATGCTGCAACACGGCAAACACGTGCTCTGCGAGAAACCGATGGGCATGACACACAAACAGACACAAGAGCTGGTCGCCCTAGCGCGGGAACGCAAGCTGTTCCTTCTGGAAGGGATGTGGTCGAGGTTCTTCCCGGCGTATGATGCACTGGACAAGCACATAGTGGGGGGAGGGCTGGGGGACGTGTTCCATGTGAATGTACAGTTTGGAGTGGAGATCAATGATATTGAGAGGAACTTGTAAGTGCTTGTGACAAACAAATTCAAACTTCCTTTGTAACTAGGTACTTCATGAAAGAAATACTGCCAGACTTTTAGCTAAGTGTCTCGAAAAAGTTTTGAATAGTTCGAATTGTGCGTTTTCGCTTTATCATCTGATTACCTATTATTACAACATCTTTGTCCGCGACTTACACTTATTTTATTAGCCCACAGCCGTAGCATCAATTATCGCAGTTCCATAAAACTTCCACTCCCCTTTTCACTCCTTTATTTCCGGGATTTCCTTCCCAGGGTTTCAATCTATTTCTATACCAATTTTCATCTAAGTCGGTGCAGCGGTTTAAGCGGAGGAAAATAGGTACCTACGTAGCAGACAGCCAGACATGCAGAGTTACTTTCGCAGTTATTTATACGACCTTTTGATAGCCACAAGAGAGCTTTCCACAGCTAGCAAGTTGGTAAGAAATGAACGTGGTGCACGTTGCAGGATGAAGGACCTGGGCGGCGGCGCCGTGCTAGACCTGGGGCTCTACATGCTGCAGCTGGTGCAGTGGATCTACAAGGTATCTAGTGTTATGGTAACTTGCTGTCCACGCGGCTCCGTCTGTATTTTACAGTGAACCCATAGCCTGTGTCTTCTGTGTGAACGTCCACCATATCGTTTTATACAATGATGTAATATAAAAAAGAGGTAGATAGGTTTTAAGCACTCCAATTGTGCACACTAAAACTCAGGCAATTGTATGACCTTGCCTCAATGTCGCATCGTCAATGGACGTCTCAGCTGTCAGATTTGGTGGCCATTTTTAAACACGGAATTTCATATAGACAACGTATTATCTACCTCTTTTTTATATCACATCATTGGTTTAATGCAATAGATTTAAAGAGCGCACACACAGTACGTATAGGATCAATATTTTTTTGTTGAAATAAATTAGAGTTAGTTCTGAATGCTCTCAGTAATTCTGAGAAACCATATTTTCTTCCACCGACCTTCAACAGCAACATATAATTCATCATTCATAATAATTCATAATTCATTTCTTATTAAGAACGTATTTTACAGAATATTGGTTTAACACTAAAATGTTATATGAAGGGATTTATACGAGAGCCTGAACTAGGATACCCTGTGTTTCAGCCTTCAGGCAGTAGGATAGAACAGTATAACTATTTTAAACATACTTGCAAACCATAAAAAAATACGTTTAAATACGGTACAAAACTATACAAAGTATTTATTTTATTAACATTAATCAGGATTCATTTTAGAACAATAAATAGCTTCTCTGTGACTTCGTACGACATTTTCTTAAGGGCATCTCGGAGAGTTTTCTTACATTTAGTATAGATGAGAGAGTATAGGTCTAACTTGGCATTTAACCTGTTGTAAAGGAAAGGAATAGAATAGAATAGAATAGAAAAAAAATATTGTTTAACCGTGTTACATAGATGGTATTAAATATTACAAGTATTAGGCCCCAACGGTTACCCATTCCGGGTGTACAATATAAGGGCCCAAGAAAACGTAAAATCTGGAGGAGAATACACATTTCCTATGTGAATTTTGGAGGCAAACAATATCTTTTCGTCTTTTTCTACCGTGTTCAGCGTTGTACGGGATTGCGGAGTGCTGTTTTAATATTGTGCTCAATATAAATAAATAGTTGTCGAACAGTGAGCACTTCACATGTCGCAAAGAGAAGGTTAGTAGGGTAGAGGAAAGGAATGTAGATACTTTTAGGACAACTCTTTGGGGTCTTTCTAGGTTAAATAGCGTAGTTTTGGCTATACCATCCCATGAAGAAATGCAGTATGTTAGTATCAATTGGCATATACTTGCTTGATTAAACGTGGTTCCGCGATCGAGCGAAGTTTTTTGTAAACAAATATTAGCTTCAGAACTCTATTGCACAAAGCTTCGATATGAATTACTCATATGATACTTGAATGAAAAAGACTCGTCAATTATAATTCCCAAATATTTTGTTTTAGAAGTGCTATTTATCGCTGGGCATATATATACATTGGCTATCAGTAGGGTTCTGGCAAATGTGCGCATAGAGCTTATGATTGCTTGTGGTCAACGATTTGCGCATGGAAAACTTTATAAAGTTAGTCTTTTCCGAGTTAAGTGTTAGTAGGTGATGTTGAAGCTGAAGTTAGATAGTTACAACATTAAGTCCGCGCTGTGCATACGTATATACTTCATCTGTTGATTTTGCAGAAAGCGTCAGCGTAGGAAATAATTTTGCCACTGTCTATTTTTAGATTACACAGGTCATTTATATAAATTAAAAATAATGTGGATGATAAAATGCTACCTTGCGGGACCCCAAAAGAGGTATTTTTTAGATATGTATGTGACATGTGGGTAGGACCAGGACCCATAAACATTGGTAGAACTCGGCAGACCGTAATTTCTAGTGCCAAGCCAGATAAAGTTAGAAACAAAGTTTCATTAATGAACATAATTTGCCACCAAATTGTCATATTTTGTCTTACTTTACCTGTACTAGGATGGGCTTATGGTCTTCACGCTACCGCAGTGCGGATTCGGGACTGTTATGTGAAGTTGTTTTTTTTCGCATCTTATCTAGTTTCGATTGCTTATCTTAATTAATTTTATATATCAATAAATTTTACGCGCCGTAAATAGACAGTGTTTCCGTGGTTCTAGATACTTTGACGTAATGTCTGCAGGTAAAGACGTTTTTGATAGTTGTTAAGTCGGATTTAGATACCTACTACTTGGTTATCAGGAGGTGATCGCTCGCTTGCGATAACACCGTGTGCTCTTTACCTCTACTTGTAATTTAAGTGTTTGTATGTGACGTATTCCAATTGAGGTATGCAAAAAGCATTTTTTCGTGAGCATAATCGTGTTTTTAATGGCTTATCGTATTAACAACAACGAGGTTTACCGAAATAGTATCCCATATTTACTCCAAAACTCACAGTTTTCGGGATATATGGCACCATACTTTGGCGATGGGCCATAAATATATCTGTAGTATTGACGGAGGAATATCAACTCAAAACTCGTCAAAACTAACCCAAAAGCGCGTGGAGCCCCAAGCTTCAAGATGTTATCTGTTGCGATCAAGATATTTGCCATCTTCCTAATTTAATTCTTGATTCCTTTTTTTCTGTGTAAGGTCCCGCCTACAGACGTGGTGTGCACGGGCCACCGGAGCGTGACAGGCGTGGACGAGTCCCTTTCCTGCTCGCTGAAGTACCCGGATGGACGGACGGCCACCATCGCAGCACACACCAGGGTCGCCATGGCCAACACGGCTGAGATTGTAGGCACCAACGGCTCTGTCACGGTGAGTGTTCACTATGTATCTAAGGTCCTACAGACGTGTGTACCACCGGAGCGGCGCAGGCGTGGACTATCCATGGCCTGCTCGCTGAAGTACCCGGATGGACGGACAGCCACCATCGCAGCACACACCAGGGTCGCCATGGCCAACACGGCTGAGATTGTGGGCACCAACGGCTCTGTCACGGTGAGTGTTCACTATGTATCTAAGGTCCTACAGACGTGTGTACCACCGGAGCGGCGCAGGCGTGGACTATCCATGGCCTGCTCGCTGAAGTACCCGGACAGAACGGACGGACGGCCACCATCGCAGCACACTCATTCATATCATCCGATATTTAAACGAGCTTTGTTATGGCAGATATTAATAATCGCGACTGTACCAACCCACTTATTAAATACTTGTGTATTGGTGTAGTTATACATGGAACCACTACATAAATACATATTGAAATCGTCAAATAATAATAACAATAATAAATTATTTTATTAAATATTTTTGTTTTGTGTCAAAGCAAGCAACGCAAGCAAGTTGTTTCGTGTCAAAGCAAGCAACACAAGCAAGTTGTTTCGTGTCAAAGCAAGCAACACAAGCAAGTTGTTTCGTGTCAAAGCAAGTATCGCAAGCAAGTTGTTTCGTGTCAAAGCCAGCAACGCAAGCAAGTTGTTTTGTGTCAAAGCAAGCAACGCAAGCAAGTTGTTTCGTGTCAAAGCCAGCAACGCAAGCAAGTTGTTTTGTGTCAAAGCAAGCAACGCAAGCAAGTTGTTTCGTGTCAAAGCCAGCAACGCAAGCAAGTTGTTTTGTGTCAAAGCAAGCAACGCAAGCAAGTTGTTTTGTGTCAAAGCAAGCAACGCAAGCAAGTTGTTTTGTGTCAAAGCCAGCAACGCAAGCAAGTTGTTTTGTGTCAAAGCCAGCAACGCAAGCAAGTTGTTTCGTGTCAAAGCCAGCAACGCAAGCAAGTTGTTTTGTGTCAAAGCAAGCAACGCAAGCAAGTTTTTTCGTGTCAACGCAAGCAACGCAAACACGTTGTTTCGTGGCAAAGCAAGCAACGCACGCAAGTTGTTTCGTGTCAAAGCAAGCAACGCAAGCAAGTGGTTTCGCGTCAAAGCAAGCAACGCAAGCAAGTTTTTTCGTGTCAAAGCAAGCAACTGAAGCAACAAAATCACGTTGTTTCGTGTCAAAGCAAGCAACACAAGCAAGTTGTTTCGTGTCAAAGCAAGTATCGCAAGCAAGTTGTTTCGTGTCAAAGCCAGCAACGCAAGCAAGTTGTTTTGTGTCAAAGCAAGCAACGCAAGCAAGTTGTTTCGTGTCAAAGCCAGCAATGCAAGCAAGTTGTTTTGTGTCAAAGCAAGCAACGCAAGCAAGTTGTTTCGTGTCAAAGCCAGCAACGCAAGCAAGTTGTTTTGTGTCAAAGCAAGCAACGCAAGCAAGTTGTTTCGTGTCAAAGCCAGCAACGCAAGCAAGTTGTTTTGTGTCAAAGCAAGTATCGCAAGCAAGTTGTTTCGTGTCAAAGCCAGCAACGCAAGCAAGTTGTTTTGTGTCAAAGCAAGCAACGCAAGCAAGTTGTTTCGTGTCAAAGCCAGCAACGCAAGCAAGTTGTTTTGTGTCAAAGCAAGCAACGCAAGCAAGTTGTTTCGTGTCATAGCCAGCAACGCAAGCAAGTTGTTTCGTGTCATAGCCAGCAACGCAAGCAAGTTGTTTTGTGTCAAAGCAAGCAACGCAAGCAAGTTGTTTTGTGTCAAAGCCAGCAACGCAAGCAAGTTGTTTTGTGTCAAAGCCAGCAACGCAAGCAAGTTGTTTCGTGTCAAAGCCAGCTACGCAAGCAAGTTGTTTTGTGTCAAAGCAAGCAACGCAAGCAAGTTTTTTCGTGGCAAAGCAAGCAACGCAAACACGTTGTTTCGTGGCAAAGCAAGCAACGCACGCAAGTTGTTTCGTGTCAAAGCAAGCAACGCAAGCAAGTGGTTTCGCGTCAAAGCAAGCAACGCAAGCAAGTTTTTTCGTGTCAAAGCAAGCAACTGAAGCAACAAAATCACGTTGTTTCGTGTCAAAGCAAGCAACACAAGCAAGTTGTTTCGTGTCAAAGCAAGCAACGCAAGCAAGTGGTTTCGCGTCAAAGCAAGCAACGCAAGCAATTTTGTTCGTGTCAAAGCAAGAAACTGAAGCAACAAAATCACGTTGTTTCGTGTCAAAGCAAGCAACACAAGCAAGTTGTTTCGTGTCAAAGCAAGCAACGCAAGCAAGTGGTTTCGCGTCAAAGCAAGCAACGCAAGCAAGTTTTTTCGTGTCAAAGCAAGCAACTGAAGCAACAAAATCACGTTGTTTCGTGTCAAAGCAAGCAACGCAAGCAAGTTGTTTCGTGTCAAAGCATGCAACGCAAGCAAGTGGTTTCGTGTCAAAGCAAGCAACGCAAGCAATTTTTTTCGTGTCAAAGCAAGCAACTGAAGCAACAAAATCACGTTGTTTCGTGTCAAAGCAAGCAACACAAGCAAGTTGTTTCGTGTCAAAGCAAGTATCGCAAGCAAGTTGTTTCGTGTCAAAGCCAGCAACGCAAGCAAGTTGTTTTGTGTCAAAGCAAGCAACGCAAGCAAGTTGTTTCGTGTCAAAGCCAGCAACGCAAGCAAGTTGTTTTGTGTCAAAGCAAGCAACGCAAGCAAGTTGTTTCGTGTCAAAGCCAGCAACGCAAGCAAGTTGTTTTGTGTCATAGCAAGCAACGCAAGCAAGTTGTTTCGTGTCAAAGCCAGCAACGCAAGCAAGTTGTTTTGTGTCAAAGCAAGCAACGCAAGCAAGTTTTTTCGTGTCAAAGCAAGCAACGCAAACACGTTGTTTCGTGGCAAACCAAGCAACGCACGCAAGTTGTTTCGTGTCAAAGCAAGCAACGCAAGCAAGTGGTTTCGCGTCAAAGCAAGCAACGCAAGCAAGTTTTTTCGTGTCAAAGCAAGCAACTGAAGCAACAAAATCACGTTGTTTCGTGTCAAAGCAAGCAACGCAAGCAAGTTGTTTCGTGTCAAAGCAAGCAACGCAAGCAAGTGGTTTCGCGTCAAAGCAAGCAACGCAAGCAAGTTTTTTCGTGTCAAAGCAAGCAACTGAAGCAACAAAATCACGTTGTTTCGTGTCAAAGCAAGCAACGCAAGCAAGTTGTTTCGTGTCAAAGCAAGCAACGCAAGCAAGTGGTTTCGCGTCAAAGCAAGCAACGCAAGCAAGTTTTTTCGTGTCAAAGCAAGCAACTGAAGCAACAAAATCACGTTGTTTCGTGTCAAAGCAAGCAACGCAAGCAAGTTGTTTCGTGTCAAAGCAAGCAACGCAAGCAAGTAGTTTCGCGTCAAAGCAAGCAACGCAAGCAAGTTTTTTCGAGTCAAAGCAAGCAACTGAAGCAACAAAATCACGTTGTTTCGTGTCAAAGCAAGCAACGCAAGCAAGTTGTTTCGTGTCAAAGCAAGCAACGCAAGCAAGTTGTCTCGTGGCAAGTTCGAGTCTTGTCCTGGGTTTCAGACGATGATGGTTTATTTTTTCCATTATATTTGTTATCTGTATCATATCGTTTCATAAAAATAATGTTATCTATGATATACTGATTCCGATCCGAATTGCGCGTGATGCGAATTCATAGATTCTAACAAGGTACACCTCATTACGGTTTTACAGTAACTGGAATCCAACAAGCGTAGGACATTAACAAAATTGACCTTACCATCAATCTAATTTTAACATTAACAGCGCAATTTGTTACTCCGATTATCCCTTCGTAAACGCCAACGCCAAAATAAACCTTGATTCGTGAAACAAATAGTTCACAGTCGAGTGATTTAACTTAGTTATCGCGGTTTCGAGGCAAAATGTTTGAGACAAACAAGTAACAAAAGACATTGGTCACGCGAATCATTTGCTTCCTACATTTTGTTTGTTTCCTTGTTATCTAAAAATGTAATATAAGACATAGAGATAAAATAGCCCTCTCAACAAGTAACCTACAGATGAGTAATAACAGCTCCCATATGACAACAACTATGACATGACCATTTACGACAGTCTTCCTAAAGAAATTGCTGATGAGATAATACACGACATTTGTTCAGAAGTTATAATCATATTTAATAGAAAACTGTTTTTATTCACTGAAAGACTTATTCAATGTAAATAGATATCTACCATAGATATGCTTAGCAAACGATATCCTAGATGTAAACGTGTAAATCTTAGCTTAATTTCCAAATGTGTACCTACGTTTAAGACGAAGGATTTGCAATACCCTTCCAGGGTGTCATGTTGTACTATAGACTGTAAGATATTTAAGACCTACAGTGTGTTTGACAAGAGCGTGACCTGTGCATATATAACTTTTAAGAATGTGGCATAGAAAAAAAGTTACTGGCTGAATAGAATGTTTACTTGGCCAATGCTACATAAAAAAAGAAAAAAAAACAATTGACAGTTTCCCGCCCAAAGTCCATTTTCAAAAATGAGTGCCGCTTACGCTTCACGCTATGAGGCAGTATTCCTTTGTACACACCCAAAAGGACCCAAAATGTCATGAAATCAAGCTGCTAAGTAGGCTTATATGAATAAATCGAAGGCGTTTGTAACTAAGTGTGTGAGGCGATATATGGAGTTTAAAAAGGTTGACGACTTACCAGAACGCGGGAAACAAAGAAGACCTCTGTAGAGGACAAACGGGTCTTGGAGGTGTTTTCAAAAAATCCACTTCTGTCTTTGCGTTCTGGACAAGAAAAATTGAAGACGAAAGGTTTGAAGATATCTTTAGATACAATCACAAGGCATTTGAATGAAAATGGTTTGAAATATCGCAGTACAGTGAAGAAACCACTCCTTACTGAAAAACACATGGAAAAAAGACTATCGTGGGCGAGACAAAACAAAACCGAGATTGGAATAATATATTTTTTTCCGATGAAGCTTCTTTTTGGGCAGCTAGTTACTCGACTCGGGCTTGGTCTACGGCAGATAATGGAGTGCTCGTGCGAACCGTTAAACACCCGGTAAAGGTACATGTTTGGGGATGCTTCTCGAACCAGGGTTTCGGCCATTTGCACTTGTTCACCGGTACGAGCACCGGTGAGAGCAATAAAGTATTATAAGTATTATTAAAAATCTGAAACGTAATCAAATCATAGTGTTTTGATAAGATAATAAAAAGGAATTGGGTTGATGTGAACGACACGACGATAATATTAAAATAAGTAGATACCTACGCACAGCTTGCTTTTTAAGTATGTGAGATTGAGTAAGATCGCCAGAGCTCCCCAACTACCCAGGATGCACTTTGTTGATAGTGAGGGATCCGCGTTTGTCTCTAGAAGTCAACACGGCGAATCCTTAAATCAATACAGAGTCTCAGCGCGCTTATGACTCCTCTGGAGTCAATAGCATCCATAGGCTACATTTCCCGCTTAAATTCAGGCATTTGGTATGTTTGTTTTCGAGCGTCGTGTTATAAAAAACATAATTAAGTGCCCCATTGTACACATTATCAGAGCTTTATGACGTCTACTAACAGTATGTTTTTGTTTAAACCTTTACCTATTTTTGTATTTGGTATCAGTTGGATTACTTCTGGTGTCCCACGGCGCTCCGACTGTCGGCCGCCAACAGCACGGAGTGGACGCTGCCGCGCGGCCGGTTCAACTTCCACTTCCACAACAGCGCAGGCCTCTCCTACCAGATCCAGGAGTGCTACGACTGCATCTCGCAAGGTACTAGACCCACCAGCCGCCAACAGCACGGAGTGGACGCTGCCGCGCGGCCGGTTCAACTTCCACTTCCACAACAGCGCAGGCCTCTCCTACCAGATCCAGGAGTGCTACGACTGCATCTCGCAAGGTACTAGACCCACCAGCCGCCAACAGCACGGAGTGGACGCTGCCGCGCGGCCGGTTCAACTTCCACTTCCACAACAGCGCAGGCCTCTCCTACCAGATCCAGGAGTGCTACGACTGCATCTCGCAAGGTGCTAGACCCACCAGCCGCCAACAGCACGGAGTGGACGCTGCCGCGCGGCCGGTTCAACTTCCACTTCCACAACAGCGCAGGCCTCTCCTACCAGATCCAGGAGTGCTACGACTGCATCTCGCAAGGTACTAGACCCACCAGCCGCCAACAGCACGGAGTGGACGCTGCCGCGCGGCCGGTTCAACTTCCACTTCCACAACAGCGCAGGCCTCTCCTACCAGATCCAGGAGTGCTACGACTGCATCTCGCAAGGTACTAGACCCACCAGCCGCCAACAGCACGGAGTGGACGCTGCCGCGCGGCCGGTTCAACTTCCACTTCCACAACAGCGCAGGCCTCTCCTACCAGATCCAGGAGTGCTACGACTGCATCTCGCAAGGTACTAGACCCACCAGCCGCCAACAGCACGGAGTGGACGCTGCCGCGCGGCCGGTTCAACTTCCACTTCCACAACAGCGCAGGCCTCTCCTACCAGATCCAGGAGTGCTACGACTGCATCTCGCAAGGTACTAGACCCACCAGCCGCCAACAGCACGGAGTGGACGCTGCCGCGCGGCCGGTTCAACTTCCACTTCCACAACAGCGCAGGCCTCTCCTACCAGATCCAGGAGTGCTACGACTGCATCTCGCAAGGTACTAGACCCACCAGCCGCCAACAGCACGGAGTGGACGCTGCCGCGCGGCCGGTTCAACTTCCACTTCCACAACAGCGCAGGCCTCTCCTACCAGATCCAGGAGTGCTACGACTGCATCTCGCAAGGTACTAGACCCACCAGCCGCCAACAGCACGGAGTGGACGCTGCCGCGCGGCCGGTTCAACTTCCACTTCCACAACAGCGCAGGCCTCTCCTACCAGATCCAGGAGTGCTACGACTGCATCTCGCAAGGTACTAGACCCACCAGCCGCCAACAGCACGGAGTGGACGCTGCCGCGCGGCCGGTTCAACTTCCACTTCCACAACAGCGCAGGCCTCTCCTACCAGATCCAGGAGTGCTACGACTGCATCTCGCAAGGTACTAGACCCACCAGCCGCCAACAGCACGGAGTGGACGCTGCCGCGCGGCCGGTTCAACTTCCACTTCCACAACAGCGCAGGCATCTCCTCCAAATTCCTCAACTGTAATCTCTGCTATCAGATCAAGCTCTGTCGCATTACTGCATCTCCCAAAGTACCACCAGTGTCCCGTTAAAAGCTACAGCTAACAGTTTTACATGTCTAAACGGGCAACACTGAGGCTCTTGGCCAATAGCGACCAGCTGTATGAAACGGGCGCCAGCCATCAATCCGCCGAGCGTGGAATAAGATCACCTCACAAAACTCTTGCTATATTTTCTCATTCTTCATAGCGTACCTATGCAATATGGGACCGATTAAAGTATAACACGCGAAATCGTGTAACTTGAGGAAACCGGCAAACCAGGCAACGCCCGATGACAGGGATATGCGGCATTTCTATCCACTAAAGGGGCTCTTATGCGAAGGTATACCGAACATATAGGGGTGCTCCAAAACGGTATTCGTCGCTTACTCTGGCAGACAGACAGACAGATGGAACCGATGGTGATGGACGTGGACACTCGCGACCGATGACCCCCCTCTCTAGTCGCCTTTTACGACCGGCGGGGACCTATCCTTGTCCAAGCTTAAGCGGTTAACCTTGCCTCTTTAGAATCTAGTCTTACGCTTAAATTAACATGACATGTAATATATTTCCTGTTCGTCTAGGGTTGCTGGAGAGCCCGAAGCTTCCCTTGGACGAGACGGTGCTGCTGTCCAAGCTCGCGGACACCATGCGCGTGCAACTCGGCGTGCTCGACCAGTAACGCATTACACTCGACCTCTGTCCTCTAAGGGTGAGCATCCGCCAAAGCTGTGCGTGGCAGCGAGGCGGTGAGCGAGGTCAAAATCCACCAATACCGTGTTGAGCGTGACGCGCATCGCTTCCTATCAGTGCATTTTTGCCTCGTAAACGTCCATCGAACCTATTTTAGTTAAAATGCCGTTAAAATTCGTTGTCCTTTATCTGTCACTTGGACATTTACGAGTAAGTTGTAAAAGAACAGGACATATTTTGGTTCATAGAGGTTTCTTAAGTTCAGTGCCGGATTAGGCCATAATTTAAAGGCATCGGCACCAGACAAAGTACAAAAAAAATTGCTTAGGGCATCAACTAGTCTTAACCCACACTGGTTAAATTGTATGTATAAGAGGACCTATTTAAACTGTCGTGACATCCACTCTGCGGTAATTGGCAAAGATTTAGGTCGGTGAAAACATTCTTCAGGAACATTTGAAACGACAAATCGCTGAATGATATCGGCCATTTAAGTGTTTTCTGCCTGGGTGCGTTGTCAGTCTGAGGGCTGGTTGCACCCCTAATTATTGGCACGTTGACTCCAAGACTAGATTTATCAACGACTAAATATTGTTATTGTTATAGTGACAAATTGTATAGAATATTAAAAAAAAATTATACTATCTGCCAATAATTAGAAGAGGTGATGATACTGATGATTGTATTTTTAACCCTTAGTTTATGCGACCAAATGCCAGTAATTATAACTTTAAGGGTGAATCTTCGATCTCGTTGAAAAACGTATTCGACCAATTGATTCTGAAGATTTGCTCAATAAAGCCCAGTATACAAACAAATTAGATAGGTATTTATTAATAAAATATACTAATACTATGATTGTAAAAAGGTGAGTTAATTTTAATACCCCTATAGCTAAAAAAGACTTGTTATTTAATTTTTAAAATGTTATGTAAAACTGCTAACTAGATTTTGAATAGGACATTACTCAGCTAGGATGGTGAAAAATAAAAACTGACCAAGTGCGAGTCGGACTCGCGCACGAAGGGTTCCGTACCATTATCTATAAAAACAGTAAAAAAAAAAGTTTGTTGTATGGGAGGCCCCCTTAAATATTTATTTTATTTTGCTTTTAGTATTTGTTGTTATAGCGGCAACAGAAATACATAATCTGTAAAAATGTCAACTGTCTAGCTATCGCGGTTCTTGAGATACAGCCTGGCGACAGACAAAACGGCAAAAAAAACACGTTTGTTGTATGGGAGCCCTCCTTAAATATTTATTTTATTTTGCTCTTAGTATTTGTTGTTATAGCGGCAACAGAAATACATAATCTGTGAAAATTTGAACTGTCTAGCTATCGCGGTTCTTCAGATACAGCCTGGTGACAGACAGACAGACGGACAGCGAAGTCTTAGTAATAGGGTCCCGTTTTTACCCTTTGGGTACGGAATGTCTCAGATCACAGGATGCCTGAGACATAGATTCTTCGATTATCATATGACGCCCGAGCTGATGCTGCTCACTACTCGCTATGGGTAATAAAGAAAGCCTCATATCGCATTTTATCGCCCTTGCACTACTTACATAATGTAATCTACATTCTTTGTGTCGCCCTGAGTGAGTAAAGTACTATCTAATCAGGGTACCCCAAAAGGCAACTTCAAGCTACAAATGGGTGATAGCTGATAGCCTAAGTCATAACTGTTATAAAAAAACCGGCCAAGTGCGAGTCGGACTCGCGCACAAAGGGTTCCGTACCATTATCTATTAAAACAGCAACAAAAAAAACACGTTTGTTGTATGGGAGCCCCCTTAAATATTTATTTTATTCTGGTTTTTAGTATTTGTTGTTATAGCGGCAACAGAAATACATCATCTGTGTCACGGTTCATGAGATACAGCCTGGTGACAGACGGACAGACGGACGGACGGACAGCGGAGTCTTAGTAACCGCGTGTTCACTCTGCGTCCGTTTCCGTGTCCGGGAGGCATCCCTCTTTTTCTCGCTTGCGATGTTTCGCCCGAGTGTGAAAGAGACGGATGCCTCCCGGACACGGAAACGGACGCAGAGTGAACACGCGGTAATAGGGTCCCGTTTTTACCCTTTGGGTACGGAACCCTAAAAAATTAAAAAAAAACAAGTCATACGTTGACTTTTGAGACACGTGTCACGTATACCCAATAGACATACATAGCTGGAAAGTGAAACCCCATATTTGCTACTTTTACGACGATTTCTGTGTCAAAATATACTAGTACTTATGAAATTTGACATAAGGTACTTACGAGATTGACATGAATATAAAAGCGGCTGCACATTACGGTAGGTGGTCGCGTTTAGTGGCGGTCGCTAGTGGCTGTTACATGCGGGCCCTCTTAACACGCTGGCTGCCATGAGCGTCGCCGGTGGGATCACGTACCTAATCTTCTCTGTGTGGCCATGAGCATCACCGGTGGGATCACCTAATCTTCTCTGTGTGGTCATGAGCATCACCGGTGGGATCACGTAATGTTCTCTGTGTGGCCATGAGCATCACCGGTGGGACCACGTAATTTTCTGTGTGGCCATGAGCATCACCGGTCGGATCCAACGCGCATTATTCAGGGTATTGGGCGTGGGAGCAACACATAGGTGAAGTATGGTCGGCAGCCAACGTGTTAATGGATCTCAAAATTGGCTATTATGCTTAAATGATGACCTTAATTGCAAAAAATCGTTCACACACGGGTCATACATACGTAAAAGTAAAAATAAAGCTTTATAACCCTTAACAGCAATGTGAGACGCGAACCTAAATTTCAGTATGACCCATTCTACTACAGATCTGTACCTAAGCACACGAGTCGTGTTACTATATTCTCGTGTGAAGCGATACTTTTCATTAGTTCCATCGAAGCCAACTTGAGACAAATTCTAAATCCATACTAATATTACAAATAATAACGCGATAAGACCGCCAGCTGTTTGCCTCTGCTCTTATCTTCGTTGTTTTCTGTACCTTCGGCCGGGTTACTTTAGGAAAAAATGGGGCTACTTTCATCATTTAGAATGTAGTATATAAAAGCAGAACTATTTGAAAGTAAGAAGATTTAATCGAGTAAACAGCAAGATAGAATACTAATATATTCACTACCACAGTTCACCCACAAGCAAAACAATGATTTCGGACCTATTTGATCAAAGTCGCCCCCCGTATCAAAGTAACCCCATTTCACCTACTGTTCTGTATTACTATTGAGCTGTGCCATGAGGAGTATTTGTATTGTATTGTATAAATGCGAAAGTCTGCCTGTTACCTCTTCACACTTAAACCGCTGAACCGGCTGAGATGAAATTTGGTATTAGAGATAGTTTGACTCCCGGAAACCATCCCCTAAGGGGGAGAAAGGTATTGAGCTACATTAGCTACAATATAAACGAGTTCCACGCGGACGGAGTTGCGAGCAGAAACTAGTTATCTATAATCGTGTGAAGGAACAGGGGATCAAAATAAGTGTGATAATACAATAATTGCACCTACCTACTGTTATGGCGGCGCGACAAGCCGCTCGATACTTTGAAGGATAAATAATTCAATAAATTGTTACTTATTGAGCTTTCTATGGGCTAGTTCGATTCGATTCGAGCCACATTACTTAGTTAAGCATTTACCTCAACTAACTGTGATCGTTCGGAGAGATGCAATTTACACTAATATCTATTTATTATTGCGTCGATGTGAACTAATGAAGCTATGAGGCCTGTGTAACGCTTAAGTATTACTAGTTATACCTAATAGCGAATAAATATTCGTGTTATGATAACAGTTTCACTAGATGACGTGGTCACGTATAATCGCCGGCACCTAACTAGAACCAACATGGCGGTAATATATAGCAGGTTATGCTCAGGTAGCATGCGCGGGGCCCCGTTGCTATGGATACGGCCTCGCCTCACTTCTGACACTGTGCTGGTTCTAGTTTCGTGCCGGGGATATCCATACTTAATATTATAAATCCGAAAGTAACTCTGTCTGCCGTATGGATTGCGAGTGACAGTATGACTATAAAATAAAATCTTGTTATACACCTTGCTTGCTAAAATATGACTGTAACTAAAACTTTTTTTGATCTTATCACTGTAAGCTTATTTGTTTACTTGAATGTACTTTCTGTGACTATGCACAACGACTTCGTGTGGTTTCTACCACGACTTTGAAGTAGATACAGTCAGCTGGAATTCTTAATCAAATACAATACATTATCAAATACTTAACTGGTCCATAATTAGTCATACAAATTATATCGATCAAATCAAATCAAATCAATTATTTATTTTGACGACCGGTTAGCCTAGTGGGTAGTGACGCTGCCTATGAAGCTGAAGGTCCTGGGTTCGAATCCCGGTGAGGGCAAATATTTGTGTGATGAGCATGAATATTTGTTTCTGAGTCATGGAAGTTTTCTATGTATTTAAGTATTTATATCTAATATATATATCGTCGTCTAGTACCCATAACACAAGTCCTAATGAGCTTACTATGGGACTAGGTCGATTTGTGTAAGATTGTCCCCTAATATTTATTATATTTATTTATTTATTTATTCTGCAAATAGGCCACAAGGGCACTTTTACATGTCAAACGGTAATTTGCAATGTCATAATAATAATCTTACACAATAATCATTTAAAATTTGCAGATTAAGGACCGATTTAAACGTTTAACAAAGTAAATGTCACTAAGTAAATTAAAACATAACAAAATTGCAAAATACGACCATTACATTCGATATAAGGTCTGTATCAGCATTAACAAGAAGTTAATGATATTAATTCAGTATTCCAGAGATGTATAAGGTCTCTGAGCGTCCAAATACAATTAATAATTATTCTAATGTTAGTAGAGATGTATACGGTCTCTAAACGTCAAAACAAAATAAAAAAGAAACATTAATGTATGATGAAGTTAGTCTTCAAATTAATTGTATTTTTATCCAGTGCAAAATGAAGGTGAAACTTGTCTTAACAGACTTGCAGCTAGCTGTACCTACCCATATACACTCAAATATATCTGGTGTTTTTTGTATAATGAATAAAGTGATGTACACATTGAGTGCTCGTGTCATTCCTTGCATGGGCTCACACCTTTAGCAATAAGGGCCGGTTGCTTAAACCGTCGTTAATCGCAACTGTCGTTAACACATTCAGTGCCAACTTCAGTAGCGTTTCGCAAGTAGCCGATAACATGTGAAAAACTGTTAGTAGGAGACATTTCGAGTGAAGTCCAGTTCCGCGGCCATTTAGAGGGTAAGGCCAAATTAGCCTCAAAAAAGCTCGGTGTGCTCAATAGATCGAGACAGTATTTCACACCGGCCCACCGCCTGCAGCTTTATAAGTCGCAGGTCCGCCCACACATGGAATACTGTTCTCATCTATGGGCAGGGGCACCCCAATACCAGCTTCTCCCTCTGGATCGCATCCAACGACGAGCAACTCGAATTGTCGACAGCGAGCATATTTCGGATCGGCTTGACCCCTTGGCGCTGCGTAGAGATGTGGCCTCTCTCTGCATTTTCTATCGCATGTATAACGGGGAGTGCTCCGAGGAATTGTTCGGATTAATCCCTGCCGCTTCTTTTCGCCATCGTCCAACGCGACAACATTACCATCCTCACCACTTAGATGGTTGGCAGTCCTCAACTGTGCGCTTCTCCAGAAACTTCCTGCCTCGCACAGCTAAACTGTGGAATGGATTGTCGCCTGCGGTATTTCCGGACCGATACGACCTTCAAACCTTCAAGAAAAGAGCGTACTCCCATCTTAAAGGCCGGCAACGCACTCACAACACCTCTGGTGTTGCAAGTGTCCATGGGCGGCGGTAATCGCTTACCATCAGGTGATCCGTCTGCTCGTTTGCCTCCTATATCATAAAAAAAAAAAAAAAAAAACAAAACAAAAAAAAAAAAAAAAAAAACTTGGCCTACGACTACCTGGCATCGGAAGTGGTAAAACCTGTACCTGTTGGAAGTTTGACAGTCCTCTATGCTGCCAGCTGTCAGCGCCATATTTAACGTTAACCGTTCTATAGAATGTGGTTGATTGGCATATTCAAAAAGTATGTACTCAATTAGAGTGAGATGTTAAACAAAAATTGAGTTAAGTTTTGTGACGAAAATTAAGTATCCAGCTTGTATAAAAAATATCTTTTTTATTATTGAAGTGAAAACTTCTTTAGCGGCGCTGAGCACTTTTTGGGATGGGGAAAAATTGTTAAATACGCGACAGAGTTTTGTGACGTCAGATGTGAAGGAGGTCACTTTTTGCTGCTAGCCGATTCGACTTCATTCAAAACTGAACGCTATTCGTAAGAGTATAAAGCCGTTAAACACTTTTTGCAATAGCATATTCTGCAAATAAATTTGTAATAATACCAACGCGTCCTTCACCGTTTTGCTATTGAGAAAATTCGAATAGTTCGAATTTGGGCGTTATTCCTAAAGAGATAAAGCTTAGAAAAATATTTATGAACGGCAAAAACAAATTGATATTTTGGTCGCCACCGTGCACCGCCATCGGCTGTTCTTGCAAATTCGAATAGTTCGAATTTAGACGTTATTCCTAAAGAGACCCATATACAACGTGTTAATAAAATAACGCAAAACCTGAAAACCGTTTGTTCAGAATCGAGCATAGAATGCGAAAAAAATAAAAAATAAAAATTTTGACAAGATTTATTTTTTACATTTGTATGGAGTGTTGGCCGACTGGGGCGACCTGCTCCATACAAATGTAAAAAATAAATCGCGTCAAAAAATTTATTTTTTATTTTTTTCGCATTCTACTCTCGATTCTGAACAAACGGTTTTCAGGTTTTGCGTTATTTTATTAACACGTTGTATACACGGTGGAATTTAATCGGTGAACAGGAACCCATTTTTCTAATTCAGTAATCGATGGCGGTCACGTTTATGTAGTACTTAAGTGGAACCAAGTTTTTTTTTATCATAACTAATTTTTAAGTTGAAATTAAATTTTAATTAAAATTTATTGTCACCCTACTAATGGTTTAGTCTGAAAAGTTTAAAACCTCTTTTCAAACTATCAGCCATAGAAACTTAAAACATAAATGAGCAATAAGCTGTCAATTTGTCATTGTCAAATTCATAACAAACGTCTGATCTGTCTAGTTTCCCGCCAAAGCCAGCAAGCACTTGACGTATGTACACTTATGAGTAACTTCCCTTCAATAAAAGTAGGGTGTCCATTTATTCAGTCAGTGTACATTTTACCGATGTTAATTAAGTGTGATTAATTAGATTGTGAGCTATATTGCACGAGATCTCACGTATTGGTTTCTGTGTAGATTGATAATTAAGATTTTTGGATTCCTGATCACCGATTAAATTCCACCGTGTATATACAATCAAATGCTTTGAAAAACATTTGGCAATGGCAAAAACAAATTGGTATTGTGTTTGCCGCCGCCCGTCGGCGCGCCGGACCCCGGCACCGTTGCGCCGCGGCGGCGCGTTGGGCCCGTCGCACCCAACGCGCCCGCGGCGGCCCTGATGATGCCTCATGTTCAATTTGATAACGTAGTGATGCTAAATGGATAGTAAACCATCAATTTATCGTAATAAAGTATAAATTATAAAATATAATTAAAATCATAAAAAAATATGAATCTTGAAAGTTTAGAAAAAATATGCATTTGTTTTTATTGTCCAAGAGTAAATTAAAAGCTACCAATAGTTCAAATCCTTACGCTTTTCTAGAAACAAAATTGTATGACAACTATGTACTTAAACGCAGTATTTCGCGACCGAAACAACAATTTACCTGATTTTCCATACTACGATTAGTACAAATGTACAAATGTGACGTCACACTTGTATAGACACACAGTATGAAGCGTTTTCAGCTGCCGCCAGCGAGGTCAATCTTTGTCTCAAATTTTTAGGTACCTATTTATGTTCTTTAATTGTAGTTGCTCCCATACAAACATTTGTACCTCTCCAAAAACTGGTTCGAATGACGTCACAAAAAAATCTTAGTCATCATCCCTATTGTTTATAAATTTGCGTCAAATTCATTTTTAGGGTGACACCGTAAGATGTCACGTGACCTCATCGAAAAACTGTTACTGTTAGTGAGTTTTCACTTCTACCGGCACTCCCGGCCTTTTTTTTTTTTAAATGATATTCGTAACACGTTATTTAAATGTGAAACAAGTTAATTTTCACATAATTTGTATGCACATGTAAAAAAACTAACACCGTGTTAATTTTTGTTTAACAACTCACGCTAATTGGGTGCACAAAATTTATTTTAGGAGACGCTACACGGGCCGATATCGGCCGGACTGCATGCAGGCCGCCGCGCGATTCGGCCACGTGTCGGAAGCACCGCGCCCAACCATATCAAGGTCACTCCATACTAGATTTTCTGTGACCTCGCTTGGCAGTCCTACCGATTTCGCTCGTGTAGTCTCCTTATCCCTCGTACGTTGTATGAGTAGGTCTAGACATAGGTGGATGAATAAGGTAAGCAGTGTGTGTGTGAGTCAGTTTAATTGGAAAAGGAGTGGAAGACTTCTCGCATGAGCCGGCAGGCGTCGCGCAGCTGCGGCTCGGTGATGACGAGCGGCGGCGCGAGCCGGACCACCTGCCCGTGCGTCGTCTTGGTGAGCAGGCCCGCGTCGCGCAGGCGCAGGATCACGTCGTACGCGGGGATGTCTGTGGGATATAACCATTATTTTTACGTTCCATACTTGGTGAAAATTTAAGCCATAAAATTACAAAAAATAGCGAAGGTCCGTGACATAGAATAGTCCACGATTCTGGGGAGGGAAGTAATACAAAAATAGGAAGGGCCGCCTGAGCTGAAGGATTTTAAAATATTTGCAATGATTCAACATTTTCGGCCATATGTTACGGAAATGAAAATCATTGATCACAGCTGTATTTTTCTGCTTAGTCACGGAATGGGTCATTCAAAAAAACCTTTGCAGTGTGCCTGTTTGCATGTCATCAGTTACATGATACAGGAGGATAGGTATATATTATAACAGGACAATACTAATTTAATTCACGCCGTTTGTTGTGAATTTCCGTAGATGTGGGTACGTTACTTCAAAGGCCGGGAAATAATTAAATGTTGATTGGATGAGTGTGCTCGACTGATGTATTGCAAATTCCCATTATTGACGTCGGAATGAAACGCGTTGCTTCTTTAGGTATCATTATCAATATTACGAAGTAAGATACTATAGGCCCTATTTATAAAAGTCCAACAAACCTATTTTAACTAAAATGGTGTTAAGATTCTTCTTTCTTTCTTTATTGTCTTTATCTGTCACTTTGTATTCGTAATTTCTTATTCGGGCATTTTACGCTTTATGAATAAGGGGGTATATTTTCGAGTACAGTTTAAACCTTATAAATCCAGTGCTAGTGATTTCATTGACAGAGATTTGGAGAATGTTTAAGGCATTAAGGCTAAGCGCGCACTGCTGTGCAGCGAGTTGCGGTGCGTTTTTAAAATCGCAAAGGAAAAAAAAACGTGATTGTCCAATACACGCATAGCGGTGACATATTCGCACGTTTTGCCATTATAATCCCAACTCAAGTAAAGAACGCACGTCGAAAAGCAGCACCGTCTCGCGAGAACAACTGCGTCACTGGATGGCAGACGGCCGGCGTCCGCACGGATTTTATTCATCATTATAAAACTACTAACATACTAGTCCATAGGATGCAGAAAATTCGTGCGGCGCCGCACCGCAACCAATCTGCAGCAAACCACAGATTTTAATCCGCATACGGATTATTTTCCGCAGTGCGCGCACTTCAAGGAGGTTCCATACTTCACAGATTTTGCGGAAAATAAACGCACGGCAAAAATCCGCAGTGCGCGCATAGCCTAAAGAGCTCCTCATTGTGCAAGATCAGATAATTTAATTGGGCGGCGGCGGCGGCCGTGCCACACCTACATGAGAAGGAAAGGCTCCGCTCTTTCTCGTTCTCATGTATGGCACAACGCTGACGCTGCAGCTGTTAATCGAAGTTGTAGACAGGGCAGGGTAACTGGAACCAGGGGCCGTAGACAAGGTTACAATCGACAAGCGCTAACGCCAATAGAAACTAATAAAATGTAGGGGAATGACAGATGCCGACGAAACACTTTTCGTTCGTTCCCATACATTTTATTAGTTTTCTATTGGCGTTAGCGCTTGTCGATTGTAACCTTGTCTAGGCCCCCAGGTCATATCGGAGGTTACCCATGCGATGGATCTACCAGACTTGCTGTTCGGGACGGGAGTTGAACCAGCGAAACTGAAGGTAGCGTCAGCTTCGCAGGCATGGTCACTACCTACAAATACAGCGTCGTCAGGGATAAAAGACTGAGAAGAATAGTATAGGTACGCACTGTCGTTGACTACGAGCGCGAACATGAGGCCCCGACCGCGCACTTGCGTGACGGAGCTCTTGGGGATCTTCTCGAGCTCCTCCCGGAACACAGCCTCGAGCCGCGCCGCGTTCTCGCACAGTTTCTCTTCCAGCAGCACCTGCGAACAGACCGTGTTAGTCTTATTCAAATATAATGGAACGAGTCACTCACGTCTTTAAGGTCGAATATCGTTGATATGGGCTCTATTACGTGTCAATAATGTCGATGATTGTTTTGTTTTGTTTGACACGCATACATACTAAAGTTCTTTCCAATAATTAGGTAGAATAAGTACCTAGGGTGGGTTAACTCTAGAATCTAGGTGCTGTACCTTCATCGCTTCGGTGGCCACAGCACACGCCAGCGGGTTCCCTCCGTAAGTCGAGCCGTGTGTGCCGGGAGTGATAACCTGTAACCAAACCAAAACAATACAGTTCACAGTTACAAACAGTTTTAGTTAGAAGCAATATT
Source organism: Epinotia ramella (assembly GCA_947578815.1). NCBI lineage: Eukaryota > Metazoa > Arthropoda > Insecta > Lepidoptera > Tortricidae > Epinotia > Epinotia ramella. Next base: position 30,866,224 of record OX388203.1, read on the forward strand.
TAATTATTTACGGTGCGTGACTGTAACTTGGGGCCGACGCTGAAAACGAACGCAAGCAGCTATATGAACCGCGTGCAACGCGAGCAACACCGCGTGAACCGAATCTCTAACTAAAGAGTCCATAGAATCTCTAACGCCTTTCATCAGAGAGCCAGACCCCGGTCAGTCCGCAGTCGGCTACGACTTCCAGCGGCAGCGGTGGCAAAGTTGCACAATAGGTGAAAGCAGGAGGTCGCGCTCCAATATCCGATAGCAACTAGTGGCCGCCACAAGCTGCGGGCGAGTTCTTTCATACATTTTGTTTAGCATCGGCGCACATCCGGAGTTTAGTGGCCGTAAAGTGCCACAGTTTTTGCCAATAAGTAGTAGCTGTAATAAGCGGACGCTCTTAAGACTTACGTCCATGACGTTGTTGTTGGCCAGCACCGCGGAGACCGGCAGGACGCCGCCGCTCAGCGCCTTGCCCAGGATCAGGATGTCGGGCTTCACGCCCGAGTGCTCCACCGCCAGCAGCTTGCCCGTGCGACCTACGACAATGCACCTCATGAGAATGGCATAAAGGTCAGATTGCAAGGATTTTTTAATAGAAGAAAAAGTTATCTGTGAGCAGCTTACTAAAGCACGGAGCAGATATGATGTTAAAGGAAGTAAGCATATATTAATATACGATACGTATTGCTAGTCTTCACGCTTGAGAAATATTTTGTAGGAGCACAGTACAAAAAATAGGTATAGACAGAATGACACAGACAATTTTGTTTCAGAGTTCAAGTTGTAAATACTGGATACAACACAATCAACAGGGCGCCACAAAACTTTTAACATAAAATCCCACAAAAAGACCCGTAACTCCTAGTACTACTACTTGTCATCAACTGGTGGGTCAGGACTCACCGAGCCCAGTTTGCACCTCGTCCGCGATCCACAGCACGTTGTGTCTTGTGCACAGCTCGCGCACGCGCTCCAGGTACCCGTCGTCGGGGATCACCACGCCGGCCTCGCCCTGGATCGGCTCCACCATGAACGCTGCCACGTTCGGGTCTTGCAGGGCTTTCTGGAACTCAACTGCCATTAGTAGGGGGTTTAGAGCATCTTAAAAGTAGCAATTGTAGTAGTTAGATATCAGGGCCCCATTTTACGAAGCTATAAGTTTCAATTTCAATTCAAATTTAACCATGCATATTTTTTTCACAAAGGCGAAATTGGGTAAAAGCGTCTCAATGATGCCAAGTAAGACTTGAAAAATTGTAAATATGGCTTTATGAAAGGCGCTAGGACTATCAGTGTCAATTTTCTTCGCATGACTGAAGTCGCTGCTGTTATTCCTCCAGTGTTATAGAAGGTGACCAAATGATGGGTGGTTATTTTTTATTATTTAAAACGGTAAGTGAGGATAATTGCCAGTCGTTATTGGTCGAGCACCTCAATGTTGCCAGTTCGCCAAAATTGTAACTTCAGTGGCCCATTTCACGAAGCTACAAGAGCTTCGTGAAATGGGCCACTGATGGTTAGTGTAGCCTGTATCTGTTTGTACCTCAAGAGCGGGGATGTCGTTGTACGGGATAAGTTCGAAGCCGGGCATATAGGGCCCGAAGCCCTCGTAGCAGGAGGGGTCGCTGGAGGCCGACACGGCCGACAGCGTGCGGCCCCAGAAGTTGCCCTCCGCAAAGATTATCTGAAAGAACAGAGAGGCTGGTGAGAGACGCACGCAAATATTATTAATCTATTTAACTAATTTATATTGCACAAAAGAATTTCGCTTTCCGTAGGTACCTGCCAACAGTTTGCCATATTTTAGGTCCCGGTTACTAGTTATATACATAGCATATTTCAAAAACGTTCTCAAATAAAGTAGTTTGTTCTGTACAATAATTTAAGCGGAATTTACTGGATTTCATTTTTCATTAATTTAGAAAAATATTACAGATACCTAGAATTCAAGTTTGCGAAAACACACGACACTAGAAATGGTACATTTGTAAACCCAAAAGACATTCTAGGAAACTCGATTATTAGTAAGTATGATGTTTCATTCAAAATGGTAATCGGAGCGATTTATTGCCGTCATTTGTTTAAATGAACCGTGAAGTCGATGAGTGACGACATCGCCTCGCAAAGTAGGACGCGGCTTACAGCGCAAAGGGCGGGGCTGGACCTCGAAATGTCGCAGCTTTCTATGCTAATGGATTTGTATCGTTGTCTTTATTCTCTTTCGTAATCTACGTAGGTAAACCACAACCTTTACAGAAGTATGCCATAAATGTCACGCTCTTTTACAAATTAAGCGTTTACTGCTTAAATCTTGGCTAAATAATATATGTGACATTACATTAGCATGCTATTTATTCAGAAATACCTACGTTTCTTTCTTTGAAAGTCAATTAATAGTCTGTACCTATTGTTTGCTTGAAATTAAACAATTGACATGCTGAACATTTAGGAACATATGAAATACGCAGGTAGGTTAACTCAATGCTGCTAATTAGCCTCACAGACACTTTTACGAATGTAAGAATTGAACGATCATCTTGTAAATGTAACTGTACCTACCTACAGGATAAAATCTGGATGAATGAATGGATTGAATGTCATCATGAAACCTGACCCAGCAGCTGGTGGGGGGCTGAAGTCTGAGCCGTCTTTAACCTATTTCAGGCCCTCTTAGGCACTATTGTGCCTAAGGACCCTGGCTAAAGCAATCGGGCCGCACCAGCTTTAGCGGCCGTATGTAGTGTTAGTCCGTGAACTCGCAGGAGCTAGGGGGAGATTTCGAAATCCCATCAGTCACCAAGAAAGACGGTCCTAAGTAGAGTAGGTATAACTGGATGAGACTTTACCTTAGCCTGCTTGGGCGGGATCTTCTTAACATCGTAGCCCCACTTCCTCGCGATCTTGCAGGCGCTCTCGCCGCCCTCGACGCCCGTGTTCATGGGCAGCAGACGGTCGAAGCCCAGCAGACCCGTCATAAACTTCTCGTACTCGCACAGCTTGTCTGAGTAGAATGCTCTGAGGGACAATGATAAACTATCATTCAAACCAAGTACTTTCCATGACCATAACTCTCTGTCTCATTTTTTTTTAATTTATTCGTAAGTAACAAACTCTCAAACTGTGTCACACAATGGAAGCAACACAGTATGATGCTGGCTTTACAGTCGGCACTGGCCTTCCGCTGGATGCGGGTATTGCGGGTGGCGCAGCATTGCGGCAGGTTTTTGCCAAAGCTGAATACGGTACGGGGTCTACCTGGAAACGAGCGTCAGTTGGCTGGCCTGCTTGTTGAGCGCCTCGATGATGCGGGGGTGGCAGTGCCCCTGGTTCACCGCCGAGTACGCGCTTAGGAAATCATAGTATTTCTTGCCCTCGACGTCCCATACGAATATACCTGGAACACGAAATGAAGATCATTGTAAAACGTGCTGAATGAATACTTTCTGCCTTTTTAAATCCGGGTCGTAAAATCAGAATACTTAGTTATCTTAAAGTTAGGTATTTTAAATTAAGATTCTGTCGGCGTTGTTATTGATGAACTGTTCAGCTGCGGGGTTTCTTCTCTACAAGAAAACTCCTTCTTTCTTTCCATTGCTGAATTAAGAACTTAAATTACAGATATGTAATACTTATAGGCACGTGTGGCGTGAAGGCTGATTAATTAATTGACTGGTCATAAAGCGGAACTTTATAACACTTTTTTATTTGAGTACGAGCCTTTTCAGTTCTTAAAGACGTGCATATTTGCTAGCATTAACTCACTGTTAAGGATTATAAATACGAAACGCTCCACGAGTAAGTATTATCTCAAGTAAATACAGCTTTAATTGCTCTAATCTTGATAGCTGTCAATTGTTATATGACCGCTACAAATACTCGAGATAAGGAAAGCCTCAGCACTTGGGCACAAGCTCCTCTTCACGTGGTAGACGTCTGGTTAAACAATGCAACACGCGTATTGCATTATTCCTTTTTAGTAAAGGAAAAGATCGTTAGGAAACCGGTTCAATCCCAACAAGGTACAGTTTTTCCTCGGGGTTAAAAGGTTAATTAAGAGACAGTAGCTTTCGTAAAACTAGTGCCGGCACCACATCTGGGCTCCTTTAGGATACAATCGGGAAAAACGCTATATAATTATCTGTTTCATTGGATAGGTATTTCAGAAGCGATTACAATGGTCAAACATAACATGTGATCTTGCAAAATGTTGTGGTTACGAGGAAGTCTTCTTTGGCTGAGATAAATGTTGTTACCTTCACCGCGGCTGAGCGCCACCGGCACAGGGGCGTAGTTCCTGCAGCCGTGCTTGTCCTCCAGCGCGATTATCTCCTTCGAAGATAGCTTGGCCATGTTAATCTACAACAAACGTTTCGTCATATAAGTAGGACTAAGACAAAAATGGCTGAATGTATTTAATACAAAAAAAATACATTAACGTAGTTAATACAAAAAAAATACATTAACGTAATTTATTTTATATACATATATATACCTAAGAATAACAACCGATAGCTTGGCCATGTTGATCTACAACTCGCTGACAACAACACATTTCGTCATATACTCGTAAAAGTAAGACAGAACTAAGACAAAAACATACGGATTTAAGTAATACAATATTATTATTTTTAGGATTCCGTAGTCAACAAGGAACCCCTATAGTTTCGCCATGTCCGTCTGGCTGTCCGTCCGTCTGTCCGTCCGTCTTCGGCATAGCTCAGCAACCATTTATACTACTAGAAATCTGTAATTCGGCATGGGTATATAAATCAATCACGCGGACAGAACAGAAGAATAAAATCTTGAAAGATTTTATTTTTGGGTTATTTCCCCTACACCTAATGTGGGGATGTAATTTTTTTCTCGTTAAACCCATAGTGTGGGTTATCGTTGGATAGCTATGGGTTTTTTTAAAACGATTTTTCAAATTAGTTATTCGTTTGCGAGATATTGGGCTTTAAAGCCCAAATTTTTGTTCGAGGCTTGTGTCCCCCCCTGCCGGCTAAATGGATGCTACTGGGAATTTTAAAAGGAAAACTATCACGGCTAAGTAGGCAAAGCTAGTTACCGAGTAATAGTCGATCAACTTAAAATGTACTTAGAAAGGGCAACTTTCGTACAAATTCGGCCGACGCAACCATTTAGGTGGGGCGCGCGTGTCAATGTAACTAAGAAAGACAGGCAACTACGGGAACCCTACACTGCACGTGGCCCGACACGCACTTGACTGATTTTTATATGAACTTTATTCAAATATAAAATTTACTATGAAAATGAAAAAGTTTATGCAGGTTATAAAAGATTGCTTACAAATAAGCAAGGGTAGAGCGTCCTATTAAACAAGTAAGTTTTCTTGTGTCAGGAGACACCGCACTTCGAAAAATAGGAAGTGGTGGTAAATAAGTTAAATAACCCATATAAATCTGATTACTTAAATCGTTGTGCTTTATTCCAGTGCCCTCAAACATGGCCGCTCACACACTTGATTTGGACCGGGCAGAGGAGAATACCATCAACTAACACTGTATATAGTACTTTGTATAAAACTCGGAAGAGGAATTAAGTATTTCAGAAAGTATCCCTACATAAGTAGTTTTGTATTTTATGACGGTAACTCTTTATAATATATAGTTATAAAAATATATATGTAATAAACACTAGTTTTTAAAAGTTTATGTTGTTACTGACCCGTGAGGATCCCCCTCGAAGACTCTTGGGACCCTCAGGATTTATATAGGCACCTACGCATAATTAAAGTTTAATCATAATAATAATATCGTTTATTTCAGACTAAGTCCATATAGTTACAGTTCATTGCTGCATTATTTATTAACAGAAAATACAAATAATCATGTTAGGGCCTACGCTAGCTTACGCGGACGCCCGCCGCGTGCGCACGCTCGCGGGTGCCGCTCCGAACAACCCGCCGCGGGCCAGTTAGCGGTGTCTATACAATTTCTTTGAGGCGGGATGTCCGTTGCGGGTAATCCGCGTAAGCTAGCGTAGGCCCTTAAGTCTAAGGTTGAAAACGGGGCATACAAAACAAAACAAAGACACTACATACAGTAAATTGGTTTGCCTGTCAGTAGATGAATCATGTGGCAATGGTTCAGGTACTGACAGTCAAACCTAGCTGTAAATGCCCTCACGATGGCATTGGAGCTGGCTCGCACCCTGCGCGCCAGGGATGTGCATCACTTGCGCGTGGTGGTGTAGAAACAGTCTACCCTAGCTTCAGCAAACATTCCTGACGGGTTACAGTAGCGTGGCAGACCCATCAGCGCCCTGAAGGCATTGTTGGATTGTATACGAAGGGCGTTGTATTGTTTTTGCGCATATGAGACCCACAGGCTGCTCGGCTAAGGTCATTTTTTGATCAGCAATTTTTGACATCCGCATACGAGGGGTTAAACCTCAGCAGAACAACGAGCAAAACTGCGGTCCACCATATTCACCCCAGCACACAACGCCCTTCTTTCTCGCTCAATATCTGCATCGTCTTTCAAGTCAAGAGGTCACCAAATGCCCAAGGTACTTAAAGGTGTGTACTCTATGAATAGGAGGCACAGGAGACAAGTCTTGACCCTTGACTTGAGAGACCATGTTTTCGCTCTTTTTTAGGGTTCCGTAGTCAACAAGGAACCCTTATAGTTTCGCCATGTCCGTCCGTCTGTCTGTCTGTCTGTCCGTCTTCGGCTTAGCTCAGTAACCATTATGACTAGAAAACTGTAATTCGGCATGGGTATTTAAATCAATCACGCCGACAAAACAGTGTAATAAAATCTTGAAAAAGATATTTTTTAGGGTAGGTACCTCCCCTACACCTAAAGCGAGGGTGTATTTATTTTTTCTCGTTAAACCCATGGTGTGGGGTATCGTTGGATAGCTCGTTCATAAATATTATGGGTTTCCTAAAATCATTTTTCAAATCAGTGATTAGTTTGCGAGATATTGGGCTTTAAAGCCCTAATTTTTGTTCCGAGTCATGAGGATGAGGATGGATGAGGATGAGGATGTGAAAAAATTCGTGGTAGTAGTAGGTACATGTAATGAATTTAAAAGGAAAACTATCACGGACACGTAGGCAAAAGTAGTTACCGAGTACCAGTGGACCAATTTAATTTAAGGCCGATTTTCGTACAAATTCGGCCGACGCAACCGCACCGCACGTCGATGTAACTAAGACAGACAGGCAACTACGGAACCCTACACTGCGCGTGGCCCGACACGCACTTGGCCGGTTTTACATTCTAGACCAAGCCGTGTCCACGAGCGAATTCCTCGCAAATGCGAATCAAATGCGTAAGGCCACACGGCGAGGCACTTTACAACACCATGTCTTCAGCGTAAGTTATGTTATTGAGACGTAGGTACGTCATCAATGTGACGTATTTCTTACTGCCCAATATTGCCGCCCTAATATCGTCACGCCGTATTGCATAGATAAATTAACCTTCGCCCTCTGGCTACATTCACACCAACGTACGCTATAAATAAACGTCTTATTTAAGAACCATAAACAAACGATAGCAACCACTGATAACAAACCATTCGCAAACGATTTATCTGGAAGAAACCGGCCGCAGTCGTTGGTGGAGTGCATTATTCCGACCCCTTATCGAACGTTGACTGACCCTTTAACTAATAACGAGAGTGGGCATTTAGTAGGTTAGAACACTTAAAACGAAAGAAACAAAATATTTATCAGTGACAAAAAAACATATTTATTTATTTAATCGTATGGCATTGAAAACAGAAACATAATAAGTAGGTAAGTACAACTATAAATTAATTTTAAGGTCATATAAAAAAAAAATATAGAAATTGTTTTTCTTCCCCTAACGAAACATTTTATAATGTAAGTACTCACATGGTTTCTTATAGACAATATTTACCATAAGTATTTGTTATTGTTACCCGTCCATCTAAATCACCGCACGAATTAGATTGGTAAAATTTCCATGTTAGACGCAGCAGCGCAAGTCAAACGCAATCCCATTTTTAACCGACTTCAAAAGGGGGAGGTTCTCAATTCGCTTGTATTATTTATTTTTGTTAATCCAACAACAACGAAACTGAAAATATTACGTCAGCTAAAAGACCAACATTTCGGAGAAATAGTATTGTAATGAAATTAAATTGTAATTAGTAATAGAAAGCCCTAATAAAGTAATTAAAAAATACTATTAATTATCTAATACTTACCTAAAACATTTACAGCGACAAGGCTTCATCTTATTATTTTAAGATTTTAGATTGCCTAATCGTAATTTACAATTAGACTTAATAATTATGTTAGGTACACAATGAGAACAAAGATAAACTTAAGAGAATATTAATATGAATAGGTAGGTACTTACTAAGAATGATGTGCCTGTATCGTTTCAAGTGAAACTGAAGACATATAGCCCACAAATCCTCTTTTATAGACGCCTTTCTGAGATTAGAGTAATTAAGTACGTAAATATTCAATTAAACGAGGCAAACAGAGGCATTGAACTAATAATAGTAATCAATCGTATTGATATACAGGACGTAGACATTTCCAATCAAACCACCGAGACGCCTCCATTCATTAAGCTGGTTTGGAAAATTACTAGTAGACATTCATTAATGGAGACTGTTTGTACGAATCATTTTATTTACAGACGACTGGGCTAATTTAGTCCTTCATTTTCCCAGGTCCAGGGTCGCACCGTACGTTCCTACTAGTTCATGTGTTGATGACTGTCGCCATTAATTATGTAAATATTAAGGGGCTCCCGTCAAAAATCAACGAAATTTAGTAGTTTTCATTTCGACACTCGTCCTCGGTTTATTGAAGCTAGCTTTCCAGGTGCAGATATGGGAAAGTTTGATTCCTGTTTAACATTTTTGATATTGAATAACTTGAACAATGTTAATACAGAATTAATTATCCATTTTTAAAGAGAGGTCTGTAAAAATACAAAACCCGACACTTCATCCTCATTAAAACTATTATACACCCGAAACTCATACCTACTCATACATACTGAACTTACCTATAAATTTGATATGCGTTTTTATAATATTAGGTACTAATTAACACAAAAGTTATGGCCAGAAAACCAGTTTTTTGGCTTAAAATTGTTCAACTTTGATGCCAAATATCTCTAAAACAATGAACTTTGAAATAAATATGGGATACTATATTGCTTAAAGCCGTTGTTGTTAATATAATAAGCTACAAAAAACATTAGAAAACTAAGGGATTCAGATCGAAGTTCATTGGCGTATGGGAGCCCCTTAAGCAGTAACGCTGCGAAATTTATACATTTCAAATTAAAGGAAAAAATTAAAAACACATTGACAGATTGTTCAGCTCAGTTGGTTAGTACTTATTTAGTAGCGAAGGGCCAGGTATGCCTGTGGCCAACGTTGTCGTAATTTTTCACAATTGAACCGCTGAACCGAATGTCGCTGGCTCGAATATCAAATAAATCCTGTGAATTTTATTTTTGGAATGAAATCATAATTTGATATTTACAACTAGCGTTTTGGCTCCTATTATAGAGGATTTCATACTAAAACTAATAGAGGCGCGTCATCTAGAATCATGAAATTCGTCAAGAAGCAATTACATTACGAGTAACGAAATTAATAATCCCTAATATGACTGTAAATGTCTAACTGTTCATTAATGTTATTGCTTTAACTTAGACATTTTATTTTTTCACAGCTCCAAAGTGAGTGCCGCCCCGAGTAACTACATAAGTATAATAATATATCTCCACCCGTTCTCGAGATAAAGGTCTCGATACAGACGGGGAATGAAGTGATAGGTTCCTTTTTACAAGCTTTTATTTAGTTTCAACTGTTTGTTATCACATCTTCAATCAAGGTTTTGACCCACTTCCCGGTGACCCATTGAGCTGAAATTTTGTGTGTAAAGTAAGTAAAGTTATATATGTAATATAGTTTGGATGACAGTTCAATATTATGGTACCATCGAGCTGATCTGATGATGGAGACAGAAGGTCGCCATGGGAATTCAGTACTTAACCGACGTAACCCCGTTGAGTTTGGGCTCGTTAGGCTACAGAAAAGTACAGTCGGCAATAAAAGCTTGTACCAAAAAATTTTTTTTTGACAGAAACTGGTTACCTACTATCATAACTAAAACGAAACCTAAGTTCCTAAGTAGGTACCTACTGCTGCCAAAATAAAAACGCCACTAACAGTCAAATAGTAATAGAATTGTATTATGAATACTGAGCGACGGGAATGAATCTATAATAGAATCCTAAGCGTAGGAAAGGAATCTAAAGTAGAATCTTAGCGTAACGAGGGATTCAAGTGTTTTCGCCCAAGACGGAAGTAATTTTGCTACCGAGTGATACACACCTACTACTTTTCACATCTTCTATAGGGTCAATTGAAACCTCTCATTTGAGGGCAATAATGACTCTTTCTGAATAGCAGGATCAGGGACAAAAAGTACAACTTGAATCACCCATGAGGGCTTTTCTGAATAGCAGGTGTGAAAAATACTTTACAGTACAATGGTGCTACTTTCCCGCACTAGTGCGGAAAAGAGCACTTTTCGTGCATATGTCGAAACTTTAAAGAGCCATATGTACAGTAAAACGTTGTACGATACACGTGCGAATAGGTAATTCGCAACTCGTGTCGATTTAAAACACTCCCTTCGGTCGTGTTTTAATTTATTACCACTCGTTGCGAATTTCCTATTTTCGGCACTTGTATCGTAAATAACTATTTTCAACGACTCCATTGCAACGGATTTACAATGATTAATGTATTCGCAGTTTGATTGTACCTGTATTTGAACGTCTTGATAAAAAACTACACGAGCAGAGATTTAGCTCTTAAGTCAACAAACCGCAGCCGGAGAGATTACTGACTAGCAGTTGGCACTGGCAGTGGAGATAAAAGTTCACAAAACATTGAAAAAGAGGTATTATTCAGCCTAAAATGATTAATAAGTACATTAATTTATTTTGTTTTAATAGATTTCGACATTTGTTAACATTGCACATTTTCTAGACGGCTATTTTATAATTTATTTCGATAGAAAAAGATATATGAACGTGGTTTGAAGGAGTTGATAAAGACCACGCATCGTGTCCAGGTCTCCGTCAACCGATGCCTCAGGCAGATCGTCGGTATTTACTGGCCCGAAAAGATCTCCAACGAAGAACGCTGGTATCTCTGTTCCGAACTTCCGAATCGATCACCAAATTAAACGACGCTAGTGGACCTGCCCCCTATTCTGTAACTTGTTTTAAGCTCACCTCAACGCTCACCCACAAATATATCTTGACACCGCAATGCGTAGTAACTAAGCGTAGGTAGAGGCCTAGTTTCGTGACGGGTCACCGGCGGGGTGAGCCGCTTTAGCGCGTAGCGAATAACAGCCCGATCGGTCACACTGTAACGGCCCGGCCACAACATTGCGGAGTGGTACCTGTTAATTGCGCGGTCGAGACGCGCAAGTCGCGCAACGCACTGTGGTTAGCTGGGATCACACGCAATGAATTAGATAAACCGTTGCCACTGCCGCCGCCGCTCAAACTAGTGGCCGGGCCCCAAGAAGAGCTCCCAACCACATCCCAAGGCAAGCCTGAGAAGACTATGACGAAGGACTGTGGAAGCCCTCTGCCCCATCTGGGGCCAGAGGATATCAAGAAAATTCACTTTAATAACTTTACCAATTTACCGAAAGGCTTTCGAATAAGACATCATTACATATTTTAAAATGTAAATTGTCATATCATTAAGTATATAAATTGTTCCTATTGCCTTATTATTAGTATTTTCGTTTCTCATGTTTGTTTTTATTTTTAAAATTGGATTTTTAGTGTTCCGTAGTCAACAAGGAACCCTTATAGTTTCGCCATGTCCGTCCGTCTGTCTGTCCGTCTTCGGCTTAGCTCAGTAACTATTACTACTAGAAAACTGTAATTCGGCCTGGGTATATAAATCAATCAGGCCGACAAAACAGTACAGTAAAATTTAAAAAAAAATTTTTTTTTAGGGTAAGTTAGGTACCTCTCCTACACCTAGAGCGGGGATGTATTTTTTTTTCTCGTTAAACCCATAGTGTGGGGTATCGTTGGATAGCTCGTTCAAAAATATTATGGGTTTCCTTTTCAAAGCATTTTTCAAATCAGTTATTAGTTTGCGAGATATTGGGCTTTAAAGCCCTAATTTTTGTTCGAGTCATGTGTCCCCGTCCCCCCCTGCCGGCTAAATGGCTACTACTGGGGATGTGAAAAAATTCGTGGTAGTAGTACACATATTCAATTTAAAAGGAAAACTATCACGAACAAGTAAGCATAAGTAGTTACCGAGTAATAGTCGACCAACTTAATGTGTTCTTGTAAAGGCCGATTTTCGTACAAATTCGGCCGACGCAACCGCACCGCACGTCGATGTAACTAAGACAGACAGGCAACTACGGAACCCTACACTACGCGTGGCCCGACACGCACTTTTTATACTATACGCCGGTTTTTATTGACTATTATTTATTATTGTTTTTTACTCTTTACACTCTGACGATCTTCTTGTAAATCCATGCTATTATAATTTTACGAAATGACATGTAAATTTACTGAATGAAATAAAATAATCTAATTTAATCTATCAGTATTTTATTACGTATTTTTTTACTGACATATTAGTTGTTATTGTTATAGGTACGGATCAAGCCTCAATAGAAGTAGTGTAAAGCAGAGTAGCGAAGTCAGACATTACTTAATACTGAAAAAAGAGATCCAAGATTCTTATCGCCGAAAGAAAAGTCTTCGGTACATAAGGACCCACGCGGAGATCCAATGGCCAATAACCTGGAGAATCCGGCAAAACCATCAGCAAGGTGAAAGCAAGGCTCCGATGGCCATAGCCATACTTCTGATAGGGCGAAGAAAAGGGTCTATGTGTACGTGGGTGGTACCAGCGGTTGGCCAGTGTCAGTCCCAGTAACTACTGATGGAGGGATGATAAACAGAAAGACCTCGCCCTGCATGCCAAAATCTGGGAGTAAAGCCGGGGTTATATTAGAGCCACGCCGCGTGTCGCAACGCAATCGGTTACATACATTTTGTATGAACGTGGTTACATTAGCTCAGACCCGCGTGTCGCCACGTTCAATACAAAGTACGCGTCGCGACACGCGGCGTGGCTCTAATATAACCCCGGCTTATATCGTAGAAGACTCGGACCCATGGCGCCAAGTCATATGGGAAGTTTAAACCTAAGTATATTTTAACTCTACTCCATCTAGCATTTGTTGAGTTACATGCTAAACCAGGACATACAGCATCGCATATACAGGATGTCCCATTAGTCAACGTCAAGCCGAAAACGGGTGAAAGACCACCCGACCGATTTTTGATTTTCGAGCGCTCGACTATCTTTCACTAGAAATCGAAAACTGTAAAAAAATATGAAATCCTATTATGAAATAGCGATAGAAAATGGAAAAACGAGTTGTATTGACCTCTCGTACCTGTTCAGTTCGGTAGAAAGTAAGTGCCTGCAATTTTAACACTTTGATTTATTTTTCGAGCGCTCGAATAGTCGAAAGTGTTAAATCGTTCCGAAGTAAGAAAAAAATGGAAAAAAAACCGACTAATGTCTGTAAAAATACAGGCATTAAAATTAAATAAACTGACAGTGGACACCCTGTGATAATATTGTCAATACTACTGCTACAAATCTTGACTTCTCTCCTTTTTTTTTTGATGTGCCACTTGTAAATTTTACTAATATTAAAAAATGCATAAGTTTGGATATTTGTTACTCTATCACGCTTAAACGTCTATTCCGATTTGGATGAATTATTGCACGAAGATAGTTTATAGCGTGGGTTAAAATATAGGATAATACATATGTTTACCAACCATGTACCTACTTAAAATCGTTAAACCGTTTTAACGTAACGTTTTCTATTTATTGACTGTACTGAAAAAAAAAAATACAGAATAGGTATTTTTGGTATTACCTTTTTTTTTTGATTAGGTACTCTTACGACTTGGCCTTTCACCCGTGTTCGGCTTGACGTTGACTTTTGGGACACGTTGTACGTATTTACCTCGGCGTTTCGGTCGTGTTGCAAGTGTTTCAACATCTTTGGCGGCGAGAAGCCTGGCGAAAGCGGGTACCGACATCTTCTAGCTAGTAGGCCAACACCCAATTCTAGCCGCTGACCCAGCGGAGTAATCAAATTAGCCATAATAAGGCTGCCTAAAACACAGATATAAACTAGATTTAGACGATTGTATTGCCCATTATCAATTCGCAACCAATTTTTCGCATAGTTTCATTTCGCCGAATGATCATGTGTCAACTTATCAAAAGATTTCGTTTTATTTCCTACCAACGTATGCTTGGTTTTTTAGGGTTCCGTAGTGAACAAGGAACCTTTATAGTATCGCCATGTCCGTCTGTCCGTACTCCGTCCTCGGCTTTAGCTCAGTAACCATTACTACTAGAAAACTGTAATTCGGCATGGGTATATAAATCAATCACGCCGACAAACCAGTACAATAAAATCTTGAAAACATTTTTTTAAGGGTAGGTACCTCCCCTACACCTAAAGCGGGGATGTAAGTTTTTTTCTCGTTAAACCGATGGTGTGGGTTTCCTAAAACCATTTTTCAAATCAGTAATTAGTTTGCGAGATATTGGGCTTTAAAGCCCTAATTTTTTTTCGAGTCAGGTGTTCCCCCCTCCTATCCGAACTGACCCTACATATAATGAATTTAAAAGGAAAACTATCACGGACAAGTAGGCATAAGTAGTTACCGAGTAATAGTCGACCAACTTAATGTGTACTTGGAAAGGTCAATTTTCGTACAAATTCGGCCGACGCAACCGCACTAACACAGACACTGATGTAACTAAGACAGACAGGCAACTACGGAACCCTACATTGCGCGTGGCCCGACACGCACGTATTTAGGAAACAAACGGTTGTTTACAGGATTATATTAGCTTATAAGATATATACGATTAAACCTATAGTTCCATTAAATATAGGTACAGACAACAAGTACTTTTACAGTACGGAACAAGAAATAACGGCCTTACCCTTATCAAGTTATCACGAAACAAATTATTAATTAAATATTTTTGTTTTCGCGTTATTTTAACGAGGAAGTTACCCCGATCATCTTCCCGATCTCTCTCGCTAGTCCGAAACTACCTGATGTGGTTCGATTAGAATGGAGCGGGCGCATAGCTCGCCCATTAGAGTGGTGCCAAGACTGCCAAGGCAAACAAGTCTATAACACGATACAGAGAGGGCGCTAGTCTTAGCGGGAACTGCTTTAGTCTCTCTGAAACTACTATGAACGAATCAAAAAGAATAAGCAGAGGTAACCAGATATTATTAGTATACCATTTGAATAATATTTAAAATGTCAATAATATTAGAGTTGGTTTACGCAATGCATAATGGTTTTTTTTTTAAATACCTACTTATAGGCAAGGTGGAACGGAACACGCTCCCGAAACTCCGGCAAAAAATAATTTTGATAATTTGACCAGTGGTATGCTAGTAGACATTTTACTTTACGATTATTTGGGCGTCGCCATTTCAATGGTCGATATTGTAAGTACATTGTCATTCTTAATTTTAATATATAGCCTGCATAATAGTTGGTGTACTTTCGATATTTGAATCGTTTGGCATTTGTATTTTAGCCCAATTAGACGTCGATATAATAACATTAGATATTTCGATCGTTCGATATTTTGATTTTCGATATTTTGTACTTCGATGTTTTCACTGTAGATATTTAAATTTTAGATCTTCAATACCTACGTACCCCATTATACGGTACTTAGGGTACGAGGAGACGTATTTCAAACCGATTAACATTGGCATACATACCCTTATGTACATAGATTGTATAATAACAATACAAACAGAATAATCAATATAAGTCCACACTCAGACCTAATACTGTATAACTTTCAAGGGAGTTCTGTCATTGGCTATGCTTATAGTATAAAAAACTGCTGGTAAAAATGTTTCGTGAATGCTGTTGAACTTCTAAAATAAATAAATAAATACATTAGGGAGAGTTGGAATTCCAAGGGCCCTTATCCAACAATGGGACACTAAATACTTAGAAATTTAAAAACCCTGGAATCAAAGAGATTTCAGTCTTCTTAAGACCATGGACATTTCACGTTACATGCAAAACTTCGATGTAGTTAATAGTACTTAGGCCGTAAGTAAGGGGTTGCCGGCCGAGTACATATAGACGGCCGAGTACCGTGTCGCGAGACCGGATAGTTATGAGCTTATGAGGCTGGCAACCCGATTTCACGCCGAGGTACGTATAGTGCTTTTCTCAAACATGCAAGGAAATAAATAAATAGAACTCCACTCCAATAACTCCAAACAAACTCCAATAGAAATCAAACTTTAATTTTAGTGGCTGAACGCCGTGATGCTGTGCCACAAATTGTGAAATGGAAATTAAAATAGACCATCTTGCAAGCCTATGGGCCTCCAATTTTGTATGAAATGCCTTTACAGATTTCTCGTCTCGCTGCGCCCGAAACGTGCCACTTCGAAGCTAATTATGAAGAACACAACGACAATATTTAATTGCATGTTTGAGAAAATAAATATAATCATGTTTCCAAGCAAACTTAAATACCTAGATATGAATCCCAGTATTATACTTGGGTAGAAGTTAAAACTTAATTTATACACCCAGACTAACCTAAAATAAAATAAACCGTCTTTGACAGTATAAAAGTACCTACTTATGTATGAAAGGATGATGAAATTATGAATGAAACCAAGAGGTCGATAATTCACAATGCTGACACAGTTATATCAAGATGTTCTGACCTTTGTCTTGTCGGTTAAGTTCAAGCGCGCGAGGTGTGTGGTCGGAGCCAAAATGTGCCGTCTACTGAGCAACAAATTGAATGACATGGTGTCTTCAATCGTAGGAAAAACACACGATCGTCTTGATAACTGATGTTACGTCATACATCCCAGCGATATGCTCAACTTAATGAATAGGTACGTATGGCAGTTAATTGTTGTCTTGTTTTGCAGTTAAGTTCGTCTCAAAATGTATTTTTAGGAGTAGGTACTTACCTAAAACATGGTTACGCGCTTATTCTACCGTTTTCCTGCTTACGTATCCTGTTTCCTAAGTACGTAAGTATAGGTACTTACGTATCCTGTTTCCTAAGTACGTAAGTATAGGTACTTACGCCCTGAGTTAATACTGCAATGAAACAAGCTTGAGGGGAGGGGACCTGCATTTGTGTCTAGGTGTCAACACAACGAATCCTCAAATCAATAAGGTCGGCAACGTACTTGTTATTCTTCTAGAACCGCAGGCGTTCATAGGCTACGGTGACTGCTTACCACCATGCAGGCCGTATGCTTATTTGCTACCGTTGTTGTTAAAAATAGACATAATGAACAATTATAGTTTGCATAGTAACACATTGTCGCATCATTTTTGTGACCGAGATACGCCTGTGACCAAAATAGCACAAATTATCAGGTCAGAGACCCACCCGAAGCGATGTTTAATTCACTTATCTGTTTTGCTCCATTGCTATTACTGTTTTATAATAATATAGGCTTTTACCTTATCATTTACATTTCGTCATGCATTTGTTTTCGGGCCACACAGTCTAAGTCTAACAATACTACAGAGGCCGGCAACCCCTTTTCACGCCGAGGTATGTATAGTGCTTTTCTCAAACATGCAATGAATTAAATTAAAAAAACTCCAAAAATAAAACTTTAATTTTCACGGCTGAACGCCGTGATCCTGTGCCACTAATTGTGGGATGGAAATTAAAAAAGACCATCTTGCAGGTCTAGGCCTCCAATTTTGTATGAAATGCCATTACGGATCTCTCGTCTCGCTGCGCCCGAAACGTGAAACTTCGAAGTCCATCATGAAGAACACAACGTCAATATTTCATTGCATGTTTGAGAAAGACTAGTTTTTTCCGTCTTCCTGTGGTCAGTAGATACTTGGGCTTACATCATGCTCACGCGCATACATAAAACTAGTAGCTTTGTGAGCTGTACAACTTAATTACGAGCCTGTCTTCTTTTTTATTGTTTAATTTCGAAAAAGTAAGCCTTCAAAAAAACTGTATTTTAACGAACCTGCTCACAAAATTTCACGAGAATCGGTTCAGAAGTGCGACATGAGGCTCTAGTATAAGTTTTACCGAAACAAAACGTTACGACCGCGTTCGCGTTTAGCTGTCAAATCCAATACAAATTGAGGGTAAAACGCAAACGCGATCGTAAAGTTTTGTTTCGGTAAAACTTATACTAGAGCCTCTGTAGAGAACAGCGGGACAGCGAGACATCCGGACATATAAACGATTTTCGGCCCAAGCCTCAGACCAAGAAAAAAAGATAGACAGAGCATTTACGAGCAACCTTATGAAACCGGCTTCACTATTAGGTTGTTCGTAATAATCGTAATAATGCTTCTTCGTGGTCCGAGGCTGAAGCATAGAACTTTCCTTCGCTTCGCTCGTTCAGTCGATTATTTTGGCGCATAAAATGACGTAAGGGGGGGAGACACCGTTTATCCTTCATCAGCATCATATCAGCCGAAAGAAGTCCACTGCTGGACATAGGCCTCCCCCAAAGAGTGCCAAAGTGACCGGTCCTGTGCATCCAGCGGACTCCTGCAACCTTTACCAGATCGTCAGTCCACCCACGCCGCGCCTGCCGGTAGGTGGTCGCTACTCGAGAACTTTTCCGCCCCAGCGGCCATCGGTTCACGTGCTATGTGCCCCGCCGACTGCCACTTAAGTTTAGCGATCCGTTTATCCTTAAATAGAGTCAAATCTAAAATTAGGCTTCATAGCCCTGCTCTGCGTCTGGTAGGGCATACCCTTTGTAAGAAAAAACCCAGATCTTTTCAGTTAGTTTCCCGAACTTTTATTTTATGCTTGTTGCTTGCGTTTTTTTGTTAGGATTTGCTCTTACAATTTTGGATAGAGTATAGCCCCGCTATTCTGTAACTTGTTTTAACCTCACTTCACCATTCGCCCTCAAATATTATTGACGCCATGAGCTCGGAGTAACGAAGCTTGTGGTTGAGATTATTTAATGGGGCCGACTACAAGTGTACTTGCTCTAAATATATATATAAGTCTAGTCTCTAGTCGCCCAAAGTAAAAATAAATAAATGAATATTACAGAAACAAATAAACGTGCTCGAATGCTCTTCACACAAAATGCCCTTACCGGGATTCGAACCCAGAACCTCTAATTTCGGAGGCAGGATCACTACCAACTAGGCTTACAGGTCGATTAAAAGGAATCCTCCTCTACAATGGAATGTGTGCACATCGTCGTCATCATCAGTCGGTCCCTCAATGCTGAGGATCGTGACGTCATGTCCTCTTCATGTGAACCAGACTTCTCCAAAGGCTTTATGTATGGCCTCGTGCAGATGTAGTTGCAAGAGTGCAGTGATTTGTGTGGTCCATCTAGCGGGTGGTCTGCCTCGAGCCCTCAACTTTTCCCGTCTAATAATCCTCTCCAGGCTATCCGAAGAACGTTGAGAGGTGTCCAAAGTATGTGAGAATACGGTCTTGACATATTGTGGATAATCGACGATGTACAATCAGCATCACATAGTTAGTAGCAGCCAAAGTAGTCAAATATATCGTAACACTTCCTTATTCCTATAGTAATAAAGACGTGTTCCGATATATTTGGCTACTTTGGCTGCTAATAACTATATGATGCTGACTGTATGTGCAGCTCTTCGATAGTGGATTGGTTTGTTCGCATAGCAGTTCAAGGTATCCGTAGAAGTGACGCCGACACCACATCTCAAAAGCATCGATGCGACTTTTCATTTTGGCTCGGATAGTCCAGGTCTCTGAGCCGTATAGAAAGATACAGAACACGACGGAGAGTACAAGCCTGATCTTTGTTTGTCTCTGCATAGCGCGATCCCTCCATATCTTATCTAGCCGGCTCATCGCCCCCCTAGCTATCTGAATCCGCCGAACGATCTCCTTGTCACAGCTATACCATCGTTACAAGAGCCGTCGAAGTGGGCCGAGGTAGGTGAAAGTACATACCAATCCAATTTGGAAACGAGTTTTTGCTTTTCTTCATTCGGTAGTTTCAAAAAACAACAAACTACTCTATTCCCTATTACAGTTGATTCAAATTTCATTGTATTTTTTTCTTTTATGGTGAGCAGCTACGGTCTGGGGAATTAGACTCAACGCGGGATACTTCGCCCAAAAGAGGTACCTTTTATTCTAGGTACTTACCAAATAAACATTTGATAAACTCTAAAATAAGATTAGGACTTCAAAAGACAAAATACCATTTAAATAAATAAATTTATTAACACAATGTCAATCTATCTAATTCTATTTACAGACTATATCATGAAACTAACTGTGCACATTGTGTCCCCAGGTTACGGGTCACTACGAGAGAAAGTCTCTTTTTCCGGCCAGGGGGGACGTATTTTGTACATAGCACAGACGGTAACAAACAGCGCATCGGATCAGATGTTCATACACGGGTAAGGCCGCCAAAATTAAGTTTCTTTTTTCAAACTATATGTGCTTTTGTGTAATACTATTTATTTTCTAAAGTATATACAAGATGATAACTAACATTAACTAAATTAAATTAAAACTAAGTTAAATCTAAAAAAGGCCCTCGAGTCATTGTACCGGGGATGCTGGCGGCATTTCCTCGCTGAATTCCAATGCTGATGGGTTGCGCGAGAAAGCCGCCAGCTCTTCGGTCACGTCAACCAGACGTTTCGCGATTTCCGCAAATAACTTTTGCGCACTGGGACCTCACGGACCGAGGGTAGACGCCAAATGGTACAGAGATGTACTCTCTGCCGAGGCCTTTTGTGTTACATTTTGTATTGCGTGTTACACAAATTTTGTGTTAAGGATAACACAAAAAAAAAAAAAAAAGTTTCAGATTTAATAAAAGACCTGAGCAACTTAAGAAGGCTTTAAAAAAATGGTTGATAGAAAAATGTTTCTACAGTATTCAAGAGTTCCTAGAATATAAGTAGGTACATTTAAGATGATTTCATAATTTGCATGCCTTTAAGGTAGATTTTAGTGATACCTCTATTGTACCTGTTTGTGATGTCTTTGCCTAAAATCGTGCAAATAAAGATTTTACTTACTTACAAAAGTATCACATAAATAACAAACACTAAACAAAACGTAACAAAAAGCCGGACTTCCGTTCAAAAAAAAACGTAAATTTTGACGGCCATACCCAAAAAACTCCGATACTTTCTCACTTTACCGCCCTAAATATAGACTAGGTACGTAATTTCACCATACTTGCTCGTTAACAGGGTAATTCCATGTCGGCATCGAGCCTCAAAACGTACATTACTTACCTAGGGCGGTAAAACAAATAATAATTACTGATCGCAGGTATTTGACGCCCGAGCCGAAGGCAATTTTTCATCGACGATATTTACGCTATAAACGTCACCTATTTGCTACGGACTTACGTCAGATGAAAGTGTTGTGCATGCGCCCCGCAAGCGTGATGAAAACATGAGCGCAACAAGGACGGTAGATGAGTCGCAAACAAGCTAAGCATTAAACAGACGAGGACGAGAGGTTCGAGGAGCTCGTTTGCAATTCCATACTTACCACCTTTAATGCATATTTACTTACTAATGTGTAAACATGTCTGAACTATACACTAAATCTGCGGTTTTCGATATCTACTGCAGTCAGCTTGTTTAAACTGGTATGTTCACTGAGATGACGTACCTAAACCCAATTAAGCTCGACTTTTACAGTCCCACTCAATTACAAATTCAAAGAAAAATAAATTAAAATGTCATTCGTATCTCGCGGTATTTCGGCATTTTATACGAATCTTTTTATCAATTATTGGCCTGTATTTCTAGGGCCGCTAGAACATATTAGATATTTTTGCTGGTGACTGTAGGTACAGTGTATTGCTATCCCATTCTATCCATATAGCCACAGTAAATATATTAACTAAAGCAGTACCCCAACTAGCGTATCTTACCGTCGGCTAAATTCGCAAACCTCGTAACTGAATCTGATGTAACATTACAGGAGGTAGTCCAGTCAATGAACTGACAACTTGTATGGAAAAAAAATCAATTTTGGAAATAATTTATAATAGCTTATCTTTTCTGTGTAACGGATATATTATCAATTAAATAGTTACCCAGCGACAGAATCCGACAAAATTGCAGACATCAAAAAAATGATAAATTAACTAGCTTCTAAAAAGTCAGAAAAAATATTAATAAATATTTTTGTCTTTATTTTGGTTCATTTACATTTGGTTTATAATATTCAAGTTAAATCATACAAAAAAAGACAATGCATGCTTCATTTAAATCTCCATAATTACTTCCGGGTGGAAAGTTTGTCGGATTCTTGAATACAGCATCTTAGAATAACATTTTAAAATGAAATCAACAAAAAAATAAATTAATGTTTTTCTTGCTATTATAAATTAATGTTTTTCAAAACCGTATTTTGCCTGGAGTAAGGCCCAAAAAACGTTATCACCAAAAACACGGTTTGGAGTTGCGAGGTTTTCGAGCTGTTATATTATAAGTAACATTTTTTTCCATTAAAAATGGTGTTCGGGATTTGCGAGGTTTTCTAGTTTGCTATTTAAATGTAAACGGGTTTTTCGAATCATTTAAGAGTTTTGCTTTGTGTGTTTTAAGCTGCGTCCGCTGCGCCAATGTTTTCGATGTTTTTAAACATCTAACATGTTATCCGTTAGTTTCGGCAAACAAATAGCGTACTGTCATTGTCACAGAATAATTAATAGTATTGTTATTATTATAAAAGAGACATGGCAGCCTCGAGGCCCTTTGCCAGAGTCAGTAAGTGTATAAATTAACTACGAATAACGAATTAAACCATTATAAAATCAAATAGACGTGACTATCGCCAAGATGGCGACAATCCTCCCTAACCAGTCTGATTAATAGTAGTTAATAGTAGTTTAATTAAAAAATACTTTACAGGTAAAGTTTTTACAAAACAGTTCATATTTTGCAATGGCATTACTTCTTTCGTCATGTTATGGGCTCTACAAACCATACAATTATCACTTCTGATTTGTCGCATCCAATTTCTGACAAATTGTGCCAATTTAGGGATACCATTTAGTAAAAATTATATTGCAATACCAAAGCACTGTCTCATGATTGTGATATTTTTAATGTTTCTTAGGATATCGCTTTTCGCAGTAAGATGCAAACCTGATTTTTAAAATATGCAAAGACATCAAAGCGTGGCTCAAATCGACTATAAAACGCGTTTTTATAGCACTATAACTCCTTTAAAATACAAACTCTTTAATAAATGCGTGTTAATTTGTGGAAAGGCTAATTACCAATGATTATATAATATTTTTAATATTTTACTTCAAAATTATCTGACAGAATACTTGGTTGATCATAAATATTTCGGTGGTCCAAATTGTGTTGATTGTGATGTGCATGCGATTGGTCAGTAAAACTCATTTGACAGTTGGATCAGCAGCGCAACATGCCTCCAGACGATAGATAATTAGTCAGCTTCTGATAAATTGGGGCTGACAAATCATGACATGTATACACCCAATTAGCAAGATGTTGTAAAATTGAAATTGGTATAACGGTGTGCGAACAATGACAATATGTTGTTGCTACGTAAAACGGAACATATATCTGAAGCGAAATGAAATACGCTGGACACCCATTACCATAGACAAACGTTGTTTCGCGCCAAATTGACAGTGGGTATTGTTTTGATTAGCAAACATTTATGACGTTTAAAAACTACGAAAACATGGCGCAGCGGACGCAGCTTTTGATGAGTTCAGAATGTTACTATACATTTTTATGTCAAAACATGATTTTCGAAAAAAAAATAGTTTGCGACTTTAGCCGACGTTATGACCTTTTTAGACCAGACCCCCTAGCTGACTAAGTTTTATGTCGGACATAAAGCATTCGTCCCTCTCACACTCGCATATTTGCCAGAAAGGGACGAATACTTTATGTAAAAGCTAAAAGTTTATTGTACCGGCGCGCACCTATGGGAGTGCGTCACATCGTTTGTACGGATTGGTTTTAATGCTTTAGCCAGCCACATGTGATACAGCTGCGTTTTAGCCGGGATACGTTATAATAGAAAGTAACACTACAGCAACATCAGAGAGCTGTCTTAATGTGGTTTCCCGTCAGGATGGTCGTCTGGGTGTCCAGTGTGGAACTCGGAGTACTTGGGGTAGGTCTCTGCGCCGCGCGCCGGCATGGTGGGCCGGGAGCCCCCGCCGGCGAGCCGCTTCGCTTCGATCTTAGCCGCGTTCTCCTGCTTCTGCTTGGCGAGGGCCAGGTTATTGGCTACCTCTTCCGCAGTTGGGGCGTCGTCTCTGTAAATAAAGTTATATACCAATATTAATACAGAAGCAGGATGCAAAATAAATCTAAAATAGTTAAATATTTCAATTGCTTAATTTAATTGTTTTTCCAAATATTTATTCTCGGCTGAGTAATATTCAGAGCAATGACGCATACTTGCAGTGTCCAAGCGCCAACCGGATGGCTCGCGATATTTGAGCTCGAAGTGTTGTGGAACCGCCTGTGCAACCTGAACTGTTCTAACTTTGTCATCAGATATTGGAGGGGCCCGCGGTTGCCTCTCATTCTATGAAACGTTTGTCGGTAAAACAACAATAAACCATTTGTGCAACTGGGTGCCTGGCCCGCACTGATTACAGGAGTTTCTAATCTTTTATCAATTACTTTGTTATTAAGTCATAACATAAGTCATAATTCTTATTTATTGTATATAAAATCAGCTTATGTTTCATTGTTAGATCATACAAACAATTTATTGATTTAAACTTTCACGATTCTCACACATTATTTATACTAAACGGGACTTAATCGCGTATAATTAACTTATTTATTTACCTCACTGACCATGGATGTTGCAACACATCCGAAACATCGGGAGACCTCAGTGAGGTAAATAAATAAGTTAATTATACGCGATAATACAAACAATTTGTTATTTAGGTTCACTGATTCTTTACCTTTGCAGGTGTACATACAATTATCCTTAAGGGAGGATAATACACAACATCTAACTTAACTATAGTGTACTATTATTTATTCTGTGCTATAGACTTAAGTAATCATTTATGCTATATTGACATTCTTGTATTAGCCATGTCTTTAGCTTTAATTTGAACATATTTAAAGTCATATCCTTGAACGCATTAGGTAATTTATTAAATATTAGCTGTTGCCCGCGACTTCGTCCGCGTAGAACTTGTTACCGTCTTAGAAAAATGATTGTAGGCGGAACCTTAATTATCGCCGACCCAAACAAAGTTCTACTATTTAAAGGGAAGATTTCCGAGATAAAACTATCCTATATCCTTCCAAGGGTCTCAAATTATCTGTAAATTGAAATGGATAACTTCGTTTTTACAATTATAAATATCTCCACAGACGTTTCTGCTTAAATTGTATATTTTTTCATAATGTATTAAAGAAAGCTACATTACTGGAAGTTTTTGCCTATATCGCCATCCAGCAGTTTTACTCACGTTAGTCCGGGCGATCTAGGTATAGTTTTGAAAGCAAACTTATCTAATGCTAAAAGACGTAGAACTTTCCATCTCCATCCGCCGGCCCCATTTGACGGTGTTAGAGAGTAAATTATTAGATTATCCAAAACGAACTTTTAAAAATTACCAAAATAATCCGCAGGTTAAATGAAACATTACCTTCTTTTCGGTTCTGGGAGCATCGCAGTTCTAACTTAACCTAACCTAGTTTTCTGCTAGCAGTCGGATTATGTATTTTGACTAATAAATGGCTGACCATCCTACTAATATTATAAATGCGAAAGTGTGGATGTTTAGATGTTTGTTACTCAATCACGCTTAAACGACTCAACCGATTTGGATGAAATTTTGCATGAAGATAAATTATAGCCTGGATTAAAATATAGGATAGTTTTTATCCCTGGTCCACGCAGACGAAGTTGCGGGCGGAAGCTATTATAGTTTGTATGACCTAAGAATTCCCTCACTTCAAAATTTACTTGTTCCTCATACATACTTCCAAACCTTTCTAACATCCTTAGAGGATGAATTTTAAGAAACGCTGTAATTAGTTTCCTACGGCCGTATTCATAAACGTCCTATATCTAAGCCTGTTTTAACTAAAATGGCGTTAAAATTCGTTTGTCCTTATCTGTCACTTTGACATTTGTGTTCGTAAGAAAGGGACAAATCACATTTTATTTAGCAGAGGCATTTTAAGTTTTATAGTAGTAGTTAAAAGCTGTTTTGAAGGTGATGCTGAGGAAACCGTTTCGTTATCCCACGGATACACTTTACCGCGAATGTGGGTTTTTGAGAGTGCGCCAGCTTTATATCATGAAAGCGGTTTCGCGGACTCACAGCTCTGTACTCAATTCTCAACTTTATGCGGAAATAGTAAGCAAACGCATATATAAAGCGCCCTTGCCACCGCTCAAATCAGCTTTGGCTCGTAAATCTCCAGCTTTTTCGCATCCCTACGTATACAATAACATCTGCAATTACCAGAACATTAAAAGGCTTTCCACTCTTCAAGCTGGACGTATGGTAAAGAAATGGTTACTAACATTGTCATATGCTGAAACCGAGAGCCTGGTCAGAATACCGCATACTAACTGAACCCTTTGATGCTGATGTGGAATTTCACACTTTCAATTTCAATTTCATTTCTCTTTAGTCACTCGTTTATTATTATTATTATTATTATTAAAAAAACCGTTTGTTGTACGGGAGCCCCTCTTAAATATTTATTTTATTTTGTTTTTAGTATTTGTTGTTATAGCGGCAACAGAAATACATAATCTGTGAAAATTTAAACTGTCTAGCTATCGCGGTTCTTGAGATACAGCCTGGCGACAAACAAAACGGCAAAAAACACGTTTGTTGTATGGGAGCCCCCCTTAAATATTTATTTTATTTTGTTTTTAGTATTTGTTGTTATAGCGGCAACAGAAATACATCATCTGTGAAAATTTAAACTGTCTAGCTATCGCGGTTCTCGAGGTACAGCCTGGTGACAGACAGACGGACGGACAACGAAGTCTTAGTAATAGGGTCCCGTTTTTACTCTTTGGGTACGGAACCCTAAAAACTCTGAAATCAGTTTGGTAGTCTTTTAACATACAGGCTAAGACCGAAGTTACAAATCTCTTACTATAACATAATGTTTACAAAATGTCATTTTCTTGGTCTCCATATAAACCTTGAATCCCGCTTTAACCCCCTTAAGGGTGGAACATTTCCAAAATGGTGAAAGAACTTTTTTTTTATTTTGATAAGAAATCTTTAAACAACGTTTTAAGTTTCAAACTCATTAAAGAGTGTTTCTCATCCAAACCTTGCACCCCATTTTAACCCCTATTGGGATAGACGTGTCTAAAACACTGAAAGTACTCGTTTATATTTTAATTAGTAATCTTTCTACAAAGTTGTTTGTCTCTAGCTCAAAAACAAAGTTATTCCATACAAACTATTCACCCCTTTTTAACCCCCTTAGGGGTGAACTTTTCCAGAACGCTTAAAGTTCTTTTTTTGTATTCAAATAAGTAATCTGTCTACAAAGTTTCAAGTTTCTAGCTCAAAAGGAAAAGTTTCCCTCATACAAACTTTGCATCTCTACTTAACCCCCTTAGTGGTGGAATTTTCTAAAACGCTGTCAGTAATTTTTTTGTATTCTAATAAGTAATCTTTCTACAAAGTTTCATGTTTCTAGCTCAAAAAATAAAGTTCCCTCCATACAAACTTTGCACCCCTATTTAACCCCTTTAAAGGTGATTTTTTCTAAAACGCAGAAAATGCTTTGTTTTTATTCTAATAAGTTATCTTTCTATAAAGTTTCAAGTCTCTAGTTCAAAAAATAATGTTTCCTCCATACAAACATTGCACCCCTATTTAACCCTTTTAGGGGTGGAATTTTCTAAAACGCTGAAAGTACTTTTATTGTATCTTAACCCTTTTCTTGGCAAAAAAAAAAATGTGAGTTCGAGCCTCGTTTGCGCCTTGTAGAGCCAAAAAAATTGTCTGTTACAAAAATACAAAAATAACAACAACAATTGTGCATCATATATGATACAATGTCAAGAAGAGGGTTAATAAATAACCTTGCTACAAAGTTTCAAGTCTCTAGTTCAAAAAATTATGTTTCTCCCATACAAACTTTGCACCCCCATTTAACCCCTTTAATCATAATCATAATCTATTTTATTGTCAAGACTGTGTACAAAAGCTCACATTTTAGAATGATAGTTCCAACAGTTTATCCATTTCGGACGTACAATAACAATTTAACTTAAAAATAACCTTAACTTAATTATCTGTACTAAAATATTCATTTAAATTGTAGAAGCATCTAGTAGTCTTTAGGGATGGAATTTCCAAAAATCCCGTCTTATCCCTTGCCTACGTCATAAAAGGAAGTTCTGATGTAAATTTCAAGTTTCTAGCCCCAGTAGATCGGCTGTACGGTGATGAATCAGTCAGGAAGTCTTCTTTTATATATATATATATATAGAAGATGAGTTTTTCCCAGTTAAAGACAAATTCACGGATGGTTGGTGCATTTTGTTTTTATATTGTGATCTGACGTGTGAACGAGTGCTCAGTTGACTTTGACTACAAAAAGGCTTCTGTATTTATGGACACACACCTCAAAAATGTACATACTAGGAAGGGTGAGAAGATTATTGTTCGTAAAATATGAGCAGCAAGATTCCCTTTGGTTAATGCTGAATATAGCTCTTATACAGCGCTTCTGTACAATAAATAACCAAACCATAACGCAATATAGAGCTTATATAGCCATTGTATGCAGTAAACGCTACCTGAACAGAAACAGTTTGGCTTATTGTTCTTAACGCAAATACAAAGCTATTAACTTTAGAGCATAGACTGTTTACATGTTCTTTCCAGTTGCATTGATTGTCAATAAGGATACCCAAAAATGTAGCATATTGTACCTCCGTTATAGGTACATTATCATAATTAAAGTTAAGTTGTTGACAGTACCGTTTTTTCGTATGGAATTGGATATAGTTTGTTTTCACTAGATTTATTTTAAACTTCAATTACTTGAGGTAGCGTGCTGTTCAGGACATTGTTGTATGATCGGAGATCTTTTCTTTTTACAATTATTGATGTGTTGTCTGCAAATAATATGCTATCATGAGGTAAGCACTTGTGCATGTCATTACCTACTCAACACCCAAAATACTATGAAAGGCTTTTGATAAAATTTGGTACACATGTGGTTTACCTATAACCACAAGTTAACCTGCAAAATAAAAACGTAATTCATTGATTGGGGAGGAAGTTATGGGACTTGATTGATTGGGAAGTAGCAAGCAAAAGCAAGCAGTGTTTATAAATAGTAATTACCTTCTCATCCTAAGCCAGGCCTCCCACTCAGCAGGGACGGGGTTCTGGAAGTCCATGCCTTTGGGAGGGTCGTACCAGCGGCTCGCCTTCCTCTTGCCCAGGCTGGGCTCCGCAGGGATCTCATAGTAACTGTTGCCTATATAGTCCTTGCCTGCAGTCAACCAAAATTGTTTTTAAATGCTATTTATGTTAGGTATATCAAATCATTATTTAAACACGGTTTATTTGATATTTATTCAAACTGAATTTTAAAAAGGCTCAGGTACAACATACCAAATTATGTTGAATATTATCATTTGGTATCAGGGACATGTTTTTTATTTAGGTTAATATAAAGAATCAGAATTAAATCAGTCAAAAAAATAATAATTACATAAATAAATAGTAGGGGACAATTTTACACAAATCAAACTAGCACCATGGTAAGCTTATTTTATTACCTTGTAGTATTGTGTTGTCTAGTATGGGTACTAGACAACACTTGTAGTATTGTGTTGTCTAGTATGGGTACTAGACAACACTTGTAGCATTATGTTGTCTAGTATAGGTACTAGACAACACTTGTAGTATTGTGTTGCCTAGTATGGGTACTAGATAACACTTGTAGTATTGTGTTGTCTAGTATGGGTACTAGACAATACAATATTTAATAGATATAGATATTACATAATCATAATAAATCATGCACTTACTCACTTAATTGTTGCAGTGCTTTTTAACGGTGAATTGATTTCATGAGAACTTTACTGCACTGAACTGCCCTGTTAGCAGGTTAATAGGGTTTTGTGCCTTGTTATTGTTACTGAGGGCTTACCTATCGAATTTCCTCTAATTTGACGCGGTCTGAACGACTTTAGAAAATTACTAAAGGCTATACGCCATACATGACGGTACTGCCCACCAGACATCTGAAATTGGAAATAATTATTATGAAAGGTGTTCTTATTGCGTATGACATTATTTTGAAATTGAAATATTGTGGCAAAAACATCGCGAACAAATGCAAACTTAAAGACACAACAAGTAATAATTACGAAAGAAAACTTTGAAGAATAAATCATATATAACTTACTATTTAATTATAACTAAAATACTGTGACAAAACAATGTTTTGCAAAAATATTAATGTAAAATTCTGACGTTGACGTTGACAGATATTATATCCAATGAGAATATAACCACTACGTTTTAAGAGGCGGAACTTCATACATTGTTTTAAGATTCTCTTGTGTCTACTACCAACGTAAAGAAAATATAGCCAATATATTATATGCTGTATTCGAGTATATATTAGGTCTATATATTCTGTGTTTTGTTAGGTTGGCTGCAATGGGACTTCGTCACCGTACATTTTTTCATTATAAGCGAGTTTCCAAAGGCTGATTATATCCATCAATTTAGGAAACTGGGCCTACCGCGAAACGAAAACGAACTTCGTTCGTCGTGTGTCTCCATCTTTGTCGCTCAAACTGGCAAGTGCGACAGAAAAGGATACACGAACGAAGTTTGTTTTCGTTTCGCGGTAGGCCTTCTGAGGGGCTACCGCGAAGCGAACACGAACTTCGTTCGTGTATTTCTCTCTCTGTCGCTCGAATATGCAAGTGCGACATAGATGGAGATATACGAACGAGTTTTCGTTTCGCGGTAGGCCCTCTGTTTCAGCTAGAAAAATACAGCTCGAGCTCTCTACCGAGATTGGTTGTAGAGCAGTGGCCCCACTCAAATTTTGTATCGTTTTGACACATGCTACTTGATGATGCTAGCATAGTCTGTCATTGTCCTCGTCTATGGTATGGTTAGTTTGTGTGGCTACGAACGCGAATGACTTCGTTGTTATTGTGTTAAGATTTCCATTAAAAACTGTTGATATCCAATATTATACTTTTATCCAAGAACAAAGTAATAAAAAACAGTAACCATGGCGAAAATGGCATTTCAGCACCAAGCCGGCACGGCAATGGAGTGCCTAAGTGTAAGTTTGGACCACTCCCACTTGTTTTGTTCTGATTTCCAGAACCAAGTGAATTCACGTACTGTTTTACATTGTAGATACCGATAACTCTACAAAAAGAAGCTGGTGTAGATGCAGAAGGAAGGGAAGTTATGAAATGTGGGTTTAAAATAGGCGGTGGAATTGACCAAGACTACCGCAAAAGCCCCCAGGGGTACACCGACAACGTGAGTACTGTTACCGCTAAACGTCGTCATTAACTAGCCTGGGAAACTATCCGATTCATAGAATACTTTAAAGGTGTCTGTTTTATGAATATTAGGATAATAATTATACCTATTTCTTACCTGCATGTTAAATCAGTACCAGTAAATGCTAGATGGTTTTGAAGAAGATAAATTGTAAGTCTTCTATAACAACATGTTTAAATAAATAAATAATTATGTCCTAGTGAATTCCTCTGAAAAATTAGGTACCAAATGGCAAAAAAATTATCATTCAATAAACCCAAAATAATCAGAAGTTTAATATGGTACCATGCTAAATAGTACTTTAATAATTGTATTATATTACATTACAGGGAATTTATGTTACTGAAGTTCACGAGGGGAGCCCTGCTGCTAAATCAGGCTTAAGAATGCATGACAAGATACTACAGTGTAACGGTTATGACTTCACCATGGTGACGCACAAGAAGGCCGTCAGCTATATCAAGAAACACCCCGTGCTCAACCTCCTCGTGGCCCGGAAGGGGGTCACGTCTACGTAATCAACCATACAACATTCAAACCCACTCTTATTTGATATTTTGTGTAGCTGGCGACAAGTATTATAACATAAGTGATTATATATTGTTATTTATTGTTTAATGATGTAAGTGTTAGGTTTAAATATTTATGAAAATATTTTTTTACTCAGTAATTAGTTTGGTACTTGTCCATTCCTGCAATTTGCGATGTTCAGTTGTGACATTACGTTTTATTTGCCTGTCGTCAACAAGTGAGTTACCAGGGAGTCTCAATCAAATGCTGCCATTTATAACTTTCACTTTCTTATTACAATGTATTATGAATTATTATACATTTTGTCTATTGCTGTTGATAAAGAAAAATAATGTATTTTAAAACTTATTACTTAGTTACAAATTGTCTATCTTGTTATTGATCAGTTGAATTATTTGTACAAGTTATTTATGACTAAATTCCTGAGTTTTTTCTTACATATTTAGGTAGTTAAATTGATCTAAGTTATGAATTAAGGAACATAAAATACCAGACAAATTATGAATGCATTTTTTGATAATACTCATTGTAAAAATAGATTTCCACTTCATTAATCAATTCTGATATTAACATTCACTCACAGATGAAAGAGCAGCTATTTCTAACACTTATCTAATGGAAGGATATGCTCCACAAACCTCACAGGTGGAAACCCTGAACCTTATGAAGTGCGCCCAGCAGTGGGCCCTCCTTTCAATAATTATGTTTAATTCAGCAGATGACTAACCTATATTTGTTGCTACTGGTCATGCCCACAATGACATTTATAGTTCTCATTTAAAAATAAGTTCAGAAGCAAATGATGACAACAAAATCATACATTTATAGTGGTCACGTCCAAAGGGTCTAGTGAGATGTGTTTGGGTTCAGTTTTTCTGTGTTAGTAATTATTATATTATTCAAATTGATCATTTGTCTTGCTTTACTCACATGCATCTTGTGATAATTAATACACCTGTGCCAACTAGTATACTATTGTAACATTGCTATACCAGTGCTTGTCCTAATTCTACTTTTCATCACATTCACATACCAGTTAACTGTATCATAGATTTAAACAAATGACTGAGGCATAATGTAAACAGCGAAGGCATTTTTTACTTGACAGATGTTTTATACTTGACAGTGGCACACCAAAGACTAGTAGAATATGAGCAGACAAGTTGAATAGGATCGAGGAGTGTGAGCTAGCAGACTTGTCACTGAACAATCAATCAGCAACAAGTCATGACATGTACTTAATCCAACATGGTATGACTCGGTGAGCATTTACAGCAAAATGATATTAGCTTTAGGATTTACATGTTAATTGTATTTTGTTTAAGCCCTTACATGGATTTATTGAGAAAATAAAAAGTGTTACTAAGAAATAACAAATAGTTTTATTAGAAATAAAACATTATAAGCAGTATGATACAAGCAATTTAATAATTAAGATGGTACTAAACAAAACTAATATTGGTTAATGCTAGTTTATTGCTTGGTGGGCGGCCAGTCCCACTGTCCCACGGGTGCCTTGGAGACCAGCTCCTCCCAGGGCTTCCAGTTCAACATTTTTCGGGCTAGGTTCAGTTCATTTTCTGCCTGGATAATAAGTTCCTCAGCTTGGCCACAGTTGATTGCCTTCTCCATTTCATAAACATCCTTTGTCTGGAAATAAAATACAGTAACAGTTACTCTCTACCACAAGGCAAGAAATGTGTATGAAATATTTTTTTTTAAATCTTTACTAATTTAAAGTGGGTTTTACAAATGCCACCCTCATAGTGGCTCTCTTATCGTAACTTGTACGGCTTGTAACTATATTTATTGTAAATGCCAGAAAATGTGAGATCACTTTGAGAGAGCATGTGGTTGAGGGCTATGTATGTTGACCACATAATGGGCAAGACTGCTGTCTGTCTAAGCCAAAATGCCAACCTCATTTATGTTTTAGAAGCGGTAAAACTGGGAAGTTAAGTAGTAATGGGAAAGTTACCTATAAATAAGACTGAGGTCAAGCAACATTTTCATACAAATCGGAAGTTATGTTTTTGAATGTAAATCTGTGTTCTGTCGTGATCAGTTTTAAATTAGATGGCAGACCTGTGTGAGGACGGCGGCGCGCTCGCGCACGATCTGCTCGGTGTACTTGCGATACACGGACGACTCTGGCATTCTCTTCACCGTTCTTAAGATCTTGCCGTACAGCGCTCCGAGCGTGTGGTGAGGGTTCTGGGCGACGGCCAGACCCATCAGGCCAGTGGTCTGGAATGCACAAAACATTTCGTGAAGCATGTGCAAATACCGCAAAAAAGATATACAATTAAACGTGTGCTGCGATTGTATCGGCAGAGAAGAAATTACCTTTTTTAATACACCCATTTCTCGGTTATTTTATTAGATAACACCACCAACTATACACAAGACAATTTTTTTTACTCTGAATTTATCTGACAACTGGCATTGACACAATATAGAAGCGTTCGGATATTACTCAAACGTGACCAATCTTTTTATTATTTATTATTATAAAATCAAAAAAAGAAAAACATAAAATTTATTCTACTTGATATAAAATATAGAATACAAACTTTCTCAAAAGTTATTGGGGCTGACAAATCATGACATGTATACTTGTGATCAACACGTCTAGCACACGACACGGCCGAGACATACTCTCGATTTTTATCGCACTATACCTACCCTACCTACCTACCCTTCTAAGTGGTCTAATAAGTGAGAGACGGATAGTGCGAGAAAAATCGAGAGAGCTCGCGTGCCGTCGCGTGCTAGCCGTGCAGTTCCGTTCCGTTCTAGTGAGCGAGAGCGTTAGACGTGGCGTAAGTGATGCCGCCGATATTATCAAAACACAGAAAATTGGCCTTGGCGTAGCTCTTGCAGTAGCAACCATGTCAATAATAAAAAGAAAACATGGGAAGGAATATTTACTATTAAGGAATAGATTAACATTAGCTACGATTGTATTGGAACCGGATTTCCGTTATTATTTCCGTATGAATACAGAATCATTCGAGAAATTATTAAAGATGGTAAGTTAAATTTTGACGTTTCGGTTCGGGCCTCGGGCATTTGTTCGCTGCCGCTGACGCGAGCCGACTGATTTGGCTAAATATTATTACACTGTCCTAAACAACGTCCTACCTAGGATGCCAGATGATTCAGTTCGTCCGGAACCATCCTGCGTCCTAGATTGGATACGTTTTAGGATGCTTACTTGCTAACTGCGATTACACCTTCCGGAATCCTAGTTAGGACGACTGAATTCTGGACAATGTAATAACCGCTTAAGAAAGCGAAAATTGCCGCATTCAAACGGCCCTATCACGCGACGGCGCGAGAGCTCTCTAGATTTTTCTTGCACTATCCGTCTCTCTCTTATTAGAACACTTAGAACAAGAGGTATAGTGCGAGAAAAATTGAGAGTATGTCGCGGCCGTCCCATAATAGACGTGCTGTCTTGCCCTATCTCATCGGTTAGTAACAATCTTGCAGTCTGCTTCGCAGGACCGTTTGAATGGGGCAATTTTCGCTTTCTTACTGTTAACTGACTGAACACTGAATGAAATTGTAGTTGCAGACGTAGCACACTAAGTTTTATGTCGGACATAAAGCATTCGTCCCATTCTGGCCAATATGCGAGTGCAAGAGGGACAAATGCTTTATGTCGGACATAAAACCTAGTGTGCAAGGGGGGCAGGTGTTACGTCTGTATGACACACCCAATTCTGACTTCGACATGTTGCCCTGACAAATTGGGGTAAAATCTGTATACCCCATCACATATTTCAGGAAAAATACATTTTAGGTTAGGTTAACTGTAAAACTGTATTCCTTGGAAAAGTATAATGGGGTGTACTGATTGTGTGATTTTACCCCAATTGCAATTTCTCAGTACAACTCGTTTGACAGTTGGATCAGCAGCGCAACATGCCATCAGACGATAGCAATTAGTCAGCCTCTGATAAATCGGGGCTGACAAATCATGACATGTATACACCCCATCCAATAATCCGCGTCCATACTGTACATGGATTATCAGGCTGTACATTATTGGGTCGTGCATTATCACCCTGAGCAAACTTGCGGCGCTACCACGAACTTCGAAAGTCGAAGTTCGGGTATTTCCATCTCTATCGCACTCCCTTACTCGAGTGACAGGGATGCATGTATTACGAACTTCGACTTTCGAAGTTCGTGGTAGCGCCGTTGGTCCGGGGCAATAATTGGAAGCCAATTTTGCACGAGCTGATAATGTACGGCCCAATAATGTACAGCCTGATAATCCATGTATATTGGGACGGTCATCTGTGCGGACTAATAATCTCCAACGAGTCGACGCCACCCCGCTGCGCGGGGTGTCTATTTCTGGTCTGAGGGACGCAAGTGAACCCTAACCTAACCAACCTAAGACAGAGTTCGCTTATGACAAGCTATTTTTGTCCACCCTGATAATGCATGACCCAATAATCCGCGTCCACAAAAAGTGGACGCGGATTATCAGGCTGTACATTATTGGGCCGTGCATTATCACCCTGAGCAAACTTGGTCCGGGACAATAATTGGAAGCCACTTTTGTCCGGGCTGATAATGCACGACCCAATAATCCGAGTCCACAAAAAGTGGACGCGGATTATCAGGCTGTACATTATTGGGCCGTGCATTATTGGCTCCCTATGGTTTCAATAGTCAATAGCCCACCAATGATCTTTTATGTACTCTGTGGTCACTAGCCCACTAAAAGTCAATGCGTTATGTTTTTATTGTAATTATTATTTCAATTCTCGCAAGTTGCATTGGCTCTTTCAAAGTATTCACCCCTTTAGTGTTTCCGTGTTAAATTACACTAAATGTTAAGTGTTGCGTTTTATAGCTTAAGATAGGAAGAATACGCTATACTAGAAAGTTTACTGTTCAACGCCATCGCCACTGAGCTTGTCGCATCTTCGTCTTCGCTTTTTCAAACCTGTCAGATTACGCACATTGACAATGTAGTCTTTCGTAGTGCGAAAACCACTCGTCTCCTACAGGATCATGTAGAGAACTGCTAATAGTTGGACTATTTCACGGCTTTACGAAATAGTCTTGTGTCATCGTCCTATCTATCCCGATCATTCAGCGGTAGGTATTTATTATTATTATTACCAGGCATCGTCGGGAAATTTCCCGTGATAGCCATGATGATAATCTGTATTTATAAATTCAGTAGACGCAATTAAGTTGGAGTGCATGGTTTAATACGAAGGTAGGGTTTTTCCCCGCTCTGTAGAGATTCCCAATTGTATAAGTATATTGCTATATCTACAACTACCAAGTTTCATCTGAAAATTTCCATTCCTGCAAATCAAATTGTTTGCATGTCTGCATTAATAGATTACCATGTAATGTATTAGGTAATTGAGATAATTTTTTTAAATCTGCACTAATATAAATATAAATCTGTAATTGGGTATCCATAAGCATATAAATGTTTTGAAGTGAGATTCTGTAGACAGGAAGATAATGGCAGGGGACATATTACAGTGTGTGAAGATGGATATGCTGTCTGAAGACACGGAGAGGGAGGCAGGGAGTATAAAAAGTGAAGACAGTACGCCGCCACTTGATGGCGGGCGCGGCTCACCACCTCCCAACTGTGCCATCTGCCTCGGCACCTGCCGGAACAAGTGCTTCACCGACTCCTGCCTGCACCAGTTCTGCTTCAAGTGTCTGCTGACATGGAGCAAGGTTAGTGCTGTGACCTAGATCAGAGGTCGTCAAACTGTGCCTCTTATTCATTTATACAGACAGACATGACCTGCTTTATGAGACATTATCTGCTTCGTAACTATACCATACGGGGCATGCTATACCATACGTTCCTCACATGCTCACACCCTCTCTGGCTTAGGGCCTGCTCTGCCACGCTGTAGTTACGACACTGCACATTGACTATTCAGGTTCCCCTAGGGCTTATACAAATTTGACATTGGCTCTTTGAAAATTTCCTATTTTGCCTCAAAAGTTTGCCACCCCTGACATAATTATACAGTAGAACCCGCTTAATACGATTCTGAGGGGACCCAGCAAAAAAAGCGTATTATACGGGAAATCGTATTAAACGTGAAAAAAAAAATTGGACCATTTCATGTAATTTGTTTATTTAGAATGGATAATTTGGTCTACATAATTGTAGTTTTGATATATTAGTGAGGTGTATAAATTGCCTACCTATAGTACCTATTCAACAGAAATATTAGTTTTTTACTTAAAGCAGCTATTTATTTTAGTTTGACACAGAGATGTGGACGTATTTGATATAACAAGATCTTCAATATAATTTAATTTATGGATCGCGTCTTCGCTATTGCCCATAGACGATACATAACGTCTTAAATCTGCCACAAACGACAACGCCTGAGGATTTGACAGAATCGGAGGTGTTTCTTCCTGTTCATTAGCGTTGTCATCATCACTCAGGGCTGCGTTTTGGGTGAAACCTACACTTTCAATCAGGTCTTCGACTGACTTCATAAGTTGCAACATTGTTGTCTATGGATGAATATCCTGGAAAATCCTGTAATATGGTGGGTTCTTCTTGTTCTAAAACGATATTACGCTCATCATTTCGGAACCCTGCTTTTTTAAAACAATTTTGTATGGTTTCTGGCTTAATAGCTTGCCATGCCGCTGATATGTTTAGTATCGCGTCATGAACATTCAGTGGTCATGGTCGTCAAGGTGGGTGGTTTAGATGGTGTATTAAGCGGGGACGCGAGTCGTATTAACCGTGAAAAAATGTTTGAAAACAAGTCTCAAGTTGCAGGGACCGGCGTAAAATGGCGTATAATGCGGGAAATCGTATTAAACGTGATCGTTTTAAGAGGGTTCTACTGTAGTAACATTTGTATTCTAATAATGAGTGCTGCACTGGTGTCATTATTTTATAAACTTATTGGTTAGTTTTACCTGCCCCTGTCTTTACAACCTGTCAAATAGTATAGAAAATATTTATTTGGATAATAATTATAAATAATACAATACACCTTAAGAATATATTACTATATATATAGTATAATTATAGCACGTAGAACCGATGGCCGTTGGGGCGGAAAGGTTCTCGAGTGGCGACCACGTACCGGAAGGCGCGGCGTGGGTAGGCCCCCCGCAAGGTGGACTGATGACCTGGTAAAGGTTGCTGGAGTCCGCTGGATGCGGGTGGCGCAGGACCGGTCACTTTGGCACTCTTTGGGGGAGGTCTATGTCCAGCAGTGGACGTCTTTCGGCTGATATGATGATGATGATGATGACCTTAAGAATGAAGAAACAGCACAACAGAAAACGTCTCCACTAACCAATATGGGGGCACGGCAGTGCCCCCGCCAAGTCGAGCGCGAAGCAAACACTGCCGTACCATCCTTTACTGGAACCATATCGCCGCATTTTCAGGCCCCTATTTGAGAACCTCTGGATAAGACCAGAACGCAGAAATTTTCGTCATCCAGTAAGCTATAATCACATACTTAAAATCCAAAATTTCAAGTCTTTTGTAGGTCATTTAGTTCCGAAGTTAAGCGAAAGCAAAGTTTCGCATTTATGACACTCACTCACTCATGATCATCAAAATAGAACTAGTACTTCCCATAAACTCAGAGAGCTGAAATTTGGTACAGAGTTAGGGTTTAATGGCCACATAAAGGGAAAACTATTTAATATTAAGTTTTTTCAACTCTCTCGCTCCAGCGACCATCCTGTGTACGTGCCACATGTCCAGCCCATCTCCACTTTGTTCTGCAAGCGACCTCAGCAATGTCCTTTAAATCTGTTTGTGTTCTGATGTCGCTGCACCGCACTCGTATCTTTGAGTTTTAGGCCCAACATGGTCCTCTCTATCGACCTCTGGAAGACTCGGAGTTTATGCGTCACCTCTTTTGTCAGCGCCCAGCTCTGACATCCATAGAGCACCCCGGGAAGTATTGTGTTCTCGAACGGGAACGTCGTAAACTATATATATTTTTCTCTGATTTACTAGAAAATAGTTAGCAGTAGACGGTAAATGTGATAACTTTCTGAGTAATGTTAATGCTCCGCAGTTTGTTGGTCCTTGATCACAAACCGTACAGATGACCGTAAAACCAATATCTTCAACAGTGTTGATAATTTCCTTGATAATTCTCAATAAGTTTTCTGAGGAAATAGTGCATTGAACGAAATAAAACGCTAATGGTTGCTTATATTTCTGGCGAATACCATGGAGCATTACTATCCACATATTAGCTACTAGAGCTTTATCTGCTATCTGGTTTCTTCTTCCACGGTATTCGCCAGATCCATAGTCGACATAACCCTCCACTTTATCTGCTATCTGGTTTCTTCTTCCACGGTATTCGCCAGATCCATAGTCGACATAACCCTCCACTTTATCTGAACATCCGTTGTGAATAAGCCGCTTTTTCAATGATATCTCATCAAACAATAACGCGCAGATTCTGTCACATGGTGCCATACGCTTTCTCTTTCAACATTTTTAGAATTGGGGTGTTAATACCAGGATTTATGTCTACAGCTTTAAGTACGCGTTGAAGTGTGCGTATGTATACTAGGCAAAGGCATTACATGCCGCAAAAAACGATATGTCTTAGGTGATCTTTTAAAAATTTGTAAAGCAGAAATTTTGTTCTTTAAATTCCATCGCTTTCCTTTAGGTTTTCGGGCTTGATTTTTGAGAGACTCTGATACAACATTTTTCAAAAAATCGAGAGTAATTTGTCTAAATGTTTTTGACAGTGATGATAGCAATGTGTTCTCTGCAACTTTTTTATAATTTTATTTTTACGTGGAGTCATTTCCATGTTGCTGTAGCCGTATTTTAACGGTGTAGCTTCTGTAACAGAAAATAACTACCATTATGAGGGTCTTTGAGAAAATCTTAAGTAAATAAAAACCCTACTAAAACAGCAAAACCAACCTGATGTAACTTTGTCAGACGTCTTGTTTCCAGAAGCTTTTGATGTAGATGGTACACAATCTGTGACATTACTCATTTTTTCCTTTGAAATCAAAGCATCATCTAGAATAAAATTACCTGTTTATAATAATAATAGGTACATAAAATTATGTATGGTAATAATAACAGAAAAATAAATAAACGCAAAAACCCTACTAATTATGTTATGACCGACCTGGTGTAATTCTGACAGATCTCGTAAGTTGAATTTTTCGAAGTCGATGGCACACAGTTTTCGTCATAACCCTTTTTTCGTTTTGAACATGGAGAATCATCATCGTCAACTAAAACAAGAGTATAAAATTATGTAAATTTAAACAAGTCAAAAAATAAAAGTATTATTTTTATGTATTTTATTACCTTCCCGTTTGCGTTTCTCTCCTGAGACTACTGCAGTTGAAACCACTGTAACATAACATATCAAGCATATTAAATACTTGAAAAAAAACTGGTAGCAAAATTATAAATACCAATAAATCAACATAAGTACCGTTTACCGACATTTCAAACTCTGGAACTATAGGAAATGACGAAATAATTTCGTCCGATAGTTGGCGCCTTAAGATTCAAAGTTGGTATGGCATTCCTTCTTAATCTGTTTCCCTTTTTACTAAAGGCACTGGGTGGAAAATGATTTCCACAAATGAACTTGTTTTCATTCAGCCTTTGTATAGGTAAATACGCCAAGTCCTCATTTCCTGTTAGTTTTACCCATAATCGACATCTGAAATAAGAGGTTTATCGATAAGTTGTTCGCACACTATTCGTGTTTTGGGTTTTCTGTTTGTATTTTAGACAAGAAGTACTTTACTTACATAATATTTGTACAATCAATGACTAAATCTACTTCGGACTAATCAAATTAGTAAATTTTAAAGCTTTAAAGTCAAGAATGATTGAAAATATCACATAAAAACATCAGTTTACCGACCGGTCCGGTTCAAGTGGAAATCTGGCCAAAAATACGTCAAAAGTTAATTGTCTCACACGCCTGATCCCACAAACTTCACATTTTCTCAAAGATTTGCCCCCCATTTAAATAACATCTAAGGTAATTTTAACAAAAGCACAAATAACAATTACGCGCCAAATTACATTCACGACAAATAATCAGACATTAATCAA
The DNA here is from genome assembly GCA_947578815.1 of Epinotia ramella. Classification (NCBI taxonomy): domain Eukaryota; kingdom Metazoa; phylum Arthropoda; class Insecta; order Lepidoptera; family Tortricidae; genus Epinotia; species Epinotia ramella. The sequence goes on from OX388203.1 coordinate 30,908,556, forward strand.
TCATACCAACCTAAAGAAAAGTATAATATGTTTGATTAGCAAGTATGGTATTTGCTACCAAAATGCATCAGCAGTCATTTTAATTCGATAAGATTATTTCTATGCCTCATGCAACGTTGGTACAAAGTACGTTCATGATTTATCATACTATAAGGTGTCGATGGGCTGCGTATAGGTACGCATTTGACCACTATCTCGCCTGATGGTAAGTGATGATGAGGTCGAGGGTGTTACATGCATACCTAGATAGTGCCTATTCACTCTCGTCTTGAAAAGATCCAAGTTATATGTAACTGGGAAAAGGTTTGCCGGAAGCGAGTTCCACTCTTTGGCTGTCCTCGCGAGATAACTGGAAGCAAAGCGCTTCGTGCGAATCAGTGGTAAATCAACAACATAAGGGTGGAACCCACGACCGCGCCTAGTCCCAAGATGGCGAAATGGTGAGGGCGGGATTTATTCGTGTAATCCTAGCGCACACTCTCCGAAATGTATCCTGTAGAACACCGATAAGCAGGCTACTTTTCTACGGTGTTCCAGTCTTTGCATTTTAGCCTCAGTTAAATCTAGGTCACCAATGAGCTTCCTGGCACGCCCATCAATCGAATCCAAGGCGGCTGGCTGATATTTAGCGGATCCATCCCAGAGGTGGCAACAGTACTCCATACATGACCGGACCTGTGCTTGGTAAAGCTGAAGAAGCTGCTTGGGTGTGAAGTACCGCCTCACCTTAAAGAGGATGCCAAGTTTTTTTTTTTGCCTCCTATAAATGAATGAGGCTCCTGTAGCTTTTTTTCATTAATTTCATTATACAGGGAGTATTACAAAGGCGGAGGCGCAGCGAGGGAAAATCTGAATCTACAAGAGACAAGGAAATTTGCTCTTCGGAGTCACGAGACCGATTTTAGAAAAAATATAAGCTGCTTTCAAAGATTTTCAAAAAACCCTCCTATACAGGCGGGAATTAAACCCAGTCAAACTTGTCTAAAAATTGTAGTGTTTTTTTGCGTAAAGTGCTGGATGTAAGGAACTAATGTTGCTGAATAACCCTGTATTTACGATCACAGGAAAATACCTTATTTGATAGTTTTAAGTACGGAAATGGATTTCCCCTTTTACAAACAGTACCTACCTGGCAACCGTACTGTCTTTTCGAAGATCTCACGGTTCTAAATACACTGCTTTGCCATTTGGTAAATAATAATATATGAGTGGGGATGAAGATGATGATATGTTATTGCAGTTTTGAAAAGATCGGTGCAAATAATTAAAATAATTTACTTTAAAACAAAGTTTTACTCCGCCAAGCCACGAGAACATTTCCAAATTTCTTTTCAAATTTACCACATGAACTGATTTCCGAGAGCAAATTATTAGAGTTGATTATTTGAGAGAAAAACCCAATCGCTATAATGTGGCCCGATAATATTTGAGGATTTCCGTCGATTCCACAAGGATCACCTTTGGCACTTCATTAGTTGCTATTTCAACGGAATCTTATCAGAATCTGTGACGTACTTTTAAGTACATAATTGAGGAATTCCGTAAGTCATCTGTGGTCTTCATCATCAATTCCACTCCACCAAATTTATGATTTCCGGGTGTGTTTCACGAGTTTCAATAGGAAATACCAAAATCAGTACACGCGTGCCTAATATAATTGAGGAGTTCCCTCAATTCCTCATGGATTTTTTGAAAAAAAAGGGACCCACCTTTTCAGGTACACACTTACAAACAAAAAAAAATTACGAATCGACTCATCAATGACGGAGTCCTGAGGTAACAAACATTCAAAATAAACCGGCTAAGTGCGAGTCGGACTCGCGCACGGAGGGTTCCGTACCATTATCTATAAAAACGGCAAAAAAAAAAACACGTTTGTTGTATGGGAGCCCCCCTTAAATATTTATTTTGTTTTGTTTTTAGTATTTGTTGTTATACCGGCAACAGAAATACATCATCTGTGAGAATTTCAACTGTCTAGCTATCGCGGTTCTTGAGGTACAGCCTGGTGACAGACAGACAGACGGACAGCGAAGTCTTAGTAATAGGGTCCCGTTTTTACCCATTGGGTACGGAACCCTAAAAACAACCGAATTGAGAACCTCCTCTTTTTTTTTGAAATCGGTTAACAACTACAAAATTACCTATCTTGTCTAGTTTCAGAATTCACATCTCCCCTCCCCCATACTAACGAGCATGGCTTAGTATAAATATTTTTTTAACCGAAAATATATTCGTTTCCAATAAATTCACATGATAAATTGGTAACACATGTGTATTTATTGTGTGGTTGGGACTCCGTTTTCAGTAATGAATGAACTACCTGAATCAGGATCAGGGAGCCCTGAAACACTTACTCGATTTAAGCACATTATTCTTACCAAACGGGACTTATAATAACAATAATACATCAGCCTGTATACGTCCCACTGCTGGGCGCCGGGCACAGGGCACAGGCCTCCTCATGGACGAGAGGGAACGGGCAGTGGTCCCCACGCTGGCCCAGTGCGGGTAAACGGGACTTAATCGCCTAGAAATACATTTATTTATTTACCTCTTCGGTTACCCGACGTTTCGGATGTGTCACAACATCTTTGGCGTTAGCAACCAAGGATGTTGTGTATAACGCGACTCCGCTTCTAGCCACCGTTTTTGAGGAAAAAGGGGCATGTTGATTAGTAGGGGTATGTTGTGTTGTGTTTCAAGGGCAGTAGGATTGTAGGATTGATTTTGTTCTGCTATAATTTATCATGGGTGTGACTTTTCTCTTAGCATTTGCCAGTGTTCTACTGCTGGACAAAGCCATCTTCTCTTTTCAAGCGTTTCAAATAATATTAAGCTACTTTTGGTCCAATGCTGCTACATTTTGAAACCCCGATTTGACGAAGATTGTCACTAAAATGGTGTGTTGCAGGTGAAGGCGGAATGTCCGCTCTGCAAGCAGAACTTCAAGTCGATCATCCACAACGTGCGCTCCAACGAGCAGTACGAGGAGTACGTGGTGGAGCAGCGCGTGGAGGCCAGCCTCGACCCCGCCATCGACCTCAGCAACGCCACCAGGAGGTTCCGCTACAGGTGAGTTGTTGTTGGGACCACGCGACTGCTTTCTAGCCAGCTCGCTGTTGGTATTCCGGATGCATCATGTAAGTTTCCTCTTTACATTTCCATCATTACACTGGGTTTGTGATCATCACAAAAAAAAAACAAATCATAAGTTATTTCCAGTTGCGAAGTTGAAGGCGAATGTTTATCATTATCATATCAGCCGAAAGACGCCCGCTGATGGATTTAGATAATAAAAAAATGTTTATTTGCATGAGCACACCCTACAGATATGGGTCACCTAAAGAGTTCCGCAATGAGTGGTTCTGCGCCCTCCGCATACAGCGGACTCTCGCAACCTTTACCAGCCCATTAGCCCACCTTGAGGGAGTCTATCCACGCTGTGCCTCCCGGTTCCACTTCGTGATCGCCTCAGGAGAACTGCACCGCTTTAATGTAAGTTGAAGTCGAATTGTAGTCACTAATCTGGGGGTACGGCAGTGGGTGCACCCGCCAAGTCGAGCAAATCAGCGGCACGGCCGTACCATCATTTTCTCGAAGCAGTTCAGGTCAGGTTTATCTGGTTGCAGGACGACGCTGACGCTCCCGCGGCGCGACTCGCTGGCCATCCAGCACCTGCTCATGCACTATCCCATGATGGCCGGCGTGCTGCCCCGCGCGCCGGCCGCGCTGCCGCTGCCGCCCGCGCCGCCGCGCCGGCGCCGCCGCGACCCCACGTCCTTCCGCCGCACCGTGTACCGACACAACCTGTGGGCACGCCCGCTGCCGGACTTCACCGGCCGCTTCAGAGACTGCTCGCCCGAGTTCTACAGGTGACGTCTAGTAGATCATCCAGCACCTGCTGATGCACTACCCCATGATGGCCGGCGTGCTGCCCGAGTGCTACAGGTGACGTTTAGCGACCAATCTTCTCAGTCGTATCCTCACTACTGAGAGTAGTGAACCACCTTTACCACCCACTCTACCATTTGTACGGCGAACCACAGTTCAAACGCATCACTCCAGTCTTTTGTGTCGACGTTTCAGAAAATTAGGGTCCACATGAACCGCAATAAACAAACGTCGGACTATAGGGGGCAGTTTCAGGGCAAGGTAAGGTTTACAAAAAAATCTTAATTTACGAGTATTATAATGTATTATTTGTAACATAGTTAATTAAATTAGTTACCCGTTATCATTTATTCATCTTTTATGTGTAAATACTCTTTGAAGTGATGAGTGATAGCCCACTGAAGTGGTCACTTAAAAAACAAATAAATAGCTGACATGCGTCATTATGACTGTTGTTCATACTTATATTTGTTGGTAGAGTGCCGTCTAATCAATAGAAAGATTTGCTTTATTTGTACGGACTATTCAATCTTATTTTTATTTTAAATTTAAAGGATATAAAAAAATAAAACACCTAACTAACGTACAGCCTTAGAGCCGTGTTCATAGAACTTGACATTGTCCAGTTAACTCATTTGTGTTTTGTTCCTTTCTCACAGCTGCAATTGTCTGAGTGACGGATAAAGCCAAACGAACTTTTTCGCCATTTTGACTTATGTTTAGTCCAAGTACGTTTATAAATAATGCAGTTAGTTGCTATGATATTTGGAATTTCACATTATAAATATTAGGTACCAAATACTTAGTACAAATACTCGAAAGTGAATTGATTGATTTGCGAACCTTACCTATCATTCTGACATGCCACGAAAATGCCCGCTGGAGTCCGACGTTTGGCAATAAATAAATAAAAAATTAATAAAAATTTGGCGACAAACTTACACACATCAGTCTAGACCCACATTAAGCAAAGCTTGTACTATGGGTACTAGACGACGATTTACATACTTATATAGATAAATAAATACTTAAATACATAGAAAACATCCATGACACGGGTTCAAATGTTCTCATGATCATCACACAAATAAGTGCCCTTACCGGGATTCGAACCCGGGACCTCCGGCTTCGTAGGCAGGGTCACTACCAACCAGGGATGTTGCAGACATTCGCATCCGCATCCGCAACCGCGGATGTTCTGCATGATGATTGGTGATGCGTTAGGTTTGCAACGATTGTAAATCAGTCGCGACGTGTTCGAGTACTGCGTGACCCTAAACACGTTGCGTATTTATGTTTTTGAGTCTTTTCCTCAAGCTCCGCATCCGCGGCATCCCTACTACCAACTAGGCCGCCACATAAGAATAGGTTATTGAACGTAAACGTAATGTTTCCAGACGTAACGACAGCCAGATGCACCGGCTGGTCCCGTGGATGTCCCGCGAGCTGCAGTACCTGCTGAACGAGAACCCGGGGCACATCTCGTACGTGCTGGCGCGCCTGCTGGAGCTGCTCCCGAACCACCACATGACCTCCGCCGAGTTCGCCGTCGCCATGCGGCGCTACTTCGGCGACCGCACCGAACACTTCCTGCACGAGCTGCACTGCTTCGCGTCCACGCCCTACGACATGGCCGGCTACGACCGCCAAGTGCAGTACACCACGGACACGAGGATATCGACCGTCGTGAGCGAAGTGCTGTCCAGCACGGACTCGGACTCGGCCGACTCGGACATAGTGATGGTGTCCGCGTCCACGCCCGCCTCGCCGCCGGCCGGGCCCTCGCGGCCGCGCGTCGTGCCCATCGAGACCGTCTCCCACTCCTCGCGCTCCAACACCGACTCCGACGAGGAGGTCGTCGTCGTCGGCTACATCAAGCCGCCCGCCGACCGCACGCCCGAGGTCGTCGACCTGCTCGGCTCCGACAGCGACGTGGTGTTGCAGGAGTCGCACCCCGCACCCCCGGCCGAGCCGGACCGACCCAACCTCGTCAAGCTCAGTCTCAAGCGGCGCCGCGCGCCCAGCGGGGACGACAGCGACAGCAGCTACGCGCCCGAGCGGGAGCCCGACCAGCGGCTGCGGCGCAAGCGGCACCGCGCCGAGGGCTCCACCGCCCCCGAGCGCCGAGCGTCCACGCCGCCCGCGCCTCCCGCGCCTCCCACGCCTCCCGCACCCGCCGCGCCATCACCCGCACCCGCGCCCGACTCCAGCGGCCCGGAGGCCTCCTTGTCGTCCTCCTCCTCGGACTCGGACGTCCGCCGCCGCCGCAACCCCAAGCGGACGCGTCGGAAAGGCACCCGCCGCGAGGCGGACAAGAAGCGCGACAAGCGGAGCCCCGCGCGGCGCCGCTCGCGTCGGCGGCCCGAGCGCAAGTCGCACGCCGGCCGCGGCGTCAAGACCTCGCGCCGGCCCGCCGAGCCCGAGCCCGAGCCCGAGCCCGAGCCCGGACCCAGCACGAGCCGCGCCGCGCGCCTGCGCAGCGTCGTCAACGTACCCGCCAAGTCCAGCGACTCCAGCTCCAGCGGCAACTCCAACCTGCTCAGCATCCTGAGCAGCGCCATCCTCAACCCGCACTCGAACGTGCTCGCCTACAACAGCGACAGCGGCTCGGTGCCCGACACGCGTCGTGCGCGGGAGACGACGGAGCTGCTGCAGAAGGCCGAGTCCTGCTTCAAGAGCGAGTCGGGCTCCGACCCGGAGGACGACCTGCCGCTCAACCTTTCCGTGCAGCGCCCGCAGCCGATGTAAGGACGCGGGACGGTGTCGTGAACGCGTTCCGGACACAACTGACCAGATTGGCGATCAGATTGGATAGTCCCAACTCGGACAAACTACATTACGTAACAAAATTAGCCATTAAAGTGTCAAGTCTATGAAGAGGATAAATGATGAAATAAAATGTGAAGTGGAACGTGTTTATACAGAGCGCAACGAGAGACCTAAGGTGTATCGGGCCTTCGCTCCGTGGTTATTGTGATACATTTATACTAGACTCGGCCGGACGCTGACAAGTGACGACCCCAGTGTATAAAGTTACTGGAACTATTTATGTCGATATTATTTGTATTAAGTTGCTATTGCGAAGACTGTGTCTTTTGATTCTGAATGCTTCGCGAGTTAATTCGAGCGGTTACTGAAGAGACTTAGGGGATCTACGAATATAAATAAAATTAAATAATGCATATTCCTTCGATAGGCGAGATTACCCTTGTGTTGGTGTCAAATGACATGGCAACGCTTTTCTCGCTGCACCTGTAATCTATATGTCTCAGGAACAACCTAGTTAGAATGAGTTAGCAATAAGTATTCTGTGTACCTCGCTTTCTAACGAAAACGACCACACTTCACTTTAGCACGCAATCAATGGCAAGACAAAGAATCCATTACTTTTTTATCGCGTGTTGTCAAAAAGAGACGAATGATCCTCCCATTTTCACGCAATATTCAAGGGGGGTGGGGTTAAAATTTATGAAGTCTGTTTAGACACTGGTCCCATTCCCTGTTTAGACTTGTTTCGTAACTTGTAACGTTGTTGGGCCACAGGCCACAGGGTGCTATCCCACCAAACCTAAACTAAAGCATGCTTTAGTGACACTGATTCGTTGACTCTTTTGGCAATTTGTATGGGAACGCAACTTGGCTTAGTCTAGATGAAGAAGCCCTTGGCCCCCAGAGTGCTGTCCGTAGATCCCTTCACTTTATTCTTAAGTTTTACTCGCATCTATGAGGTTGTGCTCGTACGAATAATCGGCCCTAAGGACTATTTCATAAGCCATGTCGAATTGGAATTGTCTAAACTCATCTTGTATTATTTAGAGTATCCAAAGGAAAAGCAGTGTTTTTTTTAGTCAACCACTTGGAAATAATTATTGATATATTAGCTTTAGTTTATAATCCACCGTTTCATTATTTGTTCCTGTTACAGGCCTTGTAATAATGAAGAGTAGAAACGGAGAAAGGGGTAAAAGTGGAAAGATTAAGTTGAGAATCGAACAGGATGTCGAAAATAATAAATATGAACCATTCCTAAAGTAAAGCTATGTCCTGTCTTTTCCTTTGGATCTTGAGTACTTGTGATGAAATTAAACGAATATTTCCTGTCTCACCCAAGACTTCAGCTGATTGTGTATTTATTTACGTTTGTGATACGGGTATTTAGATCGTTCGGTAACTGCATTCTTATCATTAAGAGTTTTATTTATAATCGCCAGGATTCAAGATAAAAGTAATAAAATAATTGTACAATACTGAATCGATTGGACTCTTTAATTTACCAGCCCCATTATTGAGTTATAAAGGAAGTATCCTTTCATCGTGTCAACTTTGTTAGCTTGTATGACGATGATTCCATGTTAGAAGGAATGAAGTACATGGGTCCTACAGAGGTTTAGCGACTTTCCTGTCGACATAGTCATAGTTAAGGACTATAACCCTAACTTTTGCTTGAACTGAAAACCCGCCAAAAACTGAGTCTCCTCTTATATGTATCTGTGTTATTAGTGACATTAAATCTGTGATTAAATCATTGCTTCCATGTACAAAAGATGATGAGTATTTACCACAGAAAAGACGCCTAATGTATAATTTCACTCTGTATGACCCATATGTCTGTCTAACGCAAGGCTTCCATTATATGTCATTAAGCATCGACGAGTTAAACGAATCTGTTTTGTTGCTAGCCAGGCTGTCGCAGTATGAGTCATACCGCGATGTGCATGATTGTTTATCAAGTAAACAGGTATTAAGTAATAGACATGGCGCAAGTCTAACTAAATTGAATTTGTACCTTGACGAAACTAAAGTACTCAGGGTAGGAGGCCGTTTAGAAAATTCAAGTCAGTTTAGTTTCGAGAAAAAACACCCTATGTTGATTTCGTGAATAATTATAGCTGTATTAGAATAGAATACAATAGAAAAACTTTATTCAACATCACATGACAGTTCAAGTTACATGGGAACCTTAAACATATAAATTTAAAATTAATCCTACAGTTATCATTATGTGATGTTAAAAAGGGGCTTGCCTCAGCATAATGTTACAGTAGTAGGGCCACTGCAACGCTGGTTTTCAGGCAGACCCTGGTAACTATATTAATCCATTTTACATTGCTCGCTGTTTGTCGGGAACGAAATGTCTCAGTTTGTGTGTGCGCGTGTGTGTGAGTGTGAGTGTGTGCGTGTTTGTATCAGTGTGTGTGTTTGACTTAACGGAATACGGAGTGTGTGATATTGTGTCGTAGGAATGAAATTTGAGTAGGTAATAAATAATATTGTATGTTTGGACATGCACTGTAAACGTATTTGGCCAAAGAAATAATTATATTAAATATTATGATTAATAAATTACTTTAATTTACTGTTTATATTACTGGTTCGTTTTGAACATAAAAGGCTGTTGCACACGGCACCTCAGCTGTTGTTGTTTAATGTAAAGGAGGCTTGGTGGCCAGTAGGAGCCACAGAGTACTATATTATATACTGAGTAGGAGCGTACCTTAGCGCGAAAGATTGTCCATGACTGTGCGTGTCACTTGCAAACGCATTAATCACAATCAGAAATATTTATTTGCTCCGATACAGTTTACAAGGTCTTACATTCAAAAGGTACATTGTATCAGCCCGCGAACAGGCGTGCAAATAACTAACATTATAGGTACAATTTAAAACATCAAAAATAAATAATAATTCAAAATAAATAAGTTAAATAAGTTCATGTCACATAATTCAAATCAAAAATCAATAGTTATAATAGCATTGAGTAATTTATAAAATAATTAAAGAGGGATTATCGAGGCGGGAGTAAGTAATAATAATTTAAATTCATATTTCCTTTTCAGTTGTGCTCCAGGTAAGCTTTCACGCTATACTCCAGGCAAAATACGGTTTTGAAAAACATTAATTTATAATAGCGTTTTTTTTGTTGATTTCATTTGAAAATGTTATTCTAAGATGATTTAGTCAAGAATCCGACAAACTTTCCACCCGGAAGTAATTATGTAGATTTAAATGAAGCATCCATTATCTTTTTTTGTACGATTTATCTTGAATATTATAGAGAAAATTAAAATGAACCAAAATAAAGACAAAAACATTTATTCATATTTTTACTGACTTTTTAGAAGCCAGTTAACTTATAATTTTTTCGATGTCTGAAATTTTGTCGGATTTTGTCGCTGGGTAACTATTTAATTGATAATATATTCGTTATACATAACAAATAAGCTATTATAAATTATTTCCAAAATTGTCATTTTTTCCATACAAGTTGTCAGTTCATTGCCTGGACTACTATAAAAACAAAGCTCAAGGAGCCAATTTGTGAGGCTGCGTTTGAAAGCGTTACCTGTGAGCACTTTCAAATCTTCCGGGAGCCGGTTGAAAATTATTATGCACATATTATAAACATTCCTCCTGTATATCATTTTGTGACAACGAGGATGGTACAAAAGGTTCATTATCTTATGACTTGACTTCGTGTTTTGAAATAAGCCTCATGTGTTTTGACAAAAGTACAAATTTCTCTTAGAGACAGGGCAACGGGAGCATTTTTAGTTTTTTAAAAAGTGGAACGCAACTGTCATCCCATTTAGCTTTACTGATGATGCAAGGTCAGGCCTTGACACCTATCATGGGTAACCTTCCACGCGAGCGTCTGGAACCAGGATATCCTTATATTTACTGTGGCGTAGACTATGGCGGTCCAGTGGTCATTTTGAATCGCAAAAGTAGGGGTGCTAAAAATGCGTCATCCATCAATTACGTAGGCACAAGTTTATCTATAAAATAAATAAAATAACAAACATGAACTAAGTTCCTCTTTAGTCGCATCTGAGTAAGGACCGGCTGTAGAAGTTGTGTTGCCAGGGGATTAGGGTGCATAGGAAAAAAAAATACAAAACTGACCAATATAAAGTGAAAACATTATGCTTATAGTTATTTTTGCTATTTTGAATACATAAATATCAAACAATGGACGTTGTTTAATCATAGAAAATCGTGACGTCAGACAACTGAGGCAATGACTGGGCTGACAAGTTTGTAGGGACTTCGTTTTGGACTATTTGGACATTTCATAAAAAGTCGATAATGCTACTATCAGTCAACATCTCTATAGTCAGACAGAGTCACGTTCGCTCTGAACGCAGCACAGCAGGCAATGGACCGACGCTCTCTGAAATAAAACCGGACGATTAGGCCGCGTCTAAGGACGCGCGGAGCGTGCAGCGGCGCGGGGCGTGTAGTGTGTGAAAACGCGCCCGCCCCGCGCTACTCGACGCCACGCGAGTCCGCACACGAGGTCCTAGCTGCCAACGCACATGTACATGCAATAAAACAACATATATGAGGTATGTTTGTATTCACTTCATTAAACTCTTACAAATCAACAACTATCATTTAAATTAAGTAAAATCATTAATATAATTATTACGGCATACCCTTAACCTTTTGAATTTCAGCTACGCCCGTACATGCCACCGACCACTATACTCGCCAGTCATACTTGCAACAAAGAGGTTGTGGTGGACGCGGCTGACATGGCGTTCAAAAAGTTCGTTCCAACCTTATTATCATTAAAATTATGGCGAAACCATTATAAGTAGTATCTCTATCTACCCCGTCAATAACCTAAGGCTCTTATAATACTCGAAGGCAAACGAACACTCAACACATCTAGTGACTGGTTTGAGAAAAAAACATTATAAAATGTAGTCTAAACCCTTTCTCGCTTTTATTGTAAACTAGCTTCTGCCCGCGACCCCATCCGCGTGGAACTAGTTTATATCGTAGCTCCATACAAACTTTCACCCCCTTAGGGGATGATTTAAAGGGATAAAAACTGTCCTATGTCCTTCCCCGGGACCAAATTTCATCCAAATCGGTTCAGCGGTTTAAGCGTGAGGTGGTAACAGACAGAGACACTTTCGAATTTATAATATTAAGTATGGATAAACTTCAGCTCAATGTGTACCCTAAAATCATTGGCATAAGGCTCATTTTGAGTTGATCTTGAAGCCTGGCTGGTGAAAATGTAGAGCTTTCCGAAATGAATCTTTGTATATACTTTGAAATTGGAGTTCTAAATTTTAATTGGCAGGCTCGTTAAGTTCTATCAACACAGGGATAATACTTTTGAAAAGTCGTCAAGTTCCTTCAACAAGCGCTCTATTATTTGTTGGGAGTAATATTACTGAACCAGTGAGCTTCGTCTCAGGCTCTGTCCTCGCTACCATCGGGTGAGACTAGGGCCAGTCTTTTATAAATATAATGGGCGATATTCTCAGGAGAGGAGAGTTGCCGTGTAAGCTTGTGACTTGGGTCAGGGAGGGTACTCCCAACAAATAATAGAGCGCTTGTCGAAGCCTATTCACAATTGTTTTGAAGGCACCTAGAGCGTAGTTCTCAGGAAATACAGATGAAGGAAGCGAATTCCATTCCTAAGCAGTTCGCATTAGGAAAGACGAGGCAACGCTTCGTGCGAATAAACGGTACGTTGACAACATAAGGATGCATTCGCTCCCCGCGCGGTGGTTCGGTGCTGGAACGGGGGAGGTGGAATGACGGTGTATTGTCCCTACAACCACGTAACGTGTGGTTATATCTTCTATACGCCCAAAGGCCTAAGGCTCCTCTTCAATGTAATTTATATCATCCTACATTGGAACAGAGTTGCATTTGTTTTGTATTGTTCGATTTTAGAACAAAACAAACTTTCCTTTTACAGTTGATTCAAATTCCATTGTCAATTGGCCGGCTACATGATGATAGTGTTTGTACGGGATGACAGCTGCGCGCGCGATATTTAACGTTGATCGGTCTGTAATCGTATGTTGGTGCAACTCACCCTCACCTGTTCAGTTTGAATTACTAATCAAAATGAACATTTTGTGAGCGTCATCTAGCAACTGTTATTATTACAGCATGTCTCTTATCTTCTTCTAACCGCTGTATTTCATTCTGCCTAAACGAAATCATCAGATTTTAGAAAGACGTAAGTAAGCAAAGCATCAACAATAAGGCTTCGTCGGGTGTCTCCTGGCTAGACGATACCACCGCCTGAACCCCTAACTACTTAGACTAGGTATTGCGGGGCTAGTTAGGCCTACACTGAAACCCTGTTACATATTATTGCGCGCTAGAGAAGCATCTACCTTAATACTAGACTATTTCATTATAAAGACCGCCAATGACAGTTTCAGAGGATGGCGTTGTACAACCGAAGTATCCAAACTATACGATATATATAGTATGTAAGTAAAGGTACACAGGGTTGTGTACTTAACACAAATAGATACTATATTTTTAGACCATTATAGTGAATTTAAAAATGTATATTTCTTTCAGAAACTCAAAAAGTTCGTTGTCTTGCAGTACATGGCGACTTTCATGTTATAAGAGATCATATGAGATTGAGATATTTCTTAGACATTTTGTTTGTTTTCCGTTGAGGACAATGTTCTGAAACCGGGGGGGGGGATACTTTCCGTCCACTGTGAGATACACCTGTATGGAACTGTAACTTCGCTTATGAAACGCCATCTAGTGAAACTGCAGACATTGCCAGTACTTATAGTTACTAGTCTTTAATTCACATTCAGAGAGTAGTGATAATGAGAATGCTTCATAGAATTAAGTTCGCCTTTTGTACTACAAGTTCATCTTTTGTGCAATAAAGATTAAATAAATAAATAACCTTTGAACACTAAGAAACCTTTTACTTACTACAGCTTCTTAATGCCACTGAATGGGACGTAGCAATAGGTGGGAACGAGATGGGCGACTCATCTCTTAAGGCCGACACGCGCTGACAGAGCGAGCGGTGGCGGCGCGGCGCGGAGGCGGCGCCGGCACGGGTTGCAATGTTCGAGCTAACATGAAAGGGCCCGCACAGGGCGGCGCGGTATTCTGTGCCCTTTCATATTATAATAAGCCGATAATATCGTATCGGGGCTAGTAAAATGTGTGAAAAACAAGCTCACTGTTCAGTTCACATTACACGGCACGATATCGTTGGCGGTTTCTAACTATATCGTACTAGATCATGTGAATACAATTTAAGAACGCGTTATTTCCAAACTGTATTAGCGGCACAATTTTGTCTATGATTAAAGCACTATCATTATCTTCTACTCGCTGGTATCGCTATATCTAACTGACGTCTACAGTCAGGAAAAAACAGTAAAATATGTACCTATATTCTATTTACCCTTAGGCCCTGGTCTGCAACAAACGCCGTAGGTCGCGTCCGGCGTTTGCTGAAAGCTGCGTCCTCTGGACACGGCGTCCAGCGCTAACTGCTGTGGTCACTCTAGGACGCGGCATCCAGCGCAAACTGCGACCGGTTTCTCGCACGCGCTAATGTCAATTGATTATGGATGAACCTTAATATTTCTTAAGCTAACTGTACTTACCAAAGTGCATTCATTAAGCATTTGAATCGCATCCTTTGTAAATTTCACCATCTTCGATGACAAAAACGCGACGTCCGTGACGCCAGAATGCTCCGAAATGACTGCGTTGGCGGCGTACGACCTATGGACGCGGCGCACGCGTCTGGCGTGTGAGAGAGACCACTATAGTGCATTTCCATGGTAAGCATTCGTACGTCGCGTACAGCGTCACGCCGGACGCGACCTACGGCGTTTGTTGCAGACCACCGCCTTACATCTCTCTCCTCGACCGTAAACTGCACTAACACGCCAAGAATATACAGTACAAAGGCAACGTATCGGATACTATTATTGCTCGCGCGTCGTCTGTCCGTTTAAAAACAAATATAAGCCACATCGGTGCAGGAACGGTAAGCAGCGCTACACGTACTACGCCGTAGCCCGCTGCATTATGTTATTGATTTAATACTTTACGGAATCCTATGAGAAGCTAGTCTAACAATATTCTTTTGCTATTCCGCTAGCATACCTATGAACAGTGTTGAATATGTGTCGTGGTTCGTTATTAAATAGTATGTAAACAAGCTGCTTTGAATAGGAAAAGAGTAAGCCTTGTGTATTTGTATCATCTATCATGTTACTATCAGTTTGAGCAACGAATGGTAGCTGTGTAAACGAATTACATATCTTATATAAAAATAAGTCCGTTCATATTACTTCTGAATACGAGTAAATAGTTATTAGTTATGAAATAGAGGCCAGTTCTATTGAAATTACAATTTTATTTATAATAAGTAACAAAAGTTACTGTTGCATTGTTGGTCGTGTATCTGCTATTTCACTCACTCCCGAAGGAATATGAACGGAGTCTCTCCCTCACACACAACAAGTGCATTGTTAAAAATATACTCTACCCGCGCTGAGCGGACTCTAACGATCATTATTCACAATAATGCCTATATCTATGTACAATATACAGAAGGACAACCTGTCTCACGCTGCGAGGGCTGTTTCTGTCGCTGGTAACATGTGCACGCGAGCCAAGTGCTCACAATGACCTACACACGACTGATGTCAACAGGATAAGGACTGTCTACAATGTACAATCTTGAGCGTTAGTTTGCGTAGCAACTTCTGCTGCTCCAGTTTTTTTAGTGACGTCCAAAATTCGGTATTACATTTTAATCCAGAATCAACAGGCGTAACTAAATATTTGCTATCGAATTTGACATTTCAACACGTCATTTTGGTTTGTCAGTTTACAGTCATAAAACATTACTATACACGAAACAAGTACAGAAAAAGCCCTTGAATAACACAATAACACAAACAGTCGGTACTCATCGAGGCTACGCGAGGCACTAGACTTAGAACAACAGTCTAATTGCGAAACATCTGCAACCGTCGACGTCGGTCTTATATGATCGCTCGCTACTACAAGCCACTGACTTCGGTCGTCAGTGATAAACAATGCATTATTACGTCAAGGAAAACGATGTGGCATAAAAATTGTCGTTTACTCTTAATATCAAACGACAATTTCATTTAATGAACACTTTTTTATTTCGACAGATTTTTTTTATAATTACAGCCTGATACGGACTTAATGTCAAATAAAACCGACGTCTATCGGCCACTTCGCAAACCTCGTAGGTCCCAGATAGATTTGCACGATATTGAATTTGGAACCTTCGTCAATTCCTTTAGAGATCGAAATTCGATTTTGATTTGTACTTGTACAAGTACGCAGGGCTTACGAAGTTAAGTTGTAAGATACGGACTCGCGTACCCCGATGACACCGCCGCCCGGGGAGACCCGGCGTGACCCGGGTCTCCCCGGCCAGCCCCGGGGAGACCGGGGCGGGATGGACACAGGGTTTACGAGGTGCTGACCTCCACCACCGTGTTCATGTGCTGCGGGTGCGGCTTGAACGCCACCACCTCCTTCCACACCAAATCTGGAACGATAGCACACGTGAGGATATGGGGATACGATGCTGAGCATGGCTGGGGTTGCTAGCGTTATATAAAATAAATAAATAAATATTAGGGGACAATCTTACACAAGTCAACCTAATCCCAAACTAAGCAAAGCTTGTACTATGGGTACTAGACGACGATAAACATACTTAAATAGATAAATAAATAAATACCTAAATACATAAAAAATAAATACCCTTACCGGGATTCGAACCCGGGACCTCTTGTTTCGTAGGCAGGGTCACTATCAATTAGACTACAGCCGTCGTCAGTCGTATGTTTCTTTGTTTATAGTTTAATACAATACAAATATTCTTTATAGCTTACCGGAAATAGTACATAAATTAATAGAAAAACAGAGGTAAATTAAACATAAACAATGGTAGACAACAGGCAGTCTTATCGCTAAAAAGCGATCTCTTCCCGACAACCTTTGGGTGGTGAAGACAATGCAAAAATTCAAAATATATAATTATAAATATAAATGTTTAATTTATGTGATATGCAAGAGCAATTTATATTGTGTTTTAGTACTAAGATATTGCGGGAGGGATATATATATATAGACTCTCTAGTCTAAAGGAATATATGTAAAGACTAGTTTATAATTTATGAAACAGTTATTTCATAATCGTAACGAAACTAAAGCAGCAGAATTGAGTACAAAGAACCTAACTAACTACAGTACACAGATTTATGTTCTATTTTATTTCTATTTCTGTGTCTGTGGTAGTAAAAGATTCCGGAATTTCTAATACCAAAATAACGTCGGGATTGCTACATGTGGATATAATTCAAAACTTAACCTTGTGGTCCCGTGTCCCAGGGGGAAGGAAAGTATTAGTGATATTGAGCTACATATATCGCTCTTTTCGATTTCCCGAAGTAAAGGGAAACAGCGGCGCTACCACGAAAATCGAATCTCGAATTTCGTGTATTTCTGTCTCGGTCGCTCGAGTACCATAAACCATAAGTGCGATAGAGACGGAGATATTACGAACTTCGAGATTTTCGTGGTGGCGCCGCAGATAATAATACATTTGACGACCGGCTAGCCTGTGGGTATAATAGTGACGCTGCCTACGAAGCTGGGGGTCCTGGGTTCCCGGTAAGGGCAAATTTTTGTGTGATGAACATATTTGTTTTTTCACTTCTCATGCTCGAAAAGTGTGTCATATTAGGCTTAGATAGCGGGGCTAAAGTAGCACATTTAGCCCCTAGGGAAAATATGTAAACATATTTATGATTTTAAAACATTTTAATTTGACCAAATAAAACGCTTCAGTCAGGAAACAGAATAAATTTAAAATATTATTAGGCGTTTTATATTCCCGAATTCACAATCATTAAAAAAAAATCACCTTCGGCCGTCTATAGCCGCGTCCAAACGTTCGAGCGTGGTTGGCTGCATACATGGCATAAGCTATGAGATTGAGCGGGATAGACGCTGTCTGTGGAAGGGTGGCATTTTATAGGGGTTGGTCACCCCTTTCAATTGAGACCAAATTTGAGTCTAGGAGACGCGTATTTTTTTTTATACGTGTTTGAAGTTACGTATGATGTAACATGTACCAATTTTAGTCATTGAACCGAATCTGCCCACCCCGACTCCACGTGGTCTTGTCTGTCCTACCCATCATCATTCTCCTAGCGTTGTTCCCGGTTATGCCCCTAAAGGAGCTCGGGGTCCGCTTTGACACCTAATCCCAAGATTTGGCATAGGCGCTAGTTTTACGAAAGCGACTGCCATCTGACCTTCCAACCCAGACGGAAAACTAGACCTTATTGGGATTAGACCGGTTTCCTCACGATGTTTTCCTTCACCGAAAAGCTAACGGTAAATATTCCGTACATAAATTCCGAAAAACTCATTGGTACGTGCCGGGATTCGAACCCACGACCGCCGCTTGACAGCCGCATGCCTGAACCACTAGGCTACCGTAGCTATTTTGTCTGTCCTACCCCTAGAGTGTTTTTTAAAAACCGGAGGCGCGGAGGGAGAGCAGCCCTCGCCCGCCGTCACAAATAACAGGCACCATGAGAGCTGGAGCGGCTGAGGCTCAGGACCAAGAAGCCGAAGCTGTGGAGGCGACCATGACTATAATTTGTTACGCGAGGGCGATAGGGCTGCTTTCCCGCAGCGCCGGAGCTGTATGATTTACAATATTAGTCACAGAACCGAGTTTGCCCATCCCCAAAAAATACTAATTTGCGCATTATAGGGAGGGGGGTAACCCACCCCCCTCCCTATAATGCGTAATTCAAATGCAAACCATGTTTTGACCACGTCACACGTAACCTCAAACACGTATAAAAAAAAATACGCGTCTCCTAGACACAAATCGGGTGTCATTTGAAAGGGGTGACCAACCCCTATAAGTGATTCAAATGCAACCCCGACTATTTTCTCGCAGTCGCAGTGAAAACTAGAGTGTATAACTCTGGTCTTAAAGCCATATACTTCGTTCGGGAAATCGATACGTTCTCGTAGTGATATGGCTTATTTTAGACCCTTGTCATACAATCTACTATTAAATGTTGCATGTTTTCTGATTTACAAAATATATCGTCGTCTAATATCCATATTGAGCTTACTATGGGCTTAGTTCGGTTTGTGTAAGATTGTCTCGTAATACGTATTTATTTATTTTAATGATGCAAGACATCCTCTTTGAACGTAACCGTAGTATTTAGTTGCTGCGAGCGAAGCCACGAACAAAAGCTAGTAAATCTACACTTATTTTAATACTGATTGACGCGTAACCTGCTATAATGATTTATAGCTATAAGTTAAATCACCGTTAACGATATGGTAATACAATCTTATCTAATGCCTTTTAATAGCCACAATATACAAACAAAACACTCAAGTGATCCATAATAAACTTTATTCCATTGCATTAAAGTCGAGAGTGAATGTCTAGACTCTTAGAGATGTTGGTA
Source organism: Epinotia ramella (assembly GCA_947578815.1). NCBI lineage: Eukaryota > Metazoa > Arthropoda > Insecta > Lepidoptera > Tortricidae > Epinotia > Epinotia ramella. The sequence continues at coordinate 30,927,761 of OX388203.1, forward strand.
CAAATGTGTACACGTTTATTCCTTATGACTAGGGGATAAGACTGGGTATTGCATGCACATTTTGAGTTGTACCGCATTAAAATGCCGAGCGCCGAGCGGCCAGGCAGCCGTGGTCGGTAATTGCATTCGCATTGACTCACCATAGAGGTGAAACGTTTTAATGTTTAGATAAGCTATCTGTTGGGATTCGCTGCAATTACAAATACAATAGGTTAAGAAATGAAATGCCTAGCAAGTAACGTTTAAATGAAGTTGAATGAAATTAAACTAACCTATTTGTGTGTACCTCAGAGCCAGTGTAAATCAGTTATTTTATTACGTACCAATAATTAGAGGATGAAATAAGGTTGAACAGGGCAATCTATGAAGGGTGAAATAAGGTTGAACGTTAGAATATGAAGGGCGGAATTGTTGGAATTCACAAATATAAATCCGTCCTGCTCTATCTTGGAGTTTGTACAACGTTCTCTTTTATTCTCACGTGAATACTAATGCACTCTTAAGTGTTTCATGTTTTTCATTAGGGATTCTTACCCGAAGCTTTTACTTCACACCAGTTGCGTTAGTTGCTTTGTATCAATGACAACGTATAGTTAACGTGCACGACTCTCTTGATAATTAGGATAAATAAATAGACTTTATAACTAAACTGTTCTATTAATCAATCACCCTAACCAATAGGAATATGGTTGAACGAGACAATAATTGGAGTGTGAAATGAGATTCAACTGGCCAATATTGCTGAGGGAATTAATATCGAACGGTCCCATGATTAGAGGGTGAAATGAGGTTGGACAAGCTAATAATTAAGGGGTGCCCCAAATAACTATAGCGGTGCCTATTGCCTTCAACGGGCAGATTACGATAGAACGTGTGATGTCTCTGCGTCTGTGTGTCTAATGTGACTAAAAAGGTCTTAATGCCGGGTACAGACTTGCTGTAACGTAACATGCAATGTAACAGAATTCCATGGGAACGCATGATACATTGCGACAATGTGGACGGAAAATGTGTTACAGTGCACGTTACGTTACAGCAAGTCTGTACCCGGCTTTAAGGAACTGGTTGGGATACTGCTTTAGCATATATAAGTACTTAAGGGCACAACCGGGAATAGCGCTAGGATGCTGATGGTACCCACCTTTCCACTTGTCGACGGGCAGCTCCATGTCCTCGAAGCTCTGGTCGTAGGCCGCCGACACGGGCTCGTCGCTCGGGTCGGCGTACTGCTCGAGGTACTTGTGTGCTAGCGCTTGTTCCGCCGTGATCCGCCTGCAAGCAAACAGACAGATCGACTGCATTCCTGTGCTTTAAGAGTACACAGCATTAGCTAAAAAAAGACTAGATTGTTAACCAGGGGATATGTTTTTCCTAACATATCATCGTGGGGAAACCGGTCTAGTCCCAAACAAAACGCCCTAGATAACTTTTTTTATACCCGCCTTTTGGGTAGATACGGGTAATACCGGGTAGATTGGGTAGTTTCGGGAATTTTCCCGGTATTTACCCGTCGGCGCCCATCTCTAAGCGGAGGTCACTGTCCGTGAGAGGCAACATGCTGGCTCATTAGTGATGGGACGCTACCGGTAACTTACCAAAAAGTAGAAACATTCCCAGTAATGTTACCAGTAACATTACCGCCAATTAGTAACATACGGAAATGTTATAAAATAATTTGTGTGAATTTATTCTTATCGCTTTAAATACTTTAATATTTGACATTGATACTATTTACAACTTAAAAATACATTGGGCTTCTTTGATAACGTTAATTCCCAATGTTACCGGTAACATTCCCAAAGTTACCAAGTATTTTTCCAAAGTTTCTGGTAACATTACTTTTGTGAAAGTATGAACAGAATTTGGTTTCTTAGTATTAAAACTGTTACGATGGTCAGAAATAAAAGATAATGTGTACTTAAATCAGTTTAATAACAGCAATAATTGGTAATAATCATATCTGTCATAGTTTTATTCAGTAAGAATTCACAATAAAATATAAATACAAATAAAGTACTTAAATTAATTCAGTCATGTCATCATGAACAATATTCTTACAAAAAATATCTTCTACGGATAATCAGGTATATGGTTTACGTAATTACAAAAAAAAAACAACATATTATGTAAAAATAAAACCCTAGTAAACTATCTGAATAACGAATCATCTTAATCAGTCTTAGTTTTTTTCTTAACTTATCCTAAGTTAAGACTTTACCGACCATCAGGTAAGCAGCTTAGGTATAATAATCAACAAATACAAAATGTACCAATTTTGAAATAGGATTGTTATACGCCTAGTCAGATGCATTTAATTCGCAGTCTTCCAAATCCTCGTAGTCTGAAAAAACATCTTCAGAATCGGTAGCGGAAGAATCTGCAAGAGGAGTATCCACGTCAAGAGTACTCTGGTCTACGGGTTTTTGCGGTGTTGATTGTTGAGCTAGCTTCCAGTTGTGGGATATATATGTTAGTTTTCAGTGTATGTTGGAAAACGTAGAGAACGATCACTCTACCGCTGCTGAGGTGGCAGGAATGGTTAAAATTTTGACAGCAATTTTACCCAAATCTGTATGGACAAATAATGTTTGCTACCATGTCACCGGCTCTGTAGTTGCTGCCATTTTCCAAATAAACTCTTTTTCCCACAGGTTTTTGTGCGTTTTGTAGTCTGACAGTTGCATAAGTACATCAGTGGATTCATTTCCGAAGTTAAATACTATTTCGCATCCATCTACATTTTCTGGGTTGGTTAATTGCCCGCCTTGATTCTTGGGATTTAATATTGTAGCTGCGAAATGAATAGGTTTCAAAGCGTTTGTCTTCCTTTCTTCAAACTTCGTTTTCAAGTCTGGTAAGTTACCTTCAAACAGATTGGCTGTTCGCACTTTTGTTTAACAATGCATCTAATTCCTTGAATGCCTTTTAGACTAAGTGCACTGCGAAATAGTCCCCTTCTAATGTGAAAATCCACTGGGTTCAGAAATACTTCAAGGTTTTCAAGCTCCAACCACGTGTTTTCGTTTTTTTTTTTTTTTTAAGGTCTTAAAGAATTTGTAGCATTCTGAAAGTTATACACGACACTACAGAAGTTACACGTGTAACTTTCTTTATTATTTAACGTCTTTTCCGTAGAATGACTATGCACTAGTCCTTTTGGTTTCATTTTGCACCAGTTTTTCACTGCAACTAGTTATCATAAATACTTAGAGCATCCACTCCGAGTCATGTTTTAGATAAAACTGACCCACACTCAAAACCCAAGCCAAGACCGCAGGTAGCATTCTCGCATTTAAGATAAGAAATGCTGATAGTTAATAAGCTTGAAAGAGACAGATATATATATCGACGCACAAACATTCGCGTAGCTTTATGTAAGTTATTTTAATAAGAAAATAATATTTAGGTTTCCTTTTTCTTATAATAAGTCATCGGTTTCGTATCTTACCGCGTTTTGGGAATGTTACTGGTAACATTGGTAACTTACTGGTAATATTTCCATATGGAAACTTACCGGTAGTGGGAATATTACCGGCGTCCCATCACTATGGCTCATAGATTTTCTCGTTGTACTGCGCCTGTACAACTATCTCTTTTTAGAGCCTACTGTCAAAGCTTCTACACGAGCAGTCTATGGGTCAGTTTTACGCAAGAGTGCAATACAATAAGGTCATCAGTACATCTAGCACAACTCGCTGACAAGTCGCTTTGCGCGCGACTGAGCGTCTCCTTTCTCACTCGCACCCTGCAAATTAGAAAGAGGAGGGTAGATGTTTCTCGAGTCGCGTCGCGGCGCGGCGTCAGTTGTGCTAGCCCCGCAGGGCCCCGTTGCGGCTCCCCCGCTACTGCAGCGCGTCGGGAATGTTCGCCGACGCAGCCGTGGACGATTTGTATGCAACGATACGCAACAAGTCGGCGTCCATTATACGTCGTGTGCGGGGGAGCGGCAACAGGATACTGTTGCGATAGGCTAGACCCGGGCATCTTGGCGCGCTTCGTAGACCTGCGCGTCAACAGGGATAGATGAGGCGCGGGAGGAGCCCTGTTAGTTTTATTATTGATTATTGTTTAATTTAGTGTGAAACATAGTTTTTAAGGCAATTGTTACTAAGAAAATTATCGAACATGATATCTGAAATAAATGATTTTTTTTTATAGTCCGTTTGCTATTGGGAAACGTATGACATTTTGAAGTACAACAATGCAGCCTGTGAGCATGAGCGTGAGCATAGAGCAGGTACTATTTTTAATGCAAGCATTCCCAATAGAAAACGGACTTAAGACGAAATGTTTATAATACACTCAAGGTATTGTAACCTTGAAGTAATAACATCAGGATTTCTGTGAATGTGAATGGTATTTTTGTATAGTTTATAAACATATCAAATGTCAATTGCTGTCAGCGTCTACTTTCTACATTCTTACACACTACTTTAGGTAAAAACTCTGTGATTGGCACCCAGCACCCGAGTCAACGGGGCTCAGTTTTGTAACATAACTATTATTTCTAAGCGAGGTTCAATCTACACTAATACTATAAAGAGGAAAGATTTGATTGTTTGTTTGTGTGTTTGTATTAAATAGGCTCCGAAACTACTGGACCGATTTGAAAAAATATTAGAAGCCGACATTATCCCTGAAGAACATGGGCTACTTTTGCCGCGGGAAAATGCTTCATTCCTACAGGAAAACGGGTAATCCGTGCGAAGCCGGGCCGGGCAGCTAGTATGACAATAATCGGAAAGGGTGGTTTACCCTACCATCGAAGACAGAAGGCGAGATATTCCGCTCGATTGAAATCACAACAAATTTTCAAAGGTTTACCTCGCCTTAACAGGTTTAGTGCATAGTGAGATAAGCGACTGTTGGTGAGGTTTGCACTATCCGTCATTTAAAGGCGGGTTGCATCGACCCACTTGACAAACTGGTCAACGTTAAACATGGCGCCGACAGCTGTCATCCCATGGGGAACTGTCAAACTTCCTTGTCATTTAAAGGCGGGTTGCATCGACCCACTTGACAAACTGGTCAACGTTAAACATGGCGCCGACAGCTGTCATCCCATGGGGAACTGTCAAACTTCCTTGTCATTTAAAGGCGGGTTGCATCGACCCACTTGACAAACTGGTCAACGTTAAACATGGCGCCGACAGCTGTCATCCCATGGGGAACTGTCAAACTTCCTTGTCATTTTCAACGAACGTAACTTTTTAAACAACCGTGCCTTAGGGCAGGTTGCACCAACCTACGATTACAGACCGATCAACGATAAATATGGTTGTCATTCCGTAGAAACTTGACCAACTGTTTATACTTGCAGATGTTGACGAACATCGCTTACGATTACAGACAGTTTGGTGCAACCCACCCTTAGGCCAAGCGCGCACCACGATTTAATTTTTGCGACACGATTTTAAAATCGCGTTGCTAAAATATCGCAGAAAATTCACTGCGCGCACTGCGATGAAAAAATCGCTGGATCGTTCAGTCTCAACATGGAGTTCGTACCAGTTGCATGTCTTGCCTTATTACTCCTTCGGAGGAGGAGGAAGAAAAAAAGGACTCATCATCAGTACTGGACTCATCCTCTCACAGCACAAAGATGTATCAAAGGCTTTTTTTATCTGAAGTTCAATGATCTTCGTTTATATCCCAAGAAATTCTTTATATTATCCCACAAAGGGGATTTTCCCTCTATTTCCGTTATTAAATCGTCAACGTCTAGTATCTCGTCTTGGGACTCCATCGGAGAACCAGGTTCCGACATGTTGACGCTTGAAGAGCGGGACGCCGACTGAGCGCCGCCGCGGGCCCGGGGTGCGATTTTATTATCGCAGTGCGCGCGGGGCCATACTACTCCGTATGCTGCAATTTTATTTTGCGACAATCGTGTCGCGAGCCGTCGCAACAAAAAGTGACAAATTCCAATTTTAAAATCGCTGCGATTTTTTTGTCGCATATGCGCGCGCCGATATATAAACCCATACGTTGCATTTCTGCGACATAATTATCGCGCGACAAAAAATCGTGGTGCGCGCTAGGCCTTACTGTGTCTTCGTTTAGTAGTGATTCGTTTGTATGTAATAAGCACGACCCGAGTCGTGACAGCAGCGCGTCATTTGCACTTTCCTTGGCACGGCGCGCGGTATCTATGAGTCGATAATTGGAAATAGTCGCGCCGAGTCACAGTCACGACTCGCGCCGCCCGGCTATTTAGCTCAGATACTGGAATTAGGTACTTTCATGTAAATAAAAAACGCTAGATCGAATTTCATAAACATAATAAATTCATTTGTTGCGCGGTTAAAAGCACATTTGCAAGGTTCGCCAGAGCCGTAGCTCACTAGCTAGCATAGATATAGCAGCAGCTAGCATAGACATAGCAGTTCGATTTTTTTTTCTTTGTGACAAAAAGTAAGGTATACCAAAATCTTGGTGGAACTTTAACCCCCTTAGTCATACTTTAAAAACCTGTGTTAACTAAAATATGTATTGTCCGTTTCTCACAAGCACAAATGTCGAAGTTACAGATAAAGACAAACAGAAAACTCATCGGAATTTTAGCTATAAGTATGTTTGATTAGTGATAAACAATTAAACATGCATAATGGCATTGCTGTGGTGGGTCCAGGATTTTACTTTAGGGGGGAGGGCATGACTGTGGTTTGGGGGAGGGCTTGACCCTGTTGAGGTTAGAGTTTCGTTCAGGATAGGACTCGGATGCTTTGGGGGGCTTGAGCCCCTTAACCCTCCCCCTGAATCCGATAGTGGGCCATTAAAATGAATAAGGATTGGCACTCACTTGTCTGCGTCCAGCTCCAGCATGAGCTCCAGCAGGTTGATGGCGAGCGGGTTGGCGCCGCGGAACACCTCGCGGAAGTCTCGCCGCACCAGCGTCGGCAGCGACTGGATGTAGTTGCGGGCCTGCACAGGTCAATATATTAGTCATCATCATCATTTAGTAAAGTCAGTCATTTAGTAGGCGCACTATCTATTCAGATGCCAAATGTGTAGTCTACCCAAACAGCCCGTAGCTTTGGCGGTGCGATATCGCACTATGTCCTGGCGTGGCGTGGAGTAGCGTGCGGCTTCATGCGGATCGGTTTCTCTATTCTGATAATGGTACTAAATTGGTAGGCGCAGTCGAACACTGTTACTAGCACCATGCCTTTTTTCTATCCGATTATTCCAAATTCTAGATGATTCCACATTCGATTTCGTACACGTATACATTTATCGCATACATTGTTATGTTTAAGTAGATATGCTGCACTATTGGACATTTTCATCAAAATCTGTTATCAAGTTTTTGCGTAAAGAAACAACCAAACATTCCCACAAACATTCGCTTTCATAAAATAAGTACATCCTACAAAATAGAAAAACATCATGGTCGTTTGGTATTTAACGGAATTGAAGGACTGATCAGGAACCAATCGTAGGTATTGTAAACAAATCAATTGTTAATCATATATTTGTAAGTTATTTGATTTATTATCAAACACGCCGCCGACATCAGCGTATGTAGATAAAACCACTTTTCTCAAAAATCATCGGCAAAGTTGACTTTATTGGTAAAAAATCGACGTATTCGGCGTGAAGTGCATAGTTTATGGTTATTCAAAATTTAAAAAATAAAAAAAACTTGCCGGCTCGATTTTCCTCGACTACAATGTTGCATACAAATTCCATTATTTGTCATGGTACAAATTTTAAAAAAAGTTAAAACGGCCATATTAATAAAAGGCATAAGGTCCTAAACAGTCAAAACGGAAGATCTAGCTGTGAGTTATCGCGAATTTTTAGTTGTCTCAAATAACTTATGGCATTTTCTGAAGAAAAATACACTTCCAACTTATTATTTAAAATATATTCTGTTTTTACATACAGTGGCTAATTGTTTTTACGAAAAATATAGAAAATTGACGTGAAAATGATTCCAGACTTAAAAGAAGCAGCAAGCTCGTTATTGATTATTTGTTAAGTGTAAGTTGCAAAGACAAATATCGAAAGGAGTACGACAATTTCATGAAGCGGCGAGAAGAAATCCATGCCTTATCATTTTCAGAAAGTACATTTTGGTTTTCTTGCATTATTTTGAGAAAAGCACTATATTTGTCTCAGCCGGAATGCCAATAGCTGCAGCAGCTGCTTGCAGCCCCTTGCTTCGACAATAATGTACTATATATATATATATAGTATGTCAGGCTTCAGCTGCCTACTCAGAGATGTTGACTTAACCTCGATGATAATTAGTTCACGAGTTTACAACCACGCCGTACACAATCATGAATAAATGTACTGTTCATCTCTTATTGAACGACGCTAAGTAGGCGTTCTTCGTCGTCTATAACTAACAGTTTAAGGCTGCTTACCAGAACAATATTCTTTTGCTATTTCTGAATAACAAAAGAATATTGTTCTATTATGGAATTACGCAAAGTAACGCCTGATTTGAACAATTACTTAAAGCTTCCTCTCCACCAACATGATTGCGTTTTGCTCGTACTAGCAAGACCGAGCGGAACAAATGGTTTAGGTTCAACATAAACACTTGTATACAATATCTACGTTTCCTTACTTGTAACACGTAAACAAGCAAACACTGGAAACTAGCAAAAACGGAACCAGACAGAGTCTTAATCACAAACTAATTCATGCGAAGGAGACATACCACCTAACATACTTATCTCGCCAATTATAGACCTTATTGCTCTGGGCACAAGGCTTACATTTGGCCACTTAACAGCATCTTACACATACCAACGTTCACATACAGCCAAGTATTCATTCAAAAATCATTTTACTTTCTTAACGAAACAAATTATTTATTTGAATATTTTGTTTCGTGTTATTTTTAACGAGGAAGTTACCCCGATCATATTTACAACGATATGATACAGAGAGAAAGAATATAATGGAAAAATAAAGCATCTTCGTCTGTAGCCCCCGACAGGACTGGAACCTGCGACCCCTCTATTGCCGGTGGAGTGCTGTAACCACTAAGCTAAGCTACGAGGACAGTGACTGAACATCGCGTATCTTTAATAAAGCATCTTCGTCTGTAGCCCCCGACAGGACTGGAACCTGCGACCCCTCTATTGCCGGTGGAGTGCTGTAACCACTAAGCTAAGCTACGAGGACAGTGACTGAACATCGCGTATCTTTAATAAAGCATCTTCGTCTGTAGCCCCCGACAGGACTGGAACCTGCGACCCCTCTATTGCCGGTGGAGTGCTGTAACCACTAAGCTAAGCTACGAGGACAGTGACTGAACATCGCGTATCTTTAATAAAGCATCTTCGTCTGTAGCCCCCGACAGGACTGGAACCTGCGACCCCTCTATTGCCGGTGGAGTGCTGTAACCACTAAGCTAAGCTACGAGGACAGTGACTGAACATCGCGTATCTTTAATAAAGCATCTTCGTCTGTAGCCCCCGACAGGACTGGAACCTGCGACCCCTCTATTGCCGGTGGAGTGCTGTAACCACTAAGCTAAGCTACGAGGACAGTGACTGAACATCGCGTATCTTTAATAAAGCATCTTCGTCTGTAGCCCCCGACAGGACTGGAACCTGCGACCCCTCTATTGCCGGTGGAGTGCTGTAACCACTAAGCTAAGCTACGAGGACAGTGACTGAACATCGCGTATCTTTAATAAAGCATCTTCGTCTGTAGCCCCCGACAGGACTGGAACCTGCGACCCCTCTATTGCCGGTGGAGTGCTGTAACCACTAAGCTAAGCTACGAGGACAGTGACTGAACATCGCGTATCTTTAATAAAGCATCTTCGTCTGTAGCCCCCGACAGGACTGGAACCTGCGACCCCTCTATTGCCGGTGGAGTGCTGTAACCACTAAGCTAAGCTACGAGGACAGTGACTGAACATCGCGTATCTTTAATAAAGCATCTTCGTCTGTAGCCCCCGACAGGACTGGAACCTGCGACCCCTCTATTGCCGGTGGAGTGCTGTAACCACTAAGCTAAGCTACGAGGACAGTGACTGAACATCGCGTATCTTTAATAAAGCATCTTCGTCTGTAGCCCCCGACAGGACTGGAACCTGCGACCCCTCTATTGCCGGTGGAGTGCTGTAACCACTAAGCTAAGCTACGAGGACAGTGACTGAACATCGCGTATCTTTAATAAAGCATCTTCGTCTGTAGCCCCCGACAGGACTGGAACCTGCGACCCCTCTATTGCCGGTGGAGTGCTGTAACCACTAAGCTAAGCTACGAGGACAGTGACTGAACATCGCGTATCTTTAATAAAGCATCTTCGTCTGTAGCCCCCGACAGGACTGGAACCTGCGACCCCTCTATTGCCGGTGGAGTGCTGTAACCACTAAGCTAAGCTACGAGGACAGTGACTGAACATCGCGTATCTTTAATAAAGCATCTTCGTCTGTAGCCCCCGACAGGACTGGAACCTGCGACCCCTCTATTGCCGGTGGAGTGCTGTAACCACTAAGCTAAGCTACGAGGACAGTGACTGAACATCGCGTATCTTTAATAAAGCATCTTCGTCTGTAGCCCCCGACAGGACTGGAACCTGCGACCCCTCTATTGCCGGTGGAGTGCTGTAACCACTAAGCTAAGCTACGAGGACAGTGACTGAACATCGCGTATCTTTAATAAAGCATCTTCGTCTGTAGCCCCCGACAGGACTGGAACCTGCGACCCCTCTATTGCCGGTGGAGTGCTGTAACCACTAAGCTAAGCTACGAGGACAGTGACTGAACATCGCGTATCTTTAATAAAGCATCTTCGTCTGTAGCCCCCGACAGGACTGGAACCTGCGACCCCTCTATTGCCGGTGGAGTGCTGTAACCACTAAGCTAAGCTACGAGGACAGTGACTGAACATCTTCGTCTGTAGCCCCCGACAGGACTGGAACCTGCGACCCCTCTATTGCCGGTGGAGTGCTGTAACCACTAAGCTAAGCTACGAGGACAGTGACTGAACATCGCGTATCTTTAATAAAGCATCTTCGTCTGTAGCCCCCGACAGGACTGGAACCTGCGACCCCTCTATTGCCGGTGGAGTGCTGTAACCACTAAGCTAAGCTACGAGGACAGTGACTGAACATCTTCGTCTGTAGCCCCCGACAGGACTGGAACCTGCGACCCCTCTATTGCCGGTGGAGTGCTGTAACCACTAAGCTAAGCTACGAGGACAGTGACTGAACATCGCGTATCTTTAATAAAGCATCTTCGTCTGTAGCCCCCGACAGGACTGGAACCTGCGACCCCTCTATTGCCGGTGGAGTGCTGTAACCACTAAGCTAAGCTACGAGGACAGTGACTGAACATCTTCGTCTGTAGCCCCCGACAGGACTGGAACCTGCGACCCCTCTATTGCCGGTGGAGTGCTGTAACCACTAAGCTAAGCTACGAGGACAGTGACTGAACATCGCGTATCTTTCAACCATTATATTATTTCTCTCTGTATCTGTTAAAGATTGCAATTAACCAATTATCGCCTAGCAACATTATCGGTCTAAGACTTAAAAAAAAAGTAAAAAATATAGATATTGTCTATGCAATGACCAGTCGAATTTGAGTCGTTTTGTAGCAGCCAAAGTTATCGTGTCGTTTTCGATTGGCTTGCGCTGAATTATTCCGTAAAACAACTGATTGTCGTGTCGCAGTTGTGAATAACATAATTTTAAATATAAGACGTGTGTGGAAGCAGGACCCAAGCATTAAGTCAATTCAGTTGAGTGCCGACGAGACTCCTATCGGTGGAAGCTTCAGGAAAGGTATTTCGCGAACTGTAGGTAAGTCGGCTAGCTGAAGGTTGGTGAAAGTACTCTGCCCTGTTAGCTGACACCGACTTCTGCATGCTACAATCGCAGACAAGCCTGGTAAGTGCTCAATTTGATTGACTTTGAGACTATTCCACACAAACATTATTTCGAACATTTTCGTATATTTTAATCTCGTAATTTACAGTCCATTAATGAAAAAGACATTTGGTCTTCGAGCCGCATAATATTGTAAGGCGATCGTGGAATATTTTGTGTTTTTAACAAGAATTTGTAGTTTTATATATTTTTTTTCTCGTTGTACAAATTTGCGGGTAATCCTAGAAACGTTTGGGTTGATTCTCTTTGGATAGAAGACGCGTTTCGTTTCTGTGTGTTGGTACACGTCGCGATCTGTCAAATAAAATAAAATCTAGTTTCGGAACGTTTCTAAGCTGTCAAATCAGTTATAGTTAGTTGAGGTTAGACGAAAGAAATAAATAATAATTGCCGGTGCTTTTGTTTATTGTGAAGTGTTATTGTGTTTCGTACGGATAAAATGACTGGAGGAAATAGTGATAAAACTAGTGACAAGTGTGATAGAAACCGCGTAGGTCGCGATTACGCGTTCGCTCGAATGGAGTACATTGCGAGCTCAGATTTAGCCGGGTACTCGCTCGAAGATGTCAAGGCACTGGAGAGGGAATTCCACTCATTCCAGATAGAATTGTTATCGTCGCTGTCGAGCGGAGATAGGGAAAGTGAGCTACAAGTTTCATCGCAGTTCGAAATGATGGTAAAAGCTATTAAGTTGCGCTTCACTAATCAAGTGTTAGAACAAAAGCCGTCACCTTCCAGTCCTAGCTCGTGTGTGCAATTGCCTCGTATTGTTATTGCCCCATTTAGTGGGAAGATGGAGCAGTGGGTGTCTTTCATTCAAATATTCGATTCATTAATTCACAAGAAAGACATTCCTGCAGTTGAGAAGTTCCATTATTTGTTAACTAATGTGCAAGGTGAGGCTTTTAACCTAATAAAAAACTATCCCTTGTGTGACGAGAACTATGTTGCTGCTTATAACACATTGAAGCAGCATTATGAAAGAAAAAGAGTAATTGCTTCAATGTTTTATGAAAAGTTGCTTAATTGCGAGTCGGTAAAATCGAAAAATAGTGTTGAATTGAATCGTGTTTGTCGCACCTTTAGAGAAAATTTAGAAATATTAGAAAAATATCAGTTACCTGATAAAAACTTCATGTTGTACCATTTGTTGTGGTCTAAGTTGGATGTTTCCACCAGAGAGGCTTTTGAGTTGCATCTCGAATCAAACATTGACATACCAGATTATGGAGTGTTAATTTCGTTCATCGAAAAGCGGAGTCAGGCCTTGGAGAATTCGGTGTCTCGGGCAAATATTGTTGTTAGTAAGCCCGCATTTAAATCTAAATCGTCTTTTGTTGTGCCGCCTGTCAGCCAATGTGTAATTTGTGCTGCTTCGGGTCACAGTTTGGAAAGCTGTGCTCAATTTTTGAAATTGTCTCCGACGGAGAGATTTAATAGGGTAAAAGATAAGAAACTTTGTATCCTCTGTTGTCGGCCATCACATGGGGTAAAAAATTGTAAATCAAGTGTCATGTGTCACACATGTAATGGCAGACATCACAAATTATTGCATTTTGATAAAAGCAGGGACTCTGAACCTGCAGTATCAGAGGTCTCAGATGTTCCGGTGACTTTGGCTGTTCCAAACTGTAGTGCACAGGTGTTATTTTCGACAGCTATTGTGCTGATAAAAAATAAATATAATAAATTGGTACCAATTCGAATATTGCTAGATAGTGCAAGTGCTTGCAATTTCATGACTTTGAGATGCGTTCAAAAGCTTGGATTGTCCATAAAGAATGCTAGTGGGCAATCAGTGAATGGCATTGGCCAAACGTCAACGGAGACTCTGGGATCTGTCAATTGTGAAATTGTCCCTACAAATAGTGAGTCCCATTGTAAATTTTCATTGGAAGCATTCATTTTGTCGCGGATTTGCTCTGATATGCCCTCGGAACAAATTGATGTCGCCTCGTGGGGGCATATCAGAAATTTAAATCTTGCAGATCCATCGTTCTTCAAACCTGGACCTATTGACATGCTGGTTAGTGTGAATATTCTCGCTTCCGCTCTTCAACCCGGTGTTGTCAAAGGCAATGCAGGGCAGCCTATTGCCATCCGCACAGTTTTCGGCTGGATTGTAATGGGTGAGTGTGCCATCAGTGTTGCTTCTTCTCGTTCTCGTTCTCGTAGTGGTTCCAGTGTTGAGTCGAAAGACTGCCTTCTCGTGTCGAGTCTATCTTTGGACAATAATATAAAGCGTTTCTGGGAGTTGGAAAATATTGATGCTCCTAGATCGGTGGTTTTTTCGAAATCGGAATTGTTGTGTGAAAATTTAATGGAGTCTTCATACTGTCGCAATCCTGATGGAAGGATGGTGGTACCATTAACTTTTGTTGACACTGAGGAAAAGCCTAAGTTTTCAGGGTCTCGAGAGATTGCCCTCAAGCGGCTCTTAAATTTAGAAAAGAAGTTTATGGTAAATCCCAACTTTCGGCAAGCTTATGTCAATTTTATGGATGATTATTTGGAGTGTCGTCACATGGCGGAAGTAGATCCCCCCTTGTCGTCTGAAGGTCACTTCTTCTATATACCTCATCAGGGAATTTTGCGTGACTCGGTTACAACGCCCTTGCGTACAGTTTTTGATGCGAGTTCAGTGGATGCTACCGGGAAATCCTTGAATGCTACCTTGCTACCAGGTCCCAAGTTACAAAAAAGTATATTCGATTTGCTGGTTCGATTCCGGTGGCATGCGATAGTCTTCACAGGAGACATCAAGCAGATGTATCGCCAGTTTCTTGTCGATCTGGAAGATTGCAACTATCAACGCATCTTATGGCGTTCATCCCCTGATGATCCTGTGAAAGACTATCGCTTGCTCACAGTTAGTTATGGCGTCTCCTGTGCCCCCTACCAAGCGCTCTGGTGTGTTTCTAAGTTAGCGAAGGAATTCTCAGCTCGCGCGCCCCACGGTGCCGCAGTGCTGGCCAGGGATGCATATGTCGACGATATTGTTTCAGGGACGGATTCGGTCGAGAGTGCGATAAACTTGCGTAAGGAGTTGGTGGACATTTTGTCATCCGCTCAGCTTCACTTGCGCAAATGGACCTCTAATAGTCCTCAATTCCTTGAAAGTCTGCCTGGGTCGGAGCTATATTCGGAGCAACTTCATAACTTCGATGATGTTCATGATTTGTCGCTCAAAATTTTGGGTCTTTCGTGGCTCCCAAAGGAAGATAATTTCACATTTAAAACAATTCAGAATGACTGTCGCTGTACGAAGCGGTCGATCCTCTCGGACATCGCCCGTATTTTCGACCCATTGGGTTTGTTGTCGCCTGTTGTATTTTTCGCAAAATACATAATACAACGTTTATGGGTTTCGGGTGTCGAATGGGACGGTGAAATCCCTAGTGCTATCGCTCAAGAGTGGCGTAAGTTTAAGTCACAATTGTCGGAGTTAAGCTTACTGTCCATTCCCCGTAGAATTATTGAAACTTTCGCGTCGTTGCAGCTCCACGGGTACTGCGACGCTTCGGAGAGGGGCTACTGTGCTGTCATTTATTGTCGTGTCGTTCAACATGACGGCTCTACTGTCGTGCGTCTTTGTTGCGCAAAATCGAAGGTGGCTCCCCTTCGTAAGTGCTCGATACCTCGTTTGGAGTTGTTATCAGCCGTTTTATTGTCGGACTTGCTTGCTTCGTTCACTGAAGCTTTAAAAGACTTCCACACCTTTGACAGTGTCTATGCCTGGTCGGACTCCACTGTAGCCCTGACCTGGATTCGGTCGTGTCCCTCGAGGTGGAAAACCTTCGTGGCAAACAGGGTTGCGCACATACAGGAACAAGTACCCCCTGAATGTTGGCATCACGTTTCTGGTTTGGAAAACCCAGCGGATTCCGGTTCCCGCGGTTTGCTACCCGCGGACTTGATCCAGAACCCGTTATGGTGGGCGGGGCCTTCCTGGCTGCCCCTTCCTCAAAAGTATTGGCCACAATCAGAGATGGTTTTGGATGATGCTGCTTCCAGTGAACAGAAGATTTATAGTTTATTCACAGTCTCTAACGCCTCGTTTATAAACTCAATGTTAAATCGATTTTCGTCGTTTCAGAAGGTATTGCGCACCTTGGCTTATTGCTTTCGATATATGTACAACCTGCAAAATCCTTCGTCGAAAAATACAAACCCTAATTTGTCGTCTGAAGAACTTAACAGTGTTCTCCATTTTCTAGTGAAGCATGTCCAAGAATGTGCTTTCGCTTCAGAACTTCGTTGTTTGTCGAAGGAGAAGTCGCTCCGCTCTGTAGCCAAACCGATTCGGAAATTGTCGCCTTTCCTGGATGAATCTGGTTGTTTAAGGGTGGGCGGTCGCCTTTCCAAAGGTACTCTGTCGTTTGATGTTAAACATCCGCTCTTGTTGCCTCGTGATCATAGGTTAACAACGCTGGTCATTGAGGATTATCACAATCGGCTTATGCATCCAGGATTGCAAACGCTGCAAAATCTAATAGCTCAAGACTTTTGGATTATGTCGTCGAAAAGGGCTATAAACTCTGTGATTTCATCTTGCATGAAATGTTTTCGCGCTCATCCTAAGCTGGCCGAGCCTCCTATAATGGGCAATTTGCCATCCTTTCGAATCAACCAAGTTAAACCCTTTTCGTCTTCGGCGGTTGATTACGCGGGTCCATTCGACACAAGTCTAGGTCGCGGTCGCGGCTTGCGCACATTCAAATCGTACATTTGCGTATTCGTGTGCACGGTCACAAAAGCAATGCATCTAGAGCTTGTTTCCGAGCTTACGACGGAAGCTTATTTGGCCGCTCTGCGCCGGTTTATTGCGCGTCGTGGTCGCTGTTCAAGACTCGTATCGGATCAAGGAAGGAACTTTGTTGGTGCCTCCAACGCGTTGCACGGTTTGATGTCTAAAGCTGCGCGTTCCGAGCAAATTGAATTCGTTTTCAATCCCCCGGGTAGCCCGCACTTTTCCGGCTTGGCTGAAGCCGGTGTAAAGTCAGTAAAAACACACTTATCGCGTGTATTAGGATCGCAGCGCCTCACTTTCGAAGAATTGTACACTGTTTTGACTCAAATAGAAGCCATGTTGAATTCGAGGCCTCTATCACCCGTTAGTTCAGACCCTAACGATTTTTCGGTGTTAACAGCTGGCCACTTTCTGACGATGGAGCCGCTCACTATATTACCTGAAAGTAATTTAGTCGATGCAAAGTTAGGCCCCCTTCAGAGGTGGAAATTAATACAAAAAAATCCATCAAGATTTCTGGCGTAAGTGGCACTTAGAATATTTGCACACTCTACAACAGCGCCACAAATGGTTCGATGGTCAAAACCAAATAGATGTCGGGACTCTTGTTCTCATTGTTAATGAGCAATGTAGTCCAATGAAATGGAAAATGGGTCGGGTGGTCCAACTCCATCCAGGAACTGATGGTATTTGTAGGGTTGTGACAGTCCGCACCGAATCTGGTGAACTTAAAAGACCAGTTGTAAAACTGTGTCCTCTTCCTTTACAAAATTAATTAGTTTTATCGTCGCTCTTATTTAGTGTAAGTTATAGATAACCTAATATAATCGTAGTTCCTCTAAAAGAGATACAACCCATAGTTATAGGATTTTTTAAAATAACTCGTATTTTGGTGGGCGGAATGTTAAAGATTGCAATTAACCAATTATCGCCTAGCAACATTATCGGTCTAAGACTTAAAAAAAAAGTAAAAAATATAGATATTGTCTATGCAATGACCAGTCGAATTTGAGTCGTTTTGTAGCAGCCAAAGTTATCGTGTCGTTTTCGATTGGCTTGCGCTGAATTATTCCGTAAAACAACTGATTGTCGTGTCGCAGTTGTGAATAACATAATTTTAAATATAAGACGTGTGTGGAAGCAGGACCCAAGCATTAAGTCAATTCAGTTGAGTGCCGACGAGACTCCTATCGGTGGAAGCTTCAGGAAAGGTATTTCGCGAACTGTAGGTAAGTCGGCTAGCTGAAGGTTGGTGAAAGTACTCTGCCCTGTTAGCTGACACCGACTTCTGCATGCTACAATCGCAGACAAGCCTGGTAAGTGCTCAATTTGATTGACTTTGAGACTATTCCACACAAACATTATTTCGAACATTTTCGTATATTTTAATCTCGTAATTTACAGTCCATTAATGAAAAAGACAGTATCATATCGTTTAAAAAACATTTTGTTTCTGAAGTACATATACAACGTGTTAATAAAATAACGCAAAACCTGAAAACCGTTTGTTCAGAATCGTCCATAGAATGCGAAAAAAATAAAAATATTTTTTTTTGACAAGATTTATTTTTTACATTTGTATGGAGTGTTGGCCGACTGGGGCGACCTGCTCCATACAAATGTAAAAAATAAATCGCGTCAAAAATTTTATTTTTAATTTTTTTCGCATTCTACTCTCGATTCTGAACAAACGGTTTTCAGGTTTTGCGTTATTTTATTAACACGTTGTATATTGTAAATATGGTGTATATATAATGTAATATATGTGTTGGTTGTAAATATATATTGGCCCGCCCCAACATTCGCGCGTATTTCAATATTTATATGCACAATTATTTATATGTATACTTTAATCATACCCATCACTCCTATAAGTCTGTATACATGTCAGTATAACGCATAAAAATCGGTCTAGTAGTTTCCGCGTTCAGTGCAAGCAGACGAGTGAGAACGGGGAGTTAGTTTTATAATGATTAATCACATAAGTAATTAAGTTGACACCATAAACATTGTTTCTAGTAGTATACCCGGCGCACACACAGCTGACATTGGTCACAAACATTGGCGCCCGGCAGACAAACACACAAACAAGTGCAAGCAACAGGTGTACCGCCAGCATGACTCACCGATTGTTTTCATTTACACAGCTGCTCAAAAATATACTCACTGATTTCGTACAAGGAATCGCGATAACTGTTAATGTTATTATATTAATTCAGTTATTACATTAGCCGGCATCGCTCACGTTACGTTCGCTATTAGTGCATTACACCCCACGAAAGTATTCGCACGAGCCGAAAGCGAAGGCGCTAAACTTGAGCTCTAAGGAAACTAACGGTGTGTATGTTTTCTCCTGGCTAAAATTAGAGCGGGCAATGTTACCCCTCGTGGCCTTAATACGTTACAAACACAATGCTCCCGATATATATATATATATTTTTTTTAATGCATACCAGAATTTATAAATATCGCATTCCCAAAACACCACATTTTCTATGTTTCCCTTTACGATCAGATTCTCAAAATACCATATTCTACAATAAAAAGTTACATCATACACCATTTAATCAATGTAGCAGATAGCTTTAATAATACCAGATTGCCTTGCCGTATTCTCGATACATGGGATGTTCAATATATATAATTCCCGTATATCTGGGTTCTAAAAATACCATAGATTTAATTTTTTCCATTCAAAAAGCATAAAAAAGGTGAAGCTCACATGTATGCAACTACTATGCTTATGACCATTCATGACATAAAGTCCATTCTATACAAAATGTAAAGAATGTTTCTAATCGCTGAAGGAGTTCCCGAGATTACCCCTTACATACAAACTTACAAAGCCACAATCCCACAGAATTGTCCAACTAGTATATTTGCTTGCTTCTGACCATACATATATGATATGTTGCGAGGCTGGTGTTTTGAAAACTTGAGGTATTGAAATTTTCGTTTATTCATAATAAGTTGTTAGAGAAATCAGATATAAGTAATGCGATACTGGTAATGTGAGATTACGTTATTTCGAGAATATTGTATTGTGAAAAATATGGTTTTCCGATTATCTAGTGTTTAGGGAATCTGCTCTTTTCAAAAGATGTGATATTGAAAATGTGATGTACATGGAAACAGGATAAATTGAGAATATGGTCTTTTGAAAATCTAATTTAAAAAGAAACTCGGTGTATAGAAAATGTGGTATTTTGGGAATGCGATATTTTGAGAAATTATTATTTAATCCAATGTAGTATTTTGCAACTATTGTATTAAGGCCACGAGGGACCGTTACCTACGGCCATTGGTGATATAATTTTTTATTTTTATAAAAATATAAACATTATAAATAATCATCATCCTCCATTTCCAAATGCCTTACCTCTTCGCTTATAATTTTGTCAATCGTCTCTTGATCAGGTTTCCCACACAAGAACAATATCCTCGTGAGATGGTCAATATCTGAACGCAAACATGTTAAGGTTACAAGCACCGGACAAACAAGCAGACGGGCAGTCAAGCGTTACAAGCCATGTTACAATTATAACGAGGGCACAGTTAACCGAGCCATAGTAGACCTTACCTCGTTACAGTAAGGTTTAGAACGGGCAGTTAACTGACTCGGAAGGTACACTTGCCATGCATATTACATCACATCACGAAGAAAATACACGAGGAATAATATTTACATATCGATATATCCAGCCCCAAGAGTGATTGGGTCATTGTCAGTCAGTAAAACAAAAATCCTCTTTTTAGTGGGCAATAGTTAAGGGCTTATGTTTATATATCATATGTTTTTATCACATAGAATTATAGAAGAGGCGACGCCGTTTATGCGGATTCAGAGTTTACCCAAAAATTAGGCTTTAAAGCCTTTAACTTTGGCAATGTCCACCGAAAAGACGCTAACTTAAATCTGACAATGACCCGATTGATATACATTTTTATCACCTAATGTTGTTTCGACTAATGTAACTTTTGATATACTTAACTTATTTGGTGTAACTATTTAATATGTTCATATAAGTTTGTTGTAAACTAATCTATCCTACCCTTAGTTTAAATAAAATAAACATAAAAAGTTAACTGTTGTCAAAAATACCATCACATAAAATGATTAATTTATTGGCACCGGCCACCTAGCCTGTGCAGCGCCGTAGCATGGTTGCCATTTCATCAATTATCGTTGTAAATAAGCCATCCTTCCCTCTCGCACTCGCCAACACGTCGGCACGTGCCGGACGTCTTAAATATCCACAGCGATCAGTGCTAAAATGCCAACCATGGACGTAGCAGGATTGTCATTGTTATGAAGCCTTACAATAAAGTTAAACGTGCCTATATTTGGAGCTATTCCCTTTAGTCCCCACCCCTCAATCACCACAGAACTCCAAGTCATGTCCATGGCATAGAGTTCCCAAGCGTCTGTGGGGTGGGTGGCAACAAATGGGAGTAGTCCTATATTTGAAGTTGTGCAACGGGTTATTCGCTGAAAAACGTTAATCTTTAAGGATGTTATTATAAACCTAAACCATTTTAAAATATGAGCGAAAGGCGTTAATCAGATTATATTAAAGGTCACATTATGTCAAATGTAACATTAGGTTACAAATTGTTATATCATCCACTGTAAAACCAGGTGAGATCTCTACTTACAGACTCTGAGGATATTTTCTGCATGAATTCCGTGGCCGGTGTCCCCAGCACTTCCATGATTAAGTTTAACTGGTGGATATCTGGCGTTCATTAAGGTTCAAGCACTATTCTGATAATGGCACTAACTAAGTAGGTGCAGTCGAACAAACCCGACGTTACTTGTACCATGCCTTTTTTCTATCCGATTATTCCAAATTATAGATGATTTCATTTCATTACAGATCCGTTTTCGGAATTATAAAGATGGTCGTCCAGAAATTACGTTTTTAAGTAGGTTTTTACTTTTTGGGAAATTCGTTGCTGTCGCAGAACGAAAAGTCTTTCGCGTACATAATATTTATCGAGGCTTGGTGCAAATACTGCAAATGAAATTGTCGTCTCAATACAATATATGTCATTAAAAAATATATTTGTATTGTTGACCACTGTACCAAGCCTCGATGAAAGTAATATACCTACACGAACAGCACCGTCAGACCCCCAGTTGAAGGCTAGAGAACATCTATTTACATGCTACATTTAACACACACATCCATGTTTCAATGACTGAATGCTGAAGGGGAAACTGACAAAGACACATTTAACCGACCATGAAAAGTCCTTATTACGTCGCGTTAAGGTTCAAGATGGCCACTTAGACGTGTTATACAATTGGACCATGCAGTCGTGAATTAGTAATCTATTGTAGTGGACACTGAATAACTACAGGGCATTATGTGGGAATGAATGGACTATCCACGAAGTCTGTCTACGGTCGAGATATACTGGAAAAAAGGCAAGCCAACTAAGAACATTGAAGACAACATCTAAAAACTGAAGCTTGTATCAAAAGTGAGGTCTCTGACTCAAGTTCCGTTCTCGCGCCTCTTGAGCTCAGAGACACAGTCTGTCAAATTCATGTCAAATCCGATTTTAAATGGGTTTAGTCAAAAAACAAAAGTGGTATTTCCTGAGGTCACTAGTTAAGGGCTTACCTGTATATACATATAAATACCTTTTTATCGCATACAATTATAGAAGGGGAGACGCCGTTTATACAGATTAAGAGTCCGACCAAAAATTAGGGTTTGCAGCCCTTAACTTTGGCCACGTCCGTCCACACGAGACCCGCGAACCTACATCTCTGCACGAACCAAATATGTGTCTTTACGAACGACGGGCTTACCGATGACATATTCGTGTCGTTCTAAGGTAAAAGCGATCTTAGTGCGGCACGCACTTTCGCTTCGTTTTTTTTGTCAATGAACCATTCTCCAATAAACGCAACACTTTGCAGCGCGTTTTCCACATGAAGGTCCTAAGTGTCCTCCCTAAGTGTACAGGAGCATGGAATGTGAAAGGATACGGTCGGAGCCGGGGAAGAGCGTCCGCCCGGTGAGCAGCTCCGCCATGATGCAGCCCACCGACCAGATGTCCACCGTCTGGTTGTAGTGCATCCAGTTCAGCATGATCTCGGGCGCGCGGTACCATCTACAGAGAGACAGTTCACATCATTACTAGCTCAACACCTTGCTACCCTTCCTGTCACTTTCACCCGTCTGACAACTTCGTATGGCAGTTAGTATGTGAAGAAACGAATTGTATCACCTTTCATTAATATGCAATAGGGGTGTAGACTCGAAAATTATTATGTTACTCCAAAAGAAAGAAGGCAAAAAAATATGCCTAGTGACGAAAATCTCATTCAGATATCTCAAAGAATTACGAAGCTACAACTGTTTCAATATTGCTTGTTAGAGAGAGAAAACGCAAACAGTGCGTGACGTCACATTACAGGATGCTGCCGGAGGGCCGCGTTGACGGCAGCGCCGACCACGATGGGCGCGGCACGTTGCCGTCTTCTGTGACGTCACATTCTTCCAGCGTCATCGTTTCATATGAAGTTGCGTTTTGCGAAAAAGGGACAGAACATACCCCTTCTTAAAACTTTGGACATTTATAACTTCGTGATTATTTAACCTTTTGCGTAGATTTTTTCTCTATTTGACTACATTTTTAATCCGTTTTCGAGAAAATATGACATTATTGATTATTTTATTTAGTGTCTACACCCCTATGATGCCGGCAATTAATTAGGTGTACTGTATACAGCAAGAAGTACTTTCAATTTACAGCGTACCACATGTAACGGTACTAATGGTAAATGAGTGCTGAAGTTTAGACATACCTGGTGGCGACGTAGCCGGTCATTTCAATCTCCGTCGGTCTCGCCAGCCCGAAGTCCAGGATCTTCAGTTCGCAGTCCTCATTGACGGCAATGTTTGATGGCTTCAAGTCCTAAATATGGAAAAAACGTTACAACAGTGCCTTCAAATTAAATCTGTAACATACTACACCTACCTACCTAAGCTAACATTGTCCCCTAATGTGAATTTATCTAGTTTTTTGTACCAGTGTAACCTTGAAATTCGGAAAGTGTAATTTTAAGAGGTCGCGGGTGACGCAGGACCGGTCGTTGTGGCACTCTTTGGTCTCCACCACCTGCTGCAACGCCTTTCGGCTGAGATGATGATGATGATGATGATAATGCAACTAAGGTTATTTGATGTGGTGTTGTTGACCCTGTGGATGGGAAGCTCCAAATCCAACAAAGCATGGAGCGCAGCATGCTGAACATAAAAAGGAAGGACAAGGTGTCCCTAACAAAAATTAGGAAGAAAACCAAAGTGGCGGATATAACACGGCGCATCAAAAAGTTGAAATGGAGGTGGACAGGACACATGATGAGAGAAAAAATAGAAAAGTGGACAAAGGATATCACACAATGGTATTCCAAGAGGGAAAAAGAAAACGAGGAAGACCAATAATGAGATGGGAGGATGATATTAAGAAGAAAGCAGGAACAACATGGAGACGGGATGCTAAAGACAGAAAAAATGGAAAGCTTGGGAAGAGGCCTATGTCCAAGAGGCAAGCTGATAGAAAAATGAAATATTTTAAGTAGGAAAATAAATTAGTTTAAGTTATATAATAAGCATGCATGTAGTAAATGAAATGTAACAAAATAACTCAGCAAATAAAGGCTATCTTATGTTATGTTATCTTACCCTGTGGATGATCCCCGCGGAGTGGATGTACTTGAGCCCGCGCAGGATCTGGTAGACCAGGAACTGCACGTGGTCGTCGGACAGCTTCTGCGTGCGCACGATGTTGTTCAGGTCGGCGCCCATCAGGTGCGTCACCAGGTACACCTGCTGGAACTGCTCTAGCGACTTCTCGGGGCTGAACACGTCCAGGAGCCCTGGGAGGGAACAATTAATCAAGGAAACTCTGATAGTAAAATGTGCATGCTACTGCAAAATGTACGCACATACCTAACTCTTCCAACAAATACTACACTACATTATTGCAAATAAACATACACAGTCTTATTCTTATTAAAAGGGTCAGCATCACACTAGTGTTCCTTCCTGTGTGGACTCGCGAACGTTCATAGGCTACGGTGTCTTTTTACTTTTTCATTTCATTTTAAAGTTGTGAAAATATGTTAGTGACAATATTTTTTGTTCCAATGACAGATGTTATGCTAATTAGTTGGTAAGCGCGCACAAGATATCTTTTGATAAATATGTTGAGATTGAATACGATATGGATAAGAATGGTGAGTATGAATGAAGCCCTAAGAAGCAGATGAGTCTTGGCTTGTTCTTTATAAAGCTTTGCCAAATCTGATGGACGTGCATCATTCATTAGGAATCAGGAAAACAATACTTTATGCTCTCTAACAATGTCAATAAGATTCTACATTTAATTGTGCTCATTCCTGATTCTGGACATGTGATATCTATAGGTCATCTATTTTAGTTTATAGAATCATCTATTTTAGTTTGCCATGTGCAGCTCACGGCAATGATATGTTTACACTTTTGCACTTTACTCCATTGTCATATAAAGCAAAAAATGTGTGTTTGACGTCTATACATCATTATCTATAAAAAACGGCAAAAAAATCACGTTTTTTGTATGGGAACCCCCTTAAATCATCATTCTCCTAGCGTTGTTCCCGGTTATGCCCCTAAAGGATCTCGGGGTCCGCTTTGACACCTAATCCCAAGATTTGGCATAGGCACTAGTTTTACGAAAGCGATTGCCATCTGACCTTCCAACCCAGAGGGAAAACTAGCCCTTATTGGGATTAGACCGGTTTCCTCACGATGTTTTCCTTCACCGAAAAGCTAACGGTAAATATTCCGTACATAAGTTCCGAAAAACTCATTGGTACGAGCCGGGATTCGAACCCACGACCGCCGCTTGACAGCCGCATGCCTGAACCACTAGGCTACCGTAGCTTGTATGGGAACCCCCTTAAATATTTATTTTATTCTGTTTATTAGTATTTGTTGTTAAAGCGGCAACAGAAAATACATCAACTGTCTAACTATCACGGTTCATGGATACAGCCTGGTGACAGACGACGGACAGACAGATGGACGGACAGCGGAACCTTAGTAATACGGAACCCTAAAAAGTATGTTTGGGAATGAATATTATGTGTTCCAACAAGACGGAGCTCCTTCACACACGGCAAATGCTGTTCTAGCTTGGTGTCAGGCTAATTTGACAGATTTTTTGCCGAAACATGAACGGCCACCACAACGTATTACATGCTTTCGATACTACACGATTATAAAATCATAAACCTGGATCATTCCAAAAAGGATATCGAGCGTATTTGGGACGAAATGCCAGACGATGCGTGCTGCGTGCGATTCATTCGAAAAGCGTTTACCTAATACGGCGGCCACGACTACGCGCGGCGGCGGCAGCGGTAGCGGATTTTCTAA
Organism: Epinotia ramella; assembly: GCA_947578815.1. Classification (NCBI taxonomy): domain Eukaryota; kingdom Metazoa; phylum Arthropoda; class Insecta; order Lepidoptera; family Tortricidae; genus Epinotia; species Epinotia ramella. Next base: position 30,953,816 of record OX388203.1, read on the forward strand.
TTCATTGCGTGTGATTCCAACTAAATATAGTGCATTGCGCGTCTCGACCGCGCAATTAATAGATAAAACGCTTGCCGCGCGGCAATTCGCGCAATGTCGTGGCAGAGCCGTTAGGCTGGTAAAAAAAGGTAAGAGGTGGATTTATTCCGAAACATTTGTCGTAAATATATTAATAATACAGGGTTTAGAACTCAGTGGTACGGCTTGTCCATATTTATATAGATTTTGAACCACCCTGTCATCATCCTGTTAATTCTTTGAATGGACCCACCCCGCCTAATAAAATGACTACCGTCAGCCAATGGTCAGACCCCCCCCCATTTTGAAAAGACGTAATATATGGACAGCCCCTACAATGAGCGGCAAATGAAGAAAAAGCGGAGTTACCGATAACATTCTCATGGTTCATGTGTTTGAGCATGCGCAGCTCGCGGTAGGTCCGCTTGGCGTGCACGGCCGACTGGAACGGCCGCGCCAGCTTCTTGATGGCCACCTTCATGTCGTGCTGCGTGTCGATGGCCGAGCTGTCAACAATATGCATCGTTTTACTTGCTTACTGATCGTGGAGGTCATCCGGTATAGGTTAAAGAGAAGATGAAGTGGCAGAGTGGTTCAGGCACAGGCGTAGCCAAGGGGGTTTTTGGGGGTTCAAACCCCAACGTAAGTCCCAAAAAAATGTCCAGGAGGATAAATAAATAAATATTAAGATTTTAGTAGATGTTCACTGCCCTTGGTCAGGCTGGACCAGTTCTGGTCAAAGCACTGCAATGGCCCGGGTGCCTTCCTAGTATGTGTTGCATTGGTGAACCGCACTCCTCTGAGTTTCCACACTCCCTTGTCCACCCTGGGTCAAGACTTCTGGTCGGTCGGTGCAGTTTGCCTTGACCCCAGCCTGGCATCCACCGGACGGGAACCTCCACCTTCCCCGATAGTTCTGCCTCTAGTACTACTACACCAACTTGAAGTCGACTAACACAAATGGGTGAAGAATACTTGCCCCTGTCCAATTTCTATGCACCATGTCTAAGATAATACTCAAGTACATTGTAACTTGTACTATTATTTATTCTGTGATTGTACTAGATAGATAGATAAATTATTTATTTGGCAAATAAACAAAAAAAGAAACAGACAGAAAAAATGCCAAAAAGGTACTAGCTCAGTTTTGCTTTGCGCGTGTGAACAAGCACTGATATTCTGCTAGTACCTCGGGTCACGACGCAGGTGAAATATTAAAAGAAAAATAATAATTAATAAATAAATGCTGGGTTACCATACCAAATTTAAATACTTTTTATTAGATAATTGTTTTTATAGCGTTAAGGAATTTACCGAAATAATAAACAGCATGGACATTTTTAAAGATTGAGAGCATATTTAAGTAGATTAAATTTTAATTGAGTAATTGCAGGCGCGTGTTACGATTATTATAATATTTGCATGTCGTTTAATTACAATAGAATACTGTACCACTATTCACAAGAACACCCTGTAACTAGAAATAAGTATTCTTGCTAATAAACATATTCTATTCTAATCCAATTTTTTTGAAATTTGTGTTTTGGAACCAAGGATCATAAATTTAGATTTCTGTGGATTTAGCAGTAACCCGTTTCTATCAGCCCACGTAGCAATACTCTTCAAATCGTCATTTACTTTGCAGACTGCAAAATCTTGTGGAGCAGCTGACAGGTACATTTGAACATCATCTGCGTATAAATAAAAATGTACAGTGCCTAATGGCGTTGACTATATCAGCACTATCCATACTATCCATATCCATACTATCCATATCCATATCCATACTAATATTATAAATGCTTAAACCGCTGAACCGATTTGGATGAAATTTGGTATAGAGATTGTTTGAGTCCTGGGGAAGGACATAGGATAGCTTTTATCCCGGAAATCATCCCCCAAGGGGATGAAGTGGGGGGTGAAAGTTTGTATGGAGCTACGATTTAAACGAGTTCCACGCGGACGGAGTCGCGGGCAGAAGCTAGTATATAATAAAAAGTAATGGTCTGAGAATAGAGCCTTGAGGGACTAGCGTTTATTGGACCCAGATATATAGAAATACACACATACAAATACTTTCACACAGTAAATTGGTACTACAAGCATCACATCTAGCTTGATATACGTATGCTACCAAATCCTCACAGAGGTGTGTGCAGATAAAAACAATGTTACTATACAATGGATCAAGGGGCACAGTGGCTCAAGAGGAAACGATGCAGTGGATGAACTGGCCAGAAAAGGCTGAGAAACATCGGCATATGGACCGGAGCCAATTTTACCCCTGCCACAAAACTACATATATAATCATCTGGACCTATACACCAAAGACCTACACCAAAGATACTGGGAGGAGATAGACACATGCAGACAGACTAAAGAGATTCTGTCAAAACGTGACAACAAACTCACAACCGCACTACTGAGGACACAGAGAAGCCAACTACGCAAGATAGTTGGAATAATAACAGGACACAACACTGAACAGACACCTCTACAACTTAGGTATCACAGACAGCCCCATGTGCAGAGCGTGCATAGAAGCAGAAGAGACAACCAAACACATTCTACTGGACTGTAAGCAGGTAGAAGCATACAGGAAAAGCCTAGCCAAAGGGTAGCTTCAACTCTCGTCTCTTCAACAATTCTTAGTTTACCCTCAGCCCCAAATATATCATAACCTAGCCAGAGTAAATAATCTCTTAAGGAGGTATTACACGCCCTGACCATGAGTCAGTCTTCGCAATACATTTGGACTGGCTTGGGCGAGCCGCTCGTCCGGAGTGAACAACCTCATTGACTGTGCTGGCATTCACATTTTCAGCATATTTGATATTTAATTTTTTTAGGATTGTTAATAGAATCAATTGGAAATTGTCCAAACAATAAAGCTTGAAACAAATTATCGGACGCGACTGACATCCGCGACTGATAAATGTGCACAGTCTAACGGGATCTAGCGCGCCAGATGCCTGTCGGACGTCCGAATGCTCACGGTTACGTCCACGGCTTACGTCCGATAGTTTGCACAATTCAGTGTATATTCATTATCTAGATATCGGCTGTCAACCGCGTCCGTCAGTTGCGTCTGATAATATGTTTCAAGCTTAAGATTCACTTTAATCTTGAAACAAATGTACCTACATTAAGTATAGACTTAATTTATCGTTTACTTATTTCTTATTGTTTAACACATAGGTGAGATAATACTCAGATAAAATATTTCGTACAAAGTATTCATGTACTTATTTGTTCTGATCAATTTTGTCATTATAATGTATTAAATGTAGTAAAAGATGTGTGAAGGACGAGTTCAGTATAATAGCAGATTATGTGTTTCGCAATTTATGTGAGACTGCATCATGGAATGTGGGCAGGCCTAGTAATGTGAACCATTAAGTTAGTGAAAGGAGCCGACCGCCTTCCAGCACGGCAGCGAAGGCAAACATAAATATACGAAATACAAACAACGAAACCCGTTCCGCCCACGCAGGGGCAATGCACGGATTTGCATCCTATTCTCAGTCCAAGATACTCTCCCTTATGGTGACTCTACTGCATGATTATAAATACGTACTGGCATACTGCCTGAACCTTATTCTGAACAAATACGCACCAAACTTGCCCGTAGGCGCCGGATCCTACAGGTGTAAGCATTTGGTATCGCTCTGGTACAATCCATTCTGTCTTGTTGATTTCTACTTTATATAGTTTAGGCATATTAACTCTTTCTTCACTTCCTTTAAAAACAATCAGCAAATACACTCGCGAACTCGCAATCCCGATACGTATCTCGCTAATTTAGTTCACTTTATCACGTAGGAATAGGAATTGAAACTTTGGCATTTGGCAGTGCCGCGAGTGAGCGAGAATAGGCTTCTATTTCTACGATTGGTATGTTGTGGTTGTGACTTTTAAATTACTGTAGACTGAAAAGGATTTTTATTTTTACTATACAGGTGTAACAGGTGTATGAGCTTACACCAGAAATGAGTGTTACAGCTTTTATTTTTCACAGTGAGTGCTTTATTAAATGGTCCAGACATGCATTAAATACTTTCTTAAATAATAATTAATAAAAAACTGGTTTATATTTCTTAACATTTCGTAAAACAGAACGCACGATCGTGAGAATAGAGTCTGTATGACAAGTTTAACGAAGTTACCAGGGTGGAAAATATTTGTTCCGCTTCTAGACTTTTTTGCCAAGCTGTATGACATATACTTACTTTAGTACACTCTTTGCTGTGGACTGTTTGGTCCAAAGAGAATATAATAGTGGTATTACATTTGGCGGTATTTGCCCAAATATTCGTGCTGCATCTTTTTTCTTCCTACGGCAAATGAAAGAGAGGCAACGACGCAACGCGAACACGCATTCCCAAGTGTAGTGCGACCATATCAGAAATCGTTACGATTTGTCATACATACGAATACGAACGATAATAAAACTACACCAACGGACTGCGCAGTCAAATCGCTACGATAAATCGTTGTCGTGTGTAGTAGGCATTATCTCGCATTGAGATTAAAACATCGAGTGTACTTAAATTTTGTTTCTGATCTGAATGTAAGTCTAAACGTCAATAAGCTGTCACCAGTGTCACCCACCTTTTCTGGATATTTTTTTTGGTTATTTATCTGATCGTCTTGTAGAATTATTGGGTATAAAAATCTATAAAAATGTCGCAAACGGCAGGCGTAAAGCCTATGAGCATTGCTGGCCGCGCGGTTTCGGAACGAGAAAGATGTTTGGGAATGACCGATGCCGAAAGAGCTTGGCGTAAACAGTGGCTCAAGGACCAGGTTTTATCCTCCAACGAGCCCGTGCACGTCGAAGAGTACTGGAGGGAGCGCACCAACCCCATTCGCAGACTGTACCGCGCACCCTTAGACAAGGTCTTTAGCGGTCTCACCGGAGTGCTGGTAAGATTACATAACAATAATAACCTAGGGATGTTCATGACAACAGACTCTTTGACCACTCACTGATGCTTCCAGGGCGTCGACAGAGCTGCGACCTACAGATACATCACTGGAAAACTAGGAATAATTGCTGTTGGAATCCTTGCCACTCACTATTACTTCAAGTACAATGGAAATGTAAGTTGTATTTCATTTGAAGCAGATTGTCAGCAGAAAGTGTTGGATGTTGGTCATTAATTCTAACTTCAAATTTTAGGACTGGACCAAGAAGGGAGGCTGGAGAGTCGTGCAGACCAAGCCCATGGTCCTGCCGGGTCAGCCCGGGTTCCCATTCAAATCTGAGAAGACAGTACCTGCTGACTATGCGGACAGGGGCTTCAAGAAGGCCACTATTTAAAATGGAACTACCAATGAATTGGCAGTGAATGGTGGAGTTATTTGTATATCTTAATTAAATTGTAGTTAATACACCATTGTTTGTATTTCCCATGTTTCTACAACAGTGGTTGGTTCTTGTTTTGTGTAAAAATGTGGTTTACCATCATTACACTTAATTTGTTTTACAACATGTTTTATAATTTGGTTTTTTTTTCAGTGTTATTTTTTTAAACATTGAATTTTTTGAAATGTTTATTAAAAAGCTAAATTTTCATTTTAATCAAATTTTAAAACACCTTTGTAACAACAAACAAAGCTCTGTAAGCTATGACTTATTTTATTTTACATGCTCAAATGTTTGGGCGCTATGAATGCTATGATACCACAGACACAATAGGGATATTCAAGGGTTGTCTAAATGAAAATTTCTCCAAATTCAATATTCTTTGAAATGCACCAAAACAGCGTGATTAGTGATTACCTAAGAATATTAATAATAGCCTTTTTTATTCGGACATAAAATTTGACATATAAGTATTCCTGCTATGGAGCTTAATCAATTTAATCATAGATTTCACTCTTTTTCCATTACTGTGTGGCAAGTCGAAGGCCTCCTCCAATCTTCTCCATTCTGGCCTCCCTGTGGCCAGCCTGCCCCATATCTTTCTGGCTATCTGTCTGATGTCATCACCCCATCATTATAGTGGCCTGCCCACTTCCATTTTTGTCTCCTTATTTGTAAGGTTACATCTTGTACTTTGGTCTTATGCCTAATGCTAGAGTTTCTTATTATGTCCCGTCTTTTTGCTTCTCTTTCCATCGTGAGTTTCTCAGCTGTGCATCTTGTTAAGGCCCATGTTTCGCTCCCATATTTTAAGTGGTAGAATGCAGGTGTTGAACATTTTGTTGTAATGTGGAGGTACTTGTCTTTCATCACCTCTTTCAAACACCTGAAGATCATTTCTAATACAGCTAGAAAAAGTTTTGGGGAGGGGTCACCTTGCCTCACGCCTTTTTCTATCTTGAAAACGCCTTTCTTTTCCAGTTCAATGCATGCTGAACTGCATTTATAGATGTTCTTTATTGTTCTTATGTTCTATACCTTGATCACTTAGGCTGCTTACAGACGAGCGACAGTACGCGACACACTGTCGGCGACGGTCGCCGACGGTCGCTGACGACCGCCTGCGACGGCTATCGGCGACTGTCGGTGACTGTCGGCGACGGTCGCTGTCGTGTCGCAGCGCGCACTCGTCGATGTGTGTGTGTGAAGAGCTCGTATTTTCTCACACACACATCGACGAGTGCGCGCTGCGACACGATAGCGATTGCTGTCGCGGGCCGTCGCGGCGTGCTGTCGCTCGTCTGTAAGAGCCCTTAATGCATCCCAGATTTTCGCGTGTATTAGCGAGTCAAATGCTTTGCTCTAATCTATAAATATATAGTATGTGAGGTGATGGTGAAAAATCTGCTGAATAGCATATTTTTCTAAAATCTGTCTAACTACATTAATATGGTCCAATACAGAGTAGTCCTTCTGGAAGCCTGCCTGTTCTGTAGGCTGTTGTTCATCTAATTTCCTTTCTACTTGTTTAATGCCTGATTTACATTCAGCCGAAGTGAGCAGGGAAGTGGGCAGGACGGGCGTAATACGGCATTTTACGCCCGTCCTGCCCACTTCCCTGCTCACAAACCCGGCATAGTATAATATTTGACAGTAAACTTATTGGACAATAGTTTCCGATATCCCAATGGTTACATTTTTAGGGTTCCGTAGCCAAATTTCAAAAAACGGAACCCTTATGGATTTGTTATGTCTGTCTGTCTGTCCGTCCTTATGTCACAGGCATTTTACTCGAAAACTATAAGGTGTATTTGAATAAAACTGAGGATAGGTGTATTTTGTTAGCCGCTACATAGTTGTGTAACTAAATTACTAAAAAAATTTTTTTAGAAAGTCAAAATTTTTTTTTTATTGCAAGCCCACGTGTGGCACATCAATCGATAGGCCTTTCAAAATAAATATAAGGTTTCTCAGCACTTTTTTTGATTCAGTGAATAGAGTCGGAGATAATCGCCCCGAGCCACTAAAATTGTGTCCCCCCCCCCTCTAATTTTTGAACCGTGTATTTTAATAATATGAAAAAAATCATGGACAGGCTTAGGGCTTATTAAATTCTTTCAGCGAAAATTGTTTTGAACAAGATCGGTTCAAAGGTTTTCGACATATTTCTAAAAAACTGCCTTCCTTAAAGAAAAGGACGTAAGTGCCATAAGATTTCAGTAACGATACGACCTTTTTAATAGGCACGGAACCCTTCGTTGGGCGAGGTCCGACACGCACTTGGCCGCTTTTTTTAAATAATAAAATTATGTTCGATTTAGTCCATTGATCTGGGATAATTTCTTCGACAATAACTTCATTTAACATATCTGTGAGTATAGGTACTATAGCTTGACCACAACCGCTGTGCCGCTCCTTAGGTATGCGAGCGGCGAGACGGGGGGGCAGAGCCTTTGTCATTCCGCCGTCCCCGCCTCGCCCCGTCACCCCCGCCGCGTCACCCCGCCTCCCCGCGCATACCTAAGGAGCGGCACAGCGGTTGTGGTCAGGCTATAATACGGATTTTGATTGTTTTAGGATTTCGTTACTAATGCCATGGTTCTGGGATTTTATCATTTCTTTCTGTATCTAAGGCCTTTCTTGTGTCTTCCTATAAGATTTATGGTACGGTTGTGCTGCTGTCAGTGTCAGGGCTGTTTCACTGTCGGCATTGTTATTTTTATAAATATTTGTGTAGTTTTTTCTTTGCTTCAAGTTATAATTACCTACAAGTTATAAATTGCAGGAGCAGCAGGTAATTGGATTACCATTTTCCCACACTAACTTTGGAATTAAGTCTGTTCTTGGATTGACACTAAGAGAGTGGTTAAAATGGTTGAAAAGGCTTGTATAAAACAACTTAATTCTCAAGCAAAATGTATTCCCTCCGAGTTAAAGGCATGCAGGAGCTTCATGAAGTCATCAATGTCCATGGTCCGCGCTCGCATTTGGTCGGCTTCGGCATTTGTCAGGATCTCTTGTACCTTTTGCTTTATGTCGAAATCCTCTGGTATCTCCTGTAAAGAGAAAATAATTAAATTTTCAAGATTCTCACACATTATTTTGACTAAACGGGACTTAGCCACGTGCTCACGTGTAATTAATTTATTTTTATAAATCAAAGAGGTAAATAAATAAGTTAATGCTCGATTGAGTCCCCTTGATTAAGTCGTGTTGTTGTCTTTATTACATGTAAGTACATCGTGAGAAAAGGTATTTTTTTCACTTTGCAAATAAAGTGTATAATGTTAAAATTATTATTTTTCTTACACCTGGAACCATGTAGAATAGTGTATCATTCTACAAGCTTTTATTTAGTTTCACCTGTCCCGTTGTCTGTCTGTAATCAAATTAATCTTCCTGGTGACCGATTGAGCTGAAATTTTGGGTAAAAGTATAGTTTGGATGACAATTCAATATTATGGTACCATTGATCATCTGATGATGGAGACAAAAGGTGACCATGGGAATTCAGTACTTAACCGACGTAACCCCGTTGAGTTTGGGCTTGTTAGAGTCGTCTCAATGAGTAGTTGATGATGGTATACAGAAAAGTACAGTCGGCAATAAAAGCTTGTACCAAAAATGACATTTTTGACAGAAGCTTGTTAAGATTGGCTTCACTTATGATTTTGTATCAAGGAAAGCACATCATTTCCGAAATGCTGATAAACAGGCACACTTATTTATGTGGCAGTATTTTACAATCAGCTTCATCTGTCAGTGCATTACCTTATTGTGCAAAGAGCAGTGTACTCTGTAGTTTTTGTCCAGCACAGCCATGGTGGTGGCATGTTTGAAGACTGCTGCCAGTGTTTTGTTCTTCCGGACAAAAGCTATCCTAGTTAGGCCATCCCACTCTACAAAGTTGATGGGTGGAGGCGGGTTGCGAGGTTCTATCCGGACTACACTGGACTCTACTTTGGGAGGAGGCCTGAAGTTATTTTTTCCAACCTGCAACAAGTATTATCGTTTTCTTTTTATGCTCTTCTCATCCTCACATTTAGACTTCGGCAAAATGCACCTTGCTAGAGTCAGAAAGCCATTAATATATTAAACTGTTTAAATCCATGATACTGTGAACCAGCATGTAAGAATTCCATTTATTGTTACAATAAAATTAAAAGCAATAAAATTGCGTTTAGTGAAATACATTAGCGGCAAGGTAAGTAAGGAATACCATACCTTCATAAGCATATCAACACGGGCCAGCAGCTGTGTGTTGATGGACAGTCTGCAGAATAATTTGTCACCCGGCTTGGCGACCAGGCGCTGTGCAAACTCCTGCTGGAACATGAGCACCGCACACCGGAAGAACGGCCGGTGCAGCAGCAGCTTGAACACTAGCGGGGAACTGATCTGGTAACAAACAAATGGAAGAAACTTGGTTAAGTTAGGTGGCAATGGCGTCTTTTAAGTTAGATCCTACCAGGGGTCCCCAAGAAGACACAAAAACACTGAAATTGGTACTGGAAGCACTACAATAATGAGTATTCCTACCTGGTATGGTATATTAGCTACACATATGTCAAAGAATGGCAGTTCTGTTTTCAGCACATCTCCTACAAGAATCTGAAGTTTAGCTTGATAAGGTGTGCCTTGGACGCGCTTCTGTAACTCAGCCACCAGTCTGGGAAAAGAAAAAGTTATATAAATAATAATAAAATATAGGCTGTTTTTTTATGAAATACATTTTTTACAGTACCATTCAATTTCAATTTAACCACCAATTTACCATAATTTATGATAAAAAAAAATCATCAAAATATAATATATTTATGTATCTGTGTGTTAGCTTATACTTATATTTTGTGGAACTTCATACATTAATAAATATAAATTTACCTGGTATCAATTTCACAGGCTACAACTTTTTTGACTCTGTCCAGTAGTTTAACTGTCATGTTGCCTGTACCAGGCCCTATTTCGAGGGCTACATCAGTGGGTCGCAAGCCAGATTTGTCCAACATGGACGTAATTATCAGGGGATTCTTCAGGATATGTTGGCCGAAGTCCTTATTGAACTGGATGCCTGAAAATTTTAAACCAAAAGTTAACTCGCAGATGAAACTATTTATAAACAGAATAACACAAATGTAACCTTAAAGATAACCCGGTTTCTATTCAGGGAATTGTACATATTTTAACAAATGCATACCTTGTTTAGCAATTTCATTGTGGACCCGTGTTTTCTTCTCAGCTGTTATTTTAGGCATATTGATATTTTATTATTTTCCCACGTGAATAGCAATCGAAAAGAGAAGGATAATACATGTCACTTGTGTCACTGTCAGTCTGTCTGAAATGTCAAAATCACCACGTCTGTCAACCACAAACACTTCATTTCACGTTACACCAGCAGAAATTTTCAGATGACCGTGCCTTCCCTTGGTCTAGTAATAGTGGCCTACACTTGGCGGTATTTGCCCAAATATTCGTGCTGCATCTTTTTTCTTCCTACGGCAAATGAAAGAGAGGCAATGACGCAACGCGAACACGCATTCCTAAGTGTAGTGAGACCATAATGGATTTAATAAAGAAAATAGGTACAATTATTTGATTTGTCTTAAAAACAATTTACGACAACTATCAATCACATTAAGTAGAAGAAAGACCTTGACCTAAATTTACAAGTTACATAATTGCGTACAATGGAACATAGAATTTTTTTTTTGTAATGGTCGTATTACACTTGGGAATGCGTGTTCGCGTTGCGTTGTTGCCTCTCTTTCATTTGCTGTAGGAAGAAAAAAGATGCAGCACGAATATTTGGGCAAATACCGCCAAGTGTAGTCCCACTATAACAAAAATTAAAAACGCCTATCAAATAAATTATTATAAAACCTTACATCAAAAACGGTAAATTCCCAACACCATCTTTACGGTTTTTAGCTTTCTAAGATAAAGATTGAAGAGATTTTTATTGTTAAACCAATTGTAAACAATAATTGAAAAAAAAAGTTTATGCGTCGTCACAAACAAAATCGATAATCAATTTTTATAGCTGGCAAGTCGTCAAATTTTTGGCATGGTTGATCTTTACGGGACCGAGTGAATTAAAACCGAATTGTGGAATTATTATGAAAATGGAGTGGAAACCAGAACAAGAAGGATTAAGACAAATATTAACACTTCTCAAGGAGTCACAATCACCCGACACAGCTACCCAGAGAGCCGTTCAACAAGTATCCTTTTCACTGGTACCATGTCGTTGCTCTCAACGGCGTGCGTATTTTTTGTATCTGTAACCGCTTTACGCTTTATTTATCGTATTTCACGGGTATTTTCAGCTAATATTATAAGTATAGACCACTTGTCTAGTAAATTAGTGAGTGATTATGGCGAAGGCGTCTCAACGCTTCATCATAAATCGATTTTTCCGACATGACAGTCATTGACAGCATTCGATTCGTATAATCATTTTCTTGACCCTTATCATCTCAGAAATTGGAAGAATTAAACAAGTATCCAGATTTCAACAACTACCTGATATTCGTGTTAACTAAATTAGTAACTGAAGAGGAGCCCACAAGATCACTGAGCGGTTTGATTTTGAAAAACAATGTGAAGGCCCATTACAACAACTTCTTCCCGGAGGTGGCGGAGTTTATAAAGCGGGAATGCTTGTCGGCGGTGGGCGACCCGTCGCCGCTGATCCGCGCGACGGTGGGCATCATCATCACCACCATAGCGAGCAAGGGGGAGCTCACCTCATGGCCGGAGCTCCTGCCCGCACTCTGCAACATGCTCGACTCACAGGATTACAATGTCTGCGAGGTAACATTTACATTGTTATTGCCATTATGTTACAAGAATGCTAAAAACTGTCCATACCTTGCCCCACATATTGCTTCTTGTAAGTGGCAGCCACAAGGTCAGCACACTGTTAACTAGTTGTGTTTATCCTTTATTGATACCGAGCACCCAATAGTATGAATTTGTCTCCAATCAGGGAACCAAAGAGAAAAATGTGTTTGTATGGTGGTTCTGTTTGTATTACATGTAATAAAACTCTGTTATTTAACCTTGTCTTGGACATAACTTACCTATGTTAGTGACTTATTTGATTTTCTTTTTAGGGAGCATTTGGGGCACTACAAAAAATATGTGAAGACACAGCGGAGCTCCTGGACAGTGACGCATTAAACCGGCCACTCAATGTTCTCATCCCAAAATTCCTGCAGTTCTTCCGGCATTCATCCCCCAAAATCAGATGTCACGCGATTGCCTGTGTCAATTATTTCATTATGGCCAGAACACAGGCACTCATGGCACACATAGATTCCTTTATTGAGGTCAGTACTGCTTTAGTTGAAGGAAAAGTTGATAATGATTGTAAAGGAATACCATAAAGAATGGAATGTGTAAAGTATAACCTCTCTCAAAGTAGTGATGGATAATATCCTAAAAGATATTTGCATGCTAGTATTTAGTACAAATAGCAGAATAAGCTAACTTTTGTCACCTACCGCCTGATGTACCTACACTGATGTACACGTATTCTATGCAAGGCACCTTGTCTTAGTAATTGTTTGCGCTTATTCAATGCAAATAAATTATATTCTATTCTATTTTATCTAATAAAAGAAAAATAAATGCAACTAATCAATAATCAGAGCTATTGGTACAGTCAGTGTCATGTAGTCAGTAGCAGCAAAGGTAGCCAGATATTTCGGTAAACATCTGTGTTACTATCAGAATAAGGGTGTTTTAGGAAATATTTGAATACTCTGGCTGCTACTAACAATATGACGCTTCACGCTGGCTGTACACCTACAGAAATAGTTGTAAACCTTTTAACCTGCAAAGTTAAAAATTCAAGTCTTGCCAGCATTGTGTAGACTTAAAAATTCTGCACCACAAAAAAAATTACCTTAACAAGTGGTAATTTTTGCCGTGAAATTTAGATTCTGCCCTGTACAGGGTTAATATAGCTGGGTGATAGTAGTTCTTATGTCTATTCCCATTTCAGCCATGCATGCATTTATCCTTAATAGTATACCTTTATTATTAGAGAAATATTGTGTTGGCAACCTGGCATAGGCACCTTTATTTATTGAAAAAGTATTTACACATAATCAATATGATACAGAGAAAGAATGTAATGGAAAAATAAACCATCTTCGTCTGTAGCCCCCGACAGGATTCGAACCTGCGACCTTTCTATTAACGCTAGACTGCTCTACCAACTGAGCTATGAGGACAGTAACTTCCTCGTTAAAAAAATAACACGAAAAAACAAAATATTTAATTAAAAATAATTTGTTTCGTGATAAGGGTATTTATATTTACACATAGTTGTTTGCCATGTTCTAATCTTAAAATGCTTAAAATCCAAGGTATTATTTTTATAAAGTACATTAGAATAAATGTCAGTTATATTATCTCCATATTTGTTATTGTTATTACATTCCGCATGATTATTGTATGAATTCCTAGTTTCCTGCTCACTTGCTGGTAATGTATTTTTCCAGAATTTATTCCACTTAGCAGCAGACGAGGATCCAGATGTGCGGAAGAACGTCTGCCACGCGCTGGTGCTGCTGCTGGAAGTGCGGCTGGACCGGCTCGTGCCACATCTGCCCAACATTATTGAGGTGTGCATTCAGTCATTTTGCAATTTACGATCGAGAGTTAATGTTAATTTATTCTTGTGTGGTAAATATTACTTGATCTGCACCTGATAAAGCCATCACGCCAAAATAATAGGTCAAGCAGCGTGTGTGGAAGGCTATTACTATGGATATGTGTAATGAAATGTTATTGTATAAGTATAATGGCTAAATAGTGTGTCTGTTGACAGTACATGCTGGTGCGCACGCAGGACGCTGAGGAGGGCGTGGCGCTGGAAGCCTGCGAGTTCTGGCTGTCGCTCGCCGAACAGAGCGTGTGCAGAGAGGTATGCTCTTAACATGTGTCTTTTTTTATTGATTCATGAATTGAACTTCTTACTGCTATTAGTAAGAAGTTCAATTCCTCCTATTATCGCAGTCACGTAACAGAGTAACTATAACTATAACTTGTACGGATTGTAAATGCTCCCTCTGGCCGGGAAGCCTGTGTGGGACTCGCCGTCCAACGAGTGTTCAACGAGGACGGGCAGGGAGGCCACTAAACCACTCCGCCGTTAGTGGGAGTGCTGTGGAATCGAAAACATGTCACCACGACGCCCGAGCACGTCTAGCACACGACGGCCGCGACATACTCTCGATTTTTATCGCACTATACCTCTTGTTCTAAGTGGTCTAATAAGTGAGAGACGGATAGTGCGAGAAAAATCGAAAGAGCTCGCGCGCCGTCGCGTGCCAGCCGTGCAGATTTGCCTAACCTAACATAGTGATTGTGACCCTGTCATGTTACAATTATTACTACTCAAGTGGGTTGATCTAATCATGTAACAGATATTTAAATAAGTTGATAGGTGTTGTGCCTTTTCGCGACACTAACAGAATATGTTTTTAGATTTAGTTTTATTTTATTTTCTAATTTTCATCATAATCCTCATCTGTTATATGTCACGAATAAATGTTTTTCTTTCTTTCTTTCTCTTTCTTTCTTTAATACCAAAATAGATGAGCTGCGCTTGCAGTGGGATTCGTAGGAGGCAGGTAGGGTAGGTATGACGGCCTCTGTTGCCGGAAGAGAAAACCGCAATTGTGTCAAGGATTTTTTAAACGGCAGTTGATAAATGTCTATTGTGGGTACAGTCGGCATCACACTATAGTTTGAAGCAGTCAATGTAGCCAAATATATCGCAATACGTCTTTATTACTATAGGAGTAAGGGTGTGCTGCGCTACGATATATTTGGCTCCGTTAGATGCTACTAACTATATGATACAACTTCAAATTTATTTATTTGTTGATGCTGTATTCAAGTCTTATTCATTATGTGATAAAACACTTCTGACTGAAAAAGAGTTAAAGTATGGGACCGCATGTTACATATTTTCATACAAAAATTGTATTGTGAACGTTTTCGATTAGGATAGCAAAAGGAAAATACCTATCTTGTAAGACTGATGCTATGAGATAAGGTCAATTAGTCCAATTTGTTATCAGTCATAAGTAATCAATCTCGTGTCAGTCGTGTGTGTGTGTGTGTGTGTGTGTATGTGTGTATTCATTGTATGAGTGTGAGTGGAACCATAGAAAGGCTTGAATGCAAATGATGTAATGTAGATGGACTCAATGAAGGAAAATGTTCAGAGAAGGTGAATAAACTGTCTTCATACTAGGTGCGAGTGTGTGTTGCCCGACTACGGCAGAGCCGAAAGAAAGGGATATGATATGATTTTAGCAGTCTGTTTGGATTTACGTGTGTTCTGCCGTTGCGTTTAAGATACTGAACCGATTTTGATAAATGAGGTGACAAACGGTTCCAAAACAGGCTCCGGGTGACATAGGCTACCTTTTGTATGCAAAAGAAATACTTTTTCTGTTACTTGTCCAGCGGGATTAGAGTTTCTTAAGTTTTGTAAAATGAATTAAAAAAAAACTAAAACTTAACTTAAACTTGTGTATAAATGTTGTTGCTGTTTTACGTTAAGGTAGTCTACTCGTGGAAGCATGCGGCTGTCTAACGGCGGTCATGGACTCGATGAGTTTCTTGGAACCGATGTATGAGATTTATATGATTGATTTACTTACATAATGGGTCCCTCGGTATAAAATAAAGTATAATCTTGTTAGTTTCAAAAATAAACTTAAAGTATGGCTTGTTTAGCAGGTCGTTCTATAGTTTTGAAGAGTTTTTAAACCTGAATTTTATTTATGATTCATTACTATGTATCTAAATAACCTAAGCTTATTTTAACACGTATGTATAATGTTGACATGTAATTTTTTATTATCAATAAAGTATGAGTATGTGATATTTACCATTAGCGTTTTGATAAGGAAACATCTTAAAGATACCTGCATAAATCTGTGAAGCAATTCAAAGGTGTATGTGAAATCCTCAACCCGCAATTGGCCAGAATGGGGATTGCTGTCCACTAACTTTTGCCAGCGACTTTGCCCGCGTATACTCGTTAATCGCCTTCACCGCTTTGTTTTGTTAAACACCCTATACAATTTAGTAGCAAATCTTATTCTTATTCTAAATATGCTACGTATAAGATTTCCCGTTGGCCCAGCATCAATTATCGCAGTCCATAGAAATTTCGACTTCCTTTCACACCCCTTAAAAGGATGATTTCCGGTATATAAACTACTAGCGTCTGCCCGCGACTCCGTCCACGTGGAACTCGCTTATATTCTATCGTAGCTCCGTACAAACGTATCTTATGTCCTTCCCTAGGACTCGAACTATCTCTATACCAAAATTCATTAAAACTGGTTCAACGGCTTAAGCGTGAAGTGGTAATAGACAGAGTTACTTTCCCATCCATACTTCATACTAATATTATAAATGCGAAAGTGTGTGTTTGTTTGTTTGTCCGTCTTTCACGGCAAAACGGAGCGACGAATTGACGTGATTTTTTAAGTGGAGATAGTTGAAGGGATGGAGAGTAACATAGGATAGTTTTTATCCCCGTAATCATCCTCTAAAGGGGTAAAAGTTTGTATGGAGCTGCGATATAAACGAGTTCCACGCGGACGGAGTCGCGGGCAGAAGCTAGTTTATAATATTAGTATGAATTCCCTGTCATGGCTGAGAGGCCTGTACGCAATCGGAGGCGGCATGGGTCTATAAACGTATCTTTCTCTCTCTTTATGCGTGGGTTAGAGATATAGTGGAGGCGGATGATTGAATTGGGCCGTACATGAAGCTCGGTCTGAGCTGATGGTGGTGTGTTTGGTGCGGCAGGTGCTGGGCGGGCGGCTGGACGCGCTGCTGCCCGTGCTGGTGCGCGGGATGCGCTACTCGGAGATGGACGTGATCCTGCTGCGCGGCGACCGCGACGACGACAACGACGACGCCGAGCCCGACCGCGACTCCGACATCCGCCCGCGCTTCCACAAGCCGCGCTCGCACACCGTCAAACACAACGGTACACAGACACACACACACACACACGCACACACACACACGAGACAAGTGATTCACGTTTCTAACTACACATTATTGCAGACATATTGATACATGCGTTGTAAATGATGAACCATAGCCCTTGTTTATACTCTGTTCTATATTGGTGCAAGAATTTTGAACTCGCATGAGTAGTTACGGACATTACCCTCTACATACTAGTGTCGCGCGTTTGTGTATCGCTGCAAATATTCGCCCTCTTAATCTTTACCTCATTATATTATTAGTACTAGCTAATTACACCTGATACCGTTTTCTAATTGGCACTGTGTAAGAGAGATGTGAATCAGGGAGCTCGGCCAGCGGCTCGTTACTAGTTATGCGTGAATACAATTGATCAGACATTTTTGTGATAGCGGGCGCAGGCGACAGCAACATGGCGGGCGGCGAGTCGGACGACGAGGAGGAAGGCGGCGACGACGACGGCTCGCTGTCGGATTGGAACCTGCGCAAGTGCTCGGCCGCGGCGCTGGACGTGCTGGCCAACGTGTTCGCGCACGACCTGCTGCTCGTGCTCTTCCCCATCCTCAAGGAGACGCTCTTCCACGACGACTGGGTCATCAAGGTCAGTGACGCTGACGCACCCTACACGCAGCAAGATGGATGAACGACACGTGACGCGCACGTGATGGCAGGCCCCTACTTATGTGTGGCTAACGAGAGTGTGTTTCCAGGAGAGCGGCATACTAGCCCTGGGCGCGGTGGCGGACGGCTGCATGGCCGGCATGGTGCCGCACCTGCCCGACCTGGTGCCGTACCTGGTGTGCTGCCTCGGCGAGCGCAAGGCGCTCGTGCGCGCCATCACGTGCTGGACGCTGTCGCGCTACTCGCACTGGGTCGTCGCGCAGTCGCACGACCTCTACCTCAGGCCGGTGATGACCGAGGTATTCAGCTGGTTTGAGAATCGAAACGGGTGACGATCGGTAAATTAATTGAAAAGGACTGACAGCTCTGGTCAACAACATTAGGAAGAGATGGAGATGGTCCAGGACAACCTTACTACCCAGTACCCAGACATCCATAACCGAGTGCTCTGCGCGCAAATGTACGGGAGTACCTGACCCCAGATGAACTGGCAATAGGGACAAAGCAGAAGGTCTGACAGCTAAGACTGATGCAGACTTCCGACGTGTATTTGCGAATCATTTGGCGCTCCTAAAATTATGAACATCATAATCAGATTAGTTTAGTTTCATAAACGGTTAATAAGTAATTTCATAATCAGTTACAAACATCCAACAACATATCCAACAACAAACTTTATAAACACTACGCGGTCCCCTTGTGTAACTATTCCTCTAGGTTTAGCAGTGAATTCAGGGTTCTGAATTTTCACTGATCTGAAGACAAACTGATGAGTTATTTGCAGCTCTTTTTGCGCTTCCAGATATTTTGTTTTGGTGGCCACACACACACACTACCGACCGAAAACTAGAAGTCATAATATATTCTCTAATGTCTGTAGAGATAAACCTTTTGAGCCTCCTTCAGAATAAAGATGTTGTTCTAATTTGCAGCTGCTGAAGCGAGTGCTGGACAACAACAAGCGCGTGCAGGAGGCCGCGTGCTCCGCGTTCGCCACGCTCGAGGAGGAGGCCTGCACGGAGCTCGTGCCCTATCTGGGCTACATCCTGCAGACACTAGTCTTCGCCTTCGGTAAGAATTTCGGCGTGTGTTGGCTCATTTTTATAAGGCGCAGCTCTGCGCGTTTTTGTAAATCGCAGGTGCGTTTTGGCTTTTTCGCCTAAGTACAGAGTAAATGGGTTCAAACAATCACAGCAAATCTTGTCTCCTATCAGCTTCAGTTCTGTTCCTCTCCCTGTCGGTAGGATTTCTCATTGGTAGCTCCCATTTAAGTTTTTCGACAATACGTGACGTGAGGCGACATCCCATGAATACGTAACTCATGTTACGTTGTTGTTCTCCTGTTAGAAGAATACTTTAATGAATATTGATTGTACCTTGATTGGGGTAGGTTGAGTCCACAAGTATAGTGTATGTTTGTTCCTGGCAGGCAAGTACCAGCACAAGAACCTGCTGATCCTGTACGACGCGATCGGCACCCTGGCGGACTCGGTGGGCCACCACCTCAACAAGCCGGAGTACATCAACCTGCTCATGCCGCCGCTCATCAACAAGTGGAACGTGCTCAAGGACGAGGACAAGGACCTGTTCCCGCTGCTGGAGGTGACGCCTCTATATTACTACCACTTTTTAGATATGACCTCCACTGAAACCCAGGTTTACGCGCGCGGCACGCGGACTGATGTACCACCGATTTTGCCGAACTCCGCTTAAGTTTATATCTAAGCCTGTTTGCCAAAGGGGCCCACGTCGGCAGGTTTGTTTAAATGCCCGGCTTGGCATGTTGAGTCTGGGACCAGCATCCTGGGGCGTCGCAATACGCTACCAAACATGGACTCCATCCTTGTTACAACCTGAGGCTCTAGTATAAGTTTTTCCGAAACAAAACTTTACGATCGCGTTTGCGTTTTACCCTCAATTTGTATGGGATTTGACAGCTAAACGCAAACGCGGTCGTAACGTTTTGTTTCGGTAAAACTTATACTAGGGCCTCAGTATATTATTCGTTGGTAGTGTATATTAGAGTTCAGAAAAATAACCAACACGGGCGCAGTGGAAACAATGTAAACATTGAGATATATATTATTTTAAAAACATTTTAGGGTGTTGGAGTATAACGCTGGCCATTTTTTATGAAGACTAAACTTTGTATTTAGAATTAAGTTGAGTCTGTCAGCGCGGTTTTGTCAATCAGTTTATGTATTGAGAAGATGTCATAAAATGTTTTTTTAAAATAATATATATCTCAATGTTTACATTGTTTCCACTGCGCCCGTGTTGGTTATTTTTCTAAACTCTAATAGGTTAAAATAACCAACACGGGCGCAGTGGAAACAATGTAAACATTGAGATATATATTATTTTAAAAACATTTTATGACATCTTCTCAATACATAAGCATTGACCAACGCGCTGACAGACTCAACTTAATTCTAAATACAAAGTTTAGTCTTCATAAAAAATGGCCAGCGTTATACTCCAACAGTGTACCAGATGTAACGTAACGTTTTATTGCAGTGTTTGTCGTCGGTGGCGACGGCGCTGCAGTCCGGCTTCCTGCCGTACTGCGAGCCCGTGTTCCGGAGATGCGTGTCGCTTATAGAACAGACGCTCAACCAGAACATGGTAACACACATCTTGTATATTATTTTACGTCACACCTGGCCATAATGCGAGTTTTACTGCACGCTGCGCGTACCGTAAATCTCGCATTGTGGCAGGGTGAAGACGTAAAATTGTGTACTCACCACGGGCAGTAAAAAAGAAAGCCTTCTATCGCATATTTACAACCCTCGCCTGCGGCTCGGGTCTCAAATACCTGCGAATTCGGGCTTTCTTTCTTTTACAGCCCTTGGTAAGTAATGTACTATTGTACGCACTTGCTCGAAAAGGGCTTCATAATGCGCAGACATACAGAGCTGTAATAGCCTGTGTTACGCCCACGGGCGTAATGGTTTTTTTCTTAAGTTGTATCTGTCATTCATGCGGCAGTTACAAAGCAAAGAGGTTTTATATCAAATACGATGTCTGAAAACGTATTTATAAATAAATTTAAACTAAAAAAACTACTTAAACATGTTTAACCGAATTATTTACAGATTTAATATGTAGTTATTTAGTGTCTATGTAAAATGTTTTTAAGTGTTTTCAAATCGTGGCTTTATACCGAAGGGTCTTTGCCATACGCGCCTCACGTCAAATTCAACAAAATGGACGACTGACAAACTGACATGTTGCAGTTTTTATTAAGATTTGTATTCATTTCATCTAAAATGTATTTGTTTCCTCGCAAATGTGATGAAAAACATTGTGTATAACACGGGCGTAAGAAAATTGCAAACTCTAGTCATCAAAAGCCCTCCGCCTTCGGCGTCGGGCTTCTGATAGACTCTTGTTCGCAATATTCCACTTACGCCCATCGTTAACAATGTACTATTTCATCATACTTGCTCGAAAAGGGCTTTATAATGCGCAGACATACAGAGGTACAATAGCCTATGTTACGCCCACGTGCGTAATGGTTTTTTTCTTAAATTCTATTTGTCACTCATGCGGCAGTTACAACTGTTACAAGCAACGAGGTTTTATATCAAATACGATGCGATGTCTGAAATCTTATTTATAAATAAATTTAAACTTAAAAACACTACTAAAACATGTTTAACAGAATTATTTACAGATTTAATATGTAGTTATTTAGTGAAAAACATTGTGTATAACACGGGTGTAAGAATATTGCAAACTCGAGTCATCAAAAGCCCTCCGCTTTTGGCGTCGGGCTTTTGATAGACTCTTGTTCGCAATATTCCACTTACATCCCTCGTTTAATAATGTACTATAACATTGCAATCAATTTTATAAATACGAAATGGTAGAGTTGTATTCCATGGACATGAAGGAGTTCAGGTAAAAGGGGTTGTACTCGTACTGGCCTATTGTAACTTGCACGTCAAATAATAATTCTGAACATAGTACGTTTCGGAACCGCCGGATATGGACACTATGATTCTGCACGCGTGGCGCGTGCGTAGAGCTGACCGGATTGAGGGTTGCAATGGCGGTGGTGTATCTGTATCACACGCTATAGTGCGACGTGCGACGGGTGTTGACGAGCGAGACCGATGCGTGCGATCGGTGCGTTATAATAAACCTGTCGCGCGCGGTCTCTCATAGATGTAGTGTATATTAGTGATGTCCTTTAGTTGATGATTGGTGTCTGATCGAGTGAACATTGTCCTCAGGCTAACAGCCAGAGCCCGGAGCAGTTCGACGCGCCCGACAAGGACTTCATGATCGTGGCGCTGGACCTGCTGAGCGGGC
Organism: Epinotia ramella; assembly: GCA_947578815.1. NCBI lineage: Eukaryota > Metazoa > Arthropoda > Insecta > Lepidoptera > Tortricidae > Epinotia > Epinotia ramella. Next base: position 30,976,179 of record OX388203.1, read on the forward strand.
TCGCCGAGGGCCTGGACGGACACATCGACCACCTCGTGCTCAACTCCAACCTCATGCAGCTGCTCTACCAGTGCATGCAGGACCCCATGCCCGAGGTACCCAAGCAGGACCAACTGCAATACACTACACTACACTACACTACACTACACTACACTACACTAGTACATTGTTGTAAACGATACAAACTAGGCAATAGATGGACGAGTGGGTTGTAGACGAGTCCATCTATTACACTTTTGGCCGAGACATTACATAGTACTTTTTACGCTAACTGCGAGGAAATTGCAAATAATTATAATAATCATAAGTCAAAATGAAGTACCTAATTAAAGATCACAATAAGCGCGGCCGTCGCCCCGCACGCGAGCGGGGCGGGGCGGGGCGGGGGCGGGGGCGGGGGAGCTGTGAGCGAATCGCTGTTCAAACTGTGCAGTTTGAACTCAGATGGTCTGGTGCGTGCAATGTCCAACTAACCCCAGCTTCGAAGATTCTAACCATCTTTTGCCACATTTTCGAGCAGTGGCGTGAAAAACCCCCGCCCGCGCCCGCTCGTGTGTGTGTGTGTGTGTGTGGGGGGAGGGGGAGGGGCAGCGCGGGCCGACTGAGCTACAGTTTCATATTATGATCTTTAATTAGGTACCTACTTAATATTGACTTATAATTATAATTATCCTCGCAGTAGGCGTGAAAAGCACTATGTAATGTCTCGGCCAAAAGTGCAATAGATGGACTCGTCTACTTCGAAGTCCTCACCTGCGGCTCGGACCTCGAACCCACCCGTCCATCTATTGCCTACTTTCTAGCCTTTACAACAATGTACTATTTCACGCCACAATGACAATCTAGATGCAGTAGACTATAGAATGCAAATGGGAACTATTTATTTTTCAAAATATTACAAAATAGAAGACAGAACATTAATTCCATAGATAGATAGATAGATTTATGATTTATTTACGTGTCACCTGTCCGCCGCGGACACGTGCCAAGCTTATAGAGTTGTCTCCCTTCTTGACACTGCATTGTATAATCCGTAATAAAGTTAAAGTTAACCGTTATTGAGTATTAGATGTTTGGTTGGTTGGCATTTAGCGTATAGAGGCGCGGCTTCAAGTGAGTTTCCCCGTGCAGGTGCGGCAGTCGTCGTTCGCGCTGCTGGGCGACCTGACGAAGGCCTGCTTCCAGCACGTGCACCCCTACATCCCCGAGTTCCTGCCCATCCTCGGCCAGAACCTCAACCCCGAGCTCATCTCCGTCTGCAACAACGCCACCTGGGCCATCGGCGAGATCAGCATCAAACTAGGTCAGCGACACGCACCGCCCGTTCCCCAGCACGGTGGGGTTACCGCTCCAAACTATTAGTCTTGGTTATACCCCTGGGTGTCATTCTTACGCCAACACGTTTTTGAGCCGTTTATTTAACGTTACATTCATGCTTCGGTTTGACCTTATGTCAGATAAAATATTCCATTTTTTTTCTCAAACATGTTCGGAATTGTAGACCTTGTTTGCGAAACGCAGCGTTACTGGTGGCAGCAATATATAAATCTGTAACGGAATGTGTACCAACCGTGCAACCGTTTCATTACTAAATTTTAGTTAAGCAATTTATTTTCTAGTATTTTTTAAAATTCCTAGAATTTTTTAGAGAAAAGTACTTTACAAATTTCGGTCGTAACTAGGGATTGCCTGCCTCGTATTACTATCCGTCTATATCAATAGATTATTATTATTAACATTTGAAAAGTAGACTGCATCAAGTGTGCTTGGCAGGCAATCCCTTCCTTTGTAGTAATGTACTATTTCATACACATTTTATCCGGATTTATCAAGCTTGGAAGCGGGAACCCCCTAATCTGGTCTGTTTCGATATTGAGTTGTGATTGACGTTACTTTGTAAATGTTGCAGGACAGGAAACGTCGAAATATATCCCCCTTGTACTAAACCATTTAGTAGACATTATCAATAGGCCTAACACGCCGAAAACACTCCTCGAGAACACAGGTCAGTGATGCTCCTTACTCTCACTAAACTACTAAACTCCTTGAGATATTTAACTGTTACTAAACGCAACTGAGCAATACCTCCTAGTGTAGGCCAGTGTGAGACACGGCGGCAGGCCGCTACGCTGTGAATACTGGGAGTGCATATTTCTGTCACCGCTTCATATTGAGTTCCCATAACGTTCATGGATCATCCTCCGGTTCATGTCCCGGCGGTCGCCGACACTTGAGAATGCGCCTGTTTGCAACCGCCAACACTGTCAGTGCCCACTACAGAATGCTCCCTAACTGTTTACTAAACTATTATGTTGGCAATTTACCCACTTTTGTTTCCCATATACTCGTTATTATATTTAATCAATAGTTATGTATTATTAACATTTGAAAAGTACACTGAATCATACATACCGCTATTGGAATATTGGCTAGACGAGACATGCGTCAGTACAGAAGTACTTGCGGGGTTGTCCATGTCCATGTCCATGTGCGCTCCCGGAGTGGCGGGCAGGCGGCCGGGGCAGCAGCCCCGCTGTGCCTGTATGTAAGAGCATGCAGCACTGTACAGAGCGGGCAGTATGCTGTCGGTAATGTGTCGGCTGCCGGACTTGTGGAAGCAGCCGGCCGCCCGGGCCGCCTTCCCGCATAGACATTTGATTTACTAGATGACTAGTACGAAATTGTTTCACGTTTTTAGTATTCGTAACACTGATTGGTTGCCGTTGGATTGATTATGTACTTTAAGTATGTTTTGATGGTTTGTTGATTTGTTTTCTTGGTTTTGTTCTCGGTTGTCGTGGCGCGGTTAGCGATAACTATCGGTCGGCTAGGTTATGTGTGCCCACACGACGTCGCACCCGTATTACATCAATTTGTACGCCAGTGGTCTGTAGTATTTTTTTTATTATTACTTTATATTATTATTACGATTACGTTTAATATGGAATAAGTTATTAACCCCATATTGTTTCGATCGTGGATGGTGTTTGCCTGCTCGCGCCCCTTGTCGCGGCCCTCGCCGAGCGCCCGGCCGCTGTCTGTTTATATTATTTTCAGTGCTGTATATTATATGTGTTGAACACCATCCGCTTTCTAAAATATCTAACTGCTAAAGTTTATTTAAATATTCTATCACCCACGCTGAACGACGAACCGACTTTGGTTTCCAAACATGCAGTTCCCTATTACTACATTTTCATTTTGGCGTCGTCCTTGAGCGTGGAATGCCATCCAGTCTCATTAAGATATGTTTTATGCAAGTCGCTCATTATGTTCACTTGATTAACCGCATCACCTTAGTCGCCGCCTTAGACATTACCCGCTTTGTTGAGTTCCGGCACCCCCTTAGAGATTCACTTGATGTTTCGATAACACACATGTCATTCTTGTCTTAATTGGTCAAGTTTCTAACTTTAAAATGCGTCCTTCTTTTGCTGACGTCTCCGACGTAAAATCGGCAATGTAATATCTATATATCATATGATTGCAATGATGATATTATAAAAAAACGTATTTTGAGGATAGAATCAGCAAGTTGACAAAATACCCAAGAGACACATAATCGCGACACGATTACATACTGTACACGGGAATAGAAAATAATACTGTGGCGATAACATTTGTCACTAAAACTCATTTACATATATGGCGCGTATCCCACATGTTGGAGCTCATGCTACAAAATTATACATTTGTAAATATGGGCCTCTTGGCCTGAGATAAATAAATAAAGTCAGGGTAACACGAGCTAGCCGCATGCGGGATGCGGGTTCCTCTACTAATGTGAATGAGCCTGTATCTTGCGATTACGCTTCGCGATTATGCGTGTCAAGTTCAGGAAGACAAGTGAAGGAAGTACAGATAAATTGAAGCCTAAGTTAGAATATGGGAATGTCAGCTCTAGTCCAGTTGTGTGTGTGTGTGTGTGTGTGGCTCGCTGAGGGTGGTTGTGTTGTGCGCAGGTGCTCGTCGCTGCGCAACATCCGCGACAACGACGAGAAGGACTCGGCCTTCCGCGGCATCTGCCAGATGATCCAGGTCAACCCGGCCGGCGTCGTGCCTGACTTCATGTTCTTCTGCGACGCCGTGGCCTCGTGGTCCAATCCTAAGGTACCACGTGCCTGAGATGCTTTTTGACAAAATGCAACATTTTATTTTTAAAACAATAACGCCAATAACTTTCTGGGGTGCCTGTGACAAATGAGTAAAACTCCCTAGACTATTATGAAGAGGAAACAAAGGGCCGTTTTCCATAGAAACATAGTCCCCTGTTTTCCATAGAAACATAGTCCCCTGTTTTCCATAGAAACATAGTCCCCTGTTTTCCATAGAAACATAGTCCCCTGTTTTCCATAGAAACATAGTCCCCTGTTTTCCATAGAAACATAGTCCCCTGTTTTCCATAGAAACATAGTCCCCTGTTTTCCATAGAAACATAGTCCCCTGTTTTCCATAGAAACATAGTCCCCTGTTTTCCATAGAAACATAGTCCCCTGTTTTCCATAGAAACATAGTCCCCTGTTTTCCATAGAAACATAGTCCCCTGTTTTCCATAGAAACATAGTCCCCTGTTTTCCATAGAAACATAGTCCCCTGTTTTCCATAGAAACATAGTCCCCTGTTTTCCATAGAAACATAGTCCCCTGTTTTCCATAGAAACATAGTCCCCTGTTTTCCATAGAAACATAGTCCCCTGTTTTCCATAGAAACATAGTCCCCTGTTTTCCATAGAAACATAGTCCCCTGTTTTCCATAGAAACATAGTCCCCTGTTTTCCATAGAAACATAGTCCCCTGTTTTCTCCCTGGACCTATGGCTACTATTTTCCTTTCTTTCATAAATTTATTCTTAAATAAAAGAGATATTAACCTTCAAAAACCTAAAATTTTCTTCTGTGTTCAAACATCCAGAAAACCATTTTGACTAGATTATTTAAAAAAAGGAAAATAGGAACACGGCGAAAGCCTTTCTTTGATTTGTTAATAAAAAAAAATAGTTAATTAGGTCAAGTTTTGGAGAAGAAATCAAGGGACTACGAAACGTTGATTTTGTGTACTTTTAATAGGTATTTTCGGTCCATACTGCAGTTGTTTCTATCGCGCTCTGCGGGGGGAGGCTTGAGGTTGGCGCGACAGCAGTACATTTTACAAATACCTATTTCTCAATTATCTCGCCCTTAGTGTTTCCTCTTAAAACTTATACTTAGACTTATATCATGTTTTTGCAGCTGTTGGTTGGTGTTGGTACTCGTTAAGCATAAATAAATAAATAAATGAATAAAAGTTTCAACGTTGTTTTTTACGTAAATGGTAGGTTAGGAGTTCGCGCAAATCCACCTCAAACATGTCGCTCCAGCGATACCTAGAATAGAATCCCTAACAGGGCGTTGACTTATACTACGTTGCAAATGTTTATACGTTTTTGTTTCAATAAAAGTAGTGATTTGGTTGGGGTTTTAACGTAAATGTTTGTTTGTTGGTTGACAGGATGACTTGAAGGAGATGTTCACGAAGATCCTGCACGGGTTCAAGAACCAGGTGGGCGACGACAACTGGCGGCGCTTCACGGAGCAGTTCCCCGTGCAGCTCAGCGCGCGCCTCTCCGCCATGTGCGGCATATAGGCGACAAGAGCCGCTTATGGTCAGTACTCACTTCACTACTCACTACTCACTACTCAGTACCGCGACCGCTTACCGTACACCACGTTACAGTCGGCACTCAACGCTCAGCAGCAACGCTCAGCAGCAACTCGCAGCAGCATCGCAAATCAAATCAATTATTTATTCTGCAAATAGGCCACAAGGGCACTTTTACATGTCAAACGGTAATTTACAATAAAATAATAATAATCTTACATAATAATAATTTAAAATGATATATAAAAGGTTAACAAACTAAATGTCACTAAGTTAATGTAACAAAACAAAATTGCAAAATATGACCATAATCGATATAAGATCTGTATCCAGCATTAACAGAAGTTAATCATATTAATTCAGTATTCCAGAGATGTATAAGACCTCTGAGCGTCCAAATACAATTAATAATTATTCTTATATTCTAAGAGATGTGTACGGTCTCTAAGCGTCAAAACAAAAAAGGAACATTAATGTAATATTGTCAGATATGTACAGGGTCAATAACAATAAAACGTGTCAAGAACAAAATGATGTCTCTCGTCAATACGATAATAATAATACACTAGTATTTAAGTAGTTAACTAGGTACTATGCCCTATGCCCTTGCAAGCGTGAACAGTCCGGACTCCACAAATAGCACCCGATCACGATCGCGATCAAATTACGGGCACTAGGGGCCGCCACTAACCGCGACCCGACCGACTCCTTGCACATTAAGCCACTAGCAGCGAGCGCGACCCACTCCCGCAGCTCGGCTCGGACGCAGCCATGAACGTCCGACGCCCGGTGTGCGCTGAATGCTCGGGGCCCAACATCAACATCAACATGCAGCTGCTCCAGCTCCAGCTCCATGGAACCTACTTGAACGTGTTTCGTTTGTTGCAGGGGAATCAATGTCAAATCGGGTCGGGACGACATTGCGGAGGCTGCGGCCCCCAGCGTAGGGAACTCCGGCCGGCGTCGGCGGGGTGCGGGGACCCGGCGGGGGACCGCGGGGGACCGGGGGACGCCGGGGACAAGCGCCGGCCGTCGAGTTAGGTTCGGAATAATGCATGATAGTCCTAGTGCGTAGCTGTAGTTCAGATGAACGTCTTGTATTTTTTTAATTCTCTTCGAGGTTCGGCCTGTTGAAGATCCGGGTACTTCCCGCGGGCATCCCGTACAAACAGTTGACGATTGAATGTGGATTGACGTGTCTGTCCGTCGAATCGTCGCCGTCTCGCGGGCTCTCGGTGTCAGAACTGCATGATTATTGCCGTACCTTGAATTGTATTAATGATTGGTCTTGTAAAATGATTCCGCTCGCCCTCGCGCGGGCGCGGGCGGAGCCGTCTCCTGCTCAACGATCCTGTTAACCGCGTGATTAGTTATTGAATACTGACGATGAATGATTAACACGATCTTCAAACCCGTTAAAAGTAACATTTACTTAATTACATTGTCATCCTTTTGTCGTAAAAGTTATTTTTGTAATAATTTGTCTGTTCTAGTGTACCCATCCATCACGTGGTAGTGTTAAATCGATGTGTTAAAATGTACTATTTTAATACATAAATTATAAATTACAAGACTTAGTGAAATCGAGAATTTATGTCAACTGTGATTTGTGACTGGTTTATTTTGACTAATATTTGTGTACGATTATATGTCTGTGTGGATGTACATCTGGTGTACGGCTTTGATAGAGTATATGACTGCTAGATTTCTGCTATATAATATACCAAATAGTATTTTTACGTTGTATATTGTTTTAATGGATTCGCATGTCGCGGTTGCCCGGCCCGAGCCGCCATTGTCTCGCTGTGCTGGCGCGGCACAGTGAGCATGTGGACTGTGTACTGTGTACGGTAGCCCTTGCTGTGCCGGCGCTGCAGTGTGCATGTGTACTGTGTACTGTGTACTGTGCACTGTGGAGCGCCACGGTATCGGTAGCCCGTGCAGCGCAGCCAGGCGACAGTGCCGACTCGGTGCGGCCGACTTGATGCATCATATAAATTACTATTTATGTGTATATGAAATGAAAAATATTATGTATATGTAAATACATATTACGATGTATATTATTATTATTATATGCGAGTAAAATTGTTATTTTTGTTTTATAAAAGCTGAAAAGTCTGACTTTAAAACGCTCGTTATTATCCATTAGTTTTGTTTTCAGAAGTATCGGGGATCTGAAATTAGCTAGTTGTAATAAATGCTGGTCCTAGTACCGGGGCGCGATCGGAGCGGTGTTCGCGCGACAATACACTTGTGTAGCAAGGGTTGCCGGGGTGGAACATGTCACATTCCGAAGGAATCATTAGGCGTCGCCGCGGTTTATACTCGGGCTTCAGTAGCGCGCGTGTGTGCGAGCATGTGTGCGTGTGCGACCCCCCCCCCCCCCCCCAAGTTCCTCCCTCTAGTCCGCCGGTGCGAGTAGCTCCGCCGCCAGTAGGTTCAACTCTAACTCTAAGTGGAATACGTCTGTGTGACCGTTACGGGTGACTCGTGTTTATGTTTAAGGCTAGTAGATGTATCGACGAGAACTTATTTTAGTCGTTTATTATTTTCTAAAAAGAAACCGTGATAATAGTTGGTAACGTGGGTGGGTGTGTGTGTGCGTGACCCCGGCGGAGTGTGCGTGTGATGTGGATATATTTTATAAGTTGTTTGCGACGCATATACTTACATATTACGTTGTGCATGTATCATATATATGTAGCGTATTGAATTATGTAATATGTGTATTTTATAATGTTATTTATTGAAAGCAATAATCCTCTTGTCGAAATTCATCCATCATCGATATCATCCTATAGTGCATAACTATATAATATATAATGTTGTCAAAATTAAAAATAATGTAATTTGTTTCCTGTTCGGCGCGATTGTTATTTTTTAATATTCTGTACTAGAGCAGGTTCAAAACCTCAACTGCGGTCATACATTGTAGCCATTATCAGGTCATTTGTTTACGAAACGTGAAAAGCTGCGTACGAATTAGAGCAACTCGGTCTGTGGCGTGCTCGTCCCGCGCGGCGAGCTGCTCGCGAGCCGAGTTGATGCACAACGCGATATACACGATATACACGTACACATGCCGGCCGAGGCCGCGGCGGCGAGCGGCGAGCCGACATTGCGCGTCCTTCAAAATGGCGTCGGACACGATGACAGCTGATTGATTTCGGGTCCCACAACACCTTTTGCTTTTCGTTTATTTGTATCAATAATTGTTCCCCATTTACTAACAAGCGATTACGCGCACGGCTCAGCCACTTGCTCAAATTCGTACGCGTCTAGCGCACAAACGAGTTGGATCTGGTCGTTCTGTCCGCGGCGCGCTCAGTTAAGCCCGCATCACACTGGCGCGGCCTGGCCGCGGCGGACAATAGTAAACTTGTCGTTAGCTGTCACTGTCAATTTTACTATTGACCGCCACCGCAGGCTAGTCCAGTCTGTGAGAGGCCTAATGCTGGCCATACACCATGCTACCTATCGTCCAATCGGCATGACGCTACCGATTGGATCAGTTATAACTGACCGTGTGTGGGAGTGGATTGGCATGAGTCATGCCAACAGTAGAACTTGACGGCACAATCGAATTACGATTATTTTGGCTTGATCATGCCGATTCATGTATGGCGGTCGGCGATCGTCAGTTTCTTCATTCATTCGTAAATAATTACAACAATCTTTTGGCGTAATCTTCAATTCTTTTACAAAATTTGTATGAGTAAACTGTTTTCTTTTCATTAACCACTGTTTGCACCACTGCTCGATGTTTTCTTTTTTTTTGTTTCATTTTCACGAGTTAATGCCCAAAACGGGTAAAACATCGTCGTCTGTCACCGGTGACGCTTCAACTGAACGTCGCTGCCGATTGGACAATTTAAAGTGATCGTGTGTGGTGTATATAGATGAACTGCACATTGGACCTACTGGACGATAGGAAGTATGGTGTGTGGCCCCATTGCACATACAAATGACTTGCGCACGCGCACGCACACCGAGGCCGAGGCGTCCGCGAGCGCGGCGCGGGGCGAGATTCATTACTTTCTCGTTTGTCATAAGTCGTGCATAGTTGCAACACCGCTGAGCTTAGAGGTTGGCGTTCAAAACCTGTATAAAACACACTATTGTAATTACAACCATTTATTTCACTCGTTTTTTATTAACAATTCGTTTTAAATAAATAAATATGTTAGTCAGTTATACAGAGCCGCTGGTAACAATAAAATAATAAGGCACAATTAACAAAAAAAAAACCATGCTTTCAATTTGTTTTTTTTATATATTTTAGTCGGAACCGATGCTTGTATTTCGGCGACTTGATTATTCCGCGTATCTTATTGATATTATATACTTGTAATGTTCTACTCGGCCGTTTTCGATTTCTTTTATATTTAATTTATATTTCCTTAATACATGTAACATTTCACAACAGTATTCGAGGATACAGTTGGCGCCGGTTCGTTGTAGAATTATAAAGTACGACCAACGAGACGAGATAAATGCGCCGGAGAAAAAGGCATTTTATTGAACTTGTACCTACTGTTGATATGGAAATGAGTAAGTGTGTCAAGTATGGTATCCTTCACAATTTGCAAATCATCTTTCAGCCACTTGCCTTGTTAAGCTGAAAATTGGCATGCTTATGTACAGTCAATTTCAAAGATATTTATACACTTTTGCACCTTACTCCATTGTATTAAGGCGAAAAATGTATACATATCTTTGACGTCGAGTGTACGATCGGTGGCAATATTACGGCACCATCGAGCTGAACTGATGATGGAGACAGAAGGTGGCTATAGCGCTCCGAAGATGAACCGATCATGTTTTTGGCTCCTTGGAACCCTCTCAACAAGTGGCTGACTGTACAAAAAATGTACACTCGGCAATATAAGTTGTACCAATTTTTCTAATTTTTGGTAGAAACTTATTACAACTAAGTCTTCCCGTGGCCAGGTAAAACTTTTGCACTATGATTTGTGAGATAAACCCTCTTTGTGTCGTTACACTTTGATCTTTATTAAAATCGCTATTTGAATGCACTCTTTTCACAAGGTGTTATAAATGAAATTACTTAATGAATTTTACTGTGCAAGCAGGCGGCAATGGCAATTTTACAAGCCAAACTGAAGTTGCACACAATGCTGTGGCTCAGGACAGGAGTAGGCACCGGCTGAAGCATAGATACTTGTAAAAATATAACAAAAATACTATCTTGAAACAATTAACGAATGCACGATTAATCAGTAAGATTCCCAACAGAATATACCAGATATACGAAATTAATTATATTGGTATATATAAGGGGTAAGGAACAAGTATGTTTATCTCGTCTGGTTGGCAGAGTTGAGCTGCGCAACTTGTACCCGACGAAACCTCACGTATTATAGGAATCATTGCATTGCAATATATTGTTTATAAATCAGCTATGTATGGTACTAAGGATACCTCTAAATTATAACATCAGTCATGTCATGTTACAGCATGTATAGTTACAGTGTGTTTCGCAATATTTGTACAATCTTGGCAATTATATTTAGAAAGTAAACACTTACGTGTTGTAAACGAAGCGAGTGCAGAGTAAAGGAGTCGTGCTTATGATATCGATACCGTAGCTCACAATCGTACTAATTACATTTATTTTGCCAATGAAATTGCAACTTTATGATTTGTGCACAACAGTCCTAATTACGCCTCGTTTTTCCCCGTAATTAGTACGACTGTGAACTAGGGTATCGATATAATGAAGTGAGGCGGCCGGCGGCCGAGCCGAGCGCGGCGAGTGCTTGCGCTGCACTCGCTCCGCCGTGTCGTCAGTGCAGTTCTTACTTAAGATCTGGGGACCGATTTTTGACTTTCGAGCGCTCGACTCTTTCACTCGAAAACTGACAAAAATTATGAAATGCTATTTTGAAATAGCGATAGAAAATTGACAAACGAGTGGTATTGACCACTCGTAATTAATTATATTGGTAGAAAGTAAGTGTCTGCCATTTTGACACTACAAACGTATTTACTTTTATTTGATTTTCGAGCGCTCGAAAGTCAAAAATCGGTCCCCTGGTTGTAATACAATGACCTCAATATAGACAGACATATTTTACCAGAAAATTCGTTAAATAAAGCACTCATTGTTCGAAAAACTAAACTGGATTTTATTAACTACAACCAAGTTTCTATCAATCATTACCCCAATAAAAACTGCACGCCTTCAGTTTCGGCATGAGATGATACGTAATATAGGTACCTAGTATAGGTAGATAATAACTTTTTGCAGCTTTTTGGTTGGTAAATCATGATCATAACAAGATGCTTAGTACTGGTCGATACTGCCCCTAGCGTTTCGTTTATGATTATGACTTTACAGCAGACGAGAGTATTCGTCCTTCTCACAATTGTTAACTACATGTGTTTATTATTTACCTACTGCCCAGCTAGCACGTTAGGTTATCGTTATGTTTTAATTTAAATGAAGTTTCAGTACATTTTTGCCGTAAAACGTGACGATAAAACCTATCGTGCTATGGCCTCTGGTGTCTGCTAAAACGGCAGGGATTCTATTCTCTTTGGTTTATGTTATAAATTACAATAAATTTGGTGTACTTTAGTGTCGGTACAAATCCTTTCCGGTGCATTCGACATTAACCTCAAAATACACCAAAAGTCAATACGACCCAATATCTAAAAACACTATTCTCATAAGGAATGAAACCCAATTTAACTTATTACCAAAATGAACCGTTCTTGATTTGCGCTTTTCTCAATATGAGCCAATTTCAAATGGAATGAAGTTCATACAAACTGATACACAGAAGGCTCCATTCCCAAAATACCCTAAATTTTATATTGCAGAACACGCGATTCCCATAATGATTGATTCACAAAACGGCCTTTTCCCAAAATACACCAAATTCTCGATTCTTACCAAAGCCTTTTTAGGGTTCCGTACCCAAAATGGCAAAAACTGAACCTTTCCAGTTTTGTCATGTCCGTTTGTCCGTATGTAACAGGCATTTTACTCAAAAACTATAAGGTATATTTGCATGAAATTTGGATTATATGTGTACCTATACTTATTTGTCGAATGCACCGGAACGCATTATTTGGGCAATGGGCTCCCAAAACCAACGTACCCGTATACTTAGAGCGAAATCGTCCCTCTCTTTCGCACTTACGATTATATTTCGCACAAGTGCAAATAAGACGGATAATTCTATAGAAATCATCCGTTTCTTTCGCACTTGCATAAAATATCGTAAATGCTAGAGACGGATTATTTCTCGGATGCGGATCGGGCGCAATGCAGAAGCGCTCGAAATTTATGGCAATCGAGAATTTGGTGTATTTTGGGAAAAGGCCGTTTTATGAATCAATCATTATGGGAATCGTGTTCTGCAATATAAAATTTAGGGTATTTTGGGAATGGAGCCTTCTGTGTATGAGTTTTTATGAGCTTCATTCCATTTGAAATTGGCTCGGGTCGTATTGACTTTTGGTGTATTTTGAGGTTAGTGTCGAATGCACACGAAAGATTAAGGCGCCGTAGGTTCATGGTCTTCTCTCCCTCTCACTGAGCGTGAGCGAGATGGAAGTGCGTGCTCGAAAGCGCGGATATCTCTTCTCTCTCTTCTTTATCCTCGCCTTATCCCATTTCAGTTGGGGTCGGCTCTCCTAATCATTCTTCGCCAGGACATTCTATCCTGGGTCGTCTGTGGGTCCATTTGGGCTGCACGTAGGTCCTTGTCAACAACTGATTGCCACGTGAGTCGGGGTCTGCCACGGCCTCTTGGACCAGCTTCTAAGTTAAGCACTCTTCGTGTCATATGGTCATGTGGTCTTCTCATGACGTGCCCGTACCACCTCAACCTACATTCGAGCAGTTTTTCCGGGATTGGCCTCACCCTGAAGGTGCCGCGAATGTGATCATTGCGTACTTTGTCAAGGAGCGTCACTCCTCCTGACCACCTGAGCATCTTCATTTCGGCTACATGCATCTGATGTTCCTGCTGCTTTTTCAGTGGCCAGCATTCCGCGCCATATGTTAAGGCTGGTCTGACGGCGGCTTTGTAGACTTTTCCCTTAACCGGTATGGGCATTCGTCGGTCGCACAACACTCCTGACAATTCCCTCCACTTCATCCATCCGGTGTTTATGCGGTTTGCGAGGTCAGTTTCTATAGAACCGTCACTCGACAATATAGAGCCCAGATATTTGAAGGACTCTACCTTTTTAAGAGGAGTGTCCTGCAAGAGTATTGTGTTGCCTGTTGTATTGGAAAAGCTACATTGCATGTACTCCGTCTTTTGTCTGCTGACGCGTAGTCCCGCGCTTTCCAAGACCTCTCGCCACTGTTCCAGCATAGTCTGTAGTTGTTCCGGGTTGTCGCTAATGAGAGCTATATCGTCTGCGTATAGAATGTTCCATGCGCGGATATCATGTTTTTTAATTTTAATTTTTTGGCCGTTTAAATAAATAAAAATGTAAACACTGATTTCCTTCAAACATGATATTGCCGATTTTTAGAAGCAATTTTAATATTTATAGCTTTTGTGCATAATTTGTTACGAATATTTTAAGTGTTTTTTTGTGTGTGTTTAGACCTATGTTCGTGATTTTTTTCTATCGAGCGAAATTTGCTTAATCATGTTTCGAAGCACTGATTTCCCTGCAGAAAAGCCTCAAGATTACTATTCGTATTTTTTTGAAACCTTATTATAATAAACAGACGCATTATATTGTTTCAAAAACTGTTCGCTTAACTTCGCTGAACCTACTACGGCGCCTTAAATCATAAAACTATTGCTGTAAAATCTATAAATAGTTTTTTCTCAAACATGCAATGAGATATTGACATTGTGTTCTTCATAATGGGCTTCGAAGTGTCACGTTTCATTCCACAATTTGTGGCACAGGATCACGGCGTTCAGCCATGAAAATTAAAGTTTGATTTCTTGGAGTTTTTTAATTTATTTCATTGCATGTTTGAGAAAAGCACTATACATACATACCTCGGCGTGAACAGGGGTTGCCGGCCTCATAACTACCCGACTCCTTACTTCCCGGCCTCTGTAGTAATGTACTATTAAAGTCAGCATCGTAACTACCTATCTGTTCACTTGAAACCCTGACCGCTACGAGATGAGGTAATAATTGAACGATGCTGGATTTACGCACTTAGTTGGTTACACGTAGAGAATACAGCAGAGTAGCGAGACAGAGTCAGTACTCTGACCAGGTTACACCTGCCTACCCTCCCCACACATGCGGGCGAGATACAGTTCTCACAGTAGAGTATCACCAAGGTCTCGTCCAAGGTTCGGTTTGAGAAAAGATGGTTTTAGATTTTACTAGAACTCCTACCCTTTTGACTAGTCCTGCTGTCTCGTCACTATTCGCTATGTGTAAGAAGGGTACGCGATCGGTATGGATAATAGACACTAGACAGCTAGTGTCCTACTGCACACCAATGATGGAGTCGATGGAGAAGGAGATCTTGGGGCGCGGCGGCGGCGGCGGCGCGTAGTTGGTGAGCAGCGCCAGCAGGTGCCGGCACCACAGCGCGGGGGTCACGGGGGCCGCGGGGGTCACGATGGTCGCGGGGGTCACGGGGGGCGCCTCCAGGGAGGCGTCGGCGAAGGCGCGCCGCCGCCGCACGCGCTCGCTCCACGCCGCGTCGCTGCCCGACAGGTGGTCTGCTGGAAGAAGTATTAATCAAACACTGCCCGACACTAGACGTGACGGAATTCGTCCCGAATGTGTTGTTTTCAAAACTCATTGTTACCTTACAAGCCGGCAGCACTGAACGAGAGGGCTAGCAGACTAAATCCACCTCAAATTAATGGTATACTTATAATCATGGTAATGGAACGCTCCCAGTGCTGCCGGCTAGCAGTTGGCCCCTATTTCACCAACTGGACAATTGTCACATGACAAACGACAATTCTCCGTACATTGCTGGTTCCACAAGTAACCTAGCATCCACCTTAACTTCTAGAACAAGCAATGTTCGGCGAATAGTCGTGCCAAGTGACAATTGTCAAGTTGGTGAAATAGGGGCCTGGTGACGATGTATTTTCACAACGCTCATTGGGTAGGTATACCTATTATGCTATTCGGGCCAAAGACAGCAGTTTTACCTACATACTCTCAGTTGTAAAAGGGTTGGAGTAGGCAACTACTTAATCTGTGTCTAAACAGAGAATTGAGTTCTCAACGTAGGTACCTATATATTGTCGCTTTAAGTGTTTTATTCGTCCGCTTTTGTTGCTGTAATATATTGTATGCCTACTGTCTAATCTACAGTAGAAAGATTTGAAAAACTCAATCATACCTTTTTACTATACCCAACTAGGTATGGTATCTCACCAAACGATAATAGGTACCTACTGGTATTAAGAGTCCATCAATTTCATCTCAAATTGAGTCGGAAGTCGTTAATGTCACGAGACTCTAATTCATTTATTAGTGTTATTCCTTGCAGAATAATATCGGAGCATGTGTCGCGCGGGGGCCGATGCCGGCTGCCGACATTGAAACAAATAACTCATTCAAAAAGTGTTTTGGCACCCGCGGGCGGCGGCGGGCCGTCGACACGACGTGTTTATACCAACAGGAACCCGACACCTCGCAAAGAGCCGCTCACTTGTAAAACAATCTTCACACTTTTTTAAAGCCCATAAAAATAGTTGAAAGGGATTTCGGCGTTTTTTTTCTAATAGACAGTGAAATGTTACCGAGTGGTGGATGACAGCTTTTGTTCTAATGAAGCGGGGACATCGAGTTTTTATTGAGCGCTCTATTTTTAATTGTTGAAGAGTATCTTTTTACATCCTCTACACAAGTAACTTTTAGTACTTAGATAATAAAACGTTTGAACATGCTGCTGTTTGTCTATACCCCGGTGCCGGTTCCACGCGGGACAAACATGCCGCCGCTCACAGAAAATAGGTCGAGCACGGGGAGTCCAAAAACTCGGCCCAAATGTATACATTTTCTGGCAGGGTAGGTACGCCTATTTGATCTAGTAATAAATGGATACCTAGGACTAGGTATACTCTAAAGATTCTACCACTGCACCGCGTCACGCGCAGGTGTGTTGTAGGTACTAGGCGTGTTTACTATATAAATTGAGATTCTTGCATACAATGGTAAAATGTGCTGCCCCGGGCTACGCGACGGGGCGCGGTGCAGTGGGAGAATCGCCTTAAAGGTACAAATATTAGCCACAACGTAATACCTACACACGTAGGTTACATACCTACCAGAGCGAGCTAGGGTGTTAAAAATAACACCCAAATGTCATTTTTTTGTATACCAGTGTCCGTTTCAGAGCCCCTACCGGGAAGCTTGTCTTTCAAAATATACAATTTTAACTCGCTCGAAGTTCCAAGGTAAATATTATTTCAGCTAATTCGCATGGAGCTCGACAGTGGCGGCTCGCTTACTGCAACAACAGATCGCAGAGTGCCGGCGAGCGGCGACACCCGCTTACTCACAACATCAGTTGATTTCATTTTATTTTAAATTAGCGATCGCGTTTCGTCAGTGACAGGATTTCAAAATATTTGTGTTTGGTAATCAGATGGTGTTATTAGGGAACTGAAATACTTAACTTGTTTGTAGATTTTGAAGTTATTTATTTACCAACCCGGGTGTGGTGTGTGGACACAACTGTTACTTGTATATGTAACATTATTCGATTAAGTATTTACAGAATAATTTATCTCCCTACTTGGGCACATGCAGCTCGCCTCGGCACTCGGATGATATTGAACAAGTAAATGGCTTTACCCCTAACGCCCCGAGACTCATTCATTATATATATAGGTACGAAATCTGTGTTTTTTGTATTGATACAATTAGAACTGTGTTATAAATTGGTAAAAATCTGGATCTAGATAATTATAGCTGTGCTGTCTTAGTTTATTTGTTTCATGGCAAAATGTCCAAGCTACAGCAATATCAAGACTGACATATATCATCCTGGTTAAACCAAAATCTTAGTGCATCACATTAAATGCAGAAAAAACACAATTTATCTGCTTTCATAAAACTGCATTATCTAGTCCCCCATCCATCCTAGCCTAAAAATTCACACTGAGAGCTGTTTTTCAATAGACCAGAATTGCAAATGTGAAAGCATCCAAAAATCAGACTCCCTCAAGTATTTGTGTGTAGTGTTAGACGAGAACTTAAATTTCAAAATTGTCTTTCTGCGGCTAGGGTTCGTAAGCTCATGAATACTATGAAGCTACTGAGAGAAGCTACTAACGGACAACTTCTAAAGACGGTTTACTTCGCACTATGCCAGTCAATACTAAATTATTGCATTCTAGCCTGGGGAGGCATTGCAAAGACCATTCTTTTAACCCTGGAAAGAGCTCAAAGAGCAGTTTTAAAAGTGTCCTTGGGTAAACCTCGCCGGCACTCCACGGTGGACTTGTGCAGAGAGGCACAGGTCCTCAGCGTAAGAAGGTTATTCCTGTTACGGGCGGCCATAAACGTGCATAAGTCTACATTACGTTTACCGTCATATAATGATATGATAAAGAAAAGAATCTTCAAAGTACCTACTCCTTTATTTAAAACTACATTTGCTTTGCGATTTCATACGTTTCTACTTCCGCACATTTATAACACATTTGCTAAACTTATCGACCTAAGAAGAAACAGTGTCCTAGAGGCAAAAAAGAAAATCCAAACTCTATTATTATCCTGGAACTACGAGCAATCGGAAACAATCATTAGGTACTGTAATATCATAACATACACTCACATACGTTACACACATACACTATACTCACTCACACATACACATACACCACCGACATTCTTTCATGCACATATACTCGCTCTCCTACTTGCAAGCACCCTAGAATAATTAATTAATTGTAAGTTTTTCATTCTCTTTTTTTTTTCTCTTTGCTTTGCCTTGTTTTCCTTCTAGGCCGCATGGTCTGTTAATCTGTATTTGTCTTGGTTTCCACGGGACAGGCCTAGCCTAGTGTGGGACTATAGATATGTTTCTGATTAGTGTATATTTCAATTTCAGTTATTAAGATTCTCAGGAAGTCAAAACGCGATCAACCCTTTAACGGGCCTTCTCTCGCGGCTGCGGCCAAACTCTGCTCTCGCACAACTCCGAGGTGCGACTACCAACCCGAACGCGGTTGACAGTGAACTGTATCCTTTTAGTGGATGTAGGTCCCTCACTGTCAACTCAGCCAACCATCAGGAGCTCTGACGAGCTCACCACCAGGAACACATGGTGCCTACAGAGCAAGTACCTAGTGGTAGTGTTATTATGGCGACGGTCTTCTGTGCATGAGGTAACGGTTATACAGACGGTTCGGTACAACCCACCCGGAACATACATGCCGTTTACACACCGACTATGGCTACCATGTATATGTATACTATCGTATGTACAGTCAGCGTCATATAGTTAGTTGCAACCAAGGTAGCCAAATATTTCGGTACACGTCTTTATTACCTACTGTAAGAATAAGGGTGTGTTACGAAGTATTTGGCTACCCTGGCTGCTACTAACTACTTATATGACGCTGACTGTACCTATATGTATACCTACCTACTTATACTAACATTCATATATGTTAGTTACGTTCATCCAGAGAAAGTGTCCCCAAAAGAGAAACCTTTCCTTCAAGGGTGGGATGCTTGGTCTGCAGGTTGCTTCTACAGGGTGTTTGCTCCATCGTTGCCTAATTAAAACGGCAGGTAGGTTGGGTCATTAGCTATCTTTTCCGACCTCCAGAAAAAAATTGTGTCCACTGGTATTTTTTTTGTATTCTTTTATAATAATTTAGAAATTTTCTATAAGTATGCTTACGCGTTTTAACTTGAATAAAAAAAAAGGAAGTGGTAGAGCCTAATTTTTTATTTTATTGTAAATGTGTAATGTTGTACGGCTCTATCAAAGTCAAAATTATTTGCAAGTAACGTCTACCTATTTTTTTATTAACCCTCAAACACAATTTAAGATGCAAGAATTTCGTCTTGGGTAACTTTGATTTGCAACTAAAAAAAAACTAAAATTGATAATTTCCTTAAAATTATTTAAAAAACGTTCCTCAGTCTTTCTCTTTTCTAATGATGTGCAATTATGCCAAAAAACCTTCAATGAACTTTATTAATTTGCCAATTTTGTGTAAGGGACGCACTAGGCTCGTAACCGGCAAGCGATAAAAAACATATTTTCGCTAAATACGAGTAGTAGGTAAGCAAGACTTGCAGACTGACGACTATCATACGCACGCGTAGCATCTGCGGCGCTACCACGAACTTCGAAAGTCGAAGTTCGTAATATATGCATCCCTGTCACTCGAGTAAGGGAGTGCGATAGAGATGGAAATACCCGAACTTCGACTTTCGAAGTTTTAATAATAATAATAATATTTTAATAATAATATTTTTATTCATTCACACATAAATTTACAGTTTAACACCAAATCACTTATGTGGTAGGTATACCTAGTTTCGCTACATAATACATAACAAGAAACAAGAAATTAAATTTAAATTACATACAACATAGGGTAACGTTATAAAAATTTTAAAGGAACTAAAATAAACTCATAACAACTTCAACAAGAAATAATGGCACAGTTTAAATCTTAACACTACACTATCTATTCATACGATAGGAATGCTAAAACTTTTCTACAGAATACACCAATACTGTCAGCAAATATGTCTATGTCTTCGGCTTCTTGCATTATATGGTTTAGGGCTGTTCGCGCTCTAGCAGTGGGAGCGTTCGCACCGCGCCTCGTGCGCTCGCCGGCCACCGCGAACAGGCGCCGCGGGCGCCGCGCCGCCACCGCGCCGCCCGCGCCGCCACCGCGCCGCCCGCGCCGCCCGCCGCGCCGACCGCCGGCCCACTCGCACGCGGCACCTGCAGGCCCATTCGTTCCAACACGGACGCATTGTCAACTCTATTATTTAGCAGCTGGTAATAGTGCACTATATGTAGAAATTTTCTCCGAGTTTCAAGCGTATGAAGCCCAGTCATTCCCGAAACAAACAGAGACGGGTACATGAAAGGATAATATCCGTATCGCCGCTTGTAGATATGCCTGGCGAATTTCTTTTGGATTTTCTCCAGCATTGTGGTGTATTTAATTTCATGCGGGTCCCACACTAATGCTCCGAATTCAAGTCGACTCCGGATGTACGCATTGTATAGCATGATTGCGACTTTGGTGGTTGAAAATTGGAAAGCTATCCTCATTATGAATCCCAGTGTTTTAGATACCTTTTTGCAGGTCTTCGTAATATGTTGTCTGAAGTCGAGTTGGGTATCCAGAGTAAGTCCTAAGTCACGTATTTCGTCGGTCCGTTGAAGTGGTATGCCGCGAAGGCTGTACTCGGTAGCGATTGGTGAGCGGAGTCTAGCAAAAGTAATATATTCACATTTCGAGGCGTTAAAGTCCAGTCGGTTGTTCTGACTCCATTCAGCAATAGCGTCTATGTCATTCTGTAAACGTACGCGGTCATTGTCGTCCCTAACACTGTGGAATAGTTTTATATCATCTGCGAACATTAAACACTTAGCCGTGCTGACGGCGCTTGGCAAATCATTAATCATAATTAAAAACTGGGTAGGCCCTAGGGTGCTGCCTTGACTTACACCAGAACGAGTGAAGTATGTTTGAGACTCGAATCCAGTAAGTTTGACATATTGTTTTCGATCTTGCAGATAACTGGCAAAGAATTTTAAAAGCTTAGGTACAAATCCTATATCTGCGAATTTGCGCAGGAGGATATCGTTATCTACAAGATCGAAAGCCTTGCGAAAGTCAAAGTAAGCTGCATCTACCTGCATTCGGGCATCCAAAGCTTCGGTTATGTAATCGACCAAGACTACGTGATTCGTCGTTGTCGATCGACCTCGACGAAAACCATGCTGAGCGTCATCCATTTTAATTGTGATCTGCTGAGTGATAAGATGGTCCACAATGGATTCGAATAATTTGCCAAACACGGACAGCACTGCAATAGGTCGATACCCTGTCACGTCGGATCCTTCGCTGCTCTTTGGTACAGGCGTTACTCTGGATAACTTCCAGCACGACGGATATACGGCGCATTGCAGGGAAAGATTATAAATATATAGAAGTGGTATTTCTAAGACAGATATACAATCCCTTGCCAAAAATGGAGGTATACCATCTGGTCCAGCCGAAGAGCGCGGCTTGAGTCGCTTGACGGCACGTCGCAGGTCAGCGGCACTGACGGCATCCACGGCCACCCGCGCCGAGTCTGGCACGCCTCCACTTCTCGCTGCGCTGTTCCGTGATGCTTCTTCAGCGTCTAGATGAGGTATCTGACTATGGAACACAGAGCTAAAATAATCTGCAAAAGCGTTCGCGGCATCTTGTCCTGTAACTGTCCTATCACAGTAAGTGTAGTCTTCGTGTCGTTTCAAGTCTTTGCGTTTGCTTTTTACGTATTTCCAGAAAGTTGTCGGATCGTCAGTTATGTCACGTTCAATTTTTTCCTTGTACCTTTTATACTCGATATCGATTAAAAACTTAGCATGGCCTCTATAATATTTAAACATTTCTCTATTAAATTCGGAACCGGTTTCCTTATGCTTTTTAAAATGGAAATATTTATTTTGTAGAGTGTGTACAATTTTAGGAGTGTACCAAGTCGGGTAGACGTATTTTCCTGTAACAGATGGCCGGTTGATTTTAATCGGGACATATCTAAATTCGTGAATTAAAAAAAGTTCGTGGTAGCGCCGCAGGAACGATTCCCTAATAGACGCTTACCAACCCGCAACACGTTTCAAAACACTTACCGACGCTTACGCGAAACTGGGAATTTGAACATCAATAAAGTAAGAGGAATTGTGGTGCGACACAATGTTGAAGTCGATGAGCAAATTTCGGCACTGTTGGAAGAAGACCCGACTTCACCCGACTAGAAGCATAAGAAAAATAGCTGCTTTACTCGAAATTTCTATCTGGAAGGTGTGGAAAGTTCTTCGCCAAAATAACAAACACGCTTTTTATTACACTCCAGTATAAGGTATTTTATTTTTGAATAAAAACTGCAATTGTTTAATTAACCCGTACACGCTAAGAAGAGGTTTAAGTACATTTAATGCAATTCGTAATCCTATTCACGTATAGTTAAAATTAAAAAGAATCTTGAAAATTTATTCTTATGCGTATTTTATTAATTGCATACAGATCTTGAAGAGAACGACTTAGGGAAACGTGTCCGGTTCTGTCGTTTTTTGCTGCATACAGACTTAGACGATCGCGAATTTTTAAAAAGTGTTCTGTGGACAGATAAGTCCAAAGTTACAAATGAAGGGATTCTTAATGTACCTACATAATCTGCAACACTGGGCACCGCAAGATGAAACCCCACGAGTAAAAAGTGTCAATGTTTGGGCAGGAGTCATTGGTGATAAAGTGATTGGGCCACACTACCTACCCGATAATCTAAACGGAGATTAACTACCTTGATTTTTTGCAAAATGAACTGCCTGAATTGCTAGCTGATGTGCCGCATTTTGATGAAGATAGGCGGGTTTCAACAAGACGGTTGTCCTGCGCACTGGAGGCTAACAGTCAGGGAGCACCTGGACAATACTTTTATACAAATTCGTGGATTGGGAGAGATGGCCCTATTCCATGGCCTCCACGTTCCCCAGACCTAACTCCGTTAGACTTTTACATCTGGGGACGGGCAAAAGAACTTGTCTTCGCAACGGAAGTCGAATCTAGAGAAAATTTATCCCAATGCATACAGGCGGCATTCGTCGTTATTAAAGAGGAAATTCGTTTACGAACAACCACAGTATTCGTAATGAAGGCCGTCAATTCGAGCAAGACTTGTAAATGAAGACGAATTTATTGATTGAAATGGTTACAATTTGACTATTACCTACACTACTTACAGTATATTTTTTACATAAAAACCTGCTTATCGAATTTAATTGCCGGGTTGGCATCGTTTATCGTTTATTTGACGAAAGAGAGAGACAGCTGATGCATTTCTAAGCACGTGTTACGTGTGGTTTTCAAAAAATATTGTACGCCGATTAAGAGCCTAGTCCGTCCCTTACACAAAATTTAATAAAGCTTCTTACAGGGTTTTTGGATTATTGCACATAATTAGAAAGAGGATTAGGAAAGAGGATAGAGATCATTTTTAGTTAAAGTTATTACCCAAGACAAAATTTTTGCATCTTAATTTTTTTTTGAGGATTAAACAAAAAATAAGTAGACGTTACTTGCAAATAAGTTTGACTTTGATAGAGCCGTACAACACTACAATAAAATAAACAAATAGGCTCTACACACTTCTTTTTTTTTTTAAATTGAAGTTGAAACGCGTAATAAGCATACTTATAGAAAATTTCTAAATTATTTTAAAAGAATACAAAAAAAATACCAGTGGACACAACATTTTTTTGGAGGCCGGAAAAGGTAGCTAATGACCCAACCTACCTGCCGCTTTAATTTGGCTAACGATGGAGCAAACACCCTGTATATATGAATATCTAAATAGATGTTAGGTTTACCACGGCCGTGGGCTATTCCTACCATAGACAACACCAGCGGTGTGCGCGCGCGACATCTGCACGCAGCGCAGCCGCGCGCGGTAGGCACGCTTGCGCGCTGCCAGCGCCGCCGCCTCCCCGCCGCCCGCGCCGCCCGCGCCGCCCCCGCCGCCCGCGCCCTGCTGCCGCCGGAGCGCCACCTGCAACAAACAAACAAACAACCCCACCTATTAACATCCTCCTTCCCATACATGAGTGTGCGCAAACCAAACTTCGTCTATCCTCCAGCCTACCTAATAATACCTTACTACACTGGTACTATTGAGCACTTGGGTATTTATTACATTACCTACACGATATTAAGAGCCAGTTATTTGCGAAGCCGGTTAGCCGGTTCTCTTATTAAACCCACAAATTTACAGAAATGGTCCCTAGATATCACGTAGGTAAGTATGTAATACCTAATATATGTAGATACATAATAGTGCTGTATCTGAACATGCTACGGGCTTCGATGAAGCACAGCTGACCAGTGACCAGTGACAAAATGCAAATGTTTTGTAGGTACTACCCGACGCTTTAACTGGTCCATCTTCCTACATGCTAATATCTAGATATTTTGATAAATGAGCCAGGGCGCACATGCACGGCGCGGCCATGACGCGCTGCCGCAGGCAGCCGGGGCAGCGGCAGTCGCGCCACCGGCACAGCCGCTTGTGCCCCTTCAGGCAGGAGATCACGCCGTGGTTGTATCACCACTGCCACACGCTGACTGTCCTCTACTAAAGTGAGAGCGCACCTGCGCGGCCATGACGCGCTGCCGCTCCAGCACGAGCAGGCAGCCGGGGCAGCGGCAGTCGCGCCACCGGCACAGCCGCTTGTGCCCCTTCAGGCAGGAGATCACGCCGTGGTTGTATCACCACTGCCACACGCTGACTGTCCTCTACTAAAGTGAGAGCGCACCTGCGCGGCCATGACGCGCTGCCGCTCCAGCACGAGCAGGCAGCCGGGGCAGCGGCAGTCGCGCCACCGGCACAGCCGCTTGTGCCCCTTCAGGCAGGAGATCACGCCGTGGTTGTATCACCACTGCCACACGCTGACTGTCCTCTACTAAAGTGAGAGCGCACCTGCGCGGCCATGACGCGCTGCCGCTCCAGCACGAGCAGGCAGCCGGGGCAGCGGCAGTCGCGCCACCGGCACAGCCGCTTGTGCCCCTTCAGGCAGGAGATCACGCCGTGGTTGTATCACCACTGCCACACGCTGACTGTCCTCTACTAAAGTGAGAGCGCACCTGCGCGGCCATGACGCGCTGCCGCTCCAGCACGAGCAGGCAGCCGGGGCAGGGGCAACGGCAGTCGCGCCACCGGCACAGCCGCTTGTGCCCCTTCAGGCAGGAGATCACGCCGTGGTTGTATCACCACTGCCACACGCTGACTGTCCTCTACTAAAGTGAGAGCGCACCTGCGCGGCCATGACGCGCTGCCGCTCCAGCACGAGCAGGCAGCCGGGGCAGCGGCAGTCGCGCCACCGGCACAGCCGCTTGTGCCCCTTCAGGCAGGAGATCACGCCGTGGTTGTATCACCACTGCCACACGCTGACTGTCCTCTACTAAAGTGAGAGCGCACCTGCGCGGCCATGACGCGCTGCCGCTCCAGCACGAGCAGGCAGCCGGGGCAGCGGCAGTCGCGCCACCGGCACAGCCGCTTGTGCCCCTTCAGGCAGGAGATCACGCCGTGGTTGTATCACCACTGCCACACGCTGACTGTCCTCTACTAAAGTGAGAGCGCACCTGCGCGGCCATGACGCGCTGCCGCTCCAGCACGAGCAGGCAGCCGGGGCAGCGGCAGTCGCGCCACCGGCACAGCCGCTTGTGCCCCTTCAGGCAGGAGATCACGCCGTGGTTGTATCACCACTGCCACACGCTGACTGTCCTCTACTAAAGTGAGAGCGCACCTGCGCGGCCATGACGCGCTGCCGCTCCAGCACGAGCAGGCAGCCGGGGCAGCGGCAGTCGCGCCACCGGCACAGCCGCTTGTGCCCCTTCAGGCAGGAGATCACGCCGTGGTTGTATCACCACTGCCACACGCTGACTGTCCTCTACTAAAGTGAGAGCGCACCTGCGCGGCCATGACGCGCTGCCGCTCCAGCACGAGCAGGCAGCCGGGGCAGCGGCAGTCGCGCCACCGGCACAGCCGCTTGTGCCCCTTCAGGCAGGAGATCACGCCGTGGTTGTATCACCACTGCCACACGCTGACTGTCCTCTACTAAAGTGAGAGCGCACCTGCGCGGCCATGACGCGCTGCCGCTCCAGCACGAGCAGGCAGCCGGGGCAGCGGCAGTCGCGCCACCGGCACAGCCGCTTGTGCCCCTTCAGGCAGGAGATCACGCCGTGGTTGTATCACCACTGCCACACGCTGACTGTCCTCTACTAAAGTGAGAGCGCACCTGCGCGGCCATGACGCGCTGCCGCTCCAGCACGAGCAGGCAGCCGGGGCAGGGGCAGCGGCAGTCGCGCCACCGGCACAGCCGCTTGTGCCCCTTCAGGCAGGAGATCACGCCGTGGTTGTATCACCACTGCCACACGCTGACTGTCCTCTACTAAAGTGAGAGCGCACCTGCGCGGCCATGACGCGCTGCCGCTCCAGCACGAGCAGGCAGCCGGGGCAGCGGCAGTCGCGCCACCGGCACAGCCGCTTGTGCCCCTTCAGGCAGGAGATCACGCCGTGGTTGTATCACCACTGCCACACGCTGACTGTCCTCTACTAAAGTGAGAGCGCACCTGCGCGGCCATGACGCGCTGCCGCTCCAGCACGAGCAGGCAGCCGGGGCAGCGGCAGTCGCGCCACCGGCACAGCCGCTTGTGCCCCTTCAGGCAGGAGATCACGCCGTGGTTGTATCACCACTGCCACACGCTGACTGTCCTCTACTAAAGTGAGAGCGCACCTGCGCGGCCATGACGCGCTGCCGCTCCAGCACGAGCAGGCAGCCGGGGCAGCGGCAGTCGCGCCACCGGCACAGCCGCTTGTGCCCCTTCAGGCAGGAGATCACGCCGTGGTTGTATCACCACTGCCACACGCTGACTGTCCTCTACTAAAGTGAGAGCGCACCTGCGCGGCCATGACGCGCTGCCGCTCCAGCACGAGCAGGCAGCCGGGGCAGCGGCAGTCGCGCCACCGGCACAGCCGCTTGTGCCCCTTCAGGCAGGAGATCACGCCGTGGTTGTATCACCACTGCCACACGCTGACTGTCCTCTACTAAAGTGAGAGCGCACCTGCGCGGCCATGACGCGCTGCCGCTCCAGCACGAGCAGGCAGCCGGGGCAGCGGCAGTCGCGCCACCGGCACAGCCGCTTGTGCCCCTTCAGGCAGGAGATCACGCCGTGGTTGTATCACCACTGCCACACGCTGACTGTCCTCTACTAAAGTGAGAGCGCACCTGCGCGGCCATGACGCGCTGCCGCTCCAGCACGAGCAGGCAGCCGGGGCAGCGGCAGTCGCGCCACCGGCACAGCCGCTTGTGCCCCTTCAGGCAGGAGATCACGCCGTGGTTGTATCACCACTGCCACACGCTGACTGTCCTCTACTAAAGTGAGAGCGCACCTGCGCGGCCATGACGCGCTGCCGCTCCAGCACGAGCAGGCAGCCGGGGCAGGGGCAACGGCAGTCGCGCCACCGGCACAGCCGCTTGTGCCCCTTCAGGCAGGAGATCACGCCGTGGTTGTATCACCACTGCCACACGCTGACTGTCCTCTACTAAAGTGAGAGCGCACCTGCGCGGCCATGACGCGCTGCCGCTCCAGCACGAGCAGGCAGCCGGGGCAGCGGCAGTCGCGCCACCGGCACAGCCGCTTGTGCCCCTTCAGGCAGGAGATCACGCCGTGGTTGCGGCAGCGCGCGCACTTCGGTGTGCGCAGCGCCTTCCGCTCACCCTCCATCTATAGAATGATTATAGAAACACTTTGTTTATTTCAGAAGTAGGTAACAAACTTGTCACTTGCAGCTAGGAGTGCCAACTGTTCGCGTTGGTGATTAAGAAAGTAAAATGTTTATGTTTATTGTCGAGATAATTTTTGCTAAGTGTGGCAGGGTCAGTTCAGGCACTATCGGATGAACGGTAGCAGTAAATTGGTTACCTATATGTAGAAAGCATTATATACTTAGGTAAGGTACTACTTAGAGGTTATAATATAAAACAGATCAGGTATCGCAGTCGAACACCAAGCAGTGACAGAGAGTAAGTAAGTTTTTGATAGAGATCAGAAAATAAAAGAAAACCGGTCGGTTTCAGTGTTATACCAAATAGGTAGGTATAGGTACCTACCGACATAATTGGACTGAATTTTTTTATTTATTTATTTTATTTATTTATTAAGAAAAAACATGTAACATTACAGGAACTACCCTAAGCCATTACATTTTTAAGTAACTAACATCTGAAACATCGCTTTTATGTGTTGTATCTATGTGGGTACTTATAAGGCCAATTTATAACTAGTCTCTGGTAGGGTGGCGCTTTTGTACACCAAATTTTTTAAGTCCATTATTGGAACTCATAAAATGTTTTTCATTACATTGTAGGTACACCATAATAATCAATAAGTACCTAGTCATAATAATTCTTATTCATAACGATCGTAACTCATAACCATTTGAATTCATAATGACAATAATCATAAATTTCTCATAGTCTAGTATTTAGTTTCATAATATTTGTGTGAAGTGAGTGTTTTTTCATCATAACACTCGTCTGTTTTACTTACTTAAATTCATAAAAATTACACTATAGTCATACATATTTTAATACTAAAATTGTTTTTCATAATATTTTTCACCATAAATATTACTTATCCGTATTATGTAACTTCATATTATTAAAAATACTTAATTAAAACGAACATTCGTATAGAATTTTCGCGACCGGCCGTAGGTAGGTACTGCGCGCTTGGCGCCTAGCTAGTCGCTTACCGTTATTGAAGTAAATAATCGTGTTTGTTTTTATCGCGAGGCGAGGCCACTAGCTTCTAGGCGCTAAGCAAGCCGCCAGCTGTTTGTGCGGACGTAGGCTAAGGCAGGTCCGTGTAGGTACGACGACGAGCGAAGCGAGGAGGAGTTTTAGGTGTACCTGCTGCGACCCTAGGCGCGCGAACCGAGCGAGCGAAGCGAGCGTGCCGCGGTAGCGGCCGGTGAATCGCCAGAACCGATTTTTAGGGTTCCGTAGTCAACAAAGAACCCTCATAGTTTCGCCATGTCCGTCCGTCGATCCGTCTTTGGCTTAGCTCAGTATCTAACCCTTCCTTACTAGGTACTAGAAAACTGTAATTCGGCATGGGTATATAAATCAATCACGCCGACAAAACAGTAGATTAAAACATTAAAAGCCCCTACACTGCGTGTGGCCCGACACGCACTTGGCCGATTTTTAAAATTAATTCACTTAGCGAAAGAAGTTCATTAGTAAAAAGAAAATTATGAGTTGAAGTAAGTATCTAATTAGTGTTCTTATTAGTTATGATATTAGGACTAACAAAAAAGTCTGTCATGAAGGAAACTGTTATAACAAACAAAATTATGACTTCAAGCCTGTTCTTAGTAATGAAATTATGCAGATAATTTTCTGAGAACCTCTGGTAGAGATACTTACCTACAAAATGAAAGCTCGCCAACGTCTTAAGAGTTTACTTCTTGCATGTAACACAGCTCGAGTTGTAAGCGGGCGTAGGCTGCGGTAACGGCGGCCCGTACGTTTGTTAGACACAGACGTGTTAACAGTATAAACTTCACACTTGCACTTAACAACAATAGCCGGAACGTTTAACCACACATCAGATGTCACACTCACTCAATCACTTAAAAAACTACACACAGTTGAACTTACTACTTACTTCTCAATGAAATGACCACTGTTTCTAGAACACTGAGAACGGTCGCTGCAGCGCCGCGCCGCTTCAGATCCGGCTGGCTGTGAAGTGCGCCCCGAGCCGCGTGTAAACGCGCGAGGGCCCGCCCCGACACGGGATTGGCCGCACCGCGGGGGCGGGGCCGACAGTTGTTTGTTTCGTGCCTTGATACATTGTTCAAAGATAAATATAGGTACTGTTTCTGTGACATTGTTGTTGGTGGAAAAGTTGCGATAAACAGGAAAATATTTGAGACCTACGTAATTAAAATGATTAAGTATTACAATAACTACAAAGTTTGTACAGTCATACTACCTATACCTACTGAACGTTGAGTAGGTAGTTTAGCTAGACGAAAGCTTTTTAAATAAGTAAGTAGATAACTTATGTTATGAACTGGTCCGAGGGTTAAAGGGTTAAAGTCATGATGATCTTTCAAACACCTAATACCTAGGTACTATAGTGGCTCCGCAACGCGTGACGTGAGCAGTAGAAATCGAGAGGCTAATTTTTATATATTTTTTTTTATTTCGAAACTAACTCGACCAAAACAAATGTATACATAGGTACCTATACCTAGGTACCTATAATTAACGAACCTGCTCACAAAACAATTTCACGAGAATCGGTTAAGAAATGCGAGCTGTAGTAGTGTTTTAGTGTAGGTATATTAGAGGCGATCAGCGGGACAGCGGGACATCTGGACATACAAACATAATTTATTGATAAAACATACAGTACATCAGTTTTACTATAGACTAGGAGCTTACTATTAGAGGCAACAACACACAACAAACGATTTGCGGCCCAAGCTGAAGCATAGAACTTCATTCGCTTCGCTCGCTCGATCGAAATGTTCGAATACTACTAGATACTACCCGTCTGAGAGTGAGTTCAATCAAGGAATTGATAATCAAGGTGTGTCAGAAAAGACATACCCCTACCTATTCCTATTAACTTAATTTAATACCTACATTTTGATTACGACGTGATAAGCGTGACCATTTAGGTACTGGTAGGCCCCGGCGCCCCGGCGGTTAAATTAGCCCACAAGTTAGGATAAAAAAGACACTCTGTAACGTACGCCGAGAATAATAAAAAATCGTTATAGTAAAAAGCCTCGTTTCGAAAAAGTATAAGAACAAAAACAAGTGCTTCCATAAAAATGGAATAAATGGTTTAAAAAAGTGCTAACACAGAGGTACCTCTGAACATTCTCGGACTCGTGATTAAATAAATAAATGTAGGTAGGTACCTCATCCATCACCTGCACCTAATACCCTACCAAGTCGCGTTCAAACGGCAAAATACACAAGCAGGACACATTTGTGCTGCATTAATTTCTATTCTAATACCAACAATAAGAATTCAACGATTTAAGGAGCAAGAATCCTCGTGCCACACACTGTCCTCCTGTTGGTAAACTGTACCTACCTTGTGACAATGTGTAGGGGGTTTAGGGAGTTAAGAGTGCACTGTATACTCCTTTCACTCGCGTTTTCGGGGCTTAAAATATCGGTAGCACTCGCGACACGGAAGGTGACTAGATTTCACCCTTTTGTCCTTTCGGGTATTTTCGAAAACGGGCACGTGCGAAGTGTGTCAAGCCCGGGCGCACAGTGCCCGTGCCGAGCGTCGATATGGCGGCGAGTTAGGATTTTGGAAATGGGAGGGTAGTTAGCACATTGTCACAACCTATACCTACGTAGGTACCTAGGGCACTGTTGGGAAGCTACTTAGAAGACCGCTCGTTGCATGGGAAGACGTAAGCGGATCGAGTCCTTGGCGTCCCACAGGGATCTGTCTTGGGTCCCACATTGTGGAACGTCGGTTTCGACTGGCTCTTGCGAGGCCCAGTCCTGCCGGGCATGAGTGTGCTCGCTTACGCTGACGACACCCTCATCGCATGCAGAGGTCACTCCTATGAGGAGGCTGCCAGAAGAGCCACGGTCGGGACATCACTTATGATCGACCGAATTCATCAGCTGGGTCTCAAGGTGTCCCTTCCAAAGACAGAGGCTCTCCTATTCCATGGTCCTAGGAGAGGCCCTCCTCGAAATGCCGGGATCAGGGTAAAGGGGAGGTCGTGGCGGTTAAACCTCATATGAAGTACCTAGGTCTTATTCTAGACGGACGATGGAACTTCGGGGCACACTTTGCCAAGCTTGCTCCGAAGTTAATGTCTACAGCCGCTGCACTTAGTTGACTGCTCCACAATATCGGGGAGCGCAATGCCACATGCAGGCTCCCAGGATATGGGTTGATGCCCTCTCGGCGACAAATAAGGCCCTACTCCGCAGACCTCAAAGGACGATTTCGTTAAGGGCCATTCGAGGATATCGAACAGTATCCTTTTCAGCAGCAACGATCCTGGCTGGGGACCCTCCTTGGGACCTACAAGCTCAAGTGCTCGCTAAGGTCCATCAACATAGGGCTGAGAAAAGAGCGGCAGGGGGGTTTCCCAACCGGCAGGAGTTGGACCGCGTTCGAGCGTTTGCCCAGAACGAATCGCTCCGCCAGTGGAAAGAAGAGTTGGGGTCCACGGATTACGGCTTATAGTAACGGTCCACCGTTACTAAGCCGTAATCCGTGCAAAACAACAGCAGTAATGCCTCATTTAGAACGCTGGGTTGAGAGGCAGCATATGGAACCCTGACGTCCCATATGGTGCAGATACTTACTAACCATGGCTGCTTTGGTAAGTATCTGCATCGCATAGGGAGGGAATCCTAGCTCCCCTTGCTGATGGTTACTTACCAAAATCTAACCTGGCAATGCACAAAAACAGCCCATACGTGAGGTTTATAAAAATATATAATAAAACCCTACCCAAGTATTAAGGCCGAAGAGAAAATTCATTTATTTAAATATAAGCTGCAAAGCCTCATACAAAAAGCATACTATACAATTGACGAATTCCTGAATGATAAAGAGTTGACATAATTAAAATATATTTTATTATAACTAATTAAATTGTATTAAAATTGTAATCACTTAATAAATTATAAAGTTATGTATATTATTGAGATATTGGAAATAGGACATTCCCATTTAATAATGTTGTAATAAATTGTTGAAGTTGATATTCTATATAAAACTAACGTAATATTTAAGGACCTGTGCTTAATATGAATAAGGTAAATGTGAATATGAATTAAAATGTAATCAAATTGCTACGCCCTACCAGGGTGAAGAATGTACAGCCTGGAGGTCCCAACGGACTGATTTAGAAGTAGCGACGCGGTCGGACGTCTCCTTGTCGGGTGTTATTAGGGCCATGCTCGACAATGAGGATGCATGGAAGGCGATGGCCTCCTTCAGTGACCAGGTTATGTCGCAGAAGGAGGCCGCAGAGCGGGCACGCGAGAATGATCCCCTCGCGGATCCGCTCCGCCGGCGACGGACGGGAGGCAGAGCCAGACGCTAATACGCGCATTTACTGCCTCCTCCACCGTAGTGGGACTGTGCGGAGTTCGGGGGATACCCTGCCAAAATTGGTCCCACTAGACTGAATGCGCCTTAATTTGGCGCTTAATGTAAATATGCGGCCGCTAAAAAAAAAAAAAGTACCTAGGGCAAAAATATTTGTATGGAATGAATTATCTCATAAATATGTACCTACCGAAATCTTAATTCGTCGGCGTATGAGCCATGGGATTTGTCGGATACTTTTATATAAGTATCTACTAAGTCGTAGCACCTACATTTTACACTTGACTGTACCTAAGTATTGCGCGATCCTGAACATCGACACTCCGAAACAATAGCTGGGCGCGTAAACGATACGCAATCATTGTGGCGATTGGCAATTATCTCTCCGGTGACCGCGCGCCGCCCTGCGCCCTGCGGTGTCCGGTTCCGGTGACGGCGGCGGCGGCCGCTCACAAACAAACTAACTGTCCTTCCCAGCATTTGTCCAATTACTGAAGCATTTGATTCCAGCCTGAAATAGTACATTACTACAAAGGCCGGGAAATAGCAATTCGTGGATGAGTTGATTTTGTCGGATAAAGCGAAGCTGAAGCACTATATCTATGTAGTTATTTTTTAAACGCAATTTGCAGTTTTAGTTGGCTGGATCGCTTTTTATATAAGTAGCTACAATTTGCAATATCAATTTGCCTCCGTTTCTAACATGCATGTACAGTCAGCAGCAGAAGTAGCTAAGCGTCCCAAGTGGTCACAATGACACGACTCTATTGTCAACAGAGTAAGGATTGTGTAGTTCATTGTGAGCGTGTTATTCTGCGTAGCTACTTCTAACATGCATGTACAGTCAGCAGCAGAAGTAGCTAAGCGTCCCAAGTGGTCACAATGACACGACTCTATTGTCAACAGAGTAAGGATTGTGTAGTTCATTGTGAGCGTGTTATTCTGCGTAGCTACTTCTAACATGCATGTACAGTCAGCAGCAGAAGTAGCTAAGCGTCCCAAGTGGTCACAATGACACGACTCTATTGTCAACAGAGTAAGGATTGTGTAGTTCATTGTGAGCGTGTTATTCTGCGTAGCTACTTCTAACATGCATGTACAGTCAGCAGCAGAAGTAGCTAAGCGTCCCAAGTGGTCACAATGACACGACTCTATTGTCAACAGAGTAAGGATTGTGTAGTTCATTGTGAGCGTGTTATTCTGCGTAGCTACTTCTGCTGTTGACTGTACCTATTCACGATGATATGATATGCTATAAAAAAAATAACCGAAAAAGGTACATTGCGACTAAGATATTGTCTAATACAAAAATAAACGATTAGGATACAAAGCGAAAATGTAATACAGTATGATCGATGTGAAATTCGACTAAAACAAATAGTGACAAAAAAAAACAGGATTAAGACACAACGCGATATGGTTAAATGCACGATCGAGGTGAAAAGCGACTAGAACTAATAGCGACAAAAAAAATACGATTGAGACACAACGCCATAGTTAAATATAGGATCGAGGTGAAATACGATCCGGTGAATGCTTAAGAGGTAAAGGACTAACAAACGAATTATTTTAACCTACCCTAACTAAACCGCCAGCGTGTCGACGTCACTCCGCTTCGCGGGGTGCCTATTTCCGCTCTAAGGGACACAAGCTAA
Source organism: Epinotia ramella (assembly GCA_947578815.1). Lineage (NCBI taxonomy): Eukaryota > Metazoa > Arthropoda > Insecta > Lepidoptera > Tortricidae > Epinotia > Epinotia ramella. The sequence goes on from OX388203.1 coordinate 31,011,336, forward strand.
CCCTAACCTAACCTACAAATAATACCATTGTTACGATTGTTTTTTTTTATTTAGTGTTGCTCCGCGCCCCCAACCCTTTTTTCTAGCTAACCTAACCTAACCTAACCTAATCTTCTAAATTATAAACCTGTAAGAAAATATACTGGAAAATATGTGTTATGATTGTTATACGTTATGTATGTTATACGAAAAGATATGTGTTATGATCGTTATAAATACGTTATGTATGTTAGACGAATTGTAATTAACACTCCTGAAATTTTGATTTGATTTGAGTGAAGTTTGTTTTGATTTTTTTTTAATTTCAGTGTTATAGAACAAAACGTTATATAATATGAATATTATGTCAATTGACCGTTATTCCTTATAAAAGTATTGGTTTTGTTGTTATAGCTAACGTTCGTTACATCTAAGTGAACGTTATTAATATGAAATTATATATATTGTTGTTATATCTCGTGAGACGCACCCGATTGTTGTTATATCTCGTGAGACGCACCCGATATAGTGCTTTTCTGCAAAAATGCGAGGAAATCAAATAATATTTTCAATTAACAATAAAGTTTTCAATTCAAACAGCGTGTATGTCAATAACCTATCAAGTTCCCGCCCAACTTATTTTTTTAAGGAGATACACGGCACGCCTAATGGTGCCAGTTTCAATTGACATAAACACATACACAGACATTGACATATTGTTTCATTTATTTGTTTCTGAGTCATGGATGTTTTCTATGTATTTAAGTATTTATTTATCTATATAAGTATGTATATCGTCGTCTAGTACCCATAGTACAAGCTTTGCTTAGTTTCGGACTAGGTCGATTTGTGTAAGATTGTCCCCAAATATTTAATTATTTATTTTAAATGAAAAAATTCAAAACATCAGAATTGATCACAATCCGTCTCTTTCTTATTAGAACACTTAAAACAAGAGATATAGTGCGAGAAAAATCGAGAGAGCTCGCGCGCCGTCGCATGCTAGCCGTGCTGGAAAGTATGTACCTACTTTTTTACCTTTTAACCATATGTTTTGATTAAGACAAATTTAACCATGGAGCTTCTTGGACCAAGCTCCATACATTTTTGCCCATTGTCCTTTCAATCCCATTTACTCTTTAATAATTTTAAAAACTTAGAACATAAAAAAATTGTGATCAATTCTGATATGTTTTGAATTTTTTCATTTAAAATTAATAATTAAATATTTGGGGACAATCTTACACAGTAAAAAAAAGAAAAAGAAATCGTCATGCTAGACGTAAGCACGTCTAGCATGGGACGGCCGCGACATACTCTCGATTTTTCTCGCACTACCTCTTGATTTACCTAAGTGTTCTAATAAGAGAGAGACATGACTTTTAAATTTGCGTTCGTCTCGTCAGTACTTAACGAGGAAAGGAACTTCACGTACCTACCATTTTTGCTACAGTAAGGCGAACATTTCCGAGCATATTGGAGAAAAATAGTATACGTTCTTAAATTGCAACCTTGTAATTTTAAGAACAGACTATACAGGATGTTAACGGGGTCATGATCCGGAATGACAAAAAGCGAATAAGATGATCATACTGAACAACCTTTCCCATGGGACCAACCACGAAATCGCAAAAAAAAACCAGGTATTCCATACATTAACTCTCAATTAAATCGCAGTTAACTCACAGTTAACTCTTAATTGGCTCTTTTTTTTTGCGATTTCGTGGTTGGTCCCATGGGAAAGGTTGTTCAGTATGATCATCTTATTCGCTTTTTGTCATTCCGGATCATGACCCCGTTAACATCCTGTATAGGTAGGTTACCTATAGGTGGAGGTCAGCGTCATACGATACTTAGGTACCTATTAGAAATAAATAAGGTGCACAATTGTTAACAGCATATCTGTGACGCTGATTGTAACTAGGTAGGTATATATACCTACCTATTGTAACATGCATTTCGTTTTTCTCAGATTTCAGGTGCCTAAGTACCTAACTGCTTAAATAGGTAGGTACTTTAAATAGGTTTACTCACATTTTGCAGTGTAGTTGCTATTTATCTTTAAATCCACACGAATGCTTTTTGCATGCCACGATTAAGTATATTACCAAGTTAAGCGTTCGAGATGGACTCTTTACTAGGAACAAACCTCAATATACCTACACTGGTTATTCTTTAACTAATTGTCTTTATCATAACCTTGAGAAGATGCTCTTAATGACCACTGTGCACCAAGTGGTCACCACTTAATCGGCAGCTCGCCTCAGCACCCACTAAACGTTTATACCTACCCACCTACCCTACCCCTACCCTACCTATACCTACCTACCTACTTTATACCTGACTGTGAGCTCATGCCCAGTTTAATTTAAACCCTAGATCCGGAATAACCCTGCGTAATCCGAGGCCAAAACATAAACTGGCTCGCATTGGAACGTTGTGAGTAACAATCCTGTATAGGTATTATTACAGCGTGTAATGATTTGCGATGAGGCGCGTCATTGTTGCACCTGTTGGAAAGTGTGTGTATGCCTTAAGTGACTATAGTCTACATAATCTATGATTGTATAAAATCTGTGACAATAGATAAAGTTTGTCTCTGCTTTCTCTTCCTTTCCGTCCGCCGACCGATCACCATGTGAGTTCTGTATCTCCATATTAAATCAGTGAATATAACATGTGAACTAAAGTGAATTTGTTTACTTTCTTTTGCCTACGGGCGCTCTCTGCTGTGACCCAGATTACTTATTACTGTCCTAGGATATGACACTGCACAAATCTGAGAAGTGGAAGTCAACTTCTAAGAGGTTATGGACCCTGAATACCTCATATCTTAGATTAACAGTAATCAAGAACTGTTCATGCAGTAATTAATTTTTTTGGTGTCACAGCGAGTGCTAAAGCGCGAGGCAATTAACTTCAATTTTTACAAATCACGTTTTCACTACAATGGATTCCGCGCCGCCGTCTAACCTCAACCCACACATGGCTTCCGTCGAAAAGCTAATTGGTGCATCGAATTACCATACTTGGAAGTTTAGTACAAAGAATATTTTAATACTGGAAGGACTTTGGGATGCTGTTGAGGGACGTGACGTGGAAGACGGTAAACAGAAAAGGGCGCTGGCACGCATCTGTCTTTTAATATCAAGAGAATTATATCAGTATGTTAGGAATTGTTTAACTCCTGCTGAAGCTTGGAAGAATCTTTCTGAAATCTTTGAAGATAAGGGTCTTTATCGCCGAGTACTCCTTCTTCGTAAACTACATAAGGTACAGTTTTCTGAACATACTACGATGAACAAATACATAGAAACTATCACGACATTAGTACAGCAACTTCAAGACATCGGGCGGACCATCGAGGACGCAGAAGTAGCCGAAATTTTGTTGAGTGGATTGCCATTGGAGTATGACACCGTTGTTTCAAATTTATCAACAGCGACTGCAACTGACCAATTGTCAAGTGAGTTAATAAAGGCGAGACTTCTTCAGGAATTCAGTAGAAAATCTTCGACAGAAACTACAACTGCATATATTAGTAAGAATAAGAATGTCAGTTTTTGTGACTTTTGTAAGAAGCGAGGTCACACCAAACAAAGATGTTTCAAGCTTAAGCGAATGAAGAATCCGAAGCATGGCGGAGCCGGAGCTGACCGGACCAACATTGCCGCAGCGTTCTTGGCTGCCAAGTCATCGGAAAACTTTTACCTCGACAGCGGAGCATCGAACCATATGGTTTTAGACAAGACTTATCTAACTGATATAGTACCCAGCCAATCTTCTGTCATAGTTGCAAATAACAACACAATCAGTTGTGAGGCAATAGGGAAAATTAAACTCTCATTGAAAGATAAGGTGAGTCCATTGACTTTATGTAATGTCATGTATGTGCCAAAACTCTCATGTAACTTGATTTCAATATCAAAGTTGGTCGAGTCTGGCTACATAATTCGGTTTGACAACAAAGGTTGTTTTATTTATGACAGCAAAGCCACCGATTTTGACAAGCCTATTGCATGTGCTACATGTTGTAATGGTCTGTACAAGTTAAATGTCCATGTGTGTGTTACTAACAAGACCTCAGCTGTGGAACACTCTTTGTTCCTGGAAGGTAGCCAGGAATCACCGAGGGCCACACTATCAGCCGATATCTCAGCGGAACTATGGCACAGACGTTTAGGTCACCTGAATATTGAAGATATGAAACGTTTGCGGGATGGTGCATGTGGTGTGATGTTTCAGGATGGAGACATCAAAGGCTGCGCTGCATGTCTTGAGGGGAAGATGTCGGCCGCATCCTACCCAAAAGGACAAGCGAAGCGTGCTACTAAGACATTGCAGCTCATCCATAGCGACGTCCTTGGACCTGTGCAGGAGCCTAGCTGGGGAGGCAAGAGGTTCCTTGTCTGCTTCACTGATGACTTCTCGAGAAAAACATATGGATATCTCATGAAGGAAAAGTCAGAGGTAATGTCACATTTTATTACATTCAAAGCACTAGTAGAAAAGCAAATTGGGCGGTCAATTTTAGTTCTTAGGAGCGACGGAGGAGGCGAGTTTGTTAATAGAAGATTCTCTGCTTATTTAAAACAGGAGGGCATTATACATCAAACTACTGTGCCCTACTGTCCAAGCCAGAACGGCGTAAGTGAACGGAATTTCCGTACGATTATGGACAAAGTTAGATGTATGCTTAGCGAGTCAGGTCTTAGCAACCGTTTTTGGGGTGAGGCAGCGATGACTGCAATATATATAAAAAATAGGTCCCCTACAGCTGCTTTATCAGGACGTTCACCTGAGGAGGTTTGGACTGGATCCAAAGTTGATCTTGGTCACCTCCGGGTCTTTGGCTGCACTGCATACTGTCTGATTCCATCACAGAAACGCCGTAAGTTAGACGCCAAAGGCAAATTGGCGATCTTTCTTGGCTACAGTGAGACTATGAAGGGCTATCGTTTATGCGAGCCGTCTAGTCCGAGTACTGTGATACTGTCTCGTAGCGTGGCGTTCATCGAGAATCGTTTTTATTACAAAAGTGTATCTAATGCTGTCTATGATACTGATAACTATTATTTATTTGACAGTTTAATGAATAGTAATTCTATTCAAGAAATTGAGTCACAAGAAAATCATAATAAAATTTCTAAAGGTAATATTGAAGCTAACAATGTTTTGCCTGAAATTTCAGTTGAACCTGATGGAGATGACGAGGAGTACCAGTCCGTAAGCGAGCCCGACTCCGACGACTCTGCTGATGATGGGCGCGAGCAGCGACCCGTGTCATCGGGGCAGGCGTCACTTGGAGGGGAAGCAGTACTGCGCAGACCTGTCTCCAGCGACTATCGTGCTGACGATGAGCGCGTGCAGCGCCTTACATTGTCTGGGCCGGTGTCATCTGGAGGGGAAGCGGTACCAAGCAACGAAGTGACACCAGGTGCATCCGATCGTTCTGTCCGTGTCAGGCGACCCCCACAAAGGTATGGAGATTATGATTTTTCAATGTTGACTCAGCCTACCTCATTCGATGAGCCGCAGTCGTATGACGAAGCTATTGTGTCACCATATCGTGAAGATTGGATTGATGCAATGCAATCTGAATACAATTCGTTGGTTTCGAATAAGGTATGGAAATTGGTCGATCGACCTAATAACAAAAACATAATCAAATGTAAGTGGGTATATAAGTTAAAGCATGACGTGGATGGGAAATTCGATAGACATAAAGCACGACTCGTTGCCAGAGGCTTTAGTCAACAACCGGGCGTTGATTACAATGAGACGTATGCTCCTGTCATACGCCATTCGTCTATGAGAATTTTATTTTCCCTTGCCAATGAGATGGACTTGGACATAGATCATTTCGATGTTGCCACAGCATTCTTGAATGGAAACCTTAATGAAGTTATATACATGGAACAACCTGAAGGTTTTTGTAATGGAAATAAAAATAAAGTGTGTTTATTGCAGAAAAGTATATACGGTTTAAAGCAGGCTAGCAAAATGTGGAATGAAAAAGTTAACCAAGTGCTATTAAGTAACAGTTTTAAACAGTCTATATGTGAGCCATGTATATATACTAAAAAGTCGGGTAATGACTTTGTCATTATAGCTCTTTATGTTGATGACTTCTACGTATTTTACACTAAAAATAGCTCAATTAAAGTTGAATTGCTAAATATTCTAGAGAAAGAATTTAATGTGAAAAATTTGGGTCCATTGAAGAATTGCTTAGGCATAAGAATCAGTAGAGATAAGTCAAAAGGTACCTTGTGTTTGGATCAGACAGAATATATTAAGAAACTGCTAATACGGTTTAATATGCAAAATTGCAAACCTGTTGCAACGCCTATGGCTTTAAATTGTAAATTGTTTGTACCTAAAAATGATGGTGCTCATACACATAATGAGACTTATGACTATAGGCAACTAGTAGGTAGTCTAAATTATCTCTCAGTGTGTACAAGACCTGACATCAGTTTTGCTTGTAGTCAGCTAAGCCAGTTTAATAATAGCTTTGACAGGTCCCATTGGATAGCAGCAAAACGTGTACTTAGGTATTTGGCTGGTACAATTAATTACTGTTTATATTATATAAAAAGCGTTAATTGTAATATACAGGCTTATACCGATGCAGACTATGGTAATGACCTTATTGACAGAAAATCGTATACTGGTTTTGTCATAAAGCTAGGAAATAACACCATTAACTGGGAATCACGTAAACAACGGTGTATAGCACAGTCTACAACGGAGGCCGAATTTCTAGCTATAGGAGACGTCTGCAAAGATATTTGTTTTGTTAAAAACTTACTTACCGAGATATTAAATAAGCAAATAGCTTGTACAGTATATAATGACAACCAGAGTGCACAAAGACTTTTAGAATGCAAAGAATTTTGTCATAAACGTACGAAACACATTGGTATTAGATATCATTTTGTGAAAGATTTAATCAAAAAGGACTGTATTTCGGTAAAGTACCTTTCTACTGACAAGATGATAGCTGATGTCTTGACCAAGCCATTATGTGTGCAGAAACATTGTAGCTTCATCAATGACATGAATATAATTATAAGAAACGATGCCTAGATATTGAAAATATTGTTACTCAATTTCACTATCAATTATTTCATATTTGTGATAAGTGTGATAACATTATTGACGTTTCGATGACAGAATTAATTACTGGTCAATATTTGTGTAATTTGAATTTGACATAATATTTCATAATGAATAATTATTGTGCATACAATATCTCTATGTTGCAGAGATCAATATTTATTTCAAATTTAACTTAAATATCATTTGATATTGTAAAATATTATGTTAATAATGATAATTATTTTGTTGACATTTCTCTTTTTATAGAGACTGAACTCTGCATATATGATGTAATAATGATAATTATTTTTTTGACATCTCTCTTTTTATGTAGAGACTTTGATAGAGACTCAACTCATATGTGATGTAAATTTGACTTGCATTTTATTAACATTGTGTCAATTTAGCTCTATCGCTTTAACACTATAAGCCATAAGGGGAAGTGTTGGAAAGTGTGTGTATGCCTTAAGTGACTATAGTCTACATAATCTATGATTGTATAAAATCTGTGACAATAGATAAAGTTTGTCTCTGCTTTCTCTTCCTTTCCGTCCGCCGACCGATCACCATGTGAGTTCTGTATCTCCATATTAAATCAGTGAATATAACATGTGAACTAAAGTGAATTTGTTTACTTTCTTTTGCCTACGGGCGCTCTCTGCTGTGACCCAGATTATTACTGTCCTAGGATATGACACTGCACAAATCTGAGAAGTGGAAGTCAACTTCTAAGAGCACCCAGAACATGTGCGCCTATGCAACTATATCTATTAATGATTATAGAGCCTTGCGCCTATAAACCTGTGGTTTCAATTTGAATACCAAAGATATCGGTTAGCACCGTTCACGGTATTCGTGAACCTAACTGCACTGAAACAAGGTCCACCAACGCTCAAGTCTGTGTAATCGAGGGCACAATACGATGGCAATTACTGGAAACAAAACGCGGTTGTGGCGTTAATTTCGTGGCTGGATGCCGCCGCCGCCGCCGCCGAGACGCGGTATCGCCTTTCAGGAGTGTTATTCATGACGAACAAAGCACATTGCTACAAGCGCAGCAGTATAATATATTAGACCCATGACTACAGGTACTTGTTACGAATACTGGTTAAATTATGTTCTGGAGGAGCTCGCGGATGAGTACCTACAATGGTGTTTGTGAATATATTAGTAACACATGGGGGCACAGGAACGCTGTTTGCGGATAATGCAGTCGTATTGTGGAATAATAACGCTATATCTTTGAGCGGGCCGCGAACTAAAGTAGCAGGGAAATAATTAGATTGGATCACTGAATATTTGGTGGGGTAGGTAAATGATCGGGGTAACTTCCTCGTTAAAAATAACACGAAAAACAAAATATTTCATTAAAAATAATTTGTTTCGTGATAAGGGTATTTAGATGTAGGTATAAACGCGGATTATATTTATCATAGGGTTCGGTAATACTTGGACTCGTACCTACAGTCAACAGCAGAAGTAGGTACCTATGCACTAACACGCTCAATATGATCTAGATAGTCTTAATACTCTTGAAGTTAAAGCTTAGTATGTAGGAGGTCATTTTGAGAACTTTTGCTGCTAACTGTAGGTATATGTACATGTACCCATAGTATAAAGGTGAATGTCCACAAGAGGTGTGTTTTCATACATTTGACACCTCGCATGCTTAGCGGTTGATTTGATCAGATCAATTATAATTTATTGAATCAGGCGTTACTTTGCGGAAGTCCATGATATATTACGAGAACAATATTCCTTTGCTATTCCTTAGTATAAACATGCAAAAAATTACAGCAAACACCACCAATATTGACAAAAACCTCGACACGTGTTTCGCCTCTCTACGAGGCATCATCAGGAGATGCTGGCGGGAGATGTTGCTTGCGCCACGTCGCCGCCAAGGTATAAAGAACATGTTGCGTCGTACCGGCATAATCACCCGGACAAGTCTAATTTCGCAAAACATTTATTGGAGAATAACCATGCGTTGTCTGACAATCATTCTTACAACATCTTGCATGTTTGCGAAAAAGGATTGCGTTTAAGTGTTCTAGAACAACTAGAAATAATTAGGTACCTACAACAATAGAGGCGTTATTATTAACGAACAATTGAATGTTGCGTCATCACCGTTATGGGGCTTCTAAACGGGTCACATTTTCCTGCAATATCTGGCCGGCAACTATTGCTCTCTTAAGCTGACTTTGTACGCTAGAGCAAGATGCACATACTTGCCGGCCACACATTGCCGTAAAAATGTTGCCCGTTTAGAAGCCCCATTACTATGTGTTCTTCCATCTCTTTCACGCATGAATGGTAGTATGGGGGGACAGAATATAAATATGGCGGACGGCTCCGGGCGGCTCATACCCCAGATTCGGTTGATACCGTCCAACCAATCTCACTGGAGCACGAACTCGTAGAGTATTCCAATGTATAAACTTTCCCGCGTGGTCGTGCCGGAGGCTTCCCCTGGATTTTCCCCAGCGGCGCTACCACGAACTTCGAAAGTCGAAGTTCGTGATACATGCATCCCTGTCACTCGAGTAAGGGAGTGCGATAGAGATGGAAATACCCGAACTTCGACTTTCGAAGTTCGTGGTAGCGCCGCAGGCTACCCTCCAACCATGCAATTCGACCGCTATATTGGGTCCGTCCTATTATAGCCACAGTCAGGTTAAAAAAAAAAAAAAAAGGCGGCTCATATGCTCAGTGGACGTGGCGCAAGCAACATCTCCTGCCAGCATCTCCTGATGATGCCTCGTAGAGAGGCGAATCACGTGTCGAGGTTTTTGTCATTATTGGTGGTAAGGTACGTGATGGTAATATGGACACGTTAAGCTTTGACGCTCTGTAAAAAATTAAGTAAGGGCAGGTTGTGGATAAAAAATACACGGTAATTAAAACCAACTAATACACTATAAAAAAGATCACAAATTATCTTTGGTAATAATTAGAAACTATTTAAAAAATCGCCTTTAAAAAACAGTGGTAAATAACCATATTTCCAGCACGTGCGGTTATTATGGCCATCCCCAATTTTATCATCTTCCTCCAACTTGAGGATTAGTCTTCGACCGAGACGAGCCTTCAGTTTGTTTCAATCGTAAATATCTTTTAATCGTTTTGATTGGGACTTTGCATTTGTTCGGGGGTGTGTTTATTTTTTATCGTTTTGCGATCGCATTTTTCAAGATCCTATACTGCCGCCAATTACTTACCCCTCAATCTACATTTTACATCCTAAAAGTATAATATTTAACACTATTCGTTAGGTATTACTTATGAAAACAACATAGAACATGGTTACTATTTCCATACAGAACATGTGGACAACTGATGTCCATATTAACAAGTGCGTACTTGTTAACATTTTTACGACTCACACAAACATTTTCTTTTATACCTCACAATGTGTAGACTACCACTTTAAACAACGATAAATTATCTGTTGACTCATATCCAATAATTATTTCACACGTCTCTTTTCGATTTTTGCAGGCTTTTAATGTTTACACTTTTTTACAGGTTCGCGGTAGTTGCGAAGTTCCACTAGGCTATTAGACGCTTTTAATTACAGTGCCATTTATCCACTTTGTGTTGTACTTATTGGAATACAGCGAAGTGACTCTGTGATTAGAATACAAAGTAGATGCCAATAAGCAGGTAGACAGATTTCAGCAAGGCTTTCGACGGTGTGGATCATCAATTGCTCTTGGAAAAGATAGCTTTGATGATAATAAGATGGAATTCGCGGAAACTTATGGCGCTGGTTCAAATCCTACATTACTAACCGCACTCAAAAAGTTGCTAAAAATGGATCTGGATCACACGCCATTACTATCAGCTCTGGTGTTCCCCAGGGGTCCATCCTGGGCTCCTTTATTGTTCACAATTTTCATTAACGATATTGACTCCTGTTTTCACTTTTGTAATACTCTACTCTACGCCGACGACTTAAAAATATATCACACTGTATGCAACGTTAATGATTGTGAACAATTTCAGCAGGACTTGGATCACTTCTCTGAGTATTGTGCTAACAATAAACTCGATTTAAATATAAATAAATGAAAAATTATAAAATTTACTAAAAAGAGGATAACCTTAATTAACTCTTATTATCTATGTAATACTAAATTGGCTACAGTCCAATCAATAAGGGATCTTGGAATACTACTCGACTCAAAGTTGCACCTTGATCAACACGTGGATTCCATAAAGCTTTTAAAATGTATGGTTTTGTAATGCGCTCAAGCACCGAATTCCGTCACCCTAATACATATTTGCACTTATTCAAATCACTTATACGCTCTCAATTAGAACATGCCGTCTCAGTTTGGAACCCATATTACGATAAATATTCGAACGCACTCGAGTCTGTCCAAAAAAAATATTTAATCACTATGCACTTTCGATGCTATCGCAGTAGATTAAGTTATACGCAACTCTTAAATAAATATGACATGTTAGATCTAAGGTCTAGGCGCCTATTGCTCGAATCAATGGTTTTGTATGGTCTCTGCAACCATCAACTTGATTGCATTGCTCTTAATAATGAGCTTAGCTACAAAGTCCCCAGCCGCTGCAGACAGCGAGAGGCGCGCCCCCACCAGCTGTTCGTGACCGGCCGCTACCGCATCCACGCTGGTGAGCGCGCCCCCTTGCGTAGACTCGTTGATACGTATATAAGCAATTCTGTCAAGTTGACATTTTTAGCAATAGTATAACTGTTTATAAAAAACTAATTGTCAAACTCTTAACTCATACAGACTAATATTTTTGTACTGCATGGATAGGTTTAATTTAAAGCAGCTTATATAAAAAAAAAATGTAAAAAAAAATATATAAAAGTTGTACTCTTAGCATAAACCGCACCAATAATTAAGATTTTTATGTTAAATCCGCTAAATTGTTCCTATGGATGTGTTAACGAAAGCTGGTAACTGGAAATAAGTAGATATAAATTAGCATATGTCTTATTAATAACTTATATTATAAGTATTATCAGTAACATCTTATTGTAATGGATTTACTATTTTACTGCGCTGGTAACATACGTGTGCTTTGTATCGTATAAGTATACCTTCGCTTTCTTTGTTGTTGTTACTGGGTACCGCCCGTTCTTAAAACTGATGGTGCCCACTCTCTGAATAATAAATAAGTATAGTAATATTAACCAGTGGTAAACGTTGTGGGCCACACATACTGTAAACATTTTCTTTAAAACTTATTTTAAGTAATCATTGTAGTGGCTGTTTGTTTACCCAAATAAACTAAAAAAAAAAAAGATCGGGTTGCACTCCGGGAGTGCCGGCAGAAGTGAAAACTCAATAACATTGTAACAGTTTTTCGATCAGGTCACGTGACATCTTACGGTGTCACCCTAAAAATGAATTTGACGCAAATTTATAAACAATTATCAATTATTTAGGCGGACGGCCCGCGGGCGCGTTGGGTGCGACGGGCCCAACGCGCCGCCGCGGCGCAACGGTGCCGGGGTCCGGCGCGCCGGCGGGCGCGGGGCGGCGGCAAACACAATACCAATTTGTTTTTGCCATTGCCAAATATTTTTCAAAGCTTTATCTCTTTAGGAATAACGTCTAAATTCGAACTATTCTAATTTGCAAGAACAGCAGATGGCGGTGCACGGTGGCGACCAAAATATCAATTTGTTTTTGCCGTTGGTAAATATTTTTCAAAGCTTTATCTCTTTAGGAATAACGCCCAAATTCGAACTATTCGAATTTTCTCAATAGCAAAACGGTGAAGGACGCGTTGGTATTATTACAAATTTATTTGCAGAATATGCTATTGCAAAAAGTGTTTAACGGCTTTATACTCTTACGAATAGCGTTCAGTTTTGAATGAAGTCGAATCGGCTAGCAGCAAAAAGTGACCTCCTTCATATCTGACGTCACAAAACTCTGTCGCGTATTTAACAATTTTTCCCCATCCCAAAAAGTGCTCAGCGCCGCTAAAGAAGTTTTCACTTCAAAAAAAACAAAGTGACCATATTAACCGGATGACCATGTTACCCTCAGGTACCTTAATTTTTTATTTTGCATGTTTATACGCAAATAGTTGCATCTTATCCTCACTGATAGACCAGCACGTTTTTTAGCGGAATAGCAAAGGAATATTGTTCTCGTAATTGATCAAATATACCTATGAAAACATAGCTTCGCGCATCTCTGGTGGATATGCACCTTAAAAGGACCCTCCACCTTCAAAGTATTTGTCTCACGCACAGGGCGGCAATGTGTGTGTGGGCATTTATTTAATTACCAATAGGCTAGTGCTGAACGCGGGCGGCGCTCGACCGGGCCTTCGGCACTCTTTGTCCAGCATAGATTAACATTGTGATGATTAAGAGCATCATCATCTCCTCGGTGTTTATTATGCTTACGCATCGAACAAAATATATCCCAAATCATCGTTTAGGTACCTATACTTAAATGCCTTATATGCAACTGCAGGAACTGCAGGTAATATCGTGTCAGGAATCAGGATTATACGGACTAGGAAGGAGGATTGGCAAAGAAACCACCAAAATTATAATACACCTATATTTGTTCGGTCACGGCACATACACATCAACGCTACTGAACAAAAAGGGTTTCTCGCTGACATACTCCTGCCGCTCGAAGCACTCGTCCAGCCAGCTGTCCGCCACGACGAGCGCGCAGCACGAGCGCGTCGCGCGCGCCACCGCCTCGCGCGACGCGCCGCGCGGCAGCACCGCGTGCGTCAGCGCGGGGTCGGTGACCTCGACGAGAGTGGCTCCGCGCATGCGCGCCGCCAGCGCGCGCGCGGGGGCGGGGCCTGCGGGGCCCGCAGGGAAGTGCAGGCAGCAGTTGCGGAGGAACGAGAGAGGGTGCTGGTCGCCGAAGAGGAGCCGGTCCAGCTCCAGCATCTCGGCCCGCGTCAGGTGGATCTCCGGCTCCTGCGGAGGGATACCGATCAGAACCTCCCACTCCATTCATGTTCAAATGAGAACTTGTGACGATATGGAATTACAGAAAATTTTAAATTGCACCGCGCCTAATTAGTAGCACGTCCATCAGCTCATACAATAGCCACAGCTCCCTCTCGCCACATTCCGGAAACCCTCATTGAGCGGGGTCTGGTCCAGCATGCACGAACCTCATCCAGCTTGTCGAAGCACCGGCGCAGCTCGGCCTCGTCGGTGGGCTCCGTGTAGCTGTCGCCGCAGCGGTCGTAGCGGCGACACAGGCGCAGCGCGGTGCTCCGGCTGGTGGCGAGCAGGTCGCGCGGGGTGAGCTCGCACGGCTCGCGCGAGGCGGGCAGCGCGCGCAGCCACGCCGCGGACGCCACGTCCACGTCGCGCGCGCGCGCCGCACTCGCGCGGAACACGCGCCCGTGCCGCGCGGACACGCAGCACCACGTCTCCGGACCTGCGAGTACGAGTACCACTCTCACACGAGTCACACGTCAATCGTTAGGCTGCTGGCCTCTACAATTATACATAGTCTGTAGGAATAAACTACATAACGATGGCTTTTTGCACCTCCGCAGTGCTTTAAGACAACAACGACATGATCAGAATACCTGATTACCGGCTAGCTATAGCATAAGCAAATAAATAAATAAAATCCTTAAAATATTATAAATGCGAAAGTTTGGATGTTTCTTATACAATCACATTATAGCCTGGATTAAAATATAGGATAGCTTTTTTATCCCGGCTCCACGCAGACAAACTCGCGGGCGGATCCAGTAATAAATAAATAAATAAGCAATTTGAATTATTTTGAAGGAGTACTTCCGAAGCTTACGTCTCCGTATACCAAAACACAGATTGAAAACCGACCGCCATTTTATTACTGGATTGTTTGTCATTTGTGGATTCTCAAACTAAAGGTATGTAACGTATGTCGACGTGTCGGCCGCCGTGCTTGCGCACGAGCTGCACGAGCTCCGCCTTGCTGCAGGCCTCGTCGCCCGCCACCACGCACAGCAGTAACATGAGAGCAAGAGGTAGTACTGACCGACGTGCTCGACGTGTCGGCCGCCGTGCTTGCGCACGAGCTGCACGAGCTCCGCCTTGCTGCAGGCCTCGTCGCCCGCCACCACGCACAGCAGTAACATGAGAGCAAGAGGTAGTACTGACCGACGTGCTCGACGTGTCGGCCGCCGTGCTTGCGCACGAGCTGCACGAGCTCCGCCTTGCTGCAGCGCTCGTCGCCCGCCACCACGCACAGCAGTAACATGAGAGCAAGAGGTAGTACTGACCGACGTGCTCGACGTGTCGGCCGCCGTGCTTGCGCACGAGCTGCACGAGCTCCGCCTTGCTGCAGCGCTCGTCGCCCGCCACCACGCACAGCAGTAACATGAGAGCAAGAGGTAGTACTGACCGACGTGCTCGACGTGTCGGCCGCCGTGCTTGCGCACGAGCTGCACGAGCTCCGCCTTGCTGCAGCCCTCGTCGCCCGCCACCACGCACAGCAGTAACATGAGAGCAAGAGGTAGTACTGACCGACGTGCTCGACGTGTCGGCCGCCGTGCTTGCGCACGAGCTGCACGAGCTCCGCCTAGCTGCAGGCCTCGTCGCCCGCCACCACGCACAGCAGTAACATGAGAGCAAGAGGTAGTACTGACCGACGTGCTCGACGTGTCGGCCGCCGTGCTTGCGCACGAGCTGCACGAGCTCCGCCTAGCTGCAGGCCTCGTCGCCCGCCACCACGCACAGCAGTAACATGAGAGCAAGAGGTAGTACTGACCGACGTGCTCGACGTGTCGGCCGCCGTGCTTGCGCACGAGCTGCACGAGCTCCGCCTAGCTGCAGGCCTCGTCGCCCGCCACCACGCACAGCAGTAACATGAGAGCAAGAGGTAGTACTGACCGACGTGCTCGACGTGTCGGCCGCCGTGCTTGCGCACGAGCTGCACGAGCTCCGCCTTGCTGCAGCCCTCGTCGCCCGCCACCACGCACAGCAGTAACATGAGAGCAAGAGGTAGTACTGACCGACGTGCTCGACGTGTCGGCCGCCGTGCTTGCGCACGAGCTGCACGAGCTTCGCCTTGCTGCAGCGCTCGTCGCCCGCCACCACGCACAGCAGTAACATGAGAGCAAGAGGTAGTACTGACCGACGTGCTCGACGTGTCGGCCGCCGTGCTTGCGCACGAGCTGCACGAGCTCCGCCTTGCTGCAGCCCTCGTCGCCCGCCACCACGCACAGCTCGCGCCCGCGCAGCGCCGCCGACACCACCTGCCTCACAAGGGATCGGTAAACATGGGTACAATATGTCTTTTTCACACCTTTCATTCGGAAAAGTAAGTTTTTCTCCACGACGAGAGGGTTCAAAATGCAACTTTTCTGTTCAAGCTTCTTTTTTATTAATTTATTCATTGCCATGTAGAATTTACACATGTGCCAATTAAACACAGATCTTAATAAAATAATCGATTGTAATTTCATCGTAATCGATTAAAAACGAACATATTTCAAGTTTTTACTTTAATGTTATATGAAAATTTATGTTTATTTCGTAATACGAGGGTGGATCAAAAAGTACCCGAGTTAGAAATGAAGACTCATTTTATTTTAGTTTTTTTTTTTTTCAAATACTTAATCTCCTAGGGCCTTACACTTTTCCCAGCGTTTCGACCTCTTCTTTAACCCCTCCAAAAAGTAGGATTTGTCAAACTCTTCAAAATACGCTTCTGTCTTAGCATAACCTCCTCGTTTGACCTGAATTTCTTTCCCCCGAGCCATGTGTTCATATTGGGGAACAGAAAAAAGTCACAGGGAGCCAGATCCGGTTAGTAAGGCGGGTTTGGTTGCAATTCGTAACGTAGTTGGGTTAATTTGGCAGTGACAATTAATGTGCTGGTGCGTCGACACACGTCAACACGCAGACCCGAAGTTGGTCGGGCTGGACTAACCCGGGACTATACCGACGACATCCCGGACATAAGCCTGTACGAGATTGTAATGGCTCTTAAACAGCCCAAGAACAACAAGGCACCCGGTGAAGACGGAATAACAGACGAACTCCTGAAGGCGGGTGTACCAACTCCCATTACAATCGGACACTTTACGCTCGAAGTTGTAGACGCTTACGAGTAATAATAATAATACCCTCCTGACCGGTTTCGGCCTCGGCGACGGCTTCAACTCTGATGTCGTGCGTGTGCTCTGGTGTGGCTCACGTAGCCGATCTTATTTACGAAGACCCGAGTACACAACGGGCACGTGAACACACCATTTACAAAATTATAGCTGACTGCCGTAGGTGGTCGGGCTTTCAGCTCGTCCCGTTTGAGATCAAGGCCCATCTTTGTACCTAAGGAGTTGTCCGCCATGCTTTCGCTTGCCCTCCTCAAGTTCTGAGTAAAAGATGTGCTTTGCCACTCGACCCGCTGCCATCCTTGAAACGTGGCCGCTCCAGCGAAGTTGTCGTCTCATAAGATAAGCTTCGATTCCACCTACCTTGGCTCTTCGCAAAACGCTTACGAGTATGTATACCTAGGACAGACTATCCAGTTAGGTAGGTCCAGCTTCGAGAAAGAGGTCAATCGTCGAATCCGACTCGGCTGGGCAGCGTTCAAAAGAATTCCTATTATAAGCTGGCATCAAATATAAAGACCACCAAAAAATGCTTTGATACCCTAAGCTCTTTTACCAAAAAAATATACTGAACACCAAAAATAATAATTCTACAATTACAATAGTACTATAGCTGTTTAAGTAACCACTGCACATTAAATTGTATTCGAAGACGAAATTTAGTAAATGATCACCAAATCTTAGCGAGCAAATTAATACAATATTTCTACCTAAATAACCCACTATGATTGCCATAAAGTGTATGCATGTTACCAAATAAAGTATAATGATGCCAAAACAAGTGCTTTTTTAACCTGATAGGCATTTGATTAAATAAACGCTTCTGTTGGTTGGGGTATAGCAAAGGGGCCGCGGGACTTATTTATGATGCTATCGTATAGAGGACGCTAAAATAATCATGTTTTGTATGGGCAACTTTTTTCTAAACTTGATAATTAATGATCCTACTTGGACACAATTTTTTGGCCTTAGAAAAATAACGATGGGGGTGGTCAAGGTAGAAAAAAGTTAAAAAAAAATATAGAAATATGTAGATAAAAGTATAAAAAAGCAGAAAAAAGTAGAAACAAGTAGAAAAAAGTAGAAGAAAGTATAAAAAAGTATAAAAAAGAAGAATAAAGAAGAAACAAGTAGAAACAAGTAGATAAAAGTAGAAACCTGTAGATAAAACCTCTTATATCGAGTCGGTTATCGGAGGAGCAACACGGTTTTCGTAGGGGTAGGTCCACCGCCACTAACATCGGCAACTTTGTTGATTACACTCTTATCCATATGGACCAATCTCGTCAAGTGGACCCTGCCTACTTCGACTTCCAGAAGGCATTCGACCTCGTGGATAATGATATTCTTCTCAGCAAGTTGTCAGCGTTTGGTTTCTCGCCACATCTATTAAAGTTATTCGGTAGTTATTTGAGAGATCGCAGACGATATGTGCAACTGTCGGGCTACCAATCGGATGAATATTTCACCAAATCTGGAGTAAGTCAAGGCAGTACGCTTGGACCTACTCTATTTCTGGTGATGATCAATGACCTTCCTTCGGTTGTTAGCAGTGTCGAGTGCTTACTGTTTGCTGACGATCTCATGCTGTTAACTCTGTTTCTGACTGTGGTGTATTGCAGCAGGATATTGATGCCGTGGCGAGATGGAGTCAAGAAAATCGTCTGTTTTTTAATAGGAAAAAGTGCAAAGTAATATCTTTTAGTCGAAGCAAATGCCCTCAAGCCTATACATACCTACTTGGTGGTGATCCTGTTGACCGCGTCCAAACTATTCGCGATCTTGGCGTTGAGGTAGATACGAGATTGGATTTCCATAGCCACATTAGTTCTATCACTAAGAGCGCAAATAAAATGTTGGGATTCGTAATACGCACTGCGCCTCAATTTACTAGCACGGCTGTACCTATCGTCTTGTACAATGCATACGTACGTAGCAAGTTGGAGTACAGTCTGTTATATGGGATCCGATCGAAGCAAATTACAAAATCTTACTCGAGCGGGTTCAGCGGAAATTTGCACGTCACCTGTACAAGAAGCAGTACGGATATTATCCTTTTTTATATCCGTCTCTTTTTGTAGCCGGTATGGTCGGGCTGGAGACTCTCCATTTCAGACGTAAACTGCACCTCGCAGTCCACTACTGTCTTCTACTCAGGGGGCAAATTGACAATAATTAATTTTTAATCACACTTGCTCGAAAAGGGCTTCATAATGCGCAGACATACAGAGCTGTAATAGCCTGTGTTACGCCCACGGGCGTAATGGTTTTTTTCTTAAATTGTATCTGTCACTCATGCGGCAGTTACAAAGCAAAGAGGTTTTATATCAAATACGATGTCTGAAAACGTATTTATAAATAAATTTAAACTCAAAAAACTACTTAAACATGTTTAACTGAATTATTTACAGATTTAATATGTAGTTATTTAGTGTCTATGTAAAATTATATTAAGTGTTTTCAAATCGTGGCTGTATAGAGAAGGGTCTTTGCCATACGCGCCTCACGTCAAATTCAACAAAATGGACGACTGACATGTTGCAGTTTTTATTACGATTTGTATTCATTTCATCTAAAATGTATTTGTTTCCTCGCAAATGTGTTGAAAAACATTGTGTATAACACGGGCGTAAGAATATTGCAAACTCGAGTCATCAAAAGCCCTCCGCCTTCGGCGTCGGGCTTCTGATAGACTCTTGTTCGCAATATTCCACTTCCGCCCCTCGTTAAACAATGTACTATTGTATGCCACTAAATATTATATACCTAGTTTATAAGTTACAATTACTGTGCCCTAGCAGGGTTCATGTTGCGAACTGTATTATCCTGTAAGACCATTGTAAACCACAGGAGGCAATAAACGAATATGAATATGAATATGACCACGGAAAATCAAATTCAGGCGGGTGGGTAACGATGCCTTTAAAATTTAAAAAAAACAATACTAGTCGCAATTACGCTCATTTGATATAATTCTTGACTCATTCATATAACAACATTTAATATATTTACATATGATTTATTTATTTATTTGGAGAACCAACAGCTACAGAAACATATTGACTATATAGATAAAATACAAAAAGCCAATTACAGGTTCCCACCGATAGCATCGCAGTAAACATTTGTGAGATCACTATTTTTACACTGAATTTGTGAGATTTCCTAACTAGGGGTTACAAAATGTGGAAACTTATGTATTCATTTAACTTAACTAAACAACAACATCATACGGATAGGAACACATTATGATTAACTAAAAGTTTGAAGCTACGCTCATTCAAAGTAACTTCTCGTCAATTTACGCCTCACAGCAGGAATATTACTGTTATAATATATGTCAATATCAAGGTCTTTTGTCAGCTTATTAATTTTTTTACAGCCACGAATTAGAAAAGTGCCTATACTTACACGGGGCAAAGGGAATAGAGAGAGGGGGATAGTGTCTTTTGGTTCTAGACGGAATATTGAACGAAAGTTTAGCTAATAAATCAGAGCAGTCTACATTTCCATTTATAATGTTTAAAATATAAGTAATACCCGCTAAGTCCCGACGCGTGGAAAGCGGAAGAAGGTGATGCTTTTTACAGATATGGCTGTATTCAGATGATTTGTAAGGAGTTTTCAGTTTAAAGCAAAGATATTTAACAAACTTTTTTTGGACACGCTCAATTCTGTCAATATATGTCTGATACTGCGGGTTCCAAATTTGCGACGCGTACTCAAGTTTGCTTCTAACATACCTAAGCACAAAAAAGTACGTTTATAGTTTTAGCTTGGGTAAAATAATAGGAATTACGTATGATAAAACCTAATGCTTTTGTAGCACTAGATACAACATTTTTAATATGTTCATCGAATAGAAGCTTAGAGTCATGTAGCACACCGAGGTCCCTCATAACTGTAGGTACTTTTGATAGTTGCTGATCTCTGAGTTTGTAAGAGGTTTGAGCTGGACAACGTTGCCTCGAGAAGGTTACGGTGAAACATTTAGATGGATTGAGCTCTAGCTTATTAGAATGACAATACCTATCGAGACGCATAAGGTCTTCCTGGATTAGGATAGAATCATGCACAGTTTTGACTTTGGCAAAAATCTTCTGATATAATTGAAACAATTGTGATATAATTATCATTATATTATGATTAATTGATGTAAGTAATAACATTTAATATAACATACTATATGTCTAATGCATACTTCCTATAATTAACATATGATATTGTATAACCCGTATATATCTATTAGTCTACCAATGTGATGCTAGATGGCACTGACCCCTCTAAAGATGGCGCTATAGAGATTTTTCCTAATTTAAAGAAGGCCTACAATGTTTTGTTAACCGAGATCAAAAGACCAATAAACCACTCTGGACTGAATAGTGAGTTTCATTTATTCAGATATAATGTTAACTTCATCTAATGTTAAGTAAACTTTAAGGCAGGTCGGTGTAGGTACGACGACGAGCGAAGCGAGGAGGAGTGTTAGTTTTAAGTACTTTGAACCGTGACCCGACAGCGCGCGAGCCGAGCGAGCGAAGCGAGCGTGCCGCGGCAGCCACCGGCGAAGCGCCAGAACCGAACACTGTTCACTACCTAATACTTACATACTATTTAAGTACAATTTGCAAAGCGTTTATTATGCGCCTTGAAAAATCATGCTTGGTTACTTGCTTGAAAACTGACGACACAGGTCCTTTTCCTTATTATATTTTTAAGGATTAAAATTATTAATATTTGGCGTAAAATATGTTTTTCCAACTGAAACATATGACTACATGAGATTTGGTCAAAGTACCAGTTGGTAAACGAGATATTTACGTAAGAATTATTTGTCAAGTGTTAATTTGGCAAACGATTAGTTGGCAAATGAAAACCTACGTTTTTTTTTTGAGAAGTGATACTTTGTCAAACATTTTTTGGTATAACATAGGTAACCCGCTAAAAACATCCCTTCCTTTCGGCTCTGCCGTAGTCGGCCAAACGGATTGCCCGTAGTACGGTGACGATCTGCGCGGGCAGAGTTCCGTTGAAGAGGCTCGGCGTACTAGTAAACTGTTGATGAGAGAGTAGATTCCATAAGTTACGAAACGCACGCGGGACTTATGCAGTACAGGATATGTTTGAAGGCCGCGTCCACCGCGCGCTTACTCAGCTTCACCACCGCGCCCGCGTCTTGCGGGAACACCACGGATACGTACCTCCACGTCCTGCGCGGGAGTCGCGCGGAACTGCGCGGGCACCTCCAGCACGCGCGCGGCGCGCTTGCGGCGCGGCGCGCTCGGCTCCAGCGCGGCCGCGTCCACCGCGCGCTTGCTCAGCTTCACCACCGCGCCCGCGTCCTGCGGGAACACCACGGATACGTACCTCCACGTCCTGCGCGGGAGTCGCGCGGAACTGCGCGGGCACCTCCAGCACGCGCGCGGCGCGCTTGCGGCGCGGCGCGCTCGGCTCCAGCGCGGCCGCGTCCACCGCGCGCTTGCTCAGCTTCACCACCGCGCCCGCGTCTTGCGGGAACACCACGGATACGTACCTCCACGTCCTGCGCGGGAGTCGCGCGGAACTGCGCGGGCACCTCGAGCACGCGCGCGGCGCGCTTGCGGCGCGGCGCGCTCGGCTCCAGCGCGGCCGCGTCCACCGCGCGCTTGCTCAGCTTCACCACCGCGCCCGCGTCCTGCGGGAACACCACGGATACGTACCTCCACGTCCTGCGCGGGAGTCGCGCGGAACTGCGCGGGCACCTCGAGCACGCGCGCGGCGCGCTTGCGGCGCGGCGCGCTCGGCTCTAGCGCGGCCGCGTCCACCGCGCGCTTGCTCAGCTTCACCACCGCGCCCGCGTCCTGCGGGAACACCACGGATATATACACCTCTCAACAATATGTATAGTACGTGTCAAAAGACTCGAAAGGTCTTCGAATTTCTTCGGAATGCAACCGGTATAATGCTAAGATGAGGTGGAGGTTTAAGGATAGTTGAGAATTATATTTAACTAGCAGCC
Organism: Epinotia ramella; assembly: GCA_947578815.1. Classification (NCBI taxonomy): domain Eukaryota; kingdom Metazoa; phylum Arthropoda; class Insecta; order Lepidoptera; family Tortricidae; genus Epinotia; species Epinotia ramella. The sequence continues at coordinate 31,034,512 of OX388203.1, forward strand.
CGGCCCGGCTTCGCACGGATTACCCGTTTTCCCGTAGGAATGAAGCATTTTCCCGCGGTAAAAAGTAGCCTATGTTCAGTTCATCAGGGATAATGTCGGCTTCTAATGGTAAAATATATTTTCAAATCGGTCCAGTAGTTTCGGAGTAGTTTTTCATGTTTATATTCAATACAAACACACAAACAATCAAATCTTACCTCTTAATAATATTAGTGTAGAACTGTAGATTCCTATAAAAACTGCGTCCTTACCGCTACGAGTGCGTTGAACTCTCGAAGCGTCATGGCGTCCTGCACGGGCTTGTCGTCCCGCACGGCGGTGACGCGCGGGAACCGCAGCGTGTGTGAGGTGCCGAAGTCTGTGCTGCGGATCAATTCTGTAGCGCGCACCTGGCACACAACGATTTTATGGTACCTTCAATGTGTTTACCTATCAAATTGGTCTTGTGAAAAAAGAAAACAAAAATTGAGCTAGATAGCAATCATAAAATAATAGAGAGGTTGAACTTTTGTTCTTCCTTGATTAGACAAAGGGCTGATATGTGAGTTAACATGAAGTTGACGGGGTAAGTGGTTCATAGTGCGAGTACCTGCAACACAATGGAATGTTCGGGCGGTACCCAGAAGTCGGGCTTCTCCTTGTTGAAGAGGAGGCAGGCGGGCGGCGGCGCGGCCCTGGCGCTCACCCAGTGCGGCTCGAGCGCGGCGCCCAGCCGCTCGCGCTGCTCGAACGAGAGCCCCGTGGCCACGCGGCCCACCGTCGCCCAGCGGCGCGGCGGCTCGCCTGCACACACACTTATTCATCAAACTTCACTAATCTCTGTTAACTAAGAGCGGCTGCCACTAAACGCGCCAACTAGCAGCGAGCGCAGGCAACCCCTGCGGTGTCCTGTCGTTTGACCAAAAAAACATTTCGCAAATTTACACTTAACAACCAACGATTAGCATAATTGTGTTTTGACAATTCATTTTTTTACAACTACTTTCTACAAATGACTGATTTGATCAAATAATCAACAGGCAAATCTATATTTTATAAATGATCGTAAGGACAAATTAATTTTTAGCAACTAAGTTAAGTACCTGTAAACACTACTATTGGTCTAAATATGTTTGTAGATACTAATGTATTATTTGACATTTGTTTCTTTTGTTTAAAGGAACAGTTGCTAAAATGTGTCAAATTCTCAACTATTACATATTCAACTTTAGATACAGTCATTAGGCAAGTAATTTTACTTCAACAGAAACGAACTATTACTGCTAGGAAACTAGGTTAGGTTATTATTTGGCTACTTACGGTGTCAAATGCAATAAGTAGAATTTGTGAAAGTTGAGAATTTCAAATTCACAAATTCTACTTTAAGGCAAGTCGGTGTAGGTACGAAGACGAGCGAAGCGAGGTAGGTAGAACTGCGAACATACAGCGCGCGAACCGAGCGAGCGAAGCGAGCATGCCGCGCGCAGCAGCCGGCGAAGCGCCAAAACCGTTTTTTTTTAAATATTAAGTATACCTACTGTTACTGTGTGTGTGATATTTTGGTAAGTGTATAAAATTGCCAAACATATTGTTCGTACCTGACTGTACTTCACTTCACTTTATTATATACCCGGTCGTATTGACTTGTTTTTGGTTACTGATTTGAGCTTGAAGGCGACTTGACCCCATGATTTCAGGAAAAATCTCGTTAGCGTGTTTCTACTAAGTATATCGGCATCTAGCGGCTAATTAACGAACTAATTTTGGTATGTATCTACATAATTTCTTTAATGTTCCGTCGGCGACGTGTGGCGTATCGTATGTGCTACTTAAATATTGCTACTAGTAACGCCATCTATTAGATATTTATAGCTTCTACTAATCTCAACACATATTATTTCACGTTATCCACGTTAATCCCCTAGCCTGATCCCCCAGGGGAATTAGCGGCAATTATTTTATATTCAACTAGGAAAAAATGATAATGTTCGGTTATGGCGCTTCGCCGGACGCTACCGCGTCACGCTCGCTTCGCTCGCTCGGCTCGCGCGCTGTAGGGTCGCAGTTCAACTAACAACCTAACCGTTTTTTTCCCCTGGGAGATCAGGCTAGGGGATTAACGTGGACAACAGCTATTGTTTGGTGTAATGAAAAATGTACAATTGACACTTTATTATTGAATACATTTGCGTTATGTCCTTATTGCTAATGAGTGTTTTTCAAGTAAACGTTTGTAAAATGAAACTTTTGCGCAATACGAGTAACACGTTTGCCAAGTAATTATTTGATGAAGCGTATTTTGTCAAACGATAATTTCCAATTTGTTTTTGCCATTGCCAAATATTTTTCAAAGCTTTATGTTCTTAGGAATAACGTCCAAATTCGAACTATTCAAATTTTCTCAATAGCAAAACGGTGAAGGACGCGTGGACAAAAAAAAGCAAAATATTTCTGTTGGACTTTGACCGCTGATTTTAAGAACTTTTACTTGCAAATATTTCCCAATCATGGAATTTAATCTCCCCCCCCCCCATTTTAAAACTGGGTGTGTAATCATGGGTATAAAAATAAATGATATAATTTCATTCAATATAATAACATTTGATATAATTTCAAAGTATATAATCACTTATTGTATGTATATAATAAACGTTTGGTATAGTTTCAAAATATATATTAGTTTTGTATAATTAACACTTATTTTTGATAACAATAATATGGAATAATATCTCATGTTACATAACTATCAAGTACCTAATTGTTTTTATGCCAAGACCTTGGTAAGGCCAATAAAGTAAAGAAAGTATAGGAAATATTACGCTTTGCAAATTCTACTTATATTAATATCAGTATTAGGTATTGAAAACTGTTCGGTTCGCTGTAGGGTCCCGGTTCTACCTCACATTCCTCCGCGCTTCGCTCGTAGTCGTACCTACACTAACTTGCATAATATCAGTATTAGGTATTGAAAACTGTTCGGTTCGCTGTAGGGTCCCGGTTCTACCTAACATTCCTCCGCGCTTCGCTCGTAGTCGTACCTACACTAACTTGCATAATATCAGTATTAGGTATTGAAAACTGTTCGGTTCGCTGTAGGGTCCCGGTTCTACCTAACATTCCTCCGCGCTTCGCTCGTAGTCGTACCTACACTAACTTGCATAATATCAGTATTAGGTATTGAAAACTGTTCGGTTCGCTGTAGGGTCCCGGTTCTACCTAACATTCCTCCGCGCTTCGCTCGTAGTCGTACCTACACTAACTTGCATAATATCAGTATTAGGTATTGAAAACTGTTCGGTTCGCTGTAGGGTCCCGGTTCTACCTAACATTCCTCCGCGCTTCGCTCGTAGTCGTACCTACACTAACTTGCATAATATCAGTATTAGGTATTGAAAACTGTTCGGTTCGCTGTAGGGTCCCGGTTCTACCTAACATTCCTCCGCGCTTCGCTCGTAGTCGTACCTACACTAACTTGCATAATATCAGTATTAGGTATTGAAAACTGTTCGGTTCGCTGTAGGGTCCCGGTTCTACCTAACATTCCTCCGCGCTTCGCTCGTAGTCGTACCTACACTAACTTGCATAATATCAGTATTAGGTATTGAAAACTGTTCGGTTCGCTGTAGGGTCCCGGTTCTACCTAACATTCCTCCGCGCTTCGCTCGTAGTCGTACCTACACTAACTTGCATAATATCAGTATTAGGTATTGAAAACTGTTCGGTTCGCTGTAGGGTCCCGGTTCTACCTAACATTCCTCCGCGCTTCGCTCGTAGTCGTACCTACACTAACTTGCATAATATCAGTATTAGGTATTGAAAACTGTTCGGTTCGCTGTAGGGTCCCGGTTCTACCTAACATTCCTCCGCGCTTCGCTCGTAGTCGTACCTACACTAACTTGCATAATATCAGTATTAGGTATTGAAAACTGTTCGGTTCGCTGTAGGGTCCCGGTTCTACCTAACATTCCTCCGCGCTTCGCTCGTAGTCGTACCTACACTAACTTGCATAATATCAGTATTAGGTATTGAAAACTGTTCGGTTCGCTGTAGGGTCCCGGTTCTACCTAACATTCCTCCGCGCTTCGCTCGTAGTCGTACCTACACTAACTTGCATAATATCAGTATTAGGTATTGAAAACTGTTCGGTTCGCTGTAGGGTCCCGGTTCTACCTAACATTCCTCCGCGCTTCGCTCGTAGTCGTACCTACACTAACTTGCATAATATCAGTATTAGGTATTGAAAACTGTTCGGTTCGCTGTAGGGTCCCGGTTCTACCTAACATTCCTCCGCGCTTCGCTCGTAGTCGTACCTACACTAACTTGCATAATATCAGTATTAGGTATTGAAAACTGTTCGGTTCGCTGTAGGGTCCCGGTTCTACCTAACATTCCTCCGCGCTTCGCTCGTAGTCGTACCTACACTAACTTGCATAATATCAGTATTAGGTATTGAAAACTGTTCGGTTCGCTGTAGGGTCCCGGTTCTACCTAACATTCCTCCGCGCTTCGCTCGTAGTCGTACCTACACTAACTTGCATAATATCAGTATTAGGTATTGAAAACTGTTCGGTTCGCTGTAGGGTCCCGGTTCTACCTAACATTCCTCCGCGCTTCGCTCGTAGTCGTACCTACACTAACTTGCATAATATCAGTATTAGGTATTGAAAACTGTTCGGTTCGCTGTAGGGTCCCGGTTCTACCTAACATTCCTCCGCGCTTCGCTCGTAGTCGTACCTACACTAACTTGCATAATATCAGTATTAGGTATTGAAAACTGTTCGGTTCGCTGTAGGGTCCCGGTTCTACCTAACATTCCTCCGCGCTTCGCTCGTAGTCGTACCTACACTAACTTGCATAATATCAGTATTAGGTATTGAAAACTGTTCGGTTCGCTGTAGGGTCCCGGTTCTACCTAACATTCCTCCGCGCTTCGCTCGTAGTCGTACCTACACTAACTTGCATAATATCAGTATTAGGTATTGAAAACTGTTCGGTTCGCTGTAGGGTCCCGGTTCTACCTAACATTCCTCCGCGCTTCGCTCGTAGTCGTACCTACACTAACTTGCATAATATCAGTATTAGGTATTGAAAACTGTTCGGTTCGCTGTAGGGTCCCGGTTCTACCTAACATTCCTCCGCGCTTCGCTCGTAGTCGTACCTACACTAACTTGCATAATATCAGTATTAGGTATTGAAAACTGTTCGGTTCGCTGTAGGGTCCCGGTTCTACCTAACATTCCTCCGCGCTTCGCTCGTAGTCGTACCTACACTAACTTGCATAATATCAGTATTAGGTATTGAAAACTGTTCGGTTCGCTGTAGGGTCCCGGTTCTACCTAACATTCCTCCGCGCTTCGCTCGTAGTCGTACCTACACTAACTTGCATAATATCAGTATTAGGTATTGAAAACTGTTCGGTTCGCTGTAGGGTCCCGGTTCTACCTAACATTCCTCCGCGCTTCGCTCGTAGTCGTACCTACACTAACTTGCATAATATCAGTATTAGGTATTGAAAACTGTTCGGTTCGCTGTAGGGTCCCGGTTCTACCTAACATTCCTCCGCGCTTCGCTCGTAGTCGTACCTACACTAACTTGCATAATATCAGTATTAGGTATTGAAAACTGTTCGGTTCGCTGTAGGGTCCCGGTTCTACCTAACATTCCTCCGCGCTTCGCTCGTAGTCGTACCTACACTAACTTGCATAATATCAGTATTAGGTATTGAAAACTGTTCGGTTCGCTGTAGGGTCCCGGTTCTACCTAACATTCCTCCGCGCTTCGCTCGTAGTCGTACCTACACTAACTTGCATAATATCAGTATTAGGTATTGAAAACTGTTCGGTTCGCTGTAGGGTCCCGGTTCTACCTAACATTCCTCCGCGCTTCGCTCGTAGTCGTACCTACACTAACTTGCATAATATCAGTATTAGGTATTGAAAACTGTTCGGTTCGCTGTAGGGTCCCGGTTCTACCTAACATTCCTCCGCGCTTCGCTCGTAGTCGTACCTACACTAACTTGCATAATATCAGTATTAGGTATTGAAAACTGTTCGGTTCGCTGTAGGGTCCCGGTTCTACCTAACATTCCTCCGCGCTTCGCTCGTAGTCGTACCTACACTAACTTGCATAATATCAGTATTAGGTATTGAAAACTGTTCGGTTCGCTGTAGGGTCCCGGTTCTACCTAACATTCCTCCGCGCTTCGCTCGTAGTCGTACCTACACTAACTTGCATAATATCAGTATTAGGTATTGAAAACTGTTCGGTTCGCTGTAGGGTCCCGGTTCTACCTAACATTCCTCCGCGCTTCGCTCGTAGTCGTACCTACACTAACTTGCATAATATCAGTATTAGGTATTGAAAACTGTTCGGTTCGCTGTAGGGTCCCGGTTCTACCTAACATTCCTCCGCGCTTCGCTCGTAGTCGTACCTACACTAACTTGCATAATATCAGTATTAGGTATTGAAAACTGTTCGGTTCGCTGTAGGGTCCCGGTTCTACCTAACATTCCTCCGCGCTTCGCTCGTAGTCGTACCTACACTAACTTGCATAATATCAGTATTAGGTATTGAAAACTGTTCGGTTCGCTGTAGGGTCCCGGTTCTACCTAACATTCCTCCGCGCTTCGCTCGTAGTCGTACCTACACTAACTTGCATAATATCAGTATTAGGTATTGAAAACTGTTCGGTTCGCTGTAGGGTCCCGGTTCTACCTAACATTCCTCCGCGCTTCGCTCGTAGTCGTACCTACACTAACTTGCATAATATCAGTATTAGGTATTGAAAACTGTTCGGTTCGCTGTAGGGTCCCGGTTCTACCTAACATTCCTCCGCGCTTCGCTCGTAGTCGTACCTACACTAACTTGCATAATATCAGTATTAGGTATTGAAAACTGTTCGGTTCGCTGTAGGGTCCCGGTTCTACCTAACATTCCTCCGCGCTTCGCTCGTAGTCGTACCTACACTAACTTGCATAATATCAGTATTAGGTATTGAAAACTGTTCGGTTCGCTGTAGGGTCCCGGTTCTACCTAACATTCCTCCGCGCTTCGCTCGTAGTCGTACCTACACTAACTTGCATAATATCAGTATTAGGTATTGAAAACTGTTCGGTTCGCTGTAGGGTCCCGGTTCTACCTAACATTCCTCCGCGCTTCGCTCGTAGTCGTACCTACACTAACTTGCATAATATCAGTATTAGGTATTGAAAACTGTTCGGTTCGCTGTAGGGTCCCGGTTCTACCTAACATTCCTCCGCGCTTCGCTCGTAGTCGTACCTACACTAACTTGCATAATATCAGTATTAGGTATTGAAAACTGTTCGGTTCGCTGTAGGGTCCCGGTTCTACCTAACATTCCTCCGCGCTTCGCTCGTAGTCGTACCTACACTAACTTGCATAATATCAGTATTAGGTATTGAAAACTGTTCGGTTCGCTGTAGGGTCCCGGTTCTACCTAACATTCCTCCGCGCTTCGCTCGTAGTCGTACCTACACTAACTTGCATAATATCAGTATTAGGTATTGAAAACTGTTCGGTTCGCTGTAGGGTCCCGGTTCTACCTAACATTCCTCCGCGCTTCGCTCGTAGTCGTACCTACACTAACTTGCATAATATCAGTATTAGGTATTGAAAACTGTTCGGTTCGCTGTAGGGTCCCGGTTCTACCTAACATTCCTCCGCGCTTCGCTCGTAGTCGTACCTACACTAACTTGCATAATATCAGTATTAGGTATTGAAAACTGTTCGGTTCGCTGTAGGGTCCCGGTTCTACCTAACATTCCTCCGCGCTTCGCTCGTAGTCGTACCTACACTAACTTGCATAATATCAGTATTAGGTATTGAAAACTGTTCGGTTCGCTGTAGGGTCCCGGTTCTACCTAACATTCCTCCGCGCTTCGCTCGTAGTCGTACCTACACTAACTTGCATAATATCAGTATTAGGTATTGAAAACTGTTCGGTTCGCTGTAGGGTCCCGGTTCTACCTAACATTCCTCCGCGCTTCGCTCGTAGTCGTACCTACACTAACTTGCATAATATCAGTATTAGGTATTGAAAACTGTTCGGTTCGCTGTAGGGTCCCGGTTCTACCTAACATTCCTCCGCGCTTCGCTCGTAGTCGTACCTACACTAACTTGCATAATATCAGTATTAGGTATTGAAAACTGTTCGGTTCGCTGTAGGGTCCCGGTTCTACCTAACATTCCTCCGCGCTTCGCTCGTAGTCGTACCTACACTAACTTGCATAATATCAGTATTAGGTATTGAAAACTGTTCGGTTCGCTGTAGGGTCCCGGTTCTACCTAACATTCCTCCGCGCTTCGCTCGTAGTCGTACCTACACTAACTTGCATAATATCAGTATTAGGTATTGAAAACTGTTCGGTTCGCTGTAGGGTCCCGGTTCTACCTAACATTCCTCCGCGCTTCGCTCGTAGTCGTACCTACACTAACTTGCATAATATCAGTATTAGGTATTGAAAACTGTTCGGTTCGCTGTAGGGTCCCGGTTCTACCTAACATTCCTCCGCGCTTCGCTCGTAGTCGTACCTACACTAACTTGCATAATATCAGTATTAGGTATTGAAAACTGTTCGGTTCGCTGTAGGGTCCCGGTTCTACCTAACATTCCTCCGCGCTTCGCTCGTAGTCGTACCTACACTAACTTGCATAATATCAGTATTAGGTATTGAAAACTGTTCGGTTCGCTGTAGGGTCCCGGTTCTACCTAACATTCCTCCGCGCTTCGCTCGTAGTCGTACCTACACTAACTTGCATAATATCAGTATTAGGTATTGAAAACTGTTCGGTTCGCTGTAGGGTCCCGGTTCTACCTAACATTCCTCCGCGCTTCGCTCGTAGTCGTACCTACACTAACTTGCATAATATCAGTATTAGGTATTGAAAACTGTTCGGTTCGCTGTAGGGTCCCGGTTCTACCTAACATTCCTCCGCGCTTCGCTCGTAGTCGTACCTACACTAACTTGCATAATATCAGTATTAGGTATTGAAAACTGTTCGGTTCGCTGTAGGGTCCCGGTTCTACCTAACATTCCTCCGCGCTTCGCTCGTAGTCGTACCTACACTAACTTGCATAATATCAGTATTAGGTATTGAAAACTGTTCGGTTCGCTGTAGGGTCCCGGTTCTACCTAACATTCCTCCGCGCTTCGCTCGTAGTCGTACCTACACTAACTTGCATAATATCAGTATTAGGTATTGAAAACTGTTCGGTTCGCTGTAGGGTCCCGGTTCTACCTAACATTCCTCCGCGCTTCGCTCGTAGTCGTACCTACACTAACTTGCATAATATCAGTATTAGGTATTGAAAACTGTTCGGTTCGCTGTAGGGTCCCGGTTCTACCTAACATTCCTCCGCGCTTCGCTCGTAGTCGTACCTACACTAACTTGCATAATATCAGTATTAGGTATTGAAAACTGTTCGGTTCGCTGTAGGGTCCCGGTTCTACCTCACATTCCTCCGCGCTTCGCTCGTAGTCGTACCTACACTAACTTGCATAATATCAGTATTAGGTATTGAAAACTGTTCGGTTCGCTGTAGGGTCCCGGTTCTACCTAACATTCCTCCGCGCTTCGCTCGTAGTCGTACCTACACTAACTTGCATAATATCAGTATTAGGTATTGAAAACTGTTCGGTTCGCTGTAGGGTCCCGGTTCTACCTCACATTCCTCCGCGCTTCGCTCGTAGTCGTACCTACACTAACTTGCATAATATCAGTATTAGGTATTGAAAACTGTTCGGTTCGCTGTAGGGTCCCGGTTCTACCTAACATTCCTCCGCGCTTCGCTCGTAGTCGTACCTACACTAACTTGCATAATATCAGTATTAGGTATTGAAAACTGTTCGGTTCGCTGTAGGGTCCCGGTTCTACCTAACATTCCTCCGCGCTTCGCTCGTAGTCGTACCTACACTAACTTGCATAATATCAGTATTAGGTATTGAAAACTGTTCGGTTCGCTGTAGGGTCCCGGTTCTACCTAACATTCCTCCGCGCTTCGCTCGTAGTCGTACCTACACTAACTTGCATAATATCAGTATTAGGTATTGAAAACTGTTCGGTTCGCTGTAGGGTCCCGGTTCTACCTAACATTCCTCCGCGCTTCGCTCGTAGTCGTACCTACACTAACTTGCATAATATCAGTATTAGGTATTGAAAACTGTTCGGTTCGCTGTAGGGTCCCGGTTCTACCTAACATTCCTCCGCGCTTCGCTCGTAGTCGTACCTACACTAACTTGCATAATATCAGTATTAGGTATTGAAAACTGTTCGGTTCGCTGTAGGGTCCCGGTTCTACCTAACATTCCTCCGCGCTTCGCTCGTAGTCGTACCTACACTAACTTGCATAATATCAGTATTAGGTATTGAAAACTGTTCGGTTCGCTGTAGGGTCCCGGTTCTACCTAACATTCCTCCGCGCTTCGCTCGTAGTCGTACCTACACTAACTTGCATAATATCAGTATTAGGTATTGAAAACTGTTCGGTTCGCTGTAGGGTCCCGGTTCTACCTAACATTCCTCCGCGCTTCGCTCGTAGTCGTACCTACACTAACTTGCATAATATCAGTATTAGGTATTGAAAACTGTTCGGTTCGCTGTAGGGTCCCGGTTCTACCTAACATTCCTCCGCGCTTCGCTCGTAGTCGTACCTACACTAACTTGCATAATATCAGTATTAGGTATTGAAAACTGTTCGGTTCGCTGTAGGGTCCCGGTTCTACCTAACATTCCTCCGCGCTTCGCTCGTAGTCGTACCTACACTAACTTGCATAATATCAGTATTAGGTATTGAAAACTGTTCGGTTCGCTGTAGGGTCCCGGTTCTACCTAACATTCCTCCGCGCTTCGCTCGTAGTCGTACCTACACTAACTTGCAAAATATCAGTATTAGGTATTGAAAACTGTTCGGTTCGCTGTAGGGTCCCGGTTCTACCTAACATTCCTCCGCGCTTCGCTCGTAGTCGTACCTACACTAACTTGCATAATATCAGTATTTTGAAAACTGTTCGGTTCGCTGTAGGGTCCCGGTTCTACCTAACATTCCTCCGCGCTTCGCTCGTAGTCGTACCTACACTAACTTGCATAAGTCTACCAAAAAATATTATGGTAACTGCGCTTATGAAGAAATTAACATTATACCATATGTTAATTATAGAAAATATGCATTACACTTAAAGAATGTTATATGATAATTATATCGTATATCAATATACTAAGTGTTGTTATACGACTCTATCATTATATCAAATGAGCTATATTGCGTATTTTATCAAAAAAATTGCTACTACCATATTTTATACTATATTGCCCCCTATAATATTTTTCTTGTTATTTTTTATATATTGCTTAATATTAAGATTGTAGTACTTTTAAATTCTTGCATGTTGGCCATTTATAAGCATTATCTAAAAACAGATCGTTCTCTTAGAACTATGTCGTATAATTTGTAACTAGCCTTAGCTTTTAGCCTTTTTGGGCTGTTACCGCACACTGTCCTTGTCTGGACTATTATTAAGAATAGTGATATACTTGATGTAAAATTTTTGTTAATAAAATAAATAAATAAGCTATCACACTATCCAGCCACATTGGCGGTGCGCCGCGCCGTGGGGCCAGGGCATGAACAGTCGCAGAATGAATTCTAAAAGTGACCAACTTTTTATTCCTCGATTAAACTGTGGTAGTGTTGTGCAGTGGTATAGTGTTGTGCAGTGGAATAGTGGTGTGCAGTGGTATAGTGGTGTGCAGTGATATAGTGGTGTGTGCGGCACGGACCCGGCTCGGCGTCGGCGCAGGCGACGAGGAAGCTGCGCGCGCGGCCGTGGCGCTTGTCGCCCGCCTCGTCCGCGCCCACCACCGCCAGGTCCAGCTCCACCATCGTGCCCTCCGTGTACTGCACGCATCACAAAATATCAACACGACTTTATTGTCTTTAACAACATTGGTGGATATTTTTGAACCTTTCGTTTCGGGACGTACCTATTTTTATGATCTCGACTGTACACTCGGATACTAAGGCCGAGGTGTATTAAAAAACAAACAACGAGCTCATTCATTGCGCTGATGGACGCGACCCCTTGAGGGATCCCATAGCCTCTTGAAAAGGGTCGCAGGGTTGTATTTGAAACATTAAAAGTAATGTAAGGATTTCATATTTTCAAAGGAAATAAAATCAAGTTGAGGACAACGGCCCCCAACTGAGGGTGGAACGGAAGTTAGTGGACTGAAACACGTTGAAGATGCATTATCAAAAGGCAATTAAAACTTATAATTGTGGTTTGTTGGCCATTGCGCCGGTTAGCGACCACATCTTCGTTAGTGTGCCAGTTTGGACGAACAAGCGAGTTGGCTTACTAAAAGGATGTTTTCTTTCTATTATGTAACCGCTAAAACTGCATACGGCTGACTGTTTGAATAGGGTCTGCAGAATTGTTATTATATTGAATTGAGGAAACCTTATCCTATAGGTAACTGATCCGGACGTAATCGGACTAATCTGCAGCAGGCCGCGCGAGCCGACGGAGGGACGTTGCATTGGGTAACACACAACATGTTCATTTGGAATCATGATATAAACGAAATATACTAAACAGTCATAAATCATTACAATATTTCGTATGATTAGTAACAGATTGTTGGCATCGGCTACGCAATAAAATGTAGTCACTTTCCGACATTTACGGGCGCGATGTGACAGGGTGACGGCGATGACAGTGCGCGCTCCTCACGTGAATAAACAAGCTATTATTAAAACATCGGACACTGCGAGTCGGACTCGCGCACGACAGGTTCCGTGCCACACAAGGACAGCGAACAAACACATTTAATAAACATGCGGTATGTACGTGTATAATGTAAGCAGACACCTATTATTCAGAGCAATGGCGCGTAGTTGCAGTGGCCAAGAGGCAAATGGATGTCTCGCGGTATTTGAGCTCCCGAAGTGTTCTGGAACCGCCCTGTGCAACCCGATCAGCACGACTATCCGAGACGGCGCGCGAGCTCTCTCGAGTTTTCTCGCACTATACGTCTCTTTATAAGTTTTCTAATAAGAGAGAGACGGATAGCGGGGTACGTACCAGAATGACTATAATTAAAAAACTAACGTTAAATAACCTACGTTCAAAATCCCTACCCCGGATAGTGCCGTGCCGTTAGCCGTGCTGAGCCAACTTGGCCAGGGGCTGAAATCGGCTGCCTCGCGGCAATTTATTTAATTACTTTAACTATGTATATGCGACAGTTGCGACTTCAGAGGAGTTTATCGATTTAAGGCCCTGCCAAGCGTCAACATTAGGTATTTTAAGCCACGCCCTAACACCCGCCCGCGGCCTGCACCCCGCATTAAAAGTCTCGTTTTTATACATGTTACACACACAAACACACGCGTTCCGCTCACGTCACGTCACCTAGCGTGACAGTAGAGAACGAGGTAGGTACTATGACTTGAGACAGGAAATTTATACAAAAATAAGATAGATAGCGTGCATTCATAAACACGAGTCATTAAAATGTGTACTAATACGTTGATTCATATCAGTAGGTACAATGACAGAAAAAAATTTTTACCTAGGCAAACAAGCAGCCACAAATATCTATACACATGTTTATCATATACATGCGAATAAAGTAGGGGTCGCAAATATCTACTCACGTATGTCCTAAACATTTGTACAAAACAGAGGTCAAAAATATGTAAACAGTCAAGGTCAAGAATATCTATGCACACATGTGCCATATATATGTAAACATACACATTACGAGGGGCGTCTGAAAAGTTCTAAGCCTAAGGTATTTCGAGTTTATATATGCGTTTATGATACTGGCCACTAGAAAGGCCATTTAAAAACAAATTATTAAAAAATAACATGTCACGTTTTTATTATTCTGTTTCGAGATATTCAACGGAAAAGTACATCATGTGTGAATTACCAACGAATATTACGAAAATTGAGCACCGTGCTGTAATTAAATTCCGTACAAAAAGTGACAAATCACCGCAGTGTATTTTTGAGGAAATGGCTATTATTTACGGTGATTCTGGGCCTTCTTATGCCACAGTCAAAAAGTGGAGTCGCTTATTTAAACTCGGACGGGAATCGATCGAAGACGACCCCCGCTCAGGGCGGCCAATATCGGTAGTGACCGAAGAAAACGTAGCAAAAGTCAAAAAGCTGGTATTAGAAGATAGAAGAATGAAGGTTTGGCAAATAGCTGAGGTCTTAGGTATTAGTAAAGAAAGAGTCGGAGAAATTTTACATGAACATTTGTACATGAGTAAAGTCAGTGCTCGTTGGGTACCGAAAATGCTAACGGCCTTCGATAAAGTACGTCGTGTGGAAACTTCTCGGGCGTTTTTAGAATTGTGCGAAGATGATTTAGATGAAGTTTGTTACCGAATAGTAACTGTTGATGAAACATGGATCAGACAGTATGATCCGGAGTGTAAGTCTGAGTCGATGCAGTGGATTGAAAAGGGTGAAAGGCCGCCGAAGAAATTTAAAGTGCAAAAGTCGGCCTCTAAGTTAATGGCTACGGTATTTTGGGACTGTGATGGCATTCTTTTAATCGATTATTTAGAAAAAGGCTCTACGATAAACGGAACTTATTATGCAAGTCTAATAAGACAGGTGCGACAAGCCATAGTTGAGAAAAGGCGGGGTAAACTAAGGAAAGGCATTTTGTTTTTGCAAGACAACGCACCCGTTCACACCGCTAATGTTGCGAGGCGTGCTCTGAAGGAAGTAGGTTTTGAGGAAATTGACCACCCACCCTACAGCCCAGATCTAGCCCCAAGCGATTATTTTCTATTCAATAATTTGAAGAAAGAGTTGAGGGGAAAGCGATTTAGAAGTGACGAAGAGATGAAGGCGGCTGTACAGGAGCATTTTGAAGGGCAAAATAAAGATTATTTTTTTAATGGCCTAAAAGCATTGTATAAAAAATGTAAAAAATGCATTGATTTAGGAGGAGACTATATTGAAAAATAAACACGAGTTCATTTATGTAAATTGTTTTTTTCTATCTTAGGCTTAGAACTTTTCAGACGCCCCTCGTACACAAGTACACACACAGTTACATTATACATAAGTTTACACATTTTGTAACCCCTAGTTAGGAAATCTCACAAATTCAGTGTAAAAATAGTGATCTCACAAATGTTTACTGCGATGCTATCGGTGGGAACCTGTAATTGGCTTTTTGTATTTTATCTATATAGTCAATATGTTTCTGTAGCTGTTGGTTCTCCAAATAAATAAATACAAAGATCATTAATATCCACACAAAAAACAATATTCAAATTTGACTTTTGAAATTTGACGCTCATCGAGAAGAGATCAGTTATGTCATGCGATACATTCGTCCCTTTCATTTCGGTCCCGACGTCATGGAGTCTTCATCTGTTCCTTTGAAAATCGCTTATAACACAAGAAGGGTTAGTCACTAGCACAATCTACAATTTATCACAACTTGTAGGATAATGAAAATATTTCTTATTTATCTGACTGCTCTGTTATAAGCTGTGACATTCTGTAGAACTTTGACACTTAAATTTAGGTATTAATACGGCCAGTATTTTTCAGTCACAACACCCCATAGAAACAATTTCAGCAAAAAGTTTTAATGTGAAGTAACTGCTTAGCACACATTATAAATTTATTGCGCAAGTGTGAGTGCGATCAAGCCCATTACAAAAAGACCTCCGGCACGTTTCAGGTTGAATGGCGCCGTAGGCCTACATATACTGGTGTAAATTATGATTCGTAAGTAATTTTGCGGCGCTGAATCACATAGGTATTGCCTCGAAGACGGCCGGTTGCCGAATGGACTCAATGGGCGGTCCGCGCGTCAGAGACGAACTTACGCCAATAACGTTTGACAGACAAGGAAACAACATCCTCAGAAAGGGGTGTTTCCTTTCAAAAACGCGAAATCAGTAATGATGGGATTATTATAAATATTATTATGAAGGGAGTATATATAAAATCAGATTCAAGACGAGTAATAGATCATCATTTCAACGAAGTTTCGCCGCTTGATATCATGTTGCTTACGTACACTGGTTAAAAATCAAAAAATTTGGACGCAACTTAGGATTTTTTTTCTATCGAGGAAATTTTAAGCAATCGTGTATCGATCTGGTTGGATCAACAAACATATAATCAAGAATCATATATCTGAAAATCAGGCCTCATTGTCTGCTGGTATGGTCAGAATGGCGTTTCAAACCACTCGATATTTTTCAATACAGCCCCTTAAGGATTTGCCGAAGAGGATTGCGGCCTGAGGGCTCAAACATTTAGGTATCCATTTTGTTTGAGATCCCCCCTCCGTTAAATAAGTGTACAGTGTGTGTGTCGTGTCTATCATGGAACAAAAGATATAGTTTTGTGGGTTCTCTAATTTGTCGCCGAAAATTGTATTGCCGATTATCAGTTCGCAACCAACTTTTTGCATAATTTAATTTAGCCGAATGATCATGTGTCAACTTATCAAAAGGTTTAGTTTTATTTCCCAACCTCACGGTTACCAACTGTATGCTTGGACTTTTTTATAAAGTCACTTTTCAAAATGCCACCTTTCGAGTAGCAGTATTCGGTTAATAGTTGTTGGTCCAACTGAAAGATTTGTCAAATGATAGGTATGACAAAAAATTTAAGTCATTATAATAATCGACTTTACAATAATTCTACCAAATGAAACGTTGTCATACAAAAAATTGGCGTTGCGTTACGTAGCGCTATCAGGCTTTTAAAAGTCAACTAATAGGACATAATGGTTTTTCATTATATTATTATAAAGGGTCTTTCATTAAGCAACGAACTTTGAAATGTAATAAAATAACGGGTGTGTAATGATTGGTATAACAACTTTTGATATATTTTCACTGGATATAACAACATTTAATATAATTTCATTGTATACAAACACTCAAGGGACATAATAAACTTTTGGTATAACAACAATCAGTATAATTTCATGGCGTATAATGTTCAAATAGTATAATACATTTTTGAACGTTTAATGGATATAAGTAACGTATAATAGTGTTATAATGTTTTGTAAGTTTTTTTTTTTCACACATTATGATTTTAACGTAACCTTAACCTAACCTAACTGCCAGCGTGTCGACGTCACCCCGCTTCGCGGGGTGCCTATTTCCGCTCTAAGGGACACAAGCTAACCCTAACCTAACCTACAAATAATACCATTGTTACAATTATTTGTCGTTTTTTTACTGCGGGGGATTATGCCAATAGGACATTATTCTAACTGAGTTTTATATCGAACAAAGTTATATCCCATGTATGTTCTACGTTATGACTGTTAGATTAATAGTTGTTATATTATAAGGTCATTATATCTGTTGATAATTATATACATGAGAATATATCAAATGTTGTTATATCAAAAGTGCATTATATCCTTTAATCATTATATCCAGTGAAAATAATCAAAATTTTTTATATCGATCGTTACGCACCCTAAAATAACCTGTGTAGCTGATATTGCTACAATCGTCAGTTGATGTCGCCACCACGCGATATGGCGAAACCCTCGAACTTTTCATCCAATAAATTTAATGTATACCGTGCTGTTAACAATGTCTATATACGCGTTGTTGTTTCTAAGCGTATAGCGTTCCATGATGAAATGTCACTATTTTTTATACATTCTTGCCAAATTTGACAGCTATAGTTTTTCCAAGATGGCCGATATACGCTTGCAAAGTTCGAGAGTGCCTATAGAAAGACCCTATAGGTACCTACTTCTAAGAGGGGAAGAAATTTATCCATTGAAATTTGGTAAGGCAATAATTAGGCACTTCGCGAGTTCACGTGTTCGCGTTCCAAAAAAAAAATTACTATATCTGATCATGTTAGAGACATTATAATATAGCTAACTGTCACGAGTTTCTTTCATTACACTATCCTTTTTAACCTTATTACGGGGGCCTTAAACCTCAGATGGGCACAAACCTCGGGCTTGACCTTGTACCAGCCGGCGTTGCGGCGGTTGGCGAGGTAGGCGGACTCCAGGTCCTTCACCACGACGCCTTCCTCCTGCTCCTCCATGGCCTTGTTCAGCGCCTCCAGGATCTCCGACCTGCCGGGATAACGAAACGTTATTACTTTCAAACGGTCTACATTAGAGCATGCAATATTGGAGCATCCTTAATCCCGGGATTGAAATCCGATATTAGATTTCAATCCCGGGATTTCGATATTAATATCGGTATTTCGATATTAACACATTCAGGGCCAATGACGACACATATGCGTCAGACCGCCGTAGTCGCTTTCCGCTACATACGAGGAAAACCACGGAATCGGCTACGAGCGTAGCGCGTAGCGATTCTTGGCCCTGAATGGGTTAAAGTGAGTTTTGAAGATTTGTCATTAAAAAACCACTTTACTCTGGAAAATATTATATTGATATTGATATTTATTTATTTCATAATATTACATTGCATTATAAATAACATTAATGTAAATCTATAAGAATTAATACTATGATCGTCAAGGGTTGATGATAGAATTTATAATAAAAAATTAAAAAATACAAATAACACTGGATGACTTCTCAGCCTTACGGCTTCATGAATTCGTCCATGCAATAGATTGTAGTATCCAAAAGTATTTTTTTTTTAATTGGGACTGGAATTCCGATACACAGAGCACGTCTTTCAATCCCTTCGGTAGTTTTTCATATAGGGTAGGCCCCATCACATATGTTCAATAATCAACAGAATTTCCTTTCAAATAAAAGTAATGTCCCCATGACCCATCTTTTTCATTTTCATGGTGCTAGCACTGCTAGCCAACTGACTGACAATATCGTCATAAAGAAAAATGCCCAATTCTCTAAGTGATCCCTTTATACTGTTATAAGTAGCAGCAATAACCTTAAAATGGCAAAATTAACTACAAGTAAGACGAAAATCTGAAACGCATCAAATATAGAGGCCTCGGCAGAGAGTACAACTTGGTACCATTTGGCGTCGAGACCCTCGGTCCGTGGGGTCCCAGTGCGCAAAAGTTATTTGCGGAAATGAAACGTCTGGTTGACATAACTGGTGACCGAAGAGCTGGCGGCTTTCTCGCGCAACCCATCAGCATTGCAATTCAGCGAAGAAATGCCGCCAGCATCATCGGTATACAATGCCTCGAAGGCCTTTTTTAGATTAAAAGAACTTAGTTTTAATTTAATTAGTTAATGTTAAGTAGACAGGATATAGAAGTCGAAAGGCGGATCCAAAACGCTTGGAAGAGAGAGCTATTGGTCTATGAAGGGGCTAATGAAGGGTGATCTCCCATTGACCCTCAAACGGAGGTTCGTTGACGTGTGTATACTGCCTATCCTAACTTACGGTGCCCAAACCTGGTCGCTGACAGAGTTACCAAAGAACAAACTCAAGGTTTGCCAGAGGGCCATGGAGCGCAGCATACTTGGAGTGAAAAGGATAGATCGGATCCAAAACAGTACTCTGCGCTCGAAAACGGGCATTGTCAACGTTGGAGTTAAGACTGCTAGACTCAAATGGGACTGCTCGGGTCACGTTTGCCGTATGCACCCACTGAAGTGGGGTAAAATAGCTACAGAGTGAGTGCCACACGATGGGCAACGGCGCCGTGGTCGGCCGAAGACGAGATGGCGGGATGGACGTCTTTCAAATCGACTGGCCAGAATTGGAAATTATTCGGGATAGTTGGAAGTCTAGGAGGCAGGCCTTTGCCCAGCACTGGGACACAAGATAGGCTTACAAAAAACAAAAAAATGTTAATTATCATCTATCATCATTATCATCTTGTATATACTAAAAAAAAAAAAAAAATCACGACATAAGTACTCATTTTATCAAAATCAATTTGTGGAATTATATTTTCTCAAACATGCTCGGAAATGTACGCGTTAATATCACGAAATGAAGACGTGAAGTTTCTTGTTTATGGCTCCCTACATTACTTCTTGGCCTTAGGCCAAGAAGTAATGTATGAAAACCCTAAGTAAAACCATTATTGTCCGCTACTCTAACTTTTTAAATTTGCTTACTAATATTAAACTGACAAAGGAAAATTTACATACTGCCAACCACCACTAGACACTGTTAGCATACTTGCTTCATAAAAAAAATAAAAATAATCTATGGTACTATACTTTATGTGCGGTTAAACATGGTGCTCGAACGGCTTGTTCAAATGGCATGTTTAAAAAATAAAAAAGGCGCAAATGACCTATTATTTAATTGATTACCAAGTATTTATTTTAATTTTAATATTTCCTCACATCGTTTGAGAAAAGTACTATACAATCCTCGGCCGGAACAGGGATTGCTGGACTCGTTGTATTCGGCCTCGTCTACGACTCGGCCGTCTACCCCAATCTCGTCCAGCAATCCCTTACTTCACGGCCTCTGCAGTAATCTACTATTATTCCGTATTACCAGAACATTAAATATGAATCCCGGAATTCCGATATTTCGATATTGGTCCTTTGCAATATCGATATTGAAATATCGGAAAAATCATGTCGGGATTCCGGGATTTCGGGATCCCGGGGATCTCGGTTTGCATGCCCTAGGCACCTTGTGCCATGCATCTTGTGTGAGGGAGGACACAGCGGAATGTCACCTCCCACATATTTGGAGTACCGGGAGTGGGGAAGTAAGTTCACGGTACACAAGACCGACGTGTATCAACACCACTTCTTGCTGTGTGTGTAGGTGCGTGGTGTTGTTCCCGGCGGCGGCGAGACAGGTCGCCGGATATCCCAACATGCGCTGTGTCGGGAGTGAGGGGGCCAGCAAGTGACTCCATCCGCCCGGCACCTGCTGTACCTACGTACTGGTCTGTGATGAGGCGGCGCCGGCTGGCCTGCAGGGCTCCGCGCACGTCGGTCACGACGGCGTCCAGCACGGCGAGCCGGTCCCGCAGCGGAGCCCCGCCCGCGGCCAGCGGCCCCGCGAGGCTGCGCCCGTTGTAGTACAGCACGTCGAACACGCAGAAGCACGGCTGGAACGCCGAGTTCTCCGTGATCTTCTTCACGTCGAACGCCATGCCTGCAGGTGGGCTAACACATATTATCCTTCGTCACACATTATACTCTTGTAACCTACAATAGTTACAAATAAATTTCAAAAACTGTGATGTTGAATAGTTTTCCTTTGTCTATGTCTAAATTCGGTGGTATTGTTTGAAAGACCAGGATTGTAATCAAAGTGACCCCTCCTAAGTTCCAAACATCCAACAGGCTGTGACCGCGTACCGGCAGGCGACCACCATCGCGGTATAAATTAACTCTTCAATATTGACAATATCTTGCAAAATTAATGAAAGAAAGAAAGAATTCATTTATTCAAATAGGATTCTTTGAACCACTTTTGCATCGTCATCAGCTATAACAACGACGAACGAAGGAGCGAAGTTTTTAATTCGAACATGAGTCAAACCGGGTTTGTAACGTGTTGAAAACATGGTTACTCTAACCTGTACTAGCAGGCGATAAACGGATCCACGAGTACGAAGCGAGTTAACAGTTCCGGTGTAACCACTAGTTAATGAAGAGGCTTGTTGTCTTGTATGCCCGCGCGCGTCGCCCGCGCCGTAGTGCGCCCCGTACTGTCTTGTATACCTTTGGTCCCGAAGGCCTGTCTCTGCTTGTGCCAGCCCATCATCTCCCCGTCCAGCACGAGGCTGTCGGCGGGCGCGAGGCCGGCGCGCAGGCGCGGCGCGAGCAGCCCGCGCGCGTCGCCCGCGCCGTAGTGCGCCCCGTACTGTCTTGTATACCTTTGGTCCCGAAGGCCTGTCTCTGCTTGTGCCAGCCCATCATCTCCCCGTCCAGCACGAGGCTGTCGGCGGGCGCGAGGCCGGCGCGCAGGCGCGGCGCGAGCAGCCCGCGCGCGTCGCCCGCGCCGTAGTGCGCCCCGTACTGTCTTGTATACCTTTGGTCCCGAAGGCCTGTCTCTGCTTGTGCCAGCCCATCATCTCCCCGTCCAGCACGAGGCTGTCGGCGGGCGCGAGGCCGGCGCGCAGGCGCGGCGTGAGCAGCCCGCGCGCGGCGCCCGCGCCGTAGTGCGCCCCGTACTGTCTTGTATACCTTTGGTCCCGAAGGCCTGTCTCTGCTTGTGCCAGCCCATCATCTCCCCGTCCAGCACGAGGCTGTCGGCGGGCGCGAGGCCGGCGCGCAGGCGCGGCGTGAGCAGTCCGCGCGCGTCGCCCGCGCCGTAGTGCGCCCCGTACGAGTGCCCCTTGCGGGAGAAGTACTCGAACACGCCGTCGCGCATGTGCAGCTACAAGGGTTTATATTGAGGTTAATAATTCACTAAACAAAAATAGTGCTATTAAATTATGTTAGGAGCAAGCTTAATTATCGCTGTCCGTCCTAAACACACTCTACAATGTTAAGGAATTATTTCCGAGATAGAAACTATCCTATATCGTTGATAAAAACTATCTAAATGAAAAAAAAAACATCTAAATCCGTTCAGGGATTAAGCGTAAAAGGTAACAGTTCGATGAGTTCGTTAGCGTTGCTAAATCTAAATTAAAAACGTGTTTACAAATATAAATATCTTAAGAATCATCAACAGACGTTTCTGCTTAAATTGTATATTTTTTTCATGATGTATTAAAGATTTTTTGAAAGCTACATTACTGGAAATTGTTGGCTAAATCAGTCCAGTACTTTTACTCACGTTAGTCCGCCGGGCTACCCCGTGGGGCTACCTATAGGTATAGATTTGAAAGCAAATTTATCTTATACTAAATTATGTAGAACTTTCCATATCCATCCCCAGTCCCCATTTAACGGTTATAGCATAAATTATTAGAAAAATAAATAATAAATTTATTTATTTATTTATTTATTTATTTATTTGGAGAACCAACAGCTACAGAAACATATTGACTATATAGATAAAATACAAAAAGCCAATTACAGGTTCCCACCGATAGCATCGCAGTAAACATTTGTGAGATCACTATTTTTACACTGAATTTGTGAGATTTCCTAACTAGGGGTTACAAAATGTGGAAACTTATGTATTCATTTAACTTAACTAAACAACAACATCATACGGATAGGAACACATTATGATTAACTAAAATTTTGAAGCTACGCTCATTCAAAGTAACTTCTCGTCAATTTACGCCTCACAGCAGGAATATTACTGTTGAATAGGTATATCAATATCAAGGTCTTTTGTCAGCTTATTAATTTTTTTACAGCCACGAATTAGAAAAGTGTTCTGCCTATACTTACACGGGGCAAAGGGAATAGAGAGAGGGGGATAGTGTCTTTTGGTTCTAGACGGAATATTGAACGAAAGTTTAGCTAATAAATCAGAGCAGTCTACATTTCCATTTATAATGTTTAAAATATAAGTAATATCCGCTAAGTCCCGACGCGTGGAAAGCGGAAGAAGGTGATGCTTTTTACAGATATGGCTGTATTCAGATGATTTGTAAGGAGTTTTCAGTTTAAAGCAAAGATATTTAACAAACTTTTTTTGGACACGCTCAATTCTGTCAATATATGTCTGATACTGCGGGTTCCAAATTTGCGACGCGTACTCAAGTTTGCTTCTAACATAAGCACAAAAAAGTACTTTTATAGTTTTAGCTTGGGTAAAATAATAGGAATTACGTATGATGAAACCTAATGCTTTTGTAGCACTAGATACAACATTATTAATATGTTCATCGAATAGAAGCTTAGAGTCATGTAGCACACCGAGGTCCCTCATAACTGGTACTTTTGATAGTTGCTGATCTCTGAGTTTGTAAGAGGTTTGAGCTGGACAACGTTGCCTCGAGAAGGTTACGGTGAAACATTTAGATGGATTGAGCTCTAGCTTATTAGAATGACAATACCTATCGAGACGCATAAGGTCTTCCTGGATTAGGATAGAATCATGCACGGTTTTGACTTTGGCAAAAATCTTCATGTCGTCTGCAAAACAAAGCAGGTTGGTATGGATGAAGCAGTCGCTAATATCATTGACATAAATATTAAAGAGTAATAGGCCGAGCAACGATCCTTGGGGGACGCCGCTGGGGTCGGTTACCCAACTAGAAATGTAATTATTAATGACAACAGCTTGAGATCTATTTGCAATATATGAAGAGAACCATCGTAATAGGTCTCCGCAGATGCCCATTTTATGTAATTTAGAGATTAGCAAGTCGTGGTCAATCCTATCAAATGCCTTGCTATAGTCCGTATAAATAACGTCTACCTGACTACCGCGGGCCATCTCATCTGAGACATAATCATTGAGAAGAGTTAAATTAGATATAGTGGATCTATGTTGAAGGAAACCATGCTGGTTAGGGCTAAAATAGTTTTTAAGAGCCTCATTAACCTGAATGTATACTAGCTTTTCCAGTAATTTTGAAAGTATACATAGTTTAGAGATTGGCCTATAGTTAGTAACTTCCGTTTTTGAACCTTTTTTATGTACAGGAGTAATAAAAGCTGATTTCCATATCGAAGGAACTGTACATTCTGCAAAAGAGCGGTTAAATAGTAAAACTATAGCTTCTATGATTGATTTCGTGCAATTTATCAGGAACAGGGCAGGTACATTATCTGGTCCAGCTGATTTTGATGGATCAAGTTGTAATAAGAGCTTGGTAAGCAGTTCAGGATTTACCTCAATGTTAGATAAGTGGGCGATAGGGCTACAACGGCCCGCCGCATCGATAGCTGCATTTTGACTAGTACTTGGTGCCGAGAATGTGGAATGGAAATAAGCAGAGAAAGCCTCGCATATGTCAGCTGCGGTGTTGACAAGTCGGTCACCATATTTAAGACTGCTTGGTATGCCATGTGAGCTAGAACGCGACTTAATATAAGACCAAAATTGCTTTGGGTCTTTGGAAATGTTACCCTCGATGCGGCGAACATATGCAACAAAACACTCCTGTTCAAGTTTCTTAACTCTATCTCGCTGCACATTAAATGAAATTAAGTCGGATTTATTGCCATATATTCTGATTTTTTTGAAATATTTAAATTTCTCCCTAACCGCTTTTTTCAGGGAGGCGGAGTACCAATTAGGAAATGAGTCGGTATGAATATTTTTACTTGGAATATATTTGGTTCTGAGTCTAACAAAGGTAGAATATAAGTAGTCAAGTGAGTCATCCAGAGAACGTCGAGAAAATTCCTCCTTCCAATTAACCTGAGCCAATCCGTTATTAATAGAATCATAATCACCTTTGTTATAAAAATACTTAATAGAAGGTGCTGGTTTTAAAGGACTAATTACAACAAACCTAATCGTGACTAAAAGGGCCTTATGATACGGATCAATCGGCACTAAGGGGTCCGTACATTCACTTACGTCAACTGAATCATTTGATAACACGAGATCCAACAATTTTCCGTAATGATTCAAGATACCGTTAAATTGGCTCAAGTTACAAGTATTTAATTCATCTATGAAAGTACACTCGTCAATACTTATATAATTAGATGGGGACATTACTGAGTTTAGGGGTGTCCACATAATATTACTCATGTTGAAATCTCCAATTACCTATTAAGTATTTATCTGCACCACCTAGCAACATTACTTCGCTGAGACTGTCTAAAAAATTCGACAATTGCTGTGAATAAGAAAAACCATTATTTTGTTTGCATAGATAAAGAACACACATATGTAGCCTAATGGGAGTATTATGGCATCCTTTTAAAGATAAAGTGACCCAGAGATCCTCAGCCGATGACTGGTAGGTAGGTTGCGAAACGACGGTCAACTCCCTTCGAGTGGCAATTATGACACCTCCGCCACGGCTTTGACCAGTTAAAACTGGATCGCGATCTCGCCTCCACACGACATATCGATCATCAAACAGTTCCGAATTCAAAATTCCGTCTAGCAACCACGTCTCCGTCAAAAAAATTATATCATAAGAAGCACAGTTTAAATTACGATAGAAAGTTAAAGTTTTAGAGCGGAGCCCTTACATTTTGATAGTAAATGGTAGGATAGTTGCACCCGTTTGTCCTAATATTTGAAGCCATTATTTATTAGTAGTGCAAGAATAGTATTGGAGCATTAATATAATAATTTGGCAGAACACATAATCAGCCGTGAAGAAAATAATAATATGAGATAATGACGTTTTGAGCTGTAACAAGGGTAGATGAATAAAATATCATGAGACATGAGTTTTCTATAAGTGCGATAGACCGAGCAATTAAACGTATTACGAAAACAGTGCATAAGACAGAGATAGATATATTTGAATGAGCGTACCTTAGACTGTGCAGCGGGAATGCAATCATTGATAAGCCCCCGGTAACAATAAGCCCAGACCGGTCCGGGCCGATCAAAGGTACTCAAACTGTTAAAAGTAAAGATCAGGAACAATAATATTATGTGAGTTAGACATGAGAAAACTATGAAAGATGCAAAACAGACTAAAGAAATTTGTTTAAATCGTTTTCACTGTTAATAACGTAAATCCTTGAATTGTCATCTTTGCGCACGTGGATCTTAGCGAACTTCACCCACACGTACATATAGCCCTTAGCTTTTAAAGCTGTTTTAGTTTTTGTTAGTAATTGTTTGTATTCAGGCGTTAGATGATCATTTACGAAGATCTTTTGCTGATTCTCATTGAACCCAATTTCGTCGGCCATAATTATCTTTTTTATTCGAGCTGAGGCAATGAAATCTTCCTTTATATATCGATTAGCGAAGCTGACAATTATAGATTTTTCCTTTGAATTGTGTACAGGGATTCTTGATATGTAATTTATGCTAGTTCTGTGTACTGGATATCCAACTACTTGGCACATGCTATCCATAATGGTGAAGAGATTCTCATTTTTCTTCAATGGAACACCTTTTATTTCAACATTATTCAGGCGAAGCCACTGGTCCCGACTGATGAGTTCATTCTTCAAATGGGATAACTGTAGGCCCATTGTGTTGATTTTGTCATTAAGTGTGTTGTTCATCGATTCCAGTTCAGGAAGCTTGACCTCCACCTGTTGCAGGCGGGACGCGCACTCATCAAGCTTGCCGCTGTTGAATTCACACGAGTCTTTCACCTCGGCGAGTTCTGTTTTAATTGATTTTACGTCCTGCACTAAGGTTGGAAGACACGCCAGCTGCCGTTTCATTTCTTTCAGCTCACTCATAATAGAGTCAAAGTCGGCCTGCTTGGAGCTTGCTGGCGATACTTTTGAATGCGTAGGTGAGGGATCTTTTCTGCAGCGTAAGCATTTCCACGCCGCTTTCCGGTCTGAGGTGTATTTCCGATAGTTCTGTTCACTTAAGTTGGTACAGCAATACCCTATGCTGCCCTTACAAGACCCACACGGGATGCTGTCGGTGACCTCCGCTTTACAGATCGCGCACTTCATAATCGGTTGCAGATAATTACGATAAAGTTACAACAGTTTGAGAACCGCTGGAAATAACAACAACTAAACGCGGGTGATTAGCGAAATGCGTGCGTGCGTGAGTGAGTGCTCGCACAGGACTGTAAATATATTACTTATCTAATAATAATAATTAGAATATATTACTTATCCTAAATGAACTTTTTAAATTAACAGGTTTAATCAAACAAATTCGGTTTTGGGAGCATCACAGTTCTAACCAAACCTAACCTACATTTCTGGTAGCTGTTCGGTTCTGTAAAGGTCGTGGTTCTAACTTTACTTAACCTACTTTTCTGCCAGCAGTTGGATTATGTATTTTGAATAATAAATGACTCACCATATTTAAATTTCCCTTACTTTAAAATTATCTTGTTCCCCGTACAAACTTCCAACTCCTTTTAGCCCCTTTAGGGGATGAATGTCTTTTAATTAAACCCCTGATGGAATCAATTTCAAGGGAACACCCAAATACTCCGAAATATTTTATTCCGAATTTGCTAATTCCGATTTTCAAAACTCCGAATTTCGTAATTCCTAAGACTTATAATTTCGATTACTAAAAAACTAAAAAACACGAATTTTAATTTACCGAATTACAAAATCTCTATAGTTTGTTTTTCCGATTTTTATAACTCCGAACAATCAAAAGCGCGAAATGTCATTGGCCCTAAAAACAGTATTCCGATTATCAATTTTCCGAAATTTCATTGCTAATTCGGAAATCTGATATTCGGGATAATGAACTTCGAATTTTCAATAATCGGAATTTTATCTCTTAGGAATTATGAAATTCGGAGATTTGAAAATCGGAATTAGCAAATTCGGAATAAAATATTTCGGAGTATTTGGGTGTTCCCATCACGGGACATAAACTTCGGAATAAAAAATCCGAAAATTACGATTCTTATTTCTCGTAGAAAATGCATGGGGTTCTGCCTTTTCTCCGAACTTTTTATGTCCGGGCGGGTTGGCTAATTGTTGTATGACAACGTTTCTTTGAGCTTTGGTAGAATTATTTTAAAGTCGATTATTATAATGCAAATGACTTGAATTTTTTGGGATATCTATCATTTGGCAAATCACTGAGTTGGTCAAAAAACGGTAACCTATCGCAATCACTCAAATTTATTGACCGAATATCGTTTGTCCGAAAACTTTTCGTATTTTTATGAGTTCTCCGAATATACAATTCATTACTTTTTTCATTTACCATTTGATGTTATCCAAATGTTTCAGTTGTCCGAAAAACTTTTACCGCTGCAGTCATTTGAGCTTGTTACAACTTTTGTTTCACACCCAATTTTTTACTTATCCATCATTACTTTCCGCATTTCATACGTTTAGCCAAATGTTAATTTTGAGTGAAATTCAAAGTTGTTTTACAGAGACTCTAAGGCAGGTCGGTGTAGGTACGACGACGAGCGAAGCGAGGAGGAGTGTTAGGTGAACTGTAACCCTACAGCGCGCGAGCCGAGCGAGCGCAGCGAGCGTGCCGCGGCAGCGGCCGGCGAAGCGCCAGGACCGAACACTTTTTTACTACCTAATACTTACATATGTACTATATAAGTAAGAAATCGGTAATATAAGTAAAGTCGGAAGAAGGCTAATGGATAATGTGTTTAAATGTTGAAAATACACACAACTATTCTCATAAACAAACATATGAATTAGTAACATAGTATGTGTGTTCCGTATAAACAATAATATGTCAAATATAATAATTCCGATTTGATAAAATACGAACAGATTATCAACCGAATCGTTACGTCGGTATAACGATATTGCGGGTATACCAATAATTGGGAATCATTGATTTGTCAAACAATTACAAAGGCTATACCATAAAATGACCAGCCGTAAACGTCGCGAACTAAAGTGTCGGACAAACGAAAAAAGTCAAGCTAAGTTTGTCGAATAGTAAAAGCCGAAATGAAAATAGGACAAAAAAGTTTAGTGATTCAGATAGGTAACCTCAAAAAACTATTATCCGAATAAAGTTTCGTCAGAGCAACAGTTCCTTTTTTTACATTAGACAACTTTTTACTTCAAAGCATAACATAGTCAGGCTTTTATCCAACGTTATTAATCTATACTGTGTGTGTGTGTGTGTGTGTACCAGCGAAGCGAGGAGGAGTGTGTTAGAACCGTCACCATGCCGCTCACGAAAGGTGTCTCACGAGATATAAAAAAATATAATTTCGTATTATCATACATAGCGTATAACAATCATAACATATAGTATATTTTCGTATAAGGATTATAATAAAATAGCTTAGGTTAGAGCAGGCAGTAATGCGGGGCTCGGGGGGCGACGCCCCCCGCAGTAAAAAAACAACAAATAGTCGTAACAATGGTAATGTTTGTAGGTTAAGTTAGGGTTAGCTTGTGTCCCTTAGAGCGGAAATAGGCACCCCGCGAACGACACGCTGGCGGTAAGGTTAGGTTTAGGTTAGGTAAAAATAATTGGCGTTGGTCCGTGGCTCCGTAGTACCTAAGCCCGAACTCGCATTATTGCATTAAGTCTGCCTTTATACGCCCCAAGATTCAATTTTTTTAAATAATATTCTTAAAATATATGGTATTATTTGTAGGTTAGGTTTAGCTTGTGTCCCTTAGAGCGGAAATAGGAACCCTGCGAAGCGGGGTGACGTCGACACGCTGGCGGTTAGGTTAGGTTAAAATAATTGGCGTTCAGGGACACCTGGCTCCGTAGTAATCCTAAGGCCGAACTCGCATTATTGCATTAAGTCTGCCTTTATACGCCCAACGGGTGGCTGTCTAGTCGCATAACATCTATTGTCAAAATATCGATTGTCATACAACATTACGCATGAAGTTGATGCTCATATTTTTTTGTGGCATAAATGATACTATGGCAAGTATGGCATAATTGTTCCCTGTCATAATTATACGGATTCATAATTGGTTTTACCATAATGTAAAATGTCATACATTTATTCAGTCATAATATGGATAATTATAATTATTTTTAGTAATAATTGTAAATGTCATACATTTGTCAAGCCATAATATTGATGATAATGAAATTTGAGATTTAATCAAAAAACAATACAAAGGGTGGGCGTCAAATAAACTTTTCTCTGAGTTCAACCAATGCCAAGATAGTAGATATAAAAAAATACAATTTCGTATTATCATACATAGCGTATAACAATCATAACATATAGTATATTTTAATACATATAGTATAAAGTTCAAGTTTTCACGTAGGCAGTAGGGAACGGGATCCCCTTCATTGGCATAATTTTTTTTAGACTAATATAGTTTCGCATAATTGATTTGGCATAATTTCTAACGGCATAATAATACTTTCGCATAATAACACTTTGGCCTACTACTTTGTTTGGCATTCTACGCTAATAGCATAATTTCAGTTGAACTAATCTGTATTGGCCGAATACATATTACGCATACTATTGTTTGGGCTAATAATTATTTGGTATATCTTTCATTATCCATAATTTCTTATCCATAATTTCAGTTTTCTAAATGACTAAAACTCAATTTCGTTGTTACAATGCATTTACACTTTTCGTGGACGCGGATTATTGGGTCGTGCATTATCAGGGCGGATAAAAATGGCTTGTCATAAGCGAACTCTGTCTTAGGTCGGTTAGGTTAGGGTTCACTTGTGTTCCTCAGACCAGAAATAGACACCCCGCGCAGCGGGGTGGCGTCGACTCGCTGGAGATTATTAGTCCGCACAGATGACCGTCCCAATGTACATGGATTATCAGGCTGTACATTATTGGGCCGTGCATTATGCTTTCATTGCTTTGTGTAATGCATGATTTTATTTTTTAGGACACAATTTTTATGCGTCTTGTAATGATGCCAAATAATTATTATGTCTTTTTGTATTTATGCTATCTGATGTTAGTCTTTGTGATGATTATGCTATTTTCGTTTATTCTTTTTTATATTTATGCCATAACATGATTAGGCTTAACGCTAATTCGGCTATAAAAAATTATGCGTTATTATATTATTCCAAATGATTTTATGCGATCCAATAGAGAACCGTAGGGAACAGGGACTTACTTAGTGGCAAAACCGATTCGGATCGCGGATAGGTTAGAAGACAGTCTTCCAGGTTATTTTTTTTATAAAAGAGCGTGTTACGAAACGATACTCCCACGGTCAGCTCTCACGAGTCACCACCCAGTCATACCCTTTTCTCGAAAATCGATTGCTCTTTTGCTTAGTGGGCAATTAGCCAATACAAGGACCGAGTTAACATCATGTGAAAAGTGTGGAAAACAAGTGTCTTATGCTTCCATCGCGGTCGCGTAAGGTCGTGATCGACCTCGATCAATCATTTTAGTTCTAAAATTAAGTTAATTTGTAATCTCACGTCTGCACCGTTGTAACTTTCTTATCAATTAAACGCACTTCGAACATTAAGTGTTGGTTTCAACTTATAGTCCCCTAGACGGCCCTAACGTTTGTAGCGGAAAAACTTGTTTGTAAACTTTAATATCGACCGCCCTTTTGCTATAGGTACCTACTGCAATCAATCAATCAATCAATCAAATCATTTATTTGCTGTAAAACATAGTTCAATGCATGCAAACACAATGTAGTCAACATACCCACCATAAAAGAGAACTTTGTAATACTTGCTACTGATTCGAGATCTTCATTTACTACTATTGTTATTTAGTAACAAGAATTCGTAATTCTGATTTTTCGGATTTTTGTTTAGTCAGATTTATAATTGGTCAGTGTAATGATATTCGGATTATTGAAACTCGGCATGTTAATAATCGGAATTCGTATTTTTGATAATTCGGATTATTATTAAGTCGGACTTCTTATTATTCGGGGTATTGAAATTCGGAATTTCTGATAATCGGAATTGTAACCGTTAACCTTTTGAAATTTCGGATTTATAAAATTCGGATTTATGAAGAACCGGAATACTTATATTAGGAGTTTTAAAACATTCGGAATTATGAAAATCGGTATTATGAAATTCGTGATTGTCGTAATCACGAATTTCATAATACCGATTTTCATAATTCAGGAATTTAGTTTTTCGTATTTATGTAGTGTAGGTAAGTACAAAGTAGTTGTATTGTTGTATGGAAAATCCGGTAAATTGTTGTTTCGGTCGCGAAATACTGCGTTTAAGTACATAGTTGTCATACAATTTTGTTTCTATAAAAGCGTAAGGATTCTATTGGCAGCTTTAAATTTACTCTTGGACAATAAAAAAAATGCATGATTTTTCTTAACTTACATGGTTCATATCTTTTTATGATTTTAATTACATTTTATAATTTATACTTTATTACGATAATTTGATGGTTTACTGTCCATTTAGCATCACTACGTTATCAATTTGAACATGAGGCCGCATGCGTATTGAACATAACAGTGTATTCAGCCTGCATGCAGGCGTGCAAATGTTTTACAAAGAGGCGATTAATTTAGTAAAAATAAAAATTATCAATTGCAATCCGATAAAAAAACATTCCATGTAAAAAGAGGCCAAGTCTCGAAACTCTTCCACCGTAAAAAGTTGTGAGATATTTCGTAGAGCCAAGTCTCAGGCATCCTTATTAATCTTTATTTGCTTGCTTGATAAAATTCTGCAACGTGGCAATCACACAACTTAACTGTATTTATGGCTTTTTGCATACTTACCTAAAATTATGTAGTATTGTGTGATTGCCAAGTCACAAAATTTTATTTAGCAAGCAAATAAAGATTAATAAGAATGCCTGAGACTTGGCTCTACGAAATATCTCACAACTTTTTACGGTGGAAGAGTTTCGAGACTTGGCCTCTTTTTTACATGGAATGTTTTTTTATGGGATCTCACTTCTTTTTGTAGGTTAATGTGTTATCCATACATACAAACTATAAATGCAGGCCCATTCTTGCTTTTGAATTTTCCCATTCACTCCAAATGTAACTTTGTAATCCTATATATTTGTATAGGATTACAAAGTAATGTATAGAGTTGGTGTATCTAGAAAACTGGGTTGAAATTGCATTTTTTTATACTTTTCCCTTTATGTGGCCATTAAACCCTAACTCTGTACTAAATTTCAGCTCTCTGAGTTTATGGGAAGTACTAGTTCTATTTTGATGATCATGAGTGAGTGAGAGAGTGTCATAAATGCGAAACTTTGCTTTCGCTTAACTTCGGAACTAAATGACCTACAGACATGAAATTTTGGATTTTAAGTATGTGATTACAGCTTACTGGATGACGAAAATATCTGCGTTCTGGTCTTATCCAAAGGTTCTCAAATAGGGGCCTGAAAATGCGGCGAAATGGTTCCAGTAAAGGATGGTACGGCAGTGTTTGCTTCGCGCTTGACTTGGCGGGGGCACTACCGTGCCCCCAGATAATACACCTACATTAAACAAATTCAAAATACTATTCAATTTATGTCACTTATACTCTAAATAACTCTTAACACTATAAAAACATCTGTCGAGAAGCCAATTCGTCAACTTATTATTAAAACTGTTTCCCCGGAGAACCTTAATGTCCTCAGGCAAGTTATTATATAATTGAATGCACATGTTGGCCACATTTTTACCATATTTGGCACGCCCTACAGCCTAAACCGTTTGACGGATTTCGACATATGAGGTGTCGCTGGATTCCTCTTAATCGTAGGGATTTGTAAAAAATGTGTTGGGTTTTTCGAAAAATCTGCTGATTTCACTTGTTGCCTTGTCTATTATTGTGCACGACGCGCCGTACCTATAGCGCGCAGCGTCGGCACGCCGCGCTGTTCACGTCGTTGAACTACGCTAGGACGGCTTAGCGCCGACTGGGTGTATTGAGATACGCTTAGGCGTATGCCACCCTACCGTCACCTAACAAATACTGTACGACCCGGAACCGAATCCTGGCGGTCCACTCGATACCTGTGACAGCCCACGATTGCTCGCAGATACGACTCTCGAGTTGTAAACTCGGAGCCCACTCGATATCTGCCGCTTATACCTTTGCCAATGACCTGTTACCTTTTACGTTACCAGTGACCTGTTATCTATTTACTGCAATTGAATTAATATTATTTTCCACAACATACATGGTAAAAAACACGAAAAAGTAGTTAAACAATCAAAGATATTTTATTTAAATAAAATATTTTAAGGGCAGTTAATGCACTATGTCGACGAGTACACATATTTAGGACAACTAGTTTCCTTCAGCCATAGGCAGGATAAGGAAGTCGAAAGACGGATCCAAAACGCCTGGAGAAGCTATTGGTCTTTAAAAGAGCTACTCAAGGGAGACCTTCCTTTAACCCTGAAACGAAAACTCGTCGATATGTGCATTCTGCCTGTCCTAACCTACGGTGCTCAAACATGGTCACTCACCGAGGCACAAAAGACCAGATTGAAGGTTTGCCAACGAGCTATGGAGCGTAGTATGCTGGGAGTCAAACGGATCGACCGGGTCCGAAACTCTACGCTGCGCTCAAAAACTCGCATTGCTGACGTTGGGGCTAAGACCGCCAAGCTGAAATGGGAATGGGCTGGCCACGTCTGCCGAATGCATCCCCAGAGCTGGGCTAAACTAGCCATGCAGTGGGTGCCGCACGATGGGAGGCGACGGCGTGGCAGGCCGAGACGGAGATGGCGGGACGACCTGGACGTATTTCGCAACGATTGGCCGGAGATTTCTCGGAATCGGGACGAGTGGAAATCGAGGGGAGGCCTTTGCCCAGCAGTGGGACACACTATAGGCTAGAAAAAAAAAAAAAAAAAAAAAAAAAAATAAATAAAAGTTAAATACAAAACCATGTGTCGTGGCATAGAAAAGGGGCTGGCTCAGCATAATGATGTGGCTAGCCTAGCTGGTATTCTGCCAGGACCTTACATTGTGTGCAATATATTTATTTATATTTTAAATGACTTTAATAACTTTAATTGACTTAAATTACTACTTTTTAGATAAAGTTATCGTAATAACAATAACTACCAATAAACTTTAAAAAACAATTCTGTTTAACGAAGTGTGGCTGTTTAGGTTATTGCCATTGGTCTTTGTTTTTTTTAATACTTTTCAACCCTAGGGGCGACATGGCTCACTTTCAACCCGCTATTCAGATAAACAATGACCTACTTTCAGAGTATAAGAGATGAAAACACTTTTTTTTGAGCTAGTCCAGTTGGCTATTGCTTCTTTTAAAAATGGCTCCGCAGGCGGCCTTGATGGTTTGACACCCCAACATTTAAAAGATCTGACCACAGGCATGCCTGGAGGCCAGAACGTTAGTCTGGTGTCAAGCATTACCCGTCTGGCCAATCTAATGCTTGCGGGCAAAGAAAATTCATCTGTCATACCCACTCTTTACGGCGCTCATCTATGTGCTTTAAAAAAAAAAGATGGCGGAATTCGACCCATAGCCGTGGGCTCTACATTCCGCCGTCTAGTCTCAAAGATTTGTTGTAAATATATAATCTCGGACTTGGAAACCAAAATTCGGCAGTAAAGGTGGATGTGAAGCAGCCGTCCACGCATGCGTACGTGAAAAATGCCTTTAATTCCGTCGATAGAAGTGCACTGTTGACAGAAATCCAAAACCTAGTCCTGGAATATATCCTTACATCTACCAATGTTATGGCGCTTCCACAAATTTAGTCTACAGAAAAAACAACATCTTGTC
Organism: Epinotia ramella; assembly: GCA_947578815.1. Taxonomy (NCBI): domain Eukaryota; kingdom Metazoa; phylum Arthropoda; class Insecta; order Lepidoptera; family Tortricidae; genus Epinotia; species Epinotia ramella. Next base: position 31,070,577 of record OX388203.1, read on the forward strand.
TTCTGTCGGCTGTCAACAGGGTGACCCTCTGGCCTCCGGCCATATTTATCCTCGCTATCCATCCAATTATTTCGACACTAAATTCAAAATTTAACGTTTGGTACCTCGACGACGGAAGTCTGGGTGGTGATGCTAGTTCAGTCATGAACGACCTTTCGACCATAGCAAGTAAATTTAAATTAATTGGATTGGAATTAAATACAAACAAGTGTGAACTTTTCATCAATGCTGACACACCAAACCAATCACAAATTCAACAAAATTTCGAGAATATCTGTCCCGGCATCAAAATTCTGCAAAAGAACTCACTTCACCTCCTAGGTGCACCTGTTTTCGAGGAATCAATTCCGGATTTCATTAACTCCAAAATTAATCGTTTCTCTGAATTTTCGAACCGTTTACTAGAAATTAATGCCCATATGGCCATTTGCATCCTCCGATTTTGCATGTTTGTTCCGAAGTTCACCTATGCTATGCGCTGCAGCCCCCTTTGGAAATTTAAAAATTATTCCGAATCCATAGACTTCATGCTTCATCTGCAGCTCCAAAATATCATTAACGTCAAAATCAACGATAGACAATTGCTACACACCACTCTACCAATCAGATTCGGAGGTCTTGGTATCCGTCAAATTTCCAGCGTTGCCCTGCCCGCGTTCCTCTCCTCGGCAAATAGTACGCTCACCCTCGTAGGTAAAATCCTTAGACCATCACTACGTGATTTCGAGGTGACGTACTTGTCTGAGGCAGAGGACGCGTGGAAGATGGCCTGCCCGGGAGTGGACTTGCCAAATAACAAAAATATTCAAAACATCTGGGACCAACCTATTTGTAAGCAAATCCACTCCCATCTGTTGGACTCCTGCTCCACCAGCCAGGAAAAAGCAAGACTACTGGCTGCGTCGGAAAGGGAGGCCGGCTCATGGCTCCATGCTCTTCCCTCTACAAATTACGGGACACTCCTTGACTGCAACACTCTGAGATTGGCTGTCGGTCTACGCCTTGGGGCCGACATTGTTTCTCCACATCGTTGCCCCTGCGGAACCTTGGTGGGAAGCCTGGGACACCATGGCCTATCTTGCGCAAAGAGTGCTGGACGCCTGTCTCGCCACGCCTGCCTCAATTATATCATACGTCGGGCCTTCGTCAGCACCAACGTGCCGGCCGTACTGGAACCGCCGGGATTGGCGCGGGACGACGTCAAGAGGCTAGACGGTATGACCCTAGTGCCTTGGAAACTGGGACGGCCCCTTATTTGGGACGCCACATGCGTAGACACCCTGGCGCCGTCCCACCTTAGCACTACATCTCTGAGAGCAGGCGGGGCAGCTGCAGCGGCCGAGGCAGCAAAGTGCCGCAAATACATTGGCCTCACAGACGGGCATGTTTTTGCGGCTTTTGCTGTCGAAACACTCGGACCCTGGAGCTTAGGCGCTCACCAATTATTCAGCCGAATATCAAAAAAATGGTCAGAGTATCCGTAGACCATAGGGCTGGCTCGTTTCTTTCCCAACTGATCGGCATAGCTATCCAAAGGGGGAACGCAGCTAGTCTTATGGGAACCCTTCCGCAGGGATCCGACCTTGGGGACCTTTTTTAAATTATTTATTTTATTTTATTAATATTAGGTTACTTTATACTGTTTAAGTTATTTGTGGTTTTCTAATGTATCTATTATTAATTCATATTATATTGATTAGAAAGATTAGTTATTAGAATACAAAAAAGTACTTTCAGCGTTTTAGAAAATTCCATCCCTAAGGGGGTTAAAAAAGGGGTGCAATGTTTGCATGAGAAACACTTTGAGCTAAGGTGAGTCGGGGCAAGAGTAACATCGGCGGAAGAGGGTCAAAAGCTTCTCCAGCTAATTCTTTTGAATTGAGCGCCTTTTTGTACCAGGCGTGTATTAGTTCCATCGTCAAATCATAGATGTCTCTTTCACACGCCATATTGAAACAAAACGTGGTTTATTTTGACTGTGATAAGTAGAAGTGCACGTGTATAATTCAAAAGCGGTTTTGTGTGATTTATGGCTGTTAATTCGGATTTGTTTGTTGGTGAGTCGAATATTTATAGTTTATTTCTTATGTTACATCGTTATTTTCTGTTACTCCTATCTGTTCGAGACAAGTCTGAACATAGCTTTATGTTATATAAACCATAGATAAATATTTGTTGCTTGCAACACTTTAGATTTTAAAACTAGATTAAATTGTCTATGATTTTCCCGTTACATTTTGTCCTGTCGTGCTATGGCGATATTCGAAATTAGCTCAATAAAGTTAATTTTTCAGATATCTTTCGTAGTTGTTTTTAACATGCGAAAGCTTGGTCCTTCGAGTGTAAATAACAAGTAGAATCAGTGATATTTTCAGTGTTTTGCTTGCTGGCTGGGTTGTCGTGACTTGCTATACCCTGTTGGGCGCCCGCCGCAACCTCACCCAACCTATAGATTGGTTGAGTATCGTCGTGATTTCGGTGTGATTAAGCCCGAAATAAGTTTACGCCGAGCTACAAGTTCCAGGAAAGGTTCCAGCTTCTGGGAACAAAGAAAATATTTTGCAAGTACCGACAGATTATTTTGAGCGGTACTGCGAAAACGGCGTGACAAGTTGTCAAGTTACGTTCGTTCAGAAACCGAGGTTGGTGTTCCTACTCACGGTTTGTGTGACCGCCTTAACGGATTTGGCGCCGAGTCTGACGTTTTTCTGCAGTTGTCACCTGTCATCATATCTGTGGTTGGTGGTGCGATTTGTTTTGTTTACGGCCGGCATATTACGCTTTTTAAGGAAGATTACTATTAAATAAAGAGAAAAAGTGTTTTGTGTTATCGTTTGTTTGTGCTAGGCAAGTGTTATGTCTGAAAACACCAAGAAACTGCGCAATAAGCGCGGGCAAGTGAAGGCAACGGTAACGCGCATCGAGGGCTTTGTAAATGACCCTATAAGCTTCACTTCTGCAACCGTGGACACTTTAGAGGCGCGTAAGGAGAAGCTAATCTCCTCCCTCAAAGAATATGAGGGAATTCATCTGGACATATTGAACGGCGATGATTCTGACAATGAGGATGTCGGAGCATTTGAAGATAGATTTTTTACTACGCTTGCCAAGCTGAATGAGGGTATAAGGACCTTGAAGGGAAGTGAGGCTGCCCAAGCCAATAACATATCCACATCCAAGTTACCTTGTGTTGAAATGCCTACTTACAGTGGTAAGGACTTTACACTATTTAAGCCGTTTTACATGTTTATTGCGGTTATTGATAATAATAAGACATTGTCAAATGTGCAGAAATTGTTCTACTTACGGAAATACTTATCCGATGAAGCATTGTCAATAATCGTGAACCTACCTTTAGTTAATGCCTCATACCCTGAGGCCTTACAACTGTTAACAAAACGATATGATAATAGGTCTAGACTTATAATGACTCATATTAATGTTCTCTTAGACATCCCATGCATGACTAAGGGTACTGCGGCCTCTATAAGGTCTTTTGTATCGCAGGTGCAGCAACAATTGCATGCACTTAAAAATTTGAATGAGCTCGTTGATAAGTGGGACATGTTAGTAATTTCAATATTATCTAGAAAGCTAGATCTATATACTAGCAGGGCCTTCCATTTAGAGAGGGACCCACAAAGTCTGCCAACGATGTCAGAGTTTATAAAATTTCTAGAAAGGCGTGCCATGGCGCTGGAGGATAGTTTGCCTCATAAAGGTACCCCAATGGATAATTATGGGGGCCCTCTGAAATATAAGTCTGACCCTAAGGTTGCAAATGTAGGATTAGCATGCCAGGCATCCATGCCTGTATGTAAGTTTTGCACAAAATCAGGTCACGCTGTATATAACTGTATAAAATTTCAGGAATCCTTGGTCGAGTCTCGCGTAGCCTTTGTACAGGAGCAGAAGATGTGTGCGGTCTGTATTAATGCACATGCACAAAAACCCTGTAAGTACAAATTTAAGTGTAAATTATGTAGGGGTCCGCACAACACACTTCTTCATACAGAGGATTCTCTAATTGTCAAGCAGCCAGTAGTTGCTTCAACTGCTTTGTCATGTTTCAATGACACAACCTATGAGGTGCTGCTGCCTACTATAAAGGTAAAAATTCTTGATAAGTTTGGCCGCTATGTATATTGTCGGGCTTTATGTGACAGTGGTTCGAGTGCCTCCTTTGCCACAAATTCTCTTGTAGAAAGGCTAGGCTTTTCAACTGTGGCCCAAAGTCAAAATATTATTGGCATCACAAATAAGGCTACTCAAGACGTCCCTCGAATAACCCTAAGACCTCGTGCGCGTCCTTTATTGGCAGTGCCAGTGGCCCGGACATTATCGCACAGAAACTCGCCATTTGTTCGGGCGATGAAGCTTCTCAATGCGCTTCTGATGTCAGTACCTGAATGCGACTTTTTTGCATGGCGATGGGCACCTGTTTGTTGTGCATGTTTAAAGTTTTGCGAGATGATGGATAGCAGGCAATCCAGTGTTCCAATATAATTTATAGTTTCTTTTATGTACCTATGTTTACCAGTGCATTGGTTAAGTTACAACTGTAATGCTGTGTAAATAAATATTATAATAAATAAATAAATAAAATAAATAAATAAGTCTGTGACTGTACCTATTGAATCTTGTCTATATCAGGATGTTAAGTTTAATGTAGATTGTCATGTTGTAGAAACAATAACTGCACATCTGCCCCAGCAGTATTTTGATTGTTCAAAGCTGAACATTCCATGTCATATCAGGCTGTCTGATGATAATTTCAATGTGCCTGCAGAAATTTCAATGCTTTTGGGAGCTGACATTTATTTTAATGCATTACTCAATGATTGCATCAGACTTCCTGATGGACCGGTCTTGTAAAGCACTTTATTTGGCTATGTTGTTGCAGGAAGGGTTAGCCAACCCGCCAGTGTATCAAACGGTGCTCTAGTATCCAATTTTGCGATATCTGACCATGTAAAATTAGATGATATTATGAATCAATTCTGGTTAGCTGAGAAGGTTCCAGATACAAAGCAAAAGGCTTCAGATGAGTTTAATATAGCTGAGAAAACCTTTCAGGATTCTGTGTGCCTGAAAAATAATAGATTTCAAGTTGACATGCCATTAAAACGTCCATTAAAGGATTTGGGTCTCGGGGATTCCTTCTCAGCTGCCTTGCAAAGGTTTTTTTCTCTGGAAAGAAAATTTAAGAAAAATGTAGAGTTGCTAGAGCAGTATAAAAAATTTATTGATGAATATGTAGAGATGGGGCACGCTAGAGAGGTTGATATCAAGTCTTACGATTTGTTTAAGGGACCAGTAAGCTTTTTAGCTCATCACCCGGTTTACAACGAGGCAAGTAAAACCACCAAGCTCCGCGTGGTGATGGATGGTGGTATGAAATCCAAAAATAAGCTTTCTGTCAATGATGTCATGCTGAACGGTCCTGTTGTGCAGGGTGAGCTTTTTGATATTCTTATTACATTTCGGACTTATTTATTCACCTTGACATGTGATATTCAAAAGATGTTCCGATGTATTTTAATCAACCCTGACCATAGAGGTCTTCAAAATATTCTCTGGCGGGACAATCCAATGCAGCCCATCCGCTGCCTGCAGCTTCAGACCATTACATATGGCCTTAAGCCCAGTAGCTATCTTGCTACAAGATGTTTGATAGAGCTAGTAAATTTATTTGGCAACGATTATCCATTAGCTTCCCAGGCTATTAAAAATAACACATATGTCGATGACATTATAGCTGGAGCTGATAATGTGGATGACCTTCACCGGCTTAAAAAGGAGCTGATAGAATTGCTTCAATTAGGCAGTTTTAACTTACATAAATGGTGCTCTAATTACACACCTGTCTTGGAAAATTTGCCAGAAAATGTAAAATATTTTGAGCAAGTAAATCTTGATTCAAGCAATATTATCAAAACTCTAGGTCTGAAGTACGATATTACTACAGACGAATTGACATTTGAAAGTCCTCTCTATAATGAGGACAGCATCCATACAAAGCGAACTGTGCTCTCATTTATTGGGAAATGTTTTGATCCCTTAGGATTAATAGCACCAGTCATAGTATCAGCTAAGATTTTTATGCAAGGGCTGTGGAAAAGCACTCATTTAGGTTGGGACACAGTATTGCCCAATGATCAACTAGATACATGGAAACGGTTCCTGTCTAATTTAAAATTGATGGGTAGAGTTAATATACCTAGGCTAGTGTGCCACCGTGTTTGTGAGTCAGTAGAGTTAATCGGGTACTCCGATGCGTCATTCAAGGCCTTCGGTTGCTGTATTTATGTAAGAGCATTCAGGTCTGATGGAAAGGTAGAGACAAGGTTGCTTTGCGCAAAGTCTAAGGTAGCGCCATTATCAAAGTGCCTAACAATACCGTCTCTGGAGCTTAACAGTGCTCTACTATTGGCGCAACTTGTGTCTAGGGTTAGTGAGAAGCTTAAGCAGAGATTTGCTCACACCACGTTTTTATACAGTGATTCCCAGATAGTTTTATGCTGGATTAAGTCTGAAAAGACAAAGGTCAATACTTATGTTAACAATAGAGTAAAGACAATTCTTGAACTCACAAATCGTGACCAGTGGTCATATGTAAGGTCTTGTGACAACCCCGCTGACCTTGTTTCTCGGGGTGTGGAGCCCCAGAGCTTGCAAAATAAAAATATATGGTGGTGTGGCCCTGATTATTTGTGTGACAGTAGTTACCATCATCCCAAGTTTGATCACACGACCCTCAGTCATTCGTTATTAGATGAATTTTATAATACTGACGATAATGCCGCTTGTAATTTTAATATATCAGACCAGTCATTACAAACGATTCTGTTTGAAAAATATTCAAGTCTCAATAGACTTCAAAATGTCGTGGCGTATATTTATAGGTTTTATAATAACGCTTTAAAATTAGGTAGTCGATTCGATACTACTGTTTTAACTCCAAAGGAGTTACTCGACGCGCTGTTTGTCATAATTAGATATTTACAAAGGCAACACTTTGGTAAGGAAATAGATATGCTGCTCTCAGGCAAAGTTATAAAGTCAGGGATAGCGGGTTTACACCCTTTCGTGGATGATTTAGGTATCCTCCGCGTGGGCGGCAGGCTGCAAAATGCAGATATTTCGCAAGATAGAAAACACCCGCCTATTCTTCCAAAAAAGTCATATTTTACGACGTTACTGATAGAGAGAGCATTTGCGTCTCTTACACGTAGGTGCCAGAGCAGTTTTGAGCTCCTTAGCTCAAAAATTCTGGATAATTAATGGAATTCCAGAGGTGAAGAAGGTAGTGAATAAATGTGTTACCTGTTCACGTTTAAAAGCTGAAGCTGCTAGGCAGTTGATGGGTTCATTGCCTGCTGAAAGAATAACTCCCAGTAGGGCCTTTCAGTATGTCGGAATTGATTTCTGTGGTCCTTTTAAGACTAAGGTTGCTAGAGTGAGGAAGCCTCTGATTACAAAAGGCTATATTGCACTTTTCGTTTGTTTTGCAACAAAGGCTATACATGTAGAGTTGGTGTCAAACCTTACAACTGAAACCTTTCTAGCGAGCCTCGATCGTTTCATATCCAGGCGTGGCATGCCCACTTCCATTTATTGCGACAATGCTAAAACCTTTAAGGGAGCTGCAAATCAGCTCAAGGAGTTGTATGATTTACAATGTTCCAAGGAACATAGAGATTCTGTGTATAGATATAGTACTAAGAAATATATATCATTTAAGTTTATACCTAGCTACGCCCCCCAATTTGGAGGTTTATGGGAGGCTGGGGTCAAGAGCGTCAAATACCACTTGAAAAGAGTAGTTGGCAACCATTGCTTAACGTTTGAAGAGCTATATACTGTAGTTGTCCAAATCGAGGGTGTTTTGAACTCCAGGCCTTTGCTTTCTCTTGATCCCAACGAGGGCAAATATTTGTCGCCAGGCCATTTCCTTGTTGGAACGGCTATATGTAGTTATCCCGATATAGATTTGACAGATGTCCCAGTAACTCGGTTAAGGAAATTTTGGAATGTAGTAACTAAATTAAAGCAGGATTTCTGGACGTCATGGTCCAAGGACTATCTATGTCAGCTGCAAAGTCGTCCCAAGTGGAAACATGGCTCACCTAATATAAATGTAGGTGACTTAGTTCTTGTAAAGAATTTAAACACTGCCCCATTGTGTTGGCCCATGGCTCGTATAATTAAGATATTTCCTGGTAAGGATGGTAGAGTAAGAGTGGCCGAGGTGAAAATTGGCGACAAGTTGTATGTCAGACCGGTAACCAAATTGTGTCCGATACCTCTTGACTAAGATGTTGTTTGTTTAGCATAAGTTTTTTCGTTTTCACCTTAATTAAAATGCATCCATCTCGCCCGGCCCAACTATGTTCGAGACAAGTCTGAACATAGCTTTATGTTATATAAACCATAGATAAATATTTGTTGCTTGCAACACTTTAGATTTAAAACTAGATTAAATTGTCTATGATTTTCCCGTTACATTTTGTCCTGTCGTGCTATGGCGATATTCGAAATTAGCTCAATAAAGTTAATTTTTCAGATATCTTTCGTATTTGTTTTTAACACTATCGATTATAAGTTTTTATCAAGCCAATAAAATTTTAACCTCAAATTATTTATAAGTGGGGCAAGAGTGCCAGTTCAGTCCGGGGGAAGGGAGTCATATGCTACTCTTACCCCATGTCAGGGCTGTCAAACCTTTTATAAATTGACATGTTTATTACAAATTGGCACTGCTTAATTCAGGGATGTGCGTATGCGATTTTTCGACATTTAAGGATGCAGATGTTGGGTTCAAGCACTCAAAAACATAAATAATCAACCATATCGTGACACAATTACAATTACGAACAAAACAAAAAAAGCGCCTCAGTTCTTGTCACCTGATAAAATGCGGCAAATTGGTATATGTATAACAAAAACAAAATAAAGATTTTTATTGGTTAAAGACGAAAGTAATCACGAGTGGCATTAATACTAAATACTACTACTGTAATACCTACGAGTATTAGGTACTCGTAAAAAATATAGTTTTCAAAGTGAATTAAAAAAATCAAAGCATATTTTTATTTATTTAAGTGTTAGGTGGTTTGTCACCCCTGATAACACCTACTATGACACTCTTGCCCCAGAATATGTAGAAACGCAGTTTCTCAGAATTTTGAAGTTTTTCAACTTATTAAGGTATTCATTTTCTTGACAGCGTCTACCAACTGTGTTACTAAATACGTAAATCCATTGGAGCTAACCTAGTTCAAGTTAGGTACGTACGATACTCTTACCCCAGTCATGGGGCAAGAGGAACAGTCGTGCCGATTTTTATTTTTTTACAAATTAGTGCATGTTTAATAGTTTCTTTGCTTGATAAGTAGTTTCAATTAAAAATATATTAAATTTACTTATATTTTATCGCTTTAGTATACGAATTAATGCAATAATAAGATCACAAACACTATTTGAATCTAACTTTCAAAAAAGTATGATACCTACTTACTCTTACCCCGACTCACCTTAGATACTTGAAACGTTGTAGAAATATTACTTATTAACATATAAAAAAGTAAGTACTTCCAGCGTTTTAGAAAAGTGGAGAGAAAAGCATTTTATTAATATGAGATTTGTATCTTCTATTTTAGACTGTTTGAAATTGGGGTATTACAAGTGACGTCATGCGTGGGTACGTCATCAGTATGAAGCGTTTTCCGCTGCCGCCAGCGACGTCAATCTTTGTCTCAAATTTTTGGGCATTTATGTTCTTTAATTGTAGTTGCTCCCACACAAACATTTGTTCCTCTTCAAAAACTGGTTCGAATGGCATCGTAAAAAAATCTTAGTCCGCATCCCTATTATGTAAGAACTTCCTGTACTGTATTCTGGCAAATAAATACTTTTGACTTTGACAAAGAACAAGACATACACACATATGTACATACACTCGAAAAAACATAACCCTCCTTCGCCAGTCGGGTAAAAAGGCGGAGGATCATGGACGCATATTGTCTCAGGCAGTTCATAAATAAATATACGTTCTCAAAGGTTAAAACATATCTGAGCATAGGCATAGAGGCATAGACATTCCTTTTACAATAAAGCCGTGTTCACATATTTTTGATCACTTTGTCCGTGCATATTTTCGAACCCGACGCTATTCGACGGGTGTACGAAAACGCACACTCATGTAAACACTCTTAGGGTGAATATCCGCGAGCGGTGTTCGAGGCAATAATCCACTAATAGAAAGAGATGCGTGATCGAGCTACTATTGGTGGTTTTTTTCCTCGCACAGCCTAGCTTAGCTCACAATATGTTTGTTACGTCGAGCCGCTTAGATTAGACAGGGCTCCAGCACGCCACTAGTCCGACACCGAGCAAGCTGTTCGCACCTGGAAGCGCTCCCCGTCGAACTTGCTCTCCACGACGTAGGCGGCGGGCGGCAGCCGCGACACGCGCGTCACGTCGAGGCGCTCGGAGAGCATGGGGCTCACCGCGCAGAACACCGCCACGCCCAGCTCCAGCGGCCGCGTCGAGCCCGGCTCCAGCTCCGAGCAAGTCTGACGAACAACAAACAACACACTTTTCGACACCTTAGTTCATCTAATGTTTCGTCTATGGAGTCATCTTCAGGGAATTCAGGAAAAAGATGTGAGTTAGAAAGAGAGCGATCCTATCTATTGATGACCTTAGGTGTCTTCACTCGCCGAAGGAACGCTTAAGGTATTCTCACAGTAGGTAGAGGGCATGCAAACCGGTTAACCGGTTAATCGAAAAACCGGTTAACCGGAACTTCTTGAGCTCGGTTATTAACCGGGGTTGGACACTATAAACCGGTTATTAACCGAAACGAGTGATATTTATAAAATGCCTCAAATTGTGAGCCAAGATCGTTATTTGGCAAAAATAATATCTAATAAAACATGTATTGTATGGTTGGGTTGGTAACTCATTATAGAAATATAATTAATATCCATCCAATAATAATTAGTATCCATCGTGCGCTCGTTCCGATCGTCAGTTTCTTTTGTCCTACACCGTGTGACTCATTTGTTTACGCCGCAAGAACGTGCCTCGTTCATACGATAATAAACCTAATTAACATATGTAATTAAGTTGTCTTCACCTAAAAGTGCCGTAATACATTTTACGTCACACCTGGCCATAATGTGAGTTTTACCGCACACTGCGCGTACGGTAAAACTCGCATTGTGGCTAGATGAAGACGTAAAATTGTGTACTCACCACGGGCAGTAAAAAAGAAAGCCCTCTATCGCATATTTACAACCCTCGCCTGCGGCTCAGGTCACAAATACCTGCGATTTCGGGCTTTCTTTCTTTTACAGCCCTTGGTAAGTAATGTACTATATTGAACATGATTTGTGCCAAGTGCTATTCGGAGGTTATAGACGCTGTGTTTTACAAAGCTTGTGGAGGAAATCTTCAATTTGTTTGCGCCGGAGTACTCGAAACTACATACCGCAAGATGACAAGCGAGAAAAAAGCTGGCTGGCGCTGCATTCCTTGCCGCGCTGGCGGAAAAAAATCCTCACAAGTCGACGTAAACATGGTGTCTTTAGAAAAGCAACCACTGCATGATTCTACTGGCACTCTTGCCAGTTCTCGCGACTCCACCGTTCTTAACCGATTGGAGCACGGGTTTACTTCCGTATTGGCTACAAGTGGACCTGCAGTGTTGCAAGGATGGCATAAACAGGATTGACACGAGATTAGATGAGGTTGAACCTCGATTATCGGATGTAGAAAACCGGGTAAATAAATTAGAGGGGAAAACAACTCTTGTTGCTAAGCCGCAGTCGGAGCTGAATGCTGCCACGTCGGTTATATCCACCCTCCAACAAGAAAATGAGACTCGGGAGCAATACTCCAGAATGAATAAGGCATATGTTTAACGGACCACCAGATATAGTACAATATAACGCCAAAAAAATACTTTTTACTGCCAAAAATAGTAAATGATCACCAACATTTTATCTCCATTTTAATGCGAAATAGTAACCCAAATTATAACATCTTACTACCCTATTAAAGAAATTGCTATCCTAATAAATCATTGCTAATCCAAAAATAGTTGAATGAACACCAAAATTTTATCTCCTATTAATGTGAAATAATAATCCAAATTATAACATCTTACTATCCTATTAAAGAAAATGCTATCCTAATAAATCATTGCTACCCCAAAAATAGTAAATGATCACCAAAATGGTATCTCCTATTAATGTGAAATAATAACCCAAATTATAACATCTTACTATCCTATTAAAGAAAATGCTTTCGTTTCTGGGACTCAGTCCCCCGCCCTCCGCCCGGGCTCCCGCCAGAAACTCGCTTCGTCGGCCCTTCGTTTCACGTGCGCACTCGACCCTACGCGCCGCCCGCCCAGGAGGTCGCCACCTCCCCCTACTCGCTTCGCTTCGGCCTCGTGCACCCGTTCAACTCAGGACCTCCTTCGCGAGCTTCTGTCTCCGCGGGCTTTTATATACACTCTAGGGGTAGGACAGACGAGACCACGTGGAAGTGGGGTGCGCTGATTTGAGTTTTGGTAGCTATTTTTACCTTTCGATCGCTATAAAGAAGGAATCATTTAAGTTACTAGAAGCTTTTATTGTAATTAATACGCTAAAATAAGCATGTTTTGTATGAAAAACTTTTTTCTGAAATAAAAAATAGCCGAGATATTTGACCTCAAAGTCAAATTATGTGTCATTATTGGTTCTGGCGCTTCGCCGGCTGCTACCGCGGCACGCTCGCTTCGCTCGCTCGGCTCGCGCGTTGTTTGTGTTGTGTCTACTTTATGCTGATTTTTTCTACTTTTTTCTGCTTTTACTTACATGTTTCTACTTTTTTCTACTTTTTCTACTTTTATCTACGTTTCTATTTTTTTCTACTTTATTCTACTTTCTTCTACTTTTTTCTACATTTATCTACGTTTCTACTTTTTTCTACTTTTATCGACATGTTTCTAATTTTTTCTACTTTTTTCTACTTTTTTCAACGTTTTTTAACTTTTTTCAAATGTTTTCTACTTTTTTCTACTTTTATCTACATGTTTCTACTTGTTTCTAATTGGTTCTACTTTTTTCTACTTTTATCTACATATTTATATTTTTTTTTTACTTTTTTCTACCTTAACCACCCCCATCGTTATTTTTCTAAGTCCAAAAAATTGTGTCCATTTAGGAGCCAATATCTCGGTAATTATCAAGTTTAGAAATAAGTCCCGCGCCCCCTTTGCTATACCCCAACCAACAGAAGCGTTTATTCAATCAAATGCCTATCAGGTTAAAAAAGCACTTGTTTTGGCATCATTATACTTTTTTTGGTAACATGTATACACTTTATGGCAATCATAGTGGGTTATTTAGGTAGAAATATTGTATTAATTTGCTCACTAAGATTTGGTGATCATTTACTAAATTTGGTCTTCGAATACAATTTAATGTGCAGTGGTTACTTAAACAGCTAGTACTATTGTAATGGTAGAATTATTATTTTTGGTGTTCAGTATATTTTATTAGAGCTTAGGGTATCAAAGCATTTTTTGGTGGTCATTATATTTGATGCCAATGAATAACGTCGAAATTTCCGGTTTGCCCTACAATAAAGGTGAAAACCTGATAAACATACTCGATACAATTTACACCGTAGGTAGTGGGATTAAAACTTGAAGTTGGATACATCGATAATGTTCACCGTGTGCGACTGCGACGTTTCCTGAATGTGCATAGCGATGGCGGCGACAACCACCACGAGTAATCGTCGTACAATCGCGAACCGGCTGTGATCGTCAAGTTTACCCGGCGACAAAGACAAATTTCTATCGGCGGTTCGTGCACGCAAAGGCATAACGACACCCTCGATCGGCCTCCATGGCCCAGCCGTGCCCAACTTATATCTGGGTGATCATCTCACCCCGGCCAGCAAGTAGCAAGGGAACTCAAGAGAGACAGTAAATTAGCATACGTATGGATTCGAGATTGCAAAATCCTCGCTCGGAAAACTGAAACTTCCAAAGTCATGGTGATTGACAGAAAGTTTGATTTTAATAAAATTAAGTGACTTTTCCTAGTGTTATCTTTTGTTATTACCTGTGAAAAAATGGTTAAACTAACAATACTTACTCTGCCTCAAAAAATGTTTACATTCGCAACCTGCATCTCTAATGAAATCGTTTTGTTATTCGCACATAAAAGAAAATATGGATATTTTTCGTTCTACTCGCAACGCCAATATTGCTTTTTACATCTGTCATAGTATGGTACTTATGGCATACAACTATACAGTCTTGTATTTTTAAACTTATTTAATGTCTGTTTCGGCTAATAAATTTGTAGGTTATTACCAAAACGTAAGGGGACTTCGTACACACACAGTTTTTATTCACACGTCGCATTATCAAATTATGATTTTATCTGCATTACCGAAAGTTGGTTAAACAGGTAGATTGTTTATCATTGCGATAGATCAGCTGGCGAGAGCGGCGAGGAGCGGGGCGGGGGAGTGGCGATTGCCGTGCGCCGAGAGTACCTGCCGACGCAGCGGGATTGGCCCTGTCCCTCTCCTGCATCCTCCGACTGCATATGGATATCATTACCGTTATCGAAACGGGGCGTTCAAGGACAAACGTTTCTGAATGTTTGTTGTGTTTATATTCCGCACGGACCCCTTTATAGGGACGCATTAGAAAACTTTTTTGAAATTTGCAGTCAATTAATAATTGACAATTCTAAAGACACCTTTCTTATAACAGGCGATTTTAATATATCTGACGCACAATGGGTTGAAGCTGATTGTTCAAAAATGAGCCTTGGTACTGCTAAATACTTTACCTGTACAGTTGCTTAGTGATTTTTTATCTTTTTCAAGCTTAGACCAATACAACAATTGCCGTAATATTAATCAACGTTTACTAGATCTTGTTTTTTGCAACAAAAATTGCACAGTAATAGCTAGTAATGACCTCTTAACACCTGAAGATTTGCACCATAAGGCCCTTCAAATTGAATTACACATAGTTTACACACGTCCCCTCAAACCGGCTCCTACTTTTGTATACCGTTACTATGAGGCGAATTTTAACGAAATAAATACTAAATTACTTAAAATCAACTGGATTGAACTTTTTTCAGGCCGCCCAATGGAGGACTGTGTACTAATTTCTATGACATATAAACTGACTGATAATGACTTAATCGTCGAATTTGTTCCGAAAGTCCCTAAACGTACCTACGTCTTGTTCTAGGCCTCCGTGGTATACTAGACCCCTTAGAAGACTATTAAATGAAAAAAAGAAATATCATAAGCTGTGGAAGACTTATGGTAATCCACTGGACTTAGATACTTATAAATTGTTAGAAAAGAGAATCTCTAAATTGGAACCTATATGTTACAGAAATTATATTAACAATACTGAAGCTAGAATCAACACTCACCCTAAATTCTTCTGGACATACATCAAATCAGTATTTCCTAAAAGTGGCCTTCCGCAGGTTATGCATTATAAAGGATTAACAGCCTCTAACGGTGTACACATTTGTGATTTATTTAATGAACATTTCCAATCCGTGTTTGAAACACCTAGCGATAGTTCTGTAGACCGAAATAATCTCACTCCCGTAAATAACACTGTTTTCGACATGGATACCATTTACATATCTAAAAATCTTGTCTTTAAATATCTTAACAGCATTAATATTAATGAAGGTTCTGGTCCTGATGGTATTCCTCCAGTCTTAATTAAAAACTGTTCTTCTGGCTTAACAGTACCTATCACTTTACTATTCGAAAAATCCATTAGGGAGGGGTGCGTACCAACTTTATGGAAACATGCACTAGTTACACCGATACCAAAAGGAGAGGTTAGCACCGAGATAGCACCCAATATCGAAATTGTGTCAACTCGGTAAGATCCTTGAGAAAATAGTTAGTGATCAACTCTCTTCTGCAATGCGTCGTCATGTCATTCCAAACCAACATGGTTTTCTCAGGGGTCGGAGTGTTGACTCGAATCTTTTATCTTATACAGAATTCATATTAGATGCATTAGATAACAACTATCAAGTGGACGCAGTGTATACTGATTTTGCCAAGGCATTCGATAAGGTTGATCATGAGCGCTTACTTTTGAAACTCTGGCATTTCGGTATACACGGCGACCTGTTCCGCTGGATAAAATCTTATGTTGAGAATCGTTCACAGGCGGTGGCTGTGCAAGGACAGACTTCTCATTATAGGCCTATTACTTCCGGTGTACCGCAGGGTTCACATTTAGGCCCTTTGTTGTTCGTGCTGTATATTAATGATATCACAAACTGTATAAAAAATTCAAAGATGCTATTATACGCCGACGACACTAAAATATTCAGAGTCATCAAAAATATGGACGACTGTACTGTCTTACAGAACGACTTAAATAATTTTCAGGCCTTTTGTACCTCAAATAACTTATTTCTAAATACAGACAAATGCTTCATTATTAGTTTCAGTAGAAAGCGAACATCTATAAACTTAAAGTACACACTGTCAAATAAAGAACTGACGCGAGTAAACCAGATTCGTGACCTTGGCGTTATCATGGACTCAAAACTTACCTTCGTTCCTCACATAGACAACATAGTGCCTAAATCTTTTAAACAATTGGGATTTATATTGCGTGTAGGAAAGCCCTTTAGTAGACTGTTAACTTACAAGGTATTATTTAACAGTTACGTACGTAGTAGGTTAGAATTTGCTAGCGCTGTTTGGAATCCACATCATAAAATACACAGTGATAAAATAGAGAGAGTACAGATAAAGTTTGTCAAGGCAATTGAGTATCGCACTGGACATAAATATATAGACTATCCCACTTCCTTGAAAATATAAAGTACTACTTTATTAAGTTCTCGTCGTGAACGGATTGACGTCTTTATCCTGTACAAAATTATTAATAACATCATCGATGCCCCTTCGGTAATATATACGCTTTCTTTTAGAGTACCCCGGCGTTGCGAGCGAGCTTGTAGAAAAAAACCCCTCTTTCATATCCCCCGTAGCCGTACTTCTTATGCAAAAAACGGTTTCATTAGAAGAGCGTGCAGGCTTTATGACGAAAAATTTCAGTCGTTAGATATTCTCCATGAGACATTTTGTAGCTTCAACAAATTTATCGTAACTGTAAGTTTTCTGGCAATTTTTTTCTTTATACTATTAACAATTACTATTAACATGCATCTCAACAACTCAAAATTTCTTAATGTTTTTAATGTTTAGGTTTAAATATTCTCATTAAGGAAACTGTAAGTCCATAATTTACTACTTTTTATTGTGTCAAATGTAACTATATGAGACTGTTTGTTTCTTAATAAATAAATAAATATTATTTTAATTGACACTCATTGATTTTGAGGCTGTTGTCCACGTTAATCCCCTAGCCTGATCCCCCAGGGGAAAAAAACGGTTAGGTTGTTAGTTGAACTGCGACCCTACAGCGCGCGAGCCGAGCGAGCGAAGCGAGCGTGACGCGGTAGCGTCCGGCGAAGCGCCATAACCGAACATTATCATTTTTTCCTAGTTGAATATAAAATAATTGCCGCTAATTCCCCTGGGGGATCAGGCTAGGGGATTAACGTGGATAACGTGATTTTGAGTAAGTAAATAATAAAAATAAATTAAAAAACGAAGAGTGTATGAGGAAAATGTCGATAGAAAGTTGGAAGGGGACGACCTCGACGAAAATTTTCTGAGCAAATCGGAGAAATATTCAATCAACGGCATGCTTGGTGAAAAAACGGACCTTAGCTGTTGCAGGCCGTCAGGGGATTCTGCTACGAAACACAAGTCATCAGCACACATGATATCAGTAATCTGTGCATACGAGACCTTGGTGCGAGCCTTAAGTTGAGCCAGGTATTTAGTAAAAGGTGGATACATTTCGATATTTGGGGAGCACTCAACCAAATGTGACCTGGATGCCGAGATCAATAGCAGGGTCATTGCTGCAGCATTCGGCAAGCTGTGTTCCAAGGTCTTCTGCTCACATGACCTTAAGCTGGCCACTAAAATTTCAGTGTACATGGCAATTGTGCTGCCAACCCTCCTATACTCCTCTGAGACGTGGTGTGTGTACCGCCACCACATACGCAATCTGGATCGTTTCCACCTCAAATGCCTGCGATCCATCATGAAGATTAGATGGTCCGACAGAGTGCGAAACACCGAAGTCCTGCGACGAGCCCATGTTGGTGGCATTGAGGCCTATCTAATGCGTCGGCAGCTTCGGTAGTGCGGTCACGTGTCCCGTATGGCGGAGTTGAGAGTGGCGAAACGCATCTTCTACTCTGAAATCGAGAAGGGCAAGCGAAAGCAAGGTGGACAACTCCTCCGGTACAAGCCTGTCCAAAAGCGACATATGAAGATATGGGATAACACCTGACTGTAAATGCGAAGATGATCGTGTACCAGACATGCATCTTGTACAGTGCTGAAACTTGAACATCGTATACAAAACAGGAGCGGTTATTGAACAACTTCCACATGCGATGTCTTCGGCGTTTTCTAGAGATCTCAAGGAAGAATCGTGTTACGAATGAAAGGGTGTTTCGCGCGTTTCCCCAGCATTATTGCTATCTTGAAGCAAATACGTCTTCACCGGCTGGAGCACGTGCAAGATTGAGCCTTTTGGTTGGCCATGCATAACTCTCCTTAGCGAAATAGCCCATCCTGAATTACCAGTAGGGCCGACCAATGCTTTGATTTAAGGATAGAGCAAAACGAGACATGTTGACCTTTAAGATCGTTGCAACCAAGTGGGAACAGAATTCTGAGGACTGAGACCACTGGACGAAGACCCTGGGCGATGGTATGGTTGTGCATGATGCAGCTTGGTTCGAGCTTCTGTTGTTCCCATGAGAACCTTGCCTACATCACCGTGAACAGCATTTACTTGTCAAATATGCGGTCGTAGCAGGCGCTCCAGTATCGCCCTTGCGAGTCATGTACGTACGTGCCGCACCACCATGACATAGACTCTGCTTAAATCATCCTAACATAGATAAACAAGGCCAATGATGATGATATATAAAAAGTATTCAACTTTTTTTTAGTTATAATTTACACAACTACACCTCGCCTACTAATAAACCGGAACTAATACTCTTCAATACTCTCTATTAATACAGTGAAATTATCCTCCAATACTTATTTTTTTAACTATTATTATTATTTACTTATTCAATCAGACCTCGTGCGTCTTGATAATTATTGCCATGATAACAGTCTAGACCTTAATCCATCCAAGTGTACCTCAATTACATTCTCGCGCCAACGAAATACCATCCCCTTTACTTATACACTTAAAGGACAACCCCTGAGCACGGTTAGTCACGTGAGAGATCTGGGTGTAGTTCATGATTCCAAACTATTGTTTGATAAACATGTTGATGGCATAGTGAGCAACGCACTGAGAGCTCTAGGATTCATAATGCGAAACTCCGCTCACTTTACCCAAGCTAAGACTCTTAAAGTTTTATATTGTGCCTTAGTTAGAAGTAAGCTTGAATATGCTTCCCAAATTTGGAATCCTTGTTATAGTACGTATATAGACAGGATTGAACGCATTCAAAAAAAATTCCTCAGATACTTAAGTTTTAAGCTTAAAAGTCCGTATCACTCTAAGGATTATTTAAGCACTTGCAAAAAACATCATCTAATTACATTACAAAAACGTCGTCAAATCGCGGACATAACTTACATACTCAATATCACCACTGGCAATATTGACTGTCCTGAACTCCTTTCTAAACTTTCGTTCAATACGCCTACTCGGTCTAAAAGGTTTTATCCCCCCCTTTCAGTTAAACGCACTTTATCTAATTATAGGCAAAATAGCTTCCTATGTCGCGCAGCTCGTAACTTAAATAACTTGTCGAAGGATCTAGATATTGACGTTTTTAACTGCTCAATTCCTTCTATAAGGCGTAATCTAGTCAATCGGTGCTTCTAAATAACCTGTTGCAGGCAGTAATATGCTATAGCGTCTGATCTGTAAGTCTGATTAATTTGTGTCCGGTCCATGTTGTTCATTAAATTATTTGTGTACATTTGTAGTTGTATTTGTACATTTATAGATGATTTGTACATCCAGAGATGTTCTTACTCGTTGCTCATATAAGATTTGATTCTTATTTTGTTTTTTTGATATATTTCATACTGTAATATTTTGTATCACAGTATACTGTGCAATGTTATCACTTATCATATAGCGTGTACTGTGTAACATATTATTATACTCAGTTTCTATTTGCGAGTTCCTATAATTGGCTCTGTATTGCTATTTATAAAGTTTAGTGAATATTTCATAGCTGTTGGAATTCCTTGTATAAATAAATAAATAAATTAGTAAAAACCGGTAAAAAACCGGTTAACCGGTTTTTGACTATGTCGATTCGGTTAATAACCGGTTTTGAAATTTTACCGGTTGTTGCATTCCCAGGTACATGTGGCACTGACCTTTAGCAGGCTGCTGCACGCGTCGAACAGCTCGGGCGCGTCGGGGTGCATGGCGGCGAGCAGGCGCGCCGCGCCGATGCGCAGGCGCAGGTCCTTCAGCACCACGCGCAGGAACCACTTCACCTGCTCCGCGCTCAGCTGCCGGAACACCGCGCTGAACACCTCGTCCAGCACCCCTGCACATCACGACAGATTACTGACTAAACTGGAATACTGACAAGACTAAATTTAGACAATCCAAGATTTCATTTCGTGTAGAAAAACATTAATCGAAAGGTTAATTTTGCGCGTGACAAAAGAGGAGCTGTCGCGGCGCATCAGATGAGTGTGAGTCTGTCCGTCTGTTCTGTCGCGTCACGACACGAATCGTCCGATAAGCATGAATCCGGCTGTATTGAAACCACAGCACAATACAAAAACACCGAAATAAATTGCAGGTGCTACATCTACATACCCTTGTGCTCCGTAATTGTAAGGACTTCCACGATCCTGGAGTCATACAGCTCCTGTTTAATGCCTTGGTGAGGAGCAAATTAGAAGCTTCTTGCCTCATTTAGAATCCTTATGAATCCACATATACCTTGCTCTTAGAGAAAATACAAAAGTCTTTCCTTAGGTCCCTCTATAAGAAAAAAATTGGATATTACCCTTATTTATATCCCACAAAATTTTTACTTGGGTGTTTAGGATATAATTCTTTGGAAGTCAGGCGAAATAACAACCCTCTCATGACAGTGTGTCGGTCTCTACGCGGGGAGTCGGGCGTTATCCAATTGGTGGGTAGCGTACTGCGGCTCAGCGTCCCGGACGTCCCCCGCGTGCAGCTGCGTGCGCGCGCGCGCCCCCTGCTGGCGGTGCCGGAGGCGCGCACGGTAGCGCGCCGGAGCGCGCCGGAGCGCGCGAGCGCTGACCCTGCTCTATACGCTCTTGGCATCGGTGCCTGAATGTGACCTGTTTGCGTGGCGATGGCTAACCGTGTGCCAGGAGTGTTTGAAATTTTGTGAGGCGATGGATGACAGGCAATCCTCCGTGTACGCATAATGTATATATGTCCTGTGTTTTGTGTGTGCAAATTTTATCCTAAAGGTCCATTTGTTGATTTACTGTAGGTACATAATTAAGTGATCTGGTTTCTTGGTGTATTGGTTCGCTGTAAGGCCGTGTAAACTAATTAAATGATAAAGAAATAAATACCAGCAAACAAAAAATACATAGAAGTCTAAGTAGCGCCGCAAAATGGTCCCACAGAATGGGTAACATTGCCATTATGAGGGGTTGGGGGCGGGGTGTCCATGCCAGGCAGCCGTCTAGTTCGAACATGCGCATACCGGATTTAGGGCACGTTTGGGTAGAAATTGGTAAGTGTGGTGATAATGAAACAGCGCAAGACCGAGACAACAACTGATTTATTATTCTAGTTGCGGGTACATTAAAGTAACCTTAAGTCTACCCACAACATCTCCCCCAAAAGGATTTCGACAGATTAAACTTAAATGTATTTTACATAATACTACGTACCCACCTAGGTACCTGTTTACAAATTGTTTACGACAAGCTCGTTCGTAAAATATCTAACCTACTATAGCATGCCTACATATACATACATACCAATATTCCCCTTTCTATAAAAAATAACACCTTAATTTAACATTGTTAATTAAAGAAATAATTAAAAAAAATACTTAAGTAGGTAATTAATGTCGATACCTACCTTCATACACTACAAATGTTGGCATCCGTGTACCCAATTCGCTATTCTGTAAGATAGGAAGGTGGTTAATTAATTGATTTGAACGAGTAGGTGAGTAGGTATCCCGTATACCACGTACATTAGTAAATTTACCTAAATAACTGGTACTTAACCAGACTACATCTAGTACCTATATCTAAACATCAATACAGAAAACGCAGATTAAGTGCAATCAGTGCCTATTTAAGTACCTATACATAATAGATAATATTTTTAACTAACACTAACCATCCGATCTTTTGATTTTGAACCTTATCTGTAGGTGGTAAGAGTAATAATTGCAATCTTATCCACCCTAACTAAGTATTTAAATGAGATATGCGAACGCTATAAATTAATAATAAGTTAGTTAATCGGCTAAGCGCCTATCTTGTTAACAACATTCTTTTAAGTTACTTTAACAGAAGACATTATATTAGCACAATGGATTTAATTACTGTTCTGATTTAAATTTTCTGCTATTAATTTAGCCTTGCTTCTAGTAGTGGGTCCCGCTGAAGTCGGCGTTGATCGAATATCTACCTTAACGTCGAGATTAGAAGGTGCATTTTCGCCTGCTTCCTCGTGACCCACATCTTCGCAGGCGTCCTTGAACTCGTCCCCACAGTCAGCTGACGGCTGGAGCGGGTTCGAATTCGAAGATGCCGGCTCGTCGTTCATAGTACATTTTATTAAGTGACGACGATTACGTCTAAATTTACCTCCCACCGCATTTTGAACAATGTATGAGCGAGGAGTCGCAGCTTTACCAACAACCGTAGCACGAGCTCTCGCTTTCCCTTCTACACAAACTACGTCATCGCCTATATTGAGTGTGGGTAACACTTTACAATGCTTGTCATACCTCTCTTTGGCTTTATGTTGGTTACGTAACATTGTTTGGTGTTCAGATGTGTCAACGGGCTGTGGTTTGAGCAGTTCTGGGTGTACGGGAAGCTTACACCTCAACCTGCGACTCATCAACAGTTGCGCAGGAGAACTCAAACCATCCCGGGGGGTGTTCCGGTAATTTAGAAGTGCCAAATAAAAATCCCCGTTACTTATAAGTGACTTTTTCAACATGTTCTTCACAGTTTGAACCGCTCGTTCACTTTTACCATTAGATTGGGAGTAATTTGGTGAAGAAGTTACATGATTGAAATCCCATTCTGAAGCAAATCGCTTAAAGTCTCGGCTCGAATAACACGTACCATTGTCTGTTATGAGAGTCTCTGGTATTCCATGACGCGAAAATATTTCCTTTATGTTTGTAATAACAGCATTTGATGTGATATTGGGTAAGCTACATACTTCAACGTAGTTTGAATAATAATCTACAAGTATTAGGAAGTATTTTTTCCTTATTTCAAAGATATCGGAGCCCACTTTCTCCCATGGAAGAATTGGGATTTCAATCGGTAAAAGCGGTTCTTTGGATGGGGCGTTTGAGCACTCTTGGCAGGTGGCACAACGTCTCACCATGGCCTCGATGTCCCGCGACATGCTGGGCCAGTACATTACTTGTCTCGCGCGCCGTTTACAACGATCTATACCCATATGGCCCTCGTGTATTATATTTAACATCATTGATCGTAAGGCTCGCGGTATTAAGACCGACATGTTTTTAAAAATAACTCCGCCCACTTCAAATAATTCTTCTCTGTAAGACCAAAATATTTTCAGGTCGGCCACTACCTGTGACTTGTGATCCGGCCAACCTATATTAATGTACTCTGATAGTTTTAAGAACTCCGGATCTCGCTGAGTCTCCTTCTTAACAAGTGTTAATTTAGCGTTTGAGATTGGAATGTTATTAACTATCATTTGTATTTGATACGAGTTATTTTTATGAACGTCTTCACTGTATAGATCAGGTAACGGCGCTCGAGACAATGTGTCCGCTATATACATAAACTTTCCTGGTTTATACGTGACAACCAAGTCATAATGTTGTAGACGCAACATCATGCGCTGCAGGCGTGCCGGGACAGACATTAGGGGTTTTTTGAAAATGCTCTCTAAGGGTTTGTGGTCCGATTCCACATGAACCTTCTCCTTGCCAAATATATACTGGTGGAATCGTTCACAAGCAAATACAATGGCTAATAACTCTTTCTCGACCTGCGCGTACCGGCGCTGCGCGTCCGTGAGCGTGCGCGAGGCGAACTCCACGGGCCGCCCGCCCTGCATGAGCACGGCGCCCAGTGCGTCGCGCGACGCGTCCACGGACAGCTGCACTGGAGCCCGCACGTCATACAGCGCCAGCACGCCGGCGCTACACACACATGTTTTTAATTCATCAAACGCACCTTGTTCCGCAAGCCCCCACTGCCAATCATTTTCTTTTTTAAGTAAGCTAGTTAAAGGTGCCGCGCGTTGCGAGTAGTTGGGTATAAATTTTGACAAATAATTTACTGCCCCTAAAAATCGCTCAAGACTTTTTCTATCGGTCGGCGGCGGCATTTGGCTTATTGCTCTAATTTTTTCACTATCCGGCCGCATACCGTTGGCGTCAAAAATGTGCCCTAAGTAAGTAACTTGCGGAACCGCCATTTTACACTTATCTTTGTTAAATTTAAGGTTTATATCTCTCGCTCTGTCTAATAACGCACATAACCTATCATCGTGTTCCTGTCTAGTTTTACCCCATACAATAATGTCATCTATAAAATTATCCACACCCTCGAGATCCTCTAGCAGTTGCCGCATTTTTGCGTGGAACACCTCTGACGCACAGTTTATTCCAAAAGGTAAACGTATAAACTGATATCTGCCTAGAGGAGAAGCGAAGGTACAGAGATCAGCGCTCTCATCATCCAGCTGCACTGCCCAGAAGCCCGAGTTGGCATCCAGCACCGAGAAGCAGGTGGCGCCGCGCAAGCGCGTGGCCAACTCTGTCAGTGAGGGCAGCTGATAGTGAGCGCGCTGTACTGCCACGTTTAGTTCGCGCGGGTCGAGACACACACGTAACCCGTTATTTTTTTTCGCTACAAGTACTAATGGATGAACCCATTGTGTAGGATGTGAAACCTTTCTGATTACCCCTAATTCTTCCATTTTTTTCAGTTCATCGGCTAACCTGTCCCTCAGTCCCAGCGGTATCTTTCTATTTGCACATATGACCGGTGGAACCGATTTATCTACGATAATGTGATATTTGCCTGGTAGGCAACCTAGACCCCTAAATAGATCCGAGTATTTAGTTAAATTTAAGGCATTTACCCTTTTAATTAAACCTATCTCCTCACATGATTGCCGTCCCAGCACACTCTGACACTTGATGTTAGCGATTGCAAAATGTAAGCAGTATTGCTTATTCTTGTACGACCAATTTAAATTACAGACCCCTTTAATAGGAATCACATCGCCTGTATAAGACTCCAGTTTAATTTTGGCGGATTGTAACATTTGGACCTTAAAACCTAGTAACAAAAATCGTTCCAAAGAGATTACGTTAATGTCTGCGCCACTGTCAAGTTTAAATCGCTCCGCACCATTTTCACACAACAAGGTCTCAGACCATTGCTCTTTACCCTGATCACTGCGAACCATGTCCATATAAAACTGTTCTACTTCTCCCGATCCACTACTGCATGAGTCAGGTTGTTCAATCTCATACACTTTTTTGACTCCATTGTTAGTATGAATAAAACGAGACTTACACATTCTGGAGAAGTGTCCACGATTGCCGCACGTGAAACAAGTAGCATACTGCGCAGGGCACTCCCGAGTCGCACAGCGCGTGCCGCCGCAGCCGGCGCACTCGCGGGGCGGCGCCCGCGCGCCCCCGCCGCCGCCGCCGCCGCCGCGCCCGGGCCTGTTGCCCGGCGCCGAGCCTTGGCGGGGCCGCGCGCCTCCACCGCGCGCGCGTTTCTCCACGCCATGCACATGCATTGCACTGGAACACTCGCCACTAATACCTAGCTGTCTACCGCTCTCCTGTGACACCTCCTCGGCTTGGCACAGCTTGACAGCCTTGTCCAGGTTCAGGTCGTCGCACCTAAGTAACCTGTCTCTCACAACGGGATTGCTTATTCCACACACGATTCGATCTTTTAGTAATTCTTCCTGCAAAACACTAAATTCGCAGTTTTTGCTAAGGAGGCGCAAAGCCGTAACGTAAGACTGAATCGATTCCCCGTCTTCTTGATTCCGAGTAAAAAATCTGTACCTTAACAAGGTTATGTTAACTTTGGCGCCGAAATACTCGTCAAACTTTTTTATTATGGCTCTTACGTCATCCTTGTCTGCCTCGCTATCGAATGTAAACGTCTGGAATACGTCAAATCCCTCGGGTCCGATGAGGTTGACGAGTAAGCTAGCCTGCACCCCGCCAGCTTCGCTGCTCACCCCAGACGCCTTTATAAACAATATGAATTGTTGCTTCCACCGCTTCCATGAGTCGGCCCGAGTAACGGGTCCGCCCGCCATATTGAGTTCGGGTGGAGGCCTCGCGTGTTCCATTGTAAATATTAAGGCCCACTGACGCACTGCACACTAATAATTATTTATCACACTTTATGCCGACGCTTTTTTTTTAAGTAGGCGATTCGTTTTTTGCACAATTTATATTTATTACAAAACTACACCGCTGCCACCATGTGGTGATAATGAAACAGCGCAAGACCGAGACAACTGATTTATTATTCTAGTTGCGGGTACATTAAAGTAACCTTAACCCTTAAATGCATGATTTTTTGTATAACTTTTTAATAAATTGAAATAGATGTGTCATGTTGTATAGATTGAGGGAAAAATAAATAAAAAAATCATAGTTTTTAAAAAAACATATACAATATACGATGCATATATACATCATTATGCATTTAAGGGTTAAGTCTACCCACAACAACGCACCCGGCATTGTATGGTCGCCGGGTGCGACAGGTTTAAAACCCACGGCTACTTACTCGCCTTTCCCCCGACCTGGGCGTTGGCTATCTTGTCCAGCCCGTCGTTGACGTCCCGCACCGTCAGCGAGCCCAGCTGGCGCGCGAGCCGGTTCTTCAGCACGAAGTACGCAACACCAGCGAGGTCGCTATCCTGGGAAAACAATTAACTTTCATTAGGTACTTAAGTTTATTTATTTACTTTATTCATTAAGGTGCTTAAGTAGGTGTTACAGGAGCAGCCTCGAGTTTATCAGCTTCTCAAAAAGTTACTGTTGGGAAGGCACGTCCGACGTCTAAAGAAACATAGCAGCCACTTACTATCTGTAGTAGTTAAGGCGCTGTAGGTTCATGGTCTTCTCTCCCTCTCACTGAGCATAAGCGTGAGCGAGATGGAAGGGCGTGCTCGGAAGCGCGGATATCATGTTTTTTAATTTTAATTTTTTGGCCGTTTAAATAAATAAAAATGTAAACACTGATTTCCTTCAAACATGATATTGCCGATTTTTAGAAGCAATTTTAATATTTATAGGTTTTGTGCATAATTTGTTACGAATATTTTAAGTGTATTTTTGTGTGTTTTAGACCTATGTTCGTGATTTTTTTCTATAGAGCGAAATTTACTTAATCATGTTTCGAAGCACTGATTTCCCTGCAGAAAAGCCTAAAGATTACTATTCGTATTTTTTTGAAACCTTATTATTATAAACAGACGCATTATATTGTTTCAAAAACTCTGTTCGCTTAACTTCGCTGAACCTACAGCGCCTTAACCTGTGCGTTGGCGACGGCGCGGTAGCTGTTCAGGCGCACGGCGTCGGCCGAGCTCGGCGGCAGCGCCAGCACCCGCGCCGGCAGCGCGCCGAGGGAGGTCTCCTTCAGGTGGTAGGTAGGTAGTAGTTAACCTGTGCGTTGGCGGCGGCGCGGTAGCTGGTCAGGCGCACGGCGTCGGCCGAGCTCGGCGGCAGCGCCAGCACCCGCGCCAGCAGCGCGCCGAGGGAGGTCTCCTTCAGGTGGTAGGTAGGAAGTAGTTAACCTGTGCGTTGGCGACGGCGCGGTAGCTGGTCAGGCGCACGGCGTCGGCCGAGCTCGGCGGCAGCGCCAGCACCCGCGCCAGCAGCGCGCCGAGGGAGGTCTCCTTCAGGTGGTAGGTAGGTAGTAGTTAACCTGTGCGTTGGCGACGGCGCGGTAGCTGGTCAGGCGCACGGCGTCGGCCGAGCTCGGCGGCAGCGCCAGCACCCGCGCCAGCAGCGCGCCGAGGGAGGTCTCCTTCAGGTGGTAGGTAGGTAGTAGTTAACCTGTGCGTTGGCGACGGCGCGGTAGCTGGTCAGGCGCACGGCGTCGGCCGAGCTCGGCGGCAGCGCCAGCACCCGCGCCAGCAGCGCGCCGAGGGAGGTCTCCTTCAGGTGGTAGGTAGGTAGTAGTTAACCTGTGCGTTGGCGACGGCGCGGTAGCTGGTCAGGCGCACGGCGTCGGCCGAGCTCGGCGGCAGCGCCAGCACCCGCGCCATCAGCGCGCCGAGGGAGGTCTCCTTCAGGTGGTAGGCGCCGCGCTCGCGGTCGAGCGCCGGCAGTAGGAGACGCATTATTGGAAAGAGGCTGCAGTTCTGAAAAAAACTTGGTATTACAAGATAAGGTAGGTTTATAATTTTAAGAGTTAATAGTTTATAATAGTACGACTCTTCTCAGGTGAATTTTTCGCTCCGAGCCCTAATCTTTCAAACAAAGGCCTTTGTCTCTATTATCGCATAGCCAACACCACAAAGTATCAAAATTATGTGAGTGCCGTATTGCTTCGGGGCAGTCTATCGTCCTACACTACCAAAACCACTACTACTACCAAAACCACTACTATCTAGAATATCAGTGACATTAAATTTGAACCTTAATACTATGACGATACCGTTTGTTTTTCATCATGAATGTTGTAGTGCCACGTGTTTAGTCGGTAGCTAGCGGCTATGCGATAATAGAGACAAAGGCCTTTGTTTGAAAGATTAGGGCTTGGAGCGAAAAATTCACCTGAGAAGAGTCGTACTATACTAATCTATCGAATTGGATACAACCAAATTCAATCATGTAATGTTCCTTAAAACTGCACAATTGCACATGAAAGCAACGTGAAAGACAGAGTGCACCGCGCATTGAAACGAAGCGACCTTGACTCAAAGTGAACTTGACCCGTTTACCTTTTTACCAGTGATCTGAGCAGCATGTAGTCTGAACTCGTCGAAGAAGATCGTCAGTATTTTATCCTGTTCCTGTTTTTCCTTTTTCTTCTTGTGTAGCCGCTCCAGCAGCTCGCAGAGTCGCGCGAACGGCATATCCGCCGCGGGGACCGCTTCCGGGCCTTCATCCGGTGCCTCGACGGGCTCTGGTGCCGACATCGTGATACCTGACTCGACTTCTGTTCTAGGAGCAATGTAACATTTAATTCAGGAGAGTACCTATGCTTATTCAAGGATCGAGATATGAATTCGTGAGAAGAGACATTGTTGGAAATTATGTTGAATGTGCAAAAAATGTTTTGAATACTAATGTGGCTTCCTGGTTGTCTTATGTGTAGGCATCTAACTCCACATCTAGGATACGTAGTTATTTTTATTCAGTTCCCGGACTGATGATAATGATTAAGGTGTCGGACATCATTTACGATAAGTTTGATTGAGTTTCGAATTAGGTTGGCATCAGGTTAGGATTGTTAGGAAGAAGAAAAACATAGGTATGACAACGAAATTTAATTTATTCTATAACAAGATATTTAAATAAGTACTGTCGCGCCACCTGCGGCGCGTGGTCTTTGTAGAGCACGTACAGGTTGTAGGCGGCTTCCATCCGCAGGTGGACGGCCCCGTGCCCGGCGCAGCGAGCCGCGGGCGGCGCCGCCAGAGCCTTCTCGTAGAACTCTATCGCCAGGTTGTTGATGCTGAGCATGTGGTACGCGCGCCCGATGTTGTAGTACGCCTCCTGGTCGCACTTCCTCATGTGCTGATACGTCACCAGGTACGACATCCCCTGCAGGATGAGGTTGTGGTGCTTGTCCATCGTCCGCTGAGCCGCCATGATCAGCATGGTGATGCCGATGAGGAAGGCGGACAGCGGCTCGCGCTTCTGATCATGGTATTCCAGGAAGTACTTCAGTGCCACTATATACCGCCCAGATGTTAGGAAGTTGTTCCCCAGGAATAGATTCTTTACGATGTTAGGGTCTTTTTGAAATAGTCTCGCTAAGAACTTCATGTGCGTGTTCTCGTCTACGGAGTTGATGACTAGGTTGAGGATGTTCCAGCAGCGTGTGCTAGGGTACTTCATGCAGAAGTCGCGTATGAAGCTGAAGGCGTTGTGGTGGTCGTGGTTGAGCAGACAGGCCTGCAAGCAGTAGAACTCGATTTGCAGGCGCTGCGCGGCCAGCGTGCGCGACACCAGCGAGCCGAACGCCAGCCGCTGCATGGCGCAATACTGCGCGTGGCTGCGCGCTATCTCCAGCAGCTCCAGGAAAAAGTTCCACTCTTCTTGTGGCGTAAATGTAAACGTCTCATCCTCGTCAAAGTGTATGTCGTCTTCATTATAAGGACTCTCTCCGCGCGCTGCCCTGAATTCATGGATAAGGTCGACGCCTCCTCTCATTTTGCGTGCGATTTTTAATTCCTCTTCATGTCTAAATCTCACAAAGGTTTTTGATAGAAGAGCTTCTCCTACTTCCAAGTATTTGAGCATTCTGCCATACTTCTTGAGTGTGCAGCATTGTTCGTAGAGGAGACCTGCGCTGACCACGTATTTGTAGTCTTGTTGAAGGATGCCCAGAGCCTCGTCCACCCTGCCTCTGCTCTCCAGGATGTTGAACATCTTGCGGCGCGCCTCTGCGTGCTGGGGCGCGTGTTTCAGCACTTTATAGTATGAATCAATAGCCTCATTTTTCCTGTCCAAATTGTACAAACATTCTGCATGTTTGAGCCACACTGCCCCAAGGTCAAAACTAGAGTTTTGGATGAGAGGTTCCAAAAGTTTGAAAGCTAACTGGTGAAGCCCAACAGAGGACAGAGCTTCTTCTATGTCCATGTATAAGTCTCCAGCTTTCTCCACTTCATTGGCTAAGAAGTCTGTGAGCAAAGTTTCAACAAGACTTGTGGCTCCCAAATGAGCAAAGCATATCAGTAACTTGCTTTTCAAATCTATAGGCAAACTGTTTGGCAATGTGCAATTTAAGTAATTAGTTTGCTCCTCAAGCATGCTACTCGCGTTTTCTATTGTCTGTATTTCTGCTTCTATTTCAACTCCTACATTGGAAACAAACACTTCTATGCAGGTTTGATATTGCTTTTGTGAGATAAGGAGCTCTAAGAAAATATTAGTGTCTTCCATTGTGAAGAGGGAAGAACACTTGTTATAAGCCGCGCTCATCACAGCCAGCGCGTTCTCCAGCTCGTTGTTGTTGTGGTACAGTGCCGCCGCCAACTTGGCATACTTCATGATGGTTTCCCCTTCAGTTGGTGGTAACGATGATGCTATCTTGTGGTAACATTTGACTCTACTTAAATTTAAAGTATGTAATGGGTATTTTATTTCTTCAAGATATGTTAGCAAATCTAGTCTCTTCATGTGAGTAGCAAAATTGTGTGGTTCCGCTTTGATGGCCTGAGTATAGCAGATCATTTCCTGTTTCATATCTTTCCTATGGTTGGAGAGTGCCGCCAGCCGCAGCCACTCGTTGGCGTCAGACGGGCTCAAGTGTGCGGCCAGTAATGAGAACTGCATGGACTTTTCTGGGTCATGCTCGTAGATCTGTGCAAGGGTCTGGTACGGCTCGGGCGCGTTGGGGACTTGCTTGATGATCTCGTGGCACATCTTCTCGGCGGTGTCGCGGTCACCGCGCACGAAGCGCAGGTTGGCCTCGCCCATGAGCCCGAGCAGCGCGGGGGACAGCTTGGTGCCCTTGCGGCGCTTGGCGAGCCGCCCCGCGAGCAGCGCCGGCGCCGGCCCCGCGCGCTCCCCCTCCCCCTCCTCGTCCTCCTGCTCGTACCACTCGCTCGAGTACTCCGCGAACGACATCTCGCCGCTTAGAAACTTATTTGTCAGTTCCTTCTCTAAATCCATTTTGTCAGTAGACGGCCCCGGTCTGTCTGGATCCATTGTAACTTCTCAAATGCAGTCTACCTAGCTCATATGCCTATTCATGTGCTTTAAGTTAGGAACAATATAAGCCACTTACTTCAATAGTGCCTCGCTAATTGTTACTGCGCTTGACCCTGCAGTGTGTGGGTTTCGTTTCTGTATATATTCGTAAAAACTCCTGTGAAATAAAGGAACTCGCTTTCTTTCTAAATATTAATGCAAGTTTGTGCAAGTCTGTAAATTTCGCCGCACTTGTTGTCATAACTTGTCAAATATGTAGCTAAAGGGCGCATGACATAAACAGTTGACAGTCATGACACAACAAAGCCGTGTTCTTGGGAAGGAAAGTTTTTATATTTTCTACAAACCTTTGTAACAATTATGTTCTTCAACAAAGATAATATGTTCGATATTATATCATTGATGTTATATAGGGCAGTCGATGCAGTTGTTAAAGAAAAACTTTAAATGTACACTTTAAAAACACATTTTCATTTTTAAATAAATTATGTTGTGTTGACATTCACAGACATTCAGATTTTAAATTTATTTATAACTGTAAAAACACCGCTGGCTAATGTCAATTATTAGTCCAGGCAATGAACTGACAACTTGTATGGAAAAAATGTCAATTTTGGAAATAATTTATAATAGCTTATTTTTTATGTATAACGGATATATTATCAATTAAATAGTTACCCAGCGACAAAATCCGACAAAATTTCAGACATCGAAAAAATGATAAGTTAACTGGCTTCTAAAAAGTCAGTAAAAATATTAATAAATGTTTTTGTCTTTATTTTGGTTCATTTACATTTGCTCTATAATATTCAAGATAAATCGTACAAAAAAAGATAATGCATGCTTCATTTAAATCTACATAATTACTTCCGGGTGGAAAGTTTGTCGGATTCTTGACTAAATCATCTTAGAATAACATTTTCAAATGAAATCAACAAAAAAAACGCTATTATAAATTAATGTTTTTCAAAACCGTATTTTGCCTGGAGTATATGGTCATTATCGTAATTGTAAATGTTATGGGGCATCCAGATTATGTGATTTTACCCCAATTTGTCAGCCCAACATGTCGAAGTCATAATTGGACGTAGCGTACAGACGTAACAACTGCAACTACAATTTCATTCAGTGTGGCCAGTTAATAGTAAGAAAGCGAAAATTGCCGCATTCAAACGGTCCTGCGAAGAGGGCTGCAAGATTGTAACTAACCGATGAGATAGGGCAAGACAGCACGTCTAACATGGGACGGCCGCGACATAGTCTCGATTTTTCTCGCACTATACCTCTTGTTTTAAGTGTTCTAATAAGAGAGAGACGGATAGTACGAGAAAAATCGAGAGAGCTCGCGCGCCGTCGCGTGATAGCCGTGCAGCACGCAAAAATCGAGAGTATGTAACGGCCGTCTCATGATAGACGTGCTGTCTCGCCCTATCTCATCGGTTAGTAACAGTCTTGCAGTCCGCTTCGCAGGACCGTTTGAATGCATCAATTTTCACTTTCTTACTATTAACTGGCCACACTGAATGAAATTGTAGTAACGAAACACCGGTTTAAAAAAAATTACATAATTACAGTGTAAAATATTAAAACAATATTCTTTAGTTTATATTTTTTAAGTTTCGTTTAATTTTATTTGAATGAATATTGTGAGAAAAAAAACACTTGGCAGATCATGCCAATTCCATGGTCCAAATTGTGATTTTCATGCAATTAGTCAGGAAAACTCGTTTGACGGTTGGATTGCAGCGCAACATGCATCCACACGATAGCAATTAGTCAGATTCGGATGAATTGGGCTGACAAATTGGGGTAAAATCACTTAATGTGGATGCCCCATTACGGAGCTTCGCCTCGGCATCCGTTAAGGCGGAACTTCCGTTTGGTTTTACACCTTCGGATTCGCCTCCGCTTTCGCTATTTTTTATTTTACACCTCCGCCTCCGCCTCCGCCTCCGTTAATTTTTTACCGAAGTTATACCGGAGCTGAAGGTATTGCATTTGTCGCGGTAACGCGGCGCACGCCTACGAGTTTTGACTTGTCCGGAAAATATACTTACCTATCCTATCACTCACGATCGCCCGCTTTTTGTCTTAAGCCGGCTGTACACATTGGGCCAACGTTGGCGCGTGAGCAGGATGCAGCTATGCGTTAGAAAGAGAATGCTATATAGCTGCATCCTGCTCACGCGCCAACGTTGCCCCAATGCTGTACAGCGGCCATTACATATAAAATATAAATCAGCACGGCTAGCACGCGACGGCGCGCGAGCTCTCTCGATTTTTCTCGCACTATCCGTCTCTCTCTTATTAGAACACTTAGAACAAGAGGTATAGTGCGATAAAAATCGAGAGTATGTCGCGGCCGTCGTGTGCTAGACGTGCAGTTAGTTCCGTCAGTTACTTCCGTGTTGGTATTGCGTTGCGTCATATTAGTACGTGCTTTTAAATACGTTTAAAACTAGTATGGAATTACTTGTTAATATAAGTACAAACTCGGCAGTGTGAATTATGTGAGAAAGTGTAATTATTCTAGGAAAGGAGGAACAAGGGCCACCTAAAATCATTGCACCATAAAGAGTATGAATATGAAGACTGCAAAAGCAGACTCTGAAAAAAAGGTAGCTCCGTGTCCTCAGGTTCGAATTCTACGCCTATTCAAGAGGTAAAAAAACAAATTAGGCGGGGTTGTACCAAACCGTCTGTAATCGTAAGCGGTGTTCGTTAAAATCTCAATGTATGGAAAGTTTGACTAGTCTCTATGGGATGACAGCTGCCCGCGCCATATTTAACGTTGATCGGTCTCTAACCGTAAGTCGGTGCAACTCGCCCTTAGAATACAAGTTGCGTTGACGAAAAATCAAACATCTCACACCTCCGGCTCCACCTCCGATAAACCTCCGGATCCGGCTCCGGATCCGGCTTCGGTAATGGCTCCAACTTCGCCTCCGTATCCGGATCCGACTCCGTTAAATAAAAAAAATAAACTCCGGATCCGGCTCCGTCTTCGGTAAAGCCGCCTCCGCCGTAACATCCCTAATTGTAATTACAACCAACCAACACAGTCAACACACATGTAGTGGTTTTGGTATCAGAACGAGTAGCAGCGATACACAGCTATTTACAATTACTTTAGTTTCGTCAAACGTTAAAATTAAAATAAACTGGATAATGATCTGTCTGTGGTTGATAAAGTAATGAGTCGATGGTGCATTGTGTTAGACCGTGTTATGGTTTGATTTGAAGAGTATAACTCACAACGGTTGTGTACGATGTAAGGTACTTAGAACGCTCCTCTATTTTATGAATGACCGAGAGTGTGTCAAGATTTTTTCCGCTCATGACTTCCTAAGTTGGGCCCCGAAGGGGCCCTCAACTAATTGCCGATAGCATAGGTGGTATAAAATACACACCAAAAATAAAAACAATACATAGAAGAAACAGAAAACAATAAAAAGGACAAACTTAAAACTAAAAACTAAAACTATATACAACTACAGATACTAAGAGAGTGTGTCAAGAGTGAGTGTAGTTGTAGAAGAGTTGTAGCCAATCATGATCATGACTGATGACAGATACGTTTGTGCATGACAGTTTAGTTTCGTTTAGTTGAGTTGAGTGCATCTGACAGTGTCGTGTCCTGAGGCTAAATAAATTTTCTTCATTTTGTTTATTTACTTATGAAGTCTATAATAATAAAAATACAACCTATTCATTTCATTTGGTAAAAGTTTATGATTTTCTATTTTATCAAAATAAATCGCTCGAAAACCCCGCACTCATATCTATCGCTAACAGCTGTGTAATAATAATACACAACTATGCGTATAATTTATTGACATTGAGTTTCACTAGTTGAATTGGCTTTGTTTGTGGTAATATGAAGACTCGTAATGCGAACTTACCGAGGAATGTAAACTAGCCTAATGTACACGTAATCCTTGAATATGACGAAGCTAATCTCGGTCGAACGGAACCACTTCCATAAAAAGACATTCACCTAGAAAGTTAACGCCAGTCATGATATATTTTTAAGGCGCGTTTGAATAAAATTAGATTATGATAGCATGATTGATGTTAGTGTTGTAGAGTGGTGATGCCGGCAGCTGGCGTGTGAAGATGTGTGACCTGGAACTGCGCGCGGCGCGGCAGCGGCTGGCGCAGCTGGAGCTGGAGACGGCGTGCGGCGCCAGTCGCGAGGGCAGCTCCGTGCTGGCGCCCGCCACGCCGCGCCTCTACAGCATGCCTGTCGAGGTATCTATTGAGCTTTTATCATCGTCAACTAACATCAATTGATACAAAAGCTGGAAGTGACACATGCACCAGCAAGCCATGCCATGCCATGCATGTGGGAACTCATTGCCCACATCATTGATGCAGTGGAATTTGTCTGTATATGTTGAACAAACAGTTACTTCCTTACATACTTTGTATCTGCTTTTCTGTAATCCAAGTCGATTCTAGGCCAAGTAGAGATAAGTCATAATCAGGTCAAAAGAGGACTCGAGTCTTCTACCAAAATAATAAATAGGTATGCTTTCTTTAAGCAAGCATTGCCAATCCATATCTCTTTTTGTGATTCTCAAATCTTTTATTCCAGATAATTTTGAAAATTTGCTCCTTCCTCGATGCAGATTTCTTAAAACTCAGCTTCACAAAAGTATGCAAAAGGTTTGAAACAATTTTACAAGACAACCATGTGTGGAAGTACTGGTTTCACAGCAAGCTCAACGAAGGCGCATACCCGGCGCTGCCGC
Source organism: Epinotia ramella (assembly GCA_947578815.1). Taxonomy (NCBI): domain Eukaryota; kingdom Metazoa; phylum Arthropoda; class Insecta; order Lepidoptera; family Tortricidae; genus Epinotia; species Epinotia ramella. Next base: position 31,107,610 of record OX388203.1, read on the forward strand.
AGCTCAGTCTGTGGCAGGAGCAGCCCGTGGACTGGGAGAAGGTGTGTGTGGAGTCAGCCAGTGAGAAGAGGAAGTGGGAGAATGTCCGGGACACCATGAGGCATGTTGTGGTAAAGGACATTCACATTGCCTCTGTGGACACTGTGTTATTAGTCAATGTGAGTGAACCAAGCTATATTTTAATTTTTTGAACTTAACTTTACTTTGAAAGTAAGACGAGGAGACGATTTTATAAATCTCAAAGATATGGGAAGGACTGCATGGATCCTTGTGGAGATTTTCCTTAAAAAAAACGATGGATTAATGCAAGTATAGGCAGGGGGGGGGGTCACTCCGCCGATCTGCGTGAAATTATAAGTACATGCCGGCGGCAGATCCGGATCTGCTTATTCAGTGGTTGCCCCGCCGTGGCCCGCGACACTCGCGCGGGTGTCTCCCGCATACCAACGTCGCAAGCGCGTAAATACGATGTATAAAGTAAGGGCAACGGTATATTGCATTGCTGCGGGTTGCACAAACAATGACCAAAATTCGGATTGCACGTTTTTCTATGTTCCGACGCGTGAAAAGGATACCGAAAGATGAGGTAGTAAGCACTAAATGCTCATTTATACCTATATTTTCATAGTAAATCGAACACAAGAATCAAGTAAAACAGCACAGTGTTATACTTGAATTAAATAGGTATCTGTCAACGGCATATCTACATATGTATACATATACATCAAACGAAAATCCCGAATTGTGATTAAATAAATCAGTACTTATTGGACTCATTTACACCTGGCGTGCGACCGCGAACCGTAACGGAGATCGTAAAGTCTATCTCCGTCTCTGTCACTCGAATAGTAAGTGTGACAGAGACGGAGATAGACTTGACGATCTTCGTTACGGTTCGCGGTCACACGCCTGTTATGTTTTCGGTGTTACCTAAGTAGCTGCTAAGTGTAAAATTTATGCATGTAGACCACGCGTGCTATCTAATATTTATAATTCGCGTATTCTGTGTGTGTATATTATTGGATTACGGATAGGTGCAAGATGTCTAGGTGGTACATTTAAATATCTTATTGTGTTCGATACCGGTCTTTTACCGCGGGCATCACTCGGTTGATAATCGGGAAAGAAAAGGACACGTCACTATTTGACGTTTGACGTCTGTCATTTTTTGGTAGTTAACCTAGAATTTTGCCTTTGTTGGATTGAACACGCCATTCTTTGATTTGTATTTGATTTTTGAGAAAGCATTCGGGACATTTGATTTATGTTAATTGGAATCAGTTCATAATTGAGGCCAGGCGCTCCTATCGAGGAGTTTTGTTTTTGCCTGCCAGTGTTTGGAGCCTGAAGTGATAAAGTTAGTGACGGTAGTTTGGTGGGCTATCATCAAGGAGCCAGGAAGTGTTCACCAGGACACGCGACGGCCTCGACACACACACTAATCCTCATACACTCAGATACACATATCGAAGCCGCCCTGTCGAGCGGCGGATGAAGCTTCCATCAAGGTAAAAGCACGTTTTTTTTTGTATCGGACCGATACCTGGCGCATCTTCGGTATGCCACGCTTCTTGGAAGCTATAGCTTAGCGGGGTTATACCGGTCGTTCTAGTCCAGGCCTCTATTCGGGTCAGGAACTCGTCGGGCCCAGCCCTGGCTTCAACCGAGTAGAGTCTTGCAAGCCCGGGCCAGTAGCGAACATTTTTGGTAGCAAGGGCGTGGTTCTTTGAAACGCCTCTGGCTGTGTCAATAGGTATCTTTGACTGGTTCACAGTATTATTTTGATATTTGTGGAAAAAACGTTTTTGAGGTTAACCATTGATGGAACATAGTTGTATTTAAAATAGCAAAATATTACTGAATTGGTTTGTAGTGATATAATAGCACATTGCTAATTGTTTTGATAGTTGATTTGATATTATTTGGTGAATAACTTGGCATTTTTATAGATTAACATTCCCTTGTTGAAACTAGATAGCAATCTCAAATTCAATTCTTAGGTATATACTAAACACATAGGAAATTGATATTGCTTGTTTAGATAATAATTTGAACTATATTTCAGGATTGCTCGGTGTGAATATAAGGGTATTGATTTGAGACCCATTTGATATATATCAGTATTGATTGGGATTATAATTATTTGAAGTTTGCCCCTGGTTGTTTGACATTGTTTGTTTGGCTTAGTTTAGCAGTTATAAATTAGAGTTCACTCAGAGAATAAGTAATATTCTGAGGGGTTCCTTGGCAAGCCATATAAATTGGTAATTAAAAATAATTTGCATTGACTAAAATTATTTGGATTAATTGTTTTGTGCGTTGGGAACATACAGGTTTGGAATATTTTGGGGTTCCCTGAGAAGTGAATATTGTTCAGAAGGGTTCTGTATTGACCAATGTGTTGCGATTTGAAAATAAATTATACTTGTTAAAATAAATTAATTCTCATTATATTATAAATATTACTTGATTTAGGGTTCAACAAGTAACATTTTGCAGGGTTCCTTGTGCCAAATAATTTTAGTTTATATTGTTTTTGTTTTGCATTGTTGAACATTTTAATTAGAAGTCGATTGGACTTGCGTTTGTTTGTGAGTGTTTGTTGTTGCTGGCTACAGCCATGGTAAAGTGGACAGCCAAGATTAGGGCGGAGCTGAGATGGCTGTCCTCTGCGGTGCATTTGATAAGTAGACCCGACCGGACCGACGCTTTGCTGAAGCGATCGGCTGAGCTACCGGACCGAAGTGCGGTAGTTCAGAGTGCTTATGCAGCGCTTTTGGCGATGGACGAAAAGATTGATGATTCGGTGGAGGCAGACATCACACAATTTTATGACTTGCATGATGAGCTGGTTCAGGCTGCGCACAAGGTGCAGCGGGGTCCTTTGACGGCGGAGACGCGATCACCGCCACCCCTGGCTCTCCTAGGACGTTTGCCAACCCTGGATTTGCCCCATTTTGACGGGGACTTAAAATGTTGGACCGCCTACCACGACTTGTTTTCAAGTCTGGTGGACGCCAGGACGGACTTGGCACCGAGCCAAAAGTTGGCATATCTTTTCTCCACCTTGAGTGGAGAGGCACTGGAGTTAGTCTCACATCTTGCGGTCACCGACCAAAATTACACCACAGCCCAGGAGCTTTTGGAGAAAAGATATGCCAACATTAGGCGTTTGGCAGACACCCATGTGGCACAAATTTTGGCGCTTCCTCACATTTATGGGGTTGCCACGTTGAGGAGGGATTTGGTGAATCCCGTGATGGTGGCCTTGAATGCTTTACGACGGCTTGGCCTGCCGGTGGATGAATGGTCGTTCATGCTCTTGCATATAGTTTTGTCACGGTTGCCCACGGACTTGAAGCTCCGTTTTGAGTACAAGCACGGTGGGGGCAGTGCCACACAATTGCCACGTTTTGCGGACCTTGTCTCCTTTCTGGAGGAGGAGTGTCGGTTGGTGGACAACGCCGGGATTGAAGGCCCCTCGGGACCCTCGGCGGGACCTCCACGGGAACAGCGGCGTGTAGCTGCTCGCCCCCCTAAGCCAGGGGTGGTAGAGCCACGCCGCCCGCCCCTCCGATACGCGACGGCCCACGCGCCCCCAAGGTGTGTGTATTGCACGGATGATGGCCATTTGGTTGCAGCATGCCCCAGGTTCCTGCACAAGAGGGTGAAGGATCGGCGCGGTATCGCGAATGATCGCCGGTGGTGCTACTCCTGTTTGGGGCAGCATTTGCAGCGGGATTGCCCACGGCCTGAACCGTGTCCGCAGTGCCAAGGGAAACACCACCTGGTGTTGTGCGCCAACCAAAATGGTGGTAATCGGTTGGATGGTGCGGGACGTTCCCCCACGGGCGGGGGCCCGCTTCCCCATTACCCCCAAAGGGAGTCTCGTCGGGGCTCGCCGTCCACGGGCGGGGGTACCCCTCCCCCATCTCCTCGTCCACAGGCCAGGTTCGCTGCTGCTCAGCGCAGCTCCCCGCCTCGGAGCTTCTCACCACCGTTGTGCGAACGACCGCGGTTGGAACGCCGCCCGCCCCAAGTTGGACGCCGCTCCGAGTACTACGCGTCGACCTGGGCGCGCCCGGGTCGCTGCCCCGAGGTTCCGGCGGACCAGTACCTGGTGCGGTCCAATTGGGCGGTGCCAGCCCAACAGGACGGCGCCTATGAGGGTTGTTGGCGGCCCGATGAGGGACGCCCCCAATAGGTAGCTGCCGCCCGCTCCTCCACCACAGCCGCCCACCCTGAAACAGTACTCTTGCCAACTGTTTGTGTCAGGGTCTGGGGCCCGATGGGGAAGTCCTTGTTAGTTCGTGCCCTTTTGGATTCGGGTGCCCAGGGCTGTCTTGCGTCGTCTTATTTGGTGGAGAGATTGGGCCTCCCATGTAGACCCCGCCCCTCCGTCATCCACGGAATAGGTGGCCTTCAGGTGCAGGGTTCTATGGGGGAAATTAATGTTTGTTTTTCAACTGTCAATTGTGGGCCAGCCATTGTGGCCAAAGCGGTTGTGTTGAACGATATTTTGGGCAGCAACCCGCAGGTGGTTATCTCCCCTACCGCGGTGAAATTGACGTCAGAGTTGACCCCCGCTGACCCCCAATGGTTTGTTCCAGGACCTATAGACCTGCTCTTGGGTGTTGATGTTTTAGGTTTGATCTTGTCCGGGGACAAGCGGGTTTTACAACCCTGCGGTTTGATGGCTTTGCAAACCATTTTTGGTTACACCTTTTTTGGACCCGTGTTGAGGGGCTTGGTCCCACGGGTTGAAAATGAAATTGTTACCGTAGGGCTCTCGCTCTCGGACGCCGTCCAGCGTTTCTGGGAGGTCGAGGAGCCCCCCAAGGCTCCCAGAGTCGATCCAGCGGAACAAGAATGCGAATTGTCGTATCAGAATAATACGGGTCGCCTCGCTGATGGTCGCTTTGTTACTCGGTTGCCTTTTAGGGCTGCACGCCCCCCTCTCGGTCAGTCTCATGCCCTAGCGGAAAAAAGGTTGTTGTCCATGGAGCGCCGAATGAAGAGGGATTCAGATCTCCGTGCTAAGTACATTGAGTTTATGCGCGAGTATGAGGCTTTGGGACATATGTCACGCTCGACTATTGATTGGCGTTCGCTCGAGCACTATTTTTTGCCCCACCATGCGGTTTTGAAGACGCCTGGGGGCAAAATGCGGGTGGTTTTTGACGGTTCGGCCCCTACGTCAAATGGGGTTTCCTTGAACCAGTGTTTGCACTCCGGTTCCAAACTGCACCGGGACATTTCGGATATCCTCACCAACTTCCGCCGTCATCAAATTGTTTTTGTGGCTGACATCCGAATGATGTTCCGCCAATCGGTTGTTCACCGAGATGACCGGCGTTATCAGATGATATTGTGGCGTGAGCGACCTTGTGATCCTATGCGAGTGTACGAGTTGAACACTACCACGTACGGTCTTACCTCCAGTCCGTATATTGCCATCCGGACTTTGTTGGAGTTGGCTCATCGGGAGCGATTGAACTACCCCCGTGCAGCGGCCATCTTGGAAGATTCAGTATATGTTGATGATGTTTGCACTGGGGCTTCCACTGCTACGGAGGCTTTGATTTTACGGGATGAGTTGATTGCGATCCTGAAGTCAGGTGGGTACGAACTGCGTAAGTGGTTGTCAAATTGCCCTGATTTGTTGCGAGATCTTCCGGTGGAACATCAGCAGGATCCTCTCTTGTTCGAAGATGCGGACAACCCTAACTTGATTGCGGTCCTTGGCATACAGTACCAGCCCGTCCAGGATGTCTTCACTTATCGGGTTAAATTGGACCCCCCTAAGACCTGGACGAAGCGTTCGGTCTTGTCGACTGTTGCTCGGACCTTCGATCCTAATGGATGGATCACACCTGTCATTTTTCTGGCTAAGTGTTTTTTGCAGAAGCTGTGGATTGCGGAAGTTACGTGGGACGAACCTCTTCAGGGAGACTTGCTAACCGAATGGTGTTCGATTGTTTACTCACTTCCGGACGTGAACCGGATTTCCTTGCCCAGACTCTTTCTGCCATCCGGCAAGTGTAAAGTTAGCCTCCACGGGTTTTGTGACGCGTCTGAACGAGGGTACGCGGCCGTGGTATTCTTGCGGACTATTAGCCTATCCGGTCATGTGGGACTACATTTGATAATGGCCAAGAGTACGGTGGCTCCTATCAGGACTAGGTTAACTATTCCTAAGTTGGAATTGTCGGGAGCAGCCCTCCTTACGAGGCTCCTCAATCATGTTTGTGATACTTTGGGTCGTACCGTGGAGATTTCAGATGTTTTTGCGTGGACTGATAGTGAGATCGTTCTTTGTTGGCTTCGCACCTCCGTGCATAATTTAGAGGTTTTTGTTGCGAATCGGATTTCACAGATCCAGAGTTCAGCGACCCCGCTGATTTGGCGACATGTTCCAGGGGAACTGAACCCCGCTGACTGCGCTTCGCGAGGCTCCGGTACTTGTAAACCATTCCCTGTGGTGGGGACCAGATTGGTTGTCGCAACCTGCGGCATCTTGGCCCCAGAATCGGTTCTCTTCTCCAGAGGCGTTGCCAGGTTTACGTGTGTGCGTTATGGAAACGCAACCTGTCTACGACTTGAATCCTCTGTTGGAGAGGTACAGCTCTCTGTCGAAATTGATTGGGGTTACCGCGCGGATCCGACGTTTCTTGCTCCACGCACGGAACCCAGCTTAGAGGGCATTGACCACGGAATTGGCCTTGTCGCCCTTGGAACGCCAAGAGGCCCTGCTATTTTGGGTTCGTGTGGTGCAAGTGGAGCACTTCGAACCGATTATTGACGCGCTTAAAGGAGGATCGAGAATTAAGGGTTCGATCGCTCGTCTGAATCCATTTCTAGACGCATCGGGTTTGCTTCGAGTCGGCGGACGACTTCGAAACTCGAACTTGCCCTATGGAGCTCGCCATCCTTTGTTGCTCCCCAAAGGGGGGACTTTGGTCAGTTTGTTGGTGTCTGATCGACACGTTGCTAACGCTCACGCAGGCTGCAATGCCCTTGTAGCCATTTTGCAGCGTGAATTTTGGATTTTGTCTGCCAGACGCACTATTCGCGGCATTATCTTCAGATGTATGCCGTGCTATCGTTTGACGGCCACCCCCACGCAGCCCATGATGGGGGATCTGCCCTCCGACAGAGTCTCGGAGAGTCGACCATTTGCTTGTGTGGGCACGGACTTTGCCGGCCCCTTTTTGGTAAAGACCTCGCAGCTTCGCAACGCTCGATCTGTCAAAGCGTACTTGTGTGTGTTTGTCTGTCTGGCCTCCAAGGCAGTTCACTTGGAACTGGTAAGTGCCCTCAGCACGGAAGCGTTTCTTGCGACGCTAGGTAGATTTGTATCCCGCCGGGGACTGCCATCTCTGATCCGCTCTGATAACGGCACCAATTATAAAGGCACTGACCGTTACTTGAATGAAATTTGTAATTATTTGAATAATGATAAGGATAATTTAAGATTTGCAATGTCTCGAATGGGCATTAAGTGGCAATTTGATCCCCCTGATTGCCCACATTGGGGTGGTATTTTTGAGGCTGTTGTAAAAGTTACAAAAACGCATCTCCGCCGAGTTATTGGTGAAACGATTTTAACGTTCGAGGAACTTGCTACGGTATTTTGTAAAATTGAGGCTGTCCTCAACTCGCGCCCTCTCTGCCCTGTCTCGTCGGACCCAAATGACCTGGAAGCATTGACTCCTGGTCATTTTTTGATTGGCCAGCCCCTTACCGCGCTGCCGGAGTACCCCTTGAGGGAGGTAAAATCATCACGCTTAAGTCGGTTTGAGCTGCTACAGCAGATGACCCAAAGCTTCTGGCATCGTTGGTCGCTAGAATATTTGCACATCTTGCAGCAGCGCGTTAAGTGGACTGACAAAACTGATCCTCCTCACGTTGGAGATCTTGTACTAGTTAAGGAATCTAATTTATTACCTTTGTATTGGCGTCGTGGACGCATTGTAAATTTGTTGTATGGGTCTGACGGGGTCCCCAGGGTTGCGGAGGTTATGGTCGGAGATTCGGTTTTGAAGCGAGCTGTAGCGAGCTTAGCCCGCCTGCCCATTTATTAGCAGACAGAGCTCCTCTGCCTGGAGCGGCGGATTGTTCGATACCGGTCTTTTACCGCGGGCATCACTCGGTTGATAATCGGGAAAGAAAAGGACACGTCACTATTTGACGTTTGACGTCTGTCATTTTTTGGTAGTATAACCTAGAATTTTGCCTTTGTTGGATTGAACACGCCATTCTTTGATTTGTATTTGATTTTTGAGAAAGCATTCGGGACAGTTGATTTATGTTAATTGGAATCAGTTCATAATTGAGGCCAGGCGCTCCTATCGAGGAGTTTTGTTTTTGCCTGCCAGTGTTTGGAGCCTGAAGTGATAAAGTTAGTGACGGTAGTTTGGTGGGCTATCATCAAGGAGCCAGGAAGTGTTCACCAGGACACGCGACGGCCTCGACACACACACTAATCCTCATACACTCAGATACACATATCGAAGCCGCCCTGTCGAGCGGCGGATGAAGCTTCCATCAAGGTAAAAGCACGTTTTGTTTTGTATCGGACCGATACCTGGCGCATCTTTGGTATGCCACGCTTCTTGGAAGCTATAGCTTAGCGGGGTTATACCGGTCGTTCTAGTCCAGGCCTCTATTCGGGTCTGGAACTCGTCGGGCCCAGCCCTGGCTTCAACCGAGTAGAGTCTTGCAAGCCCGGGCCAGTAGCGAACATATTGTATATTAGGTACCTATCTCTTTTTGTGCACTACTGTGAAAAAGTGACGGGTGTCGTTATGTCCTGCAACGAGAGTTGCCAAGCAATAAGCATAGTTGTGCTAGACGGGTACCTTATTCTGACATAGTCGATGCTTGCGCCACAGAATAGATAATAGTGCAAAGCTACCGTATCCGCTTACGATCAGGCGGACCGTACGCTCGTTTGCCACCGACGACGTTTAAAAAAGTGACAACCCTATCTTCGGCAAGGTGCGGAGTAATGTCGACCTTCGCGCCGGGCAATAGAACTCAATGACGCGCGGCTGGCGTGCGGTCCGTTGCTAATAATAATTAATAGGCACGTAAAAAGGCGGCATTCGTGAACATCAAAACAGAGGGTCTTCTGTACTTGTACTATTATTTATTCTGTGGTATAGGTATAGGTTATAGGTGTAATAACAGGCGCAGAAATAGACAAACAGGTAGGAAAAAATGGGCCATTGACAGCTTTGACTCTGGAGGAATTTTCCCCGCCCTACTGAAATGGGGTGGGTCGGCGCTAACGCATAGGCTCACCATCGTCCTGGGCGCCTGTCTGCACATACATTTGTGCCTAGACAGTGGAGAGAAGTCAAGGGTATCTTCATACGGAAACCAGGTACAGGAGACTACACGGACCCCAAATCCTTTAGACCAATAAGCCTAACCTCCTTCCTGCTGAAGACGTGTGACAGACATCTGAGGGAGAGGGTGCTGGTGCGAGTGCCTCTGCATCAGAACCAACATGCCTACAGTTCAGGTAAATCAACAGAATCTGCGCTTCATGCGGTGGTTACCAAGGCTGAATTCGGATTCAAAAGCAAGACAATGTGTTTAGGCACCTTCATCAACATAGAGGGAGCCTTCGACAAGACTAGATTCACCAGCATAACCGCAGCACTGGCAAGACACGGAGTGAATGAGGTTGTGACGAAATGGATAAACAACATGTTAAGTCACAGAGTCATTAGGCTCGGGGAAGACAACGCCACTACTCTGGAACATGGTTCAAAAATCAAAATCAATTATTTATTCTGCAAATAGGCCACAAGGGCAAATTTACATATCAAACGGTAAAATAATAATAATCTTACACAACAATAATAAAAAAATTGCACATTAAGGACCGATATTATGGACCGATGGATACTGGTTAGGCAACATTATCAATATAGACATTATAGACCATTGCTATTATGTAAAACACTCTGTTGAAAAGGTTTTTTAATGTGGAATAGAAATTCCTAAGCTAAAGTGTATAATCATTTGTATCTATAGGGTCCCAGAAGCTAGAAATGTTAGATTAAGTATATACTACATTTTATGTCCGAACGAAAAGGCTATAAATAAATAAATAAATACAAACGAAGGAACACGTGCGTATGAATACGCGCACATTTGAATACAAATGTTCGTATACGTTGCAATATGTTTGTGTAGGCGGGTGTTCTGCAGTGCAGGGAGAGAGACCTTGTAGAGGCCGCGGCGCTAAGTGGTTTTTATTCCAGGATGGCGAGTTCTGCATCAGCGGCGGGCGCGACCGCAGCATGGCCATGTGGCGCGTGCTGGACGTGGGCGGGGGCGCGGGCGCCGTGGCGGCCACGCCGCGCCACATCCGCTCCGACGCGCACGACGGCTGGGTGTGGGACCTGGCGCCCGACTCGCTCGCCAACACGAAGCTCGTCTACTCCGCCTCCTGGGACAACACCGTCAAGGCCTGGGACCTGCACGCTGACTTCACCTGCATTGAGACATTCCGGTGAGACTATCTGATCATTTTTGAGTTTGTCTTGTGTCAGGTCCAAAGGGGAAAACAATGTGATCCCCTGTGACGAGTTGCTTCTCTTGTGACGCGAATAAAAAGCCAGAGTGATGTAAGCGACGGTGGTCCCCCCTCCCTGCCCCCCAGATGCGGCGTGTCGGCGCTGTCGGTGGTGACGTGCGGTGACGTGGTGATGGCCGGGCTGTACTCCAAGCGCGTGCTGGGCTTCGACGTGCGCGCGGGCTCGCGGCCCGTCACCTCCTACAAGGCGCACCGCGGGCCCGTGCTCGCGCTCGCCGCGCACCGAGACCAGGTCGCCTCCATCAGCGAGGACCGGACGCTAGGTCAGTACCAGTACGTGTCGGCGCTGTCGGTGGTGACGTGCGGCGACGTGGTGATGCCCGGGCTGTACTCCAAGCGCGTGCTGGGTACAACATACTAGAACTACATTACCCTTACGAGTATAGCCCATAATCACTCACTCGCATTTGGCAACTGCCATTTTTAGGGTTCCGTAGTCAACAAGGAACCCTTATAGTTTCGCCATGTCCGTCTGGCCGTCCTTCCGTCTTTGGCTTAGCTCAGTAACCATTACTAGAAAACTGTAATTCGGCATGGGTATATAAATCAATCACGCCGACTAAACAGAACAATAAAAACCAGAAAAAAACGGTCAACTTTTTTTTTTTTTTAATACCACATCGGTGGCAAACAAGCTTACGGCCCACCTGATGGTAAGTGGTTACCGTAGCCTATGGACGCTTGCAACTCCAGGGGTGTTACATGCGCGTTGCCGACCCTTTAAGAATTTATACACTCCTTTTTTGAAGAACCATACTGTAGTCCCTCGGGAAAACCTCGGCAGGGAGCTCATTCCACAACCGGAGCGTCCGAGGGAGGAAATTTCTCTGAAACCGTACGGTACGCGACCATTTAGGTTCCAGGGTGTGAGGATGAATACCCTGCTGATGACGAGCGGTGCGGTGGTAAAAAGCAGCCGTAGGCATCATGTCGAACAGTTCTTCAGAGCACAACCGATTGAACACGCACAAGGAGGCGAAGTCTCTCCTTAGACTCAACGGTTCGATATCGCTAGTGAGTTTGGGATCGTCGAAGATTCGCACAGCGCGTCTATGAAGCAAGTCAAAAGGCCCAAGCTGGTATCCAGGTGCTCCCGCCCAGAGATGACAGCAATACTCCATGTGGGGACGGACTTGAGACTTATATAATAAAAGTCTCTGTCCCAGGGAGAAGTAACGCTTTGCTCTGTTAAGCACACCGAGCTTTTTGGATGCCAGCTTGGCCTTGCCCTCTAAGTGTCTTCGAAACTGGACGTCGCTGGAAATGTCAACACCAAGAATCCCAATACTCTTTGAAATCGAGAGAGGAGTGCCTTCGAACTATGGGGCTACAGAAAAGGGGGTTTTCTTGGCGGTGAACGCACATACTTGCGTCTTCGTGGGGTTGAATCGGACCAAATTATCCCTCCCCCACTCAGAGACTCTGGATAGAGTGCTCTCTATTTTGGACACAACTTGTTCGCGACTCTCTACCACAGCAGAACGAGGGATGTTTGCGCGGCCCGTGTAATACGTATCCCCAGTACTGTCGTCTGCATAACAATCAATTCCATCAATGGACAGCATGTCATTGATATGCAGCAGAAACAGCTTTGGAGACAGTACGGAGCCTTGTGGAACACCAGCATTTATGTCCATGCTTTCGGAGCAACTGCCGTCTACAACGGCACGTATGCATCTGCTGGACAGAAAGCTGGCAATCCATTCGCACAAACCCTCGGGAAGTCCGTAAGATGGCAACTTCGATAGAAGACCTCGATGCCAGACCCGATCGAACGCCTTTCGCTATGTCCAGGCTGACAGCCAGTGCCTCACCTTGGCTCTCAATGGCTGAAGCCCATCGGTGAGTGAGATACACTAGACGGTCACCAGTCGAGCGACCGTGGCGAAATCCATATTGTCGGTCGCTGATCAAGTCGTGATCTTCCAGGTATCTCAGGAGCTTTGTGTTGATAACACGCTCCATCACCTTAGAGAGAAGGGAGGTGATAGCAATAGGCCTGTAATTCGATGGGTCTGATCTATCACCCTTTTTCGGTACAGGATGCACCAGGGCGATCTTCCACGAAGACGGAACTTGCTTTTTGCGGTAAGAGAGCGCAAACAGGCGCGTGAACGTTTAACGGGATACTGAGGGTCATCGCTGATACGAGGGCTGCCTTTTAAGTTGTGTGGTTTGGAAAAACTAAAGACAATTTAAGTGTTAAATGGTATTTATTGTTTTTCAAAGTAATCACCGTGATATGTAATACACTTTTTCATTCGATCGAACCAGTTTTCGAAACACTTATTCCAGTCCGAAGTCGGGGTCTCCAAAATGGCCGTTTTGTATGCCTCAACCGCTTCTTCAGGCGTCTGGTACCGTTGACCACGAAGTCGTTGCTTGATTTTTGGAAAAGTAAAAAAATCGTTAGGGCTTAAGTCTGGACTGTACGGCGGGTGTTCCAGAATTTCGACGTTTTGCTCTTTTAAAAACGCAATAGTTTGCCGGGCGGTGTGCGAGCTCGCATTATCGTGGTGCAGTCTTATACGACGTCTTGGGTTATTTTTTCGAAACTCGCCGATGACTTCTGGTAAACAGACAGTGGTATACCAGTCAGCATTAACCGTTTTACGATCCTCGAGCACGATGGTGGCAACGTGGCCACTTTTCGCCACAAACGTGGCGACCATTTTTTTCGAAGTGCTCCGTGAGCGTATTACTTTGGTCGGTTTTGGCTCATCTTGGAACACCCAAACAGTCGACTGCTGTTTAGAATCGGGATCGTAGGCATATCTCCAAGATTCGTCACCACTGATAATGTCGTAAACATGTTTCGAGTTTCCTCGGTTGAATTGCCGCAGAGTTTTGCGACACCATCGAACGCGAGCCGTTTTTTGGTCTTCACTGAGTAAATGTGGTATCCAGCGTGAGATCAACTTTTTTACGCCTAAGTGATCATGCAAAATACTGTGAACACTGGTCCCTGAAATACTTAAGGAAGCTTCTATCTCACGGTATGTCGCATGGCGATCTTCGATGATCAGTTGCCGTACAGCATCAATGTTCTCCTGGGTTACGGCTGTTTTTGGTCGACCTTCACGATGTCTATCACCAAGACTAGAGCAACCACGTTGAAATTCTAAATACCAGCGTTCCACAGTCCGAAGGCATGGTGCTTTATCATTGAAAACCGTAGTCAACTCTTCGAAGCACTGAAGTCGCGTTAAGCCCCTTTTGAAGTTGTAAAAAATTATCGCACGTAAATTTTCCTTCGAAATTTCCATTTTCACAACTGATTTGTCAACTTTGAACGAACGCTGTACTAAAACGGTTGGGCCGATTTCGAGTCATTCTTTTGTTTTCGAATTCTAAATTCAAATATTTTAACGTGACACTAGTTCTTTTTTATGCAATCACGGGAGGTTTGCAAACGAAAGAACTTAAAAGGCAGCCCTCGTAGAACCGATGGGTCCATCCTAGATACCTGGGGTTAAGACTGTTAACTAAATTTTAATTATTTTAATTGTCATTTTTATTATATGTACCCTTCTTGACATTATGTAAATAATTTATGATGGTAAATGATTTAATTTGATTTTATTTAATTTGAGTTGAATTTGATTTAATTACAATTTGATTTGATTTAATTTGATCTAATTTGTTTTGATATATTTGTATGGAATTTTAATATTCTGAAATAAAGATATTTTATTTTTATTTTATAATTAACAACATTTATTATTACTTCGTTATTTATTAATGTACACCAACAAAATCTGTCTTTTTATACTACCTTTAATTGCGCTAAAGTTATTATTTATTGTGTTACAAGCAGGTTTTATCAGTACTCATGCAAACGCGCACGGTATAAAAGTCATATTTTTTCAAATTATTGTACGTCATAGAGTTCAAAGAAACAATTATAGAACGTTTAATGTGCTTTAAAATGACACCTCACACATTCCGATATCGATATCGCGCGCGTATCGATGTAACTAAGAAAGACAGGCAACTACGGACCCCTACACTGCGCGTGCCCCGACACGCACTTGGCCGATTTTTACAACTGTATTACCAAATGTCAGAGCAAAATGCCACAGTGACCAATGAAGAATGATGTTGATGGTGGGATTGTTGTTGTGGCAGCCGTGTGGGACCGGCGCGCGGGCAAGACGCTGGTGGCGGACGTGCGGCTGCCGACGGACAAGGCGTACCCGGTGTGCGTGAGCTGGACGCGCGCCGCGCTGTACGTGGGCGACTCCAAGGGCGGGCTGCACCTGCTGCACCCCGAGCGCTGCCAGCTGCTGCGCTCCTACGAGGTGTGGCGCGAGCCGCCGCCCACGCAGCCCGCCAACAAGGTTAACATTAGCTCTATATAACTCTTGAGACAGTCCACACACTTTTTTAAACATACTGTGTTTTATTATATTAATGTAGGAATCGAAAAAAACCTTTTCTCTCAATTAATCTCCCTAAATCCGTTCAGTAGTATTTCTTACACTTTTTCTTTAGGCTGCCAAAAGACGAAGAACTTTCCAACTTCATCCCCAGTTCCCATTTAACGGCGTTACTGTTAGAGAATAAATTATATTGATTGAAAATGAAAAATGGTTTATTGGTAACAAACAGTGTTTACACAAATTAAGAAAGGGTTGGGACCTTCTAGTAAGTTAAGTATATGGCAATACTCGTGACAGACGATCTCTTCCAGCATCAAGTTTAGAGGTATAACCAATAGTATACAAAGTTAACATGTAGGTAGATAACTTAAAGTATATTAAGCTAAGTTACGTTAAGTTCACTTGGTGGTCAACTGGGCCCGCAGAGCACTGAGCCCACGGGCTAAGTTGACCATGTTTTTTTCTTTACGGGCGACCCGACCCAAGGGTCAACCCAGCCCGCGGGATCAGTCTACCATTACTTACCGCCTAAGAGTCAATTCAGCCCGCGGGATCAGTCTACCATTACTTACCGCCTAAGAGTCAATTCAGCCCGCGGGATCAGTCTACCATTACTTACCGCCTAAGAGTCAATTCAGCCCGCGGGATCAGTCTACCATTACTTGCCGCCTAAGAGTCAATTCAGCCCGTGGGATCAGTCTACCATTACTTACCGCCTAAGAGTCAATTCAGCCCGCGGGATCAGTCTACCATTACTTGCCGCCTAAGAGTCAATTCAGCCCGCGGGATCAGTCTACCATTACTTGCCGCCTAAGAGTCAATTCAGCCCACGGGCTCAGTCTACCATTACTTGCCGCCTAAGAGTCAATTCAGCCCGCGGGATCAGTCTACCATTACTTGCCGCCTAAGAGTCAATTCAGCCCGCGGGATCAGTCTACCATTACTTACCGCCTAAGAGTCAATTCAGCCCACGGGCTCAGTCTACCATTACTTGCCGCCTAAGAGTCAATTCAGCCCGCGGGATCAGTCTACCATTACTTACCGCCTAAGAGTCAATTCAGCCCACGGGCTCAGTATACCATTACTTGCCGCCTAAGAGTCAATTCAGCCCGCGGGATCAGTCTACCATTACTTACCGCCTAAGAGTCAATTCAGCCCACGGGCTCAGTCTACCATTACTTGCCGCCTAAGAGTCAATTCAGCCCGCGGGATCAGTCTACCATTACTTGCCGCCTAAGAGTCAATTCAGCCCATGCTAATAATAATCCGTTAAAAATAGTATCATAGAACCCATCACCCACATTTGTAATTTTAGTCTTAGTTCTGGCCGCTTTCCAGACCTGTGGAAAATAGCATCCGTCACTCCTATCCATAAAGATGGACCAAAAGATATTCCCGGTAATTACAGGCTAATATCTTTGCTTAGCTCTTTATCTAAAATTTTGGAAAAACTCGTAAACACATGATTAGTCAAATATCTCGAAAGCTTTGGTCTTCTATCTGATAGGCAGTTCAGTTTTAGGCAAAACCGATCTACGGAAGACGCCACTTCACTTCTTGTTAATCTCGTGTCCTCTTATTTAGATAGTAATTCAAAATGTATCGGCATCTTCCTGGATCTGGCTAAAGCCTTTGATACCGTGTCAGTTCCGATTTTGCTCCGAAAGCTCCAAAATCTAGGCATACGTGGTGTGCCGTTATCCTGGTTCGAGAGCTATTTATCTGGAAGAAGTCAACTCGTCAAAGTAAGGCTCATTCGGAAGTGGTACGGAGCAAATTAATTTTGGCGTTCCACAGGGAAGCATTCTGGGACCGACTTTGTTCATTATCTACTTATATGAATGACATCTTTAATCTCCAAATTGAAAACAGAAATTATTTGTTATGCTGACGACACCGTCATTCTTTTCAATGATAAAAAATGGCAGAATACAGTTAATGCTGCAGAAAGAGGTATGAGAACTGTAGCACATTCATTAATTTGTTTTTTGGAGCCGAGTGGTGGGCACCGCAAGCTTATTATGCTTATTTCTAGTATTAATATTATGTATGTCACAGTTTTTCCTAAAATTGACAATGTTTTTATGTATGTACATACAAAATATTTTCATAGATATATTGACAATGTAATGTCATTATATTAATATTTTTAAACTTATCTCTAAGTGAGTCTCTATGGTTCAATTTATATATCGCCCGAATAGCCCGTTTCTGCAAAACAAAAATCGAATGAATCTCCGAAGCGCTGTCCCACAATAAAATACCATATGACAAAATGCTATGGAAGTAGCTAAAATATACTAATCGAGCTGTTTTCACGTCTGTTAATTGACGGATCTTGCTCACTGCAAATGCTGCAGAACTTAGTCTATTCGAGAGATTAGCAATATGGGGACCCCATTGGAGCTTAGAATCTAACGTTAAACCAAGAAAAACTGTACTATCAACTAGTTCCAATTCCTCATCTTTCACAAAGACACTCACTTGCTCGTGCTTAACGTGATTCGTGACAAATTTAATACATTTAGTATTTTTCTCATTTAACAATAAATTATTAACATTAAACCAATTTACTACTTTAAAAATAGCATTGTTTACATCATTGCAAGCTTGTTGCTGTCTTATGAGTTTGAAAATAAGTGAGGTGTCATCTGCAAACAATACTATATCATGGTGGGTCTTTACTAGGTATGGCAAGTCATTTATATAGATAAGGAACAGGAAAGGCCCCAATATTGTACCCTGCGGTACACCCATCGAGGCCAATGACCCCGGTGATGGCTGTCCATTCACGTCGACCCTTTGTATTCTACCTTGTAAGTAAGACTTTTGCATTGCTAATGGGTCGCCTTCGGTTGTTCCTTCTTTACTTAATATGTATTTATTAGTATTAATAAATGATATGACTGCGTGTCCTCTGTATGTATTAAAAAGGATTCTCGAGTATCGAGGCCACATAAGTCTGGCATTCCATAATGCTAATGAACGATTGAGAGCATTGAAGGCATTGGTAGCGTCAACGAAGAGTATACCTTCGAAAACTTTGTGACATTGCGTGAGCTGCACCTTCTATACCAGCTTTTATTCCATTGCATAGTTTATCTGCTCCACATGCTGTTGATTCTCTTAATTTGAGGCTCTTAACCTCATGGCGCCCAGCACGCAAAAACGAACAGTGAAATTTGAAGTTTCTCTTAAATGGAATTAATTTGAATTTTCATCAACTGCACAGCCTTTTAAATGGTGCGTGGGCGCCACGAGGTTAAGGGATGAATAAAAAAAAACACTGAAGTTAGTATTGTATTATTTTAATTAACAGTCTAAGACCGAAGTTTCAAATCTCTTACCTTGAAAATGTCTTGTTCTCCATACAAAACTTGAACCCCTTTTCAACCTCCTTTAAGACGAATTTCAAAAAACCGGTCAAGTGCGAGTCTGACTCGCGCACCGAGGGTTCCGTACAAACTATCAATTAACTCAAGGTAAAGTAAATGTATGTATGTAAATACTTTATTGTACGCAAGACACAGGTAAAAATACAGACAAAAAAAAGTTAATTCGGTACAAAGGCGAACTTATCCCTGTAAGGGATCTCTTAAATGTCCCAATGTTTGTTAAATTACTTATTTTGTTTAACCCAACACACCAGATTGCAGAATTCCATTTCAAACAACGAATAACTTTTACACCAAAACCATCGAACTATCAAGACAATTGAATTACGATTATTTTTTGAACCGCTATTGAAATATACCCGTCCTAACCCCATGAATTCTAGAAAAATCTTAACAGCTCCAAACATTATAATAATCTTTGACAGCTCGAAGTACTAACGTGCATGCGTGGGCAATCAGCTTAGTATGTATGTTGGTGTTTTAGCGATTATTGTTTATCACGTGAACCTATCTTGATGTTTTTATTTTATTTGGAAGGGAGTACATTTAGTGTTATAGTTCATCATCATCACTTGCTAGTTCGTGCGACAGAGAAGGAGATACACGAAATTCGTTTTCGTTTCGCGGTAGCCCCTCAGTACGCAGTCAGACAGTACGAGTGGAAAGATCGGACATAGCGCTTGCTCGCTTTGACTTCTTATCACAAGTGAAAACAATTGACCACTGGGACAAAGTTGTTTTCCTAGATGAAACATGGTTAAATGCGAATCATAGTGTTGGAAAAATATGGACACACACCTATATATACCATGCAGGGAAGGCCAGAGGTTTGGTACCGAACTGCTTACTTGCTAGTAAGCAGTTCGGTGGAAATTCGTATACTGACTTTTGTTTCAATACCGTTACAACGTTACGTTCCCAACAATATTAAGTATACCGTCGATACTTTTAGCACTAGGTATAAACTGCATTCGAATAGTATCGATAGTTTGCATAATAGTGGTAGCACCTCTAGTTACGTTAGTCTGGCATCTGTCATTCTAATCTTGCTAGAAAAAATTACATATAACTTCAGTGTTTTTTTTTTATTCATCCCTTAAGAGCCTCAAATTAAGAGAATCAATAGCAGCCCTAATAGATTAGATTCATTTATTTCATTTTGAAAATTAATGTCATTTTTTTTTAAATTAAATAGCATGAATTCACAAAAAGATCGTCAGTGTATAAGAATAACCATAATATAAATGAAAATCAAAAATTTAAATATTTACATTGCAAAATGAAAACAAAAATAATAATAAGGTACAACTTAAATAATATTAAAATGGTACAAATGTCAAAAGAGTAAAATGTGTTTAAATGTCAAATTATGAATAAAAGCTAGGGCATCCTAGATATAAATAGTCAATTGTCAAAATAGATTTAAAAATTATAAATAATATTCATAGTAAAATAATAATGTCATTTTAAAACTAAAGCATGTCAGATACACATATTACAATTTACAACGTTCGTTCGTTGTACAACGATTTTGAAAGTAAAAGTTCTTTTAGTCGGCGTTCAAATATGTCGTTTGAGGTCTCGTTTTTAATTGTGGCGGGTAGGCGCTCATACATCGACGGGCCTATTACGCGCGGGCTCCTGTCGAGCAGCGCGAGTCGCCGCGATACGGGTAGTAATCGCCCCGTCTGACGGGTGATTCTGCCAGGCATATTCGCTCGCTTAAATAAGTGAATGTTTCGACGCGTGAACATAATTACTTCAAATACGTATAGTGAATAATGAGTCATCATCTGGTACTGTATGAAGAGTTCTCTACACGAGTGCCTCGAATTTACCCCTGCCAATATACGTAGGGCTCGTTTTTGTAGTTTGAATACTCTATCAGAGTTCGTTGAGTTCCCGTACAAAATAATACCGTACGACATTAGTGAAAAGAAGTATGCATAATAGATCTGAAGTAGTGCGTCACAGGAGACAATTGGCTTTAGTTTGCGCAGTGCAAATACAGCACTGCCTAACCTTTCACACAAGTTGTCTACGTGTTCTTCCCACTTCAGCGTGTCAGCATCAGTTTCAGTTGGGGATACTTCTCAAGAAAAATTCTCTGTTTCTGAAGAAAAGCAGGAGAGTGCAGAGAAGAGTGAACCTGAACACTTAGATCTGAACCTTTCTCTTGATTCTGAATATGACAATGCTGAATCTGATTTGGATACCACCTTACAGCAATTACAGGATGTGGAAGAGGAGCAACAACCTGCAGAAGTCTTGGGGAAGCGTGCCAGGAGGCCACCAGAACGCTATGGATTTTCTAATCTATGTATGTCGTCTAACCCGGAATGCATTGGCGAGCCTGTTACTGTACATGAAGCTCTGAATAGTCCTGATAAAGCTTTGTGGATTGAAGCAATGAAGGATGAGTTGCAAGCGTTTCAGGAAAATCAAGCATGGGCACCGGTGGACAAGTTGCCTTCAGGTAAAACCTTAGTGCAGTCTAAGTGGGTATTCAAAAAGAAGATTGAAAGCGATAAGAGTGTGCGTTACCGAGCACGCTTAGTAGCTAAAGGCTTCACGCAGAAGCCAGGTATAGACTATGAGGAGACTTTCTCACCTGTAGTTAGACATTCTACTTTAAGGCTGTTATTTGCTTTGTCAGTGCAGTTAAACTTTGATATTACCCACCTGGATGTCAAAACTGCATTTTTAAATGGCTACCTCAAAGAGGATGTTTATATGGTTCAACCAGATATTTCTTGTGACAATAAAGAAAAGGTTATAGTAAAGCTTAACAGAGCTATATATGGTTTGAAACAATCATCCAGGTCGTGGTATGAAAGAGTAGAACAATGCTTGTGTGAATTAGGATTTAAAAAATGCAAGTTAGAACCTTGTGTGTTTACCAAAATGTATAATGAAGTTAAAGTATTATTGCATTATATGTAGACTATTTCTTTGTTTATTCCAACAGCAAGGAAGAGACTGAGAAATTAGTAACTGCATTGAGTTCTAGTTTCAAAATTAAGGACTTAGGACAAGTTCAACAATGCCTGGGTATGCGTGTAAAAGTTGACAGAAATCTAGACAATAGTAAATCCGAGGAACTTGCAAGAGTCACAGCGGGGTCTGGAACCCTGTGCTAGTGGAATGTGTGTTTCCGGCTGTGAACAACATCACGTTGGATTTTGACACATTTAGTATGAGGCCGTTTGTCGAAAACCACTCATGAAGTTGGGTCGTCTTCGTTACCTTTTGCTCGAGTTGTGAGTACGTGTCATCGGTTACTACGACTGTGGTATCATCGGCAAACAACACCATAGTACCTTCGGCTACAGAGGAAGGGAGGTCGTTAACAATAATTAAAAACAGGGTATTTCCAAGCGAAGAGCCCTGTGGAATTCCATGCTCGAGTACACCCGCCTCAAATTTTAAGCTTTTGCCTTCGATTTTGACCTCAACCGTCTGCTGCCTATTTTTTAGGAACGATGTGAGTAATCTATGAGTGTTATCCTTTATACCGTAATGCCCTATCTTTTTTAATAACAACTCGTGATTAATCACATCGAACGCTTTCGACAGGTCGCAGAATACTCCTGCAGCCTTTTGTTTCGAATCCAACGCCGTTGTTACGCAATCGTATATCTGATATGCAGCTGTTGTGGTACATCTATTTTTCCTATAGGCAAACTGTCTGTCCGTCAGTAAGTTGTTTGTTTCAAGATGGTGCATTAAGGAGTTAGACACAATGGATTCAATAATCTTAGAGATATTTGGCACGATAGTAATTGGTCTGTAATTGTCAACAGAACTTTTTTCACCCTTGCCATACTGGACACACTCGAGTGCTTTTCAGTACGTCGGGATACACACCGCAAGTGAACATGAACAATAAGAAAACTATAGAATGGGATGCAATAAAAGCGTTTTGCTTGTCATAAGAGGTGGACGCCTGGACGATGCGATGCCCTTAACAAATGTCCAGGCGTCCGCCCGATTGGTATTGGGGAAACACTTCAACGCATCACAGCAAAAGCTATAGCTTTATCGACAGGTACTGATGTCGCATGCAACAGCATGTGGAGCAGATCAACTATGCAATGGAATAAAAGCTGGTATAGAAGGTGCAGCTCACGCAATGTCACAAAGTTTTCGAAGGTATACTCCTCGTCGACGCTACAATGCCTTCAATGCTCTTAATCGTTCATTAGCATTATGGAATGCCAAGTGGCGTGCACAGAGATTGAGACTGGGTAGGCAAAAAAAGTCTAGTCGAATTTTGCAGGTGGTTTTCTAAAACGCCGTCGTATTTAGCCAGCAATTCGACCATCTCTAAATGATCCTAATTAATCGACGATTCGGATTCGTCATGTCCGCGAAATGCGAGCTCCTGCTTCGATACCTATACGAATACCTATTTCGATTTCGATCGACTTGCGCGTTATGGCTATCGATATCTATTTGTATCTGAGAGTTCAGTCGCGTCTCAAAACGGTTTTTCCCAAAAGTGAAATTTAAGAGAAGCCTCCAAGTGTTTATCAGATTGATCGTGTTTTTTTGATGCCGTAGAAAAATTATGAATGTTGACGTAGCCGGCGTCATTCCATACTGTTTTAATAATGTTTGAAAACAATAAACACGCGAAACAGAACAAGCGATTGCTATGGGCGCAATCCGTAAGCCAATAATACCAATCATATTGTTTCGGATTGAATTTGCGATTTACTTTACCACTTGTTTGTGTTAACTGCAATTCCGGTGTACATCAGCCCTTTTCGATCACTTCTTTTTTCTTGCTCAAAGAAAGCTTTGAAAAAGCATCATTTTTAATAGTCTGTACACACACCCACCGTACAACTTTCACAATTTAAAATATCAATTTTTTTTCACTTATCACAATTATTTTCCGGCCGGCAACTGTTATCTCACCAAAACAAACAAATAATGGCGGCCGAATAAACAATGTAAAAATAGACTTAGCCTAATACAGTAAACGCATAAAAGAAAAGTCTCGTATTTGCACTAAATTACGATAAAAAACCGGCCAAGAGCGTGTCGGGCCACGCTCAGTGTAGGGTTCCGTAGTTTTTCGTCCAGAAATTATTTTGTAATTTTTTTCAAAAACTATTCAACCTATCAAGTTGAAAATAATTTTCCTATAAAGTTCTACTTTTGAGATTTTTTTCATATTTTTAAAACTTATGGTTCAAAAGTTAGAGGGGGGGGACACATTTTTTTTTTACTTCTGGAGCGATTATCTCCGAAAACATTATCAGAAAATTATTTTAGCAAACCCCTATTAATTTTTAAATACCTATCCAATAATATATCACACGTCAGGGTTGAAATGAAAAAAAAAAAAACATTCCCACGTTACGTATAGGGGAGGTACCCTAATAAAATAAAATAAATCACTTTTCAGCAGTGGACGTCTTTCGGCTGATATGATGATGATGATGATGATTTATAGGAAGACCCACTACAGTGTTACCGCGTAACTACGACTCACGGAGACGCGCACATAGAAAGGTTTAGACGGAAATGTTTTCTGTCTTTGCCGTGCAAAGCACGTAGCGGCGCCAGTGCCGCGTGGTGTAAACTTCGTCGCGGTACTATATAGATGCCAATGATCAACCGGTAGATGGAGTGCTTATTTCTTTTTAGAATAATGGATTACTGATAGTACGATCAAGTATAAACTAAATTAAGTCGTTTAAAAGGATAGGTATCGGAATTATAGTAGGGTAGGCAGTGTCTTTTTGTCTTTATGAAGTGCACTGCACGCCACTGAATGCCAGACTTATATGGCCTCGATGCTCGAGATTCCTCTTTAATACATATAGAGGACACGCAGTGATATCATTTAGAAATACTAATAAATACATATTAAGTAAAGAAGGAACAACCGAAGGCGACCCATTAGCAATGCAAAAGTCTTACTTACAAGGTAGAATACAAAGGGTCGAAGTGAATGGACAGCGATCACCGGGGTCATTGGTCTCGATGGGTGTACCGCAGGGATCAATATTGGGGCCTTTCATGTTCCTTATCTACATAAATGACTTGCCATACCTAGTAAAGACCCACCATGATATAGTATTGTTTGCAGATGACACCTCACTTATTTTCAAACTCATAAGAGAGCAACAAGCTTGCAATGATGTACAATGCTATTTCTAAAGTAGTTAATTGGTTTAATGTTAATAATTAATTGTTAAATAAGAAAAAGACTAAATGTATTAAATTTGTCACGAATCACGTTACGCACGAGCAAGGGAGTGTCTTTGTGAAAGATGAGGAATTGGAACTAGTTGATAGTACAGTTTTTCTTGGTTTAACGTTAGATTCTAAGCTCCAATGGGGGTCCCCATATTATTAATTTCTCGAATAGGCTGAGTTCTGCAGCATTTGCAGTGAGCAAGATCCGTCAAAACAGCTCGATTAGTATATTTTAGCTACTTGCATAGCATTGTCATATGGTATTTTATTGTGGGGCAGCGCTTCGGAGATTCATTCGATTTTTGTTTTGCAGAAACGGGCTATTCGGGCGATATATAAATTGAACCATAGAGACTCACTTAGAGATAAGTTTAAAAATATTAATATAATGACATTACATTGTCAATATATCTATGAAAATATTTTGTATGTACATACGTAAAAACATTGTCAATTTTAGGAAAAACTGTGACATACTTAATATTAATACTAGAAATAAGCATAATAAGCTTGCGGTGCCCACCACTCGGCTCCAAAAAATAAAAAAATCTTTCATGGGTAATTGTGTAAGGTTTTATAACAAACTTCCAGGAAACGTAACTGAGTTATCTATCAATAAATTCAAGAACTATGTGTAGCGTAAACTTATTTCGAAAGCTTATTATAGCACACAAGATTACATGAATTATTATTTATCGTATGGCATACTATTTCTCTACTTAATTAAATGTTTGTTGTTTGTTTGTGTTGTTGTTGTGTTGTTTGTGTTGTTGAATGATAAAACTCCATGGAACTAATTGTGACTGAATTTTTAATCTATTATTCTACTAGTATTTTTTTATACAATGTTTACTTCATATAATTTTTATTTTTGCGGAGGGATGATAGTCATGTTACTACAAGGGCAATACGTATGAATGTAGAGGGATGTAAGAGAAGAGGTAGACCAACGAAAAGGTGGATGGACTGCGTGCGAGACGATATCAACAGGAAAGATGTGTGTGATGAGTTGACGGGCGATAGAGAGGTATGGAGGAAAAAAACATGCTGCGCCGAGCCCAAGTAAATGGGATAAGGACAAGCGAATGATGATGTTTAATAAATTACTTTAAAAAAACTGACGATTTGAAAGTGCTTGTTACTACGCCTACTTGAATAAAGATCATTTTGAGTTTGAGTTGAGTTTGAAATGTATGCGATTGGAATATTACCACTAATAAAAACATGCAAAAACAAGAACAATACATCCGGGACTGGTATGCAGACGACTCTGCATGCTTAGGTAAATTTGATGAAATACTAGAATGGTTCAACCTACTAATGACAAAAGGACCCAGATACGGCTATTTCCCTGAGCCAACAAAGAGTTATCCAATAGTAAAAGAAGGCCTCACAGAAATTGCCAAACAAAAACTCGAAAAATTTGGATTCAAAATTGTAAAATCACAACGGTTTTTAGAATGTTTTATTGCACCCTTAAATGATAAAATCGGACTGACTGCATCCCTAAAATCACAAAAGTGAAAAATCCTTAAGCTGTGCATACTGCATTTACTAAATCACTGAAATATGAATGGCAATACCTACAAAGAGTAACCGATGGAACAGACGAAGACTACAATTATCTGAAGAATGCAATCAAGACTGATTTAACGCCCTCCATACTAGGCAGAGAAGTAACATCCATAGAACACGAACTCTTTGCACTTCCAGCAAGGCTGGGAGGCCTTGCAATGTTGCAATCAATGATCCCACAAAGCAAGCCAAGACCACACATAAAATATCATCAAATGCAAACAAAATATGAATAAACGCAATTCGAACCGGCGAATTGCGTTTATTCATATTTTTCCTTGCATGTGGATGACTCATTTAAAACCATTCCAAATTTCAAATCGATAGCTTAATTAGTTCGTGAGATTTTTCACTTTGTGACAGACAGACAGACAGACGGACGGAGTCGCACCGCACCATAAGGGTTCCTTTTTTACCTTCTTTGGTACGGAAGTACGGAACCCTAAAAACGCTGAAATGAGTGGTTTTGTTTTTTATCAAACCGTCTACGCCCGAAGTTACGATATGTATAAGACCCCTCACGCACTATACGAGTATGTAATTTTTGAAGTCAAAACTTCATTAGCGGCGCTGAGCACTTTTTGGGATGGGGAAAAATTGTTAAATACACGACAGAGTTTTGTGACGTCAGATGTGAAGGAGGTCACTTTTTGCTGCTAGCCGATTCGACTTCATTCAAAACTGAACGCTATTCGTAAGAGTATAAACTTATAAAGCCGTTAAACACTTTTTGCAATAGCAAATTCTGCAAATAAATTTGTAATAATACCAACGCATCCTTCACCGTTTTGCTATTGAGAAAATTCGAATAGTTCGAATTTGGGCGTTATTCCTAAATAGATAAAGCTTAGAGAAATATTTATCAACGGCAAAAACAAATTGATATTTTGGTCGCCACCGCCGTCTGCTGTTGTGCTGTTCTTGCAAATTCGAATAGTTCGAATGTAGACGTTATTCCTAAAGAGATAAATCTTTAAAAAATATTTGGCAATGGCAAAAACAAATTGGTATTGTGTTTGCCGCCGCCCGTCGGCGCGCCGACGGGCCCGTCCGCCTAAGCGCAAGGCCTGAGTGGACGCCCCGCTCAGAGCGGGGCGTCCACTCAGGCCTTGCACTAAGTAATTGATCATTGTTTATAAATTTGCGTCAAATTCATTTTTAAGGTGACACCGTAAGATGTCACGTGACCTGATCGAAAAACTGTTACAATGTTATTGAGTTTTCACTTCTGCCAGCACTCCCGGAGTGCAACCCGGTCTTTTTTTTTCTAGCAAGATTAGAATGACAGATGCCAGACTAACGTAACTAGAGGTGCTACCACTATTATGCAAACTATCGATACTATTCGAATGCAGTGTATACCTAGTGCTAAAAGTATCGACGGTATACTCAATATTGTTGGGAACGTAACGTTGTAACGGTATTGAAACAAAAGTCAGTATACGAATTTCCACCGAACTGCTTACTAGCAAGTAAGCAGTTCGGTACAAAACCTCTGGCCTTCCCTGCATGGTATATATAGGTGTGTGTCCATATTTATCCAACACTATGATTCGCATTTAACCATGTTTCATCTAGGAAAACAACTTTGTCCCAGTGGTCAATTGTTTTCACTTGTGATAAGAAGTCAAAGCGAGCAAGCGCTATGTCCGATCTTTCCACTCGTACTGTCTGACTGCGTACTGAGGGGCTACCGCGAAACGAAATCGAACTTGGTGTATCTCCTTCTCTGTCGCACAAACTAGCAAGTGCGACAGAGAGGGAGACACTTTCGTTTCGCGGTTATTTATTTATCGTATGGCATTTTTTTGGTCACTGGATTACATATAAAATAATAAGAAAATTGGCTAAAGATTTAGATTTGCCCTCTTCAAGTACTCTGTGGCGAGTGGAGTAAGACACTTGAGGTCGTCCATCCGTCCTGAAAATTTTGTTATTGGGCATTCCAGGACCATGTGGTTCACCGTCTGATCGGGGTTTCCACACACACACCGAGAGGAGTCGCACCAACCCCATTTATGCCAGTGGTGGGCGCAGTTTCCAATGCCTGTTCTTATGCGGTTTAATTGGCACCACACCCTGCGCGGATGGTCAAAACCAGGTGGACGCGACCTTGGGTTCAACGAAAACAGGCGTTCATCTGGCTGGTGTTGCCCGTTCCAATCAGACATCCACGCTTCGTGTAGGTCCCACTGGCTGTCCGGGTCCATCACAGCGAGAGCTGGTGGGTTACGGGACTTAAATCTTTTTTCTCCGTAGGTAGTGAGATCTTGGTGGATAGGCAGCTCTGGATGGCGTTTGGATTTAATTGCCTCTCGGAGTAAGCACTTTTTTCGACGCAGGTGTGCAGGTTCTATTGCGCTTATAGCAGGAAGCCAGCTTGTAGGGGTAGGTATATGGCAACCAGTAATAAGCCGCATGGTTTCGTTCAGCTGCACATCCACAGAAGAAACACTGGCGCTATTCATCCATACCGGAGCGCAGTATTCAGCCGTCGAATAGACCAGGGCCAATGCCGTGGTTCGTAGGCAAGACGCAGAAGCCCCCCAAGTAGTTCCAGTGAGTTTTTGGACTAAATTGTTTCTGGTCTTAAGTTTATGTTTTAGCTTATGGATATGGTGGCTGTAAGTTAAGCTTCTGTCCAATGTAACGCCAAGGTACTTGGGGAAGTTGTTGTGTTGCAGGGTTGTGCCTCGAAACCTGACACTCAGTGTCCTACGTGCGAGCTTGTTGCATAGATGGAAGCAGCATACCTCGGTCTTAGAGGGGTTTGGGCACAGTCGCCAACGGGAAAAAAAGTCGTCCAAACTAGCCAGGTCTTTCTCCAGTATGGGCTCGGTAGCTTCCATATTCCGGTGTTGGGTGACAATTGCGAGGTCATCAGCGTAGCCAAATTGCCGTGACATGGTATCGGGAATGTCATGCACATATAAATTAAACAGTATAGGGGCCAGAACTGAGCCCTGTGGGAGTCCGTTATTGAGCACCCTAATATTACTGGCAAATTCACCGAGGAATACCTGAAAGGTTCTGTTTGTTAGCATGTCCTCTATTAACCTGTATAGCTTCAGACATGGTATGATTTTGAGTAGCTTATATAGCAAGCCTTGCTTCCAGACTGTGTCGTAAGCTGCCGTGAGGTCGATGAATGCTGTGGATGACTTTAAGTTTTTATTATACCCGTTCTCAATGTGAGTAGTCAGTGCCAGGACCTCGTCGCAGCAGTTGCGGTTTGGTCTAAAACCTGCTTGTTCTGGCGGTATTACAGCATTAAGTGTATCCTGAATGCGGTTATAGACAAGCCGTTCCAGAAGTTTGTACACAACGCTGAGCAAAGCGATCGGTCTGTAACTGTCTGCTTTATCCTCTGGTTTATCTGGTTTAAGCATTGCAACCACTTTGGACCGCTTAAGAGCCGACGGTATCCTGCCAGTGTCTATTATTGCGGAGTAAAACTTCGTCAGCCATACTCGGGTTTTTGGGCCGCTATGTTTCAGGAATTCAGGGTAGATGTCGTCGTCACCACTTGCCTTATCTGTCGCGATGTCATCAATAGCCTTAGACAGTTCATCTAGAGAGAAGGGGCCGCAGTATCTAATATTTGTGCTAGCATTAGCTTTGATAGCAGATAGTTCCCTTTTACGCTGCGCGTGTGTAACTTGTGGCTTGGGGCCTTCGATAGCTTTACTACTCTATCTGCTATCGCGTTTGGGTGAACTTTTGGTTGACTTTTCGGAGTGGTGGTACCCGTGGTGAGTCTTCTAACTAGGTGCCACGCTTTCTTGCTGGAGTGTGTGAAATTCATTTTCTGAACAGTTTCTTCCCGTTGTTGTCGTCTAGCATCATCAAGTGACTCAATCAGCTCATGGGCGGTATCGGGATCTCCTGTTCTTTGGAAATCCTTCCATTTACCTTCGGTCACTTCATTCCGGCCCGGTATGTAGTTCTTGCGGTACCCTCTGGAGATAGACTTTTTGGCAGTGGCTATAATCAGTTTCCTGAACCGTTCATAGTTATTAGGAGAAGGTGGTATCCATCTAATGGAATCGTCCAGTTTCTTACTGAAGATTTCCCAGTTAGCCCTAGAGAAGTTCCATCGGGGCACGGGATATGACGAGACTATGGGGATTTTGAGTCCGATATCAAAAAGTACCGGTCTGTGCTGGCTGTGCGGGAAGCTTTTCAGGACTGTCCTTGTAGTTGCCACCGGTTGGAAATGGGTGTCTCGTGTGGTGAAAGCGAGATCGGGATTGTACTCCTTTCCCCATCTGGCAGACCGGAAAGTGCCCCTGCTTTTCTTATCAAACAAGAGGAAAGTGTTAGCATGCTCGGCCCATTCCGTTATTCTCACGCCATTCTCATCATTTTCCGTATAGCCCCAGCTAGTGTGATGGCTGTTAAAATCGCCAATATACAAGGCGGGGTGAGTAAGGTTAGGGAGGGCAGGAGTGGGCCATTTGCTGAGGGGTGGCTTATATATGTTGCAAAGTTGTATCTCGCCTACTTGTATGACAATAGTTGCAATGTTCTCTGGGCTTATCTCATTCGCTTGAATGTTGCACGTGTGAGCGATTGACTGTCGAACATAGATGGCGGTACCATATTGGGCATGGTATGTAGCTGCAACCATCGAGTATCCGGGGATGTTTCCTCTTCGGTTCAGTTGGGACGGGTCTCTTGCGTGAGTTTCTTGAAGGAGAACAACATCTACGTCATGTTCTTTAAGAACTTTTAGCATGCATTCTGATTTTGCTAGGCTTATGCCTTCAATGTTTAATGAGCAGACGCGAACAGAAGGCCCGACGTCTCTTGTCATATGACGCGCTCCTGCGTCTTTTCTGACATTTCTTGCTTTCATTTTCGTGTACTTGGTGTATCCAGTGAGCGCTGCGTGATCCTGGAGGACAGTGCAGTTGCCAAGTTGTTGCTCTGTTAGCACCACCCGGGGATCACGTGTAGGGTTATTTAAGGTAATTCCTACGGACGTAGAGCAACAGCGATCTCCCAGTTTCGCGGTAAGTCCTCTGGTCGTCTATAATGGGGCGGCCGCGACCTACTCTCGATGTTTCTCGCACTATACTTCTTGTTCTAAGTGTTCTAATAAGAGAGAGACGGATAGTGCGAAAAAAATCGATTATTGTTATTTGACAAGCGGTGACATCGAAATACAAAATGGCGGCACGGCACGGAGGTCATATATATGTGTGTTGCCAATTCATATTGCAATTCCTTATTTTGTAACACATTATTTTATCGTTTTTTTTTTTAATCGATAACCCTCACCTCTAGCAATCCAAGCGTATTGAAACAACATTGTACTGACGATCACTTAAGAATATAAGTAAATATTAGGTACTTAGTGTTTTCACGGTATCTAGACCTTTTATTATCTGTTTTGGGATCAAGCCTATATAAAATCCGCATATTAGACGTGATTTAATTTTTACAAGCAATATTTGTCCCTTGGAAAAAATATGAATTTGGCTTACCGCCTTACAAAGTTACATGCTATCATGAAGTGACATCTATCATTCTAATCAACCTAGAAAAAATATGGTAGAAGCGGCTAGCCGCGTGCGGCTTGCCGTGCGGTTGGACAACATTTATGAAACCGCAAACGCAAAACCTCTACGCACTAAGCGCGGCTAGCCGCTTAGTGCGTACTAGAGCTTAGCGCATTGTCTGACTTAAATCATTCGTTCCACTCGCTCTTACAGGGACGAATGCCTCATGTTGAGCATAGAAGCGATCATGTGCTGTGCCAGAGGGATATCCTGTGAATAGAGCGCAATCTAATACCTCCTGGGAATTATTTATTTATCAGGCAGGCAGTTGAAACAACTAATAATACCTGTATCCAATTAACTTTAAGTATATAATTGTTGAGCTTTCATTTGATTTTTTGTACAAATATGCTTGTCTATTTTGTTCCTGAATTGGTTGATACTGAGAGCTGAGACCACATCGTCTGGCAGGTCGTCTGGATTATATAAGATTTAGGGTTTATGAAACATTTGAACCATCTTTGTGAATACTGAAGCGGCGTGTGTGTTTGTGTAGATCACGGGGTGCCTGCAGTCAGCAGCGGGGCTGGTGCTGTGCTCGGACCGCGGCGAGATCAAGTTCATGTACAGCAGCTGCCCGCCGCGCGAGTACGTGCGCGTACACTCCGCCACGCTCGACGTCACGCAGGTACACTACACGCTTCACTGGTACTTTGTAAACGGACATGTCATTTACCAGAGCAGTTCAACTGCTTGCCATGTAATCATGGTCTCCAATGTTTGTGTACAGAATATTATTTAATCTATTTTCCGTCGCGTGTTGCAGCTGCGGTACCTGAACGGGATCCTGGTCATCGGCACGTGCGACTCGGCGCTGGAGTTCTGGGTGCCCAACCACATGTACCCCGACACGCCCGACCCGGACCCCGCCGACTAGCCGGCCTCGGGCGAGTGAGCGCGTAGAGCAGGGTCACGTGCGCTCCGCAGCACACGTGACCCCGACCCGGTTGACCCTGCCGACCCGCCGGCCTCGGGCGAGTGAGCGTGCAGAGCGGGGTCACGTGCGCTCCGCAGCACACGTGACCCCGACCCGGTTGACCCTGCCGACCCGCCGGCCTCGGGCGAGTGAGCGTGCAGAGCGGGGTCACGTGCGCTCCGCGGCTCACGTGACCCCGACCCGTTTGACCCTGCCGACCCGCCGGCCTCGGGCGAGTGAGCGCGCGGAGCGGGGTCACGTGCGCTCCGCAGCACATGTCTGGCCGCAGTGTGCCCGAGGCCTATAACGAGGCCGAGGCGTAAAACAATGATTGCCGGCGCACTCATCTATTGCGTTTTCAAGCTATAAAGTTCGCACCTAAAATTTCGATTGTATGTATCTTCTGCTCATATACTCGTATCGTCTTTCGGAGATTACTGACGCATTATTATATGACTTGCCCTCTCGAGAACGTTTCGAGCGTTAAAGGAGAACGCTACACCCTACATCGTAGCGAGGCCGCGTTCGACGATATACTGCGGGTTAAATAATGGAGTTTGACGAGGTCCAGTCGGCATCATATATAGTAATAAAAAACCGAAATTAACGAAACAATTTGTGATACTGCCAGATGTGTTGAAATTATACATATCGAGCCATCAGTCGATTATCCTCGTGAATATAATCTATAAGACGTTTTTCATTTGTCTTTGACGCCTTAAAATCGATATTTAGCTATTATTTTAAAACAGCTTATTGACTAATACGACGTTGTAACTTTTTGTACCGCCCCTGGTGATGTATATTTTGTCTGCCCGCTGTGGGATCCCGGGCGGGTTTCTAAATCCTAACTACGTTGATAACTAGTAACATAACTGATTCTAATCTCCGTTTTTCTTTATATCTATTAAATAAAACTAATTAAAAAACATAGTTTTCGTCTGGGTTAGAAGGCCGATAGGTATCGTTACGCAATAATTAGTGCCTACGCCAAATTAGGATTCCTAAAACGAGTCGGATCGAATACGAGATTAGGCTAAAAGGATGAATACATTTAAATAATAGCTTGGTTTATCTTTCGAACCAGAGAAATTATAAGGGAGAACACTCCCTTCGTCGACTACAAAAAGTTAATACAACGCAATAAGACGAAAAAGCGGCCAAGTGCGTGTCGGACCACGCACAACGAGGGTTCCGTGCCTATTAAAAAGGTCGTATCGTTACTGAAATCTTAAGGCACTTACGTCCTTTTCTTTAAGGAAGGCAGTTTTTTAGAAATATCTCAAAAACCTTTGAACCGATCTTGTTCAAAACAATTTTCGCTGAAAGAATTTAATAAGCCCTATGAGCATGATTTTTTTCATATTTTTAATATACACGGTTCAAAAATGAGAGGGGGGGGGGACACAATTTTAGTAACTTTCGACGCGATCGAGTGCCACACGTGGGCTGGCAATGAAAAAAAAAATGTTGACTGTTTTGTATGGAGTGCACCCCTAAAAAAATTTTTTTTAGCAATTTGAATACACCTATCTTCAACATTTTATTCAAATACACCTTATAGTTTTCGAGTATAATGCCTGTGACATACGGTCGGACAGACAGACAGATAGACAGACATGACGAATCCATAGGGTTCCGTTTTTTGCCATTTGGCTACGGAACCCTAAAAATGGATACATCTGTTTGTAGCTGACGGTACCACCGACACCACTGTTTACCGACCATTCGTGCAACTTATTGCAACGCTACAGGCACCGACAGTGGATACTCCGCGCAGCGTTGTCTACACGTGTGATCATTTAAGCGTTCTATACTCCTCTCAATTTGTCACAACAACCGCCTTCAAAGTGAATGTATTGAATGTTTGCCGTCTCTTTCCATCTTATAGCTGCGTCCCAAGGTTGTTGTGACAAATGAGTTGTATAATGGCTAATGGCCTTTGATGATGACAAGGATCACAATCTCACTAACAATCTAAAGACTCGAAACAAGAAGAATGTGTCCGTTAATGGTGATAGTTACCCAAGCGTCTTCTTGGTTGCATGCATAGTGTGTTAAAAAATATTTAAATTTAATTAATTGAAATAATATAGATTAATGACACGTGCATGAAAAATGTTAGAAAAGTCAAAACTGATGGGGTGTAAACATGTCATGATTTGTCAGCCCCAATTTATCAGAAGCTAACTAATTGCTATCGTCTGGAGGCATGTTGCGCTGCTGAAATGAAATGAAATGAAATTTATTTATGCATGTGAGAAATGGGTTACAATTTGCAGTTACAGTTGCAGTAAATCTGGTGGACTCACCACACCCTACCTTTTCAGGTGTACATACATCAAATTACAATAATTACACTAATGCATTTCTATGTAAGTAAACTAAACAAAAATGAATTATATGTCAAGAAAGAGTTAACATATACAATTAAAAGGAATCATTCAAGAAGTCATTGATATTATAATATTAACATTTGTATATTAGAAAGTTTTTAACTAGATTCTTAAATAAGTTATCTTCTGTGACTTAAAACTATTGGGTATCTTATTATAAATTGTGATGCACATGATCGCTGATCCAACTGTCAAACGAGTTGTCCTGGCACAAATTTCATTAAAATGAAAATTAAAAAATGTATATTAAAGAATATTGTTTTAATATTTTACACTGTTATTCTCATATTTCGACACAAATTTTAAACCGGTTGTAGATGGAATAAGAATAACTATGGAGAGTCGTGCTAGTTGATATAATATTAATCATATAATAGGGTGTATACATGTCATGATTTGTCAGCCCCAATTTATCAGAAGCTGACTAATTGCTATCGTTTGGAGGTATGTTACGCTGCTCATCCAACTGTCAAACGAGTTGTACTGAGAAATTGTTTGCACATGTGGTCAGATTGTTACATCTGTACGCTACACCCAATTATGACTTCGACATGTTGTACTGACAAATTGGGGTAAAACCACATAATCTGTATACCCCTTAAAATCAGAATCCTCTAAGATCACATAGGAATGGGTCCATATCGGGTTACATAATATTTGAAGCCATAGTTTTGATTGGCATAACTACGTGTGTCATATTCATCAGTACGCATAACCGAAAAAGTCATAAATTTGTTCGCATATATATTTTAACCATAATATTTGAGAGCATAAATAACAATTATCATAAATTTATTGCGCATACAAGCTTAAAGCATAAATCAATCGCCATAACAGGTTTGAGCATAACGTTTTCAAGTCATAAGTATAAGACAAACATTTTTAATCCTGTACATTCGTATGTATAATTGTCTCTTTGTAACGTAAACCTAACTATTTGTAAACAAACCGCCAGCGTGTTGACGTCACCGCGGGGTGCCTATTTCCGCTCTAAGGGACACAAGATAATTATATAAAAATACAATTGTTACGATATTTTTTTTTTAATGCCCCCCGCATTGCCCCTGAGCCCCCTTCTTCTAGCTACCCTAATCTAATGAAACGCTGTTCAACTAATTTAACAGCTTGTTTATTTGCGAATCAATCATAATAACTGTCTATTGCCATTAATTTATGCATAGCAATTTTTATGACTAAAAATAATTATGATCTTCAATTTATTGATAACTTATATATGATATTCAACATTATGGTTTAAAAAAATATTACATACAACAATTATGACAATGAAAGTATTATGCGCCGAATCATTACTGACAAAAGACTTTTACGAGCAATCAACTTTATGCGTAAAGTTGTATGACAATCGAAATTATGACAATAGTCATTATGCGACAAGATGGACACCCCATAGGAATACATGCGCTAGAGCAAACACTGTTTTCTGTTTTCAAAGTCAAGTCAATTTTGACATCCTGTAACGAGCACCAGACGGTCCTGCGTTGTGGACTGCACGTGCACGTGCTATATGAATGTAATGGGGATATGAATTACATTTCCAGTTTCGCCCTATCTCATCGGTAAGTAACAATCCTGCAGTCCGCTTCGCAGGACCGTTTGAATGCGGCAATTTTCGCTTTCTTACTGTTAACTGGCCGCACTGAATGAAATTGTAGTTGTAGATTGTTACATGTGTACGAAACACCCAATTATGACTTCGACAAGTTGTACTGACAAATTGGGGTAACAACACATCATCTGTATACCCCATTAATGATGTTATAATTATGATCTCGCGCTCGCGGTCTTCGGCGCGTGTAAAACGTGTAGTAGTATTATTTTAAATACCGAAGAACAGATTTGCTTGGGATCCAACTCAGGGATTGTGCCCCGACCAAATCTGCCCGTCTGTTACGGCTATTACAGTTACTTTGTCATTGTGCTGAATGAACGCGGTCGGGGCCGCAAGGAGAACGGATATCTAAACCATAATAAAACTAGCTATGAGAAGAGAGTTGGTGCAACCGAGCTCAAGGACTCAAGGTGGAATTCCGTACAAGTAGCAAACCATGGCCTGTCGGCCCCGACGCGCGGCTTGTCGTTTAGTTCGTGGATTCCATAACGGGTATATGTACTGTTGTGTTGTGAGTTATTGTTATTACGAATACTTCTTATGTGATACCACGCTGACGTTTTAATTCCACTTTGTACATACGTGTGTCTACACGTAATAATGAGGTAAATAGTTTTAAAGGCAGCTGTGGCCGGTCCCGCAAAGCTATGAGTTGCAATGTTTCAAGGCTCCTACACGATGGACCATCATGGCCGCAGGATAGGACGGACGCAGGACATGGTAGGCAGGTTGGAATGAGATAAAAGTAGGTTTAACGCATAGTTGCATACTGTATGATGGACCATGATGACCCGTTGTGTAGTGGAGTCTTTACCATGTCATAGCTGGCAACATTTGGTCACACTGGCTAAACTTTATCAAACGTTACAATGCTAATTTAATGATGTATACTTAATTGTGATTTGTAGCTTCGTATAACGGAGCACAGGTACTTTACCGGGACTGAATGGTCATGAGGGTGTTCCTCACGTCACGTACGTTGTACCCATGAGCAATATTAATATTATTAGCATATAGTACTAATTAATTTAATTAATTATTGTGTTATGTTACCTACATGAAAATATTAACAATATCGATATTTATAGATTTTTACAATGCATTTTTATTAAAAGCTAAAATATAAATTTGTTTCGTTTCATTTAATTGTCTGGAAGACACACGACACAGCTCCAGACAAGTGGATCATCACCATCAGAACGAGACATGTATCTCGGATTGTGCAGAGTTGTAGGTACAATCCTGCATAATCCGAGCAATCAACAAAAGTGCAACATTGGGCAATCTATGGAATTAGGTAATTCCATAGATTGCCCAATTCTGCAGATTCCTATCTGTATACATCATGTGAGAAACCCGGCACCTATAGTCATGAGAATCTGTAGACGTCGGACTAAAAGGTCATCATCATCATCATCATATCAGCCGAAAGACGTCCACTGCTGGACATAGGCCTCCCCCAAAGAGCGACAAAGCGACGGTCCTGCGCCACCCGCATCCAGCGGACTCCCGCAACCTTTACCAGGTCATCGGTCCACCTTGTCGGGGGCCTACCCACGCCGCGCCTTCCGGTACGTGGTCGCTACACGAGAACCTTTCCACCCCAACGGCCATCGGTTCTACGTGCTATGACTAAACGGTAACGGGACTAAAATGTATAAAATCAATATTAAATCTCCACTCTAACAAATAGCTGTCACATACATGCTTCGCGTTCGTTTGACCGTTTGTGTACCCACCATAAAACGATTCGTGTGTATAGCGGCACCTATAGTCATGAGAATCTGTAGACGTCGGACTAAAAGGTAAAAAATCAATATTAAATCTCCATACAAATGTAACCATTTGTCACTGACACCAACAGAGATCCAGTATAGTTAGAATGCGATTTGGTCCTGTACTGTTATGCTTGCGTATGTCTAAATAAATAAATAATAATATAAGTTAATCAATATATACCTCTCAGTCAAACTTTAGCTGCGTCTCTGTGGGTTGTTACGATAAATTGCTACGCTTGTAAGGTCTTAAAATAGGTAATGGGATGTATACATGTCGTGATTTGTCAGCCCCAATTTATCAGAAGCTGACTAATTGTCCCCTAATTACCCCATCCCATCAAAGAGTATATAACCACTACGTTCTATTTCTTACTGTTAACTGGCCACACTGAATGAAATTGTAGTTGCAAAACACCGGTTCAAAAAAATTGACAAAATTACAGTGTAAAATATTAAAACTATATTCTTTAGTATATATTTTTTAATTTTAGCTTAAATTTATTTGAATTAAATTTGTGAGAAAAAAAACATTTGGCAGATCATGCCAATTCCATGGTCCAAATTGTGATTTTCATGCAATTAGTCGGACAACTCGTTTGACGGTTGGATCGGCAGCGTAACATGCATCCACACGATAGCAAATAGTCAGTTTCTGATAAATTGGGGCTGACAAATCATGAGTTTTGTGTGGCGAACGAGTTTGCATCTTACTGCGAATAGCGATATCCAAAATCAGAATCTCGCAACAATTGACATAATTTATTTACTGTTTCACTTGACCAAAATATTTGTAGTTTTTTAATTTAAAATCATTTCAAAATGAGATAAAAAATTTTTTTTTCATGTTTCACTTTTGGTGGGCAAAGGTGTGTGTTGTTATTGACAGCGGCCACACTATTGAAATAAAAAAATATAACAATGAATGTAACGCTGGCAACACTAGTATCCCGTCATGGCTGAAATGTTGACGAACTGTCAATTTTAGTGAAATTTTCTTATTTTCGCCATGCCCAGTAATTTGTGAGTTGTGGTTTTCTAATGGATAGTGTTGAATTTATTTTTTCGTATAAATAATTATATGTTTTCACGATGAACGGGTTAAGTTTCAGTGAACTCTGTTGCCTGTTTTGTTGTCCGCCATGCCCGGGGAAAATCGCTGCTAAGCTCGCATTCCTACCTCCAGAACCCACGTATGCATTCACGCCCGACGAGGCGGGGTCTAAGTTCTCGCTGACGCTGACGGAGCGCGCGGAGTGGCAGTACACGGAGCGCGAGAAGGAGAACATCGAGGGCTTCTACTCGCGCACGACGCGCGGAAACCGCATCGCCTGCCTCTTTGTGCGCTGCAGCCCCAACGCGCGCTTCACCATACTGTTCTCGCACGGGAACGCCGTAGATCTGGGACAAATGAGTAGTTTCTATTTAGGATTAGGCACTAGGATAAATTGTAATATATTCAGTTACGACTACTCGGGGTACGGGGTGAGCGGCGGCAAGCCGTCCGAGAAGAACCTGTACGCGGACATCGACGCGGCGTGGCAGGCGCTGCGCACGCGCTTCGGCATCAGCCCCGAGAACATCATCCTGTACGGGCAGAGCATCGGCACTGTGCCCACCGTGGACCTGGCGGCGCGCTACGAGGTGGGCGCCGTGGTGCTGCACAGCCCGCTTATGTCCGGCATGCGGGTCGCCTTCCCCAACACCAAGCGCACCTGGTTCTTTGACGCCTTTCCCAGGTCAGTCCCAACTCTTCACACCCCAAAACTGATGCCAGCGTTGCATTGCATGTACTTTTGTAGCTTTTGAGGGCTCCAAAGCCAGTATCAGTATTATAGACTCACTTACAAACAGGTTTTTCTAGATGTACATACATCACAGAATAATGACAACCTGTATTAGGCATTGTCAAATAAAAACGAAATATCTATACACCCAACTTTCTGACATAAAAGAGTAAGAACATGTCTTTGAGTACCTGTACAGATATTTTTGCTATTTTGCATAAAGTTACCTGCCCCAGTTTGTGACTCCTCTAAGACACAAACAAACAAAAAGTTATCATGCTATGAGTAGGCAGGCACGTGTGAAGTGTGCTCCCACTTCATGACTAATACACTGTCTCATTACAATAATGAATAACATTCATTAACATGCACATGACAAACATCTTCAACTCAACTACATTACCTTTTTAAATTAAAAAAGGGAATAGTTTCATGTTACTTGATTTTACAAGCTTCAGTAGACATTTTGTACCTTTTGCACCTGTAAATATTGCAAATGTTGTATAGTTGCGGAATGCACACTGGACCAGTTGGTCACTTTTGGTCCTTAACATCATTAAAATAAAGTTGAAAAATGGGCGAACCTTTTCATTGCTCTCAAAACTGTAAGTTACTTTTTTTATGTTCGATCCAAAGAGGATAATTATGTCTATTGCCTTCTTAATATTATAAAAGTGTTGTAGTTTCCAAAAAAACTCAGAATTTAATACATTACATTAGATACACAGTCCAAACAGGAAGGATGTGTGATAAGTATTTATAAACATCCTTTTGTTCCTGCAGAGGCCAGTGACTGACTGATTTACTTCAATCACTGTATATAGCAGCGCTGAACTATCCTAGTTCCCCTTTTACTCACATCTGTATTTATATTAATTTTCTCCAAGGTTTGAGTCATGCAAGTGATATCAATATTATTAGTTCATTGGACTTGAAACTTCTGTTTATCATTCAAATGTAGCGCCTAGTCTAGGGCACAAATAGCTGGCCAGTAGAGGGGAAGTACAAATTGCAAATGTGAGTTATTCTTAGAAGCCAGGTTTGTATCTTATGATATGTGATTGATTATGAAACAATAACAACACTATCTATGTTTGATTAGGTAGTTTATTTACAAAAAATATAGTAGCATTCAATCATATGCATGTAATCACAACCATTTAACCACAATTGCAGACGTTTTCTAACCCTAATCTGGAATAATATGTTTGCTACTTTAATATTGGAACATTAAGAAATGGCATTGACTTTGATAGGACATAGGTGAGCTAGGCCACAACTTGAAACAGCTGCGTGTGAATATTTGATGGTATAATGCCATATTGATTGGTTTGCATGGCATTTATAATGGGAACCTCAAATGGTGTCATGTCACGGTCATGCCCTACATGTCTTGTAAATTGAGCTTGTGTATTGTGACATGTACTTTCACTGTAATTGCTTGAAGCCCTAGATAGTCACTGGGCCTTACCAACGTGTAGCTGTTACCTACTTGCCCGACGTGGTTATATCACCACTCACCAGCTTACCAACGTGTAGCTGTTACCTACTTGCCCGACGTGGTTATATCACCACTCACCAGCTTACCAACGTGTAGCTGTTACCTACTTGCCCGACGTGGTTATATCACCACTCACCAGCTTACCAACGTGTAGCTGTTACCTACTTGCCCGACGTGGTTATATCACCACTCACCAGCTTACCAACGTGTAGCTGTTACCTACTTGCCCGACGTGGTTATATCACCACTCACCAGCTTACCAACGTGTAGCTGTTACCTACTTGCCCGACGTGGTTATATCACCACTCACCAGCTTACCAACGTGTAGCTGTTACCTACTTGCCCGACGTGGTTATATCACCACTCACCAGCTTACCAACGTGTAGCTGTTACCTACTTGCCCGACGTGGTTATATCACCACTCACCAGCTTACCAACGTGTAGCTGTTACCTACTTGCCCGACGTGGATATATCACCACTCACCAGCTTACCAACGTGTAGCTGTTACCTACTTGCCCGACGTGGATATATCACCACTCACCAGCTTACCAACGTGTAGCTGTTACCTACTTGCCCGACGTGGATATATCACCACTCACCAGCTTACCAACGTGTAGCTGTTACCTACTTGCCCGACGTGGTTATATCACCACTCACCAGCTTACCAACGTGTAGCTGTTACCTACTTGCCCGACGTGGTTATATCACCACTCACCAGCTTACCAACGTGTAGCTGTTACCTACTTGCCCGACGTGGTTATATCACCACTCACCAGCTTACCAACGTGTAGCTGTTACCTACTTGCCCGACGTGGTTATATCACCACTCACCAGCTTACCAACGTGTAGCTGTTACCTACTTGCCCGACGTGGTTATATCACCACTCACCAGCTTACCAACGTGTAGCTGTTACCTACTTGCCCGACGTGGTTATATCACCACTCACCAGCTTACCAACGTGTAGCTGTTACCTACTTGCCCGACGTGGTTATATCACCACTCACCAGCTTACCAACGTGTAGCTGTTACCTACTTGCCCGACGTGGTTATATCACCACTCACCAGCTTACCAACGTGTAGCTGTTACCTACTTGCCCGACGTGGTTATATCACCACTCACCAGCTTACCAACGTGTAGCTGTTACCTACTTGCCCGACGTGGTTATATCACCACTCACCAGCTTACCAACGTGTAGCTGTTACCTACTTGCCCGACGTGGTTATATCACCACTCACCAGCTTACCAACGTGTAGCTGTTACCTACTTGCCCGACGTGGTTATATCACCACTCACCAGCTTACCAACGTGTAGCTGTTACCTACTTGCCCGACGTGGTTATATCACCACTCACCAGCTTACCAACGTGTAGCTGTTACCTACTTGCCCGACGTGGTTATATCACCACTCACCAGCTTACCAACGTGTAGCTGTTACCTACTTGCCCGACGTGGTTATATCACCACTCACCAGCTTACCAACGTGTAGCTGTTACCTACTTGCCCGACGTGGTTATATCACCACTCACCAGCTTACCAACGTGTAGCTGTTACCTACTTGCCCGACGTGGTTATATCACCACTCACCAGCTTACCAACGTGTAGCTGTTACCTACTTGCCCGACGTGGATATATCACCACTCACCAGCTTACCAACGTGTAGCTGTTACCTACTTGCCCGACGTGG
This sequence comes from Epinotia ramella, assembly GCA_947578815.1. NCBI lineage: Eukaryota > Metazoa > Arthropoda > Insecta > Lepidoptera > Tortricidae > Epinotia > Epinotia ramella. The sequence continues at coordinate 31,151,045 of OX388203.1, forward strand.
ATATATCACCACTCACCAGCTTACCAACGTGTAGCTGTTACCTACTTGCCCGACGTGGATATATCACCACTCACCAGCTTACCAACGTGTAGCTGTTACCTACTTGCCCGACGTGGTTATATCACCACTCACCAGCTTACCAACGTGTAGCTGTTACCTACTTGCCCGACGTGGTTATATCACCACTCACCAGCTTACCAACGTGTAGCTGTTACCTACTTGCCCGACGTGGTTATATCACCACTCACCAGCTTACCAACGTGTAGCTGTTACCTACTTGCCCGACGTGGTTATATCACCACTCACCAGCTTACCAACGTGTAGCTGTTACCTACTTGCCCGACGTGGTTATATCACCACTCACCAGCTTACCAACGTGTAGCTGTTACCTACTTGCCCGACGTGGTTATATCACCACTCACCAGCTTACCAACGTGTAGCTGTTACCTACTTGCCCGACGTGGTTATATCACCACTCACCAGCTTACCAACGTGTAGCTGTTACCTACTTGCCCGACGTGGATATATCACCACTCACCAGCTTACCAACGTGTAGCTGTTACCTACTTGCCCGACGTGGATATATCACCACTCACCAGCTTACCAACGTGTAGCTGTTACCTACTTGCCCGACGTGGATATATCACCACTCACCAGCTTACCAACGTGTAGCTGTTACCTACTTGCCCGACGTGGTTATATCACCACTCACCAGCTTACCAACGTGTAGCTGTTACCTACTTGCCCGACGTGGTTATATCACCACTCACCAGCTTACCAACGTGTAGCTGTTACCTACTTGCCCGACGTGGTTATATCACCACTCACCAGCTTACCAACGTGTAGCTGTTACCTACTTGCCCGACGTGGTTATATCACCACTCACCAGCTTACCAACGTGTAGCTGTTACCTACTTGCCCGACGTGGTTATATCACCACTCACCAGCTTACCAACGTGTAGCTGTTACCTACTTGCCCGACGTGGTTATATCACCACTCACCAGCTTACCAACGTGTAGCTGTTACCTACTTGCCCGACGTGGTTATATCACCACTCACCAGCTTACCAACGTGTAGCTGTTACCTACTTGCCCGACGTGGTTATATCACCACTCACCAGCTTACCAACGTGTAGCTGTTACCTACTTGCCCGACGTGGTTATATCACCACTCACCAGCTTACCAACGTGTAGCTGTTACCTACTTGCCCGACGTGGTTATATCACCACTCACCAGCTTACCAACGTGTAGCTGTTACCTACTTGCCCGACGTGGTTATATCACCACTCACCAGCTTACCAACGTGTAGCTGTTACCTACTTGCCCGACGTGGTTATATCACCACTCACCAGCTTACCAACGTGTAGCTGTTACCTACTTGCCCGACGTGGTTATATCACCACTCACCAGCTTACCAACGTGTAGCTGTTACCTACTTGCCCGACGTGGTTATATCACCACTCACCAGCTTACCAACGTGTAGCTGTTACCTACTTGCCCGACGTGGTTATATCACCACTCACCAGCTTACCAACGTGTAGCTGTTACCTACTTGCCCGACGTGGTTATATCACCACTCACCAGCTTACCAACGTGTAGCTGTTACCTACTTGCCCGACGTGGTTATATCACCACTCACCAGCTTACCAACGTGTAGCTGTTACCTACTTGCCCGACGTGGTTATATCACCACTCACCAGCTTACCAACGTGTAGCTGTTACCTACTTGCCCGACGTGGTTATATCACCACTCACCAGCTTACCAACGTGTAGCTGTTACCTACTTGCCCGACGTGGTTATATCACCACTCACCAGCTTACCAACGTGTAGCTGTTACCTACTTGCCCGACGTGGTTATATCACCACTCACCAGCTTACCAACGTGTAGCTGTTACCTACTTGCCCGACGTGGTTATATCACCACTCACCAGCTTACCAACGTGTAGCTGTTACCTACTTGCCCGACGTGGTTATATCACCACTCACCAGCTTACCAACGTGTAGCTGTTACCTACTTGCCCGACGTGGTTATATCACCACTCACCAGCTTACCAACGTGTAGCTGTTACCTACTTGCCCGACGTGGTTATATCACCACTCACCAGCTTACCAACGTGTAGCTGTTACCTACTTGCCCGACGTGGTTATATCACCACTCACCAGCTTACCAACGTGTAGCTGTTACCTACTTGCCCGACGTGGTTATATCACCACTCACCAGCTTACCAACGTGTAGCTGTTACCTACTTGCCCGACGTGGTTATATCACCACTCACCAGCTTACCAACGTGTAGCTGTTACCTACTTGCCCGACGTGGTTATATCACCACTCACCAGCTTACCAACGTGTAGCTGTTACCTACTTGCCCGACGTGGTTATATCACCACTCACCAGCTTACCAACGTGTAGCTGTTACCTACTTGCCCGACGTGGTTATATCACCACTCACCAGCTTACCAACGTGTAGCTGTTACCTACTTGCCCGACGTGGTTATATCACCACTCACCAGCTTACCAACGTGTAGCTGTTACCTACTTGCCCGACGTGGTTATATCACCACTCACCAGCTTACCAACGTGTAGCTGTTACCTACTTGCCCGACGTGGTTATATCACCACTCACCAGCTTACCAACGTGTAGCTGTTACCTACTTGCCCGACGTGGTTATATCACCACTCACCAGCTTACCAACGTGTAGCTGTTACCTACTTGCCCGACGTGGTTATATCACCACTCACCAGCTTACCAACGTGTAGCTGTTACCTACTTGCCCGACGTGGTTATATCACCACTCACCAGCTTACCAACGTGTAGCTGTTACCTACTTGCCCGACGTGGTTATATCACCACTCACCAGCTTACCAACGTGTAGCTGTTACCTACTTGCCCGACGTGGTTATATCACCACTCACCAGCTTACCAACGTGTAGCTGTTACCTACTTGCCCGACGTGGTTATATCACCACTCACCAGCTTACCAACGTGTAGCTGTTACCTACTTGCCCGACGTGGTTATATCACCACTCACCAGCTTACCAACGTGTAGCTGTTACCTACTTGCCCGACGTGGTTATATCACCACTCACCAGCTTACCAACGTGTAGCTGTTACCTACTTGCCCGACGTGGTTATATCACCACTCACCAGCTTACCAACGTGTAGCTGTTACCTACTTGCCCGACGTGGTTATATCACCACTCACCAGCTTACCAACGTGTAGCTGTTACCTACTTGCCCGACGTGGTTATATCACCACTCACCAGCTTACCAACGTGTAGCTGTTACCTACTTGCCCGACGTGGTTATATCACCACTCACCAGCTTACCAACGTGTAGCTGTTACCTACTTGCCCGACGTGGTTATATCACCACTCACCAGCTTACCAACGTGTAGCTGTTACCTACTTGCCCGACGTGGTTATATCACCACTCACCAGCTTACCAACGTGTAGCTGTTACCTACTTGCCCGACGTGGTTATATCACCACTCACCAGCTTACCAACGTGTAGCTGTTACCTACTTGCCCGACGTGGTTATATCACCACTCACCAGCTTACCAACGTGTAGCTGTTACCTACTTGCCCGACGTGGTTATATCACCACTCACCAGCTTACCAACGTGTAGCTGTTACCTACTTGCCCGACGTGGTTATATCACCACTCACCAGCATTTATTGATGCCTCAGTAGCATTGCAACTTGTTCATAATGTATTATGTCTACTCAAATAAATAGTATAGTTGATTAGGAAAATAGTCCCTCACTTAATTGAATGCAGCTTAAGTATTAAAATCAATCCAGAAAGAAAGTTTTCTTTTAAGCACTTTTTTACTTTACACAGAAGGTTCTAAATTAAGAGTTACCAGTGTATCATTTGGATTAGTTTTTGCTAAACTGCAATTATTTTAAGGTAAAAATTTGTGGACAACTTTCTTGCCAAATGTACAAATCTAGTGCGTATTTACAAAAGTTAATCTGGTAGAGGCTGTTGTTCGCGTGTATTGGAATCACATTAGTCTCAATTTAGCTGCATCTTATAATAGTAATTGTTTTCATCATAACATTAGATCAATGTTAAATGATTGATACACGAGTATTGTAGCGTCGGCACCTGCAATAATATCTGACGAAACTAGGTGTTTGGTCTAACTATTACGAGGGGTGATTGGAAATTTCACGGCCTAAGTATGAAATCAAATCCAAAGATTTTATTTAAGTAATATTTATATTTAACTACATAGTCCCCATTGAGTTCTTAGCCATTCAAGCGTTCAAAGCCATTACACCACTTTTGAAGAAACTTTCCTCCAGGCCTTCAAAATAGGTGTCCACTTCAGCTTGGACCCCGTCGTTGGCAGGGTTCGAAATTATCAAGATAATTACGCTTGTTGATAATTATCTGATAATTATCTCATAATCCGAACTGAATTCTTCTTGTAAGGGGAACGTAGACACTTCGTGCGTTCGGATAGACGCAAGTGCGGAAATACACGTTCGAATACTTAGAATACAGTTCACTTTCACGAGCGCAATTTTTTGTTATTATCAATCGATAATTATCCATCTGTTATTATCACGATAATTATCATGATAATCATCCTTTCGAACCCTGTGTATTTACACCCGGAAATCATAAATTTGGTGGAGTGGAATTGATGATGAAGACCACAGATGACTTATGGAATTCCTCAATTATGTACTTAAAAGTACAAAAGTACGTCCCAGATTCTGATAAGATTCCGTTGAAATAGCAGCTAATGAAGTGCCAAAGGTGATCCTTGTGGAATGGACGGAAGTCCTCAAATACAGCGATTGGGTTTTTTTCTCTAATAATCAACGCATTTGCGCTCGGAAATCAGTTCATGTGGAAATGTTCTCGTAGCTTGGCGGAGTACTAAATTGAAGTCGGTTAAAACTTTGTTTTTAAAGTAAATTATATATATCTTACTAATGTCCTGGCCCCGTAGCATGGATGGCATTATCACGCGATAAGTGACAGGATAGAGCTTCCGTCCCTGGCTGACACCGTTCGATAGAACGAGACGACGCGCCTATCCTGTCACTTATCGCGTGATAACGCCATCCATGCTACGGGGCCTGGTCTGTGCCACCCAGTGATAAAGGATGGGACAGTTGTACCTATCCGCTATCACTATCAAAATGCTGTTGTTACTCCCCTGACACGGTCCATCAACGATGCAATTTTTTTCCTTATTATCGCGTGGAACCCGTTCGTGTGAGCGTCCGCGAACATTCCTGAGGCACTGCACCATCTAGGAAGTCTCAACAGCATTCTGAAGGCGTTATTGTACTGGATGCGAAGGGCGTTATAAGCTCGTTTCGTATATCGAAACCACAGGCTGCTTGAGTAAAATGATTGGCAATATGCTTTAAATAGCGTCACTTTTACCTCAGCAGAGCATCTCGCGAACCTGCGGGCTAACATATTACTCCTCACTGATAACGCCCTCCGCTCCCTCTCCATGTCACCGTCATCACACAAGTCACTCGAGAGTATGTGACCCAAGTATTTAAACGACTCCACTACCCTTAATACCTCTCCACCAAGAGTTACTGGCGGGATAAAGTAAGGCTTAATTCTTCCTGCCTTAAAGACCATCACTTCAGTCTTGATGGAGTTGTACACAAGCCCATGAGTAGTGGCATACTCTTCACACCTGGCCACCAACTGCCTAAGAGCCCCTGTACAAACATGTACATTGTTTTCTGCAACGATGCGCGTGCACTTTGCACTAGCCAAAAATAATGTCATCAACCTCGCACACGCAGCGCTGTATCCGACGTGTCATTATCAATACGAGGGTGGTTTGATGTGTAACTTGGTTTGATATAAAAAAAATACTTATTTAGGGATTATATATATTATTTTTCCACGTAATCTCCCCGAAGTTCGACACACTTGTCCTAACGTTTCTGCAACTTCTCGATGCCTTCGCGGAAATGAGTTTCTTCAAGGCCCTCGAAATATGCGTTTACCTCCCGTATCACCTCCTCATTCGATTTTTTTTTCCCTGACAGAAATGTTTTGAGTTTGGGGAATATGTAACTGTCCGAAGGAGCTAAATCTGGTGAATAAGCAGGGTGCGGAAGCAGTTCAAGAAGCAGCGACACGACATGAATGCACCGGTGCATTGTCGTGATGAAACATCACTTTTTTCTTCGCCATTCCTAGACGTTTCTCAGATATCGCCACCTGTAATTGGTCCAAAAGTGAAGCATAGTACGCCCCAGTGATGGTTTTCCCCTTGCCAAGGTAGTCAATTAAGTGGATTCCTTTTGCGTCCCAAAACACAGACGCCATCACTTTTAGTTTTCCAGCAGATGGGATACATTTTGCCTTCTTTGGAGCTGGCTCACCACGACTCATCCATTGCCTAGACTGTTGTTTTGTCTCTGGCATATAGTGATGAATCCAGGTTTCATCCATAGTACATAACAAAACGGCGAATAAACTCTGCTGGATTTTTTTCAAACACCTTCAAATTGTCAGCAGATGTTCGCATGCGAATTCGCTTTTGTTCTGGAGGGAGTAACCGCGGCACCCATCTTGCACAAAGCTTTTTCATGTGCAATTCCTTGTGCAAAATAAAATGCACCCGCTCAGAAGAGATGTTTGTGGCTTCCGCTAATTCGCGTATTTTCATTCGTCTGTCCGTTAAAACTAAATCATGGGTTTTATCGACGATTTCGGGTAAAACCGCCGATTTCGGGGCTCCTGGACGAGGTGCATCTTCAATGCTTGTCCTGCCACGCTTAAACTCATTTACCCATAGTCTAACTGTTTCGTAGGAAGGACACGAGTTACCCAACGTAGGTAAAAGTCTTTCATGAATTTCTTTCGCTGATTTACCTTCCAAATAAAAGGATTGAACAACACCACGAATTCCAATTTTCTCCATTTTGCCGCGTCCTACGATCAGTTTTGTTTTAACTACTGTCAAATCTAAAATTCCCGCCGAAAATGTCATGACTCCACAGATTAAATATCTTTAGTTATTAAAATTCATGAATAAATGCAAAGATAACACTAACGCCATCTATCCGTATGCGAACCAAGTTACTTCTCAAACCGCCCTCGTATAAGTGTAGCAATAAGTTAGTGTACGATTGACCAGTTAGAATAACATGTTTTCAATATAGCATCCCGCATGCATGCCACTGAGTGCTGCTGAGTCCTGAGTCCGTTTATGTATGCTATAAAACAAAAACAATTGAAGCTTAATTTAAGAACAAGATTAATTTACAAAAATGTCCCCTTCATGGGCAACTGAGCCCACACACGGCTCATCCCGCGGGCTCAATTGACACCTTTTATTTTGTCGGGGGCGACTCGGCCCATTAATTTGCCAAGGGGTCTACTCAGCCCACGGTGGTTACAAAGGCAGTAGGATTTTAACCTACACTCCTCCTCGCTTCGCTCGTCGTCGTACCAAATGATCACAAGATACCTAACACACTCCTCCTCGCTTCGCTCGTCGTCGTACCTATCCGTAACAGTAAGTCATAATATGCCTAGCGCGGGCTGAGTTGACCGAGTGGTCCGAGTCGCCCCCAACATAAATAGTAGCGGTAGACTAAGCCCGCGGGATGAGTCGTGTGTGGGCTCAGCTGCCCATGAAGGCAAATGTCAAACATTGTACAGTCGACGTCAAAGATATATTTACACTTTTTTACCAACTCGAATGCGGCCGCTAATAATTAGTATGCAAACGCGTTCGATTAGGTAAAAAAGTGTAAATATATCTTTGACGTCGACTGTACAAGTCACAATAATCAAATTATAAAACATTACTAACATTAGTGTTAAAAAATAAAAATAAAATGTTCTAATTCATCAAATCAACAAAATGGTTAAAAATTACAAATTCATCACATAAAAAGTACGTATGTCTCACTAAAATATAAAAAAATCATAAAATTAAAATTACAAAAAAATAAAACAGCAATAATTGTGTTAACATTACTCATTTAAACAATTATACATTTAAAATATGACTGCACTTTCTGCGAAATCCACCAACAACATCCGCAAATATGTCGATTTCGTACCCCTCGACAGCCATCGCATTCAGTAGCGCCCGTGCCCTGGGTGTGGGCGCGTTGTCGGCCTGGCGAGTACGCGCGCGCAGCCATGCAAACAAGCCGCGTTTTCGCCTCTGTTCGAGAGTGTCAAGCCCTAACATACCCGAAACAAAAAGGGACGGATACAGTTAGGGATAATGATAATACCCAAAACACACTGTACAAGGACCTAGCGAAGTTGTTTTGTATTTGTTCTATCGTGCTGATATACTTAAGACTCGTAGGGGTCCCATACAATAGCTCTGAATTTGCTACCCTTACATTACAAAACGAGAGTGGTCATCCTAATAATAAAACCTAGGGTTTCAATGGGTGCTCTAACCCTAGAAAATGACATGACTTTGCATTTGCACTTAGATACGTTAAACTGCAGCTTGTTTTTGACGCTCCATTCGGCAACGGCAATAATGTTTTGAGTTCTTTCATAGGAGATGCCTACGACACGATGTCAGCTTACTTTTAATCTTTCATAGGAGATGCCTACGACACGATGTCAGCTTACTTTTAATCTTTCATAGGAGATGCCTACGACACGATGTCAGCTTACTTTTAATCTTTCATAGGAGATGCCTACGACACGATGTCAGCTTACTTTTAATCTTTCATAGGAGATGCCTACGACACGATGTCAGCTTACTTTTAATCTTTCATAGGAGATGCCTACGACACGATGTCAGCTTACTTTTAATCTTTCATAGGAGATGCCTACGACACGATGTCAGCTTACTTTTAATCTTTCATAGGAGATGCCTACGACACGATGTCAGCTTACTTTTAATCTTTCATAGGAGATGCCTACGACACGATGTCAGCTTACTTTTAATCGTCGGTCTTTCATTATCATCTCGCATATAATTGCCACATTATGTGGATTGGTCGCTGTGGTTGGTCTCCCGGGGCGAGGGTCAGCTGCGATACTGACTCTTCCCCGCTTGAATTCAGCTGCCCACTTTTTTACCGTCGTATATGATGGACAGGATTGCCCCAATGTACACTGCATGTCTTCAAAAATTTGTTTCGGTGTCAATCCTTTTAGGGTTCCGTAGTCACCAAGGAACCCTTAACTTTTGCCATGTCCGTCTGTCCGTCCATCCGTCATCGGCTTAGTTCAGTAACCATTACTACTAGAAAACTGTAATTTGGCATGGGCCGCATGGGTATATAAATTAATCATGCCAACAAAAAAGTACAACAGAATGTCAAGAAAAATTTTTTTTTTTGGATAACTAAAGTGGGGATGTATTTTTTTTCTCGCTAAATCCATGGTGTGGGATATCGTTGGATAGCTCGTTCAAAGATAACATATTATAATTAATAATACCTATTTAAAAGGAAACCTATCACGGACAAGTGGGCATAAATAGTTATACCGAGTAATAGTCGACCAACTTAATGTGTACTTGGAAAGGCCAATTTTCGTACAAATTCGGCCGACGCAACCGCACCGCACGTCGATGTAACTGAGACAGACAGACAGGCAACTACGGAACCCTACACTGCGATGCGTGTGGCCCGACACGCACTTGGCCGGTTTTTAATGAAGATATTTAATTACAGCACGTTGCTCCAAAGTGTCCATTATGAAAAATCTGTTGACTCGTATTTTTAAATCAGATGTAAAATTTATTTGAAATATTGTCTTACAATTGAAATTTCGAGGGATGACAACTGAATAATGACAGTTCAAAATGGCGGTTTTTCGGCAAAAAAGTCTTTTTTTAATGGGCAGGCCGCGAACTTTTCAATTAGCCCTCGTATTTCAGAACTGTTCTTGGAGTGTGTTGTTTTGTCAGATTTTATTCGAGGACGGCCTGCGCACAGATATAGGGGGTAATGAAATTATATAATTTTCACGCCACTGCTCGGAAATGTGGCAAAAGATGGTTAGAATTCAGGCTTCAAAGCTGGGGTTAGTTGGACGTCGCACGAACCTGACCATCTATGAGGTCAAACTGTCCAACAATGTTTTTGTAGTCCAGTTTGAGTTTGAACAGCAATTCGAACAATCACACTCCTGCGGCTCGGACCTCGAACACACTCGTCCATCTATTGCCTACTTTCTAGCCTTTACAACAATGTACTATTGTTTCAGCATCGACAAGATACCAAAAGTGAACTCTCCAGTTCTCGTGATCCACGGGACCGAGGACGAGGTGATCGACTTCTCGCACGGGCTCGCCATCTACGAGCGCTGCCCGCGCGCCGTCGAGCCGCTCTGGGTCGAGGTACGTAACGGGGGTAGTAAAGTAACAGCCTGACCGAAGTGACTCATAATGAACTCACCATCGGCAGACGTTATTGCAACGAGATACGGCCACGGCCAGGTAAGTGGGTTTTGGTTTCCACGCCACGTTCCAACTTTATCGTAATGCAAACTGATAAAAATGCCATTATCTCGAAATCTGTGCCAGCATTTTAATCACTCGACGGTCGAACACAAAGCGCTTTATCCCATGGTGATAAGGGGCATAAATGTATACAATTCTTTGTTCTCTAATGTATTGTACAGTCGACTACAAAGAGATGGATACGGCCAAAGTTACAAAAATATGTATACACGACTTTATTACCTTAACATTAAGGTCGTGTATACATATTTTTGTAACGTTGACCGTATCGATCTCTTTGTAGTCGACTGTACCAAGGGAAAATATGATGAAGTTTTAAAGTTATGTTGCACTACGCAGCATTGTTAGTAGCTCATTTTCGTCTCCAAAAAAGCTTTTTCCAGTCTATACAGTTAATGCAAATACATAATTTATGAAATTTTTATTAATTTAAGGCCAAAATAAACGTGCCCTAAATGTGAGGGGATGAATTTTGAAATCAGCAGGGCAGCGTTCGGGAAGCTACGGCACATCTTTTCGTCCAATCCTGGCAGTGGGTGGGGCACATAGCTCGTAGAACTGATGGCCGTTGGGGCGGAAAGGTTCTCGAGTGGCGACCGGAAGGCGCGGCGTGGGTAGGCCCCCGACAAGGTGGACCGATGACCTGGTAAAGGTTGCGGGAGTCCGCTGGATGCGGGTGGCGCAGGACCGGTCGCTTTGGCACTCTTTGGGGGAGGCCTATGTCCAGCAGTGGACGTCTTTCGGCTGATATGATGAATTTTGAAATAAACTGACATACTTAAGTCTTCTTGTATTTTAACACTGTGAATGATTAATTATTCAAAAATGTTGTATGAACCGGAATGATAAAAAAAATACTGAAGATAGTTATTTTGTACCATCATAAAGGGTCATAGAGCGAAGTTCCATTTCTTCCATCTTCAACCTCTTTTTAACCCTTTAGTTAGGGGAATGAATTTTGAAAAACGCTGAATGCTTACCAGTTTTCTTTTATTTTAACATAGTCTATTACCAAAGTTTCAATCCTCTTCAGTTGATAAATAAATTTTGCATAACCCCTTCTTACTGTTTGTCTATCTTATTTAAATAACCTACCCTGATCAACTTCCTAGCTTCAGTGGTTTTGACTTGGTGTGGATGAGTCAGCCAGTAACTCTGGAAAAACAATTTTAAAACTGTTAGTAAACATGAAAAGCACAACAAAGATAATGAATAAGATGTTCGTCGACAGGGCGCCGGCCACAACGACGTGGAACTGTTCAACCAGTACCTGGAGAGACTGAAACGGTTCGTTTCGGTGGAACTGCTCAACTGACAAAGACTGCCGGCCGCGGGCCAGACTACTCAAGGTACGTGTCGCTCGGAACAGGACCGTCTTACGCTCACGTGACATTAGTCAAACAAACAAACAAACATAGGATATGGGTTTCCCACTGGTTTGCCTGCGTTGTTTGCATTATGCGGGCAACTGGTATAGGCCTGCAATAGGGAATATGCATGTGATTTAGAAATGGACAAAAAAAATCACGTGTAATCTATATTGCTTAATAAATATACACACATGATTATTTTTGCAAATTATCATGTTTCTATTGATAAATTTAATTGTTTAAAAGTACCAATTTTCAAATTCCCTCGCAAATTTCCAAAACGCAACGCTATTGGCGGAGCGAAACGTGACGTCACCGTGCAGGTCGTTAGTATGATTATTGAAAGTTATTCGCATTGTTTTGCCGCTGTTTATGATAAATAATCAGTGTTTTTTGGTAAATGTTAACTGAAAGCTGTGACTCCTTGTGAAAAAAGACTCGCCACAATGACTGAAGGCGGTTTTGTCAAGGCACAGTCGGATAATCTGCCTAAAATTGATGTGTTCATGATGACTAACTTTAATACGTACTTCGCAAATATTTGTGACTTTACGTCCGCTGAACTAAGAGGAGTAAAAGCGGCAAGGTAAATAAGTTACAGATATTCAATAAATTTTCATATTCCTGGTTTTTATACTCGTGAGATTGGTCAATTAAGTAATTATAACCTATTTTGGCGATTCAAATAGCTAATAATAACTTTTAAACTACTTCAAATAGGTGTCTTTATTAAATAAGTGGAATAAAAAACTAGTAGATATTTATCCATACTATATACTATTTTACTATACTATAACTTTATATCCATACTAATATTATAAATGCGAAAGTGTGTCTGTCTGTCTGTCTGTTACCTCTTCACGCTTAAACCGCTGAACCGATTTGGATTAAATTTGGTATAGAGATAGTTTGAGCCCTGGGGAAGGACATAGGATAATTTTTATCCCGGAAATCACCCCCCAAGGGTATGAAGTGGGGGTGAAAGTTTGTATGGAGCTACGATATAAACGAGTTCCACGCGGACGGAGTCGCGGGCAGAAGCTAGTATTATATATACTAGTAAGTGTACTTAATAATATTATAAATGCGACAGTGTGTCTGTCTGTCTGTCTGTTACCTCTTCGCGCTTAAACTGCTGAACCGATTTGGATGAAATTTGGTATAGAGATAGTTAGTATAAACGAGTTCCACGCGGATGGAGTCGCGGGCAGAAGCTAGTAGGTATTACGAGTATATAATCAAAGATATGTAGGTACCTATTAGGAATGTTAAATGTTGAGAACATCTTTATGAACTTTGACAAACTAGGTTGTTTTCGTCGAGGCTTATAAATAAAACAAATTTGTGTAGGTCACTCAGTAAAAAGGATTAAATTCTTTTAACTTTCTTCGATCAACAGTGCAAACAAAGAAACTTAGCTAAAACGTTTCATGATCAAAATCAACACTCGTAGTCAGCTGTTGATCAACAAAAATCATAATATTTGTAACATTAATAACTAAAAAAATTGGGAATCAGAATAGTTTTATGAATAAGTATATAATACAATTTTGAGGTTAGGTTATTGTTTATATTGTTCGCGAGTCGTAATAAAAAAGATTTTAGGTACATACCTACATATTTAATACTCACGTCGAAATCATCTTCACAACAATATAAACTACTCAAGCACGATACATTATCTCTCCTCATCGCCTTACACCACTTTATCCTTATATTTGCACCTTTGGGCATATGAAAATATTTGCAGTTTTAATGTTATTTTCACATAGGGACAATACAATATTTATAATAAGCTTTTGTGTGCTCTTCCATTACAATAAGTTGATCTTATAAGCTTTAATCACTCACATTTATTAAAAGTGTGAATCAAACACTTTGTTGTTAATTTGTTTAAGAACCGCCGTGCACTAAGCTGCACGGTGACGTCACAAATGAGCGCGCCAAAATGGTGGCGTTTTGATCGTTCGAAAATGATAGTAGTTTTAATTTTTTTTTTTTAGCTTATTTAATAATATTGTGAGTGTTATATTTTTTTCCGGTTATATAATTACTTATAGAATAGATAAAAAAAATAAAAAATATCATGAATATTCCCTATTGCCATTCCGGCTGAGGCTAATATAGTGCTTTTCTCAAAAATGGGGGAATAAAAAATACTAAATTTATATAAACTTTAGATATCGTTGCACAAGCACAACGTGAACTTACGATTTCCCGCCGGTTTTTTTTAAACAGAATCGCAACTGTATTTTTCCACCAAAAAAACGCAAACAAACAAATACTCTTTATTGCATCACGACAGGAGAGAAACATCTTACAAAAGAATTGCACACATTAAAACGTCGTGTTTGCAACAGAAAAATACGAGTTGAATTGGCTGAATACGAGCTGTGTCGTCTTTTATATGTTTCTACTTAAAAAAAAAATTGGTACTCGACAAATAAAGGAATTTATATATAACATTCCAGGTGGCCTGCAATGTTTTTTATTTTTTAATTTAGATCTGACCTTAAACTATACACTTTATCTTCCAATATGTAGTACATTATTGCCGTGGCCGGGAAGGAGGCAATTGCAGGCTGAGTATTGGTTTAATTATAATACGAAGCCTGCAATTGCCATTCCGGCTGAGGCTAATATAGTGCTTTTCTCAAAAATGGGGGAATAAACAATACTACATTGATATAAACTTTACATATCGTTGAACAACGTGAAAATATTTACGATTTCCCGCCGTTTTTTTTTAAACAGAATCGCAAGTGTATTTTTCTAACAAAAATCGCAAACTATTTGAGACATATACAAAAACGTCGTGTTTGCAACAGAAAATTACTAGTTGCATTGGCTGAATACGAGCTGTGCCGTCTTTTATATGCCAGTTCCTACTTTTTTAAAAATTTGGTAATCGACAAATAAAGGAATTTATATACAACATTCCAGGCGGCCCGCAATGTTTTTATTTATTTTATTTTATATATTTATTTATATAGGAAGATCATCAGCTTAAATACTACACAGTAGCTTAAAACAGTAGTGACAGTGAGCTAATAACAGATCCTCACCGATAGCGTAATAAATATGCAAAAAATAAGTGAGCAAAAGCCAAACGAGAACACAGCGCTTTTGCGTCTTGGTACTGCTACATAATTTATAAGTACTTATTTCTAATAGACTAAAAAGAGTCACTTAAACTATTTCCCTACCTCTAGCGAAAAATTGTCGAGATAAACGTTGTCTCACTGAGGGAACACTTGCACTGAATAGGTCCAGGTCGACAAACCTCTGAAACACATCATTCAAGCCGTTGCTCGCTCTATCATAAAACTATTCATTTTTTAAATTAGATCTGACTTTAAACTATACACTTTACCTTCCAATATGTAGCGAGTTATGTTCACTTTGCGGGCCATTTTTGAGAAAAATAATAAAACTGATCGGCCGGTTTCGTTCCCCGTCAACTTTCCGCCGGCGAGTCTCATTAGATAATGTACACCTCACGAAAGGATAGAAATAGTAAACGAGGCCCCAAAGCTCGGCCCTCGGCCTCTTTTAAAACAACATTCTAACGGGAGGCGGGCGCGTTCCAGGTGACGACCAAAATCCCGCATCGACCCTCAGCTCCGGCACCACCAGCTCGGCCACGGAGAGACTCCTCTAGCTAGCGGGGGCCGGGCCTAGCCGGGCCGGCCCCGTCAAAAACTCAAACACTAGCGCCGCCGCCGCGCGCAGTCCTCCGCCCGCGCCCGCGCCGCGCATCAGCGTCAGCGCCGCCGACGACTCGCCCTCGCCCGCCGCGCGTCGCCGCGTGCATCTGCGCTCCCTCAGCGACGTCACGCCCGCCTCGTGCGCCGCCGCCCCGCGCGCGCGCTCGCACTCCGAGCGGCCGCGCGCCTCGCCCGCGCCCTCGCCTTCGCGCCTGCCCGCGCCCTCGCCTTCGCGCCTGCCCGCGCCCTCGCCGCGCGTCGCCCGCAGCGAGACCTGCTCGCCCGACCGCGCGCGCGCCGCCGGCGACGACCCCTGGCGCAAGATGAGCGACGTGGACCTCGACCGGGCCGACCCGCGCGACCCCTGGGTGCGCGGCTCCGGCTCCGGCGCCGAGCCGCGCCGCCGGCCGCGCCTCGAGCGGCTGGAGCCCGTGGCGTGCCCCGCGTGCGGCGGCTCCAGCTGCGAGTGCTGGCGGCCGCGCAGCCCGGCGCCGCGCACGCCCCGCACGCCGCGCACGCCGCGCCCGCGGCCCGCGCGGGCCGTGTCGCTGGGCGCGCCGGCGCCGGCCTGCACGTGCGCGTCGCCGCGGCGCCTGACGCCGGCGCCCGCCGTCGCTGAGCCCGCGCCCGCTCCCGCTCCCGCGCCCGAGCCCGCGCCCGCTCCTGCACCCTCGCCCGCATCCGCACCCGCATCCGCACTCGCGCCCGCGGACCCGCTCCTCGAGACGACGTGCTGAGCCGCGCCGCGGGCGAGGCGAGCCGTCCGCCTCGGATGTGGGGTTCCCGTCGGTCCCGATTTTGTATCCCCTAGTTGTAAGGTTTCAAAATTATAATTGTATTGTATCATATTCGATTTATACGAGAGACGCTCGCGTAGTGCGGCCCGTGTAGTAGGTATTATTGTTCTCGCGGTGGGAGGTTGTGCGCGCGACGCGACGCGACTCCGCCCGTCGCGCGAGTTATGTTAGCAGCCGTAAGTTACTTAAGGAAGAATGTCCCCGACAGACATACGCACAATACATTCGATTCGTTTCTGAATAGTTTGCCGTTAATCCGTACTACGACCCGTATCTTCCAAATGTTGTATATAGCTCTAGGTAATATGAAATAACTCAGTATTTAAAGTTGTTACCGTAATCGAATAATGCATTGTACCGGAAACTTATTGGCAAAAATGTAAATTAATTAAGCATGTTGGTAATGATTTGACTTTTTGTCCGAAAGGTTCACAGATATTTCTTCACTTACAAATATTTTTTTCTTTTTTGTGCTCCAATAGTGACTTGTTCACACTATGATAAATCTCACTAGTTCTCGTTATTTTTACATTTTTAGGCATGTAGAATCGCTAAATTAAATTTTCCTACGGACGAAATGCCTAAAGACAACACTTAAAAATCAAGTTTACTAATAATGCAAAAAAGTTCAGACCATTAAAAATTCTTACGTTTATACAGGGTGTGGCCTGGAATAGGAGCAAAAAATGAAACGGTAGACTGTTGAGCTTGTGAGAAAATATTTCCAGGTAGTTTTAATTGAAAAAAAAAAAGTTCACGTGTATTTTTTGCTCTTCTGGGGTGACACAAGTAGTTTTTTTACATTATGTTACCTCAAAATCTGCATTGATTGTTGTGCTATGACCTCGTGGTGCCAACATACATCACTTGAAGGTCATAACTTTAGATCAACATTACACCGAATTAAAATAAATATATATATATCCCACCAAAAACATTACATGTAGTGATGCCAAGACTCCATAGCTCACACAGCGTTCAGCGTGAAAAAGATATCAGATCGCAATTAGCGCCAAGCTTCCTACTCCACACGGCGTAACTCTACCACTACCAGCCACGCTCTACCAATTCTACATCTTGGCTAAAAGGTATATATTATATATAGCTTTGTTGGGCACATCCCGGTCGCCGCATAGACTTTCACGCCGAATGAATTTATGATGATATTAATAAGTGACGGGACTTTTTAGCCAAGATATAGAATTTGTAGAGCGTGGCTGGTAGTGGTAGAGTTACGCCGTGTGGAGTAGGAAGCTTGGCGCTAATTGCGATCTGATATCTTTTTCACGCTGAAAGCTGTATGAGCTATGGAGTCTTGGCATCACTTTACATGTAATGTTTTTGGTGGGATCTCATTCCTTTTTGTAAGGTAATTTCTAAAGAAGTGAATGGGAAAACCCATACAAACTTCCATCCCCTAATTTAATGTTTGCGGAAAAATACAAACTTCAACCCCCTAATTTAAAGGGTGGGGGGTGATTTACAAAAAATCCTGAAATACGTATTTTATTATTTACAACAAGGAGTCCCTATATAAATTTTCAGACCCCTAGCATCGAAATTTGCGGAAGTCTCATACAAAGTTTCATCCCCTACTTTAAGGGGTTGGGGGGTAAAAGTTCCAATTTTTTTAATTAAAATTGGACTACTAAGACTAGCTTACATACCAAATTTCAGCTTTCTAGGACTTCAGGAAGTACCCTAGAGGTTTTGATGATCAACATCAGTGAGTGAGTCAGTGTCGAAATCGGCGTTTTTTAGATATCAATAAAATCTTAAGTATAAGAGCTATGTTACTGAAACTTTATATGTTTAATAAGTCCACTATTGACATCATATCCCGAGAATTTTGTTTATCTGGTATAATCCAAACCCAAGTTACGAGGGTTCAAAAAAACGACGAGCCGCTTCGAGAAAAGGTAGGTAGTGCCCTTGCGTTGCGCTTCGCTTGGCTCGTCTTGGCGGATATTGGACACGAGGGGTTACTGCAGATGCTCTAAGGAAGCGTCCTTTTAAATATTTGCCCCTGTTACAGGCCACACACTGTATAGCTGTCTATTAAAAATTCATAAAAATATCGTCCAGCGCTCCGAATAAAACTATTATTTTTAATTATACTACAAACCATATTTTGCGTTTTTTTTATTTCAGTCGAAAATCAAAATTCCTACGTTAACAAAGTCCGTAATTCAACCGATGTTATCACTATCAACAGACCCCCCCTGTCGATAGACTCGATAGTGACAACATCGGTTGAATTACGGACTTTGTTAACGTAGCAATTTTGATTTTCAAACGTTCGATAAAACACATGTTTAGGAAATACGTCAGACTTATTTTCGAATTGTTATTTTAGGTATTTCGGGCGTAGCGTAGTCATTTTGAATTTGGTGATTATCCTTCGAGCCCCACTTTAGTGTTGTGTGAAGTAATATAATTTGTTTATCCTGTCCATACAGTGACGAAACACAATCTCAACAATAGTGGGAACAATGGGGGATTGTCCTGTCCGAACATTCCGTGATCGTATTTGTCAAATATACAGGACAATTTCTTGATCAATCAACAACGAACAGAAGGAAACTAAACAAATATTTTATCTCATCCATCACATTCAGTCGATGGGCTTTACTGAATATTTCTTCAATAATTTTAAAGTCATGAATCACGTGTTGCTATGTTAAGAAATGTAATGGAAACGCATTTATACCTTTTGAAATGACTGCCAAAGGTACCTCCTCGATGTTCACTGTCTGCCATGACAGTATCATTCCGTGTCAACAGGTGCACACCTTGTTACGGCGTGTTCTGTTCTGAGTAATGAGATTTAAAGTAACGGAATCGCGGTTAAATACTGTAGGTAAATACAATACTCGTTTGTGTACTGGGCACGTACACAAACGAGTATTGTTTAAAGAAGCCAGCCGATTACTCGCACAGACGACAGTCTCCATCGGCGGCGAAAACGAGGTAAAATGTTGTTTAGAGAATAACTAGGGTCATTTCGCCGGTTAGCGACCACCTAATTTCATGTGCCGGTTGGCGACCACTTAGCTGACTTGGTGAACTGAAAGGATATTTTCGGTTTTTTAGTAGATTTCTATTCTAAAACAACAAAAAAATGCATGTACAACTAATTGTCTCAATAGGGTGTGTAGAATTGATGTTATCTTCAATAGAAAAAAACCTTCTCTTTCAGGTGGTCGCTAACCGAAGGTGGTCGCATAACCAACGTAATGACCCTAGTTGTTGACGATGCGTGGGTCGTGGGGCGACACGTGCGGAGCCCTCCACGACTCGGAACAAGCTTTTCTACAGCCGGGCCACTGTTCCACTTAATCGTTTTTATTTATAATTATAAGTAATAGCAAAATTGAGCCGTTGCTGTGACACTTGATTTGAAGAGAAATAAAGCAATGCATTTATGTGTAGCCCCGTTTTCGTTTATTTGCCCTCCGTGCCATCGCCTCCGCTCGCTCGGTCTCATTCGAAATTACGTTCATGTAGAAGAGCTTGTTATATTTAAAACTAAAATGAACTTAATACTATTTATAAATAACTTTTAATAGCTATTATTATCTAGTGTTACTTGTAATGTGACAACAGGTACCTATTATATATATTTACATTTTTAATAAATTAAAGTGCACATATCTCATAGTATATTTCAATTACCCCGCGCGCCCCGAACCCAATCACCGCATCTAATTTCAAAGCCCTTGAAATCCCTATTTAAGTAACGAACATGAATGAATGTTTGGCTTGATGAAGTCCGCAACTAGTTGGGCAACCCTCTCCGAGGAGGTGAGCACGAAGGTGTGGTCGATGTCGACGCTGGTGAGCCGCAGACCGGGCAGGGGGCGCAGCGCGTCCATGTAGTGCAGCGGCGCCCAGCCGTCGCGCTCGCCGCACAGCACCAGCGCGCGCCCGCGCAGCGCCAGCCGCCGCAGCGGCGCCAGCCGCGCCGGCGCCGCCTCCAGCGCCGCCACACGGTCCATCTCGTCGTACGCCATGTGCAGCACCTTCTCCGCCACCCGCGGCCGCAGATACTTCAATATCCGCTCGTCGTAGTGCTGAGGCAGACGATTCCACTTCAAATAGGAGCTGACCAGGAACCGCTTCGCGGCGTCGGGCAACATGTGAAACAACGTAAACACCAGAATGGCTACCGAATGCAGTCTCCTGACGATGCCGTTCAAGTATTTCCCGTTCGGGGCCTCCGCCATCTTCTGTATGGTCGGGAACAGAAGATTGATTGAGCATATTCTCTCCATCAGGTCCTCTCGCTTGTTGATCGCTTCCAGAATCAGCCACGCGCCTATAGAGTGGCCAATTAAGTGTAACTTGCGGCGCTTATCTATTTGATTGCAGATAAGGTCCAGTTTGTGCTGAACTTGACCCTCCAGGTTAAACAGATGCTCCTGGCGCTCGAGAACGTTCGACCTCTCCTCGGGGACCTCGACGTGCCCCGCTTGACCTGCAAGCAAAATATACTAAGTTGACATTGACTTGTAAAACAAAACAGTGCAGATAATAGAGGTCAAGAACGTGTCACGCCGTTTAACGTAATCGTAAGGCTCGCTCACGCCAAACAACGTAAACAACGTAAACAACGTAAACAACAATACCGCCTCGTTATCAATATTGGGGGACAATCTCACACAAATCGACCTAGTCCTAAACTAAGCAAAGCTTTTAGCATGGTTACTATGCGACGATATACATACATAAATAGGTAAATAGTAAACGTCCATGACGCAGCAACAAATATTCATGCTCATCACACAAATAAATGCCCTTACCGGGATTCGAACCTGGGACCTTCGGCTTCGTAGGCAGGATCACTACCAACGATAATATTATTATAGGCCAAAGTAGTCGTCAAATTAAAGAGTTATACCTACAGTGAGATTCAATGGTCATCGGTGTCGGAGCTTTGTTTGTAGTACCTACCTACAATCTAATGAAAAAAAATGGTTATACAACTTCAAAATATATACATATACCATGGCTCTTAAGTCAGCGAGGTTTCGGTATTTATGAGAGGATAAATTCAATATTTACCTACGCTCAATTTCATCGACAAATGACCTCAATCTTCCCTGTCTTTACAAATAATCAACGGCGGCAATTTTAAGGCACGGGCGCACGCGGTAATTTAACCTGATCTGCTACAAATGAATTACTATAATTTACTTTAAAAACAAAGTTCAAACCGACTTCACTTCAGTGCTTCGCCAAAGAACATACATGAACATTTCCTTTCCACATTACCACTTGACCTGCTTTCCGAAAGAAAATGCGTTGATAATTACCGAAAGTAATTTACTTTAAAACCATAGTTGTATTTGGTGGATAAATATTATACAAAATACTTACTAGTACGACCGTTAATCGAGCGTTAATATCGATATCGAATTAGGTATCGCTTTTCGCATTCTCACGCACTAGTCGCGACTCGCGTGGCGTGGGTCGCGCTTCAGCTCTTATTTAATAAATGCCTACACTGTGGCATATTCCCAGATCGGTGGAAATCCGCTCATATAACACCCAACACCCATTCACAAATCTGGTGCTAAGGATGACGTACAGAACTACCGCCCTATCTCTATTTTGTCTTGTATTCCAAAAATATTTGAAAAACTGGTGCACGGTCGAGTCTCCAAATTATTCAAAAACGATATACTGCAGCAACAACATGGATTCGTGAAAGGTAGATCTACGACTACAAATCTCACCCTATTTGTCAACGCATCAAATATAATGACCACCAAAAAATGCTTTGATACCCTAAGCTCTTTCACCAAAAAAATATACTAAACACCAATAATAATAATTCTACCATTACAATAGTACTAGCTGTTTTAGTAACGACTGCACATTAAATTGTATTCGAAGACCAAATTGGTAAATGATCACCAAATTTTAGCGAGCAAATTAATACAATATTTCTACCTAAATAATATATGATTGCCATAAAGTATATGCATGTTACCAAATAAAGTATATTGATACCAAATTTACAAGTGCTTTTTTAACCTGATGGGAATTTGATTGAATAAACGCTTTTGTTTTTTTGGTAGTGGTTAATTAATTTAGGGAAATTGAATTTCAGGTTAGTAAACATTTTCTAGTAACTTAAATGATTCCTTCTTTATAGCGATCGAAAGGTAAAAATAGCTACCAAAACCCAAATCAGCGCACCCCACTTCCACGTGGTCTCGTCTGTCCTACCCCTAGAGTGTATATAAAAGACCGCGGAGACTGAAGCGAGTTTCTGGCGGGAGCCCGGGCGGAGGGCGGGAGACTGAGTCCCAGAAACGAAAGCATTTCCTTTAATAGGATAGTAAGATGTTATAATTTGGGTTATTATTTCACATTAATAGGAGATACAATTTTGGTGATCATTTACTATTTTTGGGTTAGCAATGATTTATTAGGATAGCATTTTCTTTCATAGGATAGTAAGATGTTATAATTTGGGTTACTATTTCACATTAAAATGGAGATAAAATTTTGGTGATCATTCGTCGTAGCGTGTTTAAGGAGACACTTTCATTGAGCGTTTTTAAATACCGCGGTTTTTTCTTCGTGTAGCGCTTAGGGTCTCATATACGGGGTGTGGCCTGTAATGGGAGCAATAAATTTAAGGGCTGACTCTATGTATTATCCGCAGTGATTCTGTAAAGGTACCAGTGTTTCAAGATTCTTGAATTCGGAAATAATCTTATCTGAAGTTGTGATACCTAAGTAATGGATCTCGACATCTCGATATCGTAGCATGCCAGTCATTAACTATCTTGGTAGAACACTGGGCACTTTCGTAATTGCGATTATACTAACTTTGGTTTTCTAATTCTTTTTGTTTTTTTTTTTTTCAATTTTACAAGATTTTTTGGTGTTTTTGAAGTAAAACAAAATGGATATCATTCCAGTTAAGGGGCTACCCGAGGTTTTCATCGATTTTTGACAAGTTTTGAATCGTATCTACTACTTTTGCACTACAGATAGAATCATAAATCAAACGGCTATCGGTTCTTCAATCTTTTATCTCCATTTTGACAGACCGGATTTTGAAACAAATTAATACTTAATTTTGTATGATTTTTTTAAACATTGAAAAAAAAAACACTTATTTCGCATCTCTATTGACGTGAAAGATCTAACATATACGAAATCTACAAATTTGGGTTCGTCTATGACGTCTCTAAAAACTGGCAGAGGGTTTTAATTTTAAACCAATTAACACAAAAGTTATGGCCAGAAAACCAGTTTTTTGGCCTAAAATTGTTCAACTTTGATGCCAAATATCTCGAAAACAATGAAGTTTGAAGTAAATATGGGATACTATATTGCTTAAAGCCGTTGTTGTTAATATAATAAGCTACAAAAAACATTAGAAAACTAAGGGATTCAGATCGAAGGTCATTGGCGTATGGGAGCCTCTTAAGCAAAAGAACACACGTACGCTTTTACTTATTTTTTTTTTTCTATTTTTTTTTTCTATTTTTTTTTCAATTTAACCACTTGGAAATAATTACTGATTAACTTAATAAGCCACCGTTTAATTTTTTGCTCCTATTACAGGCCACACCCTGTATATTGTCTTCCTTGAACGCTTTTGAATATTAACATGCTCAATAAATAAAAATACTTATGGATTTATTTATACTACTTTCTAATAGCTGCATGGTATTTCAAACAATGTTTATTTAATATAAAATGATATACTATTTGCATTCCTATTATATAAAATATATTCGAATTTCACGTTTATTGTACTGGGATGACATAATCTCTGTCATAATGCAAATAGGAATGCAAATACTATAATATATTAATATTAGAACTAGAAGTTTAAAACAATGGAACAAAAAACCCGCGAAACATACCTAATACGTATTGTTTAAATAAAAAAAACTGGTGTCACTAATGAGAAACACGTAAAAGCAGTTCCTATACCTACAGTAGATTTTTTTGGGGTTTACCACTGACAGATAGTTTGCATTCATTTAATTTTCAACTTTAACCTCATACAAATTAAGTAGTTATTTCTAAATCGGTAGACGTGGGTAACAGTATTCTGAAAATTGCTTTATCTATATCTTTGACGTCACTATACAGAGTGAATTCTAAATCGTGAATCGTAATATATTTTTTGAAGTCTATACATAGTTAACAATAACTTACAATGCTTTTAAACCTAAATTAAGTACGTTTTTATTTTGTCCACTTTTAATTTGATTTACCCCAATTTTTAAAATCTCGTGGTCACCCTACATTTATGTTTCGCACTTGTCATGAAAATTTCAACATTAGATATCCAACCTCCTAATATTGAAGTTGGCTGGATAGAATTTTGGCATGTATTGTCAATAATGTCAACATCGTCGACATTGTCAACATAAGTATTTAAATCGTATTTACTCATAAAATAATTCAGTTTTATTACGATTAATGGTATAAAAACGCCTCCACCGTATCCGTACACGAACATACAAAGGTTTGATATGGTATCTTGGTACGCTCAGACTGGCAGAATTGGTCAAACGCAAGAACTATTCGGAAGAAGGTATCCTGAGTCGCCGGTACCGAGACAAAATTTAATTATGAGGATGGTGCAAAACCTACGAGATTATGGCCAATTTACTGTGCCTATGCACGCTCAGGCTCGCGGTCGACCACGATTTCATCCGGATAGGCTGTACAGAAACATACGATTATTTTTTAATCGTAATCCTCAAGCGAGTACAAGAGCACGTCTTTTTCAAGTAAGTCAACGTTACGTTTGGCAGCTGCTTAATGCATCAGGACAACATCCGTTCCACTTCCAGCCAGTCCAAGATCTCCTGTTGGCTGATTACGGAAGAAGGAGGGCCATATGCCGTTGGCTATTAGAAAACCTGGACACGAACATACTATGGACTGACGAGGCAACGTTCACGAGGATCGGGCTATTTAATATCTGTTTCTTTTTTATGTGAGTAAACTAAAGGAAAATTTTATGAGTGTTTAAATAACAAACTGCACAATGCATTTAATGCATGATATTGATAAGATAACCTTTGCACTTAGGTAAACATTGCGTTGCAAGTCACGTGACTCGTGTAGGGTGACCAAGGCGGATGACAAGTGGGGACGCACTTTCTGGTTATGTGCATAATTAATTAAGCGGGTCCTTAATTGTAATTAACACTAGTGCTCTGTAATAGTCTAAGTAGCTTTACCGGTAAACGTGGTTACGATTCACGATTTAGAATTCACCCTGTATACGTACTGTATTCTGGCAAATAAATGATATTGATTGATTGATTGTGTAAAGTTAGCTATGCTGTGTTGGAAGCTGAGGGATGCTAGCTAAGGGATGGTAAACTCCGGAGAGCTAATGACCGAACCCTTTGAGTGATAGTTGAACACTGCTTTATTGTTTCCACCGATACCTATAAAAGATTGCGACATGGCAATGCAAGCCATGCAAATATTAATAAGTAATTAGGTATTTTACTTGTGCGAGTTGAACGTACTTATATGTGCGTCAGCTCGTACAGATTGATTGATTACTCAACACTTGACTATTAATTAGCACTACCTTGCGCCCTGACTCTGCCCGAGCTTCCCAACGAAATACTAATATTAGATGGCGACCTTGCCTATAAAGCACCAGTGAAGAATCTTCTGACAAGGAAACAAGAAAAAACCGAAGAATGCGAAGAAACAAGAAAGAACCGAAGAAAACGAGATACACAGTCAGACGAATTTAACGAATCAAAACAGAAAAATGGAAACATGACCGTGACCGTACAGGGGGTCAACATACGTCTGAAGGGTCCCCTGGTAGCACTGACAAGTCTTTCAGTAGCAGTCACAGGAAACAGAAGAACGCAACCAACAACACACCGTAACCATATCAGTGGTTGTTCGCTACTAGTCCGGGCTTGCAAGACTCTACTCGGTTGAAGCCAGGGCTGGGCCCGACGAGTTCCTGACCCGAGTAGAGGCCTGGACTAGAACGACCGGTATAACCCCGCTAAGCTATAGCTTCCAAGAAGCGTGGCATACCGAAGATGCGCCAGGTATCGGTCCGATACAAAACATAACGTGCTTTTACCTTGATGGAAGCTTCATCCGCCGTTGTCTCTCGGCCGGCGTCTAGACAGGGCGGCGTCGATATGTGTAGCTGAATGTATGGTGTATGGTGTGTGTGGGTGTCG
Source organism: Epinotia ramella (assembly GCA_947578815.1). NCBI lineage: Eukaryota > Metazoa > Arthropoda > Insecta > Lepidoptera > Tortricidae > Epinotia > Epinotia ramella. The sequence goes on from OX388203.1 coordinate 31,177,585, forward strand.
AGGCCGTCGCGTGTCCTGGTGAACACTTCCTGGCTCCTGGATGATTAAGCGCACCGGAATCCAAACTACCGACACTAAATTTATCACTTCAGTCTCTAAAACACTGGCAGGCAACAACAAAACTCCTCGATAGGAGCGCCTGGCCTCAAATATGAACTGATTCCAATTAACATAAATCAAAAGTCCCGAATGCTTTCACAAAACTCAAAATACAAATCAAAGCATGGGTGGTTTTCACCAACAAGGTCAAATTCTAGGTTATACTACTAAAATGACAGACGTCAAACGTCAAATAGTGACGTGTCTTTTTCTACCCAAATTATCAACCGAGTGATACCCGCGGTAAAAAGCCGGTACCGAACAGTGGTTCCAGCGACAGCCACGCAGCCGCCCGAAGAGCCAGCCACGCAGTCGCCCGAAGAACCAGCCACGCAGCTGCCACCCAATACGCCTGCCACGACGACGCCACCAAGGGAGGTCGTGAGAACACAGCAGAGGTCCGCCCAGCCGCACCCGACGACAGGTCCGGCCAACGCGCCCACGGTGCCGCCATATGCGCCGTACGCGCTACTGCGACAGTCACGCCCGGCCATGGGTCCCAGAAACAATCAGCCAAGAACAGGAAGAGTACGAGGATGGCGATATGCCCCGGTTACCGAATTATAAGGTATTATTTAAAAACATAACAAATAAGGTTTCAAGGTTTAAGGTTCAATACAGATTCTATACCTACATTCACGCGGGTGGAGCCGCGGGCACGTCTAGTTATACATATCCTTGACGCTGAGTCTCTACCTACATTCACGCGGGTGGAGCCGCGGCACGGAATAAAGAATCCATTGGAAGTGGCATTCAACCGATTTTCATAGAGAACCACTGTCGCCGCACGCACACAACCATACTCCAATAAATACACGGACACACAATTGCAATACGCTTTCGATTTGTTAAAACGTACTGTGCCAATATGTTGTTAACGGTAGCAAATTATATATGCAAAATCTACTTTAACAAGTACTATTTACGGTCTAATTTAGTCTCAAGTAAATATTTCTTACGTCCGTTACCATATGATCATAGAGATCGCTCTAAAGCGATAAGACCGCCTGTTGTTACCTTTATTTATCGTCTATACTTTTGTAACATGCTTTTCTTATGTTGTGGTGCAATAAAGAATATATTATTATTATTATATGCGTTGCAAGACTTGCAAGAGACGTGGTCGTTCGGCTACTCGACGCAAGATGGCGGTGTTTTCAAAACTAGAGATGCGACCGCTTATAACTGAATAGGGATGTGGATATGGTATGAGTTGGAGTATCGATATTTGTATGATATTCATACGGTAAATATTAAGCTAAGACTTAGTTACAAATTGTTTCTAATAAAATCTTGTTTATTATATAATTAGTATTAGGTAACATTTATATTAACTTACTTTTGTTATAAATGTAGTAGCAATATTAGATATAAAACACAAATGCAACCGAAAGTTTTTAAATAGAGATTCTTATGTTAAAAAATGCGATGTTTCTTTTAGGTTCAGAAAGGTACAGCCAAGCGATGTTCAGAAAATAATCGATAAATTAAGTAACTGCAAAGCTCCAGGTATTGATGACATCAGGGTCCAAGATATAAAATATGTGAAAGAGGACTTCAGTATAATAATAGCCAGATTTATAAATTTATGTATGACAAAGTGTGTATATCCAGATCAATTGAAAAAATCACTTATTAGGCCAATATTCAAGCAGGGTTCTCATTTGAATTATTCAAACTACAGGCCTATTGCAATCTTATCAATAATCAATAAGATTGTTGAAAAGGTTGTAGTGGGGCAGGTGAGCAGTTTTTTAGAATGTAACGGTATTTTATCGCAGGCGCAGCACGGGTTCAGACGAGGGCGGAGCACCGCCACGGCCTTGACCCACTTCTCTGACTATGTAAACAGCTGCCTCGGCGGCGGACAGCAGGTACTGGCGGTGTTCATAGACTTCCGGAAGGCATTCGACACACTGGATCATGAACAACTGTTGCAGGCTATGGACGAGTGCGGCATACGCGGCCCCACAAACCAGTGGTTTAGGGAATACCTAAACAATAGGACCTTGCGTACTGTCATAAATGGGACGACCGGAGCCGAAGCCTGCGTCAGTCTTGGCGTGCCGACCGGCTCAGTATACGGGCCCGTCGGCTATGTCATGCATGTGAACAGTGTGTCGAATGTTGTCCGGCACTGCAGGGTCTATATGTACGCGGACGACATATGCCTGATGTTCGCTGGCAGGGATGTAGTCGACATGGTAGCCAAAGTGCAGGATGATTTTGAGAACATTACCAAGTGGGCGCATGATAATGGAATAATATTGAATATCAGCAAAACTAAATGTATGAGAATCTATTCACCGTATAATAAAAAAGCAAAACAAATAGCATCAAACGCCATTAGCATTACAGGACATACTTATGAATGCCTGCACGGGAATAAAAATAATTGCACCTGTAGTAAAATAGAATTAGTCGAAAGCTTCAGATACTTATGATTATTAATTGATAAACAGTTTAATTGGAAATTGCATATTAATCAAGTATGTAATAGATTAAGATCTGTATTGGGTCAATTTTATCACTTAAGCAGAATAGTCAATAAGCGCACCCTGCACGTTGTCTACCATGCACTTGCTGACTCAGTGTTGAGTTATGGACTCAGTTGCTATGGACGTACCTTCAAAACATATTTGGATCAAATAAAGCAACTGCAAATTAGGTTAATGAAATATTTAGTTGGAAGAAACACGAGGAATAGGTATAAACACCAGTATGATTCACTGTTCTCAATTTGTAAAATTCTCCCAGTGCATTGTAAAGTTACTTACTTAAATGTAATTAATACGTATTACACAGATGACTCTAAAGTACAAAAGAAAAATAATCGTAAGACACGATCCTCTAAAATACTACAATTAAAACAACCTGTAGCCAAAAATTATTATGGACGAAGAACTCAAGAATACTTGATCCCCAAAATGTATAATGAGATTCCTAGGTTACTTGATAACCCGAAATTAAAAATAGGTAGCTTGAAAGAAATACTTAAACAAATATTATTAGATAAGTTCGATAACTCCTTACAACAACAGCAGTAAGTAACTATAAGTTAAGTACAGTTAGTTTATTACATTGTATTAAAGATTAATTACAGTCACAGTACCTCTGGCCACGAGTATCTCACGAGTGCTCCGCAGTTTGGCGAATTGATGTATTTACGGTACACATATTTTATATTTTCATGTTAAATAAATAAAAAAAAAAAAAAAAATTAAACAGATTTCTAATAAACAAAGAATATAATTTGTTTAATTTAATACAAGCACATCTCAAATACTATTTAGAATTATTTTACTAGCACGGCTAGCACGCGACGGCGCGCGAGCTCTCTCGATTTTTCTCGCACTATCCGTCTCTCACTTATTAGACCACTTAGAAAAAGAGGTATAGTGTGATAAAAATCGAGAGTATGTCGGGGCCGTCGTGTGCTAGACGTGCAGCAGAGTGCGGTCTAGTGAGAATTTACCGTCAAGTTTGTTCGCCGTGCGGGATAATAAGGAGGGCCTTTGTTCTGATTAAAATGCTTAAGGGGCTGAGATCTTAGACGCAAATTGTGTCTAAGAAATTGAAAATTAAATATTTTTTATACGTATTCTAAAATATTACATAACGATGATAGGAAATACCTCCATGAGACAAGTTTTTTATGTGCTGTTATTGGAGCAGCTTTCAATAACGCAATACGGCATTTTCCTAAAATAAACAAATATTCACTCATGTCATACGCCGCGTGCGGTCGCTAGGTGAGTGACAATAATTTGTGCAAGAAGTATGCTTATTATTGCTCATGTTCGGCGACACGGGAACGCCCACTCACCACTTCCAATGGATTCTTTATTCCGTGAGCCGCGGGCACGTCTAGTTATACATATCCTTGACGCAGAGTCTATACCTACACGCGGGTGGAGCCGCGGGCACGCCTAGTTATACATATCCCTGACAACTA